>OX579658.1:3567704-4951537 GCA_951230895.1 Carpatolechia fugitivella
ATATAGTAAATAAGAGGATCAAAAGACGTAGGTAGTAGTCTATGCTCTTAAATTCTTATCCGAATCGAAAAAGAAGTACAGTAAGTAAAAACACTAAGAATCAAATTAGTATCGTATATTGAAATTAGTAGCTTAGGCTCCGAAAGTAAAATATTCACCCCATAAAATACATGAATTTGATTACTACGCAGTGTAAGAAACGTATTTAGTTATACTTAGAAACAGTGACTGGTACTCCCTACCCTGGTAGAACTATTATGGCTTCGGATGGTCGGGGTTTTTACTCGAAATTACTTCATAGGATACACCAATCTAGACACCAGAGCTCTCATTGATTAATTTCTGTAACTGTTTACTCTCACCCTGGAAGAACTGGAATTAATCCAACAAAAATTTGTATTTTGTATTTTGATTAAATAAAGTAATCATTTATCGTAAAAAAATAAATAAATAAAAAAAAACAACAAAAAAGCTAAATGTTGAAAATCTATTAGTACAGGTATTGATCTGTATTGTCCTAAACTATAACTTACAAAGAAAATGCCCACTCAACCAACTATTTAAGTATCAAGACATTTTATTCGTCCAATGCAGTAAATAATTTGATTCTATCTGCTGCAGTTGTCAACAGAGTCGCAGTAACTGGAATATTATAAACTTTATAAACTCTGTGGTTTTGATGTCATCTGTTGCCATACTTATAAAAGCAGCTATTTCATGCTACTTTTCTCTAGGAGGAAACCTTGTTGCGAAGTGCACTTTTATAAATCTAAATAGCAAAAAAAAAAAAACTATCTATTTTTAGGTAACTTTCAATTTTATCCAATCATATACGAATGGTAGACTCGAGCCCCTCGGTGGGGATGTATATGAGCTGTTGTTGTTGATGATGATGATGATGATATACGGATGGATAGTTTTTATTTTTACACAGTTCACATGCAACATAGCAATCAGTTTTCCAAGATCCAGGATGGCTCGAATACAATATTTTTTCTGATCTAGGCATTTGAGCGTTGTTTCATTAAAAAAATATGTATATCAAGAAGTATCTAGTCATTGCATAAAATGAGCGATGGCAAGCACGTTGCAAGCAAAGTCAATAAAACAAATATTATCTTAAAAAGATAGCATTACATAATCTTTGCCAACCATCACAATCATGGACTTCTGAACACCAGAGTCCCGTTTCACGAAGCAACAATTTACAAGTAACAAGTTCCAATTTGATATTCATTGCGTAGCCAATTTGCTTAAACTGTTAGCTCTTACTGTTTTATCTCATTGTCTACGCAATGTACGTCGAATTGTAATTGTAATTTGTAACTTGTAGCTTCGTGAAACGACCCCCAGCTTGTGAGGATCATTTAAGTCAATTAAAAATAAGATTGAAAAAAAAACTGATAATCAATCTGATGGTCAGCTTCATTAGCCATGTTTACAAAGTTTTTCCACGACCTACCGTATTGAATTCATCTAGACAAATTATGTGTATAGAGATAATAAACTAACAAATTAGTTAAGTACATGAAAGCTTCCGTTTCACCACACTACACTATTTCGTGAGAAATTTGCCGAAGCTTATTAAAGTTATAAGAAAGCTTAACATTAGTTTCGACTTACAGAAATCAAAGGTCGCGTAAAATCGTACCTGCTTTGTCGGTGCCGGGATACCACACTATAGCACATTCTTGTCAATGAGTGTCGAAAACTGTCAAATTAAATTGTAGATGGTAAGGGCAATGATCTACACTATTTTTCAATTACTACACTCTTTTTATAGCTTATCGATAAGATTCATAGAAGAGTAGAAGAGTAGAATACATTTGTCACCATCCCCTACTCTTCCCGTGGGTGTCGTAAGAGGCGATTTAGGGACTACACATTGAACAGGGAACGGGCAGCAGCGCTTTCTGATACAGTAACCTTTTGATCTGCGATCTCCAATTCAACCGGCCTGCCAAGCGTGGAGATTATGGCAAAACCCTCCACTTAAGTGGAAGAGGCTCATAGTCCAGCAGTGGACTGTAACTGTAACGGGCCGTTGATGATGTTGATGACATGAAAGCTTCCGTTTCACCACGCTACACTATTTCATGAGAAATGTGCCGAAGCTTATTAAATTTATAAGAAAGCTTAACATTAGTTTCGATATAATGAGCTGACAACGATTACAGAAGTCAAGGGTCGCGTAAAATCGTACCTTTGTCGGTGCCGGGATACCACACTAAAGCACATTATTGTCAATGCGTCTCGAAAACTGTCAAAGATAAATTAAATTGTAGATGGTAAAGGCTACACTATATTTCACTGCCTACACTCTTTTTATAACTTATCGATAAGATTTATATAGCATGTATCTGGGGAGTACTGTCTGCAATGCAATATTTTTCTGTTCCTTATCTAATAAATTAAATATGCTAGGACTTATTCGCTACTCCAAACTTTGCAGGCAGGTGCACTACCAAGTATGCTGTGTAGCGGGGCCAAAGGATTCTAGATCAGTGATAGGAATAGAGAATTTAAAAGTCAAAAGTCAAAATTATTATTCGAATTAAGATTTTTACAAATCATTTTTCGACGTCAAAGCTATCATGGATGGCACGTTCACTACCAGTGTACGCCCTCTGTGGAGAAGAACGGCCAGAAGAAACTCCACAGGAATTGTATCTTTTGTACTTTTCATTTAAATATATAAAGAATCATACATGAGTCATAATTACAATGTACTCCGCTGATTTGGAACAACAGTTGACCAGACGTTTTTATCATCTATTTTACAATATTATTTATTTTTACTCACGGTGTGCTAGTTAGGCTTTAATTGATAGCTTTGGACTACGACTAAAATTATGCTTAACATTATTGTTTTCAAGTACCACAAGTATGCAATTCTATTTTCTCTCAGAGTCATCGTTCTATTCCTTTCGTTTTAATTACAATAGAATCAAAGGCGGCAAAGTAGGTGTATTGGCAAAAATGAGTTAATTAGTGTGGCAACACCGAAATTTAAAATGCAACCGACTTACTAAGTGTCTCACGATCAAAAGTGGCTAAAAACAGTACAAAAATGACAATTAATATTGACGTTAGGATTAAAGCCGGCAATCTTCTAGAGTTTAGCACCATAGTCGGCCATTTTCCGCTGTCGGCCAATCAGCAGCGCTTATTGTGACTTGACAAAATGGCGGATGGCGTTGTTTTCTAGTAAATCTCTTCAGTTTGGTACCAAAGTCGGCCATCTTTATCGAGCTTGGGTTCAATTACGGCAATCTAAAGACATTTAGTATCTAAATTGGCAATCTTTGAAATTAATTATGCCTCTTTTTAACCCATTAAATAACTATTATTGTCTATTCTAATACTCCAAATATTAACCTAAAACATAAGTATTATTTACGATAAATCGTTTACTTTATATTGTCAAAATTTTGATCAGACCTACATTGCTAATTTTGATTTTGCCGGTTTTGATTTTATACGACTCTCTTGTTTCTGTTCATTTTATTCTCCTTTTAATTTGAGCTAACATTGTTCTCACTACATAATCTTTGACCATGTAGGTAACTTCCCATTGCGGCACCTGCATTCGATCCTACAATAAAATAGACTCGTTAAACGTGTCAATCAAACGCTGTCAATCACTCCGATTAATGTAAACGTTACAAATAGTAATCAAAACTGCTCTGGCTCGCCAATCCATTTTTTAGGTCTCCGCCTCTGACCTTTCGGTGGTTGGGTTTCGTTTTGTAGAGTTACGAAGACTTATACATGTTGAGTAATTTAAATAGCGTCGATGGTCTAATGGTTAGGGCCTTTCGTCTGGGAGACGCGGGTTCATTCCCCATCCGGGTTCGTTCCAATGTGTTTTCGAATTTCCAATTCATATGTTTCGCTCTTACGGTGAAGGAAAACATCGTGATGAAACCTGCACATTCCTGCGAAGAAATTCAAAGGTTGCGTGTGAAGTCGACCAACCCGCACTGAACCAGCGTGGTCGACTAAGGCCTAATCGCCCTAATTCAGGGTAGGCTCAAGCCTCTCGGTGGGGATTGATAATGAGCTATTGATGATGATTGAATTTAAATAAACACACTCTCCTTTGCGTCGCGCGCAGTCCGGTAATAAGCTTTTGTTTTTTTATTTTTCAGATTTTTTATACCTATCGCATCGTAAGAATGCCGTCCTGACAGCTGTCATACACGTACAATTTTTCTTCTGTCTCTTTTGCACCCATTTCATTTTCATATTTCCTGCCTGCTGTCAGGACCGCATTCTTACGATGCGGTTACTATAGGTGGACTCTAGACAGTATGCAACGTGTTAGCCAAATAACGCTAGGTGGCTCAGCCCATAAAACTGAACCGCTTTATTCCAAAAGTTTCACAAAATCTCAATATATATTATATATATATATATATTATGTTTTCATACAAACTGATGATCGAGAAATTTTGTATGAAAGTTCAAAAATTCGAATTTTTAAAAGTTATTAGATTGGCCCGATAGCTTTTGCATTATTTAGCTAACAATATGAACCATGTTATTTTTATTAAAAATGAAAATATTAGCAATAAAGGGTTTCTTTTTAATAATTTAACTTTCTGAAAATGCAAATTGTTTCGCATATTGTACTTATATAAAGCATCGATACTCGTAGATTAAATGAAATAAAAAATGAAATGAATGAATGAACAGTGTGATGTGAAGGAATTTTCAGAGTTTTCAAGTCATCAAAATTAAATGGAATCAAGATAGTAGTGTACTCTTATTTTACAAGCTTTTATTTATTTAGCTTGCACTGTATGTGGGTGGGTTTGTGGGTATGTTCGGGCGAAATCTTGCAACTTAATTTTGATGCACTTGCTGCCATTCGAATTTGCTGAAATTTGGTATACTTATGTAACCGCGATGACAATGCAATATTATGGTACCATAGAGCTGGTCTGATGATGGAGACGGAAGGTGGCCATAGGAACTCCTCTAATACACAACACAACCTAGTCGTGTTTGGGCTCGTCGGATTTGTCTTAACAAGATCTTTAGTCATACGTGATGTCCAGGGTCTCATGATGGAGCCGGAAGGTGGCCATAGGAACTCCTTAAATACACACCACAACCTAGTCGTGTTTGGGCTCGTTGGATTTGTCTTAACAAGGATACTCTACTCCACGGCTTTAGAAGCTTGTTTAAAAAGGATTTTTAGTTATTACTTATTTAGAGTCTACTCGTTTAGTGCAACTTGATTGTGTAATTATTAATATTTATTCTTGAGTATCTACCAATGGCAGTAGAAGTTTTAAATTGTTTGGCTTTCTATATGTTTCGATATCTTCGGCCACCTGTCAGGAGCGCGGTGATGTATGGAATATTTGGCATTTTTTCGATCATGATCATTTATCATTATTAGGGTGATGCATGCGCAATGATCCGACTTTTAATTTTTGGTGATAGGTACCATAATATACCTATATACTTTTTACCTTTACTTATGGCTAAGATCGAACCCGGCAATAGGGATGTGTATAAAAAGATATTAGTTTTTTTCATAGTTCGTCTGAAAGTATACAAAAATTGAATATTGACAGTCAAAACAGAATCGAATTTGCAGTCTACCAAGCTCAGGCCCAGTGCGGGTTAATCAACTTCACACACAACATTCGTTTTTTTTTTTTTACGGACCTAATCACTATTTATACCAGAGTGGTAATATAGTGGGCGCGGACTTGCGGGGGAGCAGAAGGCTCGTACCCCTTAGGAATTTTACATTCGAATTTGTTCACAGGAATATGCAGGTTTTATCACGATGTTTCCTTCATCATAAGAACGTCAAATAAACTTTAACGTACATATGAAATCTAAATTCGAAAATTAACGATGGTAATAATAAAATTACGAAGCGAAATTTTTCTTGAAAATAGCAACTCTTAGAAAACTAAAAATGAATTTCAGACATTGTTTTGATAAAATTGGTTAAGACTTTTATGCCGTTGTTCAAATTTAACCAGGAGCCCATAAATCGTAGAGAGTATACCAACTGGCAGCGTCTGTACGTACGGAAGCCAGTCAAGCCTTCAAGTGTCAGAGTTCACGCTATCTCAAGTGATTAGATTGAGGCCCCAAAACCGGTGAAAAATACAATTCGTGTCTTGTAAAAAGAACGCTAGACGGGGGGATGAGTTTGCTTTAAAATGGGCACAGTCTTGCACCGAAGTACAAATTACGGTGTAATGTTTGCTTTATTATAAATATATAATAATCTAAGAAATAATAGGTAAATATCTTTCTTATCCCACTGTCTCAGGCCACTTCTGTGAACATTTCAAACACATCTCCTCCACTTCGTCCAGACTTTTTTTTACGCGACTGGAACTGTAGCTATAATTGAGCCAAATTTTAATTAAAATAGAATATAAATCCGTAAACTAAAATCCCTTTGCAACAGCTTAAAAATGGTTGCAGAAATATACCTTTTTTTTTACTAAATTGTCACGAATAGCAGACTAGCATTGTTTCTTATTTGCCATTAGTGGCAAAAACGGCCATTGGTGTCTACCTACATGCTTTCAATTAACATTTTTTTTAAACTCTATCAAGTAGGTAACCTATATATATAAAAATAGGGGTGGCCTATGTTCAGCAGTGAACGTCTTCCGTCTGAGATGATGATGATGATTAAGTAGGTAACTGAGTAAAGAAATAATATTAAATTATAAATATTCAAAAAGCAGAAAACATTTATTATATAATCTAAATTTTGATGCCGCGAATTTTCAGGCCCCATTCTTATCTTACCTACAAGGCAGGTGGAAACATCAAGTGTTAGGATTTAATTGAAGGGACCTACGTCTGGGTTTCACATTACTTGTTTAGCTTAAAAAGCATTATTGATGGTCAATAAAATAATGATGCCATCAAAAACATAACTTGTAAAAAAACCAAGTCTCGCACGCAACTTAGTCTACCGTAAAAAGTTGTGAGATCCATGTAATACCAAGTCGGTTAATTTATTTAGTCCCTACTTAAGAGTCCTTCTGTCTTAAGTTATTACGTAATTAGCTCACCTAACAACATCTTATAGTGACCAGATCAATATTAAAAATCTCTTATGTTTTAAATAAATACATAGATTGACCTGGCAATCGCATGAAAACACAATGTATCTCACAAATACATTATTATATTAAATTTGATTGTTTAGTGCGATTGCCAAGTCAATCTATGTATTTATCGCATGAAAACATAATGTATCTCACAATTAATACATTATTATATTAAATTTGATTGTTTAGTGCGATTGCCAAGTCAATCTATGTATTTATTTAAAACATAAGAGATTTTTAATATTGATCTGGTCACTATAAGATGTTGTTAGGTGAGCTAATTACGTAATAACTTAAGACAGAAGGACTCTTAAGTAGGGACTAAATAAATTAACCGACTTGGTATTACATGGATCTCACAACTTTTTACGGTAGGCTAAGTTGCGTGCGAGACTTGGTTTTTTTACAAGTTATGTTTTTGATGGCATCTCATTTCTTTTTGTAGATCGCATGAAAACACAATGTAAAAATGCACACCTACGCTCCACCGACCCTACACCTAACCTACACCTAACCTACACCTAACCTACACCTACCCTATACCTACCCTATACCTACCCTACACCTATCCAACACCTACCCTACACCTACCCTACACCTACCCTGCACCTCTTATTCAATTATATTCCATTGTACAGGTACACTGATTCATTTACTGCAAATGTAACTTTGTAATCCTATATAATGCCCCAAGATTTATATGGGATTACAAAGTTATCTAGCAAATGATGTATCTAGAAAACTGGGCCGAAATTGCAAAATGTTTTAGTTTTTCCTTGGTTTATACACTAAACACTAATTCCATTCAAAATTTGAAGCTTCTATGTCTGCTAGAAGTGCCTTAGAGTTTTGATGATCGGTCAGTCAGTCAGTGAGTGACAAAATTAAGAAACTTTGACTAGTTATAATTCATAAACTACTGGTTCAAATTGATTGAAATTTGAAATATACCGTATTTATACAATGCCTGCTTGGTTACTGAAAACTCAGGCTTCTAGTTTTATCCACAACGAAGTTATAGGGGGGTCGAAAATGGCCTGAACTGCTTCGAGAAAAGTATGGTACGGCCGTACCGCTTTTTTGCTCGACTTGGCGGGCACGAGATTTGTAAATTTAATCATAGATTAGTAAAAATAATTCACAAATCTACATATTTCATATCGTAGTGGAAGTGGTTACAAAAAAAAATTATATTATATAATATTATGTTGTCGCAGACATACGTCTAAATTATAATTATTGAAAGTACTTACAATGCCTAAATCTCTTCTCAAAAAAAAAGCAAAACTAAAGAAAAGCTGAGAATTCTTTTCATGTAGAATACAAGAAGAATAGAAGTTTTAATTGCACTAAATGTGGTTTTTTACAAAGTTGTTACATTTTGTTAGTATCACACACTTAACCAGTAAATTACTTGGTATGCAAAAATTTATCAAGTTTTTATTTATAAAAATTAGAATTTTAAACAATGTTTGCATGCATGTCACTTATGAATAATTATTAAACCGTCTTAGGTGGGGTTTTTTAGACGGGGCGGACCTTCGGTGCGAGTGTGGTGCGACTCCGTAGACAATGGCCCACCTTTTATTGTGTCCTGCTTGTCCTGACTCGTGCTCCCTGGAGGAGTTCATGGAGGCCTCAGATGCAGCAATCAGGGTGGCGGCATACTGGGCAAATAAAATATAAAATCTTTGACGAGCCATCGACTCGAAAGAAGAAGAATGTCAATCTTAACCTAATCTTTGTACGTTACTTATGTTCTAAATATTCGTGAACGCTATAAAAACATCGCTCCATTCAAAAATTGTAAAAAGGGTTTCTAAATTTAGTTGCAGGCAGATTCTTAACATGTCCTGAAACTTTATTAAAGATTTTCACAGCCATATTGTGGCAGTTTCTTTGAAAGCATGCCGTTGTGCCCTGTAGAGCCACTAACCTATCAGGATACCTTGTCGAGAAAGAGCAGGTCTCTTTTTGGTCGTGAATAACTCCAGGTTATTTTTCACGAAATTACCTATTTCTAAAACGTACATTGCTATAG
Organism: Carpatolechia fugitivella; assembly: GCA_951230895.1. Lineage (NCBI taxonomy): Eukaryota > Metazoa > Arthropoda > Insecta > Lepidoptera > Gelechiidae > Carpatolechia > Carpatolechia fugitivella. Next base: position 3,576,849 of record OX579658.1, read on the forward strand.
TTGCAGTTTTCTACACAACCATATTGCCAATTGAATCACTGTTTCTTTGTTTTTGCTCTTAATTATAATTAATTCATAACCTTGTGCGTAATTAAAAAAATCACTTGCATAATGAATGTCTCTTTTTAAAATCATGAAAAAATACAAAACGATCCATTGTCATAGATAAAATCCAAAGTGACTGTAAAATACAAAGTCAATAGTAAAAATTGTGACCTCGACATGCACTTTCGCTTCAATAGACTAATGTTTTATTATAAAGGATGTTTTGTTTTACTAAGAGGAAAGGATTTTTTTTTTATTGAAATTTATAGTAGATGCCTTAATCTTTTTGGTATAAATTTTACAGAGCTACCACTTATCTAAAGATGTACTCAAAGATTGTCTCTCTGACTAAAAAAATTGTTATGTTTCTATTAAGCTGGCTATATCCCCCGGAATAGCTGTTAGCAGCCACATTTTCCTGATGCCAGCGTTTGAGGAATTGGTCACCAACCCGACAACATAGAAGATTGGATTAAAAACAGGAAAATGGCAACATTATCAATCAGCCTATAGCAGTCAACTCCTGGACGTAGGCCTCCCCAAGGGCACGCCAAAGCGCGCGATCACCCGCTTTCCTCATCCAGTCACCACCAACGACCTTCCTCAGGTCATCAGTCCACCTGGCAGGGGAGCGTCCCACACTACGTTTCCCGTTTTTATATTATAAATGGTAAATAAAGAAAACTATGCATATGAAATAAGTTTCAATTATTATCGGCAACTATTATATAGTTGTAATCAAAATAAACTTAATACTTATTCCTTTTATTAACAAGAGTGTCTTAAAGTTCACTAATTAAATTTTACAGGCATTAATAATAAAGAGACAAAAACGAACGTATTATTTTTAATTTGAAATCATCCTATACAACCCATATCGCAATCACTATATCGCGTCAACAACCCAAAGAAATACTTTGATCGGTCAATTCGTCACACTTTTAGAGCTTTTGACTTAATTTGGTCGCATTATTAGGACATCAAAGGGTGCCGACGTCGGTCGATATCAAACGCGCCGCCATCTTGGGATCTCTTCTTTATTGTGGCAATGATTTTATTGATTTTACATTATCGAATTGACTAGAGATTTTTGTGGGTTTGCTTAGAAGAGATTACAGATGATTTCTCATCTTGTCCAGTTATTGGATTGGATAATATTTATGAGAACGTAAGTAAGAATTAAAACCTTACTTCTGCGCAATTAGGCAAAGGACACTTTTAAACAACTGTTCAAATAAAATATTATTTTATACTTCTCTTGTATGTATTTCTCTATATTATTTTTACTTTTTAAAAAATATGAAAAAAGTAAGACAGCAACTGAATTACAATCAAGCATTTACAAATCTAAATAAAGCATTAAATCAAGAACATTTTTCAAGTGCGATCTCCATCTCTTTCAACATCTAACATAATTAGTCTATGGTTTTGTCCGATATCGATTCGATCCGATTCACTATCGATTATCGATCTCGTTTGTAGTTATTGATACCGATTCAGTGAGATATAAAGGTCAGAGTTGATTGGGGTTCGGTGCTGTTATTAATGTTTTGAAAGTGGATGATATTATTATATTCCTTTTTTGTTGATCATCTACCTATATATAGAATGGAACCGGATACAATAGATTTTTATTAAGTTCATGGAAAGGCGTTTGTGAAATTATATTTTAAGGTTCTTTTACTACAACATTCCCATCCATTTATCACCTGAAATACTTTATTATGTTCAATCTAATCAACTCTGTCAATGAGGACTGCTCATTCATCACTATTACTTACGCCAGTATTATAGTACTCTGTGGTATTACTATATTATCAGACAGTATGTCCATTTTATAGTTACAATCTACATTTTCGTCTATACGCCTCAGCAAAACCTTTCCACTAAGAAAATAAACCAAAAAGTTCTCTACATACTAGAACGAAAGCGCTTTAACAATTCGCGTTACTTTGAAATGCCTTTAGATCACGATTAGGTGTGGAGAGGGCGCTAGCGTCGTCGCAGGCGCCAGATACTGCGTTATCAGATCAGATCGCGACCGATACAGCGCGGTCTCACGAAGCTATGAGCTTGCAGTGATGTCCAGAAAAATTGAGGCCTGTTTTTGTATTCCTTATAAAAATACTGCATTAAGTTTGCATGATGATCAGCTTTTTATTATATATCGCCTTCTTTGTTTTTTTTCTTCATTTAAAATCGTGTTATACATTTTTTTTTTATTAATTTAATTATTTATTTAATACTAGGTGTGGGGGCTAACTACGTCACAACACTCACAACTAAGTATAAAATCGATTCAAGCGTGACGTTATATGCTTTTCAACTCAATATAATATCTCCATGATTTTTTGATTACATGAAAAAAAAATCGTGTCCAATTACTTTTTAACAATTTACCAGATAGACAATGGAAAAATTAGTATTCATCATCCCTATTTACTGTTTGAATTTTGGAAATTACATACAAATTCTTTGAAGTCTCGACCTTTGTTTCGAATTGAAAAAAATTAACAACGCCATAGCGCTTTGTTCAATAAAAACTGTTCATAGGTTGTGATTAAAGAATTTAATTCCTGTGCTCACGGAAAATGATTTTCATCTTAATCTAATCCAAATTAGTTTTCCACCAAACAATAATATAGATAGATGAAAATATTTGGCTGACTCAAGTCATTCTATTTGGCAATCACTGCTGGGAAAGTTGGCAAAAGCTTATTCCAGTAAAGTAGTGCTCTACACAGATGTTTTTGGCTTGGATTTAGCTGTTAATCACGTATTTGGCTTCGAGAGCTATATCGCTATTGGTCGACATTCACCGCTGTCGGTTAGATGGCGCGTGCCGATTGATTTGTCGTCCGGCTGTCTGTTAGGTGGAATGGTGCAAGGTTGCAGGAGAGCGCGATGTTTTCTTCTTCTATTAATGTGGTTAAAGAGTCAACTGAAAGGGTTTAAAGTGCTAGAAATTGTTTGTTAGATATTTGCTACGTTTGGTATTGATGACACATCAATAGTTAAGTCATCGATGTTAACGTGTTCTGATGGTTTTCTTGTTGGACGGTTTGCTTGAGGCTGCAGTAAATTTAATTGTATCAAGTGACTCTTGATACAATAAGTCTTGATACTCAAGTCATTGTAGTTCCGGTGTCAACAGAGCTAAGATGCATACTAAAGGCATAAGTTTCTTTTACTCTAACACGGCAGCCTTTTGGGACCTAAAAGTCTTCTCAGATAAACGATCTTTTGAAAAAAACTTATTAAGTATTTTATGTCCAAAGTAATATTTTTTTTTCGTTTGTATCTAGGTTGGCTTATATGCGTAATCAAGATACTCAAAATACAGTGCCTTACCAAATTTTGACGGAGTTGGAGATTCATTTTTTACCATAACGTTCGTGTTTTAGTAACGTTTTTGTTTTTGTGCTTTCGTAAAAATGTTTTCGATAAGTCTTCTCTTATTACTTACACCAATTCGATACAACGGAATGCGAATTCAAAGAATGCTTCCAAACGTATGACATCATGGTCCAATAGTAATAAATTATTTGTTCGGTCTGCCGTTTGCGCTTTACGGAATTTTAAACGCATCGACACAATGTTAGGCATAGCAGAGCAATGTCATTGGTAGAATCTTGGCTGCTAAAACATTCATAACAGTAAGAAGTGTTTTAGTATCAACAGTGATCCAAGAGGCGTTCTTTAAAAGAATATGATAGGCTATGCTAAGCTGTGTAAGTAGACTTGTTTTTCGTATTTTTTCATTTTTGATCTCATTAACAGAAATCAGCGAGAAAATTTTGAACTTTAAAGTAATAATCGAGAATCGGTAAACTATGAAATCAATCTATATGAATAAGTACAAACAATATTAAGATTTAAAAAAAAAACTCCATTCACTAAAAACCATCAATTCAAACCATTCATTCAAACCTAGGCCACTCATTATACATTCATCGAGTCAAGAAAACAACAATTTGCTGGAAAGGTGACTGACCAGTGGAAAGATTCAACAATTTATATTACTAGAAGGCGAAACTACCATCAGATTCGCGCATTTGTCTGCTAAGCACGTAAAAGTACTAGAACATAGACGTTGACTGTGATATTGACCGTCATTATAGCCTAGCATTTCGGTTATCAAATCAAATATATACGGAGTATAAAAAAACAACTTATAATAACAATTAGAAAAATGAACGCAAATCAAACACTCTAAATCATTCCGTTGGAAATTATGTTGATATACTACGCTGTATAACTAAGTTCTCAATGTTTGTATATGTTTGTATAAAAACTTATCTATTTCTTTATTCACAATAAAAACAAAACTAGTTTGTATTCATATCAGAGTATATCTAAAATTCAATTTAAATAATAGTGTAATTATTAAAATTAAAAAGCAAACCGCTTCAGATTAGAGTGACAATGCATCAAGGATTAATACGTCACATTGAATTATTGAAATGGAGGTTACCATGACAGCTACCGTACGCACTCACAATACAATGCTAATTGTCATACCGTGAACCAGTTACGGTCATAATGTGAGGCACATGGACGTCATAATGATGTTTGAAGTAGATACGAAAGAACATGATTGAATACATGAAATAAATACAGAAAAGGATGTACGAATTAATTTCAACAACTCGAGAACTATGAACCTACCAAACCTACAAATACATATAATTGCTGAAATTAGATTCAATTTGTAGAATACTTCAGGGTAGTGCCATACGGCGGCAGCTACTTTTCCTAATGTACTTTGATAATAGTTGATTTAATTGAATCTCAAGGTTTATAAAATTTATCGTATGTAATAAATCCATTGTTATTAAATATCACAGTTTCTTCTTAAATCTTTGGACAAAGTATTTAGGGTAAACAAGCACATTGTCTCCACTTGGCAAAGTCACAATTACAATAATAATTCACAACTAACCTTTTCAATCCAATTATTCTATTACAACCTACATAAAATAGATTTTACATTGACTCCACCGCAAAACTAACTTTGTTTCTGACTAATGCGTTCTCATTGCATTCTCTGCAAATTTATATTTGCAGTTCAAACTTTTGAATGTCTCATTAAAATGTTCTTATACCACTTTTTGGGAATGGTAAAGATAACATTGTTGGAAATGTTATTGTATGCAAGTTGGAGTACTAAAGGTCTGTATTTTGGGTGCCCTATTATGGTGTAGATTTGTTCGTCTGTTGTCTGTCTGTCATATTAGGAATCTTTTTAGGTGCACGTTCTATTTCGGTAGCTGTTCGGGGGTTAATTTTAAATTCAAATGCCTTTTAAATTACCATTTTAAATTAACGAAGAAGCCTACAAATGAATTATTTAATGTTATTCTCTTTTAAATTCCAACTTTTTAGTTATTTATGATATTTGATTGTTATGAATATTGCAAGTAAGTCAGAATAAGTCAGTACATTTAAAAGTATACAATCATTATATCTTAATAATAAATTCTGGTTATTATGTATTATTTTATTTTTCTTTCTCCTTCAATAAACCTACGCTCGCTAGTCAGTAGGCGTAGTTATTATTTCACCCAATTATCTGAAACGCTATAAACTTATAGCCTCCTACACTGCTGATGTACTGATTAGTAATGGCGTAAGCCGAAGTAAGTTAAAATACGAGGCAGAAATAGAATATAGGCTTAAACATGAAACTTTTATACCATCATCATTATTATTGTTATTATTTTTGTCATTTTACCATCTAACCTTTTAAGTTGTTTTTTAACACCTGTGCTGTGCCACGGGCCTAAAGGCGGTATTAGACGGTTTATCCAAAGTGATTTATTTTCGATGAACGACAGGAAATGACGAACAGTGAACGACCTTATGTAGTTTTAGACGCAAAAATGAATAAATGTGTAAGCATTTAAACTTATGATGTTCCGGCAACAGGTACTGTGTGTTGAAATTTCTTGATCTTGAAATTAAAATATTCTATGATTCTATGAATATTTCCATGTAACACTGTATTTCAATTCCATGCCGTATTTTAAAATATAAATAAACACTTTACTTTGATAACCTGCAGTGAAACAAATGAATAAATGACTGCCACGGTTGTTTACACCAAGGTTTACACACTTCACTTACCGTTCATCTCGATGAACAATGAACGATGACAGAGCGATGCCCGATGAAAGCGAACGAATTACTTACTTACTTTCATCACAAAGACACATCAGTGATGAAAGATGAAACGTCCTAATGTGACTTTTCATTTTCGATGTTTCATTTCATCGATAAAGCATCGAAAATGAAAGAAAAAATGAACCGACCAATACCGCCTTAAGCAAAGACATCTACAGTTTAAATAAAGGGATCTTGTGAGTAAAATTTTGACAAAACTATATACAAAAGTAGATGATAATTCAGTTACATTTGTAGATCATTTTTAAATTGTGCTCAGCATTATACAGTACCTTATGTATCAAAATTTATGTCGTACTTAATAGGTAGATTGTAGTTCTTTATGGTCTTTTGAAAGAATCTTGAATCTTTTACCGATCTAGACTAAAATATTTCTGACTTACATCACATCACATCACATCTAAGAATTTGCATATTATTTGAATATGATTGTCTCTGAAGATGTGCATGCATAACATGATGTCCTTAAAACGTTAGGTATAGTTAATCCGATTTAAATTCATATCGATATGATAGCGCGTGCGGGAGGCAAATGCAGTTTACGAGTCCGCGCACGAAATGATACTACTGGGACCATGGTTTTAAGTAGTATATATTAAGTCTTATTCAGCATAATATGTTGTCTATATTCTTTATTGTTTCTTTGTCATTTGTTTTTTTAGCAACCCTTTCTAACACAGTTTATTTAAGGTATAACCCATGCAGATAAAGAATAGATATGAAAATGGCGTCAACTCGCATGCTATCTCGCTCACAATCTATCGCTGTCTATACTCACATAGTGAAGTACGCGATGCAAAAAAATAATGATAATAATCAGTGGTTGGATTTAGAAACAATTGGAATCGATCGGAAGAAACTGAGCATGTGGGGAGGTTCAGAGGGCTTAACTGAATCCCGCTACATCGATTTAACCTTCAAGAGACTTCGAAAATAAATTAATGAAAATATCAATTTCCTATCATGCCCTTGCTCCTTTTTTATTTTATTAATATTTTTTGTCATTATTATTGGTATCACTAATTAATAATAATAATAAACCCGTCCCGTCCCGTTTTAAATCATAATAATAAAAAAGAATAATTCATAACAAAAAAAAGTCAGTAGGAAAAATAAAAATCGATTTTTGAGAACTTGTTTTGCCAACCGTACCATAAGTACCCGCCGCCATTTTCATATCTATTCTTTATCTGCATGGGTTATAGTACGTCTAAAAAAAGTCATTAGCTTATGCAAAGTTACGTATTTCTTTAAAATTACATTTATATGGCCACACCATCATCATCATCATCATCATCATCATCATCATCATTAGCCTTAAGACGTCCACTTCTGAACAAAAGTTTAAACCAAGGATCTCCACAACGGCCGAACCTGCGCTGTCCACCGCTTCCCGCGATCTTCAAAAGATCATCACACATTTTCAGAGTCTTTTTCACATCAATCTTTAAAAAATATGGTGACTCTACCATTAACACATTCCTAATGTGTCAGTTTGATTCGGTATCACGTACGGCGCCGACGATCCAAGCCATTGTTATTCAGCCCGAACAGAGGTTACTCCCAGATACTTTATATAGACAGAATTGCGTCCAAGCTCTTTGTAGCGCTCGTAAACGATCGTCTGGAGATAGAACTATTGTTATCTCTTGGGTTTGTTGATCTTCACTGCGAATTTTAATAAAGTATTGATGTGCAGCAGAATTTTAATAATTTCACATGTCATCAGTCTACTACTCCCAATCAGAATCATACACAGTTCTTGAAAAAAGGTATAGGTTGTCTTTAGATAAAAATATCTATAGTCTGGTTAGTGCTTCATTGGAAGTTGTATTAATGTATTGACTTCCTTGTCAAATTCAGAAATTTCCACGACATTGAATCATTACCAATTTTTTTTCATGTACATTCGTTTAGTGTTCATCATCATAATATTATTTTGCTGCTATAGGTGAAATAATCGCTTTATCAAAGTACTTTCAGTTCAAGATTCAACGTGTAATGAAGATTAGAAATTTAATCACCCGAAAACCGATTGAGGAGAGATCGCCATTATCATCTACGTATAGAATATCTCATTTTTTCAACCGGAAGCCAGCTATACCAACAACATCAATACTTCTACTCACCGGTACATTAATATTTGCTTTTCCATCTTCATGTTCGAATCGATCTCATTTCTTTTAAGCAAACAGACAGACATGCGTAATTCTACCGGTATTGGTAAAGTTATTGTATTTGCATTAGAGAAATTAGGAATAATCGCTTTTTGATATTTTCAACATCTCTTGGATCTGGATATTCAGTTGTTATCTATTTGATGATAGGTTGATTAAACAATTAATATTCAACATGCTTATACGTTTAATTGGACAAACTACTCGTTTTTTTCTTTAAGTAAGTTCAGGATTCTATTCAAAAAAATATTGAACCATAAAGAATGTTATTTGAAATATAGTGTTAATCCCAATACTGAACTTAAGTTAGATATAGGTAAACATATAACGGGTATGTATGTTAGTGTAATATAAGTACTGGTAGATGCCAAAATTATGCAGCAAAATTCAAACACATGATAAGATCATACCATCTGGGGGCTGTTTCACGTAGCTACAATTTACAAATTACAAGTAAAATTCGACGTACATTGCGTAGAAGATTAGAGAAAACGATAAGGGTTTACAGTTTAGGCAAATTGGCTACGTAATGTATATCAAATTGTAACTTGTTACTAGTAATTTGTTGCTTCGTGAAACGGGGCCCAGCAATCATCATTCACCTCCACAGATTGATTCTGTAATTGTTAAAATTAATCGTTCAATCAACTACGATACTTTGCACGTAGGATGGACCTCATTATTTGTACAAAAAACACCATTAGAACAGTTCAAGGTCTTAAAACAAATCTATTATTACATTAATCAATTAATGAAGAGCCCAGCCCACATGTGAACGTGACCTTTGAAACAAAAGTGAATTATTACATTCACTCACTCATTCGACCTTGAAGTGAGTGATAAGACAATGCGAAATCGAATCTTGTACACCCCCGGAATGGAACCCACTACTTGTGAGCCCACGATGAGTTCGAACTTTAGATGAAGTGTAATGAACAGATCGTATTAAATTATTATTTGGTCATAGTAGAAGAAATCAAGCGTACCATGTTGTACACTAAAATAAGATTTTTGTAATTTTTATAGTTATAATAGATTTTTCTTTTTTCTGAACCAGTTATCCTGGCAGCTCAGAATAGGCACTACCATATGAATTGGTTTAGTAATAGAATCAAAATCTTAAGTCGTACTGGGGTTAAAAAAGAGATCTCAATGGTCTTACTTAAAAAGCAGAAGACAAAGAGTTGAAAAAATCAAAAATTCATATTGATTGTACATCTTTTAAATTTTTAAATCGATTCCCAATAGCCATAAAGTAGTACCTAATGACATATGGAATTCTAATGGACCAATGCTCTAATAGGTTGCTCGCTCGCGCAGCATTATCAAAACATTATCGTGGATTCTACAGCCAACCCAGGAAATAGCTAAAGCTATTGACACGCTAAGAAAAGCTGGTATATTATTTTACAATGAATCGATTCCAATTAATATAAGACCAAAGGCACTGAAGTCTTTTCAAATAACCAATCTAGTGATCTTCATTATCACCTTCACTCATCACAAGTGACTCAGCCGAACCCATCAACCTATAATCCTTCACACTGATTAATTTACTTTTGTTAACTCACGACGCTCACCCATTTGGCGATGCGTGGGCGCAGTTATGAAATCCGACCTAAACATTGAGATGAATCATTGTAGGTTTAGTTACTGTTATTAGGATGTTTCGTCATGCGTGTATGTTTTTGTGGTATAATTTAAATGATTAGAAAATGGAAAACTTATGGAAAGAAAGTTTTACGCATCAAAAAAAAATGTTATGACGGATCTAAGTGATGTAATAACATCCTATGGAAATAAATAATTTTGACTCGACTTTGGGTTTATGGTCTAGATAGATTCTGAAGAGAATAATGGGAGTTGATGTGGTAAGTACCAAGTTTCAGCTAGCAAATTAAAAAATGTCTTTCACAGTCTTAGAAGATTTTACAGATTGTGATAATCTAATAATAAATAAGACCATACAAGAAGAAAAAAAACATAGCCATTTAACTGAAGATTTCATTAAGATATTACTTAAGACCCTCTCCGTCCGTCCCGTTCGGGAGACGCGGGTTCGATCCCCACCAATGTGTTTTCGAATTTCGAATTGATATGTAATTTTATATGTTTTTTTTAAAGTAAAATTTATTCAGGTACTTAAAGGCTATGGATAGCTGTCTGTAATACTTCTTTAAGAGTAATTTTTCTTGTATAGTGCTACCAAGATGCTGGAAGGTTGTCTCGCTGTTAGCAATCTTGTTGTTTTTTTTTCAAATTAATGTTTTTAGGGTTCCTTGCCGCCCCCCAGCATGTTGGCAACACCACCATTAGGGTTTAAAAAAAGTAAAATTGACAAATTTTTGGTTCTGTCAGTTGGTTTGGCTATTGTCCGTTGTGCAGATTGTTAATTGTGTGCTGAAAACCCTCAAGAATCCAGCTTTTTATTTAGCAGTTCACAAAATAATCGGGCCGTTGATGTTGTTGTTGATGTACTTTTATTTGACGCTCTTACGGTGAAGAAAAAAATCATGATGAAACCTGCACACTCCTTCGAAAGAAATTCAAGGGTTGTGTGTGAAGTCGACCAACCTACACTGGGCCAGCGTGGTCTAAAGCCTAATCACCCTAATTCAGGGTCGGCTCGAGCCCCTCGGTGGGGACGTATATACGTATATGAGCTGATGATGATGACTTAAAAAGAAGCAGATTTATACTTATTTCCTTAGATCAAATATAGTGGCTAATTTCAATCATTTGTATGTGGTTCAAAAAGAGAGCAATAGACGGATTCTGCTGTGACAATAATCTCAATACAGAAAACCTGCTTCTAAAAGCACAATATATAACACAGGAATTCTTTATAATTTTATATGTTAATCAAATTAGATTACAGATGCTCGATCTAGAGAGTCTAGAGAGTTAAAATTTTACTAGACTTGCAAAATGTCTTTCAACATCACAATCAACTTAGACGGATATCATTAACAGGTTTGGTGCTTTTCTCTGTCAACCATTAACTTGCCCAAATTCCCCAAAATAAACCTACAAACATGTAATCATTAGTCAGGAGACGTCAGTCTGTTTGTCTGTAAGCTGTTGAACTCCAAAGCGGTCGACCGTCGCGCTCCATTCACTACGCAAATAATTTGTGGAGCCACTGGATATGGGTGGAATGTGCGTACGCACACACACGGTAGTGCTGGTAATGGGTACTGGTTTGAAGATGGAGAGTTCTGTTTATGTTTTTGGCTGTATAAAATGTTTGCTGAACTTCTCTTGAAAGTCTAGAATGTGCACTATTCGGCTAACTTTACCATAAAACAAATACAATCTATTTACACTACTTACGCCGTGTGGTGACGGCAGAGTAGAATACATTTGTCACCAAACTTTACTCTTCCCGTGGGTGTCGTAAGAGGCGATCTTAATAAAGGCGAGACGATTTTAATCTGCGATCTCCAACCCGCCTGCCAAGCGTAAAGATTATGGCAAAACCCTCCACTTGAGTGGAGGAGGCTCATAGTCCAGCAGTGGACTGTAACGGGCCGTTGATGATTTACACTAAACTGAAGGAAAACCAAAACTCACACTTAATATTACTAGTTACTGCCAAGTATGACTCGTTGCCGCGAGAGGTCCACAAGTCCGTGGTCAGACAAACATTTTCAATATTTGATTGCTGGAGCACTTCTTTCACTTCGGTTTTAATCTTATCATACAATGTTGGCAACATCACATTAGAAAGAGTCTTTCTCGTGGGAAGCTTATAACCAGGAATATGACTAGAAAACTTTTTAAATGCTTCCTCTTCGACCAGAGAGAACGGCTGATAACCATCCATAAATAGTTTTAAAAGGTCCATATCAATTTTATGTTTCAGCTCTTTGGATATTTTTTTCGCTGTGCTATATCTTTCTATAGACTGTTGCTGCTATTGAAAATGGAATGTAAAGGCGCGGGTGCGTTAGAGGAAGTGGAAGGTGTTGGTTTAGGTACTACTGCAGCAGACGTTGAAGGAGCGCAAACAGGGGTGTTATTAGAAGCGGAATGAATGGAAATTGTTTCAGGTGCCGCATTTCCTGAGGCTTCTATTATCGGTCCATCGTTTTGCCGCTGCTATGCAGAAACCACGCGACGAAATGCATCAAAATGCCTTTTTTTCTTAATACGTTCAAAATCCTCATATTGAGCTTTGTCAGAAATCTTTGTTTTACACTAGTAAGAGATTCAGTTCGTGCACTTCAGGAACCACGCACTTTGCCAGGCCTGTCGCACTATGCGCCAGAGCGCGCGTGACGGACTGAGAAAGAGGAATACACTCAAGATTTTTTTTTTAATTTATTGCAAGCGCCGCAACGCTCGGTAAGCTATTAAAGTAGCATTCGAAGTTGTTTTATATCAATAAGTGCGCCTTCTGTAGCCACTATTATTTATTCCGTACCTTTGCACAGTATAAAAAATCGAACCCTTCCGTTCTTCAAAAGTCCAGTAATACGTCGATTTTGCGACACAATAATTAGGTTAATAAAAAAAGACAACCAAATCGAGAAAAATCGATTGTAACTTTTTACTGAAAAGGAACAGCACTATTAGTCATAATGCGTTCCTTTATATAATAATAATAATAAATAAATAAATCGTTTATTGCGAACCAGACAACAAAAATAATTTTAAGCCCGCCAAACTGCACAGCAATTTGTTGGCGGAGACAACACTCTCTAATTTAGTTAGGTTACACAAACAAAAATATAAAACTTAAATCTTAAATCTAAGCCACATTCCAGAAAGCATCTATGTTGCACCTTTACTGCGTAGTTACACTTGATTACCTATCCATCTTTGACAAAAACACATTACTAGCTTTAATTTTGAATAACGATTTAGATATTACATTTTCATCTATAGATAGCTCATTGCATATTTTAGGTACCAGGTAATCTCTTGTTCTTTGACCAAAATAATTTATAGTCCTAGGTAAATTATACTGCTTGTTAGAGACAGCTCTAGTGACACATTTATGGTGAACAATGTTTTTAAATTGCATTTTTCTAAATTCCTCCAAAACAATAAGAAGTTTAAACTTTTCATGAATGGGTAATATCTTACATAATGGAAACAGTTCCTTACTTTCTTTATCACATTTTTCCTTAACATTTTTATCAACTAACAATTTCAAAAATCTTTTTTGAAGTTGCTTGATTCTATCTAGATAAGAAGCGAATGTACGTCCATAACTACTGAGACCATATAGAATTCACCAATTTCTTAGGATGTTTTGAACTTAAATAAACAGGGTTTATTATCGTGTTATTTATTTTTAATAATAAATAAATGATACAATAATTAATACTGTTTACTTTGGTTTACGCAAATATTTTTGAAAGTAAGTTTGTAGTTGAGAATAAAGTCAAGAGTTTTCGTAAAACGGAACGACGTATTTCAAATAAAAGAAACAAACGAGACATAGGAAGATGACCAAAAGAAAACTTTTATTAATTAATTAATTCCTGAAAGTTCTAGGAGATTATTCAACACGTCATATTAAATGATTGAATATTTTAATGTTATTCGTTGGTGAGAAGTTTCTATGCATGCTTAGGGCAGTGATTTAGCCTCCTTTGAAGCTTCTATCATGTCAGTCAGTCAGTGAGTGAGTGAGTGAGTGACAAAATTAAGAAACTTTGACTAGTTATAATTTCTAAACTGCTTGTTTAATTGAATAAAACTTTAAATATATCGTGTTTATACAATGCCTGTTTGGTTACTGAAAATTCAGGTTTCTAGTTTTATCCACAACAAAGTTATAGGGGGGTCGAAAATGGCCCGAATCGCTTCGAGAAAAGGATGGTACGGCAGTGCCGCTTCTTTTCTCGACTTGGCGGGGGCACTACCGTGCCCCCAAAACTATGAAATATGTTTCTTATTTTAGCCTATAAACGTCTCCTGCTTCTTTTTCTTTGCGAGTCGATGAAATACATTTAATCTATATTAGCTTTGGTTCTCCATCCAGTGGTTTCCCACCTTATTCATCATAATTATCGGCCTAAATTAACCCACTGCTGTTAAAAGTGTTTCTCTATTTCTGATTGCACCACTAACGACCTGTGCCATCCGCTTCAATCTGCAAATTTGAAAATTTCAACAGTATATTTGTGCTGGGGGGTCTGCCCACATTTGTCATCTAATGTTCATATACCTATATACTTAGTTATAATATGATTAACACAATGCGTGCCGAAGTAATATGAATTACGAGAGGATTCTCAGATACGATACCTCCCACATTTGTATGTTTCGAAAAATATCGACAGATGGCGCTGCAGGGTTTTTAGAAGTCGCTATCGTTTGGTTGCGACACTCGATACAAATACTTAAGGTAGTGCCGCCGCACTCTCAACTCATTTTATTTCAATTTAAACAAACAAGGTAAACAATTTTTTAAAACTTGTTGCTAATGTGAAGCGACAGGTTCGTATGAAACTAGCGCTTCATTCCCAGATGCCCCCTTCAGCATTGTCCTCTCTTAGTTGCAGGAGGAGGTGGGTCGGTTCGCGTTTTGGTAATACTGAAACGAAACCGGTTATCGCCGCAGGATACCAGGTTCTGAAACTATTTATTTTAATAACTATGCATCGGAGAATAACTGCTTATGTTATCCGTTCTGATATCCGCTGGTTTCTGCATCAATATCCCTTTTTTAAAATGCATTTTCAAATTTCCTGTTGAAGCTTTATAACTATACTAGCGGCCCGGCCCGGCTTCGCACGGGTAGATTAATTCATAATTTAACACATTTTTAACCACCTTCAAAATGGAGGAGGCTCGTTTTTTATAATTTTTTTAAATACCTAGGAGGGCGACCTTTTAAGTCGGGATTTCAAAAACATTTTGGAACTTGAACCGAATAATTCAGTCTTATTATACAAGGAACTTAAAAAAGTTCCTTACTTTAAAAATGGCTGACATTCCATACAAAATTGAATCCCTACTTCCCTTTTCAAATAGGGATTTCGAAAAAATCCTAAAAAAAGTGTCAAATCATTCACGAATCTGAGCCTAATTCCAAATTTTCAATTTCATAACTTTAGAACTGGACTTTCCATAGAAACTTTTAACCCCACTTTCCCCCTCAAAATAGGGAATTTGATAAAATGCTAAAACATGTATCAAATGAACTATTAATCTCAGTCTAACTCCAATGTTTTAAGTTTTTACCTTTTAGAAATTACAGACTTTCCATACAAACATTTAATCCCTGCTTCCTCCTCAAAATAGGGATTTCGTAAAAAGCTTAAAAACATATCAAATTATTTATTAATCTCAGTTTTAATCCATATTTTCAATATCCTAACTTAAGAAATGAAAAACTTTCCATAACAAAATTGTATCCCTACTTCCCCTTCAAAATAGGGATTTCAAGAAAATGAGTTACATGTCAAACGTTTATTTTTTCTTAGTCTAAATCACAATTTTTAAGTTCTTGCCTTAGAAATGACAAACTTTCCATAAATCCCTACTTTCCCTATAAAATAGGGGTTTTAAAAGTATAATTCAATACGTGTTAAAGTATTAACTATGAAATATGAATTTTAAAATTCCTACATTTAAAAGTAATAATAATACTAGTCATTTATTTCAGGCAATATTTACATATAGGTCTTAAATATGTAAACAGAGGTGTGCGCCAGCGCCGCTTGCTGCTGACGAGCGTGTTTCACCGCGCCCCGCCGCCGTCGCCAGCCCTGCACGCACGCCCCGCCGCTGTGGAGCTGACGTCACGCGGCACAAACAATTTTAAAACAAAGTAAAATAATTACCTTTATTTTAATAATATCTTGCCAGGCATATGCCTGGTTGCATTAAATGGTTAATTGGCACTACAGACACACATTATATATAACAATATTATAAAGTATATTCTATTCTATTATTAAAAAATAACATGTTTAATTAACCTGACATGCTTGCAACACCATATTTTAAATACCGGGTGTCCAAAAAGGGTATTTGCACTTTTAAATATCAATAAATCGTCTTAATGAGAGTAGATAGCAAAAACAAATATAATGTCGTAAGTGGAATTTATTGGAAATTTAGTTGAAATTGATTTGTATACCGGAGCTCCGCGCGCATTTTGTGTACGAGCTTATTATCAAAACAATAATTCGATAATAACAGCTCGCTGCTTAGATCGCGCGCAGTTCAATGACGGGACATTTCTTTATCTCCCACCCAGTGCGAATATCATTAGAAAATGGATTAAGACGTAGTAGACCTTTGGACAACATATTTTTTTTGTCGTAAACTTTCCATTGTATGTGCTTTTTGCAAATAGTAATAAAATTATGAAATTATATATTTTTCATATATAATTTTTGGGTATAAATTGCCAACAACCTTTTTGGACACCCTATATTATTATTGTTACTTTAAACATCATTTTAATTACCTGATAGAAAGCTGGACGTGACCTTGATAAATTCTACAGCATTGAGTTTTTCCTTTCCACTGAGTAGCGTTGTGCACACAGAACGGCCACAAGTACACGACGAGTATCACCAGCTCTTTCAGAACTCAGAAGTTCAAAACAAGGATGTCAAATGTTGGCATTGACATCCATTGGAACCTAGAACAAACTCAATCACATTAGAAGAGATGAGAATGAAAACAATTCATGACATCTAAGGAAACTAGTCATAAAAGATAAATATCCAACCCTTGTTGGTACTATAAGGTGAAACTCACCTTAGGCAAAGCTGTCTTATAGATACCAGTTACTTAATAATGTTTATACTACATAGGTACGTATGACAAAACAATAGGTAACACTTACTTTAGTTTTCTATCAAGTCTATCAACAAAATACATACATAAAATAAAATAAAAATAAATAAAATAAAAACGTTTTTATTGCCTTCACAAAAACAGAACAATATTTGGCAAAAGGTACCAGTCTCAGCAAATGCTTGACACACAAGTATGCCTAGCGCTGGTTTTCAGACTGGCCCCACACGCAGCGGGTCGGTCACCTTTATGTTTGTAAAATTTAACAATCCTATACTACTTAGACTAAAGAATTATACCTAATCTCAAGCTAATAAGAAACGATCATAACACTGCGTGACGTCACATCTTGCTTTCTGCCTTAATTTTCCATACTAGGTAAATGTTTTGACATTTAATAAAAAGAAGCTGGATTAACAAGACAAGCAGGCAGCTACCGGATTTCAAAACACGTTAAGTATTTGTGTATGTGTATGAGTATATGTGTAAGGAACTGCGTGTACTGTGAATGTGAACTGTAAGGTGTTCTTGTGTAGCGAAAATTGTGTAGGGATGAGATAGAGAGAGGCTAGCCCTACGCAGCTAATTGCTTGGGATCGGAAGACCACTAGTCTCTCTCTCTCTCACCAGGTGTGTGGGTTGTGTGTGTGCGTGTGTGTGTAAGGCCAATCGAGGTATTATATACGCATGTTATAGAATGACTTGTGAGCGTGTAATATGAGCAGAGTAAGTTTTCATTAATATTGTTTTTTTTTATTTTTATATCTATTAACCACTTGTGTATTTTTTATTTGATTATCCAAAAGATGTTGTTGGACTAGTTTCTTAAATTTAAGCAGAGGCATCGGTTCTCTCAAAGGTGGTGGTAAATTGTTCCATACCTTTGATGCTGCAAATTTAAAACTTCCTCTGAACATGATGGTTTTGTGTGCAGGAAGTATAAGACAATTTTTCCTAAAGTTCCGAATGGATCTAGTGCTATCATCTCTTACCCGATGCAATTTTTCAAAGAGATAAGCAGGTTTCTGAAATTCTATGATCTTGCGAACCGTAAAAGCTAGCTGCAATGTTCTACGATTAGACATATTTAAGATAAACTTCTCATTCAAGAATGGCGTTATATGTTCACGTCTCGGGATGTCGTAACAAAAGCGCATGCATGCATTTTGTACTCGCTGAATGTACTTAGAGGTTACTGATAATAGGCGTGGACCGTAAACGATATCCCCATAGTTAAAGAACGAGAGAATTAGAGATTCCGTCAGTATTTGGCGCAGTTTTACCGATAAGTATTTCCTTATGGCATTTTATGTTTTGAGTCGATAAAACGCATTTCTAACCTTAATATTAATGTGATCCACGAAACGCAACTCCCCATCCATAATGATGCCCAAATTCTTAACCTTTTCCACCCTAGTGACTAAATCTATACCCAGTGAGATGATCGGATTTTGATCAATAATGTGTCTTTGCTGCCATTTGTTACCCATTACAATAAACTGAGATTTTGACAAGTATCGTCATTAATATTAACAAGAGCTATATTCAGGTCTTTCGGAGGAAAGGAATAATACAATTTGTGTATCGTCTGCATACAGATGTACATGAAAATGCTTAATATTTTTAACCAGATCCGCTGTATATAATATAAATAGAAGTGGGCTTAGGCTTGACCCTTGAGGAGTGCCACGAGGGATGTCTTTTAGTTCAGATCTCGCTAACAATCCCTGAACGGTTTGTACTTCTACGTATTGTTTCCTGCCTATAAGAAAGGACTGGAACCATTCACAGGGTGGCTCCGACACCCCGTAGTAGGCTAACTTTGCTAAAAGTAGGTTGGGGTACATAGATGCCATGATGGTCATCTCATCATATGACAATTATAATACCGAGACACATTACCAACACAAATGTTTGCCCTGGGCGGGAATCGGACTCGCGACCCATGCTCTATAATAATTTAAAATGTATGTATTTTGAGAACAGCGTTAAACCCTCCAATCGAATTTTCACTTAGTATTAATTGAGTTTAGAAAGAATCCAGCTAACTGCAGATGACTTACCTCTATTGTTAACCATCGTGCTAGGATAATTAGTTGAAGACCAGGCAAAGAAGAGGTAATGTACCTCCGCAGTCTTTACGTGGCTACACCACAGTTTATGCATAGTGAATCGATAAGCACTAAACAACAAGTAAACCTACCTCTTGCAGCTCTAAACCTATACAAGTCCGTTTAGAGCAGCAAGAAGTCAGTAGGTATCACACACACAATCGACAACGAAGAATAATCCTTCACTACGATAACGCCAGCTGTCACACCTCAGCTGCAACAACGGAGTATTTAAATAGTCAAATGATCGAATTGACGGGTCATCCGCCGTACAGTCCCGACTTGGCTACCAACGACTTTTTTTTATTCCCAAGCGTGAAGAACAAATTACGTGGACACCGTATTTCGACCCGGGAAGAAGCCGTTGATGCTTTCAAAATGCACGTTTTGGAGATACCTGATACAGAATAGAAAAAATGATACGAAAGTTGGTTTCAACGTATGAAAAAATGCATCGATCATCACGGGGAATATTTTGAAAAGCAATAAAAGTATATTTGGTTATAGATGTTTTTTATTTTTGTTATTCCGGAAACATAAATACTCGTAAGAGATTCAGTTCGTGCACTTCAGGAACTACGCACTTTGCCAGGCCTGTCGCACTATGCGCCAAAGCGCGCGTGACGGACTGAGAAAGAGGAATACACTCAAGATTTATTTAAAATTTATTGCAAGCGCTGCAACGCTCGGTAAGCTATTAAAATTAAAGTAGCATTCGAAGTTGTTTTATATCAATAAGTGTGCCTTCTGTAGCCACTATTATTTATTCTGTGCCTTTGCACAGTATAAAAAATTGAAACCTGGGGTAGGAGCCTTCCGTTCCCCCAAAAGTCCAGTAATACGTCGATTTTGCGACACAATAATTAAGTCAATAAAAAAAAGACAACCAAATCGAGAAAAATCGATTGTAACTTTTTACTGAAAAGGAACAGCACTATTAGTCATAATGCGTTCCTTTATATAGATTTCACCAATTTCTTAAAGGATGTTTTGAACTTAAATAAACAGGGTTTATTATCGTGTAATTTATTTTTAATAATAAATAAATGATACAATAATTAATATTGTTTACTTTGGTTTACGCAAATATTTTTGAAAGTAAGTTTGTAGTTGAGAATAAAGTCAAGACTTTTCGTAAAACGGAACGAAGTATTTCAAATGAAAGAAACAAACGAGACATAGGAAGATGACCAAAAGAAAACTTTTATTGATTTATTAATTCCTGAAAGTTCTAGGAGATTATTCAACACGTCATATTAAATGATTGAATATTTTAATGTTATTCGTTGGTGAGAAGTTTCTATGCATGCTTAGGGCAGTGATAAATCACTAGACTAAAGCCTCCTTTGAAGCTTCTATCATGTCAGTCAGTCAGTGAGTGAGTGAGTGACAAAATTAAGAAACTTTGACTAGTTATAATTTCTAAACTGCTTGTTTAATTGAATAAAACTTTAAATATATCGTGTTTATAAAATGCCTGTTTGGTTACTGAAAATACAGGTTTCTAGTTTTATCCACAACAAAGTTATAGGGGGGTCGAAAATGGCCCGAATTGCTTCGAGAAAAGGATGGTACGGCAGTGCCGCTTCTTTTCTCGACTTGGGCCCCCAAAACTATGAAATATGTTTCTTATTTTAGCCTATAAACGTCTCCTGCTTCTTTTTCTTTGCGAGTCGATGAAATACATTTAATCTATATTAGCTTTGGTTCTCCATCCAGTGGTTTCCCACCTTATTCATCGTAATTTTCGGCCTAAATTAACCCACTGCTGTTGAAAGTGTTTCTCTATTTCTGATTGCACCACTAACGACCTGTGCCATCCGCTTCAATCTGCCAATTTGAAAATTTCAACAGTATATTGGTGCTGGGGGGTCTGCCCACATTTGTCATCTAATGTTCATATACCTATATACTTAGTTATAATATGATTAACACAATGCGTGCCGAAGTAAAATGAATTACGAGAGGATTCTCAGATACGATACCTCCCACATTTGTATGTTTCGAAAAATATCGACAGATGGCGCTGCAGGGTTTTTAGAAGTCGCTATCGTTTGGTTGCGACACTCGATACAAATACTTAAGGTAGTGCCACCGCACTGTCAACTCATTGAATTGAACAATTTAAACAAACAAGGTAAACAATTTTTTAAAACTTGTTGCTAATGTGAAGCGACAGGTTCGTATGAAACTAGCGCTTTATTCCCAGATGCCCCCTTCAGCATTGTCCTCTCTTAGTTGCAGGAGGAGGTGGGTCGGTTCGCGTTTTTGTAATACTAAAACGAAACCGGTTATCGCCGCAGGATACTAGGTTCTGAAACTATTTATTTTAATAACTATGCATCGGAGAATAACTGCTTATGTTATCCGTTCTGATATCCGCTGGTTTCTGCATCAATATCCCTTTTTTAAAATGCATTTTTAAATTTCCTGTTGAAGCTTTATAACTATACTAGCAGCCCGGCCCGGCTTCGCACGGGTAGATTAATTCATAATTTAACACATTTTTAACCACCTTCAAAATGGAGGAGGCTCGTTTTTTATAATTTTTTTAAATACCTAGGAGGGCGACCTTTTAAGTCGGGATTTCAAAAATATTTTGGAACTTGGACCGAATAATTCAGTCTTATTATACAAGGAACTTAAAAAAGTTCCTTACTTTAAAAATGGCTGACATTCCATACAAAATTTAATCCCTACTTCCCTTTTCAAATAGGGATTTCGAAAAAATCTTAAAAGAAGTGTCAAATCATTCACGAATCTTAGCCTAATTCCAAATTTTCAATTTCATAACTTTAGAACTGGACTTTCCATAGAAACTTTTAACCCCACTTTCCCCCTCAAAATAGGGAATTTGATAAAATGCTAAAACATGTATCAAATGAACTATTAATCTCAGTCTAACTCCAATGTTTTAAGTTTTTACCTTTTAGAAATTACAAACTTTCCATACAAACATTTAATCCCTGCTTCCTCCTCAAAATAGGGATTTCGTAAAAAGCTTAAAAACATATCAAATTATTTATTAATCTCAGTTTTAATCCATATTTTCAATATCCTAACTTTAGAAATGAAAAACTTTCCATAACAAAATTGTATCCCTACTTCCCCTTCAAAATAGGGATTTCAAGAAAATGAGTTACATGTCAAACGTTTATTTTTTCTTAGTCTAAATCACAATTTTTATGTTCTTGTCTTAGAAATGACAAACTTTCCATAAATCCCTACTTGCCCTATAAAATAGGGGTTTTAAAAGTATAATTCAATACGTGTTAAAGTATTAACTATGAAATATGAATTTTAAAATTCCTACCTTTAAAAGTAATAATAATACTAGTCATTTATTTCAGGCAATATTAACATAAAGGTCTTAAATATGTAAACAGAGGTGTGCGCCAGCGCCGCTTGCTGCTGACGAGCGTGTTTCACCGCGCCCCGCCGCCGTCGCCAGCCCTGCACGCACGCCCCGCCGCTGTGGAGCTGACGTCACGCGGCACAAACAATTTTAAAACAAAGTAAAATAATTACCTTTATTTTAATAATATCTTGATATGCCTGGTTGCATTAAGTGGTTAATTGGCACTACAGACACACATAATATATAACAATATTATAAAGTATATACTATTCTATTATTTAAAAGTAACATGTTTAATTAACCTGACATGCTTGCAACACCATATTTTTAATACCGGGTGTCCAAAAAGGGTATTTGCACTTTTAAATATCAATAAATCGTCTTAATGAGAGTAGATAGCAAAAACAAATATAATGTCGTAAGTGGAATTTATTGGAAATTTAGTTGAAATTGATTCGTATACCGGAGCTCCGCGCGCATTTTGTGTACGAGCTTATTATCAAAACAATAATTCGATAATAACAGCTCGCTGCTTAGATCGCGCGCAGTTCAATGACGGGACATTTCTTTATCTCCACCCAGTGCGAATATCATTAGAAAATGGATTAAGACGTAATAGACATTTGGACAACATATTTTTTTTGTCGTAAACTTTCCATTGTATGTGCTTTTTGCAAATAGTAATAAAATTATGAAATTATATTCATATATAATTTTTGGGTATAAATTGCCAACAACCTTTTTGGACACCCTATATTATTATTGTTACTTTAAACATCATTTTAATTACCTGATAGAAAGCTGGACGTGACCTTGATAAATTCTACAGCATTGAGTTTTTCCTTTCCACTGAGTAGCGTTGTGCACACAGAACGGCCACAAGTACACGACAAGTATCACCAGCTCTTTCAGAACTCAGAAGTTCAAAACAAGGATGTCAAATGTTGGCATTGACATCCATTGGAACCTAGAACAAACTCAATCACATTAGGTGAGATGAGAATGAAAACAATTCATGACATCTAAGGAAACTAGTCATAAAAGATAAATATCCAACCCTTGTTGGTACTATAAGGTGAAACTCACCTTAGGCAAAGCTGTCTTATAGATACCAGTTACTTAATAATGTTTATACTACATAGGTACGTATGATTTTCTTAGTCAAAACAATAGGTAACACTTACTTTAGTTTTCTATCAAGTCTATCAACAAAATACATACATAAAAATAAATAAAAAAAAAAAAAAAACGTTTTTATTGCCTTCTCAAAAACAGAACAATAATTACAAATGCAATACTAGGTAGGAACATGTTTGGCAAAAGGTACCAGTCTCAGCAAATGCTTGACACACAAGTATGCCTAGCGCTGGTTTTCAGACTGGCCCCACACGCAGCGAGTCGGTCACCTTTATGTTTGTAAAATTTAACAATCCTATACTACTTAGACTAAAGAATTATACCTAATCTCAAGCTAATAAGAAACAATCATAACACTGCGTGACGTCACATCTTGCTTTCTGCCTTAATTTTCCATACTAGGTAAATGTTTTGACATTTAATAAAAAGAAGCTGGATTAACAAGACAAGCAGGCAGCTACCGGATTTCAAAACACGTTTAGTATTTGTGTATGTGTATGAGTATATGTGTAAGGAACTGCGTGTACTGTGAATGTGAACTGTAAGGTGTTCTTGTGTAGCGAAAATTGTGTAGGGATGAGATAGAGAGAGGCTAGCCCTACGCAGCTAATTGCTTGGGATCGGAAGACCACTAGTCTCTCTCTCTCTCACCAGGTGTGTGGGTTGTGTGTGTGTGTGTGTGTAAGGCCAATCGAGGTATTATATACGCATGTTATAGAGTGACTTGTGAGCGTGTAATATGAGCAGAGTAAGTTTTCATTAATATTGTTTTTTTTTATTTTTATATCTATTAACCACTTGTGTATTTTTTATTTGATTAACCAAAAGATGTTGTTGGACTATTTTCTTAAATTTAAGCAGAGGCATCGGTTCTCTCAAAGGTGGTGGTAAATCGTTCCATACCTTTGATGCTGCAAATTTAAAACTTCCTCTGAACATGATGGTTTTGTGTGCAGGAAGTATAAGACAATTTTTCCTAAAGTTCCGAATGGATCTAGTGCTATCATCTCTTACCCGATGCAATTTTTCAAAAAGATAAGCAGGTTTCTGAAATTCTATGATCTTGCGAACCGTAAAAGCTAGCTGCAATGTTCTACGATTAAACATATTTAAGATAAACTTCTCATTCAAGAATGGCGTTATATGTTCACGTCTCGGGATGTCGTAACAAAAGCGCATGAATGCATTTTGTACTCGCTGAATGTACTTAGAGGTTACTGATAATAGGCGTGGACCGTAAACGATATCCCCATAGTTAAAAAACGAGAGAATTAGAGATTCCGTCAGTATTTGGCGCAGTTTTACCGATAAGTATTTCCTTATGGCATATTATGTTTTGAGTCGATAAAACGCATTTCTAACCTTAATATTAATGTGATCCACGAAACGCAACTCCCCATCCATAATGATTCCCAAATTCTTAACCTTTTCCACCCTAGTGACTAAATCTATACCCAGTGAGATGATCGGATTTTGATCATTAATGTGTCTTTGCTGCCATTTGTTTTATACAATAAACTGAGATTTCGATGGGTTTAAAACGAGATTATTTTTCGACGACCAATCCGCAACCGTAACTAAATCGTCATTAATATTAGCAAGAGCTATATTCAGGTCTTTCGGAGGAAAGGAATAATACAATTTGTGTATCGTCTGCATACAGATGTACATGACAATGCTTAATATTTTTAACCAGATCCGCTGTATATAATATAAATAGAAGTGGGCTTAGGCTTGACCCTTGAGGAGTGCCACGAGGGATGTCTTTTAGTTCAGATCTCGCTAACAATCCCTGAACGGTTTGTACTTCTACGTATTGTTTCCTGCCTATAAGAAAGGACTGGAACCATTCACAGGCTGGCTCCGACACCCCGTAGTAGGCTAACTTTGCTAAAAGTAGGTTGGGGTACATAGATGCAGTCAATGGGTCATCTCATCATATGACAAATATAATACCGAGACACATTACCAACACAAATGTTTGCCCTGGGCGGGAATCGGACTCGCGACCCATGCTCTATAATAATTTAAAATGTATGTATTTTGAGAACAGCGTTAAACCCTCCAATCGAATTTTCACTTAGTATTAATTGAGTTTAGAAAGAATCCAGCTAACTGCAGATGACTTACCTCTATTGTTAACCATCGTGCTAGGATAATTAGTTGAAGACCAGGCAAAGAAGAGGTAATGTACCTCCGCAGTCTTTACGTGGCTACACCACAGTTTATGCATAGTGAATCGATAAGCACTAAACAACAAGTAAACCTACCTCTTGCAGCTCTAAACCTATACAAGTCCGTTTAGAGCAGCAAGAAGTCAGTAGGTATCACACACACAATCGACAACGAAGAATAATCCTTCACTACGATAACGCCAGCTGTCACACCTCAGCTGCAACAACGGAGTATTTAAATAGTCAAATGATCGAATTGACGGGTCATCCGCCGTACAGTCCCGACTTGGCTACCAACGACTTTTTTTTATTCCCAAGCGTGAAGAACAAATTACGTGGACACCGATTTTCGACCCGGGAAGAAGCCGTTGATGCTTTCAAAATGCACGTTTTGGAGATACAGAATGGAAAAAATGCTACGAAAGTTGGTTTCAACGTATGAAAAAATGCATCGATCATCACGGGGAATATTTTGAAAAGCAATAAAAGTATATTTGGTTATAGATGTTTGTTATGTTTTGTTATTCCAGATACATAAATACTCGTAAGAGATTCAGTTCGTGCACTTCAGGAACCACGCACTTTTCCAGGCCTGTCGCACTATGCGCCAGAGCGCGCGTGACGGACTGAGAAAGAGGAATACACACAAGATTTTTTTTTAATTTATTGCAAGCGCCGCAACGCTCGGTAAGCTATTAAAGTAGCATTCGAAGTTGTTTTATATCAATAAGTGCGCCTTCTGTAGCCACTATTATTTATTCTGTGCCTTTGCACAGTATAAAAAATTGAAACCTGGGGTAGGAGCCTTCCGTTCCCCCAAAAGTCCAGTAATACGTCGATTTTGCGACACAATAATTAAGTCAATAAAAAAAAGACAACTGAATCGAGAAAAATCGATTGTAACTTTTTACTGAAAAGGAACAGAACTATTAGTCATAGTGCGTTTTTTTATACAGATTTTGCCAATCTCTTAAAGGATGTTTTGAACTTAAATAAACAGGGTTAATTATTGTGTTATTTATTTTTAATAATAAATAAATGACACAATAGTTAATACTGTTTACTTTGGTTTACGCAAGTATTTTTGAAAGTAAGTTTGTAGTTGAGAATAAAGTCAAGAGTTTTCGTAAAACGGAACGACGTATTTCAAATAAAAGAAACAAACGAGACATAGGAAGATGAGCAAAAGAAAACTTTTATTAATTAATGAATTCCTGAAAGTTCTAGGAGATTATTCAACACGTCATATTAAATGATTGAATATTTTAATGTTATTCGTTGGTGAGAAGTTTCTATGCATGCTTAGGGCAGTGATTTAGCCTCCTTTGAAGCTTCTATCATGTCAGTCAGTCAGTGAGTGAGTGAGTGAGTGACAAAATTAAGAAGTTTTGACTAGTTATAATTTCTAAACTGCTTGTTTAATTGAATAAAACTTTAAATATATCGTGTTTATACAATGCCTGTTTGGTTACTGAAAATTCAGGTTTCTAGTTTTATCCACAACAAAGTTATAGGGGGGTCGAAAATGGCCCGAATCGCTTCGAGAAAAGGATGGTACGGCAGTGCCGCTTCTTTTCTCGACTTGGCGGGGGCACTACCGTGCCCCCAAAACTATGAAATATGTTTCTTATTTTAGCCTATAAACGTCTCCTGCTTCTTTTTCTTTGCGAGTCGATGAAATACATTTAATCTATATTAGCTTTGGTTCTCCATCCAGTGGTTTCCCACCTTATTCATCATAATTATCGGCCTAAATTAACCCACTGCTGTTAAAAGTGTTTCTCTATTTCTGATTGCACCAGTAACTACCTGTGCCATCCGCTTCAATCTGCAAATTTGAAAATTTCAACAGTATATTTGTGCTGGGGGGTCTGCCCACATTTGTCATCTAATGTTCATATACCTATATACTTAGTTATAATATGATTAACACAATGCGTGCCGAAATAATATGAATTACGAGAGGATTCTCAGATACGATACCTCCCACATTTGTATGTTTCGAAAAATATCGACAGATGGCGCTGCAGGGTTTTTAGAAGTCGCTATCGTTTGGTTGCGACACTCGATACAAATACTTAAGGTAGTGCCGCCGCACTCTCAACTCTTTTAATTGAACAATTTAACAAAAAAGGTAAACAATTTTTTAAAACTTGTTGCTAATGTAAAGCGACAGGTTCGTATGAAACTAAAGTAGGATTTTTAATTGAACGGAGTAATTTGACATTAGACAGAAAAATTATGTTGCCAGCTCCATAATCTTAGTGATGTTTTCAGTTCAATTCTAACTCAAGTGAGTTGAATCATCCACACTATTAAATATAAAAAAATGCTTGTTACCCCAGCCTATAAACATAGACTTCGTCTACATATCATGCAGTTCGCAATAGTTGGAATCCATCAGAATTGGTGAGTTGGTTTTAGTATTACTGGTAACAACAGTCAGGCTTTTTATGTAGGTAGGTAATAAAAGTTATTAGTGTTTTTTTTATATTTCTAAGAGATAACTTGCAGCTGCGACACAAACGAATGACTCATCCATACAACTAATTTCCTATTGGATGACGGGAGAAGCGTCTATTTTTTTATTATTATTACTTTCCTATTGTTCGTCATTCGGCTTCTTACCTCCGGTCTGAGTGTTCGAATGTTTCTCTTGCCTTTGCATTTCATCGTTGAACTTTTCGTTAAGTTTTTTGTTAAGTTTTTGGTGAAGTTTTGTTTTGTTTTTGTTATTTCGTTGTTGTTTATAAAACTGTTATGGATCCTGGCCCAGGGACTTCAAGTGATGACAATTTCATGTCTCCGAGAAAAAAGAGACCAAAGCGTGCTTTAAGTATGACTGAAAAAGTCATGGTGCGCAATGCTTATAAGTACGTAGTCCAAGAGCAATCTTCTCTGTTGGAATCTCCAAATATTCAAAACTGTGCTATTAAAACTGCTGAAATACTGGGAATCACTGCAAGCACTGTATTCAAGGTTCTTAAAGAATATAAAGAAAACAAAGCACAGGAGATACAATTTTTGTGGAGGGCTGTTGCCTAAACTAAGTTTAAACCTGTGTTATAGGACATTAGTCCTTCCCCCAGGAGTCCACATTACTTAGTGACCATATCACCAGGGAGCCGTTTCATGAAGCTACAAGTTACAAATTACAAGTACAATTTGATGTACATTGCGTAGACAATGAGGTAAAACGATAAGGGCTTCCAGTTTTGGCGAATTGGCTACGCAATGAATATCAAATTGTAACTTGTTACTAGTAAATTGTTGCTTCGTGAAACGTGGCCCAGATGAGTGATTGAATCATATCTTTTTAGCACAACACTATATTTTTTTCTCAAAAAAGCGGCAACCCACCATATGTTAGATTACTCCGTTCAATTAAAAATCTAGCGCTTTATTCCCAGATGCCCCCTTCAGCATTGTCCTCTCTTAGTTGCAGGAGGAGGAGGGTCGGTTCGCGTTTTTGTAATACTAAAACGAAACCGGTTATCGCCGCAGGATACTAGGCTCTGAAACTATTTATTTTAATAACTATGCATCGGAGAATAACTGCTTATGTTATCCGTTCTGATATCCGCTGGTTTCTGCATCAATATCCCTTTTTTAAAATGCATTTTCAAATTTCCTGTTGAAGCTTTATAACTATACTAGCAGCCCGGCCCGGCTTCGCACGGGTAGATTAATTCATAATTTAACACATTTTTAACCACCTTCAAAATGGAGGAGGCTCGTTTTTTATAATTTTTTTAAATACCTAGGAGGGCGACCTTTTAAGTCGGGATTTCAAAAACATTTTGGAACTTGAACCGAATAATTCAGTCTTATTATACAAGGAACTTAAAAAAGTTCCTTACTTTAAAAATGGCTGACATTCCATACAAAATTTAATCCCTACTTCCCTTTTCAAATAGGGATTTCGAAAAAATCCTAAAAGAAGTGTCAAATCATTCACGAATCTTAGCCTAATTCCAAATTTTCAATTTCATAACTTTAGAACTGGACTTTCCATAGAAACTTTTAACCCCACTTTCCCCCTCAAAATAGGGAATTTGATAAAATGCTAAAACATGTATCAAATGAATTATTAATCTCAGTCTAACTCCAATGTTTTAAGTTTTTACCTTTTAGAAATTACAGACTTTCCATACAAACATTTAATCCCTGCTTCCTCCTCAGAATAGGGATTTCGTAAAAAGCTAAAACAAACATATCAAATTATTTATTAATCTCAGTTTTAATCCATATTTTCAATATCCTAACTTTAGAAATGAAAAACTTTCCATAACAAAATTGTATCCCTACTTCCCCTTCAAAATAGGGATTTCAAGAAAATGAGTTACATGTCAAACGTTTATTTTTTCTTAGTCTAAATCACAATTTTTATGTTCTTGCCTTAGAAATGACAAACTTTCCATAAATCCCTACTTTCCCTATAAAATAGGGGTTTAAAAAGTATAATTCAATACGTGTTAAAGTATTAACTATGAAATATGAATTTTCAAATTCCTACCTTTAAAAGTAATAATAATACTAGTCATTTATTTCAGGCAATATTTACATAAAGGTCTTAGGGACCCCCCATACGAGCGTCTTTTGAGCGTCGTCGTCTTGCCAGCGTTTGCGCATCGTTGACGCGGCGTTGCCGCGACGTCGCCGCGACGCCAGCGCTGGGCCACTGCCGAACGCCGGTCTACGCAGCGCTGGCGTCGCGTTTGCATTGTGCCTATTGCGTACAATCAGTGTGAAAATGGATTCCGACGAAGAAACACTACTGCTAACGTTACTGCTTAAGCGAAAATTACGTAAACGAAAAATAAAGAAACATCATCGTCAATTTTGGGAAGATCCTATGTGGAGTTATCGAATTCAGGAAAGCGATTATTTCGTATTGTATTGTAAACGTATAAAACGTAACAAAAACACTTTTATGATTATTTACGAATGCCAAAACGAACGTTTGACAAGCTTTTACAACTGATCTCTCTATACTGTCAACGTTTTAACTGCGGACGGTGAGAAGGGGAGAGGTTTGTGCATTGCATTGTACTTGCTCGAAAAAAAACAATGCGCTGGCGAGCGCGACGCCAGCGCTGCGTAGACCGGCGTTCAGTAGTGGCCCAGCGCTGGCGCCGCGAGGACGTAGCGCCAGCGTCGCGTCGACGCTGCACGAGCGCTGGGAAGACGACGACGCTCGAAAAACGCTCGTGTGGGGGGTCCCTTAAATATGTAAACAGAGGTGTGCGCCAGCGCCGCTTGCTGCTGACGAGCGTGTTTCACCGCGCCCCGCCGCCGTCGCCAGCCCTGCACGCATGCCCCGCCGCTGTGGAGCTGACGTCACGCGGCACAAACAATTTTAAAACAAAGTAAAATAATTACCTTTATTTTAATAATATCTTGATATGCCTGGTTGCATTAAGTGGTTAATTGGCACTACAGACACACATAATATATAACAATATTATAAAGTATATTCTATTCTATTATTAAAAAATAACATGTTTAATTAACCTGACATGCTTGCAACACCATATTTTAAATACCGGGTGTCCAAAAAGGGTATTTGCACTTTTAAATATCAATAAATCGTCTTAATGAGAGTAGATAGCAAAAACAAATATAATGTCGTAAGTGGAATTTATTGAAAATTTAGTTGAAATTGATTCGTATACCGGAGCTCCGCGCGCATTTTGTGTACGAGCTTATTATCAAAACAATAATTCGATTATAACAGCTCGCTGCTTAGATCGCGCGCAGTTCAATGACGGGACATTTCTTTATCTCCCAACCAGTGCGAATATCATTAGAAAATGGATTAAGACGTAATAGACCTTTGGACAACATATTTTTTTTGTCGTAAACTTTCCATTGTATGTGCTTTTTGCAAATAGTAATAAAATTATGAAATTATATATTTTTCATATATAATTTTTGGGTATGAATTGCCAACAACCTTTTTGGGCACCCTATATTATTATTGTTACTTTAAACATCATTTTAATTACCTGATAGAAATAATGACGTGACCTTGATAAATTCTACAGCATTGAGTTTTTCCTTTCCACTGAGTAGCGTTGTGCACACAGAACGGCCACAAGTACACGACGAGTATCACCAGCTCTTTCAGAACTCAGAAGTTCAAAACAAGGATGTCAAATGTTGGCATTGACATCCATTGGAACCTAGAACAAACTCAATCACATTAGGTGAGATGAGAATGAAAACAATTCATGACATCTAAGGAAACTAGTCATAAAAGATAAATATCCAACCCTTGTTGGTACTATAAGGTGAAACTCACCTTAGGCAAAGCTGTCTTATGGATACCAGTTACTTAATAATATTTATACAACATAGGTACGTATGATTTTCTTAGACAAAACAATAGGTAACACTTACTTTAGTTTTCTATCAAGTCTATCAACAAAATACATACATAGATACAGTCAATGGGTCATCTCATCATATGACAAATATAATACCGAGACACATTACCAACACAAATGTTTGCCCTGGGCGGGAATCGGACTCGCGACCCATGCTCTATAATAATTTAAAATGTATGTATTTTGAGAACAGCGTTAAACCCTCCAATCGAATTTTCACTTAGTATTAATTGAGTTTAGAAAGAATCCAGCTAACTGCAGATGACTTACCTCTATTTATTATATATACCTTACCGATTTTCGACCCGGGAAGAAGCCGTTGATGCTTTCAAAATGCACGTTTTGGAGATACCTGATACAGAATGGACAAAATGCTACGAAAGTTGGTTTCAACGTATGAAAAAATGCATCGATCATCACGGGGAATATTTTGAAAAGCAAAAAAAGTACATTTGGTTATAGATGTTTGTTATTTTTTGTTATTCCAGATACATAAATACTCGTAAGAAATTCAGTTCATGCACTTCAGGAACCACGCACTTTGCCAGGACTGTCGCACTATGCGCCAGAGCGCGCGTGACGGACTGAGAAAGAGGAATACACTCAAGATTTTTTTTTTATTTATTGCAAGCGCCGCAACGCTCGGTAAGCTATTAAAGTAGCATTCGAAGTTGTTTTATATCAATAAGTGCGCCTTCTGTAGCCACTATTATTTATTCTGTGCCTTTGCACAGTATAAAAAATTGAAACCTGGGGTAGGAGCCTTCCGTTTCCCCAAAAGTCTAGTAATACGTCGATTTTGCGACACAATAATTAAGTCAATAAAAAAAAGACAACTGAATCGAGAAAAATCGATTGTAACTTTTTACTGAAAAGGAACAGAACTATAAGTCATAGTGCGTTTTTTTATACAGATTTTGCCAATCTCTTAAAGGATGTTTTGAACTTAAATAAACAGGGTTTATTATTGTGTTATTTATTTTTAATAATAAATAAATGATACAATAATTAATACTGTTTACTTTGGTTTACGCAAATATTTTTGAAAGTAAGTTTGTAGTTGAGAATAAAGTCAAGAGTTTTCGTAAAACGGAACGACGTATTTCAAATAAAAGAAACAAACGAGACATAGGAAGATGACCAAAAGAAAACTTTTATTAATTAATTAATTCCTGAAAGTTCTAGGAGATTATTCAACACGTCATATTAAATGATTGAATATTTTAATGTTATTCGTTGGTGAGAAGTTTCTATGCATGCTTAGGGCAGTGATTTAGCCTCCTTTGAAGCTTCTATCATGTCAGTCAGTCAGTGAGTGAGTGAGTGAGTGACAAAATTAAGAAACTTTGACTAGTTATAATTTCTAAACTGCTTGTTTAATTGAATAAAACTTTAAATATATCGTGTTTATACAATGCCCGTTTGGTTACTGAAAATTCAGGTTTCTAGTTTTATCCACAACAAAGTTATAGGGGGGTCGAAAATGGCCCGAATTGCTTCGAGAAAAGGATGGTACGGCAGTGCCGCTTCTTTTCTCGACTTGGCGGGGGCACTACCGTGCCCCCAAAACTATGAAATATGTTTCTTATTTTAGCCTATAAACGTCTCCTGCTTCTTTTTCTTTGCGAGTCGATGAAATACATTTAATCTATATTAGCTTTGGTTCTCCATCCAGTGGTTTCCCACCTTATTCATCATAATTATCGGCCTAAATTAACCCACTGCTGTTAAAAGTGTTTCTCTATTTCTGATTGCACCACTAACGACCTGTGCCATCCGCTTCAATCTGCAAATTTGAAAATTTCAACAGTATATTTGTGCTGGGGGGTCTGCCCACATTTGTCATCTAATGTTCATATACCTATATACTTAGTTATAATATGATTAACACAATGCGTGACGAAGTAATATGAATTACGAGAGGATTCTCAGATACGATACCTCCCACATTTGTATGTTTCGAAAAATATCGACAGATGGCGCTGCAGGGTTTTTAGAAGTCGCTATCGTTTGGTTGCGACACTCGATACAAATACTTAAGGTAGTGCCGCCGCACTCTCAACTCATTTTATTTCAATTTAAACAAACAAGGTAAACAATTTTTTAAAACTTGTTGCTAATGTGAAGCGACAGGTTCGTATGAAACTAGCGCTTCATTCCCAGATGCCCCCTTCAGCATTGTCCTCTCTTAGTTGCAGGAGGAGGTGGGTCGGTTCGCGTTTTGGTAATACTGAAACGAAACCGGTTATCGCCGCAGGATACCAGGTTCTGAAACTATTTATTTTAATAACTATGCATCGGAGAATAACTGCCTATGTTATCCGTTCTGATATCCGCTGGTTTCTGCATCAATATCCCTTTTTTAAAATGCATTTTCAAATTTCCTGTTGAAGCTTTATAACTATACTAGCGGCCCGGCCCGGCTTCGCACGGGTAGATTAATTCATAATTTAACACATTTTTAACCACCTTCAAAATGGAGGAGGCTCGTTTTTTATAATTTTTTTAAATACCTAGGAGGGCGACCTTTTAAGTCGGGATTTCAAAAACATTTTGGAACTTGAACCGAATAATTCAGTCTTATTATACAAGGAACTTAAAAAAGTTCCTTACTTTAAAAATGGCTGACATTCCATACAAAATTTAATCCCTACTTCCCTTTTCAAATAGGGATTTCGAAAAAATCCTAAAAAAAGTGTCAAATCATTCACGAATCTGAGCCTAATTCCAAATTTTCAATTTCATAACTTTAGAACTGGACTTTCCATAGAAACTTTTAACCCCACTTTCCCCCTCAAAATAGGGAATTTGATAAAATGCTAAAACATGTATCAAATGAACTATTAATCTCAGTCTAACTCCAATGTTTTAAGTTTTTACCTTTTAGAAATTACAGACTTTCCATACAAACATTTAATCCCTGCTTCCTCCTCAAAATAGGGATTTCGTAAAAAGCTTAAAAACATATCAAATTATTTATTAATCTCAGTTTTAATCCATATTTTCAATATCCTAACTTTAGAAATGAAAAACTTTCCATAACAAAATTGTATCCCTACTTCCCCTTCAAAATAGGGATTTCAAGAAAATGAGTTACATGTCAAACGTTTATTTTTTCTTAGTCTAAATCACAATTTTTAAGTTCTTGCCTTAGAAATGACAAACTTTCCATAAATCCCTACTTTCCCTATAAAATAGGGGTTTTAAAAGTATAATTCAATACGTGTTAAAGTATTAACTATGAAATATGAATTTTAAAATTCCTACATTTAAAAGTAATAATAATACTAGTCATTTATTTCAGGCAATATTTACATATAGGTCTTAAATATGTAAACAGAGGTGTGCGCCAGCGCCGCTTGCTGCTGACGAGCGTGTTTCACCGCGCCCCGCCGCCGTCGCCAGCCCTGCACGCACGCCCCGCCGCTGTGGAGCTGACGTCACGCGGCACAAACAATTTTAAAACAAAGTAAAATAATTACCTTTATTTTAATAATATCTTGCCAGGCATATGCCTGGTTGCATTAAATGGTTAATTGGCACTACAGACACACATTATATATAACAATATTATAAAGTATATTCTATTCTATTATTAAAAAATAACATGTTTAATTAACCTGACATGCTTGCAACACCATATTTTAAATACCGGGTGTCCAAAAAGGGTATTTGCACTTTTAAATATCAATAAATCGTCTTAATGAGAGTAGATAGCAAAAACAAATATAATGTCGTAAGTGGAATTTATTGGAAATTTAGTTGAAATTGATTCGTATACCGGAGCTCCGCGCGCATTTTGTGTACGAGCTTATTATCAAAACAATAATTCGATAATAACAGCTCGCTGCTTAGATCGCGCGCAGTTCAATGACGGGACATTTCTTTATCTCCCACCCAGTGCGAATATCATTAGAAAATGGATTAAGACGTAGTAGACCTTTGGACAACATATTTTTTTTGTCGTAAACTTTCCATTGTATGTGCTTTTTGCAAATAGTAATAAAATTATGAAATTATATATTTTTCATATATAATTTTTGGGTATAAATTGCCAACAACCTTTTTGGACAACCTATATTATTATTGTTACTTTAAACATCATTTTAATTACCTGATAGAAAGCTGGACGTGACCTTGATAAATTCTACAGCATTGAGTTTTTCCTTTCCACTGAGTAGCGTTGTGCACACAGAACGGCCACAAGTACACGACGAGTATCACCAGCTCTTTCAGAACTCAGAAGTTCAAAACAAGGATGTCAAATGTTGGCATTGACATCCATTGGAACCTAGAACAAACTCAATCACATTAGAAGAGATGAGAATGAAAACAATTCATGACATCTAAGGAAACTAGTCATAAAAGATAAATATCCAACCCTTGTTGGTACTATAAGGTGAAACTCACCTTAGGCAAAGCTGTCTTATAGATACCAGTTACTTAATAATGTTTATACTACATAGGTACGTATGACAAAACAATAGGTAACACTTACTTTAGTTTTCTATCAAGTCTATCAACAAAATACATACATAAAATAAAATAAAAATAAATAAAATAAAAACGTTTTTATTGCCTTCACAAAAACAGAACAATATTTGGCAAAAGGTACCAGTCTCAGCAAATGCTTGACACACAAGTATGCCTAGCGCTGGTTTTCAGACTGGCCCCACACGCAGCGGGTCGGTCACCTTTATGTTTGTAAAATTTAACAATCCTATACTACTTAGACTAAAGAATTATACCTAATCTCAAGCTAATAAGAAACGATCATAACACTGCGTGACGTCACATTTTGCTTTCTGCCTTAATTTTCCATACTAGGTAAATGTTTTGACATTTAATAAAAAGAAGCTGGATTAACAAGACAAGCAGGCAGCTACCGGATTTCAAAACACGTTAAGTATTTGTGTATGTGTATGAGTATATGTGTAAGGAACTGCGTGTACTGTGAATGTGAACTGTAAGGTGTTCTTGTGTAGCGAAAATTGTGTAGGGATGAGATAGAGAGAGGCTAGCCCTACGCAGCTAATTGCTTGGGATCGGAAGACCACTAGTCTCTCTCTCTCTCACCAGGTGTGTGGGTTGTGTGTGTGCGTGTGTGTGTAAGGCCAATCGAGGTATTATATACGCATGTTATAGAATGACTTGTGAGCGTGTAATATGAGCAGAGTAAGTTTTCATTAATATTGTTTTTTTTTATTTTTATATCTATTAACCACTTGTGTATTTTTTATTTGATTATCCAAAAGATGTTGTTGGACTAGTTTCTTAAATTTAAGCAGAGGCATCGGTTCTCTCAAAGGTGGTGGTAAATTGTTCCATACCTTTGATGCTGCAAATTTAAAACTTCCTCTGAACATGATGGTTTTGTGTGCAGGAAGTATAAGACAATTTTTCCTAAAGTTCCGAATGGATCTAGTGCTATCATCTCTTACCCGATGCAATTTTTCAAAGAGATAAGCAGGTTTCTGAAATTCTATGATCTTGCGAACCGTAAAAGCTAGCTGCAATGTTCTACGATTAGACATATTTAAGATAAACTTCTCATTCAAGAATGGCGTTATATGTTCACGTCTCGGGATGTCGTAACAAAAGCGCATGCATGCATTTTGTACTCGCTGAATGTACTTAGAGGTTACTGATAATAGGCGTGGACCGTAAACGATATCCCCATAGTTAAAGAACGAGAGAATTAGAGATTCCGTCAGTATTTGGCGCAGTTTTACCGATAAGTATTTCCTTATGGCATATTATGTTTTGAGTCGATAAAACGCATTTCTAACCTTAATATTAATGTGATCCACGAAACGCAACTCCCCATCCATAATGATGCCCAAATTCTTAACCTTTTCCACCCTAGTGACTAAATCTATACCCAGTGAGATGATCGGATTTTGATCAATAATGTGTCTTTGCTGCCATTTGTTACCCATTACAATAAACTGAGATTTTGACAAGTATCGTCATTAATATTAACAAGAGCTATATTCAGGTCTTTCGGAGGAAAGGAATAATACAATTTGTGTATCGTCTGCATACAGATGTACATGAAAATGCTTAATATTTTTAACCAGATCCGCTGTATATAATATAAATAGAAGTGGGCTTAGGCTTGACCCTTGAGGAGTGCCACGAGGGATGTCTTTTAGTTCAGATCTCGCTAACAATCCCTGAACGGTTTGTACTTCTACGTATTGTTTCCTGCCTATAAGAAAGGACTGGAACCATTCACAGGGTGGCTCCGACACCCCGTAGTAGGCTAACTTTGCTAAAAGTAGGTTGGGGTACATAGATGCAGTCAATGGGTCATCTCATCATATGACAAATATAATACCGAGACACATTACCAACACAAATGTTTGCCCTGGGCGGGAATCGGACTCGCGACCCATGCTCTATAATAATTTAAAATGTATGTATTTTGAGAACAGCGTTAAACCCTCCAATCGAATTTTCACTTAGTATTAATTGAGTTTAGAAAGAATCCAGCTAACTGCAGATGACTTACCTCTATTGTTAACCATCGTGCTAGGATAATTAGTTGAAGACCAGGCAAAGAAGAGGTAATGTACCTCCGCAGTCTTTACGTGGCTACACCACAGTTTATGCATAGTGAATCGATAAGCACTAAACAACAAGTAAACCTACCTCTTGCAGCTCTAAACCTATACAAGTCCGTTTAGAGCAGCAAGAAGTCAGTAGGTATCACACACACAATCGACAA
Organism: Carpatolechia fugitivella; assembly: GCA_951230895.1. NCBI lineage: Eukaryota > Metazoa > Arthropoda > Insecta > Lepidoptera > Gelechiidae > Carpatolechia > Carpatolechia fugitivella. The sequence continues at coordinate 3,615,922 of OX579658.1, forward strand.
CGAAGAATAATCCTTCACTACGATAACGCCAGCTGTCACACCTCAGCTGCAACAACGGAGTATTTAAATAGTCAAATGATCGAATTGACGGGTCATCCGCCGTACAGTCCCGACTTGGCTACCAACGACTTTTTTTTATTCCCAAGCGTGAAGAACAAATTACGTGGACACCGATTTTCGACCCGGGAAGAAGCCGTTGATGCTTTCAAAATGCACGTTTTGGAGATACCTGATACAGAATGGAAAAAATGCTACGAAAGTTGGTTTCAACGTATGAAAAAATGCATCGATCATCACGGGGAATATTTTGAAAAGCAATAAAAGTATATTTGGTTATAGATGTTTGTTATGTTTTGTTATTCCAGACACATAAATACTCGTAAGAGATTCAGTTCGTGCACTTCAGGAACCACGCACTTTGCCAGGCCTGTCGCACTATGCGCCAGAGCGCGCATGACGGACTGAGAAAGAGGAATACACTCAAGGTTTTTATTTTATTTATTGCAAGCGCCGCAACGCTCGGTAAGCTATTAAAATTAAAGTAGCATTTGAAGTTGTTTTATATCAATAAGTGCGCCTTCTGTAGCCACTATTATTTATTCTGTGCCTTGGCACAGTATAAAAAATTGAAACCTGGGGTAGGAGCCTTCCGTTCCCCCAAAAGTCCAGTAATACGTATTAAGTCAATAAAAAAAAGACAACCGAATCGAGAAAAATCGATTGTAACTTTTTACTGAAAAGGAATAGAACTATTAGTCATAGTGCGTTCCTTTATATAGATTTCACCAATTTCTTAAAGGATGTTTTGAACTTAAATAAACAGGGTTAATTATTGTGTTATTTATTTTTAATAATAAATAAATGATACAATAGTTAATACTGTTTACTTTGGTTTACGCAAGTATTTTTGAAAGTAAGTGTGTAGTTGAGAATAAAGTCAAGAGTTTTCGTAAAACGGAACGACATATTTCAAATAAAAGAAACAAACGATACATAGGAAGATGACCAAAAGAAAACTTTTATTAATTAATTAATTCCTGAAAGTTCTAGGAGATTATTCAACACGTCATATTAAATGATTGAATATTTTAATGTTATTCGTTGGTGAGAAGTTTCTATGCATGCTTAGGGCAGTGATTTAGCCTCCTTTGAAGCTTCTATCATGTCAGTCAGTCAGTGAGTGAGTGAGTGAGTGACAAAATTAAGAAACTTTGACTAGTTATAATTTCTAAACTGCTTGTTTAATTGAATAAATCTTTAAATATATTATCTTTATATCGTGTTTATACAATGCCTGTTTGGTAACTAAAAATTCAGGTTTCTAATTTTATCCACAACGAAGTTATAGGGGGGTCGAAAATGGCCCGAACTGCTTCGAGAAAAGGATGGTACGGCCGTGCCGCTTTTTTGCTCGACTTGACGGGGGCACTACCATGCCCCTAGAACTATGAAATATGTTTCTTATTTTAGCCTGTAAACGTCTCCTGCTTCTTTTTCTTTGCGAGTCGATGAAAAACATTTAATCTATATTAGCCCAATATGCAGCCATCTGGCGAGCGGTGTCGGTGGCCTCCCAAAGGTCTTGTATCGTGCAGCCGTCGGGACACGTCTCCTAGTAGTAAAATCTCCGCAATCACTACAATTCTTTGGTTCTCCATCCAGTGGTTTCCCACCATATTCATCATCATTTTCGGCCTATATTAACCCACTGCTGTTAAAAGTGTTTCTCTATTTCTGATTGCGCCAGTAACGACCTGTGCCATCCGCTTCAATCTGCCAATTTGAAAATTTTAACAGTATATTGGTGCTGAGGGGTCTGCCCACATTTGTCATCTAATTTTCATATACCTATACAACGTGTAACTTAAAGTGCACCAACTCTCAAACAAATCAAATGCTAGAATAGTAGCCTTCTAAGTACACGTTCTAATTAATAGAATAGAATAGAATAGAATAGAATAGAATAGAATAGTCTTTATTTGCATTAAACATGGTGGGTTACAGATGTTACTAATACTTATTCAGCGCAAACATGTTCAGCTAAAGTCAAGTAGCATGCAAATTATGTCACAATTTTATCTAGTTAAGTATGGCGGTCATCGAGGAACTCCTTAACACTGTAATAATTTTTATTTTTAAGCCATCAATACATTTTTTTTTTAAACAAAGCCAGATTAAATGATTTATAATAATTTGGAATTTTGTTATAAATTTTAACACACATAGATAAACAGTTCTTAGCATATTTTGCGCTCTTTGGTACCTCATTTAAAATTAATCTATAAATGTCTCTTTTTAATCTAGGGTTTACATCACATGCTTTCTTAAATAACGTGCTATGTTTTTTTACAAATAAGCCTATCTCCAATATATATAATGAGGGTAGTGGTAGTAATCCAAGTCTGGCAAACACCGGTCTGCATGATTCATAAGGTGCGATACCACACATGGCCCTTAAACATTTTTTTTGACTAGAAAAAACTCGTTTCAGTCTGTCACTATTACCATTTCCCCAAAGAACAAGCCCGTAACGTAGCACAGATTCAACGTACGCGTGATAAGCGGTAACAGCAGTTTCTGTGTTCGTAATGCGCCGTATTTGCTTTAAAGCATACACAAATTTATTTATTTTATTGGACACATTCTGCAAATGTGGTATCCAATTTATATAATGGTCAATAGTTACACCTAAAAATTTTGTTTCACTAATTTCATTAATTACTATGTCATTGTATTTGATATTCATGTCAAGTTTATTCCTAGTTTGATAAGATTTATTGAATTGCATATAATTAGATTTTGATAAATTAATTTTCAAATTGTTAATGTCAAGCCATTCAATTTTTTTTTTTATAGTATTATTAATGTCAAATTCGTGATCTTTAATTGAATTATTTTTCTTGTCCGATGTGACAATAATGGATATATCGTCAGCAAATAATACACATTGATGGTTTGTTGTTTCAATTATATCATTTATGTATAATAAGAATAAAATTGGTCCTAAGACGCTCCCCTGTGGAACTCCGTACTTAATGCATGTGTAGTTTGAATAAAAGGTAGTCATCTCTTTATTTTCATTGATTTTTGAGATAGCCACACATTGTTGTCTATCTCTAAGATACGTTGACACCCATTGATGTGCCACTCCTCTAACTCCAAAATTTTCAAGTTTATGCAACAGTAAATCATGGGATACGTAGTCAAAGGCCTTTGATAGGTCGAAAAACAAGGCTGTTGTCAATTTATTATTGTTAACACTAGTAAATATAGTATGCATGAGTGTATATATGGCAAGCGTAGTAGATTTACCTTTTTGGAAGCCAAATTGTTGTTCTTTAATGATTTGGTATTTATTACAATATTTTAGAAGTCTACTTAACATGCACTTTTCGAAAATCTTAGAAAAGATCGGTACTAAAGCAATCGGTCTATAGTTATGGATGTCATCTTTGTTACCTTTTTTAAAAAGCGGTTTTACGATTGTAAATTTCAACGATTTTGGGAATGTCCCGGTCGCGAAGGAAAGGTTAATTAAGTGTGTAAGAACTGGAAGTATGTCATTCACACAAGTTTTTATAACATGCGTGCTGATTTCGTCATAACCTTCTGATTTTGAATTACTGAGAGACATCACCTCTTTTCGTACTTCCGAATCTGACAAAGGCTCAAGAAACATAGAGTTAACTAATTGACTACCCACACTACCTTTATTGTGGGTATTTCCCGAGTGATCAGCAATATTGATATAATGTGTATTAAATGCTGTAGCCATATCTATATGACTAGTAAGTATTGCGTCATTTACTTTAAGATTATCAATGTCCTGTTTAATATTTTGTTTATTGAAAATGTCATTATTAATTACTGTCCAAGAGGCCCTACACTTATTTTTACTTTTTATTATATATTTCATATTAACGTTCTTTTTAGATTTGTCTATGCATTTTTGTAATATTTTACTATAGGCTTTAAATTTCTGCTTATCAAGGAATGATTTACTTCTATAATAACGGAATCGTAAAGAACGTTTAGTTTTACAGCAGATTTTTATCCCCTGTGTTATCCACTTTTGGTTACCTCTTTTGGTATTACTGACTTTAATACGAATCTTTGGAAAGCATAGCTTATAAAATGATGTAAATAAATCATAAAATTTGTCAAAAGCTACATTCAGGTCTGTTTCTGTGTAGACTTCAGACCATGAAAGACTTGACAGGTATTTTTTAAATTTAGTTACGTTTTCTTCACTGTAATCACGCTTATACACAAAGTATGATAAACATGTAGTTTTTTTGCAACTAACTGGAAATTTCAGTAACTGTGCTGTGTTATGGTCTGATAGATGTAGTGGTAAGACAAGACCATTTGCACCCTTGATGTTGCTGAGAATATGATCAATGCAAGAGGTTTTGCGTGTAGGTTCGTTAATATGTAATGTCAATTGATTATTTAAAGCTATATTTTTAAAACGATCTGTAATTTTTCCATCTTTTAAAGTGTCTAAATTAAAGTCTCCTGTAAGAATTATATTTGATTTAATTTTTTTTGTTAATTCATATAGTAATAAGTCAAGCTTGTCCAAAAAAACGTTAGGATCAGATGATGGAGTCCTGTAAATGCAAATTAAAGCTAATTTATTTGAGCAAATCTGTACACCACAACATTCAAAGACATTGTCTATGGCTAAGTGATTTATAGCAGTTAATTCCTTAAAAATCAAGCCTTCCTTCATCATTATACAGCTTCCACCACTACTTTTCTTACTTTTTTTCCTATTGTAGCTAGCTGCTAGGACATAACCTCTAATTTTAACGTAATTGCAACGGTTTGAATAATTAGATAATTGAATAATAATAATAATAATTGATAATTGAATTCCAGGTCTTCATTAAATAAGTTTAAATTCGCACAACACTAGCAAGCAATCAGCTGTTTAGGGGCATTGACCTTCGACCGCTCCTTCCGGAATAGTGTCCACCTCTTTCACTCCTAGCTGTGCTCCTGGTAACATTGCTTTTATCAAAATGGGTTCCGGATATGTTCAATGTTTTATTTTTCGTTAGTAGTTGAGTTTGTAGTTTTTTTTCAAGTATAATTAAATTTTTTTATTGTTTAAAACTAAGGAGTGTGTGTTGTGTACATGTGCACAATAATAAAAAAACACATTTTATACTAAAAATATTTATTTATTTTAATAATTATTTTTTGCGCTTAACCTGGACATAACTTATGACTAAAGTTACTTGTCACGACCACGACTAATCCAGTGAACCCAAACACGACGAGATTATGTTGTGTAGTTAGATTTTCTGTGGCCACTTTACGACTCTTGTTGATACCCCCTTTTTGTTACACGTTGTATACTTAGTTATAATATGATTAACACATTGAGTGCCGAAGTAATATGAATTACGAGAGGATTCTCAGATACGATACCTCCCACATTTGTATGTTTCGAAAAATATCGACAGATGGCGCTGCAGGGTTTTTAGAAGTCGCTATCGTTTGGTTGCGACACTCGATACAAATACTTAAGGTAGTGCCGTCGCACTCGGAATACATCATTGAACAACTTACAAACAAGGTAAACAATTTTTTAAAACTTGTTGCTAATGTGAAGCGGCAGGTTCGTATGAAACTAGTGCTTTATTCCCAGATGCCCCCTTCAGCATTGTCATCTCTTAGTTGCAGGAGGAGGTGGGTCGGTTTGCGTTTTTGTAATACTAAAACGAAACCGGTTATCGCCGCAGGATACCATGTTCTGAAACTATTTATTTTAATAACTATGCATCGGAGAATAACTGCTTATGTTATCCGTTCTGATATCCGCTGGTTTCGGAACAATACGGTGTTTGTTTAGGCCCGTTCTATTTATCTAGGTAACTGAGATTTTATTCGTTTACCTAAACTAATAAGCTTAAGGTGACAAAATATGAGTTGATACTTAAAGCTTTCAATATAATTAAAAGCAACAATATGTCGAAATACATATTTTTAATGAAATAAACGAACTTTCCTTCATACTTAATCCAGGCTTAGGACTGGCTGCAAAAGTAATAATTTATGTTATATTATTACTTTATCAAAAATATATTATATTTTATATTTTTGGGTATATATTTTAGTATCATATTGTGTTAGTTTATTTATATATATTTACATAATATTATATAAGTAATTCTTGTGCTTGTCCTGTTATTTTGTATTTTATAAAGTTGTGCACGTTTTATCTGCGTATTACTATCTCTTTTCTCTTCCGTAGGTCTGCTGGAAGATATTTCTTTAGAAATAAGCAGGCCTGTTGTGTCGTTTTTTCAAATGTTTGTATTTTTGTCACCTATTGTGTACAATAAATGGTTAAATAAATAAATAAATAAATCAATAATTACAGGCGTATTTAAAAGTTCATTTGATTTCATTGAATGATAGTATTTACAATATTATACACTTATTTACATTACGGCTTTCATTGTTTATTACACAATTTACAGTTTTAATTATACTACCTATACACTTATTTACACCACGTTTATCATTGTTTTTACACTGTTTACAGTTTTTTAAGTTAATATTTACAGTGCTGTACATATTTTACTTTTACTTTTTAAGATTTGCATTTAAAAATGTCAATTGTTCAACTTTTTCCATTGTTAGTCTCGTGCAACGATCACTTAGTTATAATAATGATTAACACATTGCGTGCCGAAGTAATATGAATTACGATAGGATTCTCAGATACGATACCTCCCACATTTGTATGTTTCGAAAAATATCGACAGATGGCGCTGCAGGGTTTTTAGAAGTCGCTATCGTTTGGTCGCAACACTCGATACAAATACTTAAGGTAGTGTCGTGTCGCCGCACTCCAAAATTTCACAAATTTTCACTTCACATAACGTAATTAAATAATTTTTTAAAACTTGTTGCTAATGTTTATGAAGCGACAGGTTGAAGGTTCGTATGAAACTAGCGCTTTATTCCCAGATGCCCCCTTCAGCATTGTCCTCTCCACGGACCAAGTTGATCCGTGGTCCTCTCTTAGTTGCAGGAAGAAGCATAACATTCCCAGATGTCCCCTTTGTTCCCAGAATTGTCCCCTTCAAGATTTTTTTGTCATCGCTCTGTGGCTTATTAAACTATTGACTTGCAGATGTTATTGTATATGTCATGTACACTTTTACGTCATATGTACTCTTATTAATAAAGAAATGTATTACGATAACGGGGTATAAAAATCAATCATGTATTTGTATGGGTACAGAGATGAATGAATGAATATACCAGGCAGTCGTACAGTGTGCTAAGAGTACAATACAACAACGCATTTCGGATACTATTCCGACTTCCGCGATTCTGCAGCGCAAAAAGCATGTTCGCCGATGCCAGAGTCCCTGACTTCTTCTCCAAACTGCGAGCGCGGACGGCTTCGTTTTGGGATCGTCTCCGGAGCAGTCCTAACTCGAGGCTGTCTGTGATCACGAATGATTTTAGATAGATAGATATATAGATAAATCGTTTATTTGTAAATGCAATACACAGTTTTTGTAGCATGCTAAAAAATTAATACTTAACGTAAGACTTAAGCGAGTGTACCACATCCACAAAACGGCCCTAACTCAGCATGTTGCAGTGACACGCTTAGCACAGTGCCACTGCGCTGTTATTCTGTTAACCCGTTCATTAAACACTGGTCAGTTATGCACCGTTGTTGTGAGAACGGGAAGTTTTTAAAATTAATTTAATGTTAAGGTTTTATGTAACGTATTTAATTTTATTTTATTTTATTTTTATTCCAAATTATATTTCTTCTTTTATTGCACTGTATTTTGTATATGTATGTTATTGTCTATGGGTGTTTGCCTGAAATAAAGATTTATTATTATTATTTCCCTCTAATTGGGGAAATACAAAATTTCCGCGGGCTTTTGGCCAAAACGGAAATGACTACAGATTTTTTCGTGTATAATGTTCATCAAAATCGGTCCATAAACTAAAACTGCATGTCACTACACGAATTGGAGACCACGACTATTGGAGTAGGGGATGATCTTGAAGATCTGGAAGAGACAATCCCGAAGGGGGCATCTGAGAATATTATGTCCCCTTCAGCGACAGAGAGAGGACAATCCTAAAGGGGGCATCTGGGAATAAAGGAAACTAGCAGGATGGGTTGGATTTTGTTGGATAATTATACTATTTGTGCCATAGTTTAGTTTCATGTTGCCTAGTATATAAGGTGCCCCATTATTAGTGTCAAATATTTTCAGGGCTGAAAGAATAAGTCCCAATCTTCACTTAATAAAAAATATGAACAATTTACTTGTTAGTTTTCAAGTAATTAAGCTAAACAACTTGGTTACTTAATCATAAAAAACATCACCCTCAACCAGTTGATCACTACTACATACGCGTTTGATGCGTGTATACATGTATCTAGAGTAATGTGAGTGTACATGCAAAGTCATATTTAATGATGTTTTTTTTTATAAAAATCTTATTCGCACGGGAAAATCTTACACAATGCTAGCGTAGTCGCGGGTGGACAGGCTAGTAAAACAATTATTCTATCTTCACCAAAAAGAACAGTATATGTTTACTTTTTAAAATTGTCTATTATGTCTTTTACAACTTCTTTTGCGATAAAACATTTGTGGTAAATGGTGACAATTTTATGATTAAATTTTGGGTAAAAATTCATAGGGATTTTTTTAAATTTACTTTCTGGCGAGATCTTTCTGCATTTAATTACAGACTTAGATTTGGGTTTGAATTTTGGGATCCCGTATTGAACTCCTATAAAAGTGACTTTTTAACAACGATTTAGCGGGATCTACTACCAATGTTTAAATGTTATTAGTTACTATGTTGCCAAAATGTAATCTTACTGTACAAACAAAAGCCACACTTAGACGGCTGGCGCTAATGATCGTCGCAGAAAGCACTTACTCTGGAGCCAAGAACACTAGACTATTGCCTGTATTTGTTTCTTTACATCCGCTTTTAAATAACTGAATATACCTACCTGCACGCTTAATATATCTACTATTGTAATAAAAACAAAGCTTAAACAGTACTGTGGAGTTAGTATGCTCTGTGTGCAAACTCCGCGATCTTTTCTTTTTTGTATTGATACTTTTTAGTTATTACTGGCACTTGGAGAGTAGCCTTTTGTGGATGATAAAGCTAGTATGAGTTTTGGGAAGTCAGAAAATGATCTTCAGTCTACGTGTTGTAAAAAGGTTTGATGAAGAAGAATAAAATACGATATAAAGACGAAAAGCCAAGCCGTTATTATTATGAAGAGTAGCTCTACCGCAGGAGTCATCCCTCGCCTTTAAGTGGCGACAGTACCTACAATAAAAAAAATCCTTTGAAAAAAAAATCCTATTAAATTCCTTTACGTAGAGATGTGGTCTCTAAGCCAGATAATTATAATTAGAAATTTAAAAGTAATACCATGTAAATTTTTCAAAACATTCGCATTCTCTAACCAAATAGAGAAATTCTATGGTGAGGTTAGGAAATTTATTGGAACGACCTCTTTCGCAAAAATGCCTTTAAAGCTTGGTAATGGCGACGGCTGGCAGCCTTTTAAAAGCAAGATGAAAGTACTCAAACGATAGGCAGAACATTTCAATACTCCGCTTGAGGTTTTTCATACTTATTAAACTTAATAATACTTATGCCAAATCTAGTCTCATTTGAAGGATACTCAAAACATTCATAGCAAATTTTTGGAGTCAAACCAATGCTCGATTTCTTTTTTAGTATATATACAAACTAAGTAAGCACATCGCGCTGTTTTATCGAGAGTTTATCACAGCATTTGTTTGAGCTCTACCTTTCAAAGTGCATCGCTCTCAGCTACCCAGCTTCTTGAGTTACTCGACAAATATTTGTGCAAATTGGAACCGTGAACCGCGCACGTTTCGGACCATTTAGTCTAAAGAGGGCGATCATTGAGAAATCCAATAGGAAATATGCATAGATCAGTTGGTATACACACGTATACACCATACCTCATCGACAATTCATCATGATCATCGTGTAGGTTGTAAGGACAACCGACCTCAAAAACCCTAGTGTGAGTGTTATAGAGCCGCCAAAAGCCACTATGGCTCGTGTAACGACTAGACAGCAGCCGAAACCAACAGCTTAACGTGCCTTCCGAAGCACGGAATCATCTTTCTTTTCGGAAAATCAGGTGATTCAGCCTGCAATGGCTTAACCAAACTGGGGAAAGTCTCACAAAGAGTTTTTAGGTTGACTGTGTCCCCACTGGGAATCGAACCCGGAACCTCCGTAATGGCAATTGATCGCCTTTTCACTGTCACACACAGTACAACACAGTTGACTCACCTTATGTTAGTTTTTGTGCCTTTTACTCTAGTAATTATCTTGAAATTGTTTCAATGTACTCGTAATTTTTATTGTTTAATGGATTCTTCAGTCGAACTTGTTTGTCTGTTGTATTGTGTGTTTTACAGTGAATAAATGAGTTTTCTATTCTATTCTATAATTATCCGTAGTCTAGTTGGAAGTAGGCCTGACTGAAATCTTTGTAATTGACCGATACACCGAGGATGGTACAAAACATAAATTTATACACAGGCAATCTGTACATATTGAAAACGAAGTATAATTATTGACGGTTCCGTCTGTAGCCTTGTTGGTATTTCGCCTGCCTTTGAAGTACAGAGTCACGGGTTTGAATCCCGCCCAAGGTAAACATTCGTGTGATGAACACTTGTGTTTGCCTTGTGTCTGGATGTTGTTTATGTATAAAAGATAGAAAAAAAGGTCGCTTATTTTAAAACTACTTAAAAATGGAATATCTTTAAAACTGTTAAGTTTAGGATTGTGTTTCAAAATCGAATCAGTCAGAAATGATCTAAATTATAGCCTTATAAAGGATCTAGGTCGACTTAAACCTGTAACCCTGTATAAGTATGTAATATATTAATATATTTATGTAATGTATATCAGCTGTCTGATACCCATAGCTCCGCTTTTGGGATCAGTTGGCCGTGTGTGAAATGTTCCCACATATTTATTTATTTATACTTAATGGTTGATTTGGTTTCCACAACCATTCCACGAACAATTTCTCTATGTTTAGAAATTGTCATCATCATTATCGTCGTCACCACCTCAGCTGGAAGGCGTTCAATGCTGAACATAAGTCCCATAGATTTCCGATGTGAGCAGTCCTACGCTACTTGCATCAACTGTAAATTGTATATTTATTAAATAAGCAGGTAGAAACTTATTAAATCCAGCTAATGGTTTACTTTTTATTTATATTGTTTCTTGACAAAGGAGTATCAAGAGCAATTTGTTTTATCAAGTAATATCGATATTCAAGTATGGTGCCAGGACATTAGGATTTTCCATAATACCACAGTGTATAAAATATTCGTTAAAGAAAACAAAAGAATTTTGTTACTTACGGCCAGCAGTATTTCAAGACTTTTCAATATGTAAAGGTTACAAATTGCAATTGCATATTGGAAACAACGATTGCCTTCCAGATAACTATATTGTTTTTGATTATGATCTATTCAATTATAAACACTTTTAAACACCACACAACACAATCAAACACAAAACACACGTACACACAAACAAAATACTAAGTAGCACACAACTTTTTTTTTTATCCAATTATAGCTTATCTCTATCTTATCTTTTCTATTTTTTTAGTTTTTTTTTTTTGTACGCCTTATTTCTATTCTCTCAACTTTATTATACTAAAGTTTCGGGGTCGATTATTAGCATCCGTCAATGGCGTTTTTTAGTTTATTTGAGTGTGTTTAGTGTATAATTTCGATAGTGTATTATCCAGTGAATGACTCTGAACAATAAACTTTAACAGGACAATTGAAACGCTTGCATTTAGCCGTCATTTATTGATGACTTGCAGCGGCCACGTGGTGGCTTCAGTAATGCTGCTATCATATTACTGGAGTCCTTCACCGTACACAGCACCCTAGTCTTAGGATTAGGGCTGTCTGTGTATCTCATGCTACTTACTTAGCAAACCCACTTGATACTAGCGAAATACTACAAGTGAAACGCCATAAATAAAAGATTGAATTGAATTGAACTAAAGTTTGAAAGAAACATTCTCATATTAAAAGGAGCAAGGAGAATTTTCTAATCCAATTTATTGAACACATTATAGGTATGTATTATTTTTAATCAGTTTTGTTTAGTTTTTTTTTATCCAGATATAAAAATACTTTTCTTTCTGCAACATCTACACTGTGTATGCCATCTGTATGTAGATGACCGGCAATACGCGGTCGCGTGCGCGCGCGCACATTGATTGACAGTACAATATGTCACATGCTAATGTGAGCTGCAGCTGACTGTACTCTTTAATTTGACCCTGAGTGTACTACTGCAGCCTCGAGTAATTTCGCACACTGTCATATTTTAAGATTGGAAAAAAGACAAAAAATAAATGTATGGCAGAAAAAAGGTTATTCGTGGTTCACACTAACTGTCAGCTGATCGAGATTGACAAGAAATGTGTCCTATGAAAGATTTTTCTAATGTTATCTGAAACAGGGTATAGTTAGTTTTACTTTTTTTACTCACATTCCGTACCTACTAGATTGGAGACGAGGTATTCAAAAATAAGTACATTCATTCAAAAGACGAGGCTTTTGTCCTGCAGTGGGTAGTAAAAAGCTGATGTGATCATTCAAAAGGAATAAATAAGCTTACGGAAAAATTTGGATTATATTATGGACTCATCACACATAGCCTCATTAACTATCTGTCACTACTTCTAAAGCCAATCTTACGTGCCCCCCTTGTTTTATAAATGCATTGAGCAGCTTAAGAAATATTAAAAATTTTCAAACAACAAAAAGCTGCAACTAGCACCCCTCTGAAACCTGACCATCAAATCTTATCACCTTAGTGGCCATTTGAAATGAATCATTTCTCACCTGACCAAAAAAGGAAATAAAAATAATAAACAAGTAAAACAAAAAAAAAACACGAATACATAAAAATCTTCACATTTTCTCATCAAATTTTAAACAAATCAAAAGAATTTCTGACCTTTGAAATAGCATCTGCAATCAATTCGTATGATCTCATGATATTTTAAAATAACCCACTAATCAAGTCAAGTTAATTTCGAAATGCCACACAAAACTCATTTACTTCAAACCTACACGTTACTCAATACAAACTTTACGTATATCGATGAACAATGTACCAACTTGAACATTTTCTATGTACTTGAAGTAAGTATAATTATGGTTAAAGAAAAGTCGGCTAGACTTATAAAAAAAAACTTTCCGCTAAAATATTGTGATTATTGTTTGACCTATTTATTGTTTATTTCATCTAAACGCAAATTATAAAATTTAAACCTTGAACCTTAAAAAACACCTCAAAATATTTAAAAAGTTATTACAAGTAATATTTTCTGTAATCCATAAAAAAATAACAATAATCGCACGATTTTATTTTAATTACGTTTTCCAAAAAATATCAAGATTTGGTTAATCCATAGAAAAGACATCAACGGGATCAGTTCTGACATTTTTCTTTTTTTTTTAGTTTTCCTAATTATGTGTTCTAGTTGCAAGTTTATTTAAACAAAAACCTAAAAGTAAAAACTGTCAATTATGTCACTCTCGTAAACTAACGTTACAAAGACAAATAATTTGTCTCGCTAAATACTACATAGGCCCAATATTTTATGTGGACAGATAGTGAGAAATGTCACCCAATGATGTTTTTTTACAATTTTGACCAGATTCGGGTACATTGAACTGTTTGTGAAATGGATGAGTGATATATCTGCTTATTCAGATGACGAAAAACTAAAGAGTCGTCTTCTAAAATTAATTCACTAACTTAAAAAAAAAAAACAACTCTAATTTGAGCAACAAAATTATACTATTAAAAAAAATATATACGCTTTAGATTTTTGTGCAAAACTATCTTCTCCTCTCGCATTTACAAATATTTATGATGATACATATAATATTTGTTTAATACTTTAGATAATTTTGTATGTTAAAGCGACAAATATAGTAACGCAATAATTTACAGCACAAAACTACTCTCCAACAAACAATGTTGTAACCTACTCTACAGTTCCTCTTAGTCTAGCCAGATGAATCATCGTCACCAAAACTTGAACCCACGAGCATCCCAAACGCCGGAGTGAGATACCTATTGAATTAACCACGGTTCAACTAACGAGTGACTCCCACCCAATAGACAATTTGCGATTTTGGAGTAATTAACTGAGACACTGTGGGCTCTTGATAATTAGCCTGTAAAATTATTTAGTAGTAAAATTATTATGTTCGATGTACGAGTAAAAGGATCTCGTTGATGTCTTTTCTTTGGGTTTACTAAAATATGAAAATCTTTACTAATGGTGGCTGATATTTGCCCGGCAAATATTACTTACAGAAACATATCTACCGGGTTCTTCTTTTTCTTCTTTCCAAGTTGATTCGGCGACTAAATTTGGGAAGACCAATACTCTACCACAGATATGGCATTATCTGTGGCATTATTCACTACTACCGTGAAGTTTTTAACATTTCCAAATTCAGCGGTTTTGCTTGTACTTGGAGGGAACACTTGACTGTAACAAAAATGAGATTTTAAAACGAAACATTTCTGAAACGTACAAATCAACGGCCCGTTACAGTCCACTGCTGGACTATGAGAGCCTCCTCCACTTAAGTGGAGGGTTTTGCCATTATCTCCATGCTTGGCAGGCGAGTTGGAGATCGCAGATTAAAAGGTGACTGTATCAGAGAGCGCTGCTGCCCGTTCCCTGTTCAATGTGTAGTCCCTAAGTCGCCTCTTACGACACCCACAGGCAGAGTGGAGGTTGGTGACAAATGTATTCTACTCTACCGTCACCACACGGCTGATACGTACACAAGCATCAAAAAATGGATCTGATACGTACACAAGCATCAAAAAATGGATTTTTCTAACCCCCATTGTTTTTAAAAACCTATCCAATGACACCTCACACTATGGAACCCCATATAACTACCGTTAAGAAACAAAAATAATCCCCCACTAAAGTGAACCAGAGGAATGCTAAATTATTATTTTTTAGATTTTATTTTACAGCTTTATCGGCATGATTGATATTATTATTTATATCAATGCCAAATTAGAGCTTTTTAGTAAGACTCTATGCCACGGACAGGCAGACGGACATGGCGAAATATATAAGGCGAAATACATGGCGAAATATTGTTGACTACGGAACCAAAAAAGACGCTCAAATGTCAGTCAACTTTATGCAGCTCATATAATTTATTATTATTTTCCCTCCAAAAACTTTCGCTTATCATGTTGTTGTCCTGTGCATTACTCACTCAATATTGGCAACGACATTCGGCTGGAAACAATGCCCTGTGCCCTTCACCTGTATTAGCAAGACATTACTCATGTCATGTTACTGTAAGTACTAGATCTGTTCATATTATCATCATAATGTTCATATTATGTGCTAAGGAGAAATACTTTATTTATTGTTTTCTTAAATGGTTAAGACGATTTTATTAGCTTGGAGTTAAAAATACACCAATTTTGTCTTAGATGAATTATGATGTAAAAAATATTTTCGTAAAATGGACAGACAAAAAATATAATTTAATTATAATTTAAATTTTTTAGCTATTTTTGATCAAATCAATTAAATTTTTTACTATTCCGAAATGATTTTTAGACGGCAAAGTTAAAAAAAAAAGAACAAGGAAAGCTTGTCTATGGTTGTCTTGGTAATCTTATCTAAAGTATGCTCAAACTGAAATTTTAGGGTAGGAAATAAGTAAATCAATCAAAACATGTTTATTACAATACCAACAGAAAAGTTACATTCAAATTCCTTCACATTATAAACCTCACCATACTAACCAAGTACAAAATGGCATCTGCAATTTCATCCACATAAAATTCAATGCTTTGACCGCAGATGCAAAGTCACCTATCCTTCAGTCGAGCGATTTATCAGCGGTTACAGCCGATATGTCAGTGCGCCGATGTTAGCGCTACGATCGAATTTGTCATGTTCGTTGATACATGGCGCGCGCGCACCGCATTTGTCCTTCGCTAAACACGCCTCGCTTTTACACCTAGGGACTGTTGTGTGCAAAAGTGAAATAGTAAATTTTATATTATAAAATAAAGTAATTCGAACATAATTAATAACCATAATTAATAACATAATAATTAAAAGAGTCTGGTTTATTGTTTTCTCTATGTGTGTAGATCTCTACTCACAAATTGGAGCGTGATTTTATGTTCTTTTTCTATGATTATAATTCTTTGAAAAGTTAATCATTGATAAAATTTCTGACAACTTGATTTGATTTTTGACACTAAACTAGGAGGATTACGATTTTTTTATGGTTGCATAACAAACAAAGTTCATTATTGTATAATAATAATAATTTAGTTATTGTGTTTTTATTATTCAGGTAAACTATGAGTATCCCTAAAATAAGTGTTTCAAAATTATTCAACTGCAAAATAAAAAATGTCTACACTTCTATTCAAATTACCCTAGAAAGTTTTCTTCGTTGGTCTGAAAGTTTTTTCAAGTGCATAATATAATAAGGATTATTTTCTCATATATATACCTACGCCTTTATTAAGTGGCTCTTACCAACCTTAAAAAAATAAGGTTTTTAAGTGCAATAAAAAAAAACAAATAATACTTGGTCTGATCTTTTTTACCACCATCCACCGTTCATAGTGCTAAGACCTCACGCATCGCGATGACCGATGCGTTGGCGCAGGTGTCACATCGGCCTGTTATTTTACTCGTTCGCTATCTTTGAACTCTGACATTACTCTGTGCAAATATATGACACTAAATACTTATTGATTGCGATTGTGAATGTCCGTTATTTTGTTTTTGAAAAATTATAATATTATGTTTCATAGTTGAAAAACATTTTGAACTGACTTTCAGCTTGTTGCTTCGCCCGCGTATGTTGTGTTTTTTTTTATAATACAATCTTCAATCCACCCTTTTTCCTCTTTAAAGAGTAAATTTTTCCCTTCTTTATGCTATATTAACCGACTATCCAAATTTAATTTTTGAATAGAATACTTTATTGCTGCTCTCTTTATTGATTTTTTTTTAACTTTGGTTTTGCGTTGATTTGTCAGTTTTCTCTTGTAAAGACTAATAAAATAAGACTATTGGAAAAGTGGTACTCAAAGCTTTATAAATTAGAAAAATAAAATATTTACTTATCTGCGTGAGAATATTGTGCAGTCAAGTTAGTTAAATTTAGCTTTTAAAGAGGGACAAATAAACAAATGTAATCACATTTTTCGATTCAAAATATACTAAGTCTTGTCTGATCACCATACTGTCTGCACGATATCCGTTCATCCATTCAAAATACTAGTTAGTTTAATAATTGTATAACGGCACGAAAGCTAACAACTAATAACATAAAATGAAACATAAGGATCTATTGATAAAATCGATTCACATCGATATGGGCGGTCGAAATCGATATTTTAGATCATGTTAACACGCGAGTAAATGATATTAACATGCCTGGGAACGATACTATCTAAAATCGATGTAACTTTAAACTCGATTCGATTGTTACTTTTGGCAATGAGATAGAGTTAGACTTTATAATGGTTTTGGCAAGATTTTTTTTTAGCTTGTATAGTTATTTTCATCTTTTATTTAAAATTGGTTTTATTGTTTAACTTGAGTTTAACAAGCAACTAAATCTCAAAAAATTATAAAAATAAAAACCGTTTGTAATACATTATCATCATCATCATCATCATCATCAACAGCTCATATATGACTCCACCGAGGGGCCTGGGCCCCTATACCATCACAGCGAGTACTATTAAAGTACATTTCAGAAATAATTAAAAGTAATTAAAATGATCCAGACAGTTAATTACGTTTTTCACGAGTACCAAACAAGTATTCCTCATTATTTTTTATTGATTATTGATAAACATCAATTTTATCTCACTTAATATGAAAAATCTTTTTTATTGGCATACTATTTCCGCAATGACCATAAAAATATGTAATAATTGCCTTAAAGGTTCGTAGGAATATTGATTTCGTGAAACTTGATCCAATGTAATAATTATTAAAAAATATGTATTAGTCGGGCAGTCCTACGGCGGAGAATCTTGCTCATAAATTAGTATATTTAATTATTAATTTCTTTAAGTATGAGATAAGATATATTTGAACAACCTGACTGGGAGTGCCCAGGTCATATGTAACGCTAACAATTTTATTTCTTTTATAGTTTGCACAGAGTAATATTAGACAGAGGCTTCGTAACGATATTTCTTGTTATGCTATATGTTATTGATATTATTTACGGGTCATATCTAATCAATCATATATTGCTATCAGTTTGAACAGGTAGTCTTAGAACACTGTACCCGGTTTCAGATAAAACATCATCAACAGCTCATATCGTCCCCACCGAGGGGCCATAACTATAGAAAAATCTTTCAAAGGTTACATTTCCAGACCAGACGTTCATATTAATCTTCATTGACTGACAAGCGTGAGTCATGAATACTTATTTATGTCCGACATCCTTTGTTACTTTTTAATTATTTAACTTGCAGATTAACGACAGAATTAAAAAAAAGATAATAACAACGGAATTAAAAATGTTTAAGTGGATTCCCACGGGAAGAGTAGGGGTTGGTAACAAATGTATTCTCGTGGGTGTCGTAAGAGGCGACTTAGGGACTACACATTGAACAGGGAACGGGCTGCAGCGCTCTCTGATACAGTAACCTTTTATTCTGGGATCTCCAACCCGCCTGGCAAGCGTGGAGATTATGGCAAAACCCTCCACTTAAGTGGAGGAAGCTCATAGTCCAGCAGTGGACTGTAACGGGCCGTTGATGTTGAAGTGGATTCTTTAGTTGCAGACTCCTTTTTCTTCATTACTCTGTGCCCCACATGGTCCGGCAAGGCGTCTTCGAGATCGTAGCAGCAGATAAACATCGGGATAAACATTATAAATTATATTTATTACATTATATTTGAGTTTGGAGATATTTGTTTAATTCTATCAAAGATGAACACGCGCGCCACGCCCCCGAATCGGTGAGATAGATCGATTTCTAATTCGAATGCACTCGAATTGCGATAGGTATCTATGTCGTTCGTTCGAAAGTTTAGTTTCTGAAGCATATCAATGGACTTTGAATTATTCTTTTATTCTAGGGCTGATTTACACTTTGGCATGTAGTTGCTAAGTTAAGTAGACAGTAGGAACAAAACACAAAATGGAAGTCCGTTCTATTTTGACAGCTCGCCGATAGCCCGATAAACGGGGTTATTTTTTATTCAGTACACGAACTTTAATATTTTATAAAATGAACAACTTTCCCCAAGAAACATGGGTGTCCGAAAATGAAATAAAATATTGTAAGGTCAACCAAGAAAGTGGTTTACCATTTTTCATTCAATTTCCTAGTCATCGAAATCAATAAGGTTTATACTCGGTATCTGACAGATCGTTCTGCAAACGAAAATAATCTTTGTTGTTCTATAACTTGCAACTGACATTCAACCTTGGGGTGGTTAACCAATTTATTGGTCGCCTTTACCTCCCATACTAATTGCTGAAGTGGCTGCGGCAGTTTGTATGGGAGATTGAGTTTTTTTTTTCAGTTCCGGACCAAGTTTTTTCGGGAAAGTTGTTTAGTTGGTCGTGATCTGAACGACATATTAAAGTTTGTGTACTGAATAAAAAATAACCCCGTATTTAGACAGCTACTTGCCACTTGCCGTGTTTAGATGACGGATTAAGTTAACTCGCCACTGTACTGCAAGTAAATGGACCTTTATTCATCATCATCATAAACTCATATACGTCCCCACCAAGGGGCTCGAGGCAGAACTTTGACAAACTTTCTATTTATTTGCAAGAGACAGAGGGTAAAATTAGTTTTCTTTTGACGTTTTCATGCTTTCTTCTCCACCAAAGATTAAATTTAAATGTCCTATTTTAATATGTCATTAAAGACTGAAAATGTAAAAGCCTTATATGCAAATGGTTTGCTTTTTCTAAAGTAGCGACCACAACACAAGAATGAACGATGTTCAAACACACGTGTTGACTTTTAGGTAGGTAATGCACGGTAGCTTCTATTGACAATGAGCGTCTTTATACTTAACGATAAAAGTTAATGCATTTATTGTTTTTTTTTTTTCAAACCATACTGGCGTATTAAACTGCTGTTGACATAATTAATTAACATAGGACACATAGGGCTCACCACGACATCAGTTTTGCTAAGAACAGCGAAAGTTTAAAATTTTGTGTACTTAAAATTTTAAAAATAAGCATTTTGAGACTGGATTTTTTAGAAAAATTGATGAAATAAAAATGTTAGCAACTTTAAAATGTGCTGGAAAAACAAACAATATCGCATGCTTACAAAATATCTGAAGACACACTGAAAGTTAGGTACTTACCGTACAACGGCCGTCCTAACGTTTAACAATTTATTTCTAAATCAAACCGACTTCAATGAACTATTCAATAAAATACATAAATATAATAGTTCAATAAATCATTCTTTCATTATAAAATCGTTTAGTGCAAAAGCGTTCTTCCACTGCCTCATGTCCATAAAAGCTGTCCTTAATAATATGAAAACCTCAAGGCATAAATAAGTACTATCATAGATTTAAGAAATACAGAGATAGACTCTGCCTGAAACTAGACAGTTTTTATTTCAGGTAAACATCTATCAGCCCGGTTTCAAATCCAGTTGGGTCAAAACCGAGCTCGGTATCACGGGATACTCGTAGCAATTTGTTTTGTCGTGTGAGTTCTAGATCTAGAGCTGTTGACTAACCTCGCAACCTATGAGTTATTAAGCCGTCAAAGGCATGCTATGAAAACATGGCTCATTACAATAACATTTTCTGTCAAAAAAGTATCCTATATACCAAACCAATCCAGGGTAATCCAGGGTAACTATCTCCATTCCAAATTACATCCTAATCCGTTCAGTATTTTAGGCGTGAAAAAACATCGCCAGTATTTCACAACACAATAATTTATTTTTTCATTAAAATAAAATCAGAAATGACTGAGAAAATTTATTTGCTGTTAGGATTTTATATTTACTTCTGATTTATTACATGAAATTATTTTTATCATAGTAGATAGTCGCTTGCAAAAGTGGAGTAATATCACGTGCTTTTATACTTTGAAATATCAATTCTCAATTACTTTATTGCTTCCATAATGTAGTTTTATAAAAGTGGTAACTTACTAATTATAGTAACAATCGTGGACCCTGTTGGACATTGCAAAGTAACTTACAAACTAAATAGATTCATTTTATCAGAAAATACATGCTTATTCTACTTATTTGAATTATGAATCTTTTAAATTATAATAACTCTTACTTATTAGGTATTTTTTTAAGTTGTTAACAAATAAGGAAGTCTTATCTATTTTCTTAATCTCTTTAGGAATTTTATTATATTTTTTTATGGCCATTGAATAAGGGCTGTTATTAAACAATTGTAAACGGACTGTAGCTGGTAAAATTAATTTGTCTTTATTCCGTAATTTTTTTGAATGAGTGTAATGATCTTTAGCTTGAATAAAGTTGTGTTGATTATTTCTTACAAATTTGCAAATTTCCAATATGTATAATGAAGTTAATGTTAATATGTTAAAATGTGGTTTACTATCTATTTGTTTGATGTCAACTAATATTCTTATAAACTTTTTTTGTAATATAAATAAATCAGGCGCATCTTTTCATTATTATGACCATTGCATATTATTATTTATATTAATAAAGTCCCGTGCACAACATACGTTAATACCTAAAGCAAGAAAAATAAATATTAGAAAATAAGTTATTTCAAAGTATAAAAACACGTGATATGACTCCACTTTTGCAAGCGACCGTAATGTACATTCCCCACATTCCCATATTCGTTGTAATAAAACAAGCCACGATTTATTGGCCGCTCTCCTTCGTTTCTCTGTTCTGTGGTTTTAACTATAACGAGTGTAATTGAGACTGCCATCATCAAACATCCGAACACAAATAGTATTTAAATGAAGCTCTGTTTGAAGTGAATTGAATTTCTAGGTATTTACGTAAAGAAGAGAAAATTATGATCTTTATTATTTCTAGTCGTGGTTATGAAGAAACTTAGTACATTCAAATGTGTTGTTTCGAAACGCGGGCGTTACCAAACGGGAGCGACTCTTGTTTGTTTAAGTTTTGAAGTCGTCTAACTTGATTCGAAGTCAATCGAATCATCATTGTCGTCATCATGGTGTCATTGTTGTCATCATAATAATCCTAAGGTTGATGATTGACGCCATAGACCATAGTGTCTGATTTCAGCTGCCTCAAAGGTTCGGGTAAGGACTAATTAATAACCAGAGCCAACGATTTTCTTTTTCCGAAACACAGCAAAATTACTTTTCGCACAATCCCTGCAATGTTCTGATCAAACTAGGGACAGTCTCAAAAAAAAATTTTTTTACAATATCTCTATCAATCCGCCTATTGCAGTCCACTGCTGGACGTAGGCCTCCCCAACCAAGGGCACGCCAAAGCGCACGATCACCCGCTTTCCTCATCCAGCCACCACCAGTGACCTTCCTCAGGTCATCAGGGGGGTCCCACACTACGTGACCCGAAACGTGGTCTCCATTCGAGAACCCGTCTGCTCCAGCGCTCATCGGTTCTACGAAATACAATACATACTTTTCCAATATCTATTCTCACTAGAATTTGATCCTAGAACTTTTTTATCGAGAGCCAGCTGCTCTAATCATTATAAGGTATAGGTACCCTAAGCACAATTAAGATGAAAACATTGTCAAAGGGACACTCGGATCTCGATAGAATTCTAAAGCTGCGCGTTAAACCAATACAAAGGTAACCCATTTGCGTCGCTTTCACAAAAGTCATCTGGACATTTTCGCACCTCAAGACTAGGCAGTAAACCATAGGAACGTCACCATTATTGACGACCGGACGAGACCGGACAAGTCTGGTCTGACCCTAACGGTTTGCGCACGCGTGAGATTTGAAAACGTGCGCGTGCGTGTATTTTTGGTAGTTATAGTGTTCTGCCGATCTTTGATATCCTTTGAATTGGCAAAAGACATAGGAAGCCGCTGGATAAAAAATGTTTTTTTTTTTGTTCACAAGATTTAAATCTAAAATGCGGGATCCTTTTTTGAATCATAGGAGTTCCTGTGGCAGAAAAATCCGCTTCTACAATGAAAAAAAAAGTAAATAAGTAAAATAAACTGAAACAAAAGCTAAAACAAGCCGTGTGGTGACGGCAGAGTAGAATACATTTGTCACCAGCCCCTACTTTTCCCGTAGGTGTCGTAAGAGGCGACTTAGGGACTACACATTTAACAGGGAACGGGCAGCAGCGCTCTCTGATACAGTAACCTTTTAATCTGCGATCTCCAACCCGCCTGCCAAGCGTGGAGATTATGGCAAAACCTTCCACTTAAGTGGAGGAGGGTCATAGTCCAGCAGTGGACTGTAACGGGCCGTAGTTGTTGAAACTGAAACAATGATGCTTTCCTTTATTCTTGCACGAAACTAGTTTCGCAAACTAAATCACGTGATTATCCGAAAAAGAAAATAATTCCGTATTTCGGAAGGCACGGCGTTTGGACCCTTGACGTGAATTTTATAGGACGCTTTTGAAGGTTTAATAATGTTCTGACCCACGTAATACGGTCACCATAATGATGAATGCAAAGGTATTTGACCACGGACCCCTAAAAATCGATTTGCTGAGAACCTATTGTTCCCAGAGTGCGCGCGCGCAGTGACAGTTCCGACACAGAAATTTGTCATCCCACCGCTCGGCTAATATTTAGACACATACTTTTAGGTCGATGTGTAAATGAGTGTAAGTTTTATTTAGTAAATTCAAACGTAATGAGAATACTCATGAAACTACAGAATTGTGTTAAAAATTGCCAAGCCTGTGATTTTATTTAGTTTTAGAATTACATTATTTATTTCTGAACAATTTACATTGTGTTGAAAATACAATAAAAATAAAAAAAACTATTTTAAAGTAGGTAGGTATAACAACAATTTATAAGACATCTTTATTATTTTTTTCGGAGAGATTGTTTGTGTATTATATAAACCATAAAATTATAAATTTGAAAACTCAATTATTTGACTTCTTATTCCTTGCATTTATGTCACAATACCATTCAATATACTTTACGATGTCCCTATCTTTACGACAATACACTACTTTGTTTTAGAAGATTTTAATACTGAAATTGGTATGGCACAGTTATTAGCCGTAAAACTAAATAAAAAAGGTGTTTATGTCTGTCTGTCACACAAACTTGACAATCGTAAAAGCACGTGCGCGGGTAAAATTATCGCTTAAAGTAATTTCCTTAAAAGTGTCGAATCGGTTCATTAAACAAAAACATCAGATAACACGCGTTTTGACACGCCTACACAATAGTTCACCGGTATTTGTGAAATTAATTTAAAATTTGATTGTTTTTGTATAGTCACTCACAAAGGACAATCACGTTTTAGGGTTTGATAAGAAAGTTGGTATTTTAATTTAATTTTGTTGTTGGTTTACAGCACAGTCCATTCACTTAATCGTTAGATTCCACCAGATTTTTACACTTTGCTTGATTATGGAACACACAATTTAGTATGTATGTCATACTAATTTTACAATAAAAGTTTAATGAAAAATCAATAAGCTAACAGACAGTTTACCCTACCAAAGTATGACATGAACATGAACATTATACCTATACCGCATTTCTGTAGTTCAGTAAGTATTTTATAATTATTTACGAAATTTAAATACTTTCTTATGTAATTTTAGAGTGGTAAAGGTTGTCGAATAGAAAACTGAAAATGTTAATTTTGTAAGATACGCCCCCACAACCACCCGTCCATACATTTGCATTGGACCACATGTTTGATGCTGGTAAAAGCCGTGACGCGCCGCTTTACGCCCTGCTTACACTCTTGGCGCGAACAACTTAAACCTATACAGACGAGCTGCATTTGCACATATAGTGTTAATGCGGTCAGAGTACAGTTGATATTAATAAACGTACTTTTAACGCAACTGCGTTACGTAACTTATTGAAACCGCATTTAAAAGCGCATTCCGGACGTACAGTTCTACTGCATCACGACAGCTTTACAGGAGTGAGCAGTGCAGCTAGAATACAGGTGGAGAGCAGATTTTTCTTCACGATCTTCTTTTGTTGTGTGGGTTGTAAACCCCTAATGTAAGTCTTATACAGCTGCCACCAAAAGCCACTGACATGGTTCGTGTAACGACAACTTCCGTAGATATAATTCGGGTTCCATCACGGCTTAACGTGCCTTTTGCACACGGAATCATCTTTTTTTCTCTATAAAGGGAGCCAAACGCTCGATTGCTCAGCCAAGGAGACTGAATATTATACCTTCTAAACCTTTAAGCAGATTCAATATATCAAATTGCACCTCTGACAGTATTAAGCGGTCATTTTGCAGTTGAATGCTGTTCAGACGCAGTTCGTCTGTGTTGACAATTATCATAAAAGGCCATTCGTTTGTTTACACCAATACACACCACTATTCAGTTCATTTGTTCGGCTACTGGTTTTGTGGTTCTTGGGTTGTGACGCACATGACCGCTGTCTTGACTTGATTGGCACTTTTGGCACAAAGTAAAGCGGTGTCTTATTTTATACTATAGCGGTCCGCCCACGGCTACGCCCGCATTATGTGAGATTTTCCCGTGGGAATACTATTTTTCCCGGTAAAAAGTATCCTATTTGTTAATCCAGGGTACAAGCTATCTCTATTTCAAATTTCATCTTAATCCGTCCAGTAGTTTATGCGTGAAATTGGAAAAAATATCCAAACATCTAAACATCCAAACATCTACGTAAACATCCAAATATATTTTCACAGTGATGTGTATGAATTCTTTAGAATGCGCCGCCGCTTTGGCGCCAAAAGGAATACACGAAATGCGTTTTTGTAGTTGTAGCGGGTGAATGTACTTGTATCTGCAACTTCAAACCACCACCACCATCATCATCATCAACAAATCATATACGTCCCCACCGAGGGCTCGAGCCTACCCTAAATTAGGGCGATCAGGCCTTAGTCGACCACGCTGGCCCAATGCGGAAACATCGTGATGAAACCTGTGTAGGTTCACTCCTGCGAAGAAATTCAAAGGTCGATTGTGAAGTAGACCAACCCGCACTGGGCCAGCGTGATCTACTAAAGCCTAATCGCCCTTATTCTGGGTAGGCATGAGCCCCTCGGTGGGGACTTATATGTGATGTTGATGACAATGTTATGCTTCAGTTTCAAAATGATGAATTACTCTTGCCCTCCTCCACCGCTTTAAACAATTTCATACTTATTATTTCTTTAAATGACATTTATCTTATTTTGGTAACAAACATTTGTTACTTAACAGTATGTACTGTAATCTTAAACATACCTTTTGTTCTCATACAGGAAAATTTATTCATGTCAAGTAAATTAATTCTATTCTGGCTTTATGTTCTCCTGCTGATGTGTAGACGCAAGCGAAGGTTCCATTTTCAATTTCAACTTTATACCCTTTAATAATAATACTAAGGTAAATTCTATAACGGTAAATCACTAAACTGAATTTAGTATCGTTATAGTGAAGTACCGATGGTTTTAAGGCGCCATCCTATCGAGAAAATGGTTTAACATTGTTCCTGCACAAACGAGCGTTTTGGTTGGCACACAATCTAACAAATGCAAAGGTCGTTTCTGATTTATTTAATTTTATATGTGTTCGTTTTAAAGACTTTTTCACGGGTCTGAATGCCCTGTGCTCTTTAAATGTGCTCTTTAAATGCCCTGTCGTCTTTAAGATCTTCTCTAAAAATAATGATTTTTATCTCCTTTCTCTAGTTTTATTCTTTAAAAGATATTTTAATTTTTCAATGATCTATTTAAAGACCACTAACATTTCTGAGTTTTTTTTTTATTATATTATATTAAAGACCACTATTTGTTTTTGGTGTTTTGATTAAATAAAATTTCAGTTGTCAATTTTCATTATGGTTTCAGACAATCAGTTTTTATTATAGTTTCATGCCGTCTTATACTCATAGCTGCGGACGCGGACCCGGCTAAGTGATAACTATTTTGTTTTTGCGCAAGTCAAGTATGAAACAGACTCCTTGATCTAATTTAGCTGATAATGCCAGTCAAATAGATTCTTTTACACATAACAAAATTTTGTATAAATAAACTACGATAGTAGGTACCTGACGATGATGTCTACATCGTTAATTTATACGCAATATTCATTGATTTTTTTTGTGTGCAATGAAATAGTAGCACAGATAGTAGATAAATAGATAAATACGCCAACAGCAAAACAATAAGTGCAAAAAATTTCACGTTTTTTAACCGCTCGTCTGCAACAGAAAGTTACCGGAAAACCATGGCTATTACCGTAAAAGTGTCATCGATGTGGCATGTAGGATGACAACATAAAGTGACGAATCGTAGGCGTTTATTGTGTCGCGATATACACTAGTCACACTGCTAAGAGAATAAACTATAGATTGTTGCTAAGAGAACCATTTCTTGATTTCCTCATCGTAATAGGAACGTATCTGCTTTTAGTTCATGATAATAAATATATAGGTAGTACAAACTATAGGCCTGTTTTAAATTTTACTTGAGATTCTTGAATAATCTTTTAAAGTCACAAAAATTTAAAATAATTTTAAATCAGAATACCAACTAACTTTAGTTGATGAAGTTTATGAAGTCAAGTTAACGACGGACTCCCCTAAATTACGGTGATGAAGCCTTATTAGTACGCTAGGTCATTGTGGAATGATCGACTGTATACACAACCTTTGAATAGGGCTTCGGACTATTCACCATGTTTTATGAATTTACCATATTTTATTATAATAGCAGACGATTCGCGAAGAAAAAAGCAAAATCGGTTGAAAAACTAATTTAC
Organism: Carpatolechia fugitivella; assembly: GCA_951230895.1. Taxonomy (NCBI): domain Eukaryota; kingdom Metazoa; phylum Arthropoda; class Insecta; order Lepidoptera; family Gelechiidae; genus Carpatolechia; species Carpatolechia fugitivella. The sequence continues at coordinate 3,643,994 of OX579658.1, forward strand.
AGTGATTTTTTTAAAATTTCAATGTGTCTGTCTCTTTCAAAAACGATTTTTGTATGGAGATTATATGGCGTTACTAACAAATGACGTCACAAGTGAGTATGTGCCTCTCTGTTTAATCTTGAATTTTAAACCTTTATAACTCGGTCAATTTTAATGATAGAGCAAAAATTCTTTTAGTGTTCGATAGCAGAAACTAAGAAATTTGGGTTCATAAAATAAAATAAAATGTAGTCCGATGCCCTATTGCTTCGCAAGTGTGTGCAGGTTTCCTCATGGTGTTTTACTTCACCGTAAAAGCGACGAATGAACGCACAAATACACATTTGAAAATTGAAAACACAAAGGAAGGGGTGGGTATAGAATCGGTGCCCCCAAATGGGTACAAGATAAGATAAGATAATATATTTATTCACAAGAATACATGTAGGTTTACAAAGGTCTTACAGTAAGATATGAACAAATGTATTCTACCGAACAGAGCCGGTGTGCATATATTTTATAGGTTACTATCATAATTTTAAAACTAATTATTAAAACTTATTAGGTAACTGTAAGCCACCACACCACCACCGACGCACTTTTATAAAACCACTGCCGATTCTTCAAAGATTATCTTAAGACAAAATAATTCACAGGTAAAATTCAACAAAAGTAGTAAATAACAGATAAAAACAAAACAAAAATACAGTTTCAAAAACGTGACTTAGCACCTTGAAAAACAGAAACAAAGAACAGTCCCGGGACATTTTGTCTTCGGTCGTGTTATGTTTTTGAGATAATATAAAGTAAAATGCCTTCGTCGAGCGATTCGGTAGTAACCTCCTTTTGTTTTTGTCGTTTTTGTTTTTGTTGAAATAAACACGTACAGAATTTGCATACAATGCAGTCGGGTGCAATATGCGGCTAATGCAACCCCGGAGGATAAAGTGAGAAATGTTTTGGACATATTTTGAAACTAGAGAGATAAAGAAGGTAATTTTCGTTTTTAGTTTTATTTTTGTCTCAATCGTCTCTACGAAGTTTTTTTAAAGTAGGTAAAAAATTGGTACTTTACTTATTCATATATTATTTGAAATACCTTTGATATAATGTCAAAGTCAAAATCATTTATTTCCATAGGATGTTATTACAGCACTTAGATCCGTCATTACATTTTTTTGGGTGAGTTCACTAACACAATGGCGGAATCTGTGGAGAAGAGCTGAATGAAATGTATATTTGTTAATTTTAAACAAAAATAATGTTTATGAAATTCGTGTTGACGTAAGCAATTTTTTATGATCTAAAACTTATCTTATCTAACTTAGCCTATGCTGTCCCACTGCTGGGCAAAGGCCTCTCTCTTTTCTTTCCACCCTTCTCTGTCTAGAGCATCGGTAAGCCAGGTCTTGGAAGAATTTTTTAGCTCGTCCTGCGATAATCCGCCGAGGTCTGTCACGTCGTCGCTTGTTAGTTGGGGTTTCCAGTATGTGGTTAACTTAGCTCACAGGATGTCAGGCATGCGAGCGACGTGGCCAGCCCAGTCCCACTTATGCCTGGCCGCAGTATGAACAACGTTAGCCACTTGTGTTTTGGAGCGCAGTACCGTATTTCTGACTCTGTCAATCAGTTTAAACCCCAGCATACTGCGCTCCATGGCTCGCTGGCAAACCTTGAGTCTGGATCTTTGTGCTTCCGTCAAAGACCAAGTCTGTGCTCCATACGTGAGGATTGGGGGAATGCACATGATCTAAAACATGTTTTTATAATACAAACCAAAAATTGCTTACCTAAGTACAAATCTTCAGCTAGGATCTTTAAACTATGCTTGCTTACAGTCCAGATAATTTTAGACAGCAGTGAACTAGCAAGCCCTTTGAAAAAACTATTTGACGATCTCTACCACTGTAACGTTTACATCTTGTCTATGTCCGTATTTAAAACAACCATGCAATCCTGTCGAAAATAAATACTATACGTATTGTACTACCAATAGTGTTTACGATTTATTTGTTTAATAATCCGTACCCTTGTAACGAGGCATTCGTCCTCTTTCCTGTTTTATGACTAGCAACCTTTCTTACTGGCAGTTTTATCTTTAATTTCAAATTTAGATTTCTTACGTTTCGATTTTGTCTTTTTTCTGCTAAATTCTTCACTTCATGTCCTGATCTCCGATAGTACATTCCTAAAGCTTTTCTACTATTCTCTACTTTTTCATGTCAGTTATATAATATATAAATACCTTTTTTTCTTCGGACTGCGCCCTGGTTATTGCCACTTTACCCTCTACAACACTCTTCGTGTGGTGCCCAGCAGCTTGTGGCGGTTGCTGGGCAACACCCTTATAAATATAAAAAGACAACGATAACCCAAACCAACGCAAACGCAATCGCTTACATAGACAGACGCCAGAATGTAACTTCAGTGCTGACTGTGTCGGCATTGACAAAACGTTGACCTGCGCAAGAGAGCAAGGCGGCCACACACAAGACAATATTTTCACTATGAGAAAGGTACACCGATTTCCATAGGTCACCGGTTTTCGGTGATTTCAAACAGATTTTTAAGTTGAAAGCAACTTCTGTTTGACATTTTTCGATCTTACTTGTTCCGTTTGAGCGAGGAATTATTGTAAATGTTTTATGTATTTATCACCAGCGATGAACACGTCTTTAGAAATAAGATTTTCATGAAAGCGGTTTTACTATTTTTGACCATTTTATGTATTTACTAAACTAAGTTTATAAATTACTGAGAATTTCTTTCATTGGTTATTTAAAACATCAAATCTAGACTCTATATTCTGGTGTACCTGAACAAAATACATACAAAAGATGGCAATTAAACTTAATTACAATAACCTCCTAATGACAAGTTACGAATACCCCCAAAAGCAGTTTGTGTAACTTGGCCTCTCACCTCTCGTCTATGGTTTACTACAAGCAAACACGGGGCACAGTACTATCTGTTGAATATTCATAAAAGCGAGGTATTCGACAATTTGACTCAAAATTTCACACAAACAAGTTAGTGCGGTCCTTTTTTTGTTTGACGCGCGCGCATCCCGTGGCGCCCAGCTTTGAATATCATTTGAATATTTTCAACGTTAGGGTTCAGTTTTTAAGTGGTTTCAGTCTTAATTTTGTTTGAAAAGTCTCTTAAGAGTGGTGGTTAGAGTGAAACAAAAATAACACACAACAACATAAAAATAAATAAATAAATATGTGGGGACATGTCACACACGGCCATCTGATTCCAAACTAAGCAAAGCTTGTACTATGGGTACCAAACAGCTGATATACATACATAGATAGATAAATACAAACTTACATATATAGATAAACATCCAGACACAAGGCAAACACAAGTGTTCATCACAAAAATGTTTGCCCTAGGGGGGATTCGAGCCCGCGACCCTGTGCTTCGAAGGCAGGCACACTACCAACTAGGCCACGGAGCCGTCTAATGACTGTGTGAGCTGGCCTCAGTTTGGTTAAGAAGCTGAATTCTTATAATTAACATCTGACTCTCCAAAAACTAAGGCGATTCTGTGTAGCTAATGGTCCTGGTTGGCCGTGTGGTAACGGCAGAGTAGAATACATTTGTCACCAATCCCTACTCTTCCCGTGGGTGTCGTAAGAGGCGTCTTAGGGACTACGCATTGAACAGGGAACGGGCAGCGGCGCTCGTGATACAGTAACCTTTAAACCTGCAATCTCCAACCCGCCTGCCAAGCGTGGAGATTATGGCAAAACCCTCCACTTAAGTGGAGGAGTCTTATAGTCCAGCAGTGGACTGCAACGGGCCGTTTATTTGATTTGATTTGAATGGTCCTGGTTACTGTCTACGGCAGCATTCGTTACAGGGTCATTAATATTAGAGGACATACAATTTATAGAGGTAGTATTTTTGATCTTCCACCTTCCACTTACATGCTTCGACATGTGCATCCTGCCCGTCCTAACCTATGGTGCTCAGGTTTGGTCTTTGACCACGTCGCAGAGGTCCAGACTGGTGGTTTGCCAGCGGGCAATGGAGCGCAGCATTCTCTGAGTGAAAAGAACGGACCAACTCCGCAATACCACTCTTCGCTCCAAAACCCGCATCGCTGATGTTAGCGAGAAAGCCGCGAAGCTAAAATAGGAGTGAGCGGGTTATGTGTGCGGGATGCATACCACTGAGTGGGTACCCCTCTACAGCCGACGTGGACGAGGGAGGCCTAGAAAACGATGGCGAGATGACCTAGACACATTCGAGGAGAAATGGAGTGAAGTGGCCTTGGATCGAGATCGGTGGAGAGAAAAGGGGAGGCTTTTGCCCAGCAGTGGGACGAATAAAGCTATTTACAAAAAAAAAAGTATTCTTGTTAGGCATGTTACCGTTAAGTCCCTTCCCTACAATTTACAACACTATTAAGTTGAATTTTATTTGATGGGTTCCAAACTAAAAAGATTTAGTTTTAGTTATGCACTTAAAAATAAATGTAAAAGTTTAAGTAAGTAAGTAAGTAACACTTTATTGCATAACACAAATGGGACATACAAAGAAAACATTATTATAAAAATGTGCGCAAAGGCGGCCTTATCGCTAATAGCGATCTCTTCTAGACAACCTTTCTTTTTATAGAGAAACAGTGTACGGAAACGGAGTAGTAAGTGCGTGAAGGAAATGTAAAGTTACTTTAACCTGATGAGCGGAGTCCATTAGACGGAAGCGGTCAGATGCGCAGGATACTTTAACCTATAACTATGATATATAGATAAATATAGTAAATATATAAATACAATATACAATACATAGCATATAACACACTTTTTATTTTTTTACTTTATGAAAAAAAATTAAATAACGTATTTTTTCGTGTCACTTAAAATCGGTAAATTAATTATCACACGGAACCCCCACATTTTTAAGACTACTGCACACATCTCGTGATAATTGTATTTTTCCACATTGTCAAGTTAATGTTTGACAAGGGTTTCTAAATCATAATTTCTGGATGTCCCAGTTAGCGGAGGACATTTTGACAGGTTGTGCGAAGTGAGGTCGCGGGTTCGAATCCTAAATTAGTTGCTTTGTTTAATTTTTTGTTGGTTAGTTTCATTTACGTCAAAGCTTCGAGATCAAGGTCCGCCTGTCACTGGTTTTTAAATAGTAGATAACCAAGTTAAATTTAATTTAAATAATTATTATTGATTGTTATTAAAGGAACAGTGAATCTGAATAATATGTTCTGAGCAACCTGTTTTATTCAATAATACAAAGCGTAATCAGAAAAATAAAGTAAAATGCCTGACGGACTGATCCTACTGGGTTTAAAAACTTAAAATTTAGTTTGCACCAGACGTAGGCACGCACTAGAAGGGATTTTTGGAGATTTTTTTCTGAGAGGAGAAAATAAGGAATTGAAGTTGGAATAAAACTCTGTTTTATATACGAAACCTATGCGGACAAAGACGCGGGTAAAAACAAGTGTTAATTTTAATGAAGATCTTTGGAAATTGTAGTAACAATCTGAAAAAAAGTCAAACTAATCATTTAAAATATAGTTTTTAACACATCACGTAAGCAAGCTGTCAACTAACTCCTTTATTGTTACAACAACAATAAAGTTTAAAATGCGATCACAAATCGATCAAAATCCGTCAACTAATCTTATAGAGAGCACAATAAGATCTACGTCATCGGTCGATATTAGCTCCAATATAAATGGTAGCAACTGATCAATCACACCTAAACGCTCTGTTAACGATCGGCTTTGCCATCGATCAATCTGTAATACCATTGTAATACCAGCTATTAGTAACTGGTAACATTTATGGATACGGTTGAATGTAAAACGACGAATCGAAAATAAAAAAAAATTATAGATATCTAAGTAACCAAGGCAACCAATTGGGAGCGAGCGAAACGAAAGAAGCGTCTCTGTTTCAGCTTGGCCAAAATTGCTTTCGTATATCTATCAGTCTGTCCGTCTGTTTGTTCAGGTCGCGTTTCTCAACCGATTCTCGTGAAATTTTGTGAGCAGGTTCGATAAATAAAACGATTTTTTTTTGTCGAGTCAGTTTTTGATTTACAAAAATTACGGAGTTATGGGGGTTGCCAGCTTACAAGGTCTACCGCTGAGGCTGTTTTCCTCTACAGGTCTCTCAACTAATAAAAATAAAAAAATGAAATAAAAAAACATTTGAGTTAAATAAATTTCAAGGGGCCGGGATGTTTGTAGAGAAAAAAATAATATAAAGAGATATACAAACTCACAAGGTCTACAGCTCACAGAGCCACTAGTTATTATGTTCTTGTACGTATGTCATCATCATCATCATCATCAGCATCATGTATGTCCCCACCGAAGGGTTAGAAGACCCTACCCTAATTAGAGCGTACGTACAGGTCATAGTCGACCTAATCGATCGAGTGTAGTCTAGAAGGCCTGATTCTTCGATCACAGAAGGGACTAAGCTCGAGACCTTTAGTGAATGAATTAATTAATCATTTAGTTTTCTTTAGCTCTGAGCGAGCGGTGACTCTCTTTCTCGCAGAGGGTAAGGCCCGGATTCCACCAAAGCGGAGAGGAGAGGAGATGTGTTTGAATAACCAATCAGATTTCGTTAATTCCACATCTCCTCTCCGCTTAGTTTCAGTGGAAATGGATCAAGCGGAGCGGAGAGGAGATGTCTTATTTCTCTATAGCAAGCGAGGCGCGGCCGAGCGAAGATGTGTGTAGCCGGGCGGCGAGCGGCGAGATGCACGCGGCGAGCGGCGGCGCGCGAGGCCTCGCGACGGCACCCGCGCTCCCACTCCCCGCCCCGCTAATGCCCGCGCTCACATCTCCTCCCGCTTTGGTGGAAATAGTCTGCCAGCTTCACAGCACATCTCAACACATCTCCTCTCCTCTCCGCTTTGGTGGAAACCGGGCCTAAGGGTGGGGTGACGGAGAGATAGGTACCGCTCGCTCAGAGCTAAAGATACGTGCCGCTAGCTGTAAGTTTATGTTTCATCTCTTAGTTTCGTCGTTATTTATTTTTTTAGATGAGTTAACAACACAATGTGCGGACTTTGTATGAGCTGCTGACGTGGTGACGTGAAAATGCTGACAAAAGAAACGTAAGGCCGCAAGGAAATGGGTTCATTTACTAGGTATAATAAGATAAGAGTATACGTGTAATACACTGAGAGTCCCATGTCTAGTAATATCAAATAAAAAAAACAACGGCCCGTTACAGTCCACTGCTGGACTATGAGCCTCCTCCACTTAAGTGGAGGGTTTTGCCATAATCTCCACGCTTGGCAGGCGGGTTGGAGATCGCAGATTAAAAGGTTACTGTATCAGAGAGCGCTGCTGCCCGTTCCCTGTTCAATGTGTAGTCCCTAAGTCGCCTCTTACGACACCCACGGGAAGAGTAGGGGTTGGTGACAAATGTATTCTACTCTGCCGTCACCACGCGGCGGTCTTGTAATATACCTATATAATATTAAATCATCATCATCAACAACTCATATAGGGCCGAGGGGCTCAAGCCTGACCTGGAGTAGGGCGATTAGGCCTTAGTCGACCACGCTGGCCCAGTGCGGGTTGGTCGACTTCACGCACAAACTTTGAATTTCTTCGCAAGAGTGTGTAGGTTTCATCACGATGTTTTCCTTTACCGTAAGAGCGTCGAATAAACGTACATATGAATTCAAAATTCGAAAACACATTGGTACGAGGCTGGAATCGAACCCGTATCTCCCGGACGGAAGACAGAGCGGTCCGAACCACCAGACCCTCTCATTACTCTCTATTATTATCAATCTAGTGACATATCTAGATTGGTGAACTGATTAGAATATTTGTAACGTATTGTAACATATTTTCTTAACACAAAACATGAAGCCTTCCTAAACCACCAAATATATTGATGGCCTCTCGGAATCAAACTATAACATTGTTGGTCACGAACTATTACCTAACGATCATCAGCCCACAATGTTTCAGACAATGGTTAATCGTACATGTGTTGTGATCACGCATTAGAACAATCGATGTGTCGTAACTTGTAATAGTTACTTGTAATAGACGGTGATAGTGCCCTATGATCGAATGTGAGGTGATGATTAATATTTTGGTGTCTAAAACTAAAATTGAAAAAAATAGGAGCGTTGGTGGTGTGGTGTGTACCACCAGGTGCTGGTTTGATCTCCATCATGTACAGTTTTCAAACGAATGCGTTAGGCGTTACCGATGAAGATTTTCAGGGTATATTTTTAAGTTTTGTCATGAAATTTTGTACAAGTGCAAGTACAAAACACGAAACAAAAACATACTGGACAAAAAATCTCCCGAGAATTACTTTATCAGTTTCGAAAAGCTTGTATTAGCAGTCTCTTTTTTTGACAGTAAGTACCACGTTGTTTCAAAATTCGTAGTACGTTAATTTGACGAAAAACAAGAAAAACACACAAACACACTACACATACACACACACACACACACATACACACATACTGAGAAGAAAAACATCGTGAGGAAACTTGCGCATTCCAGCAAAAAAATAAAACTATGTGTTATCTAGCTTTCCGCCCGCGGTTTCACCCGCGTTAAATGAGTTTTCCCGTGAGTATGAAGTGTTTTACCGCAGTAAAAAGTAGCTTTTGTCCTATTCCAGGACCTAACCTATATGTGTGCCAAATTTCATCCCGATCTGTTAAATGGTTTAAGCGTGATTGAGTAATAAACATCCAAACATCCAAGCTTTCGCATTTATAATATTAGTAGTGTACGATTCAGACCCTGACCGCGTGCCTTGGGAGTCGAACCCATGCGGTGTCTGCCCCTAGGGTCTGAACAATACCGTCCACGATACGCGGAGCTGACTTAATCTAAGTATTAATATAATGAAACCGTATTCCTTACCGAACTCCTGAGGCGGCCGATGCCAGACCAGGTCCAAGCGGAGTAGGATGGGATGGGAAATTGGATAGAAGGAGCAAAGGTTATAAGGTGACGACCTGCCGTTCTTGTTCTTAAATCTTCAGCTCGGATTTCCTCCGTATCGTTTCTTGTCCGTGCACTCTTGTGGCGAAAACCCAGAAAAACAGGACAAGATATATTTAACAAACCTGCCCCCGAGAGCTAGCTCGCTCCGCTCCTGTGTGTTTAAAAATTTTTCGTCTATGCTCCGCAAGCCGAGATGACAACGAATGACAGCTAAGCTCTGCGTTCCGAAACGTGCTGACATCGATTAGAGTACCTACCTGTAATCGCGTTCCAAATAAGCGTCAGCCATACATTTTTTGCTCTCTGAGCGCCGACAGTGCTGAAAGTCCGATTCGGAACGCGCCCAGAGCACAGACCTTACAAATGTCAAATCGATCTGTTATTGGGTTGCCATATTAACGGAAACCACCGCATTGGTTTAAGCCAGAGATTATAAGCTATCGAAAGCCATTTGTCGGCTGCATTGGAAAACCTTTCCTGCTACAACGAGGAAAACTCGCTTAAACCGAATCCTGCCAAGATGGAATCATGTGTCTTTCACCTCCGAAATCGGGATGCAGGTAAAAGTTTACGCATTAGGTGGCGAGGTGTTGATATAGCCCATAATGATCACCCCAAGTACTTAGGTGTCACCTTGGATCAATCCTTGACATATAGGGAGAACTGCCGTAAGCTTAAGAGTAAAGTTGGTACCCGGAACAACATCCTGAGACGACTTACCACTACCCGCTGGGGAGCCAGCCCACACGTTCTTCGAATGAGTTGTCTTGCTCTCGCCTACTCAGCAGGTGAATATGCAAGTCCAGTTTGGGCTCGTTCAGCCCATGCGAAAAATGTGGACACGGCTCTCCACGAATCATGTCGTATAGTCACGGGCACCCTGAAACCGACACCACTGGAAAAGCTTTACTCTCTGGCAGGAATTGCTCCACCCAGCGTGAGACGTGAGATCGCCTGCGCTATTGAAAGAGCGAAACAGTCCCAAGACAGCAGGCAACTCCTTTACGACCACAACCCTCCTCTTGCCCGTCTCAAGAGTCGACACAGCTTTCTTAAGAACTCCACACCCATCGTAAAAGACCCACCTTCAGCAAGACTTCAGCTTTGGGCTGAAAGGTTTCCCCAAACGGACACCCACATCCCGTCTGCGGAACACCTCCCTCCAGGCCATCAGCTACCTTGGGCGACCTGGAGGGCACTCAATCGAATTCGCGTGGGTGTGGGTAGATGTAGGGCAAATCGCAAAAGGTGGTTCACTGATGACGATCAGTGTGACTGCGGCGACACGTAAACTATGGAACACCTGTTGTCTTGCCCTAACTGCCCTGTTTCTTGGTCTACACAAGATCTAAATGAGGCCAATGATAAGGCAGTAACTCTAGCCAATTTTTGGGTTGGACTGGTTTAACCCCGGAATTGGTTCTGAACAAGTAGGATACGACCAGCATGCAATGAGCTGGTCGACTAAAGTCTGATTTCTATGATCTTGGAAGACTCGAGCTCGTCGATGAGTACAAAATAGGTAATTTTATTTAGAGTATTATCTAAGTTAAGACAAGATCTTCCCCTTTCGCGCCACGCGAGCCTTTCATTTATCTTAGATCTTCCCATATCTCAAGCAGAGTCAGGTGACAGATCTTCCTATAAACCTAATGACTGTTATAAAGGCCACACGCATTTTATGTCCAAAGTAGAATTAAATCAGTTTGATGGCCCTCATGAATCAACTGTGACAATATGAGACACATTTATTGATTGAATTAGAGTATAGTAGTATTTAGTGCAGTCATGATATGAGGGAGTTTGAGGACTCGTTTTTTTCTGTAAAGGGAGGATTTGGCGAATAAATTTGACCTTTTTTCAATTATTATTATATATGTTCATGATATTGAGAAAAGATTGTTACAACAGACTGTTAAGTCTTGAAAAAGGGACAGACCGATAGAAGAGTTTATCTATGTAAGACACTAGAAAAAGAAGAGAATCGAGGAAGAGGTTTTTTTTTTAGGATCTTCTAGAAAATAACATAGCAGAGACTTTTTAAATTTTTGCTAGAATTTACAAGTTATTCATCGATTTATTATCGAATGATAAATTTTAAAGATACAATTTTGATTATAATTGCAGAAATGAGTAGTCTGCTCCATTTTTAACTACTTTTTCTCATGGTCACCATACAATCCATTCTCACCTTATCTAAAACTTCAACAGTTTTACGAGCATTTCTAGTCCAAAATCTTTTAACTTTACGCTCTTGTAATAGTCAAAAATAGGTCCGTTTAAAAACGTCCACAAAATTTACAGCGATGTTTAAAATGAATCAAACTTTATAGTCAAAGTAACGATTGGGAGTGACATTTAATTTTGGACTTTGATGGTTGGATTTTTAAATTATGAACAACTTTTGATCCCATTTTTTAGGTCGTTTTGATTTTATTTGGTCAGTTGTTAAATTTATGTGACGGGCGCCACCGTAAAATTCTGGTAATTTTAATAAAAATATGCGTGGTCTATCATGGTTGATAAGACAGATCGTTTATTTAACAAGGTTAAGGTTTTATATTTACAAGGCATCATATTTTACTTCTATAGAATTTCCTAATATGAAGACGCAAGTTGTCGACAAAATAATATATATTTTCTTATTTTTGAAAGATATTTTTCGGAGTTGAAACCTATTTTGACGGTTTGTAACAAACAGTATGCCGTGTAAAAACAAAAATCTATCAAAACAAAGGATTTTAAATACTTATATAATTAATCTAAAATTCATATGTGACACAGACTGTAAAATTTGACCTTTAGTAATATCGGCACCGAACGGTGATCTTTACCACGGTGCGTGTTTAAGCGCAGGTTATCTAGCGTCCGTAAATCGCAAGTTTACCGCGTGTCGCAGCCCGGGTGGTCTCGATCGAACAAACCTATAGATAAGAACGAAAGTTATGAATTTGTGATCTGTCTGCGACATGGTTCGAGGCGTTTTTGATGGAAAATATTGTGGGCTGTTTTTATGTACTTTATGAATTATCATAACAACACATTTTAACGAATTAAATAGTAAGTATAATTTCGGACTTTGTCAGATCGTTTTCTAATGCAAAATGTTTAGGCTTTGATAATAATTTAGTCTTAGCCTAGAGATGGGAGATTATCTCTCTTTGAGAAGTTTGAGCATGCTTTATTCCAAAAGCATAGTTCAGGCTCAGAATACAGTATGTTTTTTTTACACACAATACATATCAAACAGTAATTTATTATTTTGTATAAAATATGTGAATAACTCGAACATCGAAACGCATATATTTTAGCTGCGAAGTTAATATAAATTTTGATATTTTCTCAAGTCCAGAGTATCAACAAATTATCGGTGATACACGTAATATATTACTTGTTCTGTGGCAATATGGCGCTCCACTACGTTCAGATATTCTTTCGGATATCGATCGCCCGATACGTCACTTATTTTATTTATTTTATTGATTTCGGGAGATCGATCGATACCGGCGCCCGCGCTGCCGGCGACTCGCTACCTAATAAAGTAGTAATTATATCTGATGTAACCAGAGATCTTCTGCAGGATTTATTTTTATTTTTAAAAGGATACGTGGTGACAGGATATATATTTTTCTTTTGCATATTTTACGTCTTGTGACTGGTGATTCTGAAAGGTTGCATGCGAGGTTGCATATTTACGTTCGTACAACTAAGTGTTTTGCGTGGAACAAAGTTAATCTAGTGCCATAACAAAAAAAAAAGTGTTTTGCGTCAAATTTAACTGACTTTTCATATCTTTGGCGCTTTCAAAAATTATTCTATATTTCTATTCACATAATTTTATTGTACGTGAAAAACCAATGAAACATAGTAATTAATATCACGATTTTTTTAGATAAATATGCAAATTACATACATATTATTCGATCGTAATTAGTAATGTTAAAACAATGTAAAGAGGCATATACAAAAAAATATTTTTAAATTTTGGTAAAATGTAAGCGTTTTTCAAATAATATGGACAATGAAATAAGTAATTTACTTATTTAAAAAAGTTGAAAGCCCATCAAACTGTTATTACGTAGTTATTTAATTTTTTAGATTAATGTATTTTCGCACAGTTTTAACACACAACATGAGAATGTAATTATTTTTTCATAATTCTTGGACAAGAAATTTAATACAGCAAGTATCAAGATCACGTGCAGTTAGACTAAATAAAATCTAAGAAGTGTTTGCAGTTTATAAAACAGAAATGATAACAACGCTAATACAGAATAGATAATTTGTATTTATTTATAAGAAAAGGTGTAAATATTATAATTGGCATTGTCGTGATAGAGAATGCCTATAGGAAATTTTCTCAATTTAAAATAAGATATAGACTTTAGGGCGACTAGAGGGATCCATCAAAATCGTATCAAATTACTAAAATCAACGACTAAAATACATTGCTAACTATCAAAATTATCCACACAATATTAAAACGCGGAGTAACATGTAAGCCAGATCTAAAATAAATCGATTTTACATCAAATTGAAATACTTATACAAAAAGTTTGAATAAAACAAACCATGATATTGTAACTGAACATCTCATCTCTAAAAATAATAATCAAAATTGGCCGTTGATCATCTAATAACAGATCCTTACTACGTTGTGAGAGTAACCCAAACTCTTTTAGAAATTTACAATGTGATCGGAATTACACATAGAGTCGCCTACTCAACTTCTATGTTATTCCTATATACTGATTTGTCCCTATCTCTCGCCCGAACACAGGAGTATCAGTTGCCAGCCGGCAAGCAGCCTACTCCTGATTACCCATGTTCGCGGACTGAAAGAATAAAGTCACCAGGAAATCCCAGCGACTTTATTAAACAATACTAACTTCGTATTCTGAAAAGAACTTCGAAGTTTATTGCTTCTGCAATAAGAGCCCAGATTCCTGAAATGGATCACAAGGATTATTACATGATATATGTAATTTAAAAGGTATAAAGGATGGCTCCAGGACTGCCTCAGCGAGTCCTTAGAGCCGGCGACGGGTGTGTCGTCTGTAGTTCTGAATAGAACTTCTAGTTCTTAGAGGAACTTTCGTTGAGGGGCATTTCCTCAACAGAATGATCAATAACCAAGTTTCTCTAATGATACTTCCTGGAGACGACCATCCTAACTCTACGCACCGGGATACCCTTTTCCTTAAGCTATGTCAACCGTATTGAAAAATACAGTTACATAATCTCTCTGTGTCTTCCATACTACCATCACACAAGGGATCCAGCAAGATCTAGCAAGATCCAGCCCTGACGAAGGAACTAGTTTTAGTTCCTTCAGCTAGTTGATTGCTAAGACCCCAGATCCCGAGCAAGACAGCAGTCTAGCAGCAAAGACCCGATACGCTCACACCTTTACAGCAAACTAACTGTTAAAGCATTTACGAGACGAGTGAGAATAAACGCTCCACCAACGCGCTCTCTGTGAGTCACTTCCCACTCTGTCCTTCAGAATGCTCCTGTCCTCCCCTCACCACAGAGGTGTAGGAAAAAGGTTAAAATAATAGACAACCCTGAAGGATTGTCTACAGCGGACTCTGGTCCGACCGGTGCGCCTTAAGCGATGGAAGGAGACCAAAGTCCCTTCGTTGAAAGCATAAGCTTCTCGTGGTAAGCCGAAGCTAGTGGACTACGTCCAATCGATACTAGCCGTAGCGTTCCCGATACGGCTGAGCCGCTGTGGTAACCTTTTGGGAGGCTAATCCCGTCTTCCACCGAAGTGTCCAACGTATTGCGTTCAAGGGTGTGTTTATAGGATAGTCCACACGTGAACCAGCGCCTATGATGGTAAACCATCTTCCAACGAGCAAGCTCGAAGGGATGACCTCACAGCTGCTACTGACTGTGGGTCTCATATCTGGATTGCTCCTGCATACTGGATCTCCGTCTATCTGAACGGTACTGCCAGGGCAGATCTGCTCCAACTTCATATCTCCATATATACATATCTCCGTCGCGCGTCTCCGTGCCTGAGACCGCATATGAATCTAAAGACTCATTTCAGCTATCGCTCTGAATATAGCTTTACAGCCTTCATCATCGCTCGTCCAGTCCACTGCTGGACTATGAGCCTCCTCTCCTTGCAACCATATGTGTCGATATTACATCGCACAGTTGATTCAGTAATAAATCATACATGATGATATTAGCCAGAGCTGTCCACGTCCAGTTTCTCGTTCTCAATTAATAAACTCGTTCCACTATGCCTCTTCACAGATTTATGTCTTGAAGGAAGCCACTATGTCCTCCGCTACCTCCATTATCGGGGTTAAGACTTGAAAGACTATCATCGACACTAATCAGTCTGAGGTCCACCGCGCACGGCTGTGGACAAGTCCCCATCCGCGGCTATATATTCAAGTCGCTGTATGCGTCTTCGGTCAATCAGCGGTTCAGAGCTAGACATACAGTGGTAGCGGCATTCATAGCAGCCCGATGGTTACTCCACAACTTCATAGGTCAGATACGGAAATCTCTCCACAGACTTGCGTCTTGAAGGTAGCCACTAAGATATTGTTAACTCCACTATCGGGGGTAAACTTAGTGTACTTATCACGCCTAGGATGCGACCCATACTCCAGCGGTTCAGAGCTAGACATGCAGTGCCAACAATATCATAGCAGCGATAGTTATACCTCGTCTTCATGCGTCAGATAAGGGCTCTCTATGAGATGGTCAAATATAGTGCATTATGTGATCAGTTTGATCCAGCGGCCGTGTCCGCTTTCATTAGGTCATCTAGGTGTGTCAAGCCTATGATTCCCTTGATTTTCATTTTTGACCATCTCGGATGGGATATGTCATCCATAGAGGCATAATTAACCGTTCCCATATCAAACAGGCAGCACGCCAGTCTTCAGGGACCGAAATCCCGTCGAAAGGCAGTGAGAGGCTGTGCAGCGCCTGCGACTTTAGGTTCGGCAATTATTTCACTTGGTTTTCCAAGTATAGACTTATATTAGTCTATTTTTGCACTTTTACAATAATGTCAATTTTCTTGAACTTAACGTTCCGCCAGCCATCTATTCCTAGACGGCCGACTGCCTCCCACCATGTATATTGGCGACACGCAACGACGGTACGCGCTAGGTCAACAGGCCCTTTTCTTAAACTTGTTCGATATTTCTGAAACTCACAATGCGAACGTATCTCAGTCTATGCACCCCAAGTATGCATTTAGTTTTGCATTATCTCTTTTAGTTTCAGAGTTATTAATTTTAGAAATATCAAAAATGTCCAATACAAGAACGTATTAAAATTAAAAACATTCATTACAAGAACGTAATAAAATTAAAAACATTCATTACACGAACGTATTAAAATTATAAAAATTCATTACAAGAACGTATTAAAAAAACAAAAATTCTCTTAATTCGTCTCGAATCTTTTATTATAACTTTCTCTATGTCTTACAACAGACACACGTTGTTCTACATAGTTTTAATTTACATTAGGGTCGGGGAGTTACAATATCAAGCTAAAATAATAAAAAAAAATAGTTCAATAAATATCATTTAAATCGCTACCAATTTCAGAAATGACGTCCATAACTTCTTTTCCGATAATACTAAATACATTTTCATCTGACTCCTCTCTCTCATTTTCACAGGTGAACCTGGTTCTAGGGTCGTCAGCGAGAGCAGAACAGATCATTCTTTCCAGTCCTGTTAAGGCCATTTTGTGAGCTTCTAGGTCATTGATGACTTCATTGAAGTAAATTGCAGGGACAAAATCAATGAACTGCATCGGAAGCCTTGCCTTTTCTTCAGCTGCATCATCCAAATACCTTCCCGCATCAGTATTGACACAGTATTCCAAATATATCAAATTGATGTTCATAACACTTGCACAGTAGTAGCTTCCATTTGAGAAGGCTGAGTAAGGACTGGAAAACTCACAGATCATATAGCTTACTTGATGACGCTTACGACTATTTAGCATCGCTAAAACACATCTATGGACGCGGTTCGCCCAGCAGTCATTAGGTCCGAATTGACACGACATTGTACCATCTTCTAGAATCTTCGTTCTGCCCCAAGGAATGAACTCTACTTCGAGAAAGCCTTGGTATGTAAAGTAGGTAAGTGCAAGTTGTTTTGTAATAAAACTTGCTGTATCTGAGCAGCCAGATGTCGTTACGATGGATATTTTGATTCTGCCATCTATCATTTCTAAGCCGTTTACATTGATCAAGGTTATAAAAATGAAAGCAAAACTGATATACAGCAATAAAACCACGTATGTTGGCGAGCACATCACCTGTCGAAGAGCGTTTACTTACTGATTTAATAGTAAAGGTTTTCTGTTTTGTAGTCAAGGTATTCTTATCATCGTAAAATTGATTTGAGTATAATAATTGTCCGATTATTTCCCATGAACTCGTGTATTGTATCGAGTACTTTCGTCACTAAAGGTAGATAAAAAATGTTTTTAAAAGATAGATTTCAAATCATTGTATTGCAAAAAAAAACTATATAAATTTTCTAAAAAACATTTATCTAATTTGCCTCTATTTTAATATTATATATTTTATGAAAAGTCTGTTAACGTTGTGTTTTAAATATAAAAATTATAATATTTATATTATTAATTATATAACGGGCCGTTGATTTGATATAAGTCAAATGCTATTGATGTTAATTTTCATAGATCGTCGAATACTTGCGACGATTTTGTGTACTAGATAAAACTGTTTAATTAATTAAACCTAATGATTTTTTTAACCATTTAATAATAATAATAAATAATAAAAACCTTTATTTAGGTATTGTTTGCGTATACCAGAGGTTTTAAATAAGTGTTTTACTTAACTTTACTGCTTTTTTCTTTTATTTTCTTCACACTTCACAATTTAACATTTTTAAAAGCATAGTCACAATTATATTTAATGTCGCAGCTGGAACGGATCGTGTGTACGAACTGTACTGTAGTATCGATATCGATACGGTCGATCAGTGAGAAATAGTGCGGGAGCTGGCGTTGTTAACCCGTAGGTCGCTACTCGCTACTGTGCCTTGCTACTGGTAAGTGTTACGCCAGGTTAGTTATAGCAATAATAAGATGTGTTCTGTTTTTATAATTGACAGTTATGGCTTTTTTTTTAATCTAGCCAGTTTTCTTTATCGGACTACTAGCTTTCCGCCCGCGGTTTCACCCGCGTTAAATGAGTTTTCCCGTGGGAATGAAATGTTTTACCGCGGTAAAAAGTAACCTATGTCCTATTCCAGGACATAACCTATATGTGTGTCAAATTTCATCTTGATCTGTTCAGTGGTTGAGGCGTATTTGAGTAACAAACATCCAAACATTCGCATTTATAATATTAGTAGGATTAAAGTGCATTCTCTTTTGAGGCCCTTTATACACAATGCGGGACGAATATTTTGAACAGTTTAATATATTTATTAAACAAACGCACGCGTAACCTTTAGCCAACTTAGTAATAGTAAAAGATTAGCATTTGTATTGTATTAGCTTTTTTTTAAAACCCAAACGATAAAGAGGAAGATTAAAATCTAAAGGCTATTTTTATGTGTCATAACCAAAACTGTAACAAAGTTATTTTATGCTGGATTTCTTGCATTTATACTATATAATCCGGTAAACCAGGTGCCAGGTGGACTGATGACCTGAGGAAGGTCACTGGTGGTGACTGGATGAGGAAATCGGGTGATCGTGCGCTTTGGCGTGCCCTTGGGGAGGCCTACGTCCAGCAGTGGACTGCAATAAGCTGATTGATTGATTGATTGAATCCGGTAAATCGTGTTCTCGTACATAAATTAAAATCTTGTGAATAATCAATATGTATTTCATTACTTCAGACGAAAGACCATTAGTGGACGAAGGCGTCCTGAGGAATCATCACAACTTTAAACATATCTTTATAGATCAAGATCGCAGAACTGATGAGCGTTGGAGCAGACGGGTTCTCGAATGGAGACCACGTTTCGGGAAACGTAGGGCGGGACGCCCCCCTGCTAGGTGGACTGATGACCTGAGGAAGGTCGCTGGTGGTGGCTGGATGAAGAAAGCGCTGTGCGCGCGCGCAGGTGATCATGCGCTTTGGCGTGCCCTTGGGAAAGCCTAAGTCAAGCAGTGGCCCCCGGTACATTACCACTTTGGTAGAAATAGCGATTAGGTCCTTTAAAAAAAACTCAGATGTGTTATGTTCAAAGCTTACCATTCTCTTTGTTCTTTCCGGATACGCCAAGGTCGCCTCCAGTCAGTCCAGCCAAGAGTTCCCATCATTCTATGAAGAGGTTTCCCTATGCATGGTGAAATTAGTTCTTCCACTTAATTATTAATTATGTCATTGCTTATCCAACAAAGTATTTACCTTCATACAACAACACTTTAAATATATATATATACAACGTGTTACAAAAAATACCAAAAAAAAGAATATTCTTCATCACAGGCGTTTAATTAAAATGTTCCCATCTCTAGTGTCAATTGACACCTAAAATATAGACTATCGATTCTCAGAACGGAAAAGTATTTGTACACCATTTGTGCCTACATTTTTAAAAGAGATGTACTTAAATCAATTTACGTTAGAAAACATTTTCTTTTTTGCCTTAATTATCTTGTTTACGTATTTACATACATAAATATTATTTTGAAATATTTAGTTCATTAATTTATTAATTCATAACAATTATTTAACAAAGCTTTTTTTATTTAAGTGTAGTTTTTTCATTTTAAAATTAATTGTTCTAATGTGGATGTTATGGTACAAGTAGTACGTCGTGAACATTTTTAACCATAGCGGTAAAAATAGGCACATTGACCTAAAATTACATATCTGGTCCGAATATTCTTTGACACAGCTGATCACTAGAGAAGGGAAAATTTTAATTAAATGCCTTTGATAAAAATATTCTTTTTTTTTTGGTATTTTTTGTAACACGTTGTATATATATATTTTTAACTTACATCATATAGTTCAGTTACGATTAAAATAATAATTCAACGGGCTCTCGGCTTACTTCACGCAAATCTCGTATGGGTTATAAAAATGTATTGAGATTACAGAACAGAATGACGTTACAAATTTACTGCCCAGTTCCTATTCGCATTATACAATACTACTATTTATAGTGGATAATCCTATAGATACTCCTTCGATCAACCGATCATTACTCACTACAGGTGCAAAACGCCCATCGAGCCCATGAATCGCACGCAATCTCAAACTCGATGACAGACTATAAATACGATATGGCGTATCGGCGCGTTACCGATCGCCGCGCCAACAATAAGTAAACCGTATCGGTGATCGGCGTGCGCGCAGTTTAAAGGGCTAGTTACATGCGCAAGAGTTTTAACTACAATTTTATTTTAGAATTTGATATTGGCCCCGATTCACACTGTCACGCTCGAATCCTTAATTTAAGTTAGTCTGTCCTTTTTACCTTTTAAAGATTGAAAAGGGGCAGGAGATGGCCATTCTAATATTAGAGCTGGCAAACATCGAATTTGAACCTTATGGCCGTGTCGACTGCACAATTTTAGAGAGCACTTAAAACATGCGAATTAAAATTCTCTTAAACTATGCCCTTATTTTAGGTTATCATTCATTCAAATTAATATCATTCGTTCATCACCTCTCTTTCTCTCTGAGTTTTTTTTAAGCGAAAAGGATAGCTGGATTTTAAAATTACAATTAGATCCCGAATCTAGGCCCTTCTCTGACTTATGAAACCGTTGGACAGGCTCTACACAAATATAGCTGAGAAGCGCCAGCTTTAGAAAAACAAATAAATACATAAAAATAGGCCACCATGGAACTACAAAGAACCTTTTTCAGTCGGGGTTATAAAAAAGCACTTATTTAGTTCAAAAAGTTCATAATTTGACCGGCACTAAGTGAACTTATACAACATCGATGATCGGTCAGCCATGATTCTCAATTCTACCTACAACCATAATTGTGACTCTGTGTTGACTTGTGTTTATTTTGCCCCGAAACACATTTTCAAAAAACTTATATTTTTTTTGTCATTGGACCTACCTCTACCTGTATCTACTCAAGCAATCCAAACAATAAAATTATCTTGTATAAGATTAATCTGCTTTTTAGTTTTTTTTTACAGACTTAACCTGCTGAAATGTAGTGTAAAATCCGCCTAACGAGTGCAATATCGCACATCGGCGCGTGCACAAACTCAGGCGCATCTAAATCACGCGACGCGCGCATAACATTACCTGGGTGCGCGCGCGCCCAAATGTTTGGGATGCTTGCTTGAATTTTGGATGAATTTATTCCTTTAGACTACGTGTTATTGATGCAAATATTCTGTAAGTTCTCTTTTTGTTATGTGGATTGAAAACCATTGGACTAAACCATTTCTACCCTTGGGTGTAATTGTAGGTGACTAAGGGATTTGAATTTGGTGCCGCTTAGGCTAATCTGTAACTAGGTGGACTATAAAAACGGAAAATGGCGTACCTTCGTTTAAGTGCATGATGATGATGAGTGAATCCTAACCCAACAATGTTGACATCCATTCGTCCCGCTCTCGGAAAATCTCCCCACTGGGTGTAAACTTCCAAGAAATCTTTGGAAGTCTTTAAACAGACTCCGTACCCAGGTCGGTCGGAGTAAAGAAAACCGTCTGAGGTGGGGTTTTTTAGACGGGGCGGACCTTCGGTGCGAGTGTGGCGCGACTCCGCAGACAATGGCCCACCTTTTATCATGTCCTGCTTGTCCTGACTCGTGCTCCCTGGAGGAGCTTATGGAGGCCTCAGATGGAGCAATCAGGGTGGCGGCATACTGGGCAAATAAAATATAAAATCTTTGACGAGCCATGACTCGAAAGAAGAAGAATGTTTTAGAATGATCTAATTTAAGCTCTGCTCAGTCCTTCAGGAATAGTAGCGTTATTTTATTTACTATACAATGTATTTTTAAACGGTTTTAAACGTTTATTTTTTTAGATACGAGTACGAATGAAGAAAAATGATGAAATGGATTCGTTGCTTCTACATCATTGAGCCTACAAAACATGTAAGTATCTACAATTCGTTGCTTACAAAAAAATTATGATTCTTCAACAACAAATCGGAAGCAATCACATATGAGAACAACTCTATTTCTATGATAGCATAGTATTAACTTAATGTTATCGACTGTCGATGAAATACGGCAGATAAAAATAAACACAGACAAAGAGATTCCTTATTCACCATTTTGCTACGTTACCCTAAAAACAGTCACAAAACACTGACCTTACATATCTCCGGTCACAAACATACTTAGTATAATTGAAACGCGTAAACTTAGTATTGTCTGAACGACAAT
The DNA here is from genome assembly GCA_951230895.1 of Carpatolechia fugitivella. Classification (NCBI taxonomy): domain Eukaryota; kingdom Metazoa; phylum Arthropoda; class Insecta; order Lepidoptera; family Gelechiidae; genus Carpatolechia; species Carpatolechia fugitivella. Next base: position 3,666,313 of record OX579658.1, read on the forward strand.
TGATAGTTTGAGATTTGAGGCCGAAACTTGATTATCCATTGTGTTAGTAATTAGCCACAATTAAACAAAACAACGTGTACAGAAGCCATTTTTAACGCCACCCGGGTATAACGTGGAGCTGAAACTGTTTTTGGACCGAGTATATTTAGTTCAGTTTCAATATATTGAAACTGAACTAAAACTTTAAGCTTAGGTATTTGAACAGATATTTTTACTGGCTGTAACCAAGACGTGGAAAATCTCACCATTGTTAAAGAAATATAATGGCTAGTATAAAACCTGGCCAAGTGCGAGGTGAAGTCACGCAGAGTGAAAAATTCATTAATGAAAAATTTTGGAGTTTAAGTAATTAATATTTCTGATAAAAAAACATTCAGAACTAACATTTAAAAGTTATCTCGATTAAACAATCTACTTTTTACGTTGTTTTGTATATCAATATTTATTTAGGTTTTAAAATCTTTGAAGTGGATGACGGTTAAAATTAAATTAGAATGGAACTCCAAAAATTATTAGCTGCTATAAAATTACAAATTGTTTCCTTGTAAATTTTGTCACAGTTAGGTAGATAACACTACAGACTAGCGTACTTTTGATTTAAATTGTATAATCATGGTCAATTCTCCTCGTTCCAACTACCTCATACTCTTAGCTCCATCGAAGATCGGAAACGGCGTCAGTTCAAGGCCAAGGTGCACTCGGCCTTGCAGTAACAAAGATGCATTGTCCCGGTGCAGTGTAGTTGGAACCAATCCAATATTGTTGGATGATCTGATGCGATAAGGTGTACTCCCGTTGCACCCTGAATAGTCAACGCAAAAACATCACATTTAACAAATTTCCAGGGCAGTTCTATCATTTGAAATGATTATCACTAACAGACTATACCAAAATGAAAATCATTTTTCAACACTTGATTTAGATGTTCGTCTGTTAGCTCACAAATTGTTCAGTTTCATGTTAAACACTGGTTAAAGTAGTCAAAATCCAAACCATTCGCTAAAGTTCTAATTGATTGATAAAGCGCGAACTGAAGGCAGCGGAAGTCTTTTAGTAAAAAAATGCGATTGCCATATGTACGATATAATGGTTAAAAAACAAGAGTTTCTTGGAAAATTCTTAAGGCCAGTTCAAATCCAAGGTTGTATAGGCAGTTACAGATACATAAAGAGTTAAAAATCTACAATTACAACTACAATTATCACTTTTCGTAAGGACAAAACAATTATTTTCTAAAAATAGTCACATTATGGTTTATTTCCAGCAGTGAACTATAATTAAATAATAACAGTGATTAGTTGAAGCGCGAATGAACCGACCTCCAAACAAATTCTTCATTTGAATACAGCGTGAAGTCACAAGAGTCGTAAGCGCCAACTAATCAATTTTCAATTTTACACTTCCAATGATAGTGCTAAGCGCTGAAATCTGTCAGGCTTTGGTATCCTGAAGTGATGCCAAAAGTACCTACGATTAAGAGGTTAAGATGGTATTGTTTACTGGCCTCGAAGAAAGGCGTAATGACAAACCCTGCGTTGTCAAGGTTACAAATGTCCTCTAAATACGGAAGTCAGGGGGCCGTTTCACGAAGCTACAAGTTACAAGTTACAATTCGACGTACATTGCGTAGAAGTTTAGAGGAAACGATAAGGGTTTACAGTTTAGGCGAATTGGCTACGCAATGTATATCAAATTGTAACTTGTTACTAGTAACTTGTTGCTTCGTGAAACGGGGCCCAGGTGATTCGGATTTGTCTTTTGTCTACTTTGTACGGTCTTGGATCTGGGCAAATCCAATTGGGAAGGTTGCAAAATTTACTGCCACATACTTTTAATTTATTTTAATTTCCATACTGTGTCATCAGTCTGTCTGGTATAACTTTGTAGGTACAAATTAAAGAGATGTAATTCTGTGGTGTTTGGGAGAGACCTGTTTATTTTATTTTAATAGGCACACCAACAGCAACTACAATCATACATGCAAATATACATTCAAAACTTAAAACTAATTGCGTTACCAATTACAGGTGACCACCGCATGCAAATATAATATACCTACTTATTATTATGTAATACTAAATTATATCTAAGTGAGTTAAGACGGTTTTTAACAGGGTTCTTGGACTTTTTATCATCTACTAGCTTTCAGCACGCGGCTACGCTCGCGCCGTGCAAGAATTTTTCCGTGGGATCAAGACTCTTCCCCGCAAAAAGTATCATACGTGTATCCCCGGTACAAACCATACAAACCAATCCAAACAAACCATACGAATCATCTCCATTCCTTTCCTTCAAAAACTCTAATTTCTTAGTTATTGAGTTTGGTAATACAACATTATTATTAAAAAACATAGATGTTTTGGTCCATTTCTGGTAACTCTATATTTTATAGAAGTGAAGCAAAAAACTGGTAAAAACATGATGATAAGGATTTTCCATAAAAATTTTCATGTCATGAAAAAACGCTTATTCTGAGCAATAATCAATTTGGAGTTAACAAATCTCTCCCAAATACCACAGAATTATAATAAGTGATTTTGTTTACATACATATGAAATAAAATAAAAACGACAACACATAACACATAACATTGTAAAGTGTCTAGGGAAAGTTGTTCTTTTTCATCTACCCTTCATGCATATTTAATAAAGTTTAAGTTTTCCGTAACAATCTGTATAGATAAAACCTTTAAATATACAAACGCTGTCAAATATAAACATAAAAAAAACATCTCACAAGCTAAAAAAAATGAGTAATTTATCATTTTATTAGGTAGCATAAGACTTGGTATAATAAGGGTTTGTTCACACGACCTCTAAACGTAGACACTTGTGGCTTACAACTCAAGTGTAAAATATTTACAAAAATGGCAGTTACGAGTAGCTATAATGCTTATATGTGCATACGCAATAAAAATCATAGAGGCAATCACCCCGCGAGACAAAGGCGCAGGCGGCGGTCGGAAATACGCACTGAATTTTAACTCTCTTTGACGACTTAGCTTAGATGTACCTTTATACATGGTGCCTAATTTTGTTTCGTGTTATTTTTTTATTTTTAAGTATATTTATGTTGTCTATGTTCGAGCTGACCACGAGACTGATTAAGTTTGTCTTACAGTATTTTTAAAATACTTAATTTAAGTTCGTCCCTCATTTTCACCTCATACAAAAAAAGGACAGGAAATGGGCACTTAAAATTAAAACTGTTGAAAATCAAATTTGGACCTTTTGGACGCGTCAATTACAGAATTTTAAAGTGGACGTAAGGTTATTTGACTGAAAAAATTCTCTGACAGCTATGGTTTTATTTTAGGTTATCGTTCGTTCAAAATGAATCCCTTCTCTTTCATTACTTTTAAAGGATAACTAGATTTTCAAATTAGCATAAGAACATGACTTCCTGAATCGGGCCACTGTGATAATAAAATCAAGATAATATGGCACATAATAGAACACGCTGCAGAAAACGCTCAGTAGGTGTATTAGTGCTCTGATGATCCACGATACAGTCTTCAGCGTGTAGGTAAATTATCATAGCATACCTGATCCCTTAACAACAGTCTCCCTGTACACTTTTGTAACGAGTGAGTGATGCGTCGAGCATACACTACATGGTTACTCACACCCATTTGGCTTGTGCTAATCGTGTACCGTGTAAACAATGTGTCACTCGATCCGAGACAAAGTGACACCAAGGAGACAAAAGTTAGACGAGACGAAACGTAGGTGGAGCTAATTCCGGCCGATAAAAAGACTAGATTCAAAATTGTTTAAAGAGAGAACTTAATTTCTTTGTTTTATTTGGGAACATTTTTTTTTTATTTATCGAAGACAACAATAAAAAAGGAGCTTATTTTCTTTGTTTTAGTTTGGAATAAAAGCGTACTTAAATTGTACATTATGTTACCTTTTATAATTTACCGAGCGTCATTTTGAAAAGTGACTTGCTTCTTCTACTGACTTCCTCTAACTCTCAAACTAAACTAAGAGATGTAACATCCAAAAGTTAATAAACTATTCATTTCATTTTACTAAACTTAAGAGCTGGGCTCTTTGGTGGTACTTTATGCTAAATGTTGCAACGTATCAGGAGGTCAAGTAGAAGGCGGAGAGCAGGGAAGAATGAAAAAGGCTATCTGCAAATATAGAGATGAGACATTAGACTATAACTTTTTAATTCGATCCTTAAAGCAAAAAAATGACGTAGAACATAGTAAAGCAGTAAAAATTTTTCAATCTTCATCCATTATTATTTATTAAAAATAATAATGTATACTTACTTACTAATAATGATGTATACAGTTCTTGTGCAGTCTTTTTTTATCCCTAGGAAATATTTGCCGAAATCGTGACTAATGTCTCCCAAAATTGGCTGCCGGTAGGTAACTTATGGATGTCTGCGGTAGGTGTCGAAACAAAGGAGGTTTTCCAGTATGATTGTTTCTGTTTTTATTGATGTCTCATAGGTGTATGCAGCTTTTATGCATTTAAATTCATGACAATCACGAGTTTTAGTAGTCAGTGATAGATTGATGATTTGATGTCAACGCTTATCAGCACAACAGCTTCAGGTTCCGGGTTCAATTCCCGGTAGGGACACTGTCAAGTAAAAATCTCTTTTTGAGACTTTCCCCAGTTTGGTTAGGACATTGTAGGCTGAATCACCTGATTGTCCGAAAAGAAAGATGATTCCATGCTTCGGAAGGCACATTAAACCGTTGGTCTCGGCTACTATGTTACATGAGCCAAATCAGTGACCTTTGGCGGCTCTATAACAATGACACCAGGGTTTGTGAGGTCGGTTGTGGACTTTACAACCCAAACGATGATGATGATGATGAACGCTTATCAAAATATGCTTTGACTAAAGGAATGATAAGGCAGTAGCTCTGGCCATTTTTTGGGTTGGACTGGTCTACCCCCATCGGCAGGAGAAGAAAAAGAAGATGTAGAAAAATACCATTGCCTAATATTTAAGGAATACTGTAGATGAATAAATAAATAAATAAATAATAATAAGGAGAAAACTAAAGGAATGAAAGCCATGCATTTTGTTAGGTATAGCAATAACTACACTCCTTACTCTGTTATTTAAAAATGCTGGCATGTGATAAATGCACACTGGCAGCTTTATTTTGTTCTGGAATTGTATTTTCAAATGATTTCGAAACATGTCGGTTTTGAATGTCGTTTGGACTCAGTCTAATTGTAGAAGCCTTGATAAAACATTATCTCTTATAATACAAACACATATTTAAAATATATTATTGTTAATTCCCATAAATTATATATGTATTGATAAGCATCCATTCCTAACTAAAACACCATAATGAGAATATCTCTTGGTGTGATTGATACCTTAGACCTATTTAAGGATGTAGCATTTAATTATCCGGTGTGAGGCGTGTGAAATTCATTTAAGTCAAACAAAGTATAATATAAACAAGATTAACGATTTTATTAATGTTGAGTTATTTATATTACTAATTATTATTATGTTTCATCCACTTTGTTGATATCGCATGTGCATATTGTTTTTTAAAGATTGTTGTTCAAGTTTTAATGCTAGGCTTTTCCAGATTCTCAACAAAATATCCATGACATGTTTTGACTCAAGACATGGTTTTGATGTCGCCTATTTTCTAAGGCCTACGTAACAGGGTTACAGTCGGCGAGTTTCATCTATTGCGTTTAAAGTTCTTAGTTAGGTAGGGATTATTTTCTAAATTTTGAATTCAAATGCTTTTCTTAAAGAAATATGTTTCATTATTCGGTATGACATGTTTTTTTGGCATGGTTTTTTACTTTTCAAAGTTAAAATACATTGTAGAACTCTTGCCATAAATCTTTACATATTTTAAACAATTTTTAAAGGAGAACGTGCATGTATATTAACTGTTGGGAACTCCGACTACTGAAATGAAACATAACTTAATTTATTTTGTTAGTCTTTGACATAGGTCAGGTAGGCCATGCATAGGTAGATTAGATAGGATTAGGTACTTGTAAATAATTATGATTGAATCAAAACATTAATTTTTAATAAATTAATTTTTTTTTTCAGAGCAGGAGGGATGTTAGGTATAGCAATACCTACACTCCTTACTCTGTTATTTAAAAATGCTGGCATGTGATAAATGCACACTGGCAGCTTTATTTTGTTCTGGAATTGTATTTTCAAATGATTTCGAAACATGTTGGTTTTGAATGTCGTTTTGACTCAGTCTAATTGTAAAAGCCTTGATAAAACATTATCTCTTATAATACAGAAACATATTTAAAATATATTATTGTTAATTCCCAGAAATTATATCTTATTTGAATTCACACACCTCCACCACTACAATACATTTTCACGTTTTGAGACCCAACAAGAGCTTGGAGTCAAATGGATTGTTTTAATGGTCAATATTGTATTTGTGAGACTTTCCCCAGTTAGGAAAGGACGCTTCCAGCAGTTAATTTATTAAAAATAAAAATAAATCATTTTTTTTTCCGGACCTTCAATTCCGTGCTTCGGAAGGCACGTTAAGCCGTGGCCGGCCAAGCTGTTATCTACGGAAGTAGTAGTCACATCAACCATGTCAGTAGCCCTTGGTAACTTTGTAACACTGTCGCCAGGGATTGTGAGATCGGTTGACCTGACAATCCAAACGAGGAAAAGTAGATGGTCTATCTCATCAACAGCTCATATACGTCCCCACCGTGGGGCTCCAGCCTATCCTGAATTAGAGTGATCACGCCTTAGTCGACCACGCTGGCCCAGTGCAGGTTGGTCAACTTCACACACAACCTTTGAATTTCTTCGCAGGAGTGTGCAGGTTTCATCACGATGTTTTCCTTCATCGTAAGAGCGTCGAATAAACGTACATATGAATTCGAAATTCGAAAACTGGGAATTGAACCCGCGTCTCCCGGATGGGAAGCAGCGTCCCTAGACTATCGACGCTCTAATGGTGGATGGTCTTTCTATGAATGAAAAATTCAAAAATATATTTATACACACGTTGGAGTTTAAACCGTCGCTTCCCCAATGAAAGACAGCGGTCCTTGACACCTTTAACGCTCTAGCTCCACATTAGTCATTACCCACAATATTCATTTAAAAATCACATTTCTTTTGACTAATGCCTTTCCCACCTAGATAAGATCACAGATTCGCAACAATTAGGCCTAGCGCACATGTCACGCGAGCCGATACGATCGCGTGATTTACGCGCTGCGCGTGAGATCCTATCGGAACACGCCCCGCGTTTAGGTAATGAGCCCCTAGCTTGCTCTATTTTGCTCTTTTGTTTTTTTTGTGCTCTTTAGATAAGAGTGGGATAGTAGTGTGGTTGCGGGATTTCTTTTAGGTCTTTAGTAGGATAAGGTGGAAATGTTATTTGTATTTTTGGTTTAGTTTAGGTTATTTTTGCGTTCATCATCATCATCATCGTGTGGGTTGTAAGGTCAACAACCAACCTCATAACTGGTGTCAGTGTTATAGAGCCGCCAAAGGCCACTGACTTAGCTCATGTAACGATTAGATAGTATATAGCCGGGACCAACGGCTTAACGTGCCTTCCGAAGCACGGAATCACCTTTCTTTTCAGACAATCAGGTGATTCAGCCTGCAATGTCCTAACCAAACTGGGGAAATTCTCAAATGGATATTTCTGCTTGACAGTGTTCCCACCGGGAATCGAATCCGGGACCTCCGTAATGGGCGTCGAAATCTCGACCACTCGACCAGGGAAGCTGTTATTGCGTTAACATTCTGTAATACATAATATCAACAGCTGATAATATAGGTCCCGACTGAAGTAATCAGGCCTTAGCCGATACTGGCCCAGTGCGGGTTGGTCGACTTCAAACACAACCTTCGAATTTCTTGCAAGAGGAGTGTAAGATAATATAGATACATAGAAATAAATAATGTATAACATAATTTGCACACAATTCATAATAGACACGTCATAATCTTATCATTGTCACACCACATAATACGTGTGATCAAATTAAAACTCATTACCGGATGCCGGTGCAATATCACAGATGTTATTGACAAATTGGATGTACTTGGAATATTTTGGACACAAAATAAATAATTTCATTATTATTTTCTATTAATAATTCGCTGTGCTACCTTAAAGTTGTTGACTTAACACAAAACTGCGCTGGCACACTTTAACAAACAATATGAATTTGGGCGCGGTATTGTCTACCTTTCTATTTTCACACCGATATTTTTTATTGTGCACCATTCTCATATCAATATGACACAAATTCTTTATTTATCTGTTTATTGCAAACACATAGAGTTCGATTTAAGATGTGAAATGTTAAGCGTGTTCCAAAGAGATATTATTTATTGATTTGTTAATCAATTTTATAGATTCCTTTTATTTGCTACCCAAATTTGATATTTTTGTTTGACACTACAATTTCCTTTTTTGTATGCATAAATGTTTGGAAAAAGTGTTTTGTTTTGTATCATCAAAAGCTCATATACGTCCCCACCGAGGGGCTCGAGTCTACACTGAATCACGGCGAATTTGTTTTGTATAGGTAAATAATTAGAAAAGAGTAGATATGTCGTGGCCATATCGTAGAATTGATCACATCATGAAATTTTCGATCATTTCATTTTCACTGTCCATTGGCCACATCATGATGTGCCTTGGCCAGATCAATGATAAGAAATCGTTTGACGATATGTTCAACTAAAACGCAGCAACTTCATGAAATGGTCAAGATTATTTGATCATATCGTAAAATTATTACATTTATTGCCGATAGAGGCGCTGGAAGCACTTTGTTTATGTACCAACATGGCGGCTGCGTTATTTCTCTTAGTGAAAAAGTGAATTATTCGTTATTAAAATGAGGAAGAAAAAAAGAGTTATGATGAAAAAGTACTCTGAAAATGTCTGTCGGACTTAGAGAACAATAAGTACCAAACATAATTTAGATTCTTTTTAAATATTTCATGGACGCCCTATTTTCACGATATGGCCAATCGTGGACGACAAAATCTTGAAATGCACACGATTTAATGATCTGGTCAAATTTAGTTGGCCACATCATGAAATGCGACCATTTCATGAAATGATCGAAAATTTCATGATGTGGTCAATTTTACGATATGGCCACGACAGATAGGTACATAGAAAGATTTATTTCATCGACATCTCAGGAAAAGCAAGTTGAAGTGGCAATGGGCGGAACATTTAGCTCGACGAACGAACCGATAACTGCTGGAGAAGAATGGTTCTTAGGTAGACAGATGAAAGGTGGAACGTTGCTGGTCGCCGGTGGTGGATGCAAATAGCGCAGGACCGTTTAAAACGTTGAAAACCTATGGGGGAGATCTATGTTCAGCAGCGGATGTCTTCCGGCTGAGATGATAATGATGATGACATTTAAGGGAAAATGTTTTGTTTGCAAGAACTCAGGGCAAAATAGATTTTATAGTTATATCCTTACAGATTTATGTCATGCTTAAAACTTACGGAGTTTTGTATTTGTTTTAGCTCCTGATTTTCTGATAGTGACCTCGAAGGTCTAACACAACGTTTGTCTACTTATTTGAATTTTAACATAAACATTTCTCCGATCTACATACCCATCGGCGATGTCACGAGCAAGGATTCACTATTTAATTTCGAAGTATTTCTGACGCGACGCTACCTCGAAACCGTTTCATCGCTCAGGAATAGTGAAACACAAAACATACTATTGTAGAAAATATAATATTTTTCTCCGACACGCTCGAAAATGTGATCATTACTGCCAAAAAACAGTACGCGAAGTGACTCATTTTTGGACGAAACATTGCCCCATACAAAACAGCGGCTGGCAATGTGCCCTCAAACGACCTAGGCCGGCAAAGTAACTATCGTCTAGAAATTTCAATGTTTTTGAGTCTTTTTACAGCATACTCTTATGTTCTAAATTCAAATTTTATATGAATCGTGCACGAATCGTAGTGATTGGAGTTGGCTGTATGCTCTGTATGACACTGGCACAGAACAAAAAAAGAAAAGTGCGCAATATGGCGGTTTGTAATTTTCATCTCTTAATTTTATCGTACTATTTTGTTACTTATTTTTCATGATGGAGTTACTAATCATTGAATTAGGGAAATATTACAACAATAAATTGTTCAAGTAGTCGAAGTAAAGGTTAAAGTGATAAAGGTTAGGACTTATAAGTTTACGATACGAGTAGACATCCAAATCCAAGGTTCTTAAAAGGTTATTTTTTTAGCGTTTTATAATTTCCTCGCGTATTTCAGAGAAAAGCACTATACAGGCCTCGGCCGCAATAACTCTTGCTGGACTCGTACACAATAAAAGTCCTCACCTGCGGCTCGGACTTTAAACGTCATGTCCTCGTCCAACAATAACTAATTTTTGCGGCCGCGGCAGTAATTATAAATGAATAAGGTATGTTAATTAATTATGAGATTGAACGGGAATGTTTTGTTTATCAGTATAGACCTTTTTAAAAAAATTAAGTTATATAAGTAATAATAACATCATCTAGCGTAGCGTCTAAGGTATAGGAAAACTGTTACCTATTGAAAACCTATTTATTTATCAAATACGAGAAAACTCATCAAAAATAACCACTTGTACTGTAAAGTCATTTATTTACTATTATATTGCACACAAAAAAAAAACAAAAAAAAGTATACTATTAATAAAGACGACGCAACTGCTTATTTCAACAGACACACACATTTATTGATATTTTCTTTTATCTACCAGTAACAGACCTTGATTGAGTGTATCACAGCAGAAAAAAGAGATACGCAATAAAATTCTTCGACAAACTAATCTTTAGAACAAACGTTCACCGAAAGACGATACATCGAAAGTGAGTGGTGTAGTCCGAAGATGGCACGGTGGAGTCGGTGGAACGGGATGGCATCCAGCGGTTACAGATTCATGACCCGGCGCGCGAATAGTCGGCCGGGCGGTGGAATTTCGCGAGTAAGTATTGGCACAGTATATTGGCAAGCAGTAGGTGATCTTCATACAAGCGGCCGAAGCGCCACAGAATTAATATACGTACAGTATATAAGGGTCACCCACCCCCTTCCACCAATCGGCGCTTTTTCACCCCGCCCCGTATTGTGACTTTATTTTTAGATGGGAAAATCATAAAATAGCGACATATCGTTAAGTGCCCAGCCAGGCAGATCTCAGTTGGTTCAATTTAACTATCGGCCCACGATATCTATACGGCTCGGATTATGTTATACTTCGGTACAAATCAGTCGAGAGTGCCACTCTGCGATTCGGTACGCTTTAATTCGAGAATATGGCGTAACTTCCTTGTTTAGTGTATGGTTACTGCTTAACACTTCCATAACGAAACCCAATTTGACATTTTTATTATAAAGCCGAGACATATTACTGTTCCCTCTTATATGTACTGTGGTATAGGTAAGTGTGTTATAGGTTAGGTGTAAGGTTATTTAGGAAATAGAGGTATGAATGCATACGTCTTTTACGGATGACTTGATGCGCTAATGTAGAAGTGTATTACACTCGAGGTCGTGGGTAAGGAGAGAAGAATTTCAACCTTCCATTCGAAAGTAAAAGCCATAGAATTCTGATAATATAAACAATTATCAAAAAGTTACTCGTACATTCACATCAACAGTCACATACGTCCCCGCCGAGGAACTCGAGCTTACGAGAGAGTTAGGGCAACCAATCCGCACTGGGCCAAGATTGTTCAACTTTACACACTAAAATTGAATTTCTTCGTAGAAGTATGCAGGTTTCCTCGTGATGTTTTTCTTCACCGCATAGGAGCGTCGAATAAAAAAACGTATATATAAATTCTAAAATTGCATCTCTTGCATCTCCTTAATGTGATACAGTGGCCCTAGCCTTTACTTCCACCGACAACGATACGTAAAAACCAAACATATAAACAATAATGTTGTTTTAATATTGCATTATATTTTAAAACACAACATACGAACACCATTAGACAGATTTTTTTCTTTTTTTGTAATGTATGTGTGTTATACCAACTTATTCATACGAAAACATCAATGAAACCAAAGCAGTTGATTAATTTACCCATATCGTGTAGTCTCGCCTTAACTTAAAACAAAAAACAGTAAATTGATTATTACCATTAGTAAACGGTGTTGAAACATTCTGTACGCAACCAAAAACGCATGAAAAATCTTCTAAAGACAACGCCCAGGCATTGTCAGGTAAACCCATTTAGAGCTTACAACCAGTAAATTAGACTTTATCACAAAGAATCAGGATTGAAGTAAAGTGTAAATGGTTGTTGGGTGTTTGTTTTCAAAATCGGTCCAAATTAATTGGAACACGTCGACAAGTTACTTGACAAATTGGATACACAGCGTCGAATTTGAATCGATGAACTTTTGTTTTTTTATTCGATTTTTTTGAGACTCGATTTGGAACTGACTAATGTTTGGTTAAGAATAAGTAATATCAGTTCGAAGTGATGAGATTGTGGAGACAGGTAAAATACAATCAACAGGACTCTTACGCATACTGCGGAACATACCAGTTGCGTAGAATATAAACTAGTTTTTTACTGGAACATACCAGTTTTCTTTTTTTTCTTTTCAAAGCATTAATTTTAGTAAGTACCGTGTGTTGCCGTGTGGTGACGGCAGAGTAGAATACATTTGTCACCAACCCCTACTCTTCCCGTGGGTGTCGTAAGAGGCGACTTAGGGACTACACATTGAACAGGGAACGGGCAGCAGCGCTCTCTGATACAGGAACCTTTTAATCTGCGATCTCCATCCCGCCTGCCAAGCGTGGGGATTATGGCAAAACCCTCCACTTAAGTGGAGAAGGCTCAAAGTCCAGCTGCAGTGGACAGTAACGGGCCGTTGATGTGTTTTAACAGACGTAATCTGTAACAGTCAAATTAACAATTTGTTTTATTAAGTATTTGTCTTAAATTTTAGTTTTTAAATATTTAATATGTCAATTATATTTTCATCAATAAATAATTGATTTTAAATAGTAGAATTAGTGCATCTCATAATTTTGAGAAAAATAAAATTTATATCTACTTTAATGCAAACGCTCGTTTACGACAACATAGATCATAAAAGAAAAGTACAGTCCTGTGGAGTTTCTTCTGGCTGTTCTTATTAGATCTTACTTCGAATAAAGACATTTTTATCTTATCTTATCTTTTTATCTTATCTTATTTTAAGTAATTACATTTTCATCCTGTTAATGGAAAATTATTTAACCACAGAATAGGTTGTTCTGTTTTAAAAGTGCAATCATATATGTATATACCGTGCAACGCTTTCTAAAGCCTTCCCTGGTGGCTGTAATATCGAAACATCAAACCAAGGATTACTTCCAAACATACGATCAAACAGACACGTTTATTTTATTACATCTTATTAATAAGATCACGCTTCGTCTCATTCACTCCATTCGTACAAAAATACGCCTTTTTCGTGTTCAACATAAAACGACCATATTTCATATAACAAATTGTAGTATATATTGTAATTTGAGAACATTTTATCGTATGGTAATAAGGTGGTTTTAATACAGTGTATTTTATGAGTAGTGTTCACTAAGCGAGCACTCGTTTGTCTACGTGTGGTCTTTTCGTTACAAAGTTATGTTTTGGTGGTGGTTAAGATTGAAACCTGATTATCCTAATTTAGGGGAAGCTTGAGCCTTTCAGTGGAGACGGATTGTTCTTCTTTAAGAATCTAGCTACGTAGTTTAATAAACATTTGTACATTAAGCAAACAAAACTCTATACTCAGTTATTTTAATTTATACTCATATCCCCACACTTTATTGTTGCCTCAACAGCTCAGATACATCCCCACTAAGGGGCTCGAGCCTACCCTGTAACAGGGCGATCAGGCCATAGTCGACCACGCTGGCCCAGTGCGGGTTGGTTGACTTCACACACAACCTTTGAATTTCTTCGCAGGAGTGTGCAGGTTTCCTCACGATATTTTCCTTCACCGTATGAGCGTCGAATAAAAGTAGAAATGAATTCGAAAACACATTAGTGGGGATCAAACCCGCGCCTTTTAAACGTAAGGCAGCTTTATTGTTCGGTATCTATAAAAATACCGATAATTTTTGTCAAGTTTATAGTTTCTTCTTAATCGTAGGTTTCTTCAGATTTAAACAAACTAACTTAAGTTTATCAATTAATTAATTAATTACAAACCGTAGTTAAATTCAAGTAATGGGAAAGTTATATTTGTCGTAATTTCTATTTCTTCCAGATCATTCAACGTTTGTAAACGTAAGAAAGAACGGAGATTAATACCTGTCGTGTTAAATATGTTAATATAAGTGTTCTTGTGTTGTTATAGGCAAGTAACTGATACCTATGTGTAATTCTAGAATAATAACACTCATTTTTTCATGATATTACATGACATTGATATTTGAAGTAGTAACTTAAGATATATTGGTTGGTTGGTATTTTGGTTTTATTGTTATTGTTTTGTCTATGACAAAACAATTGAAATAGGCGTTTTTCATTTCTTTCTTTTTTAATTTAGTTTTCACTTTTCCACTAGAAGACTGTTTTATTTGGCCATAGTGTGTTTTAATTTAGTTGTCAAACTAAAGTATTTTTTTTAAATACCATTTTATGGCTCCTGGGTACAGACTGCCAGACACTGGCAGTGTTGCCACGACACAAAATTTAAAGTCCCTTAACAAGTAAACCCTGTTGAATTTTCTCTGTGACATGTGACATAAGCTATGTGATATAAGGAAATAAAAGACGATCGCTTCGCGAGGCGACGCGCGTCGGAAATCTTTGATTTTTATTACATTTAGGGACTTCTAAACTTTATAATGTATATAAAATTATTAAATAAAAAGAGTTTAATTGTGTTTTTTTACCCTATTTGTGAGGAAGGTTGTTGAGGTTTTGCAAAAATGGAACCCAGCGCCACATAGCACGTTTTTGTAGAACTAAAAAAAAACCTCATTGGAAAAGTGGCAATAAAATGCCGGGTCAGAAGCATCCTACACCGACAAGCATTCCTGAAGAGAATAATGAATGAAGATGAGGGGTCTTTTGTCAGCATTTGCCAATGGCGGACGTGTTTCCGTTTTAATTTTAGTTTATTGAAGTGTTTAGTGTATAATTTTGATAGTGTATTATCCAGTGAATGTTTCGGGACTTTAAACAGTAATTGGACGAATGAAACGCTTACCTTTAGCTGACATTTTTAGATGATGACAAGAGGCCTCGTGGTGGCTTCAGTAATTTTACTATCACATTACTGAGCCCAATTCACCGAACAATCGTCCTTGATTTTACACAGATCCCTAGTCCAAGGATTAAGGTTTCCTGTCTATATCATATCTTAAACCTTCAAAAATCACTTGACACTTTCGAAATACGTCTATGTGTATAAGATGTGACGCCATCAGTTAAGAAAAAATAAATAATAAAATTAAGATGAAGGGCTATCGTAGTTTTTTTCATAGAAACGTCATACTTCCTTTTGTACTTGAGCGGTGGCGTGTGTTTGGATTTATTAACTGTGGTTCTGCTGACGTGCCTGAGCCGTGTGGTGACGGCAGAGTAGAAAACATTTGTCACCAACCCCTACTCTTCCCGTGGATCTGCGATCTCCAACCCGCCTGCCAAGCGTGGAGATTATGGCAAAACCCTCCACTTAAGTGGAGGAGGCTCATCAAGTCCAGCAGTGGACTGTAACGGGCCGTTGATGTTGATGATGATGATGGTTCTGCTGATAATAACTTGTATAAAGTGAGCTATTTTTTCATTCTAAGTTTTTGAAGAGAGAAGTGGTCTCTGCCCACCCTTTTGGGAAAGAGAGGTCAGTTTATATGTATGTATAAATGCAGGCCAAATAAATTAAACAGACTCAGTGGCTGAGTTGTCGAGATTTCGACTCTCATAACCTGAGGTCTCGGGTTCGAATCCCGGTGGAGACATGGTCAAGCAAACACCTTTCTTAAGACTTTCCCTAGTTTGGTTAGTTAGAACATTGCAGGCTTAATCACCTAATTGTCCGAAAATAATGATGATTCCGTGCTTCGGAAGGTACGTTAAGCCGTTTGTTAAGGGTCTTGGCGATCAGTGTCGCGACCTCGAGACGAAGAAGAATATTGATACAATTAAATACCCTTACATCTGCGAGAGCGTCGGTGGTATAGTGGCTAGGGCCGCGGGAGACGCGGGTTCCATCCCCACCACGTATCAATGTGTTTTCGAATTTCAAATTTATATGTAGGTTTATTCAACGCTCGTACGGTGTAGGAAAACATCGTGATGAAACCTGCACACTCGCACAAGTGTAAATAATATTAAAACTTGTTTTCATTGTACCATACTTTCTTGCACACAAAAAAAAAAAAACAAAAGAAGAAAAAGATAGATAAAGTGGTGTACAGATAGGCGGCCTTATTACTAAGGTAGCAATTACTTCCATACAACCTTAGGGTACAAGAAAGTTGCATTTGAACTATGGGACGGTGCACACAAGAATGCAAACAGTAATAAAAACATATTTATATTAGTGTGATTACATAACATACTTTTATCAAATGTTTTAAGTATCCACTCCAGATTATCATAATTAAAATAAAATTATAACAATTTAGTCCTATTGTTTGAGTTTAATGGCTAATTTGACATTCGCACATGACCCACTAATTTTTTACCTTGCACTTGCACATAAGAATAAAGTCCTAACCTCCACTAATTATAAAGATATGAGTTATTTATTATGTCACTATAGAGTTCTCACGAAAACAATGAGCCACAAAAATTATACACGTTTTAAGATATTCGTGGTTATTCACTTCAATAAATCAAATTACAATTAACAATGATTGTAACAATTTTGCCGTTACAATTACGCCGTGTGGTGACGGCAGAGTAGAATACATTTGTCACCAACCCCTACTCTTCCCGTGGGTGTCGTAAGAGGCGACTTAGGGACTACACATTGAACAGGGAACTGCGATCTCCAACCCGCCTGCCAAGCGTGGAGATTATGGCAAAACCCTCCACTTAAGGCTCATAGTCCAGCAGTGGACTGTAACGGGCTGTTGATGTAACAATTTTAATAAAATTATACACATTCTTTATAATAGAGTTACAGGAAGGATAATTTACAGTATTCTGTCATCTTTTTGATCGAAATAAATCATCCTCATTTGTTTAATAAGAATTAATTGATTTTATACAATAATTGAAAATCTTCATCGTGGTATGGCCAATGGTCAATTTATTTTTGTTCACGTCAAAGTGTAATGTTATTATGATCAAGATTATTATGGTACAGACAGTCAAATAGTCAGATTGGATTCTGAAATTGACGTCAAGCTTACCGTAAATTGTTAAAATCTTTGTAATATTTTTATTAAGTATGACTTATTATTATCCGCCGTATGGTGACGGCAGAGTAGAATACATTAGTCACCAACCCCTAGTTTTCCCGTGGGTGTCGTAAGAGGCGACTTAGGCACTACACAATGAACAGGGAACGGGCAGCAGCGCTCTCTGATACAGTAACATTTTAATCTGCTATCTCCAACCCGCCTGCCAAGCGTGGAGATTATGGCAAAACCCTCCACTTAAGTGGAGGAGGCTCATAGTCCAGCAGCGGACTGTAATGGGCTGTTGATTTTGATTTGTGAGTTATTAGACATAAATAAATGTTACATTAAAAAAAAACTGTCACTCAACACAATCTGGAATCATTAGTTCAACATCTTACATCAATACGCTCCACCTTTAGCATAGCTGAAAGTAAGAACGCAAACACGAATAAAAAAAATATCGTCCGAAATTCATCAAAAATTTCTTAATTATTATAGTGACATTCGAGCGTGACCTCTTAATGAGCCTTGCACTGGATAACAATTACAGTCAATTATGCAGTTCAAGTTATGTCACATACCGCGTTTCTCACGACAGAATAGCTTTTGTTTCGATTACCTTGACGACGGAAACTAGGTGACGGCATTACCGTGTTTTACTTTTAAACAGTGTTTAGGGAAGGTTAATACACGTTACTTACTGTGTTTTACATTGTGTGAGTTTGATTAGTGAATAATTGAGGAGTATTATAACCGAATTGTTGTATGATTCATAATAAGACTTTTAGTTTAACACCTTGTATTATAATATAAAAAAGCACGTTCCTTCCGGTATATAGGTATTTATATTTTTTTATATGATAGATAGATTTACACAATTTAAATTTTTATTCACCTGTATGTAGGTACTTTTTTGAATTGTCTATTAAGTCAACTAAAAGAACAACAACTGGTTCTTAATTTTACTAACTTTTCTCGGTAACAATTTCCTCGATTGCGTTTTTTTTTTGTTTTCTTTTTTAATTGGTTGAAAATGTAATATTTCATGTGTTTTTTTTAGATAATAATTCCGTATACTGACAAAGCCTGGTACTTATTTATGCATGGTACATAACAGTAGGTAAGTTTGTTTGTAGTTTTATATTTTGTAGTAGGAAATTGAACTCCTATATACTAAGTCTACTCGTATATATAAGTACACAAAACTTTATAAAATGCAAGCTGAAACTTTACTTAAAATTAAAATTTTTAATTAAAATTCATTTTAAGTATACCTTAACTAATTAACGCATAAATTAACACATATTTGAACGAATCCCACGCTTTTATCAAAGCCTCGGGTTTTGGGTGTTGCGACCTACATAGCTGGCCGAGACCTTGCAAAAATAATAAAAAATAAGATAAGATATCATTAGTAATTAATTGTGTTTTTGTTCATCAAAATCTTTGTCGACATTGATGATACAAAACTGAAGACATGTTGGTTACACTAAAAAAATAAAAGCATTACTATTTTTTGCAAGAATACGACATTCAATAAATATGTTTCTTAAATTGAAAGTTTTTAAAAGTTTTAGGATTAGTTTTAGTTTTAGTTTTAGTTTTATTATTTTTTTTTTTTTATATTTATATTTTTTTTTTTATTTATTTATTTATTTTTTTTTTTTTTGTCGTATTAGCTTATCGTTTTACATAATTATGTAAAACGATAAGCTGAAAAATCTAAGAGAAAATTTCGAAAAATTGCATCCTTTGAGATTCGAGAAAATATTTTATTCCTAATGTAACAGTTAATTCAATTCAATTCGATTTATTTATTGCATTCCACAGGTAAATAGTAGGTACGTACATCATGGACCCTGTTGGGCAGCAATTTGAAATAGGATAGAGGAGGACGCTTCTTATTATGCAAAAGTGTTTATTATTTAAATGTTATTTGTTAAATTCAATATTCTTGTTT
Source organism: Carpatolechia fugitivella (assembly GCA_951230895.1). Classification (NCBI taxonomy): domain Eukaryota; kingdom Metazoa; phylum Arthropoda; class Insecta; order Lepidoptera; family Gelechiidae; genus Carpatolechia; species Carpatolechia fugitivella. Next base: position 3,685,635 of record OX579658.1, read on the forward strand.
CCCCAGTGAGAAACAAAACAAAAATAATTTAAATAATAATTTGTATTTTCTATTACCTTTTGATAGTATTTTAATTTGTTAGATTTTACTTATTCAAGCACAGTTTTAATTTAGTTTTATTACTGATTTATTTTATTTAGTATATATATATTAGGTCCTTACATATGAAATTGGCGTTTTGTATGGGAGGAACAAAAAGTCGAAAAATTTTTATATAGTATATTTATTTAATCAAAGTATGAGCCATTGTAATCTATGCACTATTGCCATCTCATAGGTAGTTCATTGATCCCTTTACTAAAACAAAAAAAAACCATTCGGACGGGAATCAATAAAATCTTTGAAGGCGATTTGGACTGCCCCATCTGAGTTGAATTTTTTCCCTTGCAAGAAGTTATCCAAATTTCGAAAAAAATGGTAATCTGTTGGAGCAAGGTCCGGGGAGTACGGTGGATGCCTTAGACATTCCAATTGAAGCTCTTCTAATTTGCTAGCCGTCTGTTGTGCAGTGTGTGGTCTAGCGTTGTCGTGAAGCAGCAGTGGCGTAGAGCGATTGACCAGCCTCGGTTGTTTACCAGCTAGCTTTTCCATCATGGTTTGCAATTGCTGACAATAGTCATCTGCCGTAATCGTCTGGCCAGATTTGAGAAAACTGTAATGAACGACACCGGCGCTAGTCCACCAAACGCTTACAAGTAACTTTTTATTGGTCAATTTTCGCTTGGAGCAGGCTTTGGCTGGCTTGCCAGGGTCCAGCCATTGCGATGAGCGCTTCCGATTATCGTAGAGAATCCACTTTTCATCACAGGTAATGATTCGATTTAAAATCCCTTCGTTATTGTGCCGGTCAAGTAATGTAACGCAGCAGTTGACGCGCGTTTGCCGGTTTGCTTCACTCAATTCGTGAGGAACCCACCTTTCAAGTTTTTTAATCTTCCCAATTTGCTTCAAGTGGATTAAAACAGTTTTATCACTAACACCGAAGCCTGCAGCTAACTCGGACGTGGTTTGCGATGGATCCGCTTCCACAATAGCCTTCAATGCTTCATTATCAACTTGGGTCTCCGGCCGTCCACGGGGCTTGTTTTGCAGGTCGAAATTTTCAGAACGAAAACGTTGGAACCAAAAACGCACTGTGTTTTCTTTTGCGACACAACCGCCATACACATCATTAACCCTTCGAGCCGTTTCCGCAGCACTGGTGCCACGGTGGAACTCGTACTCGTAAATAACGCGATATTTCAAATTTTCCATTTTGTAAATCGAGCGATGCAAACAGAAAAAAGATAAGTAAAAAAACAAATGAATGACGGTTTACGAAACACAACTACATGTGGAAATAGCTGTATAAATTTGAATTTCGAATTCCTAACCAAATAGGAGAAATTTGTGATCAAAGTGGCCAGTACGACAAAACGCCAATTTCATATGTAAGGACCTAATATATAGGTATATTCATATTCATTTTGATGTTATTTACCTGTAAGTATTCTTTTTACATGAAAATATATATTTATTCATCCATTTCTACGTTGATCAAGCAACATAGCACAAGCAACATTGATAATGAACATGCTTAAGAGGACCGACATGCACTTTTCGCAGATACTTTAGTTCACATATCTTTTTGAGTATGTTTTTATACATTTTTTATAAGTATAATAAAACAATAAAATCAGAGTTATCAGACCTTGTGACAGGTTATTTTTTATTTCATGTTATCCAGAATTTATTATGCTACCTTCCCATGACGGAAACCTATATTATTTACAGATAACAAAAACATTAAAATTTCAAAACAAAGACGCTTTTTTATACATATCAGCAAGTATATTTTGAATTAAAAAAGCACAAAATTGAGTAATGTACAGTATCTCCTGAAACTTTTTTCATAAAGTACGGTGAAGCTGACCCACCGGCTACATGTCACTCAGCGAGCTATGGAAAGATTTATGCTTGGTATTTCGCTACGGGATAATATCAGAAACGAAATCATACGGCAGAGGACCAAGGTAGTTGATATCGTTCATAAGTGTAGCAAGCTGAAGTGACAGTGGGCTGGCCACGTCTGTCGCAGAACCGACGAGCGTTGCAGCAGACGGGTTCTCTATGGAGACCACGTCTCGGGAAACGTAGTGTGGGACGCCCCCCTGCCAAGGGGACTGATGACCTGAGGAAGGTGGTGGTGGCTGGATGAGGAAAGCGGGTGATCGTGCGCTTTGAAGCTTTTCTATTCTTTTGTCTATTATGTAAATTATTGCATGTAAGTACATGAAATAAACCATAACAAAAAAGCATAAAAGGTAACCGGGCAAAATAAAGTACTTAAGCAAGATCGTTGGTGTTGTAGTGACCGGGCCACTGACTCCACAAAGTTTGGTATTAGACTAATTCACGGAAAAGCTTCAGGAAAGTCGCCTCCGATGTTATGGCCATATAAGCCGCAGATCGTCAGACTACGTAGGAAAAAGATGCCTCGACCTCACTGTCCAGGGCCGTCTTAAAAGCGGATATGGAGGAGAACAATCTCACACCTAAGGATGCCGAAGACCGGGCAAAGTGGAGAAGATTGAGTAGGAAAGCGGACCCCAGCACTAGGCCGGGAAAACGCTAGGACAAAGAAGAAGACTATTTCACGGAATAATCAAGACCGATAGCTTTATGTTCACGAATTCTGTAAGTGAGATAATTATCTTGCTTTTCGAATAATCGGGTGATTCAACAATGTCTCAAAATAACGCAGCGCCACTAATAACCTAGTTTCTTAATTATACAAGGTGTAAATAAATTAGCTGACACTATTTTAAACGATCAACTTACCCATGAAACTGAACAACTTTCCCCAAGAAACATGGGCTGTCGGACGACAAAAAAATATGCATCTTCTATCGTAAATCGATTAGCTGGCCGTGCGGTATTGTATGAAAGGTACAACTTTTTTTGTTGTCCGACAGCCTATGTTTCTTGGGGAAAATTGTTCAGTATCATGGGTAGGTTGATCCTTTAAAATAGTGTCTACATACTACCTACATAGTAGTAGGTACAGTCGGATTCATAAATGAGTCCATCACGTGCGTGCGTCAATAATTTTAAATATCTTTTTAATAATAAAACTCTATCTATTCGTAATTTTTAATCCTTGTGGATACAGTCCCGTACACTTCATTAACAACAGCAAAGACTGAAAAGAAAATAATTATAGAAAAATTGTTATATCAAAGTTTATACCGTGAAATTTAACTGGTTGTTTTTCGCTAAATGGAGTGTTCAGTCCAATAAACTTAACAACTTTCCCCAAAGAGCATGAGCTGGCAAATTAAAAAAAATATTGCTTCCCCCATTAGTTAATCGATCAGCTGACCGCGCGGTTTTGTATGAACGGCCCGTTTTTTTTTTGTCTTTTTTTCAGCCCATGTTCCTTGGAGAAAGTTGTTCAGTTTAATGGACTGAACACTCCCTTTAACGAAAAACAACCAGTTAAATTTCACGGTGTATACGCGCGTGGAACCTGTACAGTACTGTACATCTTCACTTAAACACATGGTATCATTAAACACATAGTTAGATGTAGTTTTATCGGCCACATGTTATAATTTGCGGGCAATAAGGAAGGTTGGAATAAAATTATTGTTCTTATATAAAACTAGTGCAATGTCATCCGCCACGCTCTGTGGAGCAGATGGTTTTAAAATAAACATTGCCTCACTGAAAAACTGTTTTCAAGTAGGATTAAATAAGACGACTTATTAAATATTCTTAAAAAAACAAATTTCTTGTATTTTTACGAGTTTCTATAACGAAGAAAAAAAATCACTCTTTTTTCAAGATTCAAGAGTTGCGACATAACTTTCTTACACTTTCAAACCCAAACTGAATATTTTTGCAGTCCAAAAAAACTGTTTAATCCATCGTAATATCGTATGGTATTATACTTTATTATTTAAATTTATAAATCAATTTTTTCCGTGTTTTAAAAATACACTAATAATGCATTTTGATTGTTCCACAAAAGCGGTTATGTAAAAAGTGCCTGCATATGAAATCGTGCCAAAAAAGTTGAAATTTGCTAAAACTTTTTGTGGTGACCGTACAATCGTGATGAGACGAGACAGGATCAGCAAAAACGACTCAGATGCATAGATGTGGTGCAAGGTCTTTAGCCGACAGCACAAAAGAAGAATGGTTACTTGTGCTTGTATAGTTATACAATCAAGATTAAGGCCCGGTTTCCACCAAAGCGGAGAGGAGAGGAGATGTGTTTAAATAACCAATCCGATTTCGTTATTGAAGCTAAGCGGAGAGGAGATGTGAAAATAATGAAATCTGATTGGTAATTCAAACACATCTTCTCTCTTCTCCGCTTTGGTGGAAACCGGGTCTGAATCTTCTTTATGAACCATTAGCTGATTAGCATGCAGAGTCTTAACCAAACTGGGGAAAGTGAGATTGGACAAAGAGATTTTTTGTGTGAGCCCCTCCGGGTTGGTGGGGAATATATACTTTACTTTACTACTTCTAGTTGACCGCTAAAATATTGTCGGTTTTTAATTCATAGTAAAGAACTTATGGAATTCATTAATTATTTTTTGTAGCATACAGGTAAATGATTAGGACAAGGTATGTATCTCACTGTGATAATTATTTCGAGCTCATTGTTTGTGGAGTCCCACTGCGAAACTTTGATCTGTTAAGAATTGTAGGAAAACCAGTGCATAAAACATTTTAACCTCTACAAATTAAATCATCAATCATTCATTGCATTGAATTTTAATCCTTCTTTTAATTTGAATTCATATTTTGATAGACAGATACGGTAAAATAAGTTAGTACGAGTTACAAACTACAGATGATATTTTAGATATAAATTACCTACGTAAAATATGTATGTAATTGAAGTCAATTAGTTTTGCACATTCACCAAAAAGCTTTTAACCAAACATCCACAGAGGATTCCTTGACAGTTGAATCTTACGAACGCTTTTAAATTTTCTCGTTTCTATGAGTTAGCTTATAGCTTGTGTTTATAATCTAACTAGCTTTCCGCCCGCGGTTTCACCCACGTTAAATGAGTTTTCCCATGTCCTATTCCAGGGCCTAACCTATATGTGTGCCAAGTTTCATCCCGATCCGACTAGTGGTTCAAGCGTGATTCGGCAACAAACATCCAAACATACAAACTTTCGCATTTATAATATAAGTAGGATAATATCGTGGTGATGACCCTTTACTTATAAAGGATCACGTTTCTTTGTTCTAATAATACAACTCAGTTCATCTTATAATCATTGAAACATTGGTTGCAGTCCGTTTTTTGCTTAAGCACGCATAAGTCCAGATAGGTAATTTAGTTAATTAATGTAACATTTAATTCAAAATACAACATGTACATTAAAACATGCATTAGTGCAAGGTCAAATGAGTCACTGCACTTAAAACTACCGCAGACACATAATAGGCATTTAATTATATGGACATCGTTACATTAAAATAAACTGTACTTTCAAAACATCAGTAAATTCAAGTAGTATTTTTAGTCATGAAGAAGAATAAATCATAAAAAGGTTACAGAAAAGCAGAATAACTCTTATTTTCTGTCTCACTACCAACGTAAATGTATATAACATGATGACATAAAAATATTTTATATTCATTGTCATTGGTGTCGATTCGGCATACGCCCAACTTAACTAAACTTAAAATTAGTCCTGTCACTTTATATCATTTTAATTGAAAAGGGACCGAAGATCATCGGTTTTGTTTTTGTCTTTGACTTCACGACTAACTGTCTATTTTAGTGGCTTTTTATTCGTCATGGTTTTAGGTAGGCACTAAAACAAGACTAAATTTGACAGTTAGTCGTGAAGTCATAGACAAAAACAAAACCGATGATCTTCGGTCCCTTTTCAATTATAAATTATAGAAAGTGACAGGACTAATTTTAAGTTTAGTTTAGTTGGGCGTATGCCAAAGCGACACCATTGTCCACACTAATGTAGATAAAGCCAACGAAGATAATATCGGGAATAATAAAAAAAAAAACAATTTTAGCTTTCGGAGAGCGTCAGTCGTTTTGGGCCACTGCCTCCCGTCCGGTAGACGCGGGTTCGATCCCCACCACGTTTTAAAGAGAATGTAAATGTACTAGACTACACATCGAAGGGCTTCTCAAATTAGACTCAGTCAAAACGACATATTTCGAAATTATTTGAAAATACCATTCTAGAACAAAATAAATCTGCCAGTGTGCATTTATCACATGCCAGCATTTTTAAATAACAGAGTAAGGAGTGTAGGTATTGCTATACCTAACACAATGTGAAGGAAAACATCCTGCGAAGAAATTCAAAGGTTGTGTTTGTGAAGCACTGGGCCAGCGTGGTTGACTAAAGCCATATCTACCTAATTCAGGGTAGGCTTGATTTCCTCAGTGGACAACGGGAATAGAGCTTATTTTCTACTGGTATTTAGTCCTATTTGAAAATTTTGTCCTATTTTACTATGTTTTATATCGTATAATTGCAGTTGAGTGGTGAGCGTGATGATTAACATACGTGTCGTTTAAAACATGAAAAATGCTCTGAAAGAAAAACCCTTGTCACAGCAGAGGCTATGGTAAGGTAATATTTTTACTTGTAATGTTAGATTTTCGTTGTTGAATAAACTATTATAATTGGCGTATAAAAATCGCACAGTATACTAAATGCATGATACCAGTGCAAGGTCGCATGACTCACGGTAACTAGATGCTCCAAGATAATTGACATATAATTATAAGTAATTACCCGTTCAGATAGTTTGTTTTATAAATTACATGTTTATTGAACGAGCTTTGTGGTTAATAGCAATAAGATTAATTGAAAGGAAATCAAAATTGCCATACAGGTTAAAAAACTAAAACAAAGATGTTAGGTACTGGCAGCAAAGCAGTTTTGAATGCGTAGGCGCCACTTATAATAAAAAGAATTATGTTCAAATTTCATGAATAGTAAAAAACTTCATTTTAATAGAAAATGCAAGAAACTTTGCAGACGAGTTTCTTATAAACATGGTGAGGAATAAATCAAAGTGATGTAAAATCGTCCTATGGAAAAATTAAATCACATTACTTTTTCTATTGAAAATTGTATTAGCCATATTACATGGTCAGTTAGACAATAAAAGGAATAAAAGAAAAAAAGGAAGGTAGAAAGGAATTGTTTTATATCATAAGCTCAAAGATAGGGAAAACTTTGTTCAACTACTTTTCCTTATTATAAATACAGAGTTTAGTCTATTTGGGTTGCTACTATCATCAACAGCTAATATACGTCCACCAAGGGGTTCGAGCCTACCTTAAATTAGAGCGATCAGGCCTTAGCCGTCCACGCCCAGTGCGGGTTGGTAGACTTCACACACGAGTTTTAAATTTCAAATTGGGTGAATATTGAACCTGTCTTTGCTTTTGATATTTTCATAGTCATTTTAACAAATGTTTACGTAATTAAAATAAATAAAACAAATAAACTACACATTTCGTTAATTCACCCGCGTCTTGAAAACTATAAACTAAAACAGAAAGTGCACAGGTCGTCCAGATAGCGTGCATAAACACTGCTATAACAAACCATAACGCGGCGTCTGCGCATCGTAATTCCATTAGGAGAAGTTCAGCTGATAGGGTTACCATCCGTCCGGATTTTTGAGGACATATTCGCACTTTTCTACTTGTCTGTATTTTTTTAGCTTAGTTGGTCACTTACAAGAAATATCAAATCGCCCTCTCGCGTCTGTAACAACACGCACAGTATTTGCATATTGTGACTAAGAAGTCTGGATTTTTAAAATTTCTAATTGGTAACCCGGTAAGAGTCGAGTCTAGAGCGTCGGTTCGAGAGACGCGGGTTCGATCCCCACAACGTACCAATGTGTTTTCGAATTTCGAATTCATATGTACATTTATTTGACGCTCTTATAACATCGTGAGGAAACCTGCACACTCCTGCGAAGAAATTCAAAGGTTGTGTGTGAATTCGACCAACCCACACTGGGTCAGCGTGGTCGACTAAGGCCTGATTCCCCTAAGTCAGGGTAGGCTCGAGCCCCTCGGTGGGGACGTATATGAGCTGTTGATGATGAAATGGTAACCCTATGCGATAGTAATCTGTGACCACAGAGGTCGCCTAGATTGTTCGAGTTTATCTCCGAAGACCTCGTTCCTACGCTCCATGCTAAGTGTTTATTATTTAGAAATGTTTTATATTGTACTAGATGCAGATGCTAGAAATGGTTGGCCCTCACTCAGTATGTAGCTAGAATGTGGTGGATTTTATGGTAAGTTAGAATAAACAGTATCGCAATGTGATCAATAAATAAAATTGTTGTAACTGCTAAGACATTTTTTTTAGGATGTTGCTTATTTAAGATTCTTCAATCAACCTTACAAGAGCTCACTGGAGAAAATCAACAGAAGAAACATTCACAAAATTTGTGTAAATTGAAGTTTTTTTCCATGTCCTCTAAGTAGTCACATCGTGCGACGGTGGGGAGGCAATTTAAAACGGCTTTAGGGATACTCAGGAAAAATCATTTATTATATTTTTTTATGTCGGTCTATTCACATGAGAAAACCAAATTAGAATCTGCTCTTTTTCTCACGTCAAAACTTATTTTCCTAATTCAAAACCAATCTAAAATGTTTACGGCCAGCAACAGCCAAGGAGGCAAAGAGGTGTAGGTATGTACTCATACCTAACACATCGTAAGGGGAGCCCAAGTCCAGACGTTTAAAGTTTTGAAAAATATCGACGTATACAAATTTCTAATTAAATTACCAGCGCTACGTTTAATTTCAATACTTCACAAACGGATCTTTCAACAGTTATAAAAAACCGAAAAAACTTCCCATACATCTTTCGCACGTAAATCAATTTCAAAATTCGCAATACTAAACTGCGTGTATGTCAAATTGATAAATAAACATCACACAGAGATCTATAATAATCCTTTTATAGCGTGATCGGATCTATGGATCTACATGATCGATCGGTGTGCAAGCGGCGAAACGAAATGGATTTAGACTTTTATAAATTTTTTGAGATATAAAGAGTAGGAAGCTGAATAGCAGTGTTAAATTGACATGTCAGTTTTTATATCTTCCAATACAAATATAGATGTTACTTTATGTCAAACTTTGGTACCTACTATCTAACATATTAATAGGTATATTAGGTTCTAGATGCCTATATTCCGTAACTGAAATCCCCACAACGATCGATTCTTCGCATCCATATTCGTAAGGATCAAAATAAAGTTGCGGTGAACTTTCTTTGTAATTCGAAACTTTGAATTACGTTTAAAAACTAAAATTTGCGTTTTAGTTGCCATTAGGTGCCATTAAGACGGGTGCTCAATGTGGAATTACGTCTTTATTTCTTGTAAGTGCCTCAATTGATAAAGAGTAAAATACATATTCAATTTGAAAGCATTTCTAAAATATTCCATTGCCAAGTTACTACCTACTTCGGTCAAGAAATCAATCGCAACTTTCTTCACGATCAAAAGAAGTAAAACATTCTTGGCTACATTAATGGTCTCTTTCACAATACCAATCTTTTCAATTTAATTGATTGATTTATAATTCATATGAGGTTTATCTTCTAAAAATATACGAGCGATGATTTAGCAATATTTTTACAAAGGGCTCGAAATATTATTTTGAATGCTTTGATCTCTAAAGATGTAACAAGCAGTTTCATAGCTACGGTTTCTTACAAAACCTTGTAGACATACAGAACTAAAACACGTAGAAAGTCGTTGTAATGATTAGTGTTGACCAAAACAGGACCTAAAGATTTAATATAGAATCAAATTTAAATCTCATGTAGAAAAAAGTTTAGTTTAATTGTGTAATTCACATTTGAGTACATTCATATTACAGTCTTTGCATCTTAAAAGACATTTTCTTTTAATAATCTCAGCTAACGCTATTTCCTGCATTATCATAGTTTTTTTTATTATCAATATCTTAGAAATATATCATCTAGCAGCTTGATAACCCTGATGATAGGATTTTTTAGTTTGACGTCATTACACGATGAGATAAAATAGATTATTACATTGAAAGTAAGTAGTAAGCTTTTTACAGCTGGAACGCCTGTTTTATTTAGACCTATATTTTTCTAAGCTCGTTGTACACGGTTAATAGTAGCGTTACGGTTTACAATTATAAAAAATACGTGTCAATCCGATCGAACCTTTCCGCGTAAGCATCACTAATTGGTTTAAATCAAACACGAATTAATTCACATACATTATTTGGTACACCAGTTTTAGTTGATCTCTGACAGAACTATCAATATACCGGCTACAGATTTCTACTTGAAATATCAGAGTTAAACAATGGAGTTAAATATCAATCTGAAAAATATTTTAAACTTTGCCCTTGGCTTGATTATTGTCAAAACCATTAATAATAGTAAATTTCATAATAGCATTTTGTGAGTTATCGTACCAACCAAATAGTACCAATATCGTATTTTTAACCGATTTTCTCCTCGAGGAGGTTTTTAATTCGGCTGTTTTTTTTTTCATGTATATTATTACCATTAGAAATGAACCGATTTTGGTGATTCCAATTTGCCAATTATTTTTTCTCTATCTAGAGAGATCTACTAATTTTGGTTTTTCCGCCAATCCATCGCTCTTGCGTACGCGCATGGCCATGCTACGTCAAAATTGAAACGTCATAGTGGAACTGAACAGCCGCAATAAAGGGTGTTAATTTTTCACTTATTACAGTAAAATTTTGTTAAGGAATGTTTTTTACAGCCAGATAACGATCATAAAAATGAGCTAAGGAGGTTATAAGAAAGGGATGGCACCATAATGACGTCAAGGTTACGGACCATCTGATCCCGGCTCAATTATGAGAAAAAATATCTGAAAAGTAAGGTAAGTATTTTTTTAAACTCCTGAAGATTGTGCTGGCTTGCTCATATACGTCACCACCAAGGGGCAGAAGACTCTTTATAGCTCACAAATACATATGAACGGGGCTGCTTTGAAAGCTCATAATATCGTTCGTTATATTAGATGCGCACGCGCAACTAGAACGGTTTGAGTCAAAATTTATAATTTTTAACAGCCGTAATCAATTATTATTTATTAGATAAATCATTATTGACGTTTATTGAATATATTTAAAATGATTGATTACCTACTTAATTGGCGTATTTTTTTTCTTTTAAGTCTTTAGATTAAGCATCGTGTTGACGTACTAAACAAGTCTACAAACTTTTGGTTTCATCAACAGCTTCTATACGTCCCACCGAGGGGCTCGAGCCTACCCTGAATTAGGGCTATTAGGCCTTAGTCGAATTCACGCACAACCGTTGAGTTTTTTCGCAGGAGTGTGCAGGTTTCATCACGATGTTTTCCTTCACCGTATAAGAGCGTCAAATAAATGTACATATGAATTCGAAATTCGAAAACACATTGGTACGTGGTGGGGATCGAACCTGCGACGGGAGGCAGCGGCCCTAGCCACTACACCACCGACGCTCTTAACTTCTGGTTTAAAAAAATATTTTTTTTATGGCCTTATTAATTAATGAAATTAATTATTATCTTTATGGCCTTTGTATAGCACTCTAAGGTAAATATCAGACGCTAACTATAGGTCATTTCTGTTGCAGTACTAATTTGCCATCCTAAATGGGACCTAGGCACGGTAACGTATACTGAATTTACCTAAAATTAGCAAGCAGAATCATGTTTCGTTAAAATCGAGATGTGCCGTACAAATGTTGAAGATTGTGAACGATTTTTGACCCTACCCACCCTTCGACTTCCATAACCGCTAAAATTAAAACAAAAGCGTGAATCCGTTAAAAGTATCCTTTGAAGAGATGAAGATAGCAATCAGATGTGAAAAAGGCACGACCCGGCACTGAACCCGCATGATCTGTATCGCTACGACACTCGGCACCGCTCGTGCCGACGCATAATGTTACCGTATAAAAAACTGCCCTGTCGTCTGGGCCATTCTTTATTCAATTATTTTTAATTTTAGAATGATAAAGTACGAGTATATTATATAAATAAGATAGGATAAACAATAAAATCGATGAGAAAAACACATTTTTTAATGAAAATATAAATTGAAACTGTTTTCGAAATTATATTTCCCTCAGTTATTTTAATTGATCATTATTCAATATAAAACAAGATTTTTACGGTTTTTGATACTGCAGACATAATTATATTATCTTTTTTCATAAAAAACTAAAAACTAGAAACGCATGTCCGCAAGAAAAGTTGCCATTTCTAACCATCAAAAGTTTGTTTGATAAAAAGGTATTTTTTTTTAAATGCAATCTTGTATTTTACCCGACAGATGGCGCTGTGCTCAACAAACTGCCTATTTATTTTTTCCCAGAGGAACTCCATAATTGACCGGAACCACTCCTGTTCTATATTCAAGATAGTTAATTCGATAGCCAAGAGTGCTTGGAGACCGATCGTGTGTTAAATGCAAACTTTCCTCATTATGAAATAAAGCAAATTATATAAAAAACGTACTATCAAGATCCAAGACTTTAGTAAGAATCTAATTGCAAATTTTTTTGCTCGTGGTATAAAAATGCCTCCATGTTTAAGATTTATTTTTAAGCACAGCCTTGTTCTTGAAAAATGTTATTTGACTTTTAGTCTCAGTTATTTACGTATGGAATATAGATTGAAGAAATAAAAACATATTTTTGGTACATATTGCTTACTAAGATTTATATTAGCTGTAGCTTGGAGGTAAAAGTTGGTTAACTTCATCCCTCACAGACAACGCATTTCCTGAGTCACATCAAAACTGATTTTTACTACAAAAATCACAAAAAGGTTACAGAATAACACGTCCAAGGTGCAAAATGTCACCCAAAAAAAAAAACTGACAAAACGGCAACAGACAGACCAGCAGACAGTTACAGATTAGATGCTACCCTCTTTTATTATAATCATATTAAGATATTATCAAACAAAAAAGTCACCTTTAAGACCTTTCAAATTACACTTAATCCTTTCTTTCATTCAATTGAATGTGAATTGATACGCCTGACAAGGGATAAACGACTTTATGAGATTAGATTTAAAGGCAAAAGATGAAATTGAGTCGTTTTGCAAAAAGGTAGATTTTGGGTGTTTATTGATATAGATTTTGATGTTGTTGGTTCCGTAGACAGATGTAAAGTTAAGTTAAAAATACTTTCTCGTTAATTATACTAGGTACTCAAAAAGAAATATTTAGTCCAGTCATTTGTTTTTTAGAAGTTAATAGAATATTGTGTTAAAACCGATTTACTTAGACTTATTTCAAGTCTTGAGAATACAACTACGATATTCTATATGAAACATGTTTGGAAAGAAATTACTGCTTAATTAAGGTACCTACTGCTTTTTGTGCAGTTTTACTTATAAGCTACGTAAATAACTTTATGTGATTAAAGAATTATGAAAAACAAAATAAAAACTGCTTGATAAAATAACATCTGGGTTTTATTTTAAGTTTTAATTTTTTCTTCATTAGCTAAAAACAGTTACACAATAAAAGAAAAAACAAAAAATAATAATAGAAAAGAAAAAAAAACCAGTAATAAGCAATAGCAATACTGTATATTAGCTTATAATGTAATATATTTGGTCAACTCATGTGCGTTGTCAGTAAATGCAGATTTAAAAAAATGAAACCTTGACCAATTAACCAAAGAACCCTAACAAAGTAACGTACAAGACGGCGTTTAAGAGTCGCATATTAATTTGAATACAGTTTAAAATAAAACCAGAGACGTAACGAACAATGAAGATCATTTGAAAGAGGAAGTATCTTGTATGGGAAATCACGCGTCAATTTAATTACAAAAACTGTGCTATTGTTATTTGTAATATTTATGTTTAACTTTTATTTCAAGTGATACGGTTGGTAAAACGTTTTCAATTGTTTGTATGTTCAAAATACTCTACTATTATTTTCATTATATAGTATCCCCAATTATTTTTTTTCTCTCTTTGAACTGTTCTATGATGCTGTTCGATTAAAATTTGTTCTAAATTAAAAAATCAACGTTGCCTTTTTACCGAGGGGCTTGAGCCTACCCCCGAGGGGCTTGAGCTTACCCTGAGTTAGGGTGATCAGATTGTTGTTGACCACGCTGACCTAGTGCATGATTACAAAACCATTGAATTTCTTCGCAGGTATACGTCGAATAAAACTACATAATATCAATTCAAAAACACAATGGTACGTAGAGTTCAAACCCGCGCCCCCCGGTTGAAAAGCAACGGCCCTACCTAACCAATACACCACAAACGCTCTTAATTGTCTTTGGACAGAGTCAAGCTAAAATCACTGGCACGAAAAAAAGAAAAAACATGCAGCCCCAGAATCTCTTAAATTCCGCCTTTTAAGTTTCGAACAAATCCGCACAATCTAACGGCCGCAAGAACTAGGAAGCCCATAATTGGTGTTAAATCAAACACGGACTAAAATCCTTCGTGAAAGGAATCTGCGGATCGGAGATGACCGCGGGTTCCGCCGATGCTATCGCGGAACACCTAGCCCTTAGCACGGATCTAAGCGGATCACAAGAATGGACATGGTATTGTATTATTGACCAACAGTAAACGTGCCATATGAACAAGCTTTCCTTGTTCTTGGTATTTGCTAGTTTTGTCATCGGAAAAAGATTTAGAAAATTTAAATACGTACACAATCTTTCTGATTTCAATATAATTTCTCTGTTCGGTGTTTTGGAACTGGAAGAAAAATAGGCGTCAGGGTTTGCAGGAGGACTACATTAATTTGTCATGGTACTGTTATCTGAAACTAAAACTCTTTGTCGATTGCAATTGGTTAGATTGGGGTATTTAAGGTATACTTTTTTTAAATTAAATACAATGTCATATACTTTTTAAATTCTTCTCCCTTCTTCATCATCGCTTTTATCACCTATAAAAATAATAACTTCTGTTTACCAAACTTATTCTTAACTTATCTTGCTTAGCTTATGCTGGCCCACTACTGAACAAAAGCCTATCTCTTTTTTTTCCACCCTTCTGTCTGTGAATCAATAAAAGTTAACGAATTCTGAATTTAAACCAAAAATAAAAAGAAAAAAACTGTCTTCTTTCCTTTTCTTTTTAATAATTAAAGAAAAAAAAGTGAACTTTTTTGAAAGTTTCGACCCCTGAAACACCAAAATATGTCACCTCCATATTCCATTCCTGCAGGCTGCGCGCACGCTTGGAATTTACCGGCAAATCGGCTGCGCGGGTAATTGTGGGCTGTCTGCGCGCATTGTTCCTAACCAGCACAAGGCCCGACGTGTGAGCGTTACGTGCGTTTACTTTACGTGTGTGCTGGAGCGAATGGCGAATCTCGCTAAAAACTTTTTTTTATAAAATATGCAATATAAATGCGAGATACGCCCTTTGTATCTCGCTAAAAACTTCTTTACTTCTAAATAGATTAGTAAAAATGTATAATGTAATCATCAGTTTTTTCCGAAAGATGTCTACTGAAAAAAGGCCTTCCTCAAAGATCTTCACATTATCCTGCGTATATATGAGAAGTATAATCAAATGCCAGAAAAAAAAATTGCGTCTATTATTTTAATTAATTAAATTAGTATCATGGTATATTTTGCCCAATTTATTAATTTTAATGACGGTGTTTTACGAAATAACTTTATTAACAACAATAAGCCTAATTATAGCCGTGTGGTGACAGAAGAGTAGAATACATTTGTCACCAACCCCTACTTTTCCCGTGGGTGTCGTATGAGGCGACTTAGGGACTACACATTGAACGGAACGGGCAGCAGCGCTCTCTGATACAGTAACCTTTTAATCTGTGATCTCCAACCCGCCTGCCATGCGTGGAGATTATGGCAAAACCCTCCACTAAAGTGGAGGAGGCTCATAGTCCAGCAGTGGACTGTAACGGGCCGTTGATGTTGAAACCTAATTTAGTAAAGGTTCTAATTGAGTTTAACATACACATGAATCTGTCTCGATGCCAATTCAATTAAAATTATAATTTAAACGAAATAGATTTTAAAAATATTATATTTTTTATAAATACTTATGTTACGTAGACGTTTGTGGCATAAATAAAAAGAAATTGAATAAGAATTGATGTTTGTCAATAAATGGGAAAAAATATCCAGAGTCGCATTGTTTTATTATAGCTCATTTAGCAATGTCTATGCAAAAAAGCTTATTCCTCAGTGGTGAGAAGAGTCACATTCAAAAAAATATAGTGGACCTAACACGCAACCTTGTAGTACGCTTGTTTCCCAATTCAATGTGCCGCTGACAATAATCAATAAAGTGCACAGAAACACTATAATCGATTGTCTTGTCCACAGACTTGCACGAGGGCCGAGCCATTGTACAGTTTTTTCCATATTTCCACAGTGAAGGGACTGTGTGAACTATGGCGCGTCAAGGTCAACGCAGTCAAAGGCCTGGCGTAAATCTACACTTAGATCATTTTTCCATACGAGCAGTTTTTAAATACTTTATTCCTTTGAGCTTAAGAATAGGTTTCTTTATGCTTATCTGTAATGAGCCACAGGTCAAACTCCTATTCAAGCCTTTGTCTTTAGAAGATTTTTGTTAGATAAAATATCGTGTTTTATTCAAAGTTATCGATGTATCTTTAAGTCGACATAATTGATGGGACAAATCGAGTAAAATATCGATTTGGAACTTTCACTGCATACATTGAACGTGTAATGGAAACCAAAACCGATTTTTACCGATTCAAATTCAATTTATCGGTAAGTTATATCGATAAAATCAAGATGCGCTTAAGTGACATCTAAACTTCGAGTTTAACTTAATAAAAAGCGACAGTTAAAGCTATTTGTAAATAGGAACGAAAAGGGGCATCTAAGATAAAAATTCTAATGTTATTCTTCCCACTTTAGGTAACCGTATCTAGATTGAAATGAAATTAAATATAAAGCGGGACTATTCATGTTTATAGGTATCTTTTTCTGCAGATCTCACACCTAATGCAGAAAAGTATGTCTCAAGCTGTTATTTTTACTAAATATCACCGAAATTGCTTCCATTTATCTTTCACTAATTTCAACAAAAATAATCAAACACAGGCTCATAGTCCAGCAGTGGACTGTAACGGGCCGTTGATGAATCAAACACATAATAGTGGTATTCTTCATCTTGGCCATGTGGATTCTTAGGTTTATAATTGAGGTAATATAATAAATTGATATGTGAGATGTCGAACTTATTAAAACATACAACGAAGAAGAAGAGAGAAGATGAATTAATTTAAATTTGTGTCAATCAAATCTCACAAATTTCAAGTTTATTTTTATACGCTTCTGACATTGTTTCCGTAATCAAATTATAGTTTTTACCGCTACGACCGAAGCGACATGGCCAGATCAAGTTGAAGATGGTCCTCGTGGGCGTAATGTGGTTAGCATCGACATATCGATCGCCATTCGAATAAATAATCGATTTAAATCCGTCGTCAAAAGGCGCGCGTAACCCGATACTAGATGGCGCGCGAAAAGGATGCAGCGGTACTGGCGAGCACATAAAAGTTTATTTATAGAATAGATATGAAAGAACCTTATCGCTTGATTACTAGATTGATAAAAATAACAATTTACTTCAAATTAACGAAAGCTTGCCATATAACACCGCATCTATTGAGTTTTTAAAATACATTATTATTATTCACAAATTTTATGCTTATTGAATATTGGAAAAGCTTGTTACTTAAGTAACTGTCTGAGAGCGTTATTTAGACAAACATTAACTTTACGACAACCTCAACTAAACTACATAGATAAAAAACATCTGCACAGCCAGATATCGAAGCTAGAAAGAAGCTAGTATCTATAACAAACACGATAATAAAATAAGAAAGAAATAAAAATGTTGTAATGGACAAAAATTTAAAATATTGTCGAAAATATGGAGGATGAACTCTTTATAGTTCTCATTTATAGTTCAAATTTTTCTCTTTATAGTTATTAAAAATGAAAAATGTTTGACAAGATCTGCGCACAGAACGGTACAAGGTAAAACCATCTACTCTTGCACAGCCGATGTCCGCACTGGTTGAATTACTCTATTAATTAAACTGCCTACTGAACTAGTGAGGGGACAACACTTAAAAGCAAAGTGTTTTTACTTCTCACAAAATCTTCAATCTAATAACACGCAGATTTGTTAAACCGTTGAAAATCAAAATCACATTAGTGTACATTTGTAAAAATTAAATAATTTCATTCGCGAGTTTCATTTTCATATTTTTTAATAATAATAGATGACCTGCGTTAAACAGCTGTATTTACATGCATAAGAAGTTTTGGGAAAGGTTATAGTCCAATTAGTGAACTAGTTAAGGTGGCAACGATGGAAATGACTCCTGGAATGTAGTATTCATCTATGATAGCCAGCCATATATCAGTTTTGTAATACTAACAATATATCAATATATGTAATATATCAATCAATCAATCAATCAGCCTATTGCAGTCCACAGCTGGACGTAAGCCTCCCCAAGGGCACGCCAAAGCGCACAATCGCCCGCTTTCCTCATCCAGCCACCACCCAGCGACCTTCCTCAGGTCATCAATCCACCTAGCAGGAGGGCGTCCCACACTACGTATCAACTACGTTATATCGACTACCTTGGTTCTCTGCCGGATGATTTTATTTCGGAATTTATCCCGTAGCGAAATACTAAGCATAGATCTTTCCTTAAAGCCAACTATAGTAACAATAAAAATAATTTCAAATGCAATATGATGGATGATCCTTCATAAAGAAAAGACTTATGATAAACAGTATAAATTTATGAGTACTGTCCATATTATTAATATTAATAAATAATAAATATGTGGGGGCATCTTCACACACGGCCATCTGATACCAAACTAAGCAGAGCTTGTACTATGGTTACCAGACTGCTGACATATATTACTTAAATAGATAAATACATACTTATATAGATAAACAACAACCAGACACAAGGCAAACACAAGTGCTCACCACACAAATGTTTGCCCTGGGCAGGATTCAAACCCGTGGCCCTGTGCGTCGGAGGCAGACACACTACCACTTGGGCTACGGAGCCGTCAAGAATTTGATTAATTAATTATAATAAATTATTATAAAAAATATCCTTTTTAATTAGTTTTATCGATACGTTATCATACGCATCACTAGTGAATGGACAGTTATACAAACATGAGAACATAACAGCAAACGCTGATGTCCAGAACACACAAATAAATAATGCAACATAATGAATCTGTTTGTGCTGATTGCTAGCCGATAAACCCTCTACTAAGTATAATCTAGTTAGCATCTGAATTAAGCTTTAGTCCAGTCTAGCTAGAATCATCATTATGAATGTTAAAACAGAAGTGTTGATCTGAATTGTTTTGACTGACAAATAACTATGTAATAATGTACGGGATCAGGATCCTGAAAATAATCCAATTTTATTTTGTACTAGCGGCCCGCCCGCGTTATCTTCGCGTTGTGTAAGATTTTCCCGAGGGAATAAGATTTTTTCCCGTTAAAAGTATCTTTTTTTTTTATCTAGGTTATAAACTATCTACATTCTAAATTTCATCCAAATCCGCTCGGTAGTTAAGGCGTGAAAGCGGAATAAACATCGTATCATATTTTCACATTTTATAACATTAGTGTGATTACACTAAATTAAAATAGCGTTCAAGGAAATTTACATTATTTTTACGGACGAAGACCGACATTTCTAAACCTATTGTCAGAAATTGTACGGGTATTGCTAAAGACCTCCTATAGGTTGGTTCGTGAAGCGACTATTCCCAACGTGCCTGCTTAGCTTTACTCTAACCCTATATTGTTTAAAATCTCATAATCTCCCAATATAACTTTGTGAGTAAGTTCATTTGATAAATGGTTTATGTGCACCAGAAAAAGACCTGAATTTAGCGCTAAGTTTCAAACATCTTCTTTCTTTTGAGTTTTATTTATGAACCTAGTAAAATAAGGACAGTTTTCAATAGTGCAATTAAAAAATATTCGATACCTTTAATTTAAATAGACCTCGTTGTACATACAAGTTCCATAACTTAGCCTGCACACTCCGCTCCGCTTGTATACCCGTTACATTTATTTTATCTTCATGTAAAACACCCCATCAATGATATGAACTTAAACAAGTTAAACATCTACGTTAAGATACATAAATAGGTATCTTTTCACTGTTATCTATTTATAACAAGTTGAGAATTATTATTTAGCGCTTAAACTAGTACTGTAAGATAAGATTAGAAAATAATTTACTGTACTATGCTGTTTATCTTAATATCAGGATTAGTTCTCAGATTAACAGTGGATGAATATAAGCTTAGGTAGCTTTTATTAGGGAGATTAAAATAAATTAATATAATACTACTAGGTATATAATATAATATTCACGCAATTCTGTCCGCTTAGTTCTTTAAACTTTTTTTTATCAGATCTTTGACATTTGAAGGCTTGGGTTTTTTAAAAACAGGGCTAACTGGCTTAACTAGGCTAGCTAAACGCGCGTATTCTATGCGCCTACTAAAGTTAAGCAACCACAAGCACAAGTCTAGCCAAAGATGGGTGACCGTTTTCATTGTTGGAGCACTTTAGTTCTGGACACTATCGCATTGGACTCTGAGTTAACAGATATTTTATTAAGTATCAACTTTTCATAGAGGCTTATTTATTAACTCATTCCATAGTTAAAGAAGATTAGTCGTAACATACAGTATAATATTATGTATGTGTCGCAGATGGATTGTAGAATCAGCTATTTACAAAACCGCTAGCTGTTTTATAAAACAGCTTTTTATTTGTTGAACGACGTTTAGCGGTTTTACATAATGACTGAACTTGAAAATGTAAAATTGCATAATAGTTTAGCTTCATCAAAGCAGCGGGTAAACTGTCAGATGTTTTGTCAAACGGAGTGAAATAAAACGTTCGATTGTAGATTTATTTATAAATTTTGTCGCTCGAGGCTCTTTATGTCATAACAAAAATAATAGCGTCTGAGAACCTGTCAAATTACTAAATAAAATAAGGAAGTTTAAAGGAAAATTAAGTAAAAACAGTTATTTTAAGGACATTTTTATGAGAGTTAGTGCGGAAACTTGAAAAGGCCGTAGCCCAAGCGATGAATTTTGAACTGGGATTTATTATGACAGCAGACAAGCTATTCTACAATACATCTAAACTTGAGTAGTAGTTTTGTTAAACGTAGCACAAAGGCATGGTTTACAATATAGCGCTGTTTTATAAAACAGCTAGCGGTTTTGTAAAACAGCTAATTTAACAATCCATCTGCGACATATGATTATCGTAAATTTTGCGAAGAGATGTTCTTTTTATGGCTGTTGGTGCGGTGGCATTTCCAGCCAAGCCAAGTCACAGGCCATTGCATTGGACAGAATTAAATTTCAGAACTGTCTTACCTTAATTATAATAGAGCTACTAGAATTAAACAGCCTCTGTGGCCGAGTGTTGGAGATCGCAGATTAAAAGGTTACTGTATCAGAGAGCGCTGCTGTCCGTTCCCTGTTCAATGTGTAGTCCCTATGTCGCCTCTTACGACACCCACGGGAAGAGTAGGGGTTGGTGACAAAACTGACAAATGTATTCTACTCTGCCGTCACCACACGGCGTGGAGATTATGGAATAACCCTCCACTTAAGTGGAGGAGGCTCATAGTCCAGCAGTGGACTGTAACGGGCCGTTGATTTGTTTTTTTTTTATTTGTGGCCGAGTGGTTGATATTTCGACGCCCATTTCGGAGGTTCAGGGTTCGATTCCCGGTGGGGACACTGTCAAGCAAAAATCTCAGGACAATGCAGGCTGAATCACCTGACTGTCCGAAAAGAAAGATGATTCCGTGCTTCGGAAGGCACGCTAAGCCGTTGTTCCCGGCTACTATCTAGTCGTTACACGAGGCAAGTCAGTGGCCTTTGGCGGCTCTATAAGACTGACACCAGGGCTTGTGAGGTTTCGGTTTCAGTTGTCGACCTTACAACCCACACGATGATGAT
This sequence comes from Carpatolechia fugitivella, assembly GCA_951230895.1. Lineage (NCBI taxonomy): Eukaryota > Metazoa > Arthropoda > Insecta > Lepidoptera > Gelechiidae > Carpatolechia > Carpatolechia fugitivella. The sequence continues at coordinate 3,707,735 of OX579658.1, forward strand.
AATGAGCTACTAGAATGACAAAACTTATACGATATGCAAGCTTAGCACATGTTTACACCTAGCATAGTAAAACTTGATTGCGCGTTGTAAGAGGCATACTATTGCATGTACTAGGTATATAATGTCAGTCACTATACATTGGTAAGTGTGGGTTATCTGATACAATATACTAAAGCCTGAGCACTCGAATGTGTATGGCCGCTTTATACATCGAACGTGAATCTTGAGGATGAGTTGCATTGAAAATTGTTATGCTTGGTTAATTTTGACAGTGAAATTTCAATTTTTTTTCTAAGAATATTACACTTTTCAACTGGGTGATAAAGTGATTTTTTTTTTAGTTTCCTCAAATATATTTAAATATATTTAAACAAAAATGTTTAAATAGCAAACATTGGTACAGAAATTGTGTTATACTTATATTTAAATGTTTTTTTTGTGAATAAAGTTTTGGATAGCACTGAGTCGTAACTCAGATCTGACCAATAGGTTTGAAAATCAAAAATAATGAATGACTGAGCTATATATTATATTATATAGATATAATTATGGCAAATCAGCTCGTCACTGAAATTGAAGTATCTAAATGCAATAGGCAATAAATATTTTAATATTTTAAGAACGGACAGCTGTTGTATCTACTTTTATTTTTTAAATTAACCGTTATAAAATGTTATGATTTTCCAATTTAAAGTAAAATTCTACATTGCGTAGTCAATATACCAAAAAGATTACGGTGTATAGCTTTGGCAAATTGTAGCCGCTACACTATTATTTATTCTGTGCTGCTACGTGGTATCCTACCTACTCTATATTGACTTTATCACTTAAAAATTGAAAGGAAATGCATCATTCATTAACATTAGGATGGTACATCTTTTACTTTCGTCATATTTTTTTTCGTCATTAACTCTGTAGAGAAGAACTTTCTGAAGAAACTCCACATGCGTCGCAGTTGTTTGAAATGTTGTGCTTCTAAGGTTAACAATAGTCAGTGCAATTCGCCTCTTCTCTTAGAGAGAAAGGGTACATCTATATGGTAATTTTTAGTGCGGTCGATGTTAGGCCGGGTCAGGGGTCGGCTCCGTATTTTGAGTCTACGTCTGTATGACTTCGCGATGCAATACTCGAAGCCTTGGAAAGTGAGAAGCGAAGTAAATCCCTTCTAGGACATTGTTGGTTGTACATGAATTACGAAACTAAGAGTTTCGATGTTGTAAAAGAATCGTTTTCAGAATATTGAAGTGCAGTAAGTAGATGGATGTCTCAAATGTATTCAAGGAGTTAGATGCTATTATGTGCACCCTGAGTGAGTTAGGGGGATTAGGCCTTAGTTGAGCTCACTTAGTCACTTTGCTAACTGCTGAACCAGTGAGAGTTGGTTGACTTCACACACAATCTTTAAATTTCTCAGCAGACGTGTGCAAGTTTCCTCACGATGTTTTTCTTTACTATGGCGAAGAGCGCCTAATAAAGCCGCTATTTATTATTACATCTCCCTATTCTCGTGCCTATTTTAGATTCCATTGCTGTATTTGGGTCACACTTAAAATGGCAAATTAGTACTGCAACAGCAATGATTAGCATCTTCGAGAAAGAGATCAATCGTCGAATGCAACTCGGCTGGGCAGCGTTCGGGAAGCTACGTAACATCTTTTCGTCCCAAATACCGCAGTGTCTCAAGACGAAAGTCTTTAACCAATGTGTGTTGCCAGTGATGACATACGGATCAGAGACGTGGTCGCTTACAATGGGCCTCATAACAAGACTCAAGGTCACCCAAAGGGCATTCCATTGAATGGGCTATGTTCGGAATTAGAAATGATGAGATTCGCAGGCAAACCAAAATTGCTGACAGCCCGAAGAATTGCGAGACTTAAGTGGCCATGGGCGGGGCATATTGCACGGAGAACCAACGGACGATGCTTCGGCAGAAAAGTTCTCAAATGGCGAGCACGCACCGGAAGACGCAGCGTGGGTAGGCCTACAGGGTGGACCGACAATCTGGTGAAAGTCGCGGGAAGCCGCTGGATGCGGGCAGCGCAGGACCGGTCGTTGTGGAGATCCTTGGCGGAGGCATTTGTCCAGCAGTGGACGTCTACAGGCTGAGATGATGATGATGATTACGAAAATATGATTGCTGTACGTACATATAAATGACATAGGTATTAGGGGTCGAAGCGTGTCTGCTTCTCCACTGAGATGCTCTTATTACAACATAGCTTATAACATTAAGGTTTACACTAATTCATTCTCCTTCCACGCCATCTTACTATCTTGATAATAACGTTATTTCTAAACACAAAATAACCGCATACTTGGTGGTCTGCGCTGGCGCACAGATTCCCATATTTATTTACGACACATGAATCAGGTATTTAGTAAATCCAGACAACGGATGCGACGCGACCGGTCGCAAGTCGCAAGTCGCACACAAAGTCGCAGGTCGTAAAACACGTCCCCAACTATAGATCATACGGGATTATTGGACGACTAGCTTGGTCGCCGCGGTTTTAAGTAGAATTGAATTTATTATACAATAGGTAAATATCACAAAATTATAATTCTTGTGTTTTTATTTTTATTGCTGATTGTTTTGAAATAACTTTAAATGGAATGGAACTCTTTTTTTTTATTAGTCTAAAGCTTAATTTACACTTTGGTAAGTTGTAAGTTATCAGTAACACTTAACCTAATCAAGTACTGAATTCGCAACAGTACTAAATAGCCTTTATAAATAATATAATATTAACATTGAATAATAAAAACTTGATGAACAAACTCGCATTCTCATCTTATACGAGATTCATGATAAAATTTAAGTATTAAAGTATGCTCTTTATAAAACCTAGGTCTCAGGTGTTTGAATATGTTATTGTGACCTAGGAGAACGAAGCCTAAGTACAGTTTATTAATTTTAGACTGTCACTGGCTATTTACGATTAAGTATAGACTTTGACAGTATTGAAGAAAGGGATTATGTTTCGTACAATGGCAGGCGCAAACTTTGTAGGGATTTTGACATAATTGAAAAACTACATATGCAGTAAAAGCGTCGGTGCTCTAGTGGCTAGGGCCGCTGCCTTCCTTCCGGGAGACGCGAGTTCAATCCACCGCGAGCCAATTAGAATTCATATGTACGTTTATTCGACGCTCTTACGGTCAAAGTCAAAGTCAAAATTATTTATTTCCATAGGATGTAATAACATCACTTAGATCTGTCATTACATTTGACGTGTGAAGGAAAACATCGTGATGAAACCGTCACACTCCTGCGAAGAAATTCAAAGGTTGTGTGTGAAGTCGACCAACCCGCACTAGGCCAGCGTGGTCCAGTAAGGCCGAATTGCCCTAATTCAGGGTAGGCTCGAGCCCCTCGGCGGGGACGTATCTTCTTCTTCTTCTTCATCGTGTGGGATAGGGTAAGGTCGATAACCGACTTCACACACCCTAGTGTCAGTGTGGGTATTTTGTGGGTGAGGACGTGAGCTGTTGATGATGTGCCAGTGTGATAGAGGCATTTTATAAGAAGACAAAACAGGTCGCTTATCTAATATAATTCAGAGTAGGCTTGAGCCCTTTGGTGGGGATCTATGTGCGATGTTGCCTGTTGATAAGAACTATTAGATGGGATGTCATTCTTATTTACGATATATTAAAAATGCTGATATCGTAAAAGTAAATTTTCTAATAGAAATAAAGGGTTATTATAAAGACTAGCACAGCACAGGAGAGCATGGAATGCTTCGAAATGAGATGGAGAAGGCCTTCACCCGACAATGTGTACCCGAATAAAATATAATTATCCTAACTAATATTATAAACGCGAAAGTTTGTATGTATGGATGTTGTTACTCTTTCACGCAAAAACTACTGAACGGATTTGGATGAAATTTGTAACCTGGATTAACACATAGGTTACTTTTTACGGGAAAAAGTCTTATTCCACAAGAAAATCTTACAAAACGCGAGCGTAACCGCTAGTTACTACATTATTTTATTACAAATGTGAATGTTTATTATTAATGAAATGTTGTATACATTCTATTTATTTGAATTTTATTTGTTTACATAATTTGAAAAATGAAGCCTTTTATTATTATTAAATTTTCTAATAGTGCTTCGCGCAACATAATACATAATAATTTTTATTTTGTTGCAATTTACAAGTTTCTCTAAACTCTAATTTATTCCTTTTTTTAATTACGGGCTTTCAGTACTCACACTTAACCATCGCAATATAACATCATTGATCGCAATTAAAAAAAATTGTCTCCATAACATCTTTCCCAGACCATTACCATACAGCATTTAAAATATCACTAATAACAACCTACTCGTCAAACCAACACATTATCTCATACAAACCACAGTTTAGTTACTTTAACAATTATCCGACAAAAACATAATCATATCTGCGTACAGTCGGCCAATAAAAACGTAGACAATAAGGTACAGTCGCCGATTGTTGAGCGTGTGTGAATTGGGCCGTGCCTTGACCGCGTACAATGGATCTTTTACTCGTTGCCTTGGTGGTGTTAGGATATCCGACTGTATTCGTATTGGATAATACTCTTGTGATTCTATGCAAAGTCGTCTTTGGAGGAAGATGCGACCTGTGAAGATCTTAATTTATATATAACATTGTTTTGTTTTCATGACAACGCTCAGTGGACAGGATGTAGCTGAAGAGTTTTCAAACTCATCATCATTGCAGGTCGTAAGCTCGATCACCGACCCCCATGGACGCAATGAGTCAGATTTATTGAGATAATAGCCAGGACCAACGGGTTAACGTTATGAGTAAGATTACTGGGTTAACGTGCTTTCCAAAGCATGTCCTTAACGAGCTAGGGATTCTCGAAGTAATTTTTGTTTCGCCTATACTGAGATTCAAACCTTGAACTTCTTTAGCGAGAACCAGCTAGCTGTTTTCAAGCTTGACCAAAAACAATAATAATCTTAATAGATAGAATAATGATCTATAGATCTATAGAATAATCTATAGAATGATCCATAGATTACTATTGTTACAGATTATGCCTATTAAAGAAATATCTAATAATTATAAAGCAGATAATGAATAATTTTGTCGATTTTCGACAGGACTCGAACCTGCATCTCCTTGACTATCCGGTCCAGTAACAGGCGCATTAAGTAAAAAGCAGTGACAAATTAGGCGACCTGTCACAGCAAGCTTGGTGGCATACTTGGTAATGCGCCTGTTTCTGGTCCAAAGAGATAGCCAAAGAGATGCAGGTGCGAGTCCTGTCCAAGATCGACAAAATTTTTCATTTTCTGCTTTATATTTATTTGACCTAATCAAATCTCATCATAATTGTCCTCAGTCAAAAGACGGCCACTGCTTGATGAAGACCTCGCTAAATTGATCCACATTGTGGGGAGGCTGCCCACCGCTGTGTCTTCCGGAGCATGGTCGCCACTTTAAATCTGATGACCAGCTCTAAGAACAATTTGACTTGCTCATTACCTATATATCATCATCATCTCAGCCGAAAGACGTCCACTGCTGGACAAAGGCCTCCCAACCCAAGGATCTCCACAACGACCGGTTCTACGCTGCCAGCGTCCAGCCGCTTCCCGCGACCTTCGCCAGATCGTCAGTCCACCTTGTGAGGGGCCTACCCTCACTGCGTCTTCCGGTGCGAGGTCCCTACCTATTCAGTTTCAATTAATTTGATTTATGTTTCTACGGGGAAAACATTGAAAAGAAACGTCTTGTCCACAAAAAAGTGTAATTGAAAGCAACTGATCATCCTCTTTCACATAACACACCATGCAATATATGTCCCATAAATTCAACGCATTTAACAACCTTACTCTACACTAATTATTCAAAGTACTCGTTAATTTCAATTCCAGCACTGAACTATTTTCACTCAAGGCATAGAATCCGGAGAAGCATTTCTCGAACGCGAGAGCAAAATTGATTTTATTCTACAAAAGCAGCCCTTCATAAAGATTCCTTTCAGAGTGTGCAATAATGTGAACTAATTTATTCGTCCTGTAGAAATGTATGCCGGTGGCTGTATAGACCAGAAGCTGGTAACATTTTATGTTCAGTAGTCAGAGGTCGATAACACGGTCGGTCTCTTTTATAAATACTGGAGTTATATTGTTACTGTTGTAAGAGCAAAAAGGTTTAGGTAAATTTTTACTTATTGTTAAGTTAGTTGTTCACTTAGCCGTGTGGTGACGGCAAAGTAGAATACATTTGTCACCAACCCCTACTCTTCCCGTGGGTGTCGTAAGAGGCGACTTAGGGACTACTCACTGAACAGGGAACGGGCAGAAGCGCTCTCTGATACAGTAACCTTTTAATCTGCGATCTCCAACCCACCTGCCAAGCGTGGAGATTATGGCAAAACCCTCCACTTAAGTGGAGGAGGCTCATAGTCCAGCAGTGGACTGTAACGGGCCGTTGATGATGATGTTGATGAGTTGTTCTAAAAGAGTTTTTTTTTTCTGTTTTGAAAGGAACCTTACAAGGTGAGTGCAGGGACCAACCTCTCAAATCTTGAAATGAATCTTTACGTAAAAAACCGGGACCAAGAAGAAAAAGAAGAATAGCGGGACCAAATGCATTTTATCTTTACCATGCGATTTAGCCTGTGACGTCTACAGTGTGACAGTCTTACAAAGTGATTTTGTTTAACACTATTCCCCTAGAATTTGCATCTAGAACCTATTAATTGGGATCTGAACAATCTGAAGGCTGGTTATAAATATAATTGAAAATCTAGCGGTCCGCCCGCGGCTACGCTCGCGTTGTGTAAGATTTTCCCGTGGGAATAAGACGTTTTCCCGTAAAAAGTATCCTTAGTTGTAATCCAAGGCACATCCTATCTCCATTCCAAATTTCAACCAAATCCATTCAGAACTTTAGGCGTGAAAGCAGAACAAATTTGTAAACATCCAAATATATTTTCACATTTATAATATTAGTGTGATAAATCATAAACATATACATTATTGATCACAATTTCATATTATGTAATTGACTAAACGCTATGAAGTGTTCATGATGGGTAACGGGAGCCTTATTTGGTAGATTCCAGTGCCGGTTTGACCCGAGAACGAACCTATGACCTTGCGGTCAGTGGACATTTATTAGGTAGAACATTCCTGCTGCAAAGATGCGGTGAGCCATAACATTACATTAAAACACAAAAAGGTACAATAACAAACTGTACGATTTTTTTTGGCTATTTAAAAGCTCTCTCAAGTTTCTAGTAGTAGTTAGTAGACCCGCTTAAAACAACAACAACTGCCTAAAAAATAACGAAAACTTTAGCATAATTATTCAATTTGTCAAAAACAAACCAAAACCTTGTGGCCATTTTTTCTGAAATCTTTGCACCAGAATAACAAATCACAAACCACAAACTTGTCAAAATTGAGAAGTGACTCATCACAATCTTGGCACCCATATCCATATCACCTTTCATTCCAAACGGCTCCAGCACGCCCCAAAACTAAAGTCGAAAACTAGATCCCGTTTCAAACGACAATTTGTCAATGAAACCGTTTCCGAAAACAAACAAAAAAGTCATTGTAATTCAAAACCGCACTGGCTGGTTTATTTTTTCTAATAAAGTGATAATCTGTCTATTGTTTATCTTCCTACTAAGTAAACAAAGGACTGTCGACGTCCTACTGTGTTTTTGGATTTCTTTTTCTCTTTTGTGACATTTTGGAGACATAATCCCCACAATATGGGCCAGTAGTAAATGCTAATTCTTTGGAAGTCAAACCCTTCTAATACTTAAATTATTGTTCAGCTCAATTTTTTCCAACGAACTGGTTGTTTTATTTAATGTAAAGATGATTTGAGATTTGACTGGACAAGACTGGAAGTTCTTAATTTAAAACGTGTGTTTGCTTCTGTTCTAGATCAATCTAGTGAAAGGAATCAATTTGATACGTATTTTGTACCTCAGTTTTAAACTAGGAATAGACTTATAAAGAAAAAAAAACATGCATTAACCTCCACTTATCAAATCGCAGTAAATTACTAGCATTGTTTAAAGACGTTTAAACATGTTTTTTTAATGTTATATTTTACCGGCCCTCTTCTTCGTTGTTGACCAACCTCACAGACCCTGACGTCAGAGTTGTTGAGCCGCCACACCTTTAACGGGGTTCTCTACTCTATAACATAACTCTTCAAACAGAAACTTGATATCCAAATACTTTTCCTTGTAAACCCTCAGAGCTTGGCGACTTCTCTCGAAACTAGACATGCTAAGAAGAATCATCTCTTGAATTTGCATTTCATAAAAGCTAAAATTTATTATATTTCCGTAATTTGATATCACCCAATAACAATATTACACATCTACAGCCTAATCTAATCAGCTTCATAATATGCATATTGCAGTTGACCCTTGATGCCCTTGAACTTACAACCTGTTTACGCCGTACTAGTAAACCAAGACAGTAGATTATTCTAGAAAGATAAACTGTACTGATTCTTCTAATTCCTTTAGTCAGAAATAGCAGATAAAAACCATCAAATATTTTCTACCCAGGGATTGACCTTAAAGAATTTGAATTTGGTTGGTTTTTTGGTTAGTTTGTTATTTGCTTTGAAACTTTTTGTTTTGTTATTTGGTTTGTTATTTGATTTGACTGTGAAAGTCAAACAATTTTAAATTCAGAAAACACTAGCAGGTCAATCATCTTTACTGTACTTTTTGCAAGTGTAATAATTTCTGCCCATACCACTAGTGTCGATTGGTGGTCTATTGGCTAGGGCCGCTGCCTCCCATCCGGAAGTCGTGGGTTTGATTCCCACCACGTACCAATGTGTTTTCGAATTTCGAATTCATATGTACGTTTATTCGACGCTCTTATACGGTGAAGGAAAACATCGTAATGAAAATGTAAATGAAGTGATCGACTAAGGTCTAATCGCCCCAATTCAGGGTAGGCTCGAGCCCTTCGGTGCTGATGATACCACTAGCATGATGTAAACAGGCGTTTAAGAACTCCGCTGTCCAGAATATCCCTCATTTGATAATCTAGAGTTATAGCTCTATTATTACGAGCTGCGAAATGTGCCTCCTTCTAAATTATTCATTTAGATAATGCAGCCCGTTAGTTTTATTCAATTTTACGTTCGGGAGACTGGGAGGCATTCTTCTGTTGTTGTAAACGAGCGAGCGATTAAAACACGTCAGCGTTTGTAAAAATGCATGTAACACTTTGTAATTATTTTACAAATTGTTTGTTCTATAATTCCTCTTGTGAATAAAAGTTTAATTTAAATAAATACCAATTCTATCAAATTGTTTTTATCAATATAAATTTTAAGAAAACACGATTTCTTTCACAATTGTCGTTTTTGACTAATGACAAAATAAAATAGTTTATAAATTAGTCTGCTTCTGGGAGGTAAAGTAATACTCTCTTTATTATTTGGAATTACAATGGTGGTAATAAAGGGACCAAAATTGTATTGTACTATAGAAATCTATTGTAGAATGCTGATAGCTTCATGTTCGACCGTCATAAATTTCAGTTATAATTTTCTCATCAACAAATTGGTAAAATTCTTAAAATACACCAAGGAAAATTTGTGATGTTTAGTTGATCTTTTCTTCATGTCTTATCTTAGCACAAAACTTAAAGGATTACCATGAATTCTGTATTGTAATAAACAAGTTTTAGCTAAAACTAAAGTAGTAAAGCAAGGAATAACCAAATTATTGTGGTCTTTGACTGAAGTAAAATGTAACCTTTTCAAATTAATGGTATTATCCTGCGCGCAGTAAAAAAACGAGAACTTTTTAATAGCACACCATTGTCGTATGTGCGAGCTTCTGAAATGTAAAAAAAGCAGGATTCTTTAAGTTTTTATTTTATTTTGATTATCATACAAATTTCACTTGATGGAAGAAAAAAACGCATAAACGCTCGTCTGTAAAGCCAGGCAGTCAAGGAGTCTGCAGCGCCCTCTAAGCCGCTATACCCATCTTGACACTTATCCCTTAGACCGACTAAATATTTTGATACAATCGCTCACAGATAAATGTCGTCGATTTATCAAAGGGCGGTGTGAATGCGGCCGCATACGATCAAAACTGATAAGTCCTCCTTTAAATTTATCAACAGATTATCAGTGACGTCTTCATTTGAAATGATTTTGATACTTTTTTAAGTCTTTTGGGTGCTAAATGTCATCCGGTTCTAATGTGTGGTTATTAATCAAGAGTATTGGAAACAGTTTGTTATAAACATCAGGCGATATAGGATTTCACATGAAAATATTAACAATTAATGAGGTTTTTTATGTGAGTATCAATCACACAGTTGCAAAAAATTGTGTATGTATGGAGCTTGGTGAGCTACTATGTATGGAAATAGAATTGACTTTACTATACTGGAATGTATAATAGTGCAAAGTTTGGAACTCGTAGCGTAAAATTATTGCTACCATATTTTTGGAACTTTGGAGATGGAATTCCATATTCAAAATAGTTAGTGAGTTTTATCACAGACGAAAACACAAACAGACAAGCTTCAAACTTATACGTTGGAGTTTCAAAATAACCCAAAGTTTTCTCGTTTTTTTGTATCTTGATAAAATCGCCTGATATCAGGATACAATTAAAACAGGCTATTATAATTAATAATCATAAATAAAGAGTGATATCCAAATTATTGGCGATAGGCGTGGCGACCCGACCACAAACCAAACTAAGAATTTGTAGGTGGGCTACGGTGAATGATTGCTTGGCAATATACTTAGAGAAGGATGTCTGTGGGCGAAAACTAGATCTTAATCTGGTATAAATAATTATGACAAAATTTTAGAACGTAATTTATTAGAGCCAGTTCTGCCGTTAAGTTGATCAAAAATATTTGACGTAATAAATTAAATTAAATTGTTCTTTCAGTTCTTAATTGGTCTTCTTTAGGACTGTATGATGGTTTAACCTAATTATTCGAAACATAAGATCGAAAATCGATAACAGATCGATCGATATATGATAGAAAGAAAGAAAAACAAAATTATTTGCATCAATATGTGTACAAAACAGGGTCTTAATTTAAAAATACATTTGGTTGCAACATAAATTAATATGAAGCCAGCAAGCTGACATGCAAAATTTTTACTATGTAAATTTATTTGTCTTATTTTAATTTCGCCATGCATGCAAAATGCATTTAAAATTTTACAATTACTACCATACTATATTTCTTCAATCGTCTGACAGTAGTACAACTAAAAAAATACTAATAATAGCAAAATTTTTAATCAATAACAGTCGCAAAATTTTCAAAAAATATTGCGACTTACTTGAAATATTGTTACTTACTTAATGACTTCAGTATTAGTCATTCAAAAATGACATCATCAATGCATTAAAATTTTTAATAAGATCTTAATTAGTTGATAAAATGCCTGTTTTTGTTTACTTCTGATTGACAGTACAATTACCCATAATTTTGTTAATTGATTGCCATATTAATCAAGTTAGAGATTGAAGTGAGCAAATTGTGCCGCCTCTTGGTCTACAAGTGTCAATCAAATGGCCGTAATTGTAGTCTACTGCTAGATTTCAGTTTTAGACTTTCCGAATATAGCTAAACCTTGACCTAGGCCATCCTAGGCCATGGTTAACAATATAATCGTGCCACTTGTACCGATTCCTTATTTGATGACCTCCCAGATGAATTGATGACCTGAGGAAGTTCGCTGGTGGTGGCTGGATGAGGAAACCGGGTGATCGTGCACTTTGGCCTGCCCTTGGGGAGGCCTACGTCCAGCAGTGGACTGTAATAGGCTGATTGATTGATTGATCGGGGCAGATGAAACCAAATACTTGCTTGTTCGAAACTATTACTGGAAAGGAAATTATTATATCTTGAAGAGCAAATTCCTGCAAGAACGTCAGAGATGTAGTTAATCAATTCACACAGAATAAAGTAAGTTAATATTTTAAGCTATAGCAAATTTTTGGAGAAGTAATACATGAATATGAAATATAATAGAGTTGTTGGGGAGGCCTACGTCCAACAGTGGACTGCAAAAGGCTGATTGATTGATTGGATGATAATAGAGAAAAGATCAGATCCGACACTGTGGGTGAAGTTTCTGTTGGGTGAAAAAGCTGTTTTTCTCCACAGTGAATGTACGTACACCTTATAGCAAAAGTGCCAACTATGGCCAAACTTTCATCCTTGGCATTATTAGCTAGCTTTGACGTCGAAAATTTATTTTGACAAAACTTTTCAAAGTCAAAGTCAGTCTTTATTCGAATTAAGATTTTTACAAATCATTTTTCGACGTCAAAGCTATCATTCGATCATGAACTCGTCGTCGTTTCGTTTTCTTCATAACACTACAGAAACTAATCTTATAACTTAGAAAATCCGTTACAACAATATAATGATTCACACCTTCATCAATATTGATCCAATTAATAAATCATTAAATCTAGAGCCAAACAATGTTGTCTACAAAGGCACCGGTGGTCTGTATATAATAGCATTATTATAGTGAATTTAATGGGTTTCATCGTTAGCGGCTTTTAGAAAAGGAATCATAAACTAGATGTATATTTAGATGATAGGGTTATCTTGTAGATGATGTATAAAGCAGCCCTTTATTGTCCGAAGTATGGCCTACTAACAAGCTAGAATCTAGGTCCAAAAATTCATAGACTTGGCATATTGGCTAAGCAACGAACATGAAATACTGTTTTTTTCTTAATATGATATAAAAGGTACCACCATCAACAACAACCCAAATACAGAGTGAAATATTATTCGATTTAAAGCTTTTACTAGAGTCAATATCAATATCAACGGCCCGTTACAGTCCACTGCTGGACTATGAGCTTCCTCCACTTAAGTGGAGGGTTTTACCATAATCTCCACGCTTGGCAGGCGGGTTGGAGATCGCAGATTAAAAGGTTACTGTATCAGAGAGCGCTGCTGCCCGTTCCCTGTTCAATGCGTAGTCCCTAAGTCGCCTCTTACGGCACCCACGGGAAGAGTAGGGGTAGGTGACAAATGTATTCTACTCTGCCGTCACCACACGGCTTACGAGAGTGTTCAGTTAATAAAAACTGAAAAAAATTCTCATGAAACATAGGCTGGGATGACAGACGACAACAAACTGGCCTTTTCATACAAAACCGCACTGCCAGCAAGATTTACCATGGGAGATTATCTGTTATCTTGACATTATTATTATTGACATATCATGTATGTAGGTATATATGTAGGTTTGTATGCCCTAAGTTTAAGTAGTTTGTTTATGTAACTTTGATTAATAGTATTAGCTTACACTATTCTGTTATTCTTGTGTGCACCGTCCCACAGTTCCATTGCAACTTTCTTGTGCCCAAAGGTTGCGTGGAAGAAATTGCTACCTTAGCAATTGAGCCGCCTATCTGTACACCCCTTCATCTATCTCTTGTACTTTCAAGCTATATCCTTGTGTGCAATAAAGTATATTCTATTCTATTCTTATTTCATAATGTGTTACCATTCCTAACCAAGTCCGCTCTCTTACATACATACTCTTTTATAATAATGCATAAATGTTTCATATCAGTTATGTAATGTGCCGTTTCTTACCATATTTTCTACACTAATTTTAAAATCTCTTCATTCAAAAGGCATTTCGAAAACTTCCAAACTAGCTTTACTTCTTACCGCTCCTTAAATCACGCACCTCATGCTCTCAAATCATTTTCCCATTACTCCACAGTATTGAAACTATGCATATACCATGTCACAAACTACAAAACCCAAGACAAGTTTACATCGGTCCTATCAAACGCATGAAATTCAAGCCCGATCAGTCACACTAGAAAGCAAAAAATATCGTTATCTTGCATTATTGGCATTACAATTTTATTGCCAATAGGAGAAATATTAAATCTCTAAAAGCTAATCGGCAAGATGAGTATTATATGGCGCGATTAGGAAAATTATCTTCTATGATCGTGTATTTTGAGTATTCAGACGGACAATTGTCCATGTAAACTCGATCAATCAACAAGTTTGAAAATAGTTTTCCGCATAATATAAAACTACCTGTGCGAGTTTATCATATACCAATCTGTCGTTCACTTCTTTATCGTGAAATTATTTTTTTTTTTCCCATATCATTTTCCAAGGTTTCCTAGTCTGTGGCCTTACCGTACACTGTTCTATAAGGCACATTAATCAAATACCCATACAGCTCCCAAAGTAAGCTATCGGATTAACACGCAGTGCGGTGAAACGATATCTTGGACGGAACGTGTTAATTCTAAGAGAATGTTTGGTTTGGTTTAGGGGTCTGTGTTTTTATGGACGGTTGAAAAAAGCAGAAATTTTTTTTACACTTTTTTTATGGTATTTTTTTAATAAAGACTTAAATTAAATTTCATCCTTTTTGTTATATTATTGTTTCGTATCGTAGCATTTAAAAAACATTTTCAAACTTTTAATACACTTTCAATAAATAATTAGAAAACAGAATGACCATTTTATCTACAAGAAAATTGAGATAAACATGTCACTTACTAACTGCACAACAATGCAAAATCAGACAAATTAGGTACCTATACAGAACCAACTATATTAAAACGAAGATCACACCTCCTAAACAAACTTCACCAATAAATATGAGAGAGTCCGTTACTCAATACATGCAGTAACTATTATCTACTATAACGACGTATTTAGGTACAGTCGCCGATAAATATCCCGCTCCAAGCCGGTACAGTCGGACTAATAAATTTATTGTAAAATTGAGACGTATGAGCCAGATCTAATCTCGGATACAAGATTTATACGACAAATGGATTTATTTGAGAAAAAAAAATGTCGCGGCCATTAGATCCGGTTAAATCCAGTTAGTAAGTGACCCGAAAGGATCGACGTGTTTTTTGTATTTCTAATTCTGGCTTAGATTTTGTAGCCATCAACAGCTCATATACGTCCCCACCGAAGGGCTCGAGCCTAACCTGAATTAGGGCGACTAGGCCTTAGTCGACCACGCTGGCCCAGTGCAGGTTGGTCAACTTCACACACAACCTTTGAATTTCTTCGCTGGAGTGTGCAGGGAAAACACATTGGTACGTGGTGGGGATGAACCCGCGTTTCCCGGACGGGAGGCAGCGGCCTAATCCACTAAACCATCGACGCTCACCGACCTCAGATTTTGTAGGCGTTTACAATTAAGGATGTAAATGCAAAATTATGGCAAACTTTTTATTTATTTCAGTATTTTTTACAGGTTCACGTTATAGGTAGAATCTATTCGTATGGTTCCTTAAACATTCTTTGACCTCCTTTATTTAAAAACCTTAGTTGAGAATGTTTGTGTTCTAAAAATAAAACTTAAAAATAATGCAGCTAAAATTCACCTAGTACTGAAAAGGACCCGAATCCGACTCCGAATTCATAACATATTGGCCCCAATTGACACTGTCGCGCTCTAATCTTTAATTTAAGTTAGTCAGTCCTTTTTACCTTTTAATGATTGAAAAAGTACAGGAGATGGCCATTTTAATATTATTAGAGCTGTCAAACATCGAATTTGAACCTTATGGCCGTGTCGATTGCACAATTTTAGAGAGCACTTAAAATATGCGACTTAAAAATCTCTTAAACTGACAGGTATGCTCTTATTTAAGGTTATCATTCGTTCAAATTAATATCATTCGTTCATCACTTCTCTTTCATTGGTCATAAAAACGAAAAGGAAGAATTAGAGCATGACAGCCCGAATCGAGGCCATTATGCCCAGACTCTCTACACGCATTCTCAATCACAATATTACTCATCTCCCTGGTTAACAATAACCATCAAAACGTAAACACGATCCTGTCAAAAACATACTCTTCCGAAACGGTAAATAAAAGCCTAGAGAAGAAAAAACGTGACGTCACGAGCCCTAACGGTCAACTAAGGAACCGGACAACCCTTGTTATGACAAAAAAGTTTGAAAGAAGAATACAGTTTGGAAACGAGCGCCATTAGAAACGTAATAAAACAATAACTATTTATTCTACTTTTTTTAACGATTGTGCAAAATTTCTTTTCGTAGAAATTAGGCTGTCGCATGTCGGCACTTTTGCAATTTTTTGGACCTTTGTTTTTTATGTTCGCAAAATTTTAGGGTTGCAATTAAGAACGTTTTTAGTTGGTCTATTTTATAAACAAACTGTATACAGTTAGGTTACAAATGGTATCATTAATTTTTTTGGAATAAGTCCAATTTGTTACTTTTTTAACTTGTCACACAAGAGACCGAAAAGCATTATCGATGTTTTTGTTTTAAAATATATCTTAAATTTGGGACCATCATAACTACTGTATTTAAATCCAAATTGATAGAACATATATTTCAAAAACTTGAACAATAAGTAGATGCATGAATATGGTAAAGTTGTATTGTATTGTGTTGGTAATTTTTTATTGTATTGTAGAAGGAAGTCTTGTAAATTATGTGTGAGCTTATGTAAATTGCATTTAGATAGCAAGTAACTTAAAACAGTATATTATAATAGGGTAGATATTTCTGCCAACAAACTGCTTTGCAGTTTGGCTGAATCTACGTATATTTAAGTCACTGTTAAAAAATAATTGAATAAACGATTTATTTATTTTATTTTATTATTTACTTACTTATAAGTACTGTACTGACACGGTGTATCGATTGTTTATCCGCAAATTGAGTGACCAATCATATTTTTTGTAATAAATAGGTACGACGACGCAGTAACACAAGAATAGCAACTTTTTACTGTAGGTCATAGGTGCAATGTTGATACTGATCGTGATATATCGCGGAAGTATCAAAGTGGTGAGGTTGATGTTTATATAATTTATTATTACTGCTAATACGGTCAACAATAGCTCAAGATAATAACAAAAAGTATCCTTATTGCAATGAAATAGAATATGAATATCACAAGCACATTCAATCTTCATTCTTTATATTTTAATGTCTTTTTTAAAAACAAATAAGTATCTGTATAACTTTATCACTTTAGATTTTTTTATCTAGACATAGAAAAATATTTTTTTCAGTCTGAAAAATAAACAACACAAAAATTTAACTGGCTTGACGTAAGTTTGAGGACCAGCTGAATGTTTCATTAGTATAAAACAGTGTAAGTTAAGTGAGTTTAAGTGTTAGTGTGTTAGCTGAATTTTTCATTAGTATAAAATAGAGTATAAGTTAGTTAAAGTGTTAGTGTTTTTAAAAAGAAACGGTTTTTTAACGGAGTCTCAACCCAAAGAAATGTTACCATAACATTGAATTTTATTGTCCATTACCTTTTTGACAAAGGATTCCGAAGAAACATTTCACGCTACTAATAAGGTGTAAATGTCTCCATCCACAGAACGGGACCAAAAATGGTCGCTCTCATTCCTAAAGAAATTTCTTCCAAATTCTTCAGCCGAAATGAAGTAATTTAAAGAACTTTTTACTTAATCACCTCGCAATTTTTCAAATAAATATTATATACCCGACGATATTTTAAAGTAACCAAGTTAATTGCTGCGTATGATACGTTAATTCCCGTGCAGTGACATGGCAGAGTAGAACACATTTATCACCAACCCCTGCTCTTCCCGTGGGTGTCGTAAGAGGCGACTTAGGGACTACACATTGAACAGGGAACGGGCAGCAGCGCTCTCTGATACAGTAACCTTTTAATCTGCGATCTCCAACCCACTTGCCAAGCGTGGAGATAATGGCAAAACCCTCCACTTAAGTGGAGGAGGCTCATAGTCCAGCAGTGGACTGTAACGGGCCGTTGATGATACGTTAATTCTAAATTTTACTATAGTATAGTCTATATAGCTAGCACGCGTCGTTTTTCCTGTGGAACATTGTTTTATTTTTTTGAGTCTAATGTTATCTTTCCATAACCCGGGAGTTTTTTTAAATACATTTTCCGTTACAAAAAGTACCCTGTAAATTTCAAAATTTAGATCGATTAAGCTGTGAAAATAAGTACTTTGTGAGTACGGTACGATAGATTGGTACATACATGAAAATAACTCTCCTCCTTTTGCGTAGTCGGGTAAAACAGTCGCGCTCTGCTGCTTGTTAACATTTTAACTTATATTTACAAAACAATTCGTGAATTGTGCCGAATGCCCAAAGAAAGTTTTATAAGGGTTTGCAATACTTTTTGAAAAACGGCTTTTGTTTGCAGTTTTTTAAGGGACGTTCATAAAAAATGTGCAAGGCTTGTTACAGAGGAAAGTCAATGTTTGACAGTGTTATTTTTATGGTTTTTTTTTTTTTTTTTGTGAAAGAGGCCCATCGTAACGAGTGCATTACCAACCTTGAGTTTGACTACTTACTGTAACTTATGATGGAAGTCGTTATAAGTAGTTTAAAAATAAGTAAATTAAACTTAGTGAAAACAGATAGGCAAACTAAATAAAAATAGTTGATTCTGCCTTACCAGCTACGAAATCGGTTGCTCCGGAAAAAAAATTTAGACGGGCTATAAACTGGGATAAATAAAGATGCTGGGCTGATTGGTGTCAATAAAGAATATTTGTAACAATAATCGACTAGTTTTACGTACTTAAAAATATTAAAATGCATGTAATTAATTTTAATTTAAAAAAACATGGTTTGATTGTAGTCTAACAAATATTTGCGTTAAAAATCGTGACTGAAAAAGTTGGCAATGAATAACGAAGTAACTGAGAAATCAAACATTTTGTGGGAGGATCTGTGATTCGGTTCTCTATAATTATTGAACCCGTGATACCGTTAATTTTAAATTCGAAACGTTTATAGTTTGTAATCAACAAGTATGTTATAAATTAATTAGAGAGTTTGTTCAATTCAATTCTACCTACAACAAGCTGTTTGCACTACTTTGCACAATATTTAAATTATAAATAACACACAAAAAAAAACAAAGTCAAACGTAACGCCTAAATATAGATTTTAGGTTGCACTCGTTGTAACTTAATTGATGCAAATATTTTGTTTAACACTGCTAACATTTCTAAACAAATCTAAAACAACAAAAACATGTTAATCTTACATATAATTAATTTTATGGATATAATTCCAAAACCTCTATACTATGACATCATTAATTTATGCCTACATTCCGTTTTCCTCATAGCTAGAATACCACATCTACGCATCAACTAGAGTCGCGATAATCAACGCGCAATCTGTAACGTTACGTATCGTTTCATTAATCGAAGGTGCGCCGACGCAGTCAAAGTTCACGCGATCCCACCACGGTAACGCACCAAGCGTTAGAGAAAGAGAAGCCAATACGCAGAAAGATAAGCGAGCGACGAAGACAGACAGATGAGTAGAGTTGCGTTAGAAGTTAACCACGCCTCCTCAGCCGCTCAAGCTCCGAGTCCTCCCTCGCGAGCATTCGTGCGCGCGCGCCGACCTAGCCACACGCAGCCCGCGTTCGAAATTTCAAAAATGGAATCGGACGCACGATTTCATAGCCATCAATAGCTAGTGTCAATTTATCAACTTTATTCTTCTAATTCACCTTTTCTGTTGTACTTTTAGAAAGTTTTCCGGACAGTGTCTTTTTAGTATTGAGACAATAAATGTGTTTAGCGAGTTTGCGCATTTTCAGTTTGCTTTTTCAGTTAGTATATTCTTGTAAATGAATTCGGCGACTTTGTTGAACATCGAAAGTGACTGACTGTGACATTTGAAATCGACATTGCTGGTAATTGAAGCGCCACGTATACAGGTCGCCAGTGAAATTTTTATTGACACAACAAATATTGTGAAGTGTTTGTGGGATTTTTCTGGCGGTTTGTTCTGTTTTGCTGATTTAACACCAAAGACATAAAGGTAAGTCGATGATAATAATATTAACATGTACCATTTTACCATCGTTTGTTGCATAAAAAAGGATTAATCAATTTGTCATCGCCAGAGAAATACGCGGATTTAGATAGCACTTTTAATTTAAAAAATATTAATTTGTTACTCGTAGCTAAATTTTCATTTGATTGGAAAAATTGCATTCCGCAAGTTCTAAATCCAGTCATTATATTTTAAGCAATAAACTTTAGATAAACAAATTTTATACAGGCAATTTTCATTTTAATACATCTTGTTCTGCAAAACGAACGCAATAAATAAAAATACGCGAAATGTTTGATTCTTTATTTACTCACTTGTTAAACATAAATGTTAAAATAAATGAAAAATTTCAATTTTTGAGTTATACCGCTACTAACTGAAACGAGCCGTCACCGGTGTAAAAGACATCAACGAACGCGGTCGCGTTTTTTCACGTTTTATTTTATTTTATAAAGATAAATAGTTTCCGTATTATTTATACCTACATTTATTGCTATGTTCATAATATCATTACGACAAAATTACGTTATGTTATCAAAATTTCTTAATCTAAAGCTGTACATGTATTGTACACTTATGTCTGAGTACTGAATAGAGGTTTATTTTTATTTATTTTATATTTTTTTTATTTATAAATAAAGATAAAATAACTATAATTAAATAAATAGTCTTAAAATTGATATTTTTAACCAGGCATGATTTTTCACAGTAACTATGAATTTAAGAGTTTTGTCATTTTATAATAAAAAAAAATATATCGCACAAAAAATGTTATTCGAGTAGAATAAAGATCAGTGAATGTATACCTTCGCGTAGGTGCGTAGTATATCCTGAATCTTAACACAGAAATTATATAACCAAAAGTGGCTTTATTGTGTATACTCCTCAGGAGCCAATTAATCTCTGCTCACTTCTTTGCGTAGAAGCGTGATTTTATGTATGTATGTATGTATAGGTATATTCAAACTGCACATGAAAATCAAGACATGACCATGAGCTGTAGAAAATCATTCCCTATAGCAATTAAATTAAATATAAATCACACTAAATATTAGTGTGAAATATTATGTGAAAATATATTTGGATGTTTAGATGTTTGTTCCGTTTTCACGCCTAAACTACTGGACGGATTTGGATGTTATTTGGAATAGAGATAGTTTGTACCCTATAATAACACATAGGATACTTTTTACCAGGAAAAATTGTATTCCCACGGGAACATCTTACATAACGCGGGCGGACTGCTAGTAATATTATATTTTGGTGACTATGTTAGTATTGTATTGCCATCCATTATGATTATACTCTACTTCTTCATTACTATTTTCGTCAACCGGTATTCACAAATTGTGCTAATTTATATAGCAAGCGAACCAATTTTTAGTACATACTCACAAACAATGTGTAACAAAATTGTGATAATTACGAAAATTTGGCTCACATTTGTATAACCTATTTCAGATGACATTGAGTGTAAATATTTTCGGAAATGTAAACATTTTTTTATACATTTAGTTAGGTATTTTAAGTAGGTTAGCAAGTACGTATACGGTAAATCACTGTTGTGATAATATAAATCACTGTTGTGATAAATAGAAATCTGTCGATTTCTATTTCGTAGACTTTTTTTTAAGTAGTTCCGCTTCGCAATTCTAAAAATAATAGTTCAAATTTCCTTATATAATCTATCTATATCCATGTGGAGTGGGTGAGCCGTGTGGTGACGGCAGAGTAGAATACATTTGTCACCAACCCCTACTCTTCCCGTGGGTGTCGTAAGAGGTGACTTAGGGACTACACATTGAACAGGGAACGGGCAGCAGCGCTCTCTGATACAGTAACCTTTTAATCTGCGATCTCCAACCCGCCTGCCAAGCGTGGAGATTATGGCAAAACCCTCCAAATAAGTGGAAGAGGCTCATAGTCCAGCAGTGGACTGTAACGGGTCGTTGATGTTGATTATATCCATAACAATAGTACGTAATTCATTATTTATTTTTACTGCCATACGTGAAATATTTTGTTTTATGTTTGGGTCAACTTCCAAATAAATAATTTTAAAAATGTATAAATTTAGTAATTTGCATATTTTACTAAATATATTGTCGTATAAAACTGAGTGGTGTTGGTGGTCTAGTAGTTAGGGCCGCTGTCTTCCGGCCGGGAGACGCGAGTTCGAACCCCACCATGAATGTGTTTTCGTATTTCGAATTCATAATTATGTACGTTTATTCGACGCTCTTACAGTGAAGGAAAACATCGTGATGAAACCTGCACCGTGGTCGACTAATGCCTACTAATACCTAATCGCCCTAATTCAGGGTAGGCTCGAGCCCCTCGGTGGGGACATGTATGAACTCTGCTGTTAATGTTGATAAAACTGAGTAAAAAAAAACATAATTATATTATTTACGTTTTAAACCCATTTTTAGCATAATGTTATCTGAATAGTGTTTAATTGCCACAAAAAAGCTATAAAAAAATGTTGATAAACTTTCTAACTAACCCCTTTACCTTGATTGTCAAAAAACCAGAAAATCAACAAAACGAAAGCCATAAAGGCCATGGAGAAATACAAACACTAACATTTGAACCCGACATGAGATTATTCAGTAATCAAATAATAATCAGGCTACCTAGGAACCAAATGCCCAGCCTATTACTATGCTAGGTATATACTAGGCAGATATGCCCTATCAACTACACATGGCTAAAAACACTATTTTAGAACATGACTTTTTTGTGTAAAATGTATCATGTGTGTGTAATGCAGGGTAAAAACTATCTTAATTCCAAATTTCTTCTAAATCCGTTCAGTAGTTTATGTGTGGAAGCGCAACAAACATCAAAACATACTTTCACACTTTATAATGTTAGTGTGATAATATTTTAATCTAATTAAATAAAATAAAGTTCACGCAGCATATGGCCCGGTTTCCACCAAAGCGGAGAGGAGATGAGATGTGTTTGAATAACCAATCAGATTTCGTTATTGAAGCTAAGCGGAGAGGAGATGTGGAAATAACGAAATCTAATTGGTTATTCAAACACATCTCCTCTCCTCTTCGCTTTGGTGGAAACCAGGCCTAAGTAGTCGGGATAGATACAAATCTTCCTATATCTACACTTAAGTATAGTACAAACTTACTTTTTGGCGGGGATTTGCAAATCGCAACATCTAGTAACGCTCTGTTGCATTTCTAACTTCACACAACCAACACCCAAAATAAAATATCGTACTACTAAATTCGATTAATAAAATCATAGATGACTCTAAAACTAGGTTACACATGCAATTATAGAAAACACTAAAACAAATCCTAGCTCAATTGAACAATTGACCATTATGCAGTTATTAAAAACCAGATAAAAAAACTACGTAAGACAATGCAGTCACCGTGAGAGAAATTCCCAGGTCATAGGTATACGGTCTTTGTAGCCGTATAAGATTGGTGCAGGAGCAAAAAAAGACAAAAGTCGGTATCATAGGCTTTATGTAATATGTGCGACAATGAACAATAAGGATTGTTGAGATATGAGTAGGTATAATAGAGTTTATATATAGGTAACTAGGTAATGGGCAGTTTGGGTTGATTTCGGTTTTAATTTTGTTTGTATTCAAGTGGATTTTGTGATAAGCTGAAGTTAAACGTCAGTTTAATTTTAAAAATTGTTTAATATGAAATTCCCTTTTATATTTAAAATAAATATTGTACGCCAGGATAAAAGCGTAACAATTTTTTTTTTATAACTTTTTCGTTGGTAATTTCATTATCGGCTCGTACTGTCTCCATTGAGAGACGCAACCTTTAGAAAAGCCTTAAAATCACACCGAATCAATATTAAATAGAATCACAATCATAATAAACAAATCATTTTAAAATACTTCAAATATGATCCGAAATCTTACGATCGAAATTCTAATTGACAATTAGCAAACTTATGGATATTGCTAATGGCTCTATAGCAGCGTTATATACAACTATAATAAAGCTATTTATAGACATTGAGTAGGGTAAATGCACCCGTCGGCGTCGCGTGTCACTAATTAGCGGTTGCGCCTACTTGTAAGAGTAATTGTCGCTTTAGCACTATGGGAATTGTACGGATGCCTACTTCCGAGGTCGAATAGTGACTCATTACCCTACATAGGTGTTTTACAGGATTTATAGTAAGTGTGGGTAGGAGGTAGTTTATTAAGACCAAAAGTTTTTAAATAGACTTATTTACATTATTTTGACTCAAAGGCAAGTATTAGTTAAGTATAATATTATCATTTATTTATTTATTTGCCGTGTGGTAACGGCAGAGTAGAATACATTTGTCACCATCCCCTACTCTTCCCGTGGGTGTCGTAAGAGGCGACTTAGGGACTACACATTGAACAGGGAACGGGCAGCAGCGCTCTCTGATACAGTAACCTTTTAATCTGCGATCTCCAACCCGCCTGCCAAGCGTGGAGATTATGGCAAAACCCTTCACTGAAGTGGAGGAGGCTCATAGTCCAGCAGCGGACTGTAACGGGCCGTTGATGATGTTGATTTATTTATTTTAGATAAGGTCCATAGGTATAAAATTTGTTAGTACAATATTAATAATATATTTTGTTTAGTATGTAAACACTTCAGGTTTTTATTTTATAACAACTAATTCAACCAGCGCAGCCGGAAGAGACAGCCCTGTATAACCGTTTCTAGATGTATTCTAAAACGTTGTTAGTTTTAAGTGATTCACTTACCTAATTTCGATGTGAACGTGACAACATGTATTTATCTTTAGGTAAAATTACATTCAAAAACACGCGTTGCTTACTCATCCTTACGAGGAACAATAGTAATACCTACTTAGATATAAATCCATGACCTATTGTAACTTATGCTAAGTTAAACTTAAAATATAGTTTTTTGTCTAATGTTCCTTCATTTATGTCGGAACAAACTATTACAAACAATATATTTTTTTAGTACTATTGAACAAAGCAAATTGATTATTACCTTATCATCTCCTTCATCTCTTATTTACTTCAACAATTTTGTATTATTTGCTTTTTACGCTTCGTGTCTCTTTAAACTTCAACAGAACTGATTAATAAAAAAAATGCATTTTATTTCCGCAAATTTTGTATAAAATACTGTCCATTTTGAGCCTTTATACTTCCTGATATAATTAGTTATTATACAAGATTTATTTTTAACGTCTTACTATTTTTTTTTATATTTCTTGAGATAAAAAATCACCTCTAAAAACAAAACAAAATCTAAGAAAAAGAAAACAGTTCATTACTTATTTTTTTATTCAAATTAACAATACATGTCTCACCTCTACAAAGACTAATGGCGTCGATTTTTATTCGCCTAATCAGACGATTAACTTTTCTTAATCACTGACAAATTAATCACGCGATTACAACACGGTTATGGACGAATAAAGACCGTGTTGCAATAGTTTGAAACAGTTGACCATTGGGAAAGGGAAATCTCTATTTTATTAGCAATATAGAACATTGGTAAAAAATTAAGCTGAGTTAAACTGTTTGACAATTTATCGTGTAACCGTGCTTTACATAATTATGATGGCGCAGATATCCTTCTTCATCAATGTATTTTAATTTTGACAACCGAAATCATTGTGCCGCCAATGGCTTCTGATAATGCTCTAACTACTAAATTCGTAACGGTTTGACAGGCCTTCCGAAGCACGGAATCATATTTTTTTCGGAGAATTAGGTTACATTGCTACATTAGCCTAGGTTACATTAGCCTGCAATGTCCAAAGCAAACTGGAAAATGCTCACAATAATTTTATTATTTGACATTGTCCTCACCGAGATTCGAACCCGGAACCTGCCTAATGAGAGTATAACGCTCGACTGCTCAGCCACGAAGCCTGTCGCATCAATAGACATGACTTCACATCAGCCTGAGAGTGTCATTAACTAAGTAATGTTTAAGTTTGTATAACGAATGGAAGCTACTAGTTAATCCAACACGTTCCTAATGTAGACACTGTTCTGTAAACAATCCGTTTTTTTTTTTCTAGCATTAATACATTACCATCCAAGCTTTAGATTAAGCTCGATTGTTAAAACTATACCGAAAATCACGATTTAATCCTTACCTAATTGAAGTTCATCCTATTTGCCTTTTGAAGATAAATTATTTGCATAGTTTAAGAGCGAACGTAAAGACATGAGACCTTTGACAGCTACGCTTTTATTTTAGGCATTCATTCAAAATAGTATCATTCATTTATCTCCTTACTCATTTCTCGTGAAAAAAAAAGGATAGTTTAAGAGCATGATAAAGTAACCTATGGATTACTATGCCAACGTGTATACATTTATTTTTTACTTCAAAAACATCAAGTAAATAAAACATTATTTTTCGAACTTGGAACCTTAGTTTCAGAATCACGCCTCTCTAACAAATACACCGCTGACGTTCTTAGAAAACTTAGACCACGTTAATTAATATGCAACTATTTTTATTTTACGACGTGGTCAGTCAGAACGCTCCTTGCGGGAATCGTAGTTAGAAAAAGTACCTTAAGGAACACGTTAGTTAATTAAATGATCTAGTTTCATACAGCCTTAGATGGGATATTACCTTCATTGATTACGAATTGAATTGCAAATCAGAAGAGTAAATGTTTACTTTTATTCTGTTCTGCGGAAATGAGGTTCTTTGACGTCTTGTTTACTGTGCCTGGACCAGTCTCGGAGTCATTGGAACTTTTAAGGATACTGGTTGCAAACTGGAAAAATAAATTAAACAATTGATAGCTGAAAAAAATACATTACACTGGTTCTTAAGATTTTTTCGTGGTTAATTCAGCCATTTATTCATTCAGGTATCCATTCGGCTACTACATCACATGGAGACGTGGACATCCAACTCAAATCGACCATCTTTGAGTTAAAAAGACATCGAATATAAAAAAACTGACAACGAATCAATTCTTTGTTTCTTCTTTACCAAACCTGTAACAAATACCAAGTAGTCAGTGCTTTACATAATGTTTCGAACCCGCTCTGTAAAAAGAGTCTAAATTCTTTAGTTCAATTAAGCTTTTTAAAAGTTAAAAATCTAGAATAGATAATTATTTTTAAATTCAGTTCACTATTTCAAAGCTAATGAGTTCATAATTATCTCTTCAGTATCTTTGACCACGGTTGGTCATCATCGCACTGTTTTCACTGTCATTAGCCTTAGTTTCGGCTGTTATGACATTTTGGCTAACGACCCGGTGTGTTTTCTGTAGGACGCTAATCACTTTGTTGCGCCAAGTGAACTGAAGCTGATAAATTATTGCAGACTTTTAAACAGTTAAGCGGAGCTTTTTTTATTATTTACTTCATCATCAACAGCTCATATATACGTCCCCACCGAGGGACTGGAGCCTTGCCTATTTACTTAAACGCAATTATATCCAATATAGTGTGTGTATGTGTGTGTGTTTGTGTATGTGTGTGTAGGATGAACTTTCTTATCAAAAAGTTTAGCCCACTAACTTATAGATTATTGACAGTAAGTATGCTACTTATAAATGACTATAAAAATACCTTATAGTATTCTTTTTTTGTTAATATGCAGTTACAACAACACTATTGGATTATTGACTTTTCGTTTATATAGGAATAGAAATTATACATATAGTTAGAATTACCTACCTAGTACCTAGGTCACAGGATAACAGAAGCAACGCAAGGCACTAATATAGCTAGCTGATCTATTCATACGCATCATCAACATCAACGGCCCGTTACAGTCCACTGTTGGACTATGAGCCTCCTCCACTCAAGTGGAGGGTTTTGCCATGATCCCCACGCTTGGCAGGCGGGTTGGAGATCGCAGATTAAAAGGTTGCTGTATCAGAGAGCGCTGCTGCCCATTCCCTGTTCAACGCGAGGTCCCTAAGTCGCCTCTTACGACAACCACGGGAAGAGTAAGGGTTGGTGACAAATGTATTCTACTCTGCCGTCACCACACGGCGTACGCAAATATACCATTTTACTTATATGGCGAAAATTCTACTAAGTATATGAGGGGTTATCTGTGGGCTATAGATATCAGCAGACAGGAAGCATTTTATCTTAATTAACGCTTTTTTCTGTGTTTTAAACTCATAAGCACCTCATAAGCATTCTCGAAAACAACCATAAATTATAAGAAAAATCACACGAATTCTTAATCCAAAACGCGCAAAAATACTCCTTTCGAAGAACATTGTAACCAATCAATGGTACACGAGGACATAGCCCGAATATGGCGATGTAGCTGTTCGGATCACGATGAAGTTGTACGAGGTTAAGGTACTGCGCGCGCGCACGAAGCAGGATCGCTGGGATGTCTGACGGTCTACATTCTGTTGTTGAATGTCAAGTGGCGAGAAAATTCTTCAAAAATGCTTGGTTATATTTCAAATGTTTATGTCGGAATTTGTTGTTTCTAAATGTTAAATAAATCAAGGAAATAAATAAAAAAGCCATTGCCACTATAATCTATATGGACGATTACTACCTGCGTGCCCATGCTTTAATTTTGTATATTATGTTTCCATACAACATAAGTAAAACTACGCGGTCTAGAGTAAGTACGACCATTTTACATAATTCTTTTTAAATATACAGAAGAAAATAACAAGAGGAATTCTTGAAAAAGTAAAATAAATATTTAACGGATATTTCTTACACTGCCATCCTGATCCAAAACTAGGCATAGACGGTAATTACTCATTATTTTTTAATAATAATTAATTATGACGGCTCCGTAGCCCAGGTGGTAGTGTATCTGCCTCCGACGCACAGGGTCGCGGGTTCGAATCCCGCCCAGGGCAAACATTTGTGTGATGAGCACTTGTGTTTGCCTTGTGTCTGGTTGTTGTTTATCTATATATGTATGTATATATCTATTTATGTAATGTATATCAGCTGTCTGGTACCCATAGCACAAGCTCTGCTTAGTTTGGGATCAGATGGCCGGGTGTGAAGATGTCCCCACATATTATTATTATTATTAAGTAACCTTATACACGAACCCTACCTCAAAGCTTAAGACAATAAACTTTACCAACAGCATTTCTTATCTCTTAAAATCAGAAGTA
Source organism: Carpatolechia fugitivella (assembly GCA_951230895.1). Taxonomy (NCBI): domain Eukaryota; kingdom Metazoa; phylum Arthropoda; class Insecta; order Lepidoptera; family Gelechiidae; genus Carpatolechia; species Carpatolechia fugitivella. Next base: position 3,736,698 of record OX579658.1, read on the forward strand.
TTAAAATTCCACTTTCATTCAAATCGTAGATCGACTGCGCAAGTCGTATATCAGTCATACAGCAAGCAATATAACACCATAACCTAGGCCAACCTCGGCCCAAGTCCAGTTCCCACGTACACAACGTAATACCACCTAATGGAAACTATCATAATCGCAACACTAAGGTGTACGTACTTTAGAGTTCAGATATACTATGAGTTTTGCGGATTTCATAGTTTAAAAAGCATTAGGTTATTTGTTTTTTCTTTTCAGCCAGAGTTATTTAGATGAGAGAGAGCACATCTAAATAACTCTGGCTGAAAAGAAACCGCTCCGCTTTTTTTTCTGTCCAAAAACACTATTTATGGAATGTCATTATGAATGCATAAAAACAATTGGTAGTTAACTCGTATTAGCAACACTTCAGAAAGCTTAGTATAGCCAAAAGTTGTAGTAAACTTGAACCTATTGAAAATTATTGTCAAAGCCGTGTAACTTTTCAGAACCCGGATCAAAAGGCTTAACATTTTCACTGAAGCACGAAAACAATTATAATTTATTATATAGCTAAGCAGTCTATTCTAACTTAGTCCAGTCCATAGTCCAACCTACATTATTGAACTTATTAAAATCATAAGATCACTGCAAAAAAATATCCGATTCGCATCTCATCCAAATCCCACGCTTTCAATAGACACTTTAAAAATAACTTTCATACTTCTTAATTATTGTTTATAATCGTACCCGTGAATAGTATGATTTGTATGGAACACTTGACAATTCATTTGTATAAGTAATCTAACGGATTGAGAATCGCAAGTCATTACTATAAGATGCTCTTGGTCTTTAAGCTTTCTCTTGAATTAATGCGGGTTTTAAATATTATTTTTGAGGACTATTTGTATGTAATTTATCTTTAAGTAATAGTAATTTACTCCCGATGTCGTAGTTAACTTCCATCAGGTGAGACGAAGTTACATAATGCATTTATAATACACATAAAGTAGATCCACCCATAGGTATTGTAAAAAAATACATAATCTCCAAGTCTATATTCGTGTTCCTCCTTTTTTTCTCTTTCATAGACACTCGTTTGAACTTTGTAAATTAGTTGTGTTAAACGTTACTGAAACAAAGGCCAGATGAAAACGGTTGTCTTCTCTTTCGAACAAAAATTCTTAAAGTTCCAATTTCAAAATTAAATTAAATTTCAAAACGAAACGGCGTGTAAAAACAAAACAGCATCAATCAACGAAAACGTTAGGCTTTTTTTCGACCACTTAACCGAATATAAATTAAAATCTCACACAATACAAAGGAGATAGCTCCTGGCTATTAGATAATGGGCCGATAGAAGATCACCCCCAAGTAGCCGCTATCATTAATTATTTGGTCACTCGTGAACTATTAATTTTAATTAACTAAGAAATTATTTGTGTGGTCCAAGCTATGCAATAGTGAATTTAAAAAAATAAATATTAATACGTATATATATTAAAAAAAAATATATATATACACGTATAAAGTTCTAAGTATTTGTTTAGTTTTCTACTGTTATATTTTCAATGTTTATGATAAACCATATTTCCCATACCTACCAAAATATGGTAGGTGTAATATTGTTGGACAGTTGGTTTTCTACTAAGTTTTTTGTAGTTTTTTTTTTCTTAATTATTAAATTTTGTAGCGTATATCCCATTTGCGACTTATACCTTAGACCAAACTCTACATAAACTTTGGAGTACGATTTCTATCATTTGGTTCGCATGACCCCTTGCGTCAATGGACGCTCTCTAATTATACTGTGCCAAAATTTGACGTTACCTATCCTCGCTCCTCTTAACCAAAACAAACTTAAATCTTCACCTCTCACACAAACCTCTCCAAACTAAATCCCAGCATCATTATTTATACCAACAGAAAATACAAGTTGGTAATCCTTCAACTCATCACCAACATCACATGCTGTTAATAAACTGAATTTGATTAAAGATGTTAAACTGATTTTGAGTGAGTAGCACGCATGTTTAAATTGGTATTCGGTGTTGATATTTAATTTGTCAATGTTATCAATGACAGGTATGTTATTATAGTTATTATGCTACTTTTGTATGAGAATGGTGAAAGATCGTTTTCTGCTTGTGATTGCATTTCGAACGTGATGTATGAATTTTTAAGCGTCAGATAATTTGGTTTCACTGGAACGATTCTCAAACTGTGACTTGCAAAATTAGCGTTAACGAAGAGATATTTTCCTGGTTTAACAGTTACATTAATTTGTACCATTCATAAGCAAATTGCAATATGTCATATCTTGCAAAATGTTACAGCTTCCAAAATTCCTCATCTACGCAACAAAATTGTTTTTACAACAGCCGACGCGATGGTACTGACACGCATTGTCTGTTGTTGTTGTTGTTATTTTTCTTTCATCATCATCATCATCATCTCAGCCGGAAGACGTCCACTGCTGAACATAGGCCTCCCCCGTAGGTTTCCAACCTTCACCAAGTCATCTGTCATCAGTCATTTTTCTTTACTTTTGTTGTATTCCATCTTCGCTATCATCTTCCTCTTCAGTCTGCTATCGCTCTACGATTGAAGAAGGACTCCTACCGCGACATCATTACGTCTTGTATAGACGTATCTCAGCTGCAAACTAGCAGTTTGGATGCTGGTTAAATGCAGTTGATGCTAGATAAAGTTAAAACTTTATTTATGGGGCTCTGTATTCGCTACTATCTATAGCAAAATACCTGATGTGATGATATTCTAAATCTACCAGAAGAAAAAGTGTAAATATACAGACGCTTTGCAAAATTAAATTAAATAAGTTGATGCTTGGCATTGATATTGTAAACAAAAGGAAGTATAGAAAACATGCTTAGGTGGGGATATTCCTGATAGTGCATGTCTGTGTGGTGTCTCTCCACTAACAATGGCTAACTTATTGTCTTGCCCAGCGTGCCCCACCACTTGTACACGCGAAGACCTCTGCCTCGTGGCAGAGTATTGGTCTTCCCAAATTTAGTCGGAAAGAAGAAGAAGACAAGAGGAAATGGCTGTTCAATTTCGAATAGTTCAAAATAGAAAAGTACAGGAAGTGTGAGTTTTGCCTGTGGAGTTTCAGCCATTTTTCTCCATAGTAAACGCAAACTTTGTAGAAGATTTGCCTTCCATTTCTCTCAAAAAATGAATGAATGAATGAATATACTAAAATTAATAATATATATTTTGCAAGTAGAATGCAGTTAAAATGCAGTCCGTCTGCACAGGCTTATTGATCGTCGCTCCTAAAACCGCTTCTTCAGTAATAAGTTGCAATATTTGAATGACATTTGCTATTGCGTTTCGAGTTTACAGCTCCGCGTGTCGTACCTGCGCGTGATTGATTTTCGCGAACCGCACCTGTGTTTATCGCGCTGTCAGGTGTGTGTGCTAGGGTTGCCAGAAAATTATTTGATTGGTTTTTCTTCTCAATAAAAGCTAGAAGACGCAAAAGTTCACGATTAGACTTATATTAGCTTTCCACTCGTGGCTTTATGTAGTTTTTGTTTATTTTTATACAACTTCAATCGCCCCATTATGCCGTTTAGGGGAAATTTCCTAAAGCTTCTTCTGAATGCTTGCTTAATAAGTATTAAACTACTATCCAAATTTTATGTATCTAGACTCAGTAATTTTCGTTTTGCGTTGATCTGTCAATCAGTTTGCTTTTTTTTTCCAAAACACGATACTCTGCATAAGCGAGGAGCAACACACGTTGCATTTCCAAAGCAATATCTACCAATATGTTAATAAAAAACTTATAGTCTTGACTCTTTACTGCTTAGATCATTATAATAGATTATGATCTTTGACTTTTTTTACTTTTTACGTATTTGTTTTTTTTTTATTCTGCTCTGTTAGCTATTCAAAATTGTCCGAAATGTAAATGTTTAGTTACTTGCTGGCAATGACTTCGATAAGACAATTTGAAAAGAAAATAATCTACTGAAAATTGTCTACGGTCAATACTGGGAACCAATTTTAATAGTCCAAATAATTCAATAATCTCCTAGAGTTTCTTTTCATCTATAAGTTAGATTAGATAATGTAAGGTAAGGTAATGTATATGTGCAGACAAGTACGCAGCTAGGAATATTACAAAATAAAAATGTTTTACATATTTAGAATATCATGTTCCTGTTTTGACAGCCCTACTGATGTAAAGTTGCGATCCATCGAATTGAAGATACATACCCCACAATCGATTGTCTATTACGTGCAGTACTACAAACACACACACACACACACACACACACACAAACAAATACAAATACATTCATGCAAACAGACGGACGTAGATGACCCCTTACGTTTATTACACTTACCCACTTAACAAAGACACTTGAAGCGGACATTTAACTATGGAAGTGGGGTTCTTAGTCTAACGGTTGTTCTGCACTGACATTACATTATGAAGTATGCCGTTTCAAATAGACTTTATGTTATTGAATACGTGTATGGAAGGAGCAATGAAATTGAATTGATTTTCATTTTAATAAAGGAAGACGCGGAGAATGGAAATTAAAAGATGCTTGTTTTGTTTTAGCCATTTCACGTTAGAATTCATTTCAATATTTCTCACTCTTTGGTTAATTTATAAGTATAGGTAAATAATATATTTAAAAGCACAAAAACTCAGCCATTTCCTTATTTTCGTTCGTTTACGTGGCCAAGCTACTTGATTAAGAAAAATGTAAAGAATTTCATTATTTTCCTACTCAAATTGCTTCCTAATGAAAAATGCACGAAAATTCATAAAAAAATAAAAAAATTTGATCCGTCAAATCATTAAAATCTAATTGTAGGCACTTCCACAGTTAACATAAATTTATTAAAACACATATATTTCCTTATAAAACCAAGGCAATAGTTAACAGTCCGCAAAAACGATAACTAGATACTTCCTTGCGATATGCATCGCGAAACTGACATACCTTATATAGGACAGAAGTTAGAAACCTTTGGCTGAGAAAGTAATAAATCATTAAAATGAAAAATGATGAAATTAGTCTGCAACAACCACTACTGGTTAGTTTATCAACTTATTTATGATAGTAAAATTATGTTGGTGTTAAATTGTAAGAAACTTAGTTTTGCACACTTCTTCTATTGTAGGCATGCGTCTTTTAACCACAGGCCGCCGTAACGTCTCAGTTATATAGGTAATTATAATAAAAGTCTTTATGTCAACTCCAGGATCCCTATTTGGAACCAATTATTATATATCCAAAGATCCGCTATTTTATGTTTATTTTTTGTAAGCAAACCCACCAAATAGTTTACAACTCCTGACATGGTGCATCAATGGACCAATTAAAACGCGTGACGTCGCCGTGACGTCAGAGGCGCGCGCGCACCGTCGCGTAAACTGGCGCACATAATTACGCGCAAGATCAAGGCTGTTGTAGTCTGAAGGATGTGAGTAAAAGGAGATAGCGATCGGAACTCTTTGGTGAACTTAAATTGAAAAGTACTTGTGTGTATACGATTTTTTTTTTACTTATCATTTTTTTGTCTTGTCTTTTTTTCGTACTTGATGTTCTATTATTATTATTATTGTAATTTTGTACGTCAGTACTATAATTTATTTGTTGAAGTGTAGTTCACAGTTATTTTACCTCTGGCGTTTGTCATTGTACCATCTGAGTGGAGTATAGTAGTCTTTGCCATCCGATAATAGAGTGTATGATAAGAGGACATGGTCAAGATTCCATAATAAATATCTTAAAAAATAATTTGGCTCCATTGATTGGCTCCCTTGTCATACAGTCTACTATTGAATAATGCTGTCAGAGGTAAAATAACTGTGAACGAGCTGTATGTTTTATATTTGAGGGAAGAAACAAAGAGTAAAGTGTTCTGTGAACGAAAGAGTTTTTCATAGGAAAGAGAAAGTACACTTTTCATGCCTTTATACATATTCTTGCAAAGTTTATCAATCTTCCTATCTGTATTACAACCTTGATCTATGTTTCTTGTTCTACGTTATTGCCAGATTTTCTAATGAAGTTCGTAAGTTAAAAAACACTGGTGGCTTTCTTTCTTAAAAATTACTATACATTGATTTTTATCTAAGATGAGACCAAAGATTACATAAATGTTCATATTTTTACGTGGATTTATATCAACCGCAATTTTTCTTGATTTTTCTTAAACCATGATTTTTGTGTTTTTTTTTTCTTCAATGTGGTTAAAAAATAAATAATTTCTTTTAATAAATAATTTTGTCCTCTCATAACTTGCACTACGCTAAGCCCGTGGCGTGCGGCGATCACCTCGTGAGAACTGGAGCAAGTTTTTACTTTTACCCGACAATGTTACGGTGCGCGCGCGTCCCTCGTAACATTGCACTTGTTACTCGTGTAACGTAACGTAACGTATATTGTTACGGTTATCTGGTTGGTTATGTTTTGAATGTCAGATTATATAAGAGTAGTATTTATTTCCATGGATATTGTGTAGTTCAAAAAACTGAACAACATTTTGTTTCACGACAATTCAAAATTATTATTTTTGTATAAAAAATTAATTTGAAGTTGTATAATATGAAACGCAGATAATTAATTTATTAAATTTTCCAACACATTCAAGCTGTTCAAGAAACATTAAAATATTATTGAATCTAATAATTACTAATTACAGCTCTGGCCTTTCTAAGTCAAAACATTTGATTTTTCAACTGTTAACAGATATTAATCATCATAAAACCGTAAACTGTTATTTCTGCAATGATGAAATAGACATCTATAATGAAGCATCAAATTGTGCTGTTTTCCTACCTATTTTCAAATGAGTAATTAGTAACTGATATCGCTTTTCTATTCCGGCTACATTAAATACTGAAAGCATCTTATATAAAATTAAATTAATCAGCGGTTAGTTATCTTCCCCTGTCTTAAGTATTAAATAAAAATTGATTGACTCTTTTTTGTTTTATTCATGACCAGCGGTCTGCCCGCGGCTGCGCTTGCTCTATGTAAGACTTTCCCGTGGGAATAGGATTTTTTTGGTGTTACCTTTGGAGGTATAACCCTAATAAATGCATGATTACTACCACCAACTTGAGAGTCTAATTGTAATATCAAACAAGACTCAAGACAACAACTTACTCGTAACAAAGCATTTCCAAATGCTTCTTAATGCACTTGGGCGGGAAAGTATACCATGCATGATCCTTCTTTGTTGTTTTTTAAATTATCATCTGTACTCACCAAAAGTTAGGTTACTTGCCCTAAAAGTGTTTAAACAGAAATGCAAAGTTATAGTATTAGGCTTGCATAATTTTAAAGAGTGACGTCAAAAGACATGAACTTTCATCATCGTAATATCTCGGTAGCTTTTAACGTGACATAGCGCATAAATCAAAAGTATGTCTTCGTGTATTTTGTCATTAAGAAGACAGTAACAAAACAAGTACAATAACAACAATGTTAATCTTTTTCTTTCTTTTTTTTTTTCTATAAAAACAAAAAATCCAGAACGAACTAAACGTTAATGCTATGAGAATCAATAGCAATATAATTGGCAGTTAATTCCTACATGAAAGTTTACAAATAGCACTTTGTCTATACCGACGTTTTACGAGGATGTAATGCACCTATTACATTAACTTCTCTTGTTCTTCGTTTACATTTACAACTTTTAAATGATCTGTCCTTTTTAACTTATTGATAAACTTACTGTCAATTTCATCAAGATTTTTTTAAGCTGCTCATTATTTTTTTTATTTTTTTTTACTTTTTGTGTAGCTGTAATAAAAATTACAAAAACAAAAAAAAGTTCCTTTTTTCAAGATAATTCAATCTCTAAAATCAACCCAAAGATAAACTAATAGATCCTCGAACTATTAAAATTATTCTTTAGTTTCAGAAAGCGAAAATAAATGACAATCAAAAGACAAAGTTTCGATTAAAATTATTACATTCTAACATTTTGATTAAGGAGTTATTAATTGCATTAGTAATGTACTATTTTCTTCTTGCCTATATGAGTATGAAATATGATTATTCTACCACACCTAGCTCATAGTAACCTCTCTAATGATAACAACCAATCACAGCTCGGTACATTGATTAGTGCTTATTAGCTCTTTGCCATTAGCTCGTGCCTGTGGCCACCAATGAACGTTGAATAGTCAATATAGGAGTGTTTATATTGATATGTTTCTTAAATGTTTATAGGGGGATGTGGGTTCTTAAATGTTAATGTCTTTAATTTTAGAGTTCTATAGTTGAATTTTAAACACTCAAATGTGTTCTGATATTGATATACAGAATCACAATTTTTTTTATTAACCGCTCGCCGCCGGTTCATATAAAAGACATCAACGCGAGCAGTTTTGAACTCTCAGTAAATTTATTTAAAATTCTTGAGCATTTACACTCCTTTTTTGGGCAGTCAAGAAATTACTATAAACATGTAAGTAGTAAATATACAAGTATATTATTTTTTTTATAGGAAGAAAAGAAACAAAAATAAATTTTAGAAAAGGTTAGCAATTAAAGAATGTCCAAAAAGTTGAATCATTTGGAAGAAGACTAACTTTTAGCTATAGTTTTTTTTTACTTTTCACAATCCTTTGATTCAGCAATTTCTCGACCCATTTAATAACTACGAACCTTACTAACATAATGAAACTACAAACACTATACAAAGCAAACTTCAGTCGTATCAACACCGATCTTAGTATTTACAGTTGTAATAGTTAAGCCGATGATTAAGTTTGTTTTAAGATACGAGCTATAACTCGGGATTGTAATGACCTAACATGACCTCGCCTCCTACGCAGAGTCTGAGTGAAGGCGGTACAGAGACCTGAACTTAGGCTAAGGTTTAGTTGTGATCGACTGATTGTTAGGTGCTAGTGTAGTGAAGGTTTGATATTGTCCATATTAGGTAAGAGTGGCTGTTTATTGATGTCATTCTTTTTTAAATATGTTATTTACTATAAACGGAAAGGATTTTACTACAAATAGCATCAAAATGAGTATAGAAAGTAAGTACAGTTCAAAGATATGTGTGGTTCAATTCGCATCGGACTTGCGACTTGGTCGGTAGATTTGAGCACGTTTGTGTAGAGGAGGTATTTTACAATACCTTATAACCGATTATGTAAGTTATCCAAAATTGTTTAGGTAAGAAGAGCGAATAAAATCTTAATTTCAAGAAAGTTAGAAATTATATATATTTTTTTATATAATTTTTTTATATTTTCTTTTCCTTTTTTTTATCTTTTATATCTCATAAATGTTGAGTTAGAAATTATTGAAATTTTAAGACCATTTTGAGCAAATTTTTACAGTTTTGGCCATTAAGATCCACTTCGCGTCGCTGAGCCAGCGAAGCAAGTGCTTTTTTATCTCGTGATACGTGAAAAACATGACAATGGGTCCATAATTCAAAATCAACAACATTTCGGATCGATTGTATTTTCAATTTGTAATTCAAACTAAACAAACACGATACGAAACTTCCTCATCCACAAATTAGTACCCTCGTGATGTTTCAACTCGAGAATAGGCTTGTAGTGTTGACTGATGCTCCTAAGCTTGTTACCATGTATGGGTTAATCAAGGATCACAACAGTTTACCAAGGTGTGGTAAACCAAACGAGGTTACTAAATAGTAATCTCCTCTAATTGTAAGGTTAAAGTGTGATGACTTGTTTAGCCTGATATGTTTTTGTGTGCTTGATAGAATATTTTGAAGGTGCAAATGGGCTGTTTCGTAGCTTTTGTTAGGTAATGTCTTATAACAATTAAATGTCTTTATGACAACACATAAGTGAAGTAAGATGAGGTGTATTAAGTACTTTATTAGAATACGTTTCTTATTTTCATGGTAGTACTTTAAAATAAGACCTGCCTTTGACTGAAAGACATATGCTTTGCGTCAGCTTGCCCATCTACCATTTACGTCATAACCATTTCCTTCGAGACATCCAGACTCCGAATCATCCAGCTCGACAGACCTCGACATAATAAACTGCGCATAACATAAAACATAAACAGATGATGGAGTAATAAGGTGATACATTAGGGTCCGTGGGAATCCCGTGAGCGATTGACGCGGTTCGTTATCTAGAACGGACTGTAATTGCAGCGTACGGTCTGCAAAGAAAGCTCAAGTGAGTGCGAAAATGTAATTTCAAGGTAAAACGGTTGTTTGTCCAGGCGATTTGTGATTTTACGGAGAATTTTGCTTGTTAATAGTAATAGTGGTTGCCAACAATGTCTGGAAGAGATAGGTATCCCAGCAATAAAAACAAGTACAAGTATACCATCAACTTATTCCACGCAAGACTAAGGTACAATTAATTTTTCATCTTTTAACATTATTTATGTTTCATAACATTTATGAGACATTTTACGGGCTTACCGCGATATTATTTTTGTTTTGTTTTTTTTTTTTTTTTTTTGTTTTTTTATGTCTCATAAATGCTATGATAATGAGCGCGAAAGTTTAAAATTACATGTTAGTATACTCATTTAGGTTTTATCTCGATTAAAATTAATTTCATACTAATACAGATAGATCACATTAAGGCTATATTAAGTTTGCAGAATATTAAACAAAATTATTATTCTGATATTACGTTCAAGGTTAACTTTAAACATAACAAATTGAGATGTATTTTAGCTACGGATGAAGTACCTATTCAAGTCAATCCTTCAGTCAACATCTCGAGTACTTGTAAACTTTTAACAATCGACCAATGATTGTTAAAAATAATTTTACAGTTCAATTATTCAAACAACAAAGCTTGAAATCCGTGACATTTATAAACTTAAGATCTCTTTTGACGTCAATTAAACATTTGGCTCACAACCGATTCTCAATGAATCAATTAAATTAACCTAATGGTTGGGATTCGAAATTTAAAAGGTAAAAAATTATTAGTAACGAAATTCAAATACTGTATATCAGAAGAACTTAACTTTATACTTAGGTATTTGAATAAAGAATGTTGTCTATTGTTTTTTGTTTTCTGACTTCTCAGCATGATGTTTTATTTTCTATGCTGCCGGTACTCGCGATCTTGGTAGATACGGTATCATCACGCCATTTCTCGAAGGGGTTAAAGTGCTAAGAGATAAATGTTTTGATGCTGCAATTTTTTTCATAATACAGTGGTCTAGAACATTATCACCATTTTGTAAGTGTATCGCTGATTATGTTCAGTTTTATCTTGAATTAAATTACTACTCGAACGGTTATGTTTGAAGTCTAAAAACTTGTCTCCAAAATTTTTTTTACTAATCAATAAGTAGTAACAGTAACCTTTTAATCTGCGATCTCCAACCCGCCTGCCAAGCGTGGGGATTATGGCAAAACCCTCCACTTAAGTGGAGGAGGCTCATAGTCCAGCAGTGCACTGTAACGGGCCGTTGATGTTGATGATGAAGTAGTTAAGTAAAATATAAAAGTGTGTTGTACAGATATTTAATATTTTCCTCGTTAACTAAAAACATTGAACAGATAACAAAAACAAAAAAATCTAGAAAAAAATATGTAAAAATTATAAAATATTTCCCACACCCCCTGGAAAAATGTTTATTTATCAAGTTATTTATGTACAATTCTCCACAGTTTTACTGCCTAGAGACGCGTTAACTCAAACACGTTCGAAACAAGCCAAGCAAAGTATATCTGTTCCATAGGTCACCACACAAGATGACCTTTTAGTATTGCAACCAGCCGAGCAATTACATAATAAAAACACATATTTACATGCCCATAAACCGAACTAGTTCTACCGACTTATCGTAACATTTATCTAAAAACAATAACCGTTTTAATTCTGTGTGAAATCTGAGCCAGCTATCACACTTTGAGATTTTAGATAAAATTGTTTTTATAGTCTTTGTTCGTTACCGTTTGACCTACTGTGGTTTGGTGTGGGGCGGAGGGCGTTCAGAAATCGGCACGTGATTAGGATCGCGAATTAGGCTAAATTTATTAGAGGAACACTTTCGATCGTGTTTTCGAACGTATCGTCATGAAGATGTAATTGGTGATCGGATCTCAATTGCTGCTTTTAATGAAATTATGAATGAGAAAATAATTGGTTTTTAAGTTCGAGCGAGCAGAAATTATGGCTAACGAAAGGGTTGAGTTCAACTTCTAGTAATAAATATAAACATTACTTTATAAATTTTTCTTAAAAATAAGTTTAGACCTTTTTAAGATAGCATAGAGTAGCAAAATATATCGACAGAATTATTTTAACAAATTGGTTTTAGTCTTTTTTAAATTTCATTGATGTCAAACATTTTTTTAGCCTTTCCGACGCCAAAATAACCACAAAACCCATCAAAAACTTGACATTGTGGCATAATATCTGCCGACTTATTTTACCTTTTCACCGATCCCAACCAGTTTTATATTTGTTATTTGTCCAATATGAGTCGACTTGACCGATAACGATCGGGCAAATAGTGCGGCGAAAGTCGGTTTCCAAATTAACAGGTCGGGGTTCGATAGTGGACGAGTTAGCGTGCATTGTGCGACGAGAATACTTCTGCCACACAAGAGTAGTAGGGTGGCCATGATATCTGAAATAATAGGATCAAACTAAAAATCAAGATTGTAGGAGTAGGTGGACCTAAAAATAGATTGACATTTTTATACATCGCATCAAATCTAAAAAAAAAAAACATTTTTTATCATAGAAAAAAAAAATGTTTGAAGTAGGTGAGTTGTCATTTTGCTGCTTCTTGTAGGATGCTGTTTGTACACAGATAATTGATTTCGTTAATAAATTTATAGAACAGCTATTATAATTTAATACATCGGTACGTAAGCTTACCGTCGACTGTTGAGTGGTCAGCAATTTACCGTCCCAAGTGCGACACAAAAGCAGCAATGTACTTTAAATAAGCCACTAGATCTAGATATTTTTAATTGTTTCTTATTTAATGTAGACTCCAACCTGTTGTAGGCGTCCTTATAGTTATCTTAATATTTGTTGTTTAAACTTCAATTTTCATTTTATTACTTAGTTACACTTATACACTTGATAAAAATTAAGAAAAAAAAAATTTGAGATAGTAAACCTTCTCTTTTATATCTGTATACATAAGTAGGTATTGGAGTCCTGAGGGTATTATGTCTTCCGCTCCCCAAACGGTCCCCGTACACTCATATTTCCACTTTTGTTGACCAATAGGTCATCGAACATCAACGGCCCGTTACAGTCCACTGTTGGACTATGAGCCTCCTCCACTTAAGTGGAGGGTTTTGCCATAATCTCCACGCTTGGCAGGCGGGTTGGAGATCGCAGATTAAAAGGTTACTGTATCAGAGAGCGCTGCTGCCCGTTCCCTGTTCAATGTGTAGTCCCTAAGTCGCCTCTTACGACACCCACGGGAAGAGTAGGAGTTGGTGACAAATGTGTTCTACTCTGCCGTCACCACATGGCAATAGGTCAATTAGGAAGAAAAGAAAGTATGTATCGAAGTCCCAAGTATGTTCTAAATCGTGGCCAGCCGGCGGAACCATTTAGCGCTACACTTACTCGGTTCCGGGCGATTGTGTTAACACCCACTTTTACGCGCTCGATTTTAAACCGAACGACTCATTTACGCTGCGTGTGCCCAGCAGCGCGTATTTACAGTGTAAAATGAGACTTATTATGTTAAGTATAAGGGCTTAGTAAAATTTTCTACTCGTCTTACCAAACTGCGAAAAAAGCGAATGCAACGTACCAATAATGGTTTCCGCCATGTTTTAATTTTAAAATAAGATAATCCACAACTGACTGGCACGCTGTAAGCGAAGATCTGCTCATCTTGTAAGCAAAATGAGCATACTTAAAAAAACTATATTTTATTACCATTAAAATAGATTCATTGATATTAATAAAATCCGGGATCTAAAAATCGAGATTAATATTCAATTTTATGGAAGGCAAATTCATATTTTGTTATACATTTAAAACCTGTTTTCCGTATTAGAAATATTGATAATAATATGCAGATCTACTTTATCGAATTCTAATAATGCAAAAAATAATATTAATGATGTGATGATTTCACGCTGACCTTTTCACCTTTTTCAATTTAACCGATTTCGATAAAAAATTGCAATATAGCTAAATGTAGAAAATCGATTATTCTAACATTTAAAAATCATCCTGTAGTAATCACTTGCGCAAAATGCTTGAAATTTTCAAACAATGTAATTCAAGCATACCTAATAAAATATAATAATAGGTATGTAATAGCAATAATTTTTACATAAATCACTGCTTTAAGTAAATTTCTCGCTTACAGTGATTTTATTTTATTAATTAGTCAAAAAAAAATCTGACGTCATTTTTTAAATGTGAACAACATAAATCACAAAACGCATTCATTTAAATATATTTGTTATAAAAAATAAAAGTGAAATATTACGAATTAACTGCTTAATCTTATCCTATCTTTACATAACATGAATAAATATATAAATTATTTGCTATAGAAAGACGTTATATTATTTATTTGTCTTTAGATTATTATATTATGTATGTATGAACATACATTTAAAAGCCTATCTTTGCTTTAATTTTATTATAACAACTTATTTTTTTTTTCTGTCCCCTAGGTTCACTTTAGATTCGACAAACAGCAACAATTCATATTCACAAATATATTACTAAATTCCGCTGCACATTTGAGTTATTAAACACTTATGATAAGATTTCTAAGCTGTAAAACGCCCTTCAAAACCTCTCCAATTAACACATAAAACCTCAATAGTTCGAAACCCGTTCAATCGCATTCGAATTTCTAACGCTATTGTCAGCACGACTCTGCGCAAACGGGGCTGAATGCGCCCGCGCAACTCACATTAAGAGGGAGTGTGGGTGTCCAAGAGTCTTAAGACTCGGTATAGGTGGTCTTAAGACTTAGTTTAGGTGGTTTTTAGACTCGAAACAAAGGTAGTCTTAGAACTTTAGAACTGGGTCAATTATTATGAATTTCCGATAAATATTTAGATATTCCATACATTCGTATGAAAAGTAACAAAATGCTAATCCTTGAAAGTTCTCCGCTCCATTTCTGTACTTTTAAAATATTTTTAAATTGCTTAAGTATGTAATGAATGCTTTTGTATGCAAAGATCAATTCAATTCGCATATTCGTTTCATGATAAAGAAAAATCCCAGAAGCTAAAACCGAAACCCTTGTTATCGCCTTTTCGCGAAATCCCAAAAATTTTTGTAAACGATCCCGTTTTAATCCTTCAGGACTGATTAAAGCATTATTTACATCATGTTCAAAGACCACAGACAACAATAGGGGAGGACCATCAATCATAAATCATAAACTTGGGTGATTTTAATCCGGGCACAGTAAACAATCATTTTACAGTTTTGTAGATAATCTTAAAGAAACGTCTCCCCTATTCTGTGTTATTTTAAATTTTAATCCCTTCTTTGTATTCCAGGTACGTTTCTTCATTAAAGGAGTTATCTAGAATTAGTCACCATCGCACAATATGGGTAAGTGCTCATGGCATTTTTGGAAAATACGTTTTTATATTTCCAGATTATTTAGCCGAAACTTCACCACCATATTCATCGCGTCGAAGTTAGTTATCAACAGCTCAAATACAAGGGGCTCAAGCCTTCCCTGAATTAAGGTGATTAGGCTTCAGCTAATAAAAAATGCCGCCGTGTGGTGACGGCAGAGTAGAATACATTTGTCACATACCCCTACTCTTCCCGTGGGTGTCGTAAGAGGTGACTTAGGGACTACACATTGAACAGGGAACGGGCAGCAGCTCTCTCTGATACAGTAGCCTTTTAATCTGCGATCTCCAACCCGTCTGCCAAGCGTGGAGATTATGACAAAACCCTCCACTTAAGTGGAGAAGACTCATAGTCCAGCAGTGGACTGTAACGGGCCGTTGATGATGTAATTAAAAATATGGGAAATGCAATTCAATTTTTTCATCTAACAACGGGGGCGTCTGAGAGCGCCCCCAGATACGTTGTCATAAATTACTAAGGGGCACGAGGCTATCGCTTCCCCGCACAAGTCCGCGCCCGGTAGAACTAGCGGTTCTGGTAGAACTATATCTACTTTTCGTTTTCTTTCTTTTTTTTTCTTTTTTTTTTCTCTACTTCGTCGCTCACATGCCTGACATCCTGTGGGCTAAGTTAACTACTTACTGGAAATCCCCAACTAACAGCCGACGACGTGGCAGACCTCGGCGGAGATGGTAGGACGAGTTAAAGAATTTTTCCAAGACCTGGCTTACCGATGCTCTAGACAGAGAAGGCTAAGATAAGATTTTTTCTCTGTTATTATTTTTTTTCTATTTCTATGTTTTTCTTTTTATTGTAATAATTGCTTTCGATTAGTCAAAAAAAAACATATTTTCATAACAACGTATGTTCCTTAGGTTTTTCAGTTTCATTGACTGAACACTCTCAGGGATTACGACTAGTGATACGATAGATATCTCACGGGGTTAAAAAGCTATGTTGTTGGTGACTTTCAGAAGGCTTGATGATCATGAAGATTTGTGCCTGTGTTTTCATCAAAAATATTACACACAGCTTTTTTTAAAATCGACTTAGCGACTAGTTCTAGAAAAAAATGTCAGCGAATTCTCCGCTCATAATTTCCTCGTCAAATTCGAAATCAAGCCTATGCTATTATCTTTTCTATGCCCTCGCTTCATAAATCTAAGGCTATAAATTGGCACATAGAACTTATTTCACTTTAAAGCGCTCTAAAAGCAGTTATTACGCCTGTAATTCCTAAAAGGGCGGTTCGGAACTCGGCTGTTCCCGGGCCGGCTCGGGTCTATTCGGGTCACCCGGGTCGACCTGCGCTCGCGATTCAGGGCTGCGAAAACTAAGATCATTTAGCTCGAGTAATAATCAATAAATGCACGTGGAAATTTAATTTTGTACGCAGAAAGAAATACGATATATAAATAACTTGACATAGATGATAGACTTCTTGCACTTTTTTATCTTATCTACTGTCTATCAACACCGATCATTTCAAGTCAATCCAACTGAAAATAATGTTGCTAAACGTATTTCATCATTATTGTATTGAAAACTCAATACACACACATAGTTATATTCCTGTATAAGTACCCGTATGGTGACGGCAGAGTAGAATACATTTGTCACCAACCCCTACTCTTCCCGTGGGTGTCGTAAGAGGCGACTTAGGGACTACAAATTGAACAGGGAACGGGCAGCAGCGCTCTCTGATACAGTAACCTTTTAATCTGCGATCTCCAACCCGCCTGCCAAGCGTGGAGATTATGGCAATACGGGTACTTCAAGTCAACGGCCCGTTACAGTCCACTGCTATGCCTATAAAGTTTCTGGCAACCCTATAAAAGAATATGCCTCAATTGTTTCGCTGTTCTTTTTTCAACACATTGTTCACACATATCCCGGGTTATTTGTATCGCTTTATCGATTGAGTGCTCTTTATAGATCGGTATTGTTTTAGTGGTGTGAAATGAGCTGTGACGGCCGAGAGGCACGTTCGATTTTAATTCCTGTAACGTTATTACATACCTCTACGAGTTATTGCTTTGTCTATTACATGGTATAGTTATATTTCTATTGTTACTTAGGACGATCTGTAATTGGTTTTGTTCTTTGTAATTATTGTTTTATAACAATAGGACAGATTCAGCGGTATTCTAAAATTTTGTTGATGACTTTTATTGTGGTCTAAGAGTCTGTACCCGTAAAGCTAATTTTTCATATTTTTTAAAAGCTTATTTTCTATTCTTTTTCAAAATAGTATGAATTTCTCCAAATGTCTTGCATTAGTAAACATAGAAAAATTGTTTAGTTACTAAGAGTTGGTTTTTAGCTCATAATTACCTAAAGGTTAAACTGTAATCAAGATGTAATTGTATACAATTGCTTTTAACCCGGGGCTGGTCGTAATTTAATATCTGGCTGCACCATTACAAACAAACTAGTTTTTCAGAACACAGATATAAAGCGGGAGAAAGACCCTAAGGCCCGGTTTCCACCAAAGCGGAGAGGAAAGGAGATGTGTTTGAATAACCAATCAGATTTCGTTTTTTTTTTTTTTTTTTTTGTTATTGAAGCTAAGCGGAGAGGAGATGTGGAAATAACGAAACCTGATTGGTTATTTAAACACATCTCCTCTCCTCTCCGCTTTGGTGGAAACCGGGCCTAATAGTTTTATTTTCTTTTTACCTCGTTTTAAAATTTGAATATTTTTTAAACATAAAAGACAATAAAAAACAAAATCCTTCTTTTTAAAAATTGCTATATATTTTATAACTGATACGATTTTTGTTTTTTTTTTTTTAAATTCCCAAGTAAATTTTAGAGACAATTTTTGTATATTTTCAAAAGAACCACTGTTGTTTATAAGAATTATTTGACTATTCCAGAAGATATAAATCCGATGATCTAGTAATGTCTCTGTTTGCGCGCTGCCATTGAGTTTAATTATAATTATAAGTTAAACACACATTATATTTATTACCCGCGCTAGATTATTAATCACTTTCATTTTTTAATTTTACTTTTTTTGTTGCATCATTTTAAGCTTCGAGTAATTATGTCTAGTATTAATTGTTTTGTGAAATTGAATCAAACTTTTCTTGCTTTATAATTTTGTTGCTAAATAATATTATTTTTATATCTTGTATTAGTTTGATGTATGTGTACCGTGACAAATATATATTGTTTTTAATACATGATAATGATATTATTATAAAACGAAAATCTGCTGTCGTATGTAAAAATATTATATTCATTCGTTCATTCATTCATTCATATTTTAATATTTTTGCAGTGTCGCAACGCATAAATAACATAAATCAATATCAGCTTTCAACGATGTCATTTAATTTTGTTTTTATTTAACATTTTAAAGAGGCAAAAATTATTCCATGCTAACAAACTCAAATAAAATTAATTATATTATTTTCAAATACGTTTGAAAAATATTAAATGAACGTCCTGTTAATTCTATTATAAATTTTTGTGTCTGCTTCAGAATTAATGATAAATATAGTAACAAAATTCAATATAATATGATAACAAAAAAATATATAGAGTACCTACCTACTGTAATGCAACCTTTTTTTCATGCAGCAATTTCTTCCAGGTAACTATTAAATGAGATGAAACAAACAAATATTTATTTTTGATCATGAAACAAATAGCATGAAAAAATATAAGCACATCACGCATAATTTTCGACACTTGTAAATTCATACATAAAATAATAGATTATCACAAAAAAGAATGTCTATGAAAAGAATCTTGGTTAGAAATCTATTACATTATTTTTCCATGCCCTTTCTGTCTTAACTTTTTTATTTCTCGTTATTATTTATATATGTTTTTCATAATGGTAATTTCTTATTTCACTAATCCACATTTCATGTTATTCAGTTCAGGGATCGTGAACGTTTCCACAGCGAGTTCATAAAATAAAATAATAAATAAAAAAGCGCGTGGGCGTGCGTGGGCGCAGCCGTGAGAACTGCGCACTATGAATAATTTATACCAGTTAGAGTTTTCAATATAATATGGACTAAGTGAGAATTGATTGCTGTTACTTTGAAATCGGTTCCAAATTCACGCTATAAATTCTTATTTCGTTTGTGTTACTTATTCTCAAATTATTTGGGAGATTTATTTTTAATTCTGTACCATAATACAATTTGACAATTAACATATTATTTCGTGACCTGTAAAATTATTGTCCAGATAATCAATGAAGGCGGAGAATATGATGATGATGATGATTATGGTTCTAAATATTTCCCGTTTGATGCAAGCACACTTTTTTTGTTACACAAAAGACATCTTTGTACTAAAATATGGATATCAAGTAATATTTCGTTTATTTATCCAGTTTAATTTTCATACAAATAAAATAACCTAAAAAGCTCCCGAAACATCTACAACAGATATGAAACAAACGCCCACAGTATGTAGGTCACGCGTGGGCATAGGGCGATGAGTCAGTCCCAACCAGATATTAATGATTGATACTGCTCATGCAATACTTACCGTGTGTAATAATAATTGATGGAGTTCACTCGTTTTAATAAAATACGATTCCATTATTAATAGATTTATCTATTATTCAACATCCTTAATAATCAAATAGCTTCTAAAAATGTTTGTATGAAATTTTGAAATACCCTTCTATGAATACAGTGTAAACTATCTAAATATTGAATAGTTATTATATTTAGATCTGATATTGATGCATCTAATATTACCAATGTTTTCTATAAAATCTTCTCACGCTTCGAAACAATTTAATTGAATATCAGATTTGCGTGTTAGCAAATATTTAACACTACGGCCGGTAATCTGTATGCGACAATTATTTTTTATTAAAAATCCGTCATGGCCACGGCTTTTATTTCGATATTTTTATTTAATTAGCCTTACGCAGGTGTTACATGTGGTTTTTGAGGTGCCGTGGTGTAATAGCCAGGAAGAGTGAGTCCTTACGAATTTAGAAACTTTTATTTAATCTAGTACTTTTAGATTTTTTGTTTAAAAAACGTAAATGTATTCTAGCGTACTTTTCTTAAATTATCTTTACATCTCTATCGCAGCACATGCAGTACCATAATTTCGATAGAAACAGAGTTTAGCTTGCGATCTCTTTTCTAATCTAATTAATTTAAGATGTAGGCATACATCTTAAATGCCTAAAGACCTATCAACGAAACTGACCAACCGCGAATCTGATCTAGTACACAACCAACAAAAACAATATTTTCCTCCCGCAAAACACCGTAGCTCGCAGAAACGCAAACCTCTCATCGCCCTCCAACTCCTCACTAGAATTTCGTACCGAAAACAGTTACATCCAATACTGACACTTAGGACTTCCAGAAATCTCAATTACTGCTATAGTTTCCCATACAAATCGTCGTATTAGCCGTCTGTATGGATCGTGGGCCATTACGGGTTCACGAATAGCTTCGAGCTAGTAACTCCGTATGTTCCCAGATATTTGCAGTTGAACTGCCGCATTATGTTTGGCTTTGGGTCGTCCTAATGATATCATTTGACTGGATTGTGGTTGATTTTGTGGCGTGGTCAGAGCCACCTACGATGGTAATCGAAATTTTAATAAACGATGTTAAAATGTGTTAAAAGACATGTCAGCATGTCATACTTTTATCGCTGTAAAAGAAAGGAAAAAAAACTTCCAGATGCACGTACACAGACAGAAGATGATAATTTTTTTGCCTTTAAAATCTCATTTTCAGCTAAATTATTAACCAACTTCAAAAAAAGGAGGTTCGCAATTCGGTTGTATTTTTTTTATATCATCAATATTAATCATCAACGGCCCGTTACAGTCCATGAGCCTCCTCCACTTAAGTGGAGGGTTTTGCCATAATCTCCACGCTTGGCAGGCGGGTTGGAGATCGCAGATTAAAAGGTTACTGTATCAGAGAGCGCTGCTGCCCGTTCCCTGTTCAATGTGTAGTCCCTAAGTTGCCTCTTACGACACCCACGGGAAGAGTAGGGGTTGGTGACTAATGTATTCTACTCTGCCGTCACCACACGGCTAGTATTTTTTTTATATATTATAATTTATTATAATACTTATTGGTTTGAAAAAAAAACTGACTGTATATTTGTTAATTTTCAACAAATGGTTATGTTTTTTAAAAAATACCTAGGTGCCTAATTTTGATACAGTCAAACAGTCAGTCAGTTTGTTATAGGCATTTATTAATTTTTCATTTACTAATCAGCCGTAAAAAATACGAAGTTCTCATCTCAAATTGGAAGCTTTACAAAAAGGAAGCTGTAAGTTCTCTTAAATGATTTTTGAACATCAGCACTAGCTTTGAGTCTTCGATCTATAATTAACTGACCAAAAGACAGATGATATTTCAAGATAAAACCTATAAAGATATAAACGGCGAAGATATAACCCTGTTCAAGTATAATTAACCTGTAATATCTTCGAGTGAAATTTGTTATTCAAATGTATTTATATTTACAGGCGTTTTTGGTTTTATAACTAACAAATTAGTAATTATGCAAAAATTTTAAATATGACGATGATTTTAGTTTAGTTTAATTACAGAGATTATCAGATTGCGAATGCAAGTTGTTGAGGTCAAATTTTATAGTAAAGTATTAGAAATATTAACATGCTTCTGATTCTTACCCACATAGATAACTTTGTATCTTTGTATTTAATTTGTTTAATATCTGGCGCGGAAACTTAAAACTCCAGTGCTGGCTGAAAATCAGTGTTACAAGAACTTGTTCTTGAGTACTTGTGACAAATGCTGAGCCCAGTACCTTTCATTGCACGATGTAAACCTTTTAACATAATTATTTGTGTGTAATTTTTCATTGTTTTGTGAATAAATTATTTTCTTTCTTTCTTTCCAGTGCGTATGATTTTGAATAATCAACAGAACGAAGTGGCTATGGGAGGTTTTTGTATTTGATTCGTTTTATATTTCCTAGAAAAAAGTCATAGTACACCGTATTCCCAATAATCACTATACACTAAAACATAAAAGTTCTTGTATTTAAAATCAAAACACAGCTTAAATAAGGTTCCATATTATATAAATTGGAGTTATTAAAAGTAAATGTTTTAAATCGCATAGCGCTTTTACACATGTTACCCAGAGGTATCGAATTTCATCACCTGCTTATAGACTCAATAAACCGCACTATAAAATATTTAACAGTCGTCTGAAGCTAGAGTAACGTAAGCAAGCAAACAAATTCAACTATACCGACCAGTATTTTAATCTAATCCTTACTCAGATCTAATTCAATAATAGATAAACAGTCTCTTTATTTTTCAGTTTTAATACTGTGTTGGGAATAAACTGAACGTAAAGTACATATTACTGCGTCTGCGCATAGACGTATAAAGATCGGATCAACGAGTAAAAATGTGATATTATTTGATTGGCGACGATCGCGGGCGGCGATACCCGATGATGCACGAAGATAGACGGAAAAGTACGGCTATCGACTACTATCGCTGGAAGACGATTGCTATCAACCTCTACGAAGTTTATGGAAGACAAAACGGGAATATTATATGGTTACAAAAACTAGTTGTGGAAATAAATAGATGGGTGCGTTAAAGGTTACAAACTAGCCATAATGATCATGAACTTATTTAGAGAAAACAGGGATACTTTTTAGTGCTCTACTAAGAAAATGTTTCTGTGAATTTGTAAATGAATAGACCTTTATCCATTTTCGCAAATATTTTTGTTAATTTTGATTGGCTTTATTCAGTATCATTGATTTTAAAACTTGAGACAAAGTGTTGACCAGGATAATTTGCATTATGATCTAAGTTTTTGAAAGACATTTACTTATTGAATTTCAGAAAAAAGACTATCTAATCTTTTATTTATCATGAAAAAAACTTAAACGGCTAAGTACACAAATCATCGAATTCTTGAATGTTCAGAAAAAAAGCATTTTAAAAGCCTTTAAGATCTTATAAAAACGATTACAATAACTCAAAAAGAATTACAATAACGACACATTAACAAACGGAGTAATATAATTAAATCAGGGTATTAAATGGGCTGTAAAATAATGTCTCGAGATATACGATGGCCCCTGAGTTAACTTGAAATTAACCCGGCGACCTAAACTATAAAGAATTAACAATATGACACTAACTATTATGAGATGCCGCGACAAGGGACAAAAAGAAAAAAGTACAAAAAAATAAAAAACAAAATAAAGGGTAGGCCCGCATTGTACACTAATTCCGAACGACCCGCTGATCAATTGTTTATTTTTGTTTATTTCAAATTTCAACGCGATATTATTAACTTTATTGCGATTACGATCTCGGGAATTCATTTTTGACGTTTTTATAACAATTTATGCGATCCACTGAGATATCACTTCTCGTTTGTTTCGTTTAACTCCAGTCCCTACGACTTAAGAGCCTAAGAAATATGGTTTAATTTCCCTGAGTAATGGTTTACGAGGTACGGAATTAATTTTGTGATTATGACGCTGTGTGACCAACTCTAAGATTTTATTATATCGAAAAATTGATATTTTATTTTTCGGATTGGACTGCTAACGCTCGCTGCAGGAGGCGTAGTATATTACCTTATGCATTGCTATAATGTGCCTTATATATTTAGTTGTAGGTTATAATTATGCTTGGATGATATTTTGCCCTTTCAAGGGTTTCAAGGAATCACTGGGTCGGGACATCGAGATCCCAACTGTATGTTTGAAATGTGTTTAGTAGAATTTTAGTTATGGAATAAAATTGTGCATTGTAGGATGAGAGTATAAATTGTATTTTAATGGTTTTTTTACACATTTTCACCTCGCAATTTACAATGGATTTCTCAAAAACATTTTTAAAATTCTGGCTTATATTTAAAGCGCGATGAAAATAGTTTTTTAGTATTCCAAAATCCACAATTTAGTTTTTTGAGGTTTGATAACTTTTTTGGGAAGTTGGCAAAAAAGTTATTTAAAAAAAATATATTATTATTGTTACAGATAACGTCTGTCCGCATTCATTTTTTTTTCTTTTTTTTCTTTTGCTCTGTGTTTTATTTTCCTAATGTCTGTTTATAGTTTAAAAATTTGTATTTATATTGAAATCCTAATGAACGTTCAAATATGCACATTATTAAATAGATATTCACATAAAATAGAGATCACCATCTAAATAAATTACAGGCAACATTTAAAACCATACAAGCGCCTTTAATTTTCACTAAACCACTTTCGATCTCTCTTTCAATTTGCAACAAAACAAGTGAGGTAGTCGTAAACGTAACATTCGCATGTCATTAGCTGTCACAATCACATTAACTTAGATGAAAGAGAGCCGCTTCACCTATATTCTTTGTCGGTGACAGTACTATCAACAACAGGTTACCGGCAGCCACATTGGTAGTACGGCTGCTTGCGTTATATAGAGTCGCGGATTCGAATCTCGCCTGGCAACATTTCATAATATAATGAGCTAGCACTATATTTTTGCTTTGCGTATAAAATACGTATTTATTTGAGTGCGATTATCTATTTTCTTCTTGTACTTTTAAATGAAATCAAATATTAAATATTATGCTGTCAAGCTTCCGGAACAGACATAAGCTCACTTTCCATTTATGATAAGGACGACCAAAAACTATTCTATTTTTGTATGTTCAAAGTGACTCAGTCTCAATTTTTTTTTACTTGCTTTTCTGAGCCGAACTAAAACGTCAGTATATTAAAATGTGGGTTATACAACGGAGGGTAGCTGTAAGAATTACCATACAATCCGCGGAGCTACATTCAATAAATGTAAGTAATGCTCTGCGAAGATGAGGAGAAATGTACTGAACTGAATGCCATGGGACGAGGCACAGTGGTCGCGAAACTGTTATACGTCTGCCATTTATAAATATTTATAGTTGTCTGGTTTTATGATGGAAAAATCGCTAAAATTTTAAAATGTAGCACGTAAATCTAGACGGTATGAAATTAAGGCTCATAGAATTTTATTTAAAAAAAACAGTACAAGTACCCAAATTTCGCTTATTTCCGTCTGTTTTTGGAACTAATTTTAATATGGTTTTTTAAACTGTCTAGATAAAAAAAAATGCTTTATTTGATTAAATATTATGATTTTTGAACATTAGGTACTTTAACTATCATTGAAAAGACCTATCTGTTAAATTAAACTTAAGTTCTTGACAGATGAGGAAAAGTATCTTTTCGTCACCTTAAAAGAATTTATGCAACATTTTTGTTGTATTTTCTAATACAACTAACTACTCTCCTAACCCACAATAACGACATAGCAATCTGACACATACCAGCGCTTTCCCAAACAATAAACAACGGATCACCAACCCCCTATTGTAAATAGAAACATTTAGAGACTATAAATTGTAAAATCCGCGCCCACTGTGCGGAGCCCCAGCGTGAAAGGTTGGGTGCATCCCGTGACCTAAGAACTGGTACCATTTTGTACCATTTACTAACTTTAGACCCTACTTTACTACTCAAAGAAAACTCCACTGTAGTCCCTTGTGAGCTAAGTTTACTTTCCCCTGAAGATGAAGCTAGGTATTAAAGGAAAGTGCTAAAGGAGTTTAGATTTTAATATAAGGTAGTAAGAGTGAAAGGATTCGGTTAGGAAGTGAACTAGAAAGTCATACCCTTTTGAGGCGAATGAGTTATAATTTTGATTCGGACTATAAATAAAATTTCATTAAAGTAATTTTGTATTAATGTGTTTTTGGTTTGAGAGAGAAGATAGTTGTTCCAGCGTTTATAAAATATGTTATTTTATTAAGATATTTTTCAACTATTGATTATCCACTCTTCTTTTCCGTTTTTCTTTTTAATTGTTTTCTTAACACGTTAAGTTTTGGTTAAGTAATTCTCTAGGGCTGCTTGCTTTACAACCCTACTCTATTTTTTTTTTCAAACGTTCTGTTGCCTTAATTAAGTAACATGAGTTTTATTTATCATTCAAATAAATCTTTAGTTTTTTATCTCTATCATCAACATCAATACAACACATACTGCGCAACTTTTCGTTCCTAGTTTTAGCACGTTTAGTTTCTTTTCTTGCGGCACTTTATTGTAACTGGAATGATAAAAAACAAACAGACTTTAGTATTTTATAGTTTTTAAGTATTTACAATAGACTACCCTCTGCAATCAAAAATATTAAATTCTTTAACGTGTTTAAGTACAAACTATGCTCGGAGAGAGATTTTGAAAACGTAAATTTGAATTTAAATTAAATACTTACAGGTGGTTCATGAGTTTAAATTGGGTGCGCATTCTATGTTACGTCGAATATTACAAATTTGAACGTCCTATCGATATTGTAACCTACCTACATTGATATAATAATGATAATGTAAATTGTAAAATGTGAACGGCAATTCGAACGAAAAAATGATATTTAAGTTCTTTTCTCATGTAAGTGACTGTAGGTCTTTAGTGAGAATAGAGCTTCTTTAAACCTAAGTATAACTGCACAAGATGGTAAAGTATTGACACAGTTTCGGCGATCGTCCTTACATCGGGCTGACGCGACGGTGCTGTAACCATCCGCTTACCACACGTCCGTGCTTAACTACCGTGACTGTCGCACAGATATTATACATGATGATTTCTTTAAATTATTAGTCGTTATTAAATATCACACATTTTTTTTTTGACGGAATAAATGACAACCGGAAAAAATAAACAAATCGAATACAAACAGATTAGAATAGTATACACCTTATAGGTACTTAAGAAGCAAATCAATCAATCAATCATGCAGCCTATTGCAGTCCACAGCTGGACGTAGACCTCCCCAAGGGTAAAAGAAGCAAATAGCTGTTTAATATACCTCAAAATATTTATGAAGCATAGTGAACTTTTATTCTTTAAAATATAGCGGTTCCTAAATGAACAACTAACAAGGTAATCCAAACACCAGCCTGTAATAGTAATCAGATGGCGTAGTGTAATAATCTGACATTTACATCAGCGCGCGCGCATCCCGGACGGATCTTCCAATTGTCGTCGATAATCACAGACGCACGGCACGGATCGGATATATATCTAACGTACCATTTAACTATATCCTAAATTATAGTATTGAATGGGGTCATGTTTTAGTTAGTACGTATAACTACTAAGTAACTAACTAAGGCGTATTTTATTCACTTGACTGACGCGGATCATGATTTTAGACGGCAGGCCTGATCGCAATTACAATTTTAGTATACAATAGAAATGTTTTTTTTACTGAAGAGTTTTAAAACATATGTTTTATCGAGTTGATCGAAATGTTAAGAATCGGCAGATATGTAGTTTATTTTTTTTACTTTTTACTAAAAATAAACAATTGAAAATAAATAATAGTTTTCTTTCTTACTAATAATATTTCCGAATCTTTAAATTTTTTCGTATCTATAAATAATAAGTTATTGGTCATCATCATCAATATTATTAGTTATTATATACATCTTTATATTTAAATTTTTGGAAGAGCGGTGACTCCTGGCACAGGCTTTGTTAAGCTTAAAAGGAGCCACCAGTTTATTGTGAATAATTGATTTGTGAACAAAATAAAGATTTTATTATTATTATTATAGTTCTCATTCCAACCAAAGTGGTTGGAAACTGCGCAGGATCGGGATAGATGGCATAACCTGAAGGAGGCCTACACCTTAGCGGTTGAAAATGGCTGAAGAAGAAGAAGAAGATAGTTCTCATATTTCAGTATAAGCGCAGTATAGAGATGAGGCCTATACGCAGACAAAAAAAAGCTATATGGGCTTGTGCAGCAGTGAGTTAATGTAAGCTGAAAAGGCTTGATCATGAAATGGGCTCGTCTAGACTCTGAAGCTTTAATAAGGCTTTATTCCCAACATCTTCACATAAATACACACTTTCCAGCCAGAGCGTAAAATTACAGCCTTCCTGCAAAACTACCATAAGACCAATTTACCAATACGGCCTTCATCTAAGTGCCCATTGTGACATCTTCAGTTGCATTCACGTATACTAAATTCGACAGTGATACTGGTAATATGTATTTGATGAGGCATTATTAAAGTACGAAGGCCAATTCGCAAATGTACCGATCCGAGGTCGAATTGTTATTCGAATTGACATCCTATGAAAAATAGTTAACTGAGAAGTATTCAATGTTATTGGAGATTTATTTTAATTATATTTAACTTGATTTTTACTAATTACTACTAAACTAAACTAATGATTATACCCTATAATGCCAACTTTAAGTGCGCCCAAATTAAATCCACTGAGAAGAATCTTCTTTATATTAGAAAACATATATTGCGTTGAGATTGTCAGGGTCGTTTTGTCCCACGGGTTATAAAGCTATCCATAATTAAAAACAACACACTCTACATATACATTGTGTGCTGCCAGTAGTGGTACTATCAAATTTGAGTAAATGGATCAAGCATCTTATTTCATGCAACATTCGTCATTTATTCTTCAGCATTTATCTTATTCTTCTTTTAAGTCTCCTAAATAAAAAAACCCTAAATGTGTAAAAATCGCAATTTTTTAAGTCTCCTTTGAATTTTCAAACTCCCATCGCGTTTGGTTACCACTCTGGCTCTTGTAGGCCTTAGCGGCACTATTAGTACCAGATTGTGTTAGTGAACTTTCCGATTCTATGCCTTTATGACTAGTACCTATTTTATAATCCACATGCGCAAATGCATTTGCAATGTTATCATCTTTAGGATTCCCGTCAAACAGGTTTTAGTCATCCTTTGGTGCGCCCGCGCCATATGGACGTTTAGTCTTAGTAAGGCAGTCATCTTTAGTTTTATGCTTTCAAGTGTATCCTCAATGTTCTAAGATCATCCACTTAACGATATCAACAATGTTTCAGTTTGGAACGATCGTGCTGTGAGGTTAGCAACACGTCCCTATAGTACCTACTCTTGTCAAAAATTAATATTATCAGACATTTTGCTGAAAAAAGTACGCTGAACTGTAGTTGGTAAAACATATTCTATAGGTACAAAAATGTTTGCTATACTTAACCACTGCACTCTATATAAATTTATCAGAGCCGACAAAGTGATATCAAGTCGACGTCTCGCCGCCACTGCGCAGAGTTGACACTTGAATGCGCTCATCCATATTGATCGCATCGATCCCATTGATCGTGCACATAGATCGATGAAATATGGACACTGATCTAGATCCGAGCTAATTTTGATGCGGTATCTTATGAATTTCAAAGTTGTTCGCGGGAGGCTTTTTGAAATGCTGATGTCAAGTGTATAGAAGAATTTACGTAATAACTTGGATACCTGATAAATAACCATAAACAGGGACTTGACAGCTTCACACCATTCTTTGTGGAAAGATAAGACAGATTGTCATCTGTCACTTCTTGACATTACTAAACGGCAAGGTTGAAAAAACACTCGAATATTTTTGCAGTAAACGGAATTTTCCCAGAACACGTAATATAATTATGTTTTTCTACTTGGGATATATAGATTATTATCTATTATATAAGTGCTTTACATTAATTAAAAATAAAACGTACTTGTTCTATTGAAACATTTATTTTTTGCACCACAAATACCAACCCACTTGTATGAAACAAGTCACCATTAAATATAAGAATAACCTTCATATATCACTCTACAATGACCCTTATGTCACAGTCAATTGAGTGTTCTATTTACTCTACTCTAATTACATACGAAACATTATAAAATGTATCTATGTGTGTAGTTGACGCATACATACAAATAGACTAGGCGGGGCGAATGCGACCAATCATTTGTGAGCATTTCACGCAGGCGCTCTACATGTCACGCTGTCACATACCTACTGGTTGTAGGTAGATATTAAGATGGATATTTTGTTTGCCAATGTGATGTGACTAATCTGTCTATGCAAAGCTGATAATTTATGTTCTTGCTAAGTGACTATCTCGATTCTTGATTTGAATTCAGACGGTTCTGTTAGTCATCTATACGAGTATAATATCAAATCAGTTTTATTTCTAGAAAAAAACATTTAAAGAACTTTTGTTACATTTGTATTAAAATCAATAGATACTGTTATTTTAAAAATGTTCACAGCATTAACATTTCTCTAACATACGGTTTTAAATTATGATTCTTTAAACTTCAATTTATATGTTATCACAAATATTTGCACTCACGGTTCGAAAAATAGACAGCGTCGATATATAAAAATTATTACGAAGTACAATACTCACTTAGTACCAGCCTACACTACAAAAGCAAGCAATAAAACTACTACACGAACACCAGATTCTAAATTTAGATCTCCTAGAGTCGTCATCAACCTTAATTCATCCGTCGACACTTACATACACCGACAAAGGTCAGTACCACGGTACAGAGCTGGGTTTTTTGCAGCATTTGTATTACAACTACAGAATTTGTACAGATGAATTAATTTTACACAAAATAGATAGGCAGTCATTAAAATTTAATAACTTTTTATTAAAGGGGAGCAACCAAAATGGGCTTAGCCTTGAACAGCCACAGCAAAAAAAAACACGAAACATTTTGAAATAATGTATTATAATGAATATAGCCTATATGGGAGTATCAAAATAAATGTAAAGAAATAATGTTTTGTAAGACTTACAATCGATTGATAACGCCAAAACTAGTGTTGCCAAATACATTCTGACGAAAGTAATAAGAACTTTGATACTAAAATTCCAACATTTATGTGATATCTATCAGACAACTCAAAACAGTCAATATTATAATAATATTTTTATGTTCATATTGAAGCCCAGAGTTCAAACATTTTGTTTTTGTTTTTTTTTTTTTTTTCGTTTTGGCATAATGCTATTTTTGGTTTCTGTCCTTTTAAGTTTCGTTCTAAAATTGAATTTGTTTAACAGCGTTATTCATTGATGCCCTTTGAAATTCAATGCTTGTTTCTGTCCTTTTAAGTTTCGTTCTAAAATTGAATTTGTTTAACAGCGTTATTCATTGATGCCCTTTGAAATTCAATGCTTGCTCGTCATCATTCAAATTCAATATCACTATGGCAGGTTTGAATTACTAGTCAAGAATTCACTTTACTCCATCTCCCAGCTATATACTCGTAACTGTACTCTTCTGCACAATGGGGTAAAGTTGTGCAAAACGCGCAATATTCTATCTTCTCCGAACAGATGACTTTTACGAGTGCTTTTGTTTAGATGCGCGCGCGCCGTCTTTCATGTACCGACGGTGAACAAAAAACCGGCAAAGTGTGTGTCGGAAACGAAGTTTACCTTTATCTATTGATTTGTTTTATGGCATTTCACCTAATACAAACAATTCGCTATGAAATATTCGAGGAAATTATACATAAAATATGGGCAGGCTTTTGATTGTCATTTATATTGACGTGTTGAATTTACAAAATTAATATGTCGCAGGCAAATGAGGATATCAGGGCTTTCACGAAATTCCGGTAGATGTCGAATATTCTTGTGTATTACGTAAAAATATATAGTGATATGACAAAATACCAATTTATCGTCAGTGATATTAACGCAAAATATAAATATACATATAAATAGGTATACGAAGTAATCAACATCAAGTAATGCTGATTTAAAAACCACAGATTCTCTTTTCCTGGACCGTACTTCTTTTAAATTAAAGATAATGAAATTTAACGTCGCAAAGCCGCTGACCCTAAGATACTAAAAACGTGAAGTCAACCGCTAAAACGCCTTTGTTAGAAGATGATCTTAATTGTATTCAAACGAAGGCAGTTTTCTTTGAGTTATTCAAATTGCGAATATGAGTGAATGAATGAAAGATAAGAGAATGAGAGCGGCTTCTTTGAAGCTGGCGCTTGCGCTTGCACATTTTTTTTCTTTACTTACCTGAAGACTAAAAAACTTCTGTTACCTACCACCCGGGTGGTTGAGTAATATAAACAGCTTTATGTTCTAGTTTCGCACCAATCTGTTTGAATAGCCAGACAAAATGCCGTGTCTCACATAAAACTTTAAATAAACATCTATTTTGGGCACAAGGTTTCACATGCTATAGATGATGGTATTTTCTATTTATTTTTATTATGTTAATATAGTAATAGCGTTGTTTCTGCCCTACAGTATTTTTGTATGCACAGCATGAATGTTTGTCCAACAAGAATACTGTTTCAGTCAGTTTGCGTTGTATTTTAATGCTGGATTAGACGCTCTAATAAATTAAAAAATGTACATTGATGTACTAATCTTTAAAATAAAATCAAAAATACATTCTCATTACGACATAGGAAGTGCCTAACCTACTTTTTTACAATCGATTCTTTACAATGAGCAATTAGTTGTAATTCAAAAGGTGCGTAGGACACGTTGCTTCGGGAGCCATTGTCTGAGGTGACAATATAAGAACAGGACTATTAGGTAGGCACTACTATGAGTAGTGTTCGAATATTCATGATACGGTAATAAGTGAGTGATATTGTATTGTCTTCATGATTCACTAAGTTTTAGTTTGCGGCTGTTTGAGTCTGACCAGGATTCAATACTAAACTTTTTTTATAGTAGTAGGAGTACTCTAGTTTTGCACCAACACGCGAAATTCATCCAACAAATCAAATTAATTAACGCAGGAAAACTCTTATTAACCTGTTCTTTAACACACTGAAATATCTGTTCACACTTACCTCGTAACCACAGAACAAGTAATTTGTAAGTATCATTGAGCAGATGATCTAGAAAGATAGTTCAATCTGCTATTGGCTGTGACACAGGTCAGTTCCATGGGAAAAAAGATTATGACTCAGCATTAAATTAAAGTACCATTTTGTTACTTTATCTATGTATAGGTAGGTATGAGTTTTATTGATTCAACACCTACAAACGCACAAACAGCGTCCACGATATCTATTTTATCTCATTCTACTTAATGTTTAATCTATTCATTGATCTTTATGTCTGTATCTGCACCTATCTCTATCATCATCATCATCATCGTATCTCTATAAAAATAAAATGTGATTTAACTACTTGTGGAGACCTGTAAATGGCTGTTTGGTTTTACTGTATTTACTATTAAGTTAACTTTAGCTGTTGGTCTCAACTACAATAGAATAAAAGATAACGCTCTCGCCACTTAATTTTTGCGAATGTTAAGAATAGAATTCTAATTTTAAAAAGACGTTTGAAAAATATTTGCACAGTTTGTTTCAGTCACTTGTCAACCTGTTAAATCGAATTTCCTTGCAAATGCAAGACAACCGGTACATTATATAAGTAGTATATAAATGTATCATCGCCTCAATGATTTAGTACTTAGCCTTCGACAGACAGTAAAAGAGTGTAATGTACTATATTTTACCCCAGTATCTGCTCTATATCTGAGTATATTTTGATTGTTGTTGCATTATTTTAAATGATGTAAAAGCTCACTTGCATTTGCAACGACGACAACATAAGGTTTTGCAAATAGCAAGTATACCAGGTGTTACAAAACTACAAATAAAGCCGAAAGGATGTGAATCTGCTCGTAAAACTGAACAACTTTCCCCAAAGAACATAGGTCGAAAAACGATTTAAAAAAATCGCATTCCCATACAAAATGTAGATGGTCTCCATACAAAATTTACGGGTTTTTTTGTAACACCGTGCTATAGCAATATTTTAAAAAAAGTATTCCTTAAATGACCTTTTTCGCAGTCTTCTTCTTCTTATCTTACTTAACCTATGTTGTACCACTACTAAACTGAGATCTGTCTCTATATAGTTATTCATATATATATATATGGGGGCAAATTTATCTGTGTTATCTTATACTATTGGTAGCATTGTAATTTGAAATGTCTATTGTTCTAAGATTCCTAATGTTGGTAGGACTGATTTAAAAAAGAGAGATTGAAGATGGCGTTCGTTCTGACGGAATATGTTAAGTTTTCTTTAAAAATAGAAAACGGTTATTAAGTAATTGGTTTACTTCCAAATCTACATATATATTCTTTATTGCACACAATTTCAACATACATTTGACGGCTACGGCTTATAATGTATCTACATCAGTTCTACTCACAGATACAAAATTTGTAGCTTCGTGAATCGGGCGCAAGTACGTGGTATTGTGTTGATATTGACCACTCATCGGAGTTTGATTTGTGGGTTAGAGGTCAGGTCGGGTTCGCCAGGTCAAGAGGGAGTGTAGTTTTGAGGGTTCTGTGGCAGGATATTAATGCTATGTTGTTTAAAATATATACTAAAATAAGATTACTTCTTCGTCATAGCGTTTTCCCGGCCAGTGCTGGGGTCCGTTTTCCTAGTCACTTTACCCGGTCTTCGGCATCCTTAGGTGTGAGATTGTTCTCTTCCATATCCGCTTTCACGACGTCCAGCCAAAATAAGATAACTGATTCAAGTACATTGAGCATTAAATATGTTATTTAATTATTTTACAAACTACATTATACTTCTGTAAAATATATAATAATCACTTAAAATCAATAATTAATACATACATTGAATCCATAACGTAATTACCTTAAATGGTTAAAATAAAAAAATTATAGATACAAAATAATACTCGTACATACTCAAATTTTCTCTGCTCTATCATGTCTTAATCATGCACAATTTGTTTTTTTTTTCGAAAGTATCAAACTTGTTTATTTTATACAATATACATCAACAGCTCATATACGTCCCCACCGAGGGGCTTGAAACTACTCTGAATTAGAGCGATTAAGCCTTAGTCGACCACGCTGGCCCAGTGCGGGTTGGTCGACTTTACACAAAACTACAATGATGTAAAAACATAACAGTAATTTTGACTATGAACATCTTGGCTTGGTGAACCCCGAAACAAATATAATAAGACTCTAATCTGGCCTATTATTTAAACCCATGTCTAATAACGCGATGAAAGTCGATTGGTCTCACAGATGACTCACAATACAAGCTCAGAAAGAATGCAATGGAAACTTCATTTGAATCAGTCAAATTTTGCTTTCATATTGCGCTCTATTCAAATAAATAAAAAGGATTTATTCCATGCTAATTTTCGAAACTATAGGCTTTAAATTCGACATATTTATTGGACAGATGTTAAAACCTTTAAAGACATTATACATCTGCATATTATTTGGAAATGCTACATCACGTTACAAATTGAAGTAAAGAAACCATTCACGATTGGTATTCTTTTCTGTATTTCGTATTTCTGAACGTGAACGCGAAATCATTCATTTCGATCCCGTTTGAAATAGGAATGCAACGTCATTCGATCCTACGTTACAGATGGTTGCAAAGTTAACCGTGCAGTCACAGAAATTAAATATATTTGACTTTTGATACCAAATAACTTTTAGTAAAAGCAAATAAAAATTCTCAAAGTAAAATTCGACATTCGTCGATAAGGGTTGCTCCAAAATTGATGCAACTGTTGAAATATTTTGTCACAACAATTTGTCACAGACTGTCAAAAAATCGCGTGTCACGATGATATAACATGCGATCGAGACGTCCTGGGGTTGATTGCATGAATTATATCGATTAGGGCACAATAAATCATTCGTTTTTATCCATAATCGATCGAGTAACGGAATTTAAAGATCGAATGCCCTTTTCGAATGACAAATTTTGAATGAGTAATTGTTGTGAAAGTATAATGGTATCTTTTTTTGGGAAAGGCACATGCCCTCGTGTATTTTTTTTTCTGACAATTTTATTTTTAGTGTTTACTTTTTTGATCACCTACCCATGTAAACTTTTTGTTACAACATAGATCTAAAAATATATACATATTATTTAAAACTAAGTATGATAAAGTATTAGAATTAAAGTGTTTTTTAAACGGAATGGTGACAAAGAGAACATTTTCGTCACCATTCAACCACAATAATAAATAACCAAACAAATCGCTGTCACATTATCGCATAATAAACTAGGCTGTAAAAAAACCTATAGTACTATTAATTAAGTGGTTATAAAAACACGTGTAATGAATATAGTTCACGGTTGTCGGTTCCAAGCGGGCTGTTAAATTGAGCTCGTGCTACCGCGCTACGGTTTTTTTTTTCTTTTTCCACGCTAACTGGCTATGACACGGCGCGCGCCTGCAGCCATCGGCGGTGATGAATTTAAATTATTTAAAATAAGAACGTGGTTTTCTTTTTTCGATGTAAAAAAAGTAATATTTTTTTTTCTTTTTGTGCTTGCTTAGAATTTTGAACGTTAGTTGATAAGTCAAGATAGGTATTTTTTGCTCCATTTTGTGAGAAAATAGCTACAGATTTGATGTCTTCTCAGGCGGCCATCTAGGTTTAAGGCGTTGACTTCCAACACTAGGATATACTGGAGTGGATGGCAGGCCATAGGGCATCGGTCGTAAGTGACAGAGAACTGGTTAAGGGGTTATTATGGTCTTGTCTAATAGAGTACCATTTGGAGACTGTTACTATAGATAAGATTGCGTCATTCTATTATATCGCTTTTTGAACCTTATGAGGGTAGTTTGAACGTAAGTATGATAGCAAAAGCATGTAAGTAGCGGGTATTCATTTTAAAAATAGATACCTAAAACTGTACATTCGAATATTGCTTATTCTCGTACTGTTTGCATTTCAATTCAATTTATTTAATAAATGGCGTTCCCAAATGATTTCGCCAGTATCAAAAATTATTGTGTTTATTTAGGAAAACCAAGATGGCGGCTGTGGCGAGATTTACAATTTAGTTATAAAACTCAATAATTAGGACAAAAAAGACATTTTTAAATTTAATAAAAAACTATAACTTACAGATTAAAAGACTGAAGACATGCCATGAGCACATTCTTCTTCGACTAGAGTTGTTGGAGCGAGCAGTAAGCCCGTTTGAAGTCATCAAAGCAGATCAATTTACCACATACTTGTATTGTAATAACACCCGAAACATGTAAATATTACGATCCATTTAACAAGTTCATCCATATCCTATTCAGTATATAGTTCAGTACAGCTAGGTGTTAGGTTCTTACGACCCCAGGTCACCAGGTCGTGTACAGACGTAGGTAATGACTCGGATACGTGCCCAGCCCGGGGTCCGTATGAGACATGGAAGTATTCTAGTAATAATTCTACGCGGATATAAGATGTAACGTGGGTGTGTGAGACCTATGATAAGGGCTAAGGGATATTAATGTGAATTTTGTTGGTAGTTGACTTGGCTGGGAAAATAGTCTTAACAGGCATGTGAAATAACTAAGAAATTTAACTATAAGCAATCGTACATATCTTCATTCTTCTCTTCTTCATCGTGTGGATTGTAAGGTCGACAACCGACCTCACAAACCCTTGTTTCAGTTTTATAGAGCCGCCAAAGGCCACTGGCATGGCTCGTATAGCGACTAGATATTAGCCGGGACCAACGGCGCCTTCCGAAGCACGGAATCATCTTTCTTTTCGGACAATCAGGTGATTCAGCCTGCAATGTCCTAACCAAACTGGGGAGAGTCTCACAAAGATATTTTTATTTGACAGTGTCCCCACCGGGAATCGTGCCGGAACCTCCGTAATGAGCGGTGAAATCTCGACAACTCGGTCACGGAGGCTGTATAATGGTGGCCTAATTTCTAAGGTAGCAATTTCTTCCAGGCAAATTTAGTTAGGTGCATAATATAATATTAAATCGAATCACAACTAAACAATGCTGTCAATTATGGTTTTAATTCTCTGCTCACCCTTTCGGAGCTAGAAACGTTATTTTGCTTCCGCTCCTTTATATATTTTTTTAAAGCTTTTAGCT
This sequence comes from Carpatolechia fugitivella, assembly GCA_951230895.1. Classification (NCBI taxonomy): domain Eukaryota; kingdom Metazoa; phylum Arthropoda; class Insecta; order Lepidoptera; family Gelechiidae; genus Carpatolechia; species Carpatolechia fugitivella. The sequence goes on from OX579658.1 coordinate 3,774,995, forward strand.
CTACGCACATATTACGACAACGATTTCAGAAGTAGAATAAAAAACTACAAAAACGTAGAACCAATAATCGTTTCAAATTAATCCTATTAAAAGAGACAGAACAAACCTCGTAATAGTAACTCTACAAGGTTGCCTTAATACCTTTGCTCTCAAATACCCTTAGTGCCATTCGACATAATTACTGTTATTAATGTCCCGAGCAAAGTCGGGAGATAACGCTAGCGCACTGAATAAATACCCAATTAAAATGAGGAATCATCTTGGGCAATCCAATTAAAGGTATACCTAGACCCATTCAATAAATGTACGAGAATAAGTTCAAATTAAGATTAACCGTAATAGTACCTGGGCTAGGGAGTTTTGCTTGCCGTCTTTGGATGGAACTTTGATATTCTAAGAGAGCGTGATTTAAAAAAAAACATGGCACCTATCTATTTGAGCTAAGGAAGTAAAACATTACGTACAAATGTAAAATCATGGTCCTATTCCAAAGACTATTCGCCGTGTGGTGACGGCCAAGGGTGACGGCAGAGTAGAATACATTTGTCACCAACCCCTACTCTTCCCGTGGGTGTCGTAAGAGGCGACTTAGGGACTACACATTGAACAGGGAACGGGCAGCAGCGCTCACTGATACAGTAACCTTTTAATCTGCGATCTCCAACCCGCCTGCCAAGCGTGGAGATTATGGCAAAACCCTCCACTTAAGTGGAGGAGGCTCATATTCCAGCAGTAGACTGTAACGGGCCGTTGATTTGAATTAATTTAATGAGCTAAAAAACGCAAAACAAACCAGCTCATTTTAATAACCATTTAAAAAACAATTATTAGTCCTAGCAAGATGGCGACAGCTGTTACAATATATTCGGCTTATAAGGCAAAACTGCATAAGTCAAGATAGGCCAGTCTCACCACAGTGTGATAAAATAAAGTTTATAGATATGGTCTCATATCTGGAGTTGGTAAAAGGTGTCCTTAATTATTTAGATATTAAGATCTGGTTTATAGTTTAAATGGTGGCGGAAAACGCATTATAGTTATTCAAATAGATTAAAATACAACGGTAATTAACTAACTAAGGAGTAAAATACTTGATAATTGCAAATTAATTTAAGAAGATACACGCTGAAGTATTCTATTTTTACATTACTATTTTTAGATTCCAGTCTTGGGCTACATAATATTGTTATTGTACGAACAAATGTATACGATTTCGCACAGAAATTTGACAATCATTCAAAATGGAACAATTTTATAATAAAATCAAACTCAATGGTACAATAAACATTTTTTTTATCATGGCTCAAATCGCTAAAAGTTATTCTGTAAAAAAACATTGCAACCGTGAAAATTGCACAATTGCAAATCAAATCGCAATATCTATAGATATCACCTCGTTGACTCAAAAAAGAAGTAGGCGTTGCTAATGAAATGTAGTGCAACTAATTCTTATTACATCTATAATATGAAAAGTATGATTGTATAAAGTAAAATATAGAGTATAAAGCAAAACTGTAAGGGCATAGCAAATTATCGCCTATCAAAATGAAATCAAGAGATCGCGGGTGTAGCGTTTGCAAAATAGTTTCATCTAGATCGGTCTTCTCTTGGTACAATCTTTTAGATCTAACTTAAAACTTAAACGATTATACTAAAACAGTATTAATTTGTCTTTTCATTCTAGCTTTAGCTCTAATTGACTCACTATTTACTATACCTATTGTCATTTGTTTTAAGTAGAATATATGGGCATACGAGTATTTTTTAATTCTACAAAAATTCACCTAATTTTTCCATGAACTTACTAGGTTTTTGTTTGTGCGGAAGAAAGAAAGTGAGAACGTTAAGTCGATTCTAAACTGGCAGCCTTTTTCTGAACTTACTTTTGTCATGAACGAGTTAGTTTTGTTTTCCGAACCAAAGAACACTTTTTAAAACCAAAGCTGGAATTCTAATTTCAAAAAGAAATGGCGGCTTGTTTTTGCCCGCGGTATCGGCGGGTCGGTTCCCGCGCCATTACACATTGGTCGCGCTCACTTACGGAACACTCCGGACTCGTATTTTGTGAGAACTCGGAACATCGCCGCTCTAGCAGGCCTATTCAGGGTATGTGCGAAACCACGCAAGAACTTTTTCACTATTTTTTTTTTTTTCCTCCTAAAACGTAAGATAACTAAAAACGAAAATTTTAAAATCGGAGTCGATTGTTGCTTTTGGAAGTAGCCACTTTTAGCCGCATTAATATTGATGAAATGGATAAGTGATCCCTACAGATTAGAGAATAAATCATCTAGGACTACGTTTTTTAAAGCTTGTTCTGAGTTTGTCAAAATTCCACTAAGCTATCTGAAAAACTGCAGTAAGAGCGTAAGTTTTTCTACCGAAATAATACCATTAGGATTTGTATTTTACTAAGAGAAGTCACCGTGCCGTGTGGTGACGGAAAAGTAGAATACATTTGTCACCAACCCCTACTCTTCCCGTGGGTGTCGTAAGAGGCGACTTAGGGACAACACATTGAACAGGGAACGGGCAGCAGCGCTCTCTGATACAGTAACCTTTTAATCTGCGATCTCCAACCCGCCTGCCAAGCGTGGAGATTATGGCAAAACCCTCCACTTAAGTGGAGGAGGTTCATAGTCCAGCAGTGGACTGCAACGGGCCATTGATGATGATGAAGAGAAGTCTCTGGGACCTTGTGGACAAGGAAAGCGCAAGATAGAGAAGTTTGGAGGTCTATAGGGGAGGCCTATGTCGAAAGGCAATTCAATAAAAATCTATCTGGAACGGAGGAATGTATTTATTTATTTTTAAATGTTATTAAATTATTGTTACTATCGAATTGAGCATGCAAAAATTAATTGAATAAAAGGCTATTTTATTTTATTTATCTTTTAGTAAAGTTAGGTATAACATAAAGAGATGACAAATAAAGCTCTGTTCACGTTTTTAAAGATAGCTAAGTCAAATTATTTCACTATTCATAGTATCAGAATAAGGCGGTTGTCTGCTGAGCCAGACCGCATGGGTTCAGGGCAGGTGAACGTCAAAATATCGCATCGTTGCCAACTGAACTGAATATGAACCCCGATGTTACGATCTATGATATCTCTTGTACTGTACCTAAGTGTATATCTCCAATGATGATATGTTGTAATCTTAGAACGTTGCAGTTAATAGTTTTACTATTTCAGTTATAATATTCATGTTGTAAAATGTTAAATAAACTTAAGTGACTTTTACATACTTTGTATTTTTGTGGTGTATTTTTAACTTTTTATGCCTTCTACTAAAATATATTATAATCTTAACTTTTATTTACACATCCTTTTAGCTATATTGCGGGCAGTGGTTGTTAAGCTAAAGTTAAAGATTGCCACAATCTTACTTTAAATTAAAAAATATTTCTTTGGCACATCAGTGCAGGAAAACATAGGTCTGGCTAAATCCAGCCACCATAGACTGATAGTCATCAGCGGTTTTCATTTAAAGAGTCTCTGTGCTTCGAAAAGCACGTCAAACAGCTCGTTCCAATTACTCTACCCGTAATCGAGTGGTCGTTAAACAAAGCGAGAGGCTATTTTGCGGCTTGAAAAGTTTACAACAAAACTTGTAGGTTATAGTCATCAACAGCTCATATACGTCCCCACCGAAGGGCTCGAGCCTGCCCTGAGTTAGGGCGATTAAGCCTAAGTCAACCACGCTGGCCCAGTGCGAGTTGGTCGACTTCACACACAACTTTTGAATTTCTTCGCAGGAGTGTGCAGATGTTTTCTTTCACCGTAAGAGCGTCGAATAAACGTACATACGAATTTGAAATTCGAAAACACATTAGTACGTGTGGTGAGGATCAAACCTGCGTCTCCTGGATGGGAGGCACCGGCCCTACCCACTAGACCACCGACGCTCATAGGTCTAATAAATTATAGTAGTTACACTTGACTACTAAACCATTTTATACTTACGGGTATCACCGTGTTCACGTCATGAAACTTGTACAGGAACTGAAAATTAATCAGTATTAGTTATAGAGAATAAGGCCAGAGTTCACTTGCGAATTCAACCTCTAACTTACGAGCACTTGTCAATTTGTAGAACGCCCAATTGCTGTTAGCTTTCCCGCAACCTTGGACACAAAACGACGAATCATACATTCTTACACCAATAACATCACCTATTGGTCGCTGTATTTGAAGTTCGATAGGTGGTAAAGGTGTAAATGCAGCGATGGGAGTTGCATTGTAAAACGTCTTGTGTTTCACCTGTTAACCTCTAGCCTTCCTATATTTAGATTCCCACGGGTCTGGACTTAATATTGGGTATCGTATCGGTTCGGGATCTGTGATTCAGAAATTTTATTATTTGAAATACCTATAGGTAATGTTATAACAATTAAAAAATATTACTTAACCTTTAAGACCACTATCAAAACCTTGACTTTGACTTTTATTATCGACATATCCGATTCTAGCATAGAAAAACCGAAACGAATTCAAGGCACAAAGCAAACTTAGTTAAAAAAACATGCCTGGATTAAAATTTTGAATTTCACTTTGGATCAGCAGCGCCTTCATTGAACCGATATTATTTGACAAGCAGATCTTTTAATTCGAATGTCAAACCAAATTGCAAATTTTGAATACTGGCTAAAAAGAAAACGCAAGAAAGCTGCTAGCAAAAACAGTTCCAAATTTAAAAATACTCGCAAGTCCCAACTTTCTGAACCTCGTACTAAAATGAACCCTATGAGGATTCCCACGAGTACAAACTATAAGCATAGACCATCTATAATGGCGTATGGCGGTCGGCAAATGACAGACTACGTTCACACGGAACATTTTAATTTCAAGCCGCGTCAGTCAAGGGTTAACCTGATTGGTTATTTGGACTAAGTACTTGTATTTCGATGACGTATGCAGACGTGGGTTTCTACAAGAATACTTTGAAATACTCGTCTTATTAGCCTTTGTTTTACACTACGAGCTCTTGTTGTTCAGAAATAATCATCATTTAGAATTTCTCCAAGTAACTTAAATTATGTCTACCCATGACAAAGTGATGATTTTATAAGGGAAGAAAGCAGTCTCTGTTTTTTTTTTTTAGTTTCAAAACTTTTTGTCTGCAACTTTACGTATCTATCACAAAATATGAAAGATCAATTTTGGCATTTTTGGAGAAAATAATAAATACTTGTCGGATATTAATAATAACACACATATCTACCGGGTTATTACCACGAATCTGGTGGTAGATAGGTGTACATACAACCGCGAAAACCAGTGTTTACTTGTCGGATACTCTCGTATCTCTACTTCTATCACTGCGGTTCTGATCCGCACTTAACCAATTTATTAATACGTATTTACTGTAAGAAGCGGCCTCCTTTGTGATTACTGGCCGTTGTGTTGGTCTATTTTTTTCATGTTGCTTTCTATGCGATTCGAATATTTCAAATATCGAACGGTTGCGATTTTTGTTTGAGAGTCTGGATGCTATCGTGCTGGAGACAGGACGTGTTGTGGCCCAGCAGCCGCCACGGAGCTGCTGACCACTACACGAAGAGTGTTGTAGAGGGTTATGTGGCAATAACTAAGGCACAGTCCGATAAAAAGATATTTATGTATTTATATAATTATTATATAATCACTCTCTAGTCTTACAGTTTTAAAAAAATAGTAACATGGATAAGCGTTTACTGTTGGAGATCATGAAGTGAAGAATTTAGCAGAAAAAAGACAAAATCGAAACGTAAGAAATCTAAATTTGAAAAGATTAAACTGCCAGCAAGTAAGGTTGCCAGTCATAAAACAGGAAAGAGGACAAATACCTCGTTACAGTGTCTTTGTCTTGAAAGTGAAAATATAAAAGAATTGAATAAATCGATTTTAAAAGTTTTCTTCATATTCATCTTAATCTAGTGTAACGCCTTTCAGGCGAGGGCTCTGCACTTTTATTTTACCAACGCTATAAATTATAACATACCTACCTAACTAATAAAAAATGATCTCTCAACTCACAAATAAATCTCATTAAAACATGATGAAATCACGACTAAATCATGATTAAATCAGGCGTGTAATCATGTAATCTACATGTCGTCGATATACGATGCAGTTTATATGGTAATGGCTATCGTAAGATCGGGCCGAAGATAAATGGGCGACGGATGACAACCTTTTTTAGGGTAGGTGCAGTAATTTTTAACCAGGAGTATTTAAGATACAATACAGTTACTTCAAATCGAAAACATGTTGTTTTAATCAACCTATTAAGAAAAAAATAAACTACTACTTACTACTACTTGTTACGAATTTATTAATTTATTATACAATAATTACATTCGATCATATGATACATTCGCAAGATGAAACTAAGGTATAACTCATTGCGTGGAAGAAAGATAAAACTCAATATTACTACAATTGAATTACATTGAATTCGGGAAATAAGAGCGTGGTGTTATGAATGAATAAATTACATACATGAATGAATGAATGAATGAATTCAATTTAGATTTTAGCAACAACTTTCTCTTCTACCCCACCGAATTTTTGCATTTCATCGTGTCACACGTCCGCATAATTACAAAACGCACTCGAAATACAACTCAACTGGAACACTGCAAGGTTGAAATGTGGAGGAGTTTGTCCAAAAGAATTTGGGTCCAAAAAAGAAGAGTACTGACAAATTAATTAAGGAAAAGAATCGATCTGTTGCGTCGCGTCATGTGCTCGAGTACGCGTTGAATATGTACTCCAAAATCTTAATACTATATAGACGCGACAGTTTGCAATAAATTATTCATTGCTGTTTTTTACTAATCATAATAAATAATATTTTAATTAAATATATTTCTAGATAGATTATATCGAGTGTTTCTACGACCACGCGACTCGCGAGCCAAATGAAAGCGAGTTCACTTTAAAACTAAACTTTTTTGACCGTCATTCACCACCACTTAATTTTCTGTGTCGAATATTAAACGTTCATAAATTTGAAATTATGAAACTTTAAATAATTTCAAGAGGCAGTTTCATCAAGTTTCATTGAAGGTTTTTTTTAATGCATACTTAATAAATTAATTTTTCTGACGGACCTAATCGCTATTTCTACTACTCGTAAAATGGTAATTATAGCGGGCGCGGACTTGATTTGACGAAAGCAGATACAAACAAGGATACACAATAAATTAACTTTAATCCGTCACTAGCTTTAAAAAACTTCAATGGACTGCAAAGCAATTTGTCGCCGTTAAGTTACTGAAAAAATATTTTCGGATCAAGTGCCGCGATGCGAAATCGCGAACGATTTTTTTAACGTCATCATAAAGGTCAACAAACTGTATAATGAATTTCTTTTCTGGCTCGAGATATTGGATGCTTTGTCTTTGAAAAAGTCCATCTGTCAACCCATGTTCTTTGAAACTTAATATGCAAACCGACTTAATCATAAATTTTTACATTTAAATAAGTATAATTAAATTAGTAAAAATACAAAACGAGAGACAGGCGTATGAAATCAATATCGTACTTAAGACACCTCAGAACTTGCACCTTTTAAATTTTTAATGATACGTCAAAAGTGCAGTGAAAAATTAAACATATCTTTGTGTTACTACCGATATCATAAAAATGACAAATCATTAATGGACATCGATTTGGCTTCAAAAAATTAACATGGATAAAATTTCATGCAAAAGCCCTAAATAATATTGTAAAGCGATGTAGTGCCTGACTGGTGGAGCTTGTTAATGCCTTCAAGGTTTGACATAAATTTACACACAGACAGACATAGAACTTTGAGTTTCCCTGTAATGTTTTTATTTTAACTTAAAAATTTTAAGTTTCTTTTTTATTTATATTTAAGATAACAATTAAAAATTATACACAATTTATCTGTTTATTTAAAGAGTCATAAGCCTCGTAAAATTAATGAGCTAAGCCAACTAAAAGTATTTATTGGTAACAATTTAGATGGGTAAGTAATTGGAATATCGACTATCTAAAACTTTAAACAACCAATGAAACTTAATGGGATATGGTTTAGATAATTATACCCTTCTAGCTACAAAGTCTTCCTATTCCCTTTTAGACCTCGCATTCGCAACACAAAGTTGCGTACATCATAAAATGAATCTTATCCGTATTCACAATTCACAAACGCATGGGCATTCCAGCAATTCCGCGCGAAACTCACATTTGATTCGCATTTTAAATCGATGGTCTCTATAAAAGTCCGGACAAATCGGGCTGCGTCTGAGCTCGGCGCGGAATCGGAGCGATCTAATTTAGAGCGGGCGATGAGAGGAGCGATAAGGAGCGAGGCTGAACTCACGCTGCGTGATTTACTAGATGCGCGGGACGCGAGATGTAAAACTATCTTGTAAGCGTCCTGCTTAAAATACTAACTGATGTAGAGTTTGGAGTATTTGACTGCAAAAAAAAACTCTGCAATTGGAGTGGTTTTGAATCGTTTTGAATTTTAAACTATGTTTTAGGTAAACATCTTTTTCTTTTCTTGTTGCAAATATTGTAATCTAAACTCTACAATCAGACTAGTTTTTCATTGTTTGAAATTTCTATGTTTTCTGTCTCTTGCGTTTTAAAATGTAGAGTAGATTAAAATTATGCAAGACCAAAAATGTGCAAGCTTGTAATTTCAAAATCAGATCTGATATAAAACAGCCTGGATAGAAGGCGATCCGATAGTATTAGCTCGCCGTAATCTAGTAGATTTTGAGTCTAGAAACCATAGTCTACATCAGCTCATAGTTTGTAACTGCGCGTAGTCTTGGGAGCGCTACAAGGAGATGTCAACGCGGCGCACCTGTATCTTGCGCACGATTAACTGTTACGTAGTAGGGTTCGTACAGCCGACGCAGGCAGATGCATCTACGTAACACTTTGTAATAAGGCTTCTTTTTGCACTGAAGGAAGAAAGGTTTTATTATATGGTTGGCTGTACGCCCTTTAGGCGGGTCGTTCGTTTTGAATTTATTTCCAAGTGGTTTGTAGTTCGTGTTTGTTGTGGCAAATCTCTCTGAATGAGCATTATGGGTTAGACTTGACAATCTGATTATGTTGTTTAGTAGGTATGTTGTTTTACTGCGTTTTTTAACGATATTACTGTTTTTTTTTTACTTTGGCTATTGATTTATTCCTACTGATTACGAAGAAAAAAGTTAAGCAATCGTCAATCTTATCATCTTGTAATCCGTGCTTTGAAAGATACGTCAAGGGTCGGGCCACACTTATCGACGGCGATCGACCGACGGTTTACCTATACAAAACGCGCGCAATCGACGCATCGACGACGACGCGGCGAAAGGATGCGAAAGGATTTCCATACTTTGCGCATGTTTTGTATAGGCAAACCGTTGATCACCGTCGATAAGTATGGCCCGACCCCAAGCTGTCCCCGAGCAATTGTTCAGTCAAGACTATAGAATTGGCCACTAGACCGAAAATTAAATATGAATATGATACTTCTTCAAAAAACATACAGAACAAATACTACTGAAATTAAGAAGAATTCCAATACCGTAATACCTATGAAATAGAACAAAATCACAAAGTATTCTAACTACTAATACTTTAAATGGAAATGTTCGATATTAAGCGAGTTATACACATTTTGTCAACCCTGATACCTATTTAATTTATAGGTATCATGAAAGGTGAAACGGATGCTTGCCACAAATATAACATTTACATAAAACACAAACGTGACTCCAGTTCCCTGACGCAGAACGAAATATTTACGTATTAACAGTGTCATATCTCTTCCATTGTTTTATTTATTCACACTTAGATCGTCACCTCTGAACTTATTCGTATAAATTATATTCAAATAAAAAAAAAACGTTCGTACGTACGTACTTCGTCATGATGAATTGTATGAACACTTCGATTACTTTATTTTTAAGAAATCTTTAAATTCATAAAACACTTTAACTGCCACAGAGGTAAGCCCAAAAATGCTTTCCTTCATAACTCCAATTCCGATATATCTCCGATTGTAATCGGCATGATAAACACAACCAGTGCCTTATTTACATATTTAAAAAGTAAAAATTTAAAAAATAAAACGTCAAATGAGGCTTAATGAACACTTGTGCCCATCTCGAAACGTTATGTAGCTCTCAAATTGGTTCCCGCGACAATTCAGTTATTATACATTTTCAAAGTATTAAACAAAGTAATCGTGTAATTTAATGTTGTCATAAAAACGAAATGGTTACTGAATTTGCATTACATTTTATTGTATTTCACACTATGTTATGGATTACATTACTACTAAACCTACATTAAAAAGCAGTCACTGCACATTGAATGCAAATAAATGCTAGTAAGATTAAATTTTTAGTCACAGGCTGTTAAAAATGAGATAAAGCAGAAAAAATAAAACAAAACCAAGCTGCCAGAGTTTTAAAAGTGTTTAATCAAATAGAACGCCAATTCAAATCACAGCCGCGTCCGCGCGCGAAATAATTTTAATCGATACATCGGAACTTAATCGATACACAAACCGATTTATCGCGACCACGAATGCAACCAATAACATGCACCGTGGTCCTCGAAATTAACAACTAAATGACTGATTGGAATAGGCCGCTCTGGTCACGGCATATTAACACTGAATTGGGTTTCTGAGGCGGCCTCTCAGTTTCATTGTGATTTACGAGTGTATCGATCGATAACAGCGACAATCTTGGTTAGTTTTTGCTGGCTCGTGCGCGCTTTCTAGATCTTACTCTTCTTTTTGAGTTTTATTTTTTATAAGTTTTAGTAGTATTATTTACCGTGTCGTTTGCTTTAATTATTTATTAATCATTCCAAAAGCTCATAATTTTTTTTGTACGCAGCTTTTATTATTGCATAAAATCGGTAAAAGTATACATTATCAGGTATCTAAACTACTTGGAATGTTTTAAAATTCTCGAAGACACTTCAATTTTTTTTATTATTCATGAGCCATATTTCACCATTATGTGGGAACAAAACCAGGTAATTGAACATTTTACGTGTTTTTTTTAAAACGAGAATGAAAAAGAAAATACCCAAAGATTGTACCATAAAAAAATTCCAAATCCAAATTCCCAAAATTATAAAATTATAAATTGCAATAAAATGTTTAATTGGAATTCTATTGGAAAACTCTATGACAAATAAAATTTGGGTATGAAAGTTAAAATGAACGAATATATAATTCAAAAATATATTTAATTTTTTGTTTTTTTATTTTGTTTTAGATGAACCAAAAGTGCAAAGTTTGCGGGGAGCCGGCGGCGGGGTTCCATTTCGGAGCGTTCACTTGTGAGGGCTGTAAGGTAAGTGATGTGTCTGAAATCAGATTTTAAACATTTTTCGGTCTTACGGTGCTTGCATAAAGAAAAGGATACGGATAAGGATACGTTGGTTATCTTATTTATTCAATGGGGCTACTTTGTTTGTATTGATCGTTGCTGCCCCTGCTACTTGCTTTGTCTGTATTGGAGACCTGTTTTCTGCAAGCACCCTAACAGCTTCTGTAGTTTATTGGTTAGATGACTGGCTATCGATAGTCTCCAGTTTCAATCCCAAAAGGGACACTGTCAAAATCACTTTTTAAGACTCTCCCCAGAACAGTTTGGATGAGATAATACTGGTACTGGTTTATCTTCGAACATAGAAATTATTCCATGTCAGAATAGCCTTTCGTGGGTCAAAACTCTAGGGGTTTATGAGGTTGGTTACAACCCTACACGATATCATACAAGAGGCAAATTTATTGCTCAATACATAAATATCATTGTAGCACTCTTATTATAATCAATATTATAATTTACGGCAAATATTCAAATTCAGATTCGTGTAATACTAGAACAATTACAGAACAATTGATGTAATTGTAATTGTTAGCGGTTGTTATCCTTACCAAGTTATTTTTATCATCTACATTTAGTAATTTACTCCTTATTTTGTTCTCAACAAGGGCGTGTAAAATATTTCTGTGTGTGAGTGGTTTGTTTGATATTGGCCGAGTCTCCGGGAGACACGGTTCGGTAAATCGATCAGCATATTTATTGTTCCGCCTTAGTTTTTGCCCTCATGCGTGCTAAATTAGCAGTTAGCCGCTAATTTCTAACATGCTTATAATAATTATCCTAGTTTTCCACAAATTGGTTCAATAATCATTAGGTCAAGGTCATTACTGTAGGCTGTATAATATTCGTACCCACTTAAATGCTAAGGCTGGAAGATGAAGATTATGATAATGGTTAGGTACATCCATAGACATAAGAGAGTGGCCAATAGACTTGAAATTTGCCACTCTCTTATGCTGTTGATGATGAACATCTCACATTAAACGTCTATGTATGAATCTGGGCCAATGTCACAGGCTATACACTTATTATTGTCAAACTGCGAACCGCCCGGGTCAGAGCATCCTGCGACAGTTTCCATCCCGTTTTGCACAATCCATTGTCGTTCTGTTCCACTTGCATTGCCTCAAATTGCGTTGGTGATGTAACCGGACGTTTTGAGGAAATACTGGATTTGTTGTTTAGCTCTTACTTGGATGAACGGATAGTTGAGGTTTTTTTTTCTGATGTAATAATGATGATGAGTTACTTGATAGCATTCTTCACGAACACAAGGGTGTGTTAGTTTATAGATTAAGTGTTTGAGCCAATTGAAGTTTCGACTGATTATGTTTCCGTCATTTTAATTTTTTATAGAAAGCTGTCTAGTCTACTGACTCGCAAAAATTAAATACATAGATTATAAAATGTAGGGTGGGTGTAGAGTAGGGTAGAGGTGAAAAATGGTAGGACAACGTCTGCTGGGTCAGCTAGTAGATTATAACATTTATTAGACAGTCTTTTTACTTACTTTTTTTAACAAGCTTATTATCATTCACGTCTCACGTATCACGTGTGTCGCAGAACCGATGAGCGTTGGAGTAGACGGGTTCTCGAATGGAGACCACGTCTCGGAAAACGTAGTGTGGGACGCCCCCCTACCAGGTGGACTGATGACTTGAGGAAGGTCGCGGGTGGTGGCTGGATGAGGAAAGCGGGTGATCGTGCGCTTTGGCGTGCCCTTGGGGAGGCCTACGTCCAGCAGTGGACTGCAATAGGCTGATTGATTTGATTTGATTGATTGATTGATATTATCATTCATATTCTGTTTATAATTAGTTGTCTTATTTCTTGTAAGACCAATCTGACTCATTACATTCAGGATAAGAATAACAACATAAAGAATGAAAGACTACTTCGTCATGGCGTTTGAATCAGTCAGTAGCGATCATTCAAACATTGGGCAAGCAGACCCAACTGCCGTAAAATGACCATAGACGAAATTGGTCTACCGCATCAACCGATTGTGTTGCAAAGTTCCATGCTTGACTTGTACTGAATGCGAAACTTTAAATATTATTATTTTGGTATCTTTCAAACTGTCTAGATTTAATTAATTGCTTTTACTTTGTATTTTTATCTACCTATTCTGTTTTAGCAATTTTCATGGATGTTCTTGGCAATTTTTGTTACCCTGAGTCTTTAGATTAACACCTTAAGTTACTTTTAACGAATGAATAATTTGTCGAAATATATCTTAGTTAGCAGTAAATTTCCCAAGAAAGGTCCTAATTCACTAACCTATAACGGGGATAGCTATCCAAATCTGTTTAACCAAAGACGGAGGCTCCGATTAATGTCCAATCCACAGACTCCTTTCAAATACTATTTTAGTTTATGTTTAATTCCGTACTTGTACAGCTACAGCAGTTTCCTTTTTCTCATCAGAGGCGCCTATTGAATCCACTGTGGCATAAACAGAGCCGCGTCAATTTGTCCGCCCGCCGCGTCCCTAATTAACTGGAGGCGCAAGCGCGTGTGTTTGTATGGTAATTCGCTCGCGCTCGACTTTTAGTTGCAGACTGCTTTAAAATTGGTTTACCGTTCAAAGCTATGAATATATCGCCTAGCTTTAAACATTTCAGTTTGAAGAGTATAATTGAGTTGATTTATGGTAAGTACATTAGAATTTTTTTTAAGTTACAAGTTTGTAACTTTACAGAAACCTAAAATCAAAGTTTAATGTGTCAGAAAGTATAATTAAGTATGTATGCATCGTTTGTTTTTTTAGAGCATGAAGTCACAAAACTGAGATAGTTTTTTTTATAGCATCCATATCACATAGATTGTAATTTATAAAGATAATGTTTCAAAAATAAATTCGTATCTACTGACTGATAAACTTATAATTCAGATTTTTTTAAGTGTAAAATTATTACTTATTCAAAACATGTAAAACGTTTTAAATGCTTACAAAACAAAAAAGCACATAAAACAAAAGCATCAAACATAATATCCATCAAAACGTAAAGCTAAACCCGTTCAAAGTTCAAAACTAAAACGTCAACCCGTTCACTGTCACGAGCCATCTGTGTCTTATATAGCCTATTACTTCGTTCATGCTTTTGCTTTAATTTACCAGAAACCATTAACGCCTTTGTTCTTTTAAACTCAGAGGCAGTGGTTGACAAATTACAGCGGCTCCTTTAAAGACGGTGGCTTTGAAGGGACAATGCCGGCGCCTGCACAGCGCGATTGTCCCCATACAATGCGCGATTACACACACAGATAGTACCTTTCCAGAAACCTTTAAAAACAAATTAGTGGTGCAGGGAGTGATTGTGGCGATTCGTGATTTATGGTTCGGTATATAATTTGCGCAATTCTCCCTCTGCCGTTTTTAGTTTTGCTAGTAGTTTTGCCGTTGTTATTAACGAATCTGTTTCTAGCTCTTCGATATTGCATTAAACATTTATTAAAAGTTGTTTCATTGTATTCAATTCTAAGTCTGGTTCTTATTTTAGTTTTTCGAAAAGCAAGTATCCTCAAAATTGTATCTCTGTTATTTTCTGTTTAGCGATGATACATTTGGTTATGATCCTTATCATCACGTTTGGAGCTAATGCTATTGATTGTTTATTTTCATAGAATCTCGTTGAGTGGCAGTGGCACATGCTTTCATGTTAATATTTTTTTTCTGATTTTGGTGCTCTGGTCTCTTGCCAAATATTTGCTCTACGTCAATGCTACATTCGTCAAATTCTTATTTTATATAAGAATTCCAATTAATTTCTAGATCTTCTAAATCCGGCCCATGTATACCAACATAGAGTACTCCACTTAGTAGAAATGATTTATTATACCAAGTTACGAAACTCAGCCCGAATATCTTTTTCCGTTGAACGTTTTCCGTTCGCGTGCACTACCGCAATTTGAATTTGCTCCAAATTGGAATATAATTCGAGTCCGTGCGACCGTGGGCTGGCAGCGGAAGGGTTAAAGACTGTGTCGCTAAACTAGAGTATTATATCAACTGGATCGTTCTCGTGAGTTATGAAGACAATGGGCTCGCTTAAGTCATTTAAAATGGTATAAGGATGGTTTTTCATGTTTATAATGGGATCGAGTCTGACCTCATCCTCACCTGGTGGAGTATTTAGAGGTTTTTGCGACTTTCTTGATTTGGACCTTATCTAACCTTTTGAGTATTTTCATACTAGTGCATTTTCTGCTTAATTTCAATATTAGGTTCTTTTACCTGACTATCTAACTACATTTTAATCATCTAAACTGTTAGTCCTACTGACAGGTTGTGTTCATCAGACCACATAATCCACGTTTCGCAAAACATGTCGAAAGTCCTTCGTGTAAACAGCGCTTCTTCAAACAAGTGAATTTCAGTAATCACACTCATTTACTACAATTGCTCTCAGTATAGCTCCATTCGTGTTTCTAGAATTACGTAATAATTGGAGCAGTCGAGCAGACATGGTTCACACGTTTTTGTACGACGGTTAGTACGGCCATTGTTGAAAAAGTTTGTTATTTTTGTATTAGTACATTATCTGTTCAGAGTTAGCAGTGTCACTGTTCTGATCGGAAGCTTCAAGTTCAAAACTCATGTCTTCTTATTTGTTCTTTTTAATATTATTTTCTTTACTAACAATGGTGATTCTTAGTTTCGAAAAATAAGTGCGTTTACTATTTACGATTAATTAATATTAGGTCCTTACATATGAAATTGGCGTTTTGTATGGGAGGAACAAAAAGTCGAAAAATTTTTATATAGTATATTTATTTAATCAAAGTATGAGCCATTGTAATCTATGCACTTTTGCCATCTCATAGGTAGTTCATTGATCCCTTTACTAAAAAAACCATTCGGACGGGAATCAATAAAATCTTTGAAGGCGATTTGGACTGCCCCATCTGAGTTGAATTTTTTCCCTTGCAAGAAGTTATCCAAATTTCGAAAAAAATGGTAATCTGTTGGAGCAAGGTCCGGGGAGTACGGTGGATGCCTTAGACATTCCAATTGAAGCTCTTCTAATTTGCTAGCCGTCTGTTGTGCAGTGTGTGGTCTAGCGTTGTCGTGAAGCAGCAGTGGCGTAGAGCGATTGACCAGCCTCGGTTGTTTACCAGCTAGCTTTTCCATCATGGTTTGCAATTGCTGACAATAGTCATCTGCCGTAATCGTCTGGCCAGATTTGAGAAAACTGTAATGAACGACACCGGCGCTAGTCCACCAAACGCTTACAAGTAACTTTTTATTGGTCAATTTTCGCTTGGAGCAGGCTTTGGCTGGCTTGCCAGGGTCCAGCCATTGCGATGAGCGCTTCCGATTATCGTAGAGAATCCACTTTTCATCACAGGTAATGATTCGATTTAAAATCCCTTCGTTATTGTGCCGGTCAAGTAATGTAACGCAGCAGTTGACGCGCGTTTGCCGGTTTGCTTCACTCAATTCGTGAGGAACCCACCTTTCAAGTTTTTTAATCTTCCCAATTTGCTTCAAGTGGATTAAAACAGTTTTATCACTAACACCGAAGCCTGCAGCTAACTCGGACGTGGTTTGCGATGGATCCGCTTCCACAATAGCCTTCAATGCTTCATTATCAACTTGGGTCTCCGGCCGTCCACGGGGCTTGTTTTGCAGGTCGAAATTTTCAGAACGAAAACGTTGGAACCAAAAACGCACTGTGTTTTCTTTTGCGACACAACCGCCATACACATCATTAACCCTTCGAGCCGTTTCCGCAGCACTGGTGCCACGGTGGAACTCGTACTCGTAAATAACGCGATATTTCAAATTTTCCATTTTGTAAATCGAGCGATGCAAACAGAAAAAAGATAAGTAAAAAAACAAATGAATGACGGTTTACGAAACACAACTACATGTGGAAATAGCTGTATAAATTTGAATTTCGAATTCCTAACCAAATAGGAGAAATTTGTGATCAAAGTGGCCAGTACGACAAAACGCCAATTTCATATGTAAGGACCTAATACTTCGTGGACGTTTCCGTCAAAGATTGTCAAATCACAAATATCTAATCAAATCACGTTGTTAAGTTTTTTAATAATTTATTGAAGAAGTCTTTTCTAAAAACATTTATTTTCTTTTTTATCATTGTCCTGGAAAGCACCAATCTCAAAATTTTATGACGATGGCCTTTTACTGTTATAAAAGTAACCAACTCTCTTCTCTGGTCAGTTTGATCGTCAATCACGGGTAGCGGGTTACTTTTTGTGGCCTTCTCAAGTGTGGCTTTAATTCTTAGTGGTGCAGGTTGATGGTGAATTGATGGCGTAAAGACAAGACTTAATTGAAAATCTGGAAAGGAAGGTAACAGGTTATAATGTCATACTTTTGTGTGTGGACCGCACACGGTGACGATCTTAGGTTCTGACCGTTACCTTGACATAAAAACTTTTAAAGCTTTTCCATTAACTAGTAATTGTCTTTTTCCATTGTAGTGAATTTTATAACTCCTATGTCTTAGAAGTTTTCTCTTTTATTATTCCATTGTTTCTGTGTTTACATCTTCTAAAAGACTTGGAAGACCTAGAATCATGTTGTAATGGTTCATTTTTAAGTTATTAATTATTTTAGGATTATCAATTTTCTTTTTCTTTTAATCTTACAATAAGTTTACCTACCTAATAATTTCAATAATTAAAACCCTTGCATTTGCCCCAATCAATTAAAATTACACGGATGATATTCTCCGACCTTGCGCTAACTAATTAAAAACTAGATCAGAATCAACCGTTTCATTAGCTCTTTGGAAACAATACGCAACCGATGAATCGATTTGTCTCGATTTGACTTCATTTCAATCCATTGGAATATTCTACTTATGTCTTGAAAATTTCTATTAATGAGATTCAATAGCAAGTACTTAATATGAAACAATTTCAAATACTGAAAAAGATTTTTCAAAACTTTCATGGGAATTGCTACGTCTTCAAATTTTAGTTGTTCAAGTATACGATTATTTCGCAAGGTACAAAACTGATAAAAAGGAATTTGGGTAGAAGTATACACATGTAAATGAAGTGCCACTAAAGAATGACGCTGAACTCAAATTAAAATTCATTGGTTGTTTGTGGGTATGTAATAGGAATAAACCAATCGTTGCACTCATTCAGTTCCATGTTATATTTGTTGACGATTAGAATACGATTTGTCACGCGGACACGAAATTGAAATCAATAATTATCGTCATCTAGAAAAGATGTTCTGATACCCAGTGCGAAAAATCGATTCGAAACATGCACTTTCTAATTTATGGTTACATTTTAATATTAATAGGCTTTAAATGTTATTTGTGGAATTGAATTTATCAACCGACACTAATATTTCAATCGTTGGTAGGCTACAATCGGTGTTTTACGCTGCGTACTTAGATGATTTTCATACATTTCACGTTTCTTCGACTTTTTTTGGGAAAACAATATTTTAAATGTAACAGATACTCCAATTTCATACAAGGTCGTTTGGAGATGATTATACATGAATTCGTTTATCAACCTAACAAATTCTACGTATGTTTTTCTTCTTCTACTAATTTAATTGTAAATCTCACACCATATATTCTAATAAGTATTTCAAACAAAATACTACATCATCCAAATACGCATCAAGTTTACGAAGCTGACCTAATACAATTTGGCAAATCGCCCAGACATTTGGGCCTCATTGTCTTGCTGGGTGGACAGCAGCACTAATTGTCATTGTTTCAAAGGTCGGTATTGGAACTGCAATGGTTCAAGTGACTGTACTGTTAACAAACCACTGGCTTATTGGAGCATGGTTCTTGTGATTCCCATCACGAAATTGCAAACGACTTTATGTATGTCGTATAGATTGCGTAATACTGTATGGAGTTCAAGGCACTGTCTATGGCCTATGGTCTTGAATAATTATGAAACAAATATTTTATTCATTTTATTTGATAAGTTAGTCGTTTTTTTCACTTTGTTTCTTTTCTGTAGAGTTCAGTTACGAATTATTTATGTGAATTTTGTTACAATTTGATTTTAATCGACGAACATTTGTCCCAGAAAAAAAAATACGTAACGGTCAGAGTTAACATTCAAGATAATGGTGAAAGATTTAATAGAAATAATACCAAGGTTTTATGATTGGCACGTGTTAATATTGAAATCTATCCAAATGAGCATTCTGTTATAGTTCCAGTTAGAAAGATGACATCATTTTCCAACTGCTTACTAGAAAATTGCTAAATACCGATATAATTGGATCTAGAACTGTGAAACCTAATACTAATTGTTTAAATTTAGATAATAATATAATTAACAAATAAACTGCTGATTTTATTTAAATTCTTCAAGAATTTACACAGAAATGGTGAACTACTTGAATTTTAATATCAATATTTGGACGCGTGGAGTAACTTGCATATTTTAAACATAAAAAAGACTACAGATTTTAAAGAAATTATCTGTATCTTTTAAATATCAGAGGATCTTTTTTAGATAAAAATCTATTAAAGCTTTCTCGTTCAGAAATATAAGCAGAAAAATTACATGCTTAGAACTACTTACTTGAGCTAAACACTCTGTTACGATTTGCATAGAACATAATTAAATTGTTAATAAATATATTTAAGTGCATGAATACAATATGTGAGTGTCAAAAGTAAACCAAATCTCCTATCTGGCTAAAACAAATACCTTAAGCCAGAAAATTAGCGTGAGAACAGAGAGATAACTCACAATTTTAATTTTTGACCTTTCGCCTACCACTTTCACCTTACCATCATCAGACTCCAAAACTTCTTTGCCGTATCTTAATCCAACTTAGACAAAGTCTGTATTCGTTTGACAGGCTGATGATCCAGAAGCAAAATAAAAATGGTGGTGTCAGCTTGGGTTTGCGCACGGAAGCAGTGACCTGCACTGGTTGTTTTGATTGCGTCTGACGGTCAGACAATCGATTACGATTTGGATGTGAATCGATGCTCCGTGATCTTATCGATTTATTCATAGCGTATGTAGTATGAGTGATTATAACGTAGAATAGAACAACTTTATTAACCAAAATATTTGTCTTTTTTTATTTTGTAAATAAAATTGTTTTAGTGCCCCCATAGAATAGAACAAGATATTTTGTTTTTTTAGAGCATCGGTGGTCTAGTAGAGCGTCAGTGGTCTAGTGGCTAGGGAGACGCTGGTTCAATCCCCACCACGTACCAATGTGTTTTCGAATTTCAAATTCATATGTACATTTATTCGACGCTCTTACGGTGAAAGAAACACATCATGATGAAACTTGCGCACTTCTGCGAAAAAATTCAAAGGTTCTGTGTGAAGTCGACCAACCCGCATTGGACCAGCTTAGTCGACTAAGGCCTAATCGCCCTAATTCAGGGTAGGCTTGAGCCCCTCCTCAGTAAGGACGTATATGAGCTGTTGATGATTTTATTTAACCATTACCTGTTATTGTTATTGTCGGGTTTGTGAGGCCAGTTAAAGACCTGACAACCAATGATGAAGGTTATCACTACTACTATATTAGTAACTTACTTTTTCTATTTCTCTAGCTAGCTGTTGTGTGTCAGCACATTTCCGATGCGTGTGCACATAACATTGTTATTTTACTGCACATATAAATGGGCGGTAGATCAAAAGCACACAAAGTGCACTTATCTGCAAGTATCTGCATCGTGTATGTGCAAACTCTTAGTGAATTTACGTTTTTATGACTCTTCAGATGTTAAGTTGGATCAGTGAAAAGGAATTTCAATTATTTGTGCTCTTTTTATACGAGTTGTAGTCATTTTAGAAGATTTAATAGGGGAACTAAACAAAATATTGGTGTACACCGCGTTTTTTTCTGACTTACAGCGGCATAATATGTATAAAACAAATCTGCTATTTTCTCACTACATGTCAATCATTTAAAAAGTGTTTAACCAAAACTAACCACTTACCACTGTTACAACCCATTGCACATAGCAACCATAAACCATTTTTCTTAACCATATTTCTACAGTTACATTAACCAACTAGCTGCGTCCAGGTGTCGTTGCCTAGCAACGCGAATTTATTGCGGTTGCTCTCTTGCCTGCTTCGGCTCATCCCTTGATCCGAGGGTCAAGCGCATGCCATTGACAACAGTATAAATCCTTGACTATTTATTAAGTTAATATTTTACACACAAAATTATATCATCATCATCTCGTAAAAAGATAATTTAGATAGAATCGAGCTGGCTTACTCGCGTGCGGGTTGCTATAAAGTCGACGTCCGGCCTTACAAACTCTGATGTCAGAGGAACCGCCAAAGACCTTTGACATGGCTCATGAAATTGTCTATATTTCCGTAGATTGCTTGGACTAACGGATCAACGTGTCTTCTGAAATACGGATCATTACTTTTCGGACAATCAGGTGATTTAGCCTGACAAACTGTGGAAAATCTCACAAAGTTCTAAAGTGTTCGAACCAAATTCTCTTATTTCGGCATTCTTCCATACCATAATAAGAATCAAACGCTTTACCGTTTAATCTTTAAGTTTAAGTAGTTAAGGAAGAAGATCTTTTCTTTAGATTGTATGATTGTGTCCCAACCCAACACGAATTTTAAATTCCATCATATTATTTACTATCATACCACTCACTGTAAAAGTAGCAATTTCTCAAACGATATATCAGCCATCAGTGAACTTTACAAGCGTGTGTATAAAAGTATTCTTACCTGTAACCTCTTTTACTGGTAGTGAGAGCTAAGTGAATCTACTTGGCATATCGCTCGGGTCAGAGGTCGCTGGTGGCGTCGTCTGCTTGGCCAATTGAGCAACTACTGGGTTTGCGACTCACATTTGCTTGAGGTTATTAAAAGTTTCTTAAACACGTCACGTGTCTGCGTATGCACACATTTTTATTGTTGTTTCCTTTATAGGAGCACGTCGAGGTATATGTTCATTGTTGTACTTAGGTTTAAGTTGACTAGTTTCGACGATAGTTCAATCGGTTTTTAGGTGGATTTATAATCTTTATATTGGGTGGGATAATATTGTTCTAGATTAAGTAAAAAAATAACGAAAAGCCACAGTGTCATCAACATTAAAATTTAACGCTAAAATCTTTCATGAGCTGACGCTTATCCACTACTTAAGTAGTTAGTTATTAAAGGACAAACAATATTTTGTCAAGTGCATAAAAACAATACAACTAATACTAAAATAAGGCTTATGAGGCATTTTTCTTTCCCAGTTTGTTTTGAATGTAATCTATGCTTATAATAAATAACTCATAGCACGCTAGGAGTAAAAGGCGTCAGGCAATGTTAGGGCGGGTCTAAAAGGAGGTTGTCGCACACCGCAACGCTTGCTCAAGCAGATAGGAGGGTATTTATGAACCAGCTTGTTATTTCTGTACAGCCGAGAGCAAAGGTGTTTACTATTAGGTACACATTAAAAGTATATTTTGTCAGAAACACGGTTATTAATTCCTCATATCACTTGCTTCAGTAGTAGTAGGTAAATCCTATTCAATTTATTTCAAGGTTTTGAGAAAAACACCTAAAAAATTATATCGTTCAAATTCCTTCGTATGTGTGTATGTATGTAAACACTTTATTGCACAATAAAAGTAACATTATAATAAGAAGTCACAAGAAAAGTTTACAGTGCAAAGGTGGACTTATCCCGTGAGGCGGACTTATCGATTTAGTATCAAAATAACTTATAGTATTAAAAAGTCACGTATTTGATAAATGAAAACAAAAATACTATTGCTTCGACGGAGTTTTAATGACTTAAAATCGTAGTAGCTCTTACGCCAATCCGTAGTATTCCATGGTCAGTGTGCCTCAAATAAAACACTTTGTTACATCTTTCTCCTCAACTATACTTTTTGAACGGTGATGTAACCTCTACAACTATGCTAACTTAAGACTCACTCACCAGCCGTCCGTCTACTTTGGCAATTATCTTAATTGGTAATAACGATATTCTCATAATTGTTTCAGCTTTTACAACCAATATTAAATATAGGAAACATAATTAAACTCTTGTTCAAATAATACGTAAAATATTTGTATACTGTAGGCCTTTGACCAGCAAAAGATGTCTTTTGGCTGAGATGATGCAGAAAAATAATATTGATACTACTACCGCACTTTCAACCTCGCACGCCCATTGTTGTAGCTTATTCGATGATATACTAACTTTAAATTTCTTATTTAAATTCATTGTAAATATTATTTAGATTATTTATCTAAGACACGCTGTTAGTGGTTAACGTCAGAATCTTTCGAACCATATATGCGCCATATCTATCGTCTAAAGTGTAATCGTATCGTGAAAAAATTCAAAGCACGTACCAAGAGATTTAAAGATCGCATTGTGTCAGTTTAAATTAAATTCTCAATCTATGATTCGGACGATGCAGCCATAGACATATTAGTGCGAGAAAATAGATATGCCGTGACACTTACTTGTACTATAATACTATTTAAGTTGACTATTTTAATGACAAGTAGTTTTACAAACTTACGTGATGATTTAACTGAGTGCTCCGTTTTAAAATAACGTTCATAAAGACTTCCATAAAAATTTAACAAAAACCATCGCGCCATCTTACGAACAAACGCTTAAGTATCTGTTTTATAGCAAGTTGGAAAGTGAATATTACCATCTAAAAATTTATTAGAAAAAGAAGAAAATACATAAATAAGTATTCGTTTTGTAGGAATATCAAACATCACAAGTATACACACATTTTTTATTATTCATTAAATTTATAATATTTTTGTTCTGTCACAATATGTAAGTACTGGACAAGTTATTTCCATCCTGTATATTATTTCAATTCTAACTTCTATGATCCACCCAAGTCCATCCATATTGTAATTCGCACTCGGCGTACGTTTTGCAACGATTTTGGCAATGTCGTACGTGTCAGGTTGATCCTAACGCAATACGGTTTTAACATTTAAAGTAACAATAGTGTACGTGGTAGCGCTTAAATTTAAGTCTTTGTCTTTAACGTCTATAAGTAATATATTTCTTTTTGTTTTACCGAAGACATAGGCTCGCACATAGGTTATATTATGAATATGATCATAGTTATTATTTCATGTATGTATTGTTAGGTTTGTGACCAATCTAGGTTGGTTAATTTTGAAGACAGTTTTGCCATGCATGATCACAACCGGGGCCTATGGTTTGATATGACTTTAAAGGGCCATACGTGACCTGACTACTCGCAAATATTTAAGAATCTACAGTATCATTAATTTATTACTAGTCACAGTTATTTTTTATCAATAATCAAATATTAAACAAAACTATAAAGTAACATAGAACATTTTACGGCATCATCTGATACTGTTTCACTACAAACGTTCTGCAATCGTTTACCAATTGAAGAAACAAAACAAAAACTCCTTAAAACAATAGAAAACAAATTACATAAACTTGCCCAAATCCCAAGGCCGAGCGAAAACAAAACCGTACTTAAACGGTTACCGGACTGGAACCGTACCTGTGACCTATATCCACAGGAAATTACGCCTTAACCGTGAACGACTTAAACAGAGTTTTCACTATCGAAGTCACTCGCTTGGTCGGCAACCAGCAAGCCGTGTAAATACCCCTTTATGTCCAGATGATGTTGATAGTGAATGTTTTTTGATTAATTTATGAATAGATTAATTTTATTATACCCACTCGTAAAGTTAGATACGTATGGCTGAACACGATGAATAGGATGCTCTTAATTGTATTTGCGGAAAACATAACAAGCGTTCAGTTGTAGACAAGCATTGATTAACTAATAATTAGTTCAGTTTATTAATTACAGTAGCAGAGTATACCTACATAAAAAGTTAGAAATATGTTGTTTTATGAATACTGAACCAATTTAAGCTATATTTTGCTAGTTATAGTACAACAAGTATCTTCTTGACTTATATTGACGATTGTATTTTTCCTTCTTTCCAGTCATTCTTTGGCCGCTCCTACAACAACCTCAACTCCATCACGGAGTGCAAGAACAACGGAGAATGCGTCATCAACAAGAAAAACAGGACTGCGTGCAAAGCCTGCCGCCTCCGCAAATGTCTTATGGTCGGGATGTCCAAGTCTGGCTCCCGGTACGGCCGAAGATCGAACTGGTTTAAGATCCATTGCTTACTTCAAGAGCAACAACAGGCAGCTCAATCGCGATCACCGCCTCGAGTACCTCAATCTCCACATCACTTAGCTCCGCCATTTCCGCCTCATCTATTCCCCGGACTAGCTCGACCAAGGACTAAGGAGGAGTTAGCGTTACTGGGTTTGGATGAAGCGTACAAACCTTCTGGAAGCCCCGACTCGCATCGCAGTGGATCATCACCGAAGTTAGACGAAAAATCCCGAATGCAATCGCGTCCACCAGATAGACCATTAACCCCTCCAAGAGATTCCTTTATTCCACATCCTCTAGCCAACATGTCCTTGCCTCATTTCCCTCATTCGCCATTTTTACCACCCCCTCCTTTCAGTCCGTTTGCTGCAAATCACCATCTGCTTTTCCCTCCAGGGTTCCACCCGATATACTCTAGACATTTACTAGACCATGCAGCGTTAAGGCAAGCAGCTGAAAATAACAACGATGTAAGAATCGATGACCACAATGCTGATTCTTCTAAGAGATTTTTCCTGGATGAAATTTTGAAACAACAACGATCATCCCAACCTACTCCTCAGGAAGATGTTATTTCTGAAGCAGAATTTGTGCCTACTCCTCCAGCCGAACGGAGAACTTCTGAATCTCCGTTGCAAGAAAATCCTATGGATTTATCTGTAAAGTCTGATGGCCGATCCAGTTCAGCAAGAAGAAGATCTGATGATAGCGAGGTGATAACTCCTGATAATGATGATGCAGAATCTGCAAGCAACCCAGGATCTGTCAGTGAAGAGGAAGATGTGTCTTATTCTCAAATAAAAAGAATTAAACTGCATCCTCTTGACCTTACGACCAAAGTCTGACGTGAAATCAGACGTTTTAGTGCCGTTTGAAAATAAACTATGTAAGGTTCTTTTAAATAGAATCCGGCAATAATGTAAACAAGATAACTTAGTAAAAAATTGAGTAAAAAATTTATATGACAGTTTTAAAAATTACTGAAAGTTTTGTCGTCCGAGTATTTTTTATTAAAATAACTATCATAAAGAAGTTAATAGGGGGCGAATTGATTGTAAGAAGAATTTATGGAATTGAAATGTGAATAATTATGATCAGGACTGACTCAAATGTAAGTAATTACAGAGTAATCGTGTTTTAATTTGTTTGTTTACATTATTGCCGGACCTTATTGAAAGGGACTTTATATCATTTGGACCAGTGAATTTATGAAGGCCAGTAATTCGGATTGTGATTTAAAGTAAGTAGGACAATGGATCATTCCGGAAAATTGTTTTGTCAATTGTTATTGATTGAATTTTAAGAGTCTATCCAAATACGTATCATAAGTAGTACTTAAATAATTAAAATGTTATTGGTGAACCCCGGTTGATGGTTGTACAAATTCTTTGTAAATAAATAAATTATTATAATCTAAGTTAGGTTTTAAATTAGCTAGTGGATTTTTGAAAATGGATACAACCGGGAGTTACTGCATTCCATTGTAACAAAAATACCTATATTTTTTTTGTATAATTTGATTATAATTTATTCCCTAGTAGAATTTTGATTGAAGTTTTGTTGTGTGTTAATACCGGGTGCATAGTGAGCATAATATTGAATTGTTTTATATAAACGTACTTTTCCTACTTAAGCTTATTTTTAACCTTGACTGTTTTTAAGTTTAGTTCAAAACATTCCATGATCATGTACTTAAATGGCAAAATATACTCAAATAATAAATGCGACATTCCTATGCATTTGCTCAATATATTATTATCGTTTTTATATATCCTGTTATGTACTCAATGTAGTGAAATTAGTCACGAACATACTCAGTAATGTTTTGAAGACAATAATGTAAATAATAAAAAGTATCATATTCCACGAGTGGGTTCCATACATTAGTCCAGGAGTTAAAATGTATATAAATACAGTAACTAATTAAACCTGGTCATGTATAGAGCTTAGCTGTGGAACAGGGAGCGTGTTCAATGAATGTTTGTAAAAATGCAATTCACGAAGACGTACAAAATAAACTATAAATGCACTCGAAACTCATTTGTTTTTATTCAATTTCACTTTTATAACATAAATGATATAGTACGACAGACATTTACAACTTTGATAATTACAAACAGCAATCTAAGAAATTAAGAATATAGTAGTACCTACTTACATTAAACACTGTGAATGCTGAAGATCACATATATACATTTTTTTATAACAGTTACGTCACTAGATTTAGAGAAGACGATTACAAGAAGAGTTATCGTATATAATTTTTTATTATAATAAATAAGCAATAAATATACTCACAGGGGATCGCTATAAGTTGTCAAAATAAGAAGAAATGTGCACATTTATCACCTGTGCCTCAGGTGGCCTTCCAATAACAGATATTTGCATCAGAATATTGTACCAGAAATAATATACACTGAATTTATGGGGACGGAAGTGGAGAATCTATATTCGTGTGTGACAGTTTATAAATTACAGATTATTGTATTTTATTAATGGTACAGAAAAATAAGTCTAGACAACTAGCATACTGAAGTATGGATCAGCGTGTAGTGATAAATCGACCAACTATAAAATTTTATAAAATACACGAGTCACTACTTATTCTGGATATCATTATACAAAAAACAACAAGAAACGTAGGTCTAATACAGGAAAATTCATAATAGTGGACGTGTAACACATAGAGCACTTACTAAAACGCATTTACCACAATTTCAAGAACTTTTTAAAGGGTCTTTTATCAGCATCTGACAATGGCGGACGTGTCTTAGTTTTATTTTTTTTATTTTAGTTCATTGAAGTGTTTAGTGTATAATTTCGATAGTGTATTATCCAGTGAATGGTTCGGGAGTATAAACTTTAATAAAACAATTGAATCGCTTACGCTTTGCTGACATTTTTAGATGATGCCATGAGGCCTCGTGGTGGCTTCAGTAATTGTACTATCACATTACGGAGCCCAATTCACCGAACAATCATCCAAGGACAAAACCTACAAATATCACTCGATACTGGCGAAATGCGACTACATGAGATGTGTCGCCATTAGTAAGGAAAAAGAAAAAAAAAATGGTACTGTATTTTTAATTGTAGGCTAGCTATTCAAGAGTCAACTGTGCACAAGGGCAAAATTGGAAATGGCAAATAAAATACATAATGAGCCACTTAAAAATACATGACTTATAATTCCGCTCAAAATATACCAATACCAAACATTGAATGGTGCAATCGTTGTAACAATTCGACATTAGAGGTAAAACTGACAAGGCCGCCACATTGGAGCATCACGAATGTTCAGTGTCTGTAACACGTCCATTCTAAGCTGACATACGATGACCATCGATATAAACTGTTAAAGAAGACCTGTTTAAGCTGGTTTCGGGTAGGCCGTAGCACAAGCATCGAGCGGCGAGGTGACCTGTGACCTATTGTAAAAATTATTCTTGCACCAGGACCGCAACACGTATTTGACATAATACAGGTACAGTATTCGTGCTCGCATCGCGATCAGGCGTAGAGGTTGGCGCATGTCACAAGCAACAAGCGGCTAGATTTTACAAGCTTTTATTTAGCTTGCACTGTATGTGGATATGTTCGGGCGAAATCTTGCAACTCAAATTTGAAGCACTTGCTGCCATTGGAATTTGCTGAAATTTGGTACACTTATGTAACCGCGATGACAATTCAATATTATGGTACCATGGAGCTGGTCTGGAGACGGAAGGTGGCCATAAAAACTCCTCTAATACACAACACAACCTAGTCGTGTTTGGGCTCGTTGGATTTGTCTTAACAAGATCTTTAGTCATACGTGATGTCCAGGGTCTCATGATGGAGCCAGAAGGTGGCCATAGGAACTCCTTAAATACACACCACAACCTAGTCGTGTTTAGGCTCGTTGGATTTGTCTTATCAAGGATACTTCACTCCACGGCTTTAAAAGCTGGTTTAAAAAGGATTTTTAATTAAACTTATTTCATATAAATTTTGAATGGAACTACTCCAAAGTATTTGGAGGTAAAACCAGACTGGGCTCTGAAACTCCACGACACAATAAGAATAAAAAAACATTCAATCACAAATCTTAATCTGAATATCCAAACAAAAGAAGGATGGGGCTATGAACTGTTGACGATTATTGTCACAGGTTACTCTACTCAAGTATGATTTACTACTTTTAAGCCAAACAAAAGAAGCCAGGTTAACCTAATAGCAAAATTATTGAAGCCACGTGGTGCCGCCTGACGATACCACCATCAAGAAATGTCAGTAAAATGCAAGCGTTTCAATCTTAAAGTCATTCACTGAATAATACATTAAACACTCAAATAAATTAAAATAAAATAATATAAATAAAAATATGGTCCATTTTGGACGCTGCTAGCAAATGATCGGTTTATTTTTTTAGCAATCGCTTTATATCGTCTTGACATAAGGCATCTTATTCTTATAAATTGTTATATGTAAAGTTATGTATTTCTTGTGTGCAATTAAAGTATTTTCTATTCTATTCTTATTTCACTAAATACTAACATTAGACAGTTTATGGCTTGCACAGTATCGGATCTGGCACGGGGCACCGGCCGCGCGATCAAAACACGATTTACGATTAGGCTAATGGTCGTCGTCATTAATTGCTGTATTTTACATAGTTATTACGGGATTGAGCTGTTCAGAGTTGATATAGAACTTATGAGCTGATTAAGGTTTTCAATATAGCCGTTACAGAGCAAAGACATCAATATCATTTTTTTTTAAATTTAAAATCTTTAATGGTAGCGTTGAAGATGTGAAAAATTATTAGAACTGAATAATTTTATTAAAACTATAATATTAACCCAAACCAAGATAGACAGTATAGCAAATTTAATTTATATACATTGATGATGATATACTTTATTGCACTCAAACAAGATACAGAAAAGAATAATGAGTATAAAAGGTAAAAGGCTAAAAAAAAATGAAACTATAAGTTCTCTATGTTATATTATATAGGTAGTCTTACCTGCATACTTTTCCTATATTATTATTATCTTCCTTTATTATTCAAATTATGTACCTATAATGGAAAAAATGTCGCCAACTAAAGAAAACCAAAAATACACTTTATTGGCAAATAATTGTTATTATTATTATTAAAAAAAAGAAACAATTCCATTGTTTTTCAAATGAAATAATTTTAAGTAAACATAGAAGAAAGTTCATTAAGCAAATTGTGTGTGACCTAGAATTACGTAAACTACAGGAAACTCATCAAGGTAATTGCTTCATCCCATTAATAAAGTAATGATACCAAACACATAAATAATAAATTGAGTAGCACTCTAGTAAATTAACAAAAGCTGTTAACAAGCACAGGTACATGTAAAAGTAAAATGCACGTTGAATAAAGAAAATAAAACAGTCTCTAAACAGCAAACACTGATGAAACAAAAATATCAAGCCATCAACAAGGCTAAAATGTGCCCATCAGATCAAACATCGGTTCTATCTACGCTAGACACTTCGTTATAAGACTTACGAAGATTCGGAAACCAACTCTACGCACGCTAACATGCCAACTTGAGATTGAAGAAAAGAAAAAAGGCTTTAAAGTCTGTCAGAAAGACATTTTCTTTTTCTTTATTCTTTTGTCTTCTGTCCATAACATGCGCACACTATTTTTTCTTGTTTGGAGTCAGCTAAGTCTTCGCTATATTGTGGTGAAGACTCGGCGGCAAAGTTATTTTCGCGAATACTTTTAATAATTTTTACGAGTCTTGTAAGGAAAAATTGCGTAAATTATACTTGCAACGTTGTTCAGTTTTTAAGTAGTTCAGTTTATAAAGTTGTTCAGTTTGCAAATTTGTAAGCTGTTTAGTTTGTAAAAGTTATTTTATCAAATTTGAAAGAAAAGACAATTTTTTATTCTATTCCGAGAGTTACGTCTATTATGCGCATTTTAGGCCTGCAGGACTCAAGAGGTATAAGATATTCATCATCATATCAAATGAAAGACGTTCATACATTGACAAAGGTCTCTTCAACATCTCTACAACAACGGCGACCTCCATCTTACTACATCATCGGTCCACCTTTCTGGCCTACTCACGCTTCCTATAGATACATGGTGGCCACTCAAGAAATTTTGACAGCTGTTCATAGAAAACTTAACAACTAGTCGTATTTATTCTTGATATGAAGAAGAATAATAAACTAAATAATGATGTCATTAAAATTTGATCTGAATAAATACGATATAGAGACGTCTTAGTTTGCATTAAAACTGCATAGGAACAATAAAACATGGAGCTAAATAAGATGGAGTTAAATTATCTTAATAGAATCAACTTAATTATCTTAATGGAATGGTGGTTCCGTTCTGATTTCGTTACTATCTGGATTAAGACTAATAAGTATAAAGATTGTTAGATGTACTTCATGATCGACAAAATATTTTATTTCCCGTCACATGTAGCTTTTAATAAAAATACTAGAATGAAGTATTGATGCGAATAAAACAGCAGACTTTTTAAATGACGTCTTAAACTAAGTGAGTGAACTGAAGCAGTACAATGCTGTAGGTGGTGATGACACTGAACATTGACACGACTAGCCTCAAGTCGACGGGAATGACGTGGCACAGCCTGTACTGAAGAGTACGGGTGTCCATGTAGTGTAACAGATGTAACACATCTGTTTGCATTTCTTCATCTGGAATCAAACAACACATTCTGAATAAAGTACATACTCATTTATAAGACTTGTTTCACAATTTTTAAAATTATTTCAGGTGATGGTCCGTAAAAAAGATGAGTAGCAAAATTACTAAAATGTGATCGAATGGTATAAAACTAAAAATTATATGAAGCTGACAGTTGTAGCTCAGCCCATGAAACTGAACAACTTCTGTTTCACAAATTTTTAAAATTAGATAAAAAAAAATATCTTTACTTAAATTGATCAGCTGATCGAGTATGAAAGTTCTAATTTGTGCAATTTAAAAAGTTGTGGAACAAAACATGTTTTGTTTCTTGGGCTGACCTATAATACCATCAGAGAGGTATTGCGTTATTTGCAACACTTTGTATAAAGAGAAAAGTATTTAGTTTAAATTAATCAATAAAGACATCGTTGAAATCGAACACATTCGACAAATGCATTAATACAATCGCGAAGCAACCTAATAAACTTGGTCAATTAAACCAGAGGACCACGAAAGTTGATATCGTCCAGAAGTGTAGCAAGCTGAAGTGGCAGTGGGCTAGCCACGTGTGATGATCGTTGGAGCAGACGGGTTCTCGAATGGAGACCACGTCCCGGGAAACGTAGTGTGGGACGCCCCCCAGCCAGGTGATCTGATGACCTGAGGAAGGTCGCTGGTTGTGGCAGGATGAGGACAGCGGGTGATTATGCGCTTTGGCGTGCCTTTGGGGAAGCCTACGTCCAGCAGTGGACTGAAATAGGCTGATTGATTGATTGCTTGAGTCAATGAAACAGAACAGTAACTATTAACTAATACTCATAGTAACTTCACTAGTATAAAAAGTTTTGTAAAAAAAGTCATATGCATTATCTGTAATACATACTTTCCGTAAATACTCGCATGTCATGCAATTTCCGTTTAATATCTTCCATTTCTGAATTGGACATTTCAGCTGTGACGGCGGGGCCACAAAACTTGACGATAACATGACACACAAACACAGCTTCGAATAGATAAAACAACCAATCGTGCTAAAAAATAAAATATATTTACATTTTTTATACTGTACCAACTGCACGCTTAAAACTGGGTACTAAGTTCAGACCGATTCTCAAATTATAATTGATTATAATTATACCTATTCTATTCAAGCCGTATGGTGACGGCAGAGTAGAATACATTTGTCACCAACCCCTACTCTTCCCGTGGGTGACGTAAGAGGCGACTTAGGGACTACACATTGAACAGGGAACGGGCAGCAGCGCTCTCTGATATAGGAACCTTTTAATCTGCGATCTCCAACCCGCCTGCCAAGCGTGTAGATTATGGCAAAACCAAACACTTAAGTGGAGGAGGCTCATAGTCCAGCAGTGGACTGTAACGAGCCGTTGATGATGATACTATTCTTGATTGTACACATAAAATTACATGGAAAACTTAAAGAATATAATATACCTATATATAATTTTATATAAAAGTTATGTAGTACCTGAGGCTTTAGCTAAAAGCTTTTATTTTTTCCGAGAGACCGGACAAATATTTTACAAAACTTACAAAACTTTGTAGACAGATATTACAGATTTACAATACCTTCTTCTTCTTAGCGTATCTATTAAATATATATGCGGACCAGAAGTCAGAACATAACAGGTGAATGTTTGAAAATACTTACTGACTCTCTAAGCGCAGACACAAGATGCCATACCATAGCCAATAATTGAGGTATAGTTACAATTACTTCTACGAAAATCTAAAAACACATAAATTGTAGTAGTATTTTCTGCGAGAGAATAATATTGTTTAGTTTTTATTTAGAATGAACTATTAAAAATAGAATGTGCCTCCGCTGCTGGTAATTCTCAAAACATATTATAGTGAGGTAACCGAGCAGAAACAAAAAAATGTTTATGGTTGGAAAAAATGTAATAAGTGACAGTAAATTTTTCTTTTTCCTTTTTTTAGTGAACGTAAAAACGATTGGATCTACCAGGTGCGGCCAGGATACACTCGCTGCGCTCGCTCGTCTCCCTCCGCCTGTTGTTGACATTAGTCTAACCTAACCTAACGAACTGTTTGACTTCTGAGTAGAATTCTTTTTTTTCTATGCGGGGGGCGAACCCTTCGAGCCCCCCCCTTTGGGTAATTGTTCTAGACCAGTTCCAGCAGCCATCCTCGGAACCGGTGCCAGCAATGGAGGCACTTCCATAAAAATATAATTACCAATCTTCCATACAATGGCATGATTTTGTAATAGCAATCAGCAAGAGCTATATAAAAATCTGACACATATTGAATATCTATTTTAGAACCTTCTAAATATTCATTCAAGTATTTGAGGCTCCTGTATATGTAATAATAGATACAGACTTCTATTATAACAGTACCGTCGACCAAAAGTGATAATATACATGCTATATAGCCAGGTATTATAAAATAGACACACCCTTTGGTAACGTACAAGCAGTGGAATACACACATGCTCGCCTTACTCAAAAACCAAATAACTGACCAAATTGTTGCCGAGACACCAATTTTATTTTCATCTTTAGGCGGCATGATGTTTTTGTCAAGCCTATGGATATCTTGAACCAAGTCATATAAGTTGTAATTAGAGAGTTGCAGTATTATTGCGTAGACCAAATATTGTATTGAAACAAGATTCATAAAGATGGCACCCACATTTGTACCTAGACGCACTGCCATTGTTGCCGTTACTACGATTATTACTAAGACTTGTACGATGGTGACGAATGGTCTCACTGTTTTCTTTAAATATTTCGTGAATCCGAGATTGAATCCTATAAAAAGATTAAAGAAGAAAAAAGTTAACAGGGACGGTTGCAACTTGCGTTTATTTTTTTTATTCTGGCTGGAATCTTGAACTGATGGTGACCGAATTATAAACATTTTTGCGTATAACGTCTTTGACTACTCTACGACAAATAACGCACTACATAAGTAACGTAAGTAACGGACGCTTCGGAATTTTATTTTCACCTTGTTCTAATTCAATTATAAGGGTCAACTAATTAAGAATTAATACAAGTTTCATATTTAAAAAAATATCATAATGTGTTTTAAGGTCATTTATATTTTGGTAGGTATGGTATAGTAGGACGGATTGGTATCCGTAACGGTGTCTGCTGAGCCTGTTTTGGTATGGTATGGTAGGACGGGTTGGTATCCGTAACTCGATGTTTGCTGCGCCTGTTTTGGTATGGTATGGTAGGACGGGTTGGTATCCGTAACTCGACGTCTGCTGCGCCTGTTTTGGTATGGTATGGTAGGACGGGTTGGTATCCGTAACTCAACGTCTGCTGCGCCTGTTTTGGTATGGTATGGTAAGACGGGTTGGTATCCGTAACTCGACGTCTGCTGCGCCTGTTTTGGTATGGTATGGTAGGACGGGTTGGTATCCGTAACTCGACGTCTGCTGCGCCTGTTTTGGTATGGTATGGTAGGACGGGTTGGTATCCGTAACTCGACGTCTGCTGCGCCTGTTTTGGTATGGTATGGTAAGACGGGTTGGTATCCGTAACTCGACGTCTGCTGCGCCTGTTTTGGTATGGTATGGTAGGACGGGTTGGTATCCGCAACTCGACGTCTGCTGCGCCTGTTTTGGTATGGTATGGTAGGACGGGTTGGTATCCGTAACTCGACGTCTGCTGCGCCTGTTTTGGTATGGTAGGACGGGTTAGTATCCGTAACTCGACGTCTGCTGCGCCTGTTTTGGTATGGTATGGTAGGACGGGTTAGTATCCGTAACTCGGTGTCTGCTGCGCCTGTTTTGGTATGGTATGGTAGGACGGGTTAGTATCCGTAACTCGACGTCTGCTGCGCCTGTTTTGGTATGGTATGGTAGGATGGGTTGGTATCCGTAACTCGGTGTCTGCTGCGCCTGTTTTGGCATGGTATGGTAGGACGGGTTAGTATCCGTAACTCGACGTCTGCTGCGCCTGTTTTGGTATGGTAGGACGGGTTAGTATCCGTAACTCGACGTCTGCTGCGCCTGTTTTGGTATGGTAGGACGGGTTAGTATCCGTAACTCGACGTCTGCTGCGCCTGTTTTGGTATGGTATGGTAGGACGGGTTAGTATCCGTAACTCGACGTCTGCTGCGCCTGTTTTGGTATGGTATGGTAGGATGGGTTGGTATCCGTAACTCGGTGTCTGCTGCGCCTGTTTTGGCATGGTATGGTAGGACGGGTTAGTATCCGTAACTCGACGTCTGCTGCGCCTGTTTTGGTATGGTATGGTAGGACGGGTTAGTATCCGTAACTCGACGTCTGCTGCGCCTGTTTTGGTATGGTATGGTAGGACGGGTTAGTATCCGTAACTCGACGTCTGCTGCGCCTGTTTTGGTATGGTATGGTAGGACGGGTTAGTATCCGTAACTCGACGTCTGCTGCGCCTGTTTTGGTATGGTATGGTAGGATGGGTTGGTATCCGTAACTCGGTGTCTGCTGCGCCTGTTTTGGCATGGTATGGTAGGACGGGTTAGTATCCGTAACTCGACGTCTGCTGCGCCTGTTTTGGTATGGTATGGTAGGACGGGTTAGTATCCGTAACTCGACGTCTGCTGCGCCTGTTTTGGTATGGTATGGTAGGATGGGTTGGTATCCGTAACTCGGTGTCTGCTGCGCCTGTTTTGGTATGGTATGGTAGGACGGGTTGGTATCCGTAACTTGACGTCTGCTGCGCCTGTTTTGGTATGGTATGGTAGGACGGGTTGGTATCCGTAACTTGACGTCTGCTGCGCCTGTTTTGGTATGGTATGGTAGGACGGGTTGGTATCCGTAACTTGACGTCTGCTGCGCCTGTTTTGGTATGGTATGGTAGGACGGGTTGGTATCCGTAACTTGACGTCTGCTGCGCCTGTTTTGGTATGGTATGGTAGGACGGGTTGGTTCGATGTCTGCTGCGCCTGTTTTTCGTGTACTCATTTACATTTTATAGGATTGCTTTAGATTTTAGTAAAAGATTCGAAAAGACGATATCTTATCACAAATCTATTTTCACATACTTCAAGTTAAATAGGAACATAAAAGTATTACTCTCTTATTTCTTTTTTACGATGTCGGGTAAAGTAATAGTAGTATTAACATCATTCATCACCTTATATTTATTTTGACAAATAACGATATACATTAAATTAGTAGGATCTTAGGTAAATTACAACTATGTTCTTTTTGAACGTAAAACTTAGCAATATAAATTTAAGATTATTGTTATAAATAAGAGACAAAAGCTACTATTAAAAGAATTTATAAAAACATAGATAGTAAGTACCTACAGGTCAAAATAATTATGAATCAAACATAAATATATCCAACTTAGACCGTCCTAAATCATTAGTAAAAATAAAGTTTGCAGTCTATTTTGTATTCGAGATTTATTATTACAAAAATAAATAACACACTGGTGCGTCGCGACGCGTCGTCGTCGTCGCCCTTTTCTTTTGTGAACTTGGCGGACACACTGCCGTGTGTCTAGATTTACGTCATAACTTAATTAATTTTCCTCGGACTTCACGTTATTATTAAGTAATACAGAATAAAAGATTTGTTGACTATTAAGCCCTAAACTCTAATGAGTGATCTAATTATTAGACAACAAATCTTTTCTTCTGTATTACTCAATATTGTAGAGCGTCGGTGTTGTAGTGGCTAGGGCTTTTACCTCCCGTCCTGGAGACGCGGGTTGAAACCCCACAAAACGTACCAGTCTTACGAGACCTGGTCGTTCTAATTCTGGGTAGGCTCGAACCCCTCGGTGGGGACGTATATGAGCTATTAATGATTAATCTAATTGTTGTTTCTTAGATAATTAAACGAGATGCGTGAACTGAACCAACACTATCAGGTATGTGGCGCAGAAACTGAATGCGAAGGCTGGAAGATGCATGTCCACAGGAATCACTCCCAGTATTGGTTGGGACAGGCTTCTTAAGTTAAGGTATCCCACGAAATGAGCTATTTCTTCACTTTTTCTGGCATCTGAAATTTAGGTAAAGGATATTTATTCGGTTTGGTTAAAGGTCGTCTGTATTGAATGGGGGCTAGGGACCAGTTTCTGCCATTGAACAACTGATAGTGGTTTACTCGTCCCACACCAGATTTATACTTTTTATAATTACTAAATGTTTATAATTGAAAACTTTATATAATTCTGTAGGAGTAAAATCTGCTTGAATCAGTTGTGTGAAAGTTATTTGAGTTGACAACATCAACAAGAAAAGAAATAATGTTGAGAGATGCTTTTTAATGGAAATGAAAAAAGCTTTGGTTTTAACAAATGATTGTTGAGAAGAGGTCACATCACAACCTTCTTTGCCAATAAGTGGTAAATAGTGAAACTGATAATATTAAAATATAAATAATATATGCTGATGATATTCCAAAGTGGCGTCGTAATGACATCGTGGAACTAGTGAGAATTTACCACCTTCTATTGTGTATACATGTCCCTCAGCGAGCTATGGAAAGATCTATTCTTGGTATTTCGCTACGGGATAAAATCCGGAACGAAATCATCCGGCAGAAGTCCAAGGTGGTTGATATCGTTCAGAAGTGTAGCAAGCTGAAGTGACAGTGGGCTGGCCACGTCTGTCGCAGAACCGATGAGCGTTGGAGCAGACGGGTTCTCGAATGGAAACGTAGTGTGGGACGCCCTCCTGCCAGGTGGACTGATGACCTGAGGAAGGTCGCTGGTGGTGGCTGGATGAGGAAAGCGGGTGATTGTTGTGCTTTGGCGTGCCCTTGGGGAGGCCTACGTCCAGCAGTCTGATTGATTGAATGATAGATTGTATATACGGAAATGACTGAATTTTAAAAAGGCACATTATTATTAATATGAAAAAATACCTCTTTCGTATAGAAGACTGCCCTGTAATAATATCAAGAGAGTTTCGACCTGCCACTCGACCATCTGGACCATGGCTCCTAGACAGACGATGTTACTGATGACGTGTGTGGCATACACATATTCGCCCAGGGAATACCAGATATCTGCCTGAAATTATATTATATTTAACACGTATATATTTAAAATTAAACGTACTTTGTAGGCCGTCTGACTTACCCCATCTACGATGTACTTCAGCAAGCTGTATAAGATTCCCATCATCTTTGGTAAATCTGTTAGTAGTTCCACTATCAACTGAAGAAAATTATATCAGTTCATTAATTTATTCATTTGTTTATACAACTTCTACAACTACTTTATCAAATTAATAATAAATATAACCTTACCAATTTTCCATATAGCGGTCTAATTTTATTGTAGTACTCAGCAATTGCTATAAATTTCTTCTTTAATAAAGAAACATCTCTGGTATTATCAAACGACTCGCATATATCTTTTAAGCAATAATATATATAGAAATATATTAAAATTAAAATGACAACAATCAAATCTATGCCCATACTTGGTATGCTATATATATAATAGGGAATGTATGGAATAACACAAGTCGCAGGGGAAAACACCTCACAGTAAAAATACATAATAATCCATTTTGAGGCATATAAAGTTAGAGAATATAACCAAACACACGTACTGATTTTCATTTTATTGATGCGATATACATTTTTATCCATATTGTGGAGATCCGTCAGAAATTCATAAACCGAGTAACTTGAGGATTTTATTATAATAAAGTTTAATATATATGAAAAGAAATTTATAGTAATCCAGTAACTATCTCTATGTTCCAAATTAAAAGGTGCGTATATTAAAAATATCGCAGTAAAAGAGATAAATATAGCCACACATTTTGCTATTCCGCGTATTTTTTCGTCCAACGACTTAGTAAAACCGAAGTCCATGCCAAACACAAATGCGTGCACAAAGAAGTATATGGAAAGACTCCATGGCATTTTTCTTCTAGGTTTAATTGAAGCTGGGTAACTTTTTGACAAGTTGAATGTATACATTATAACTGCCCTAGTGTAAAAATGACTACATATGCCAGACGGACGAAAGCGGTCAGATACGCAGGATAGTTTAACTAAATATGTATGATCAGCCTTTATCGTGCAACTGAGAACAAAATGATACCCTATAATATTTTTTATTATAGTTCAAATTGATAAGGTTCTAGAATATACAGGGTAAAACAGTCTGTAAATAAAACTGATTCAATAACTTTAATATAACTAATGTCATATTTTATGTAAACATTTTTTTCTTAGTTATGTATTGTCCTAAAGTTCTTTCATTCCACCGGAATTCGAACCCCGAATCTTCTAAGAGATTCGAACACTCTACCTCACTGCCACTGAAGCTGTTGTTAGTATTCTTTGCACCCTGTATGCACCATTAGACTAATTAATTTAGCAACTTTCTCTTATCAACGAAGTCTCATCATAAATTCACAATTTAGAAATTGAACCTAAACGCTTCTAATTATGTGAATTATTTAAGTGCATGTAGCTTCAGTTTATTCATGACATTTTTTTTATTACCACACATTTATTAGTACCTATCTAATATAAGTCGGACATCCTTTCGTCAAGCATTTGAGATTTGATTTGATTGAATTTACGAGGTGGTCTTTTATTAGGAGACTGGACTAATTAATAAGCCCTTAACTTTTTGAAAAATCGGTTCGACAGTTTAGCCGTGAAAGTTAAATACGCAGACAGGTGGACTATTGCATATTTTATAATATTACTATCACACTAATATTATAAATGAGAAAATATGTTTGGATGTTTGTTCCGCTTTCACGCCTAAACTACAGGACGTATTTTGACGAAATTTGGAATGAAGATAGTTTGTAACCTGGATTAACACATAGAATACTTTTTACCGGGAAAAGTCTTATTCCCACGGGAAATCTTACATAGCGCGAGCGTAGCCGCGGGCGGACCGCTAGTATTTTATAATATAAGTATCATTATGGAAGTATGGATTCAGTTGTGAGCGGCGATCCTTGACCTGTGTGACTCGTGCTCATCTTCAAACATTGCTTCTTGGTTTCTAGATAAGGCATTAGATCCGTCTAGAATATAAAAATCAAAATATGTTTTTTTTTATTATTATTTGATGCTAACAGACTCTGTAAGTCCGTTGCCGAGCGATTAGCTTTCATTATCGAAGTTCAGGGTTCGAATCCCAGAAAGGACTAGAGACACTATAGTAAAAAAGAGATTGCCCCCAGTTTATTTAGGACATTACAGGCAGGACCACCTGATTGTCTGAAAAAAAAAAATTGGCTAAGCCGCTGGTGCCGGTCATTATCGAGTTTTCGACGCTCATTACGGAGGTACCGGGTTCGAATCCCGGTGGAGACACTGTCAAGCTAAAATTTCTTTGTGAGACTTTCCCCACTTTGGTTAGGACGTTGCAGGCTGCATCACCTGTTTGTTTAAAAGGAAAGATAATTCCGTGCTTCGAAAAACACGTTAAGTTGTTGCTGCCGTCTACTATCTGATCGCTACACCAGATATATCAGTGGCTCTATTACTCTGACACCAGGGTTTGTGAGGTCAGATGTCGACCTCACATCCCACATGATGAAGATGAAAAAGAAACCATTCGTAGCTCGGTTTGTGGATGGTTTGTGGAGTTGGTGATCGTACCTCCAAATGATTTCACGCTTACACCTGATTCAAAAATAACGGAATCCACATGTTTTTAATTTTTGCCTGTATATTATAATGATTTCAGACGTTTACAAACATAATACAACTTTGGAATAACTTTTCATTTGATCATAACAAAATACTAAAACCGGATTCAAAAAATCTTAACAGACACATGAAAAATATAGGTATGTTTTTTCCAGAAGACTTTACATCCATGTATTCAACTATGTATATTTCAAGATGAACCTACTTTGTGTAACAGTAGCAAAAGGTGGCTTACAATTACAATAGTTACAATAACACTGTGTTTCTCATGTTATTTCAAGGAGTGCTACATAGTAACACAATAATTTTAAACAATTTTGGCACGTAATTAAAAATTAAATATTCTTCATTAACACTTAGGATTCAGAGCAGAGCGTTGTCGGTGGTCTAGTGGCTGGGACCGCTGTCCGGGAGACACGGGTTCGATCCCCACCACGTACTAATGTATTTTCGAATTTCTAATTCATAGGTAAGTACGTTTCTTCGACGCTCTTACGGTGAAAGGAAAACATTGTGAGGAAACCTTCACACTCCTGCAAAGAAATTCAAAGGTTGTGTGTGAAGACAACCAACCCACACTGGGCCAGCATGGTCGACTAAGGCCTAATCGCCCTAATTCAGAGTAGGCTAGAGCCCCTCGGTGGGGAAACATAATGACCTGTTGATGATGACTAAGGATTCCCAAAAAACATAAACA
This sequence comes from Carpatolechia fugitivella, assembly GCA_951230895.1. Taxonomy (NCBI): domain Eukaryota; kingdom Metazoa; phylum Arthropoda; class Insecta; order Lepidoptera; family Gelechiidae; genus Carpatolechia; species Carpatolechia fugitivella. Next base: position 3,817,517 of record OX579658.1, read on the forward strand.
CAAAATTATAAAAATACAAAGTAACTTGGTTCGTAAGTTTTTAAAAAGAAGAACATGATGTTGACGTGCATTGAAAAGCATTTTAAAATTAGTTAAAATCTAACACGAACTCCGACAAAAAACTAACATTGGTGTGTACCAATATGTACCTATTTATGTCTATATTTTAAAGAGTTTTAAATAAAAATATTTAATTTACGTGAGTACTTCATTTATTTAGCATTTATTATTTATCAATTTTTGTGATAACATCTTTAAAATACTTAAGTGACGGTGTTATTAAAGTTATATGAAAAAGTTATCAAATTTTGTCGTATCATTATAGCGTAACAGTCAGGATCATTTAGTAAACTAATATTTAAAAATATGTCAACATTATATTTACCGAATATACCTATACAAGACAGTTTTACATCAATAGCAGATAATTATTTACCGAAAACTATTAAACTATATTTTTGCGTACTAACTTTTGTATTTGGAATGGATTTCGGTTTCATCAAAATGTTACCGCGCAGTGTTCATATAAAATCAATGTTAAAAATTATATCTACATTCATTTCTATAGTACTTTTCATCATTTATGTTATTCCTTTATATAGAATCGATGATCCATATCTTTATTGGTACATAATAGTTTCTCACCAGTTTTTGTTGTTTTTTATAATACTTAAATCTTCAGAATTTACTGTACATGAGTTTCTAATAGAAATGCATAACATTAAGACGATGCGTCGAATAAATAAATTAAAAATAAGTGTAACTCTATATACATATTCGTGTGTGATATATTTCTCGAGATTATATTTTATTTATTGTGACTGTGAAATATATTTCCCGGGTTCCTGTGAAGATCCAATTATTCCATGGTGGCCAATATATAGTATTCCAGCCCATGGAATAGATTTTATGTTTGTAGTTTTAATTTTAATGTACAGCTATATATATTACTGTCTTAAAGATGTAAATGAGTTACTGAAATGTGACAAGGATATTCATCAATTAAAGAAAAGATACATTGCCATCATAGAAGTATACGAAAAAATCAGACCACTGTATGAAAAACTGGTAATTAATAATTTCCATTCAAATCGTACATCAAATTTATTTCATCACACTTATATTATAAATGTGAAAATATAATTGGATGTTTCTTCCGCTTTCACGCATAGAGTACTGAACAGATTAGGACGAAATTTGGAATGGAGATAATTTGTACCCTGGATTAACACATAAGATACTTTTTTTGAAAAATCTTACACTATGCGAACATAGCCGTGAGCGGACAGATAGTTTCAAATAACATTACAAAAATGGCCTGGATTCGGGATGTTATGCTCTAATTCTAATTTTAAAATCCAGCTATCCTTTTCGTTTTTATGACCAATGAAAGAGAGGTGATGAACAAATGATATTGATTTGAACGAATGATAACTTGAAATAAGGGCAAGATGTCAGTTTAAGTCGCATGTTTTAAGTGCTCTCTAAAATTGTGCAATCGACACGGCCATACGGTTCAAATTCGATGTTTGACAGCTCTAATATTAGGATGGCCATCTCCTGTCCCTTTTTAATCTTTAAAAGGTAAAAAGGATGGACTAACTTAAATTAAGGATTAGAGCGTGACATCCCGAATGGCCAATATCGATGAATTTGTGTGATATAAAAAGGTTTTTCGTGATATGTGCATTTTTTATAATAGTAAGCAGTTAGTTAGTTTATTAGTTCTGTTATGAAGTTTTTCATTGCTTAATTTCTATCCTAACTTTCTTTTCAGATTGTTGTGGAATTACTGGAAATACCAAAAATGATGGGACAGATTTATACCATGATAAAATATATAGTTGAAAAAGTGAGTACAATTATTTTAATCCATCATTCAAGTAGCTATTTCACAAGATAATTTAATATAAAAATGTCTTATGATATGAAGATAAAAAAGGAATCAAACGAAAAATTTTCATCATCATCATCATCATCTCAGCCAGAAGATTTCATAGTTGTACGAGTACATTGCACTTTCGCTGCTTTAACATTCGCAAGTGTGAACTTCGCAACTATGAAGGTTAGTCATTTCTCATCATAGAGAAATCGTTGCAGCGCGTTGAAGATCTTCAAAGTATATTTTCCACCGAAGGAAGATTGTTGAGGCGATTTAAAAAAGAACAGTACGTTTATATTATAAGTTTTTTGGTAATAGAAATCCTTTCTTTGTCTCATCTCTCTACTAACATTTTGATTCATACTGGCTTTTTGGCCAGTATGAATACAGCACGGCGCAAAAGCATTTTCTTTCAGAATATCATGAAGCTGCTATTCTTTATCGATAATCAATAAGTCAAAAATTGAGTATTGATATTAAAATGTTTTGTTTTTTCTTTCAGCATGCAGCAGCAACATACATGGGCGAATACGTTTATGGATTTGTCATCATTATGAACATAACCTTATCGGGGGCAGTAGTACAGATGGTCATCTTCCAAGTAAATGCTCTTCAAGTACAATTAAACATCATGTTACTTAACGAAGAAGGTGAATTTTTTTATTGGATATTCAATCTCAAATTCTTAAAATAAAATTGTTTTCCATTAAGACAATCATAAAACTAAAGATATACAAGATTACCTCGGAGACAGTACGCATATTTTTTCCATGCTATCAGTATCGTTAATAGAACACATTTCACGAAAAACAATCATATGTTTTTTTTTGCGAACTATTATTTTATCTCCCGCAAAAAATAAAATATCATGGTCACTCTACGCACGGGCTGTGGCACGAGAGTGCAAGGGGGTGAGGGCGCAGCGCGCGGGCGTACGCTCTTTCTCGCTGCGGTGTCGTAACTACGTAGAGTGACGATGATACTGGTTTTGGTGTGGATATTTTCATACGATGTTTTTTTATATTTTTGTTCGAAACATGTTAAAACGAAAAAACACATATATTTAATTTTTAAACCTTTCTGTACGTAAAATCTGCACACTGTCTCCGAAGTAGTCTTATATAAATATATATACAATAAATTATCATAGTTTGTAAGTATACACTGTATAAAAACATACATAAAATTTTAGATGCAGAGAAGTGCGACGAAATCAATCGTATTCTGAAGTATGTGAAAGCCCGTAAACCATGGCGACCGGTTGCTGGCGTGGTCCCCGTGGACCTGAAACTGGCCACCGGCGCTATCAGCATATTCGCCACGTACTTGATAGTTCTCGTGCAGTTTACTCATCTTGTTGATTAGTTTGGATTCAGTATACAGGGTTACAGGTTTAAGTCGACCTAGATCTTTTATGGGGCTATAGTTTAGATCAACTCTGACTTATTTGTCTTTGAAACACAATCCTAAACTTAACGGTTTTTAAGATATTCCAATTTTAAGTGTTTTTTAAATAAACGCCCTTTTTCATCTTCTTTTTTAATTCTGTGCCTCTGGTATGTATGTTTATACGTTTTCTTTTTGAAGGTCTACCATTAACCTACACTGTTATATCTTTTTCGATAGCTAATGAAATGGAGATGTTTTTAAGCTCATCTGCAAACTAACTTCCATAGATTTTTTTTCAATATTCCATAAAGAAAAACGCTTTGTAAATTTCTAATATTTTTTTAAATTTATTAATCACCTTCTACGACCCATAAATAATCTAAACTATAGCCCGATAAAAGATCTAGGTCGACTTAACCTGAAAATGTAAATATCTCAACCTAACTCAGAAGAAGAGGTACTTGGTGGTCATACGTGTTCGCTCAGATGCAAAACTACGAGGTTTACTCTAAGAGGCCCCTGGGGAAGAGGACTAGTCAAATGAGAAGAAATGTCACCTTTCATTCGTACAAATCACATGGATATATAATATAATCATATAATTTTTCAATTTATATAAGTAAATTGACTAGTTCAAATATTTATCGTTCATTATTTATCAATTTTGTGATAACATCGCTAAATTAAATGTCGTCGTGCACGTTGTTATTAAATTTGTAATAAAATACTATTCAAATACGTTTATTCTCTATCGCAATATTATAGTGTCATTTATAGGTACTTACGTGACGCTAAAAGTAAACTAAAAAAATTACACCATCATTTTTACCAAAAACTAGCTGACCCGGTAAACGTTGTCCTGTCATTTTTCCCAACATCTACCCTATACCTACCCTACATACACCTACCCTTCACCTGCCCTACACCTTCTCTAAACCTACCTGAGGGTGTAGATCTACCCTAAACCTACCTTACACCTACCCTTCACCTGCCCTACACCTTCTCTAAACCTACCTGAGGGTGTAGATCTACCCTAAACCTACCTTACACCTACCCTTCACCTGCCCTACACCTTCTCTAAACCTACCTGAGGGTGTAGATCTACCCTAAACCTACCTTACACCTACCCTTCACCTGCCCTACACCTTCTCTAAACCTACCTGAGGGTGTAGATCTACCCTAAAACTACCTTACACCTACCCTTCACCTGCCCTACACCTTCTCTAAACCTACCTGAGGGTGTAGATCTACCCTAAACCTACCTTACACCTACCCTTCACCTGCCCTACACCTTCTCTAAACCTACCTGAGGGTGTAGATCTACCCTACACCTACCTTACACCTGCCCTTCACCTATTACTATTTCTTTTTTCATACAAACCTTTTTCTTTTCATACAAACCTCCTGACCTGACAATAACAAACATATAAAAGAATGATTTATTTAATTAGGTGCAGTCGTTTGGAAGTTATGCGCGTACAAACATTTTGGTGATTCATTTTTATACCTACATAAATCTTATCTATATAGATTCAAGACAGTTTTACATCAAAACTAATAATTATTTACCAAAAGCTATAAAAGTGTATTTTTAGTGTTCCGTAGTGAAAAAGGAACCCTTATAGTTTCGTCATGTCCGTCTGTCTGTCTGTCCGTTCGCGGCTTAGCTCAGAGACTTTTAGTACTAGAAAACTGTAATTTGACATGGATGTACATAAATAATATTAATCATGCCGGTTGATAAAGCTGAAGAATTGAAACGAAAAACTGTAGGGTTGCTCTTGTACACGTGAAGTGGAGGTTATTTTTTTTATTCACGACTACCTTATAGTGTGAAGTGTCGTTGGATAGGTTTTATAAAAAACATGGGGGGCTCTAGTGTACGTTCCAGAAATATTATGTTGGTGCTTATTTTTGTTCAAGTCAAGTGCACCCCCTCCCCCCCCCTACCAGCGCAACCGTTGTATTTGGAAATGTGAAAAATTCACGGTAGTAGTGATGAATTTGAAAGGAAAATTAACATTATTAAATTATATTTATTCTTAGGCAGCAAGATTTTCAGGTGTTTACCTAAACCAGATTCTTTGCACTTGAGTATTAAGATTAAAATATTAATAGTTTATTATAAGAAATTATGGATACTAGAAATAATAAATAACTTTGACGTCCTAAAATCCGTCTTTCCTAGACTGTCGCTTCAGTTCCTTCTAGTTCAGAAACTATCTATTACAATTCAATCAATCAACAAATCGGAGCTGAAGCAGGCGGCCGCCGCCGTGCCGTTTTGAGCTCAACCATCCATCCAATAATTTATTTTATTATGCTATATGTACCTTTACACGATTTATACAATTTATTATTGACTTTGTGTAATCCAGATGTTAGGTTTTTAATCATTATTAAAACCCAATTTTCGAAATCCTAATAACTAAATAATCGTTCATCTAGTTCCTACATTTGTAATAACTGCTGTTATTTTTAATTATAGTAAGCTGTTTCCTATTCTTAATTTATTGGATATCCAATATTTTGTAGTTTTATTGCTGACCCCAAATGTAGACCATTTTCGATTATGAAATTAGTGGTATAACACTGATAACACTGACTGATTATAATATTTATTTAATAATCAAAATATGACAAGTTTACCAAGTTTGAACAGCAATTTTACACCACAAACAAAAATAAATTTACCTACGACGATTTTAGTATATTTTTATGTGTTAACTTTTTTATTTGGTATGGATTTTGGTTTTATTAGTAAAAACAAGAAAAGAATATATTTTATTGTAAAAACTTTAGCTACAGTCGTGTCCATTCTAACAATAATAATTTTAAGTCTCCCTTTAAAAAATTTGGATGACGTTTATTTGCTGTGGTATAGTTTGGTGTTTCTGCAATATTCCTTTTATTTTGTTATACTCAAATGCTCAAAATATACGGTAAACGACTTCTTAATGCAGTTGCAAAATATTGATGAAAATATGTCAAAATTAAATAAGCTTAAAATCGGTGTATTGCTCTGGATATATTCCTTTTATTTATATTTTTCGAGGTTAATCATTCTCTACTGTCAATGTGTAATTTTTATTCCCGGGGCCTGTGAAAATGTAATTGACTTTTCTTACGCAGTTTATAGTATTCTATCCCATGGAGTAGATTTCGTGTTTGTGGTTTTAATTTTAATTTACTCGTATATATATTATTGTATAAAGGACATTAAGGAATTATTGGAAGGAGACAATAATATTTCAAAATTAATACAACGATACACTGCAGTTGTCGAGTGTTACGACAAAATTAAACCTCTGTACGAGGAACTGGTAAGAATTAAGTAGTACATCTTTTGATTATACACCGTGAAATTTACATCGTTTTGTTCCCGCCGTGTAGTGATAGTACCCGATAAACTGAACAACTTTTCACGAAAAAAAAAAACCGGTGACAAAAAAATTTTTAGTCTCTCCATACAAAATGGGTCGTTCGGGAGTCTCACTTTGTATGGAGAGACCAAAAATTTTTTTGTCGCAGGAATTTTTTTTTTCGTGAAAAGTTGTTCAGTTTGACGGGTACTATCACTACACGGCGGGAACAAAACGATGTAAATTTCATGCTGTAGTTTTCACTGTTTGACGAGTCATTTCATTACAAAACAATAAAAATCATTTAATTTTGATCGTTGCCTTTCAGCCATTCAACTCCGTATAAAATTATCTTAAAATGTAAAATTATATTTTTGTGCTCTTTGCAGATAGTTGTGCAACTATTAGATATACCAAAAATGATGGGACTTATTTATAACATGCTTAAATTCATAACGGATGGTGTAAGTAAAATCACATGTCAATTTTCCTTATTTTTTTATAACTATGAAGTAGCGGCATTTTATGAAATAAAACAAAATCAACTAATAAAATACATATGAGTATTACTAGAATATGACGGAGACGGAAGCGGTCAGATGCGCAGGATATTTTAAAGTGCCAAAGCGTTCGTGCACACGCATGCGCACGCACTCGTCCGCGGAAGACCAGCGTTATCGAGGGCACTTTATAGCACCATGCTGAGCTGGGACCTCTTTGCTTGGCAAATCGCAACAAATATAACTTTATTTTTATTTTCTTTAATATTGTAAGCAAATAAACATTTTCTCTTTCTTCTCTCCTCAATTCTAGAATATATAATAATAATTTAATATTCTTAATAGTCTAATATAAAGTTTGTATTTCTTTTAGACTGCAACTATAGTATACGTAGAAGAATGTTTATATGCCTCAAACATTATGATGAGCATAATTTGCTCGGGAGCGATGGTTCAGATGGTCATATTCCAAACAGATGCTCTAAAGGAAAAATTGAATACCATGTTACTTTATGAAAAAGGTATTTATTCATTAAAAAGAGGTATTCAAAAGGTATTCAATCATTTGTGGTAGCTATTGTTTATTTAATGTTTGTTTCTTACAACCATTCACTATTTTTATGCATTTGAAAATTGTATTCTTTTTGTCCGAGATTTAATCAATAAAAAAGGTAGTTTTCTATAACATTATTTAACAGGACACAAAATGTATAATTCTGACGTTAGCTTTAAACGCACTGTGGTTTCTACGGTGGTTTACTATATTAAAAATATGCAGTTGTTCGAGTAAGTGAACTCACCCAAAAATCTAATGACGAATCTATTTAGCAAAATCATCGTGTGAAAGAATTTAAAAAAATATTTTTGCATACGTATTCTTTAAGAGCTCATTTACGTCCCCACCGAAGGATTCGAGCCTACCCTGTATCGGAGCGATTAGGCATTAGTCGACCACGCTGCTGGCCCAGTGCGGGTTGGTCGACATAATATGCATACGTATACTATTTTTGTATTCTAGTATTCTGCGGCCATTGTAACTTTTTTTTATTCAGTTTTATGGACGAAACCACGAAAAAATTTTTTCACTGTGTATGCTTTAATAATAATTATAGTTTATAAAATAAATATGTGGGGACATCTCACACACGGCCACCTAAGCAGAGCTTGTACTATGTGTATCAGACAGCTGATATATATTACATATAAATGGATAAATACAATCTCTTAACATATTCTTTTTACGACTTCAGATATCAAAAGGAGTGACCAGATCAGGCGCTTCTTGAAGTACTTGAAAGCCCGTAAGCTGTGGCGTCCAATAGCGGGGGTGATACCGGTGGACATGAGACTTGCTGTCAGCGCGATTGACATCTTCGCTACTTACATGATAGTCCTAGTGCAATTCACACATTTGTTTTAATAATAATAATATATGTGGGGACATCTCACACACGGCTATATGATCCCAAACTAAGCAAAGCTTGTACTGTGGGTATCAGGCAACTGATATACATTACTTAAATAGATAAATAACATGATAACATCCGAACATAAGGCATACACAAGTGCTCGTCACACGAATGTTTGTCCTGGGCGGGATTCGAACCCGCAACCCTGTGCTTCGCAGGCAGGCGTACTACCAACGAGGCTACGGGGTTGTCAAGAGTTTGGTTATTATTATATAATATTATAATATAGTATGGTGTTTGAGTGGTAATGGCGGACATTTTCATTTGTGTTTATCATTCCTTATACATATTCATTAAATGAAAAATCTAATCCGACATACACGAGATTAGTTTAGAAAATTTTGTATTATTGTTGAAAGAATACATTGAAAGAATACACACGGAACTAGAACTCAAACTATATAATTATTACTTTATCTTCAAAATCGGTTAGGACATATTATTCATGCTGATAACATCATTTAGTATTTTAGTGCCATGCATTCAAAAGCTTTTTAGTAATTGTAAAAGGCACTCTACTGTTAGGTACTTTATACCTATGACGCTTGAATGCATTTCAATTCTTTATTCATTCTGTAGAAGAGTATTCGTTATAACTAATGCAAATTAATCATAATTAATCATATTTCCATATTATTACCAAAATGAAATTACCCAAATACATTACAGCGTTCTTTCTTGTATTGTCTTTTGTCTTTGGAATGAATTATGGATTCTCTAAAATTTTAAATAAAAAACTACAAATCATAGCGAAATTTATTGAAATATCACTATCATTAATTATCTTTCTCATATTGGCTCTACCGCTGAACTGTTCTAAAAACAAGGATTTCTACTGGTTTATTATAATTCTTCTTCAGTTTATATTTTTCTCTATCATTTCGAAATTCTCCAAATATACACTCTATGACTTTTTGTTAAACTTGCACAATATTGATGCAAATATAACACGCATCAACAAATTGAAAATAAGTATATTACTCTGGGCATACAGTATAATTCTCTTTTCGTTTAAATTAGGTTTGCTTTATTACTATTGCGAGGTATTCTACCCTGAATCGTGTAAATTTGAATACTATCCATATCCAGTTTATAGTGTTCCCAGTTTTGCAGTGGATTTTATGTTTGTTGTGTTGATTTTAATTTACTGCTACCTATATTACTGTATAAAAGATGTAAATGAATTGTTGAAAATCGACAAGAACATCCGACTTTTGAAAAAGCGATACATGGCAATTGTTGAATGTTACGACAAGATAAAACCGTTTTATGAAAAACTGGTAAGACATACATTTTTTATTTTTGAGGCGTAGAACACTTGTTTCATCTTTTTCTTTGGCCTGTTACTGAATTGTATCTAATAGTTTGTACCTACCAACATGGATTTGGTATCTCCTCTATGTTTTCGCCACTATCAAGATCAAGTATTTCCATTGTCGACGTCACACCAGTAGAATAAATAAATAAATAGTATTTTGTGCCTGTTCTAGTAGCATGAGATGTACAGAAAGCCCTTACCTAAATCCTTATACCTAAAAATAAGTTTAAAAATTTTAGTTTCGGGTTTAACCCGACTACGAAAAAACGAGCTCTAAAAAACATGAAACAAGAAAATATCTTCAAATTCTTACCTATCTAATAATTAATTATTCAGTTATTTATTTAATATCTAATAAGCAAACAACTTATATATAGGTGTGTTTCAATTTAACGCATAGGTATTAGTGATGTTCAGAGGAGAGCCGTGGACGCATTCTACCTTGCCTTAAGACTTGCTTATTGAACTTTAAGGGTAGACTTTAAAATTAATTACTTACCTTAGCCAAAATATTTACAGATTCTAGTGGAGCTTCTAGAAATACCAAGGATGATGGGGATAATTTACAACTTGCTCTTTTTCATGCTGGAAGGTGTAAGTGAAATTTCAACAATATAACATACGAATATTATGCAAACATATTATGTTGTGGACGAAAACATCGGGTGCAAATAGGTTTCACTAGGCAAAAGAAAAATTATATTACGAGCTAGCTACCTATCAATAATATACAACGTGCATATTTACTGCACATTGGACCGCTATATTATTATAGGTATAAGACGTGTTACAAAAATATCATCATCAACGGCCCGTTACAGTCCACTGCTGGACTATGAGCCTCCTCCACTTAAGTGGAGGGTTTTGCCATAATCTCCACGCTTGGCAGGCGGGTTGGAGATCGCAGAATAAAAGGTTACTGTATCAGAGAGCGCTACTGCCCGTTCCCTGTTCAATGTGTAGTCCCTAAGTCGCCTCTTACGACACCCACGGGAAGACTAGGGGTTGGTGACAAATGTATTCTACCACACGGCGGATGATGTAATGTATCAATTAACTTCTAATATTTTTAATGACATTTAATTTACTAAATAGCAGTATTTGTTTTAGAAATCGATGCTGTCCTGTATAGGGAAATGCTTTAATGTATCCAGTATTATCAGTAAAATAATCGGCTCTGGGGCGATGGTGCAGATGGTCATTTATCAAATGAACGACCTAAAGATCCAACTACATACAATACTACTTGACGAAGAAGGTAACCTACTTATGTTTTATTTCTTTTATTTATAATAATCACATCATTATCGCTCAATGAAAAAACAAACAAAAAAACAGAGCTTTGGTATTCAACTATTTTTAATGTTTTTGTAACTAATAATTATAAAAATGCTGCTAAAGATTATATAATGCTCAAAATCTTTCATTACAGATAGTTATAAATGTACCGAAATCCGCTATTTTCTGGAGTACATGAACAGACGACGTCTTTGGCACTCGGCTTATGGAGTGGTTCCAGTGGACATGCGACTGGCTACCACCGCGCTCGGCATATTCTCTACTTACATGATAGTGCTAGTCCAGTTCACTCATGTCGTTGATTAAATTTCAATCCATTTTATCATCGCTATCATCGCGCTCGGCATATTCTCTACTTACATGAAAGTGCTAGTCCAGTTCACCCATGTCGTTGATTAAATATCAATCCATTCTATCATCGCGCTCGGCATATTCTCTACTTACATGAAAGTGCTAGTCCAGTTCACTCATGTCATTGATTAAATTTCAATCCATTCTATCATCGCACTCGGCATATTCTCTACTTACATGAAAGTGCTAGTCCAGTTCACTCATGTCGTTGATTAAATTTCAATCCATTCTATCATCGCACTCGGCATATTCTCTACTTACATGAAAGTGCTAGTCCAGTTCACTCATGTCATTGATTAAATTTCAATCCATTCTATCATCGCACTCGGCATATTCTCTACTTACATGAAAGTGCTAGTCCAGTTCACTCATGTCGTTGATTAAATTTCAATCCATTCTATCATCGCTATCATCGCGCTCGGCATATTCTCTACTTACATGAAAGTGTGTTACGAAGGTGGAGGCGGTATTTGAAACGAATAGATTAGTGTTACAAGAGATATATCTTTTATTTATTTTCCTTCGCAAGATTTTTACACACGCGCTGACAAATCTAGAATCAGCTCTTTTTTATCAAGTCAAACTTATCTTCCAAATTTTAAATAAATCCAAAGATACCAAAAATGTTTACGGCCAGCAACAGCCAAAGAGGCAAAGAGGTATAGGTATGCACACATACCTAACATCCCTCTCCGGAAAAGAGCGTATTCTAATTTACATTAGTAAAAGAAACGATCTAACCTACCTAAGCCTGGAAATATTTATTTTAACAATTATGATTCATGTCAGTAGTTAGTCCTACCAACCAACTAAAATACACATGACACCACACAATGAAATAATTTAAAAAAACTAAGAAAAAGATAAACTAACAATCGTCATAAATATGGCACAAGGTATTTTAATTTTGAAGGGCATAAAACACAGGCCCAAAAAGTACCTGTCATGCTGAAGCAATGAACCATACTACCATAGAGGCCAAAAGAAACAATATTACAAAATTTGGAAATAAATAATTATACCCTAACTAAATATAAAAACATATTATAACCTAAGTACAAAACCTAACCACTCTTTAACACTACACTTCACAAACACACACGCAAACAGTCGCACCGTAAAAGCCATATAGCCAGAGAAGGCCCACGAGAGAGATGCCATCCATGGATTAACCACAGCAACAATCAGGCCGCATGCACCAACATGGCCGCCTGCATCATTGAGTGCGACAACCAGGCCGCTACTGGCGGTATTTGAAACGAATAGATTAGTGTAACAAGAGATATATTTTTTATTTATTTTAGCAAGAGTTTTACACACGCGCTGACAAACCTAGAATCAGCTCTTTTTTATCAAGTCAAACTTATCTTCCAAATTAAAAATAAATCCAAAGATACCAAAAATGTTTACGGCCAGCAACAGCCAAAGAGGCAAAGAGGTATAGATATGCACACATACCTAACAAAGTGCTAGTCCAGTTCACTCATGTCGTTGATTAAATTTCAATCCATTCTATCATCGCGCTCGGCATATTCTTTACTTACATGAAAGTGCTAGTCCAGTTCACTCATGTTGTTGATTAAATTTCAATCCATTCTATTATCGCGATTGGCATATTCTCTTCTCACATGAAAGTGCTAGTCCAGTTCACTCATGTCGTTGATTAAATTTCAATCCATTCTATTATCGCGCTTATACAACAAACTACCACGCCACTCAGAAAAAATCTACGCATTTCCGTAAATGAGCAACAACTATTTTCACAGCATTCAGTGAATACATGATAGTGTCAGAAGATAAAAAATTAAGTATATCAAAAACAATTGAAAACAAAATTACTAAACAAAATCATTACTTTTAGTAGGTATTCTATTTTTTAACTTCACCACAAATACTACCCTTTTGGCCTATATAGATAAATCAGCAATTCACTTTTGCGTTCAAACATGTTTTTATACACCTATAAAAAATGACCTCGCTGTAGTGCATTACTAGTAAAGTAAGTGCATTACTAGCGAGTACTTAGAGAACAGTAAGTCGATTTTAATTGTTTCAAAATGATGTTAGCGAATGTAAACAAAGTTATGTAAAGAGTTTATTAGAACGACGTTTAAATTGTTAAGTTAATGTTAAAAAAATATTAACTTGACATTCATAATAGTTTTAACTATCAATACATTATATTTTTGAAAAAGTGTATTTAAAAAAAATAGGAAAAGCTGAATTTATTTTCATAATGATTGTCACAAAAATTTACGTAACAACTTGTAAACCGTACTTTTACAATAATTCTGCATCGAAATTAAACAGAAAAGTACCAATAACTATTACAACATTCTTTTTTGTGTTGAATTTTATATTTGGTATGGATTTTGGATTTGTTGAACTCTCTAATAAAAAAAAAAATATCGCTCTAAAAGTATTAAGCACAGGAATATCTCTACTTATTATTGTTATTTTATCTGTTCCTTTAAAAACACCAGATCATGAAGACTACACTTGGTATTTGATAATATTTCTGCAATTTACACTTTATTTTAGTTTACTCAATTTCTCGAAATATACAGTTCATGACTTCTTACAAGAGATATTAAATGTTGATGAAAAAATACACGGTGTTAACAAAGTGAAAATAAATTTGCTACTCTGGACATACTTCGTGTGGTATTTTCTAAAGTTGTACTTCATTTACAATGATTGTGAAGTTTATTACCCTGAAATCTGTGAAATGGAATATAATATGCCATATCCCATATATACCATACCAAGTCATGGGGTCGATTTCATGTTTTTGGTACCAACTTTGATATATTATTGTATACACTCTTGCGTCCGAGACTTACGAAAGTTATTTACGAAAGATCAAGATATATATTTGCTAAAAGCGCGGTACATTGCAATCGTCGAAAGTTACGTAAAGATCCGACCATTTTATGAAAAACTGGTAAGCTGAATTTTTACTCATCATCATCATCATCATCGTCACCGATTGATTGATTGATTGATTGATTGATTGATTGATTGATTGATTGATTGATTGCGAGCGTCGGTGGTCTAGTGGCTAGGGCTATTCGAATTTCGAATTCATATTATGTACGTTTATTCGACGCTCTTATCGTGATGAAACCTGTACACTCCTGCGAAGAAATTCAAAAGTTGTGTGTAAAATCAACCAACCCACACTGGGCCAGCGTGGTCGACTGAGGCCAAATCGCCCTAAATCAGGGTATATGAGCTGTTGATGATCATCAATCATGGAGGTTGCAAGGTGAGATCTTTAGTCTTAGGTGAGATCACAAACCCTGAGCCTCCAAAGGCCTTCAACCAACAAGGCACATTGTTATGGCTACTTTCGTTGAAGCACGGGATCAGTTCATCTCAACTGTCGGGTGATTCGAGCTGCAAAAGTGCTAAAGAAACTGGAGAAAGTCTCACCAAGTGATTTTGTTTTACACTGGGGTTCGACTGCAGATCCTCCGAATCATACATCACCGTCATCATTGTCTGATTTGCATTATTCTTAAGCATTATATTGTAATGCACTAGCTTTCCGCCCGCGGTTTCACCCGTGTTGAATGAGTTTTCCCGCGGTAAATAGTATCCTATGTCCTTTTTCAGGACCTAACCTATTATGTGTGCCAAGTTTCATCCCGATCCGTCTAGTGGTTGAAGCGTAATTGAGTAACAAACATCGAAACTTTCGCATTTATAATATTAGTGGGATTTGTTATTTGTATTTTGATAACAAATTTTTCCACCTTGTATTGTTATATGCAGATAATTTTAGAGCTGTTAGAAATACCGAAGATGATGGGTTTGATCTATAATATGCTTCGATACTTAAAGGAAGACGTAAGTATCTACCTGTATGTAATTAAAATGAAAGGAATAGAAATGAAATGAATACCTAGTTTATTAACTTTTGAATGTTAGATCTCTCTGTTTCGTCATTACATTTTTTTTTGGGTGAGTTCACTACACGTCATTTTGCGGACTCTGTGGAAAAATACTTGATGTTATATCAAGTAGAAATTATTTTTCATCTTCGGTAAGTTCTTCCCCACAGAGTCCACAAATTGTACCTCTATATGTAAAAGAGAGAAGAAAGTAAGTTTGAAACAAAATATTTCTTTTAAATTTCACGTCACTTCCAACTAAAATTCGTTTCAAAACTTTGCCTTCTCTTCTCCGTACATAACATGAATTTGATGCCAGTCCCTACCCAGAGGCTCGAGCCTACCCTGAATTAGATCAGGCCTTAGTCGACCAGTGCGGGCTGGTCTTTCCTACTTACATATTATTGCTTCTTTAGACAGGCCTAATTACATCTTTAGGAGAATATATCTATGCAATGAACATCGTCAGTAACATGGTATGCGCAGGAGTGATGGTACGGATGGTTGCCTCCGAAGTGGAAGCCCTCAAAAGTCAACTACATGAAATTATACTTTATGAAAAAGGTATGTTTTATAAAGAAACACTTATATAATTATGTTTTGTTTTTAACAATATATTTTGAGAATTGACTAATGGGCGAAATATAGTAATAGTAATAGTTTATTTGCTAGAGAATATATGTTATTTTACAAAGGTCTTATCTATATAGTAAAACATGCCACGCCACAACTTTAAATCTGAGTTACAACAAATCAAAAGCGCGTTGTTAGATTCCAAAGATAAATAGATAGATAGATACATACATACGTACATACAGGGTGTCCAAAACGGGTGTTGGCAGTTTATACCTAAAAATTATATATGAAAAATTAAATTATATATTTGCAAAAAGTACATACAATGGAAAGTTTACGACAAAAAAATTATGTTGTCCAAATGACGTCTCCATCCGTCCATTAATTCATCTTAATCCATTTTCTAATAATATTCGCACTGGGAGATAAAGAAATGTCCCGTACATTGAACTGCACGCAACCTAAGCGGCGGCGAGCTGTTATTATCGAATTATTGTTTTGATAATAAGCTCTTACACAATATACGCGCTGAGCTCCGGTATACGAATTCATTTCAACTAAATTTCCAATAAATTCCACGTATGACATTATATTTGTTTTTGCTATCTGCCCTCATTAAGACGATTTATTGATATTTAAAAGTTCAAATACCCTTTTTGGACACCCGGTACATAGATCACAAGCTGATATTTTCTGTATCATTTTAGATGAGAAAAGGAGCGACGACATATCCCGTTTATTGGGATACATTGATGCTCGTCCGTTGTGGCGACCAGTAGCGGGCGTGGTTCCCATAGACTTACAACTGGTCACCACCTCGTTCAACATATTTGCTACCTACATGATTGTACTGGTGCAAGTGACGCATCTGGTCGAATGATGAAGAGTTTCCGAGGACTGGAACAATTTTTGCACCGATAGCATTGAGCTGATCCGCGTGACAAGGAGTTGTACTAGATTTGCGAATACTATCGCAATTTTGTTACTTTTTTAGTAGCAAAAATAATAATAAAACAGAAAAGTAACATCGTCAAGTAAGAGAATAGATCAGAAAAAATGCACAAAATAATTATGATCTTCTTTAGAAGAGAAAGCATTATCATAGTTGATTTTACAGTATTAGACGAATTATTAATTCTGGAAATGTAAAACTTGTGTCCCAAGAAAAATAGTTCAGAAAATGTAGTGTATATTTTAACTTCTTGAGCCCTGTCTTTGATATGAATAGTTTATTACTTATATCTTTTCCTCGGACAAAAAAATATCGTCCAAATTGTGTTATATTTAGTATCATTAAATTAAATGCACTTAATGTTAATAAACTTACTGCGTGAAAACGAATGGCTAACCGAGTCTTTTAATACAACCTAAAGATACAAATGAATTGAAGTAGTGTTGCCGCTCGATAGTTCAATATCGATATACTATCGATATTTTAAGTAAAAACGAAAATAAAATATTTCTTTTATTGCAATACTATTGATAAGCAGCAATATTATCGATAGTATCGATCGTTGAAAACGAAAAAGCTATCGATAGTGATCTTATTTCAATATCTATAGTATCGAGGTAAATAAAAGTCACTATCGTTAGTACAAAACTATCAATATTGAGGAGCAATACTATCGATGGGCGTATCGATTGGGTACATATTTTTAGCGTTTTACTATCGATTGTAAAACTATCGATTTTTCGGCAACACTAAATTGTTGTCTTTATAGATGGCAACCACTTAACATTACTTGTTGGGGGTGGTCTTAGGTAGCAAACGATATATACCTAACTTCCTTAGGAATCCAGTTGAACTGGAGGTCATTATGTTTTCTTGCGGGATGGCTGGTTTTTTTCAACAATATATCCCGGTCTTTTTGCGCCAATATGACCGTATAAAGTGCGCAGTGTTTTAAAAATAATGAGTGCGAGCGGCGTCCGCGCAGCAGGGCGTTGAGTTACTGTGACAGTGCGCATAGATCACACGCAGGGCCGCGCGGATGCCAGGCGATATATTTAGGTAGGTAATAAGTAATCCGTAATTATGGTGACGCCTCTTATAAAATCGAAGATAAATTTTTTTAAATAGAAAATTAAAAGAATATTAACTGTAGTTTTCTTTATTTAATAATAATTAGAGTTCTATAAAATTGTAAAACAAAAATAATTTTAAGAGACTTTAACAATGGAAACAGGAGTTCTAATGATACTTTGTGCATCTGTCTGAAATCTAAACTACATCTAGCAACTAACTGTGAGCTGAGAAATATTTCTGTTAATAAATAACTTAATTATTGAATTGAGTGGATCCTGAAAGATATAAAAATAAAATAGTAAAGTTTCACCTCATATTAATTATCTGAATGCAATTAAATGCATCTTACTCGTGCTAACAAAATAAAAAATGACTTGGTGTTTGTAGGAACCGTCGCGGTCGTCACTAATAATACAACGTGTTACAAAAAATACCAAAAAAAATAATATTCTTCATCACAGGCATTTAATTAAAATTTTCCCATCTCTAGTGTCAATTGACACCTAAAATATAGACTATCGATTATCAGAACGGAAAAGTATTTGTACACCATTTGTGCCTATATATTTAAAAGAGTTGTACTTAAGTCAATTTATGTTAGAAAACATTTTATTTTTTGCCTTAATTATCTTGTTTACGTATTTACAAACATAAATATTATTTTGAAATATTTAGTTCATTATTTCATTAATTTATTAAATAAAAAAATAAAAAAACATAGCTTTTTTTTATTTATTTGTAGATTTTTCATTTTGAAATTAATTGTTCTAATGTGGATGTTATGGTATAAGTAGTACGTAAACATTTTTAACCATAGCGGTAAAAATAGGCACATTGACCTAAAATTACATATCTGGTCCGAATATTCTTTGACACAGCTGATCACTAGAGTTGGGAAAATTTCAATGAAATGCCTTTGATAAAAATATTCATTTTTTTGGTATTTTTTGTAACACGTTGTATATACCTAACCTATCTTGTACTGTAGGACCAAAACACGGCCATTCAAGTCCCGTATTTTGTTACTACAACATAGATCACTAATATAGCCTATTTATTACACTAAAACAAAACAAACTTGTGTTGCCAAGTGCCAACCTCATTTTCAGGGTTGAGGCTTAGATGGAACTTAAAAAATGAACTTTATTAGCTGGTTTATAAAGCTAATCAATACTACGGTTAATTTATGGATATTTTGTTTTTTGTATAGAATTTAGCATCTTTGTAAAACTATTAAAATTAACCTTTCTTTGTAATTTAATTAAAAACTACCTTATAAAAATATTTTGACAAAAACCAACCAAAGAAATGGTTAATAAATGATTCAAAGTTATCGTGCTTTTACGGTCAGAAAAAGAATTATCTATCCCCAAGAGGACTGAGTTGGCAACACTGTTCTAAACCGCTTTATGCCCATAGGTGGAATGGCAGAAACGCCAGCCATCGTAATTAATATTCACCTGTGACTGCGACCCAAGGGTCAGAGACCATCCTTTTTTCTTTGCCATCCAACCAGCACTGCAAGCGATTTTATAGCATTACAAAACGCACAGAGCATTTTGTCCGACAGATTCATATCCTATTATTTGAGGTGAGCATTTCTATTCTAGTATATGTATAAAGTTATAATATTATATATATTGATTTTTGGAAACTACTCGACTCTGAGTTCGATTTTGTCAATGTAGTAAATAAGAAAACAAGTTAAAACGCCGATGACATATTTTTTATAGAAATTGAATATAATATGTATCTAGTTACGTCAGTAGGTAGGCTATCAACCAAAAATATGAATCTATTAATATTTTTACATATTTATGTTAATATGTGCTACGGTTTCTAAAAATAAGGTATTATGTTACTATATGTAAATGTAACGTATTTAGAAACAAATACAAATTTTTGTACATTCCAAACATTTCACTATTGGCAAATTTGAAGTATATGGGTAGATATCAAGTTACATCCCGTTGTATTATTTAATTTATTTCTACGGTTTTAATTTTAATTTCAAACTTGTAAAGCAGAACGACTCATTATTAACTTTTATGAATGGTTTAAACAAACTTAATGTTGTTTATTAATGTGATCATTTGTAATGTATTTAAACAGATACATATCAGGTTTGTTTGAATATTTTGGGAGTGTAAAATAGATGATCTCATTTTAACATCACTTATCATAAATTTCTTGTTTAGATCGATAAATATATTAAACGAAATCCTGGCCATAAACGTATTTGAGTTTTAAATCTTAAAATCTCTCTAGGCTAATTTAAAAGAAAATACAATTAATATAATTAAAAAATATGTTATATTATGATTTATGTTATACGTATTATTAATTTATTCTAGAACGCATTAATTCCTAATTAATTCCTAATTTTATCAAATTCTTATCAAAAGACACTTAACGGCTGGTGGGTGGGGGATGATTGTTCGTTGGCTTTCTTCACCTGTAAACATATCGAACATTATTAGTTTATACGGAGTTATACTTCCCAAAAACCAAGAACGATTTTAATTGATTAGTGCTCGTAGCTATTTCTTTTTCAAAACCAATCAATTAATCAAATTAACCTATTGCAGTCCACTGCTGGACGTAGGCCTCCCCAAGGGTACGCCAAAGCGCACGATCACCCGCTTTCCTCATCCAGCCACCACCAGCGACCTTCCTCAGGTCATCAGTCCACCTGGCAGGGGGGCGTCCCACACTACGTTTCCCGAGACGCGGTCTCCATTCGAGAACCCGTCTGCTCCAACGCTCATCGGTACTACGACAGACGTGGCCGATATCAACCACCTTGGTCCTCTACCGGATGATTTCGTTTCGGATTTTATCCCGTAGCGAAATACCCAGCGTAGATCTTTCCATAGCTCGCTAATTCGTATCGTAATCGTAGATTTCTTTTTAAATCATATCAAATTTTTCTTGGTTTTTTGGACTCATAATCGCAAAGGCAATGCTCAAAGCGACGAGATATTTTTCTGACTAGCAAGAAATGACAGAACAGGACAGAAGATTGGGAGTTGTCACATCACAACGAATAAATTTAGTAAGTTTTCTCTGGCGTGTTTTAATAACCTGTACTCAGAACACCCAATGCAAGAGTTATAGAGCATTGTGACAGTACGGGCACGAATTAGCCTGCGCTCTGCCACTATTTAGACCACATTTAGACCACTGTGGTAAGGTTGTTTTCAGCTATAGTCGTGCTAGGTCAGACAGCTGTACTATTTTAAAGACTCCAATATTCTTTGCTACAGTTGAGAATAGAGTATGCACGCTCACCCACAATCATGGGGGAACTTAGGACAATGGTCTGGTAAATTGAAAAGTGATAATGGGGTGATTGTTTTAAGTTCACATAAGTCTGTTTCAAGTTTTACTTTGAAAAATAAAAGAAGGTATGTAGTTGTTTGGAATGGGATGCCAACAAAGGCCGTTTGCACATTCTTTTTTCTTAGCTAGTCTAACAAGTTTTAGGTGGTTTAAGTAAGATGCTTGTCAAATTTGTGACAGTCACCTCCTGAAAGGAGTTTGATTTCTCTGAAAAACTGGAATTAGTGGTCAAAATTAAATCTCTGGTAAATTTTTATTAGTAGTACTGTACCGGAGATTTTATTTTATTTATGTAAAGTACATGTGATAATAATATTATATTATAGGTATTTTAGTATAGTACTGTAATGTTTGTTTAATAAAATATGCTTTTCAAAATTCCTACAATAAATACTAAGGTGAAAATATTTTGTGTTTTCGAGAGAGTCGTAATCCAAAAATACACGAATCAAAATTGTTAAAAATATAACTAATTAACAGTAAATTTAGGTAGCAGCATGCATCATCAGCTGCTGTGGGGGGGTCAGGGGAGTCGTGACCTCCGAAATACGCGCCTACTTAGGAGGCTATTTCCAATTACACACACAATAAACTCATCTCACTATTTTAATTAGAACTCGAAAGTTTATTGCATAAACTACTGCTCACCTCTGGTTAAAATAAATTACGCAGGTCACATTTCGATATGGAATCTTATTCTAATAATCCATAATTAATATAATTACTTGTGAAAAAAACCATCAAACAAATCCTGCGCGATATCTGTCCATCACAGAACACTGGTGTCAACCTGTGTTTGTGAAGTCGTTCATCAATTTTAATAATAATATTATTATAATTTTATTTCAGGAAATTCCCATAGAGTTACGTTTCATTTCAGTTTTAATAATAATTTAATAATAAATAATAATAATAATACAAGTTTGTTATCTGCCCAGAGTCCATAAAAATGTTAGTAACAATTTTCTTAATAGCTAAGTTAGTACAGATGGGCGAGTAAATTTAAATTAAATGTGGCGGAGCCGGATTTAAAACACACATGATGAGATTTTTGAGAAGTAACTGGTTTTGTGTAAATCTTCTTCAGTGCTTCGAAAGGTACTTTAGGCCATTGGCGTCAACCAAGGCAGGTGCAATTTGGTAGTTTGAATGCAAATAGAAGCACAGACCACCGTCTAGGCAATTTGTGATTCTTACACTCCAACCGTCTTGACACATGTGTCTAGACAATGGCATTACGAATCCATCCCCCCCCCCCCACTACTCATCAACATCACCAACGGCCCGTTACAGTCTACTACTGGACTATGAGCCTCCTCCACTTCAGTGGAGGGTTTTTCCATAATCTCCTCGCTTGGCAGGCGGGTTGGAGATAGCAGATTAAAAGGTTACTGTATCAGAGAGCGCTGCTGCCCGTTCCCTGTTCAATGTGTAGTCCCTAAGTCGCCTCTTACGACACCCACGGGAAGAGTAGGGGTTGGTGACAAATGTATTCTACTCTGCCGTCACCACACGGCCTCCCCCTACTACTCGGAAGAAAAGCTCTCTCTCCTAGAAGAAGGGTCAAGCTGCATGAACTGTACATTGTTTTACATGGCTCACGTGTCATAGCAGAATTGTTCATCCGATATATCTTATGATTACTGAATTAATTGATAAACTAGTTTTATTAGAGGTATATGAAATTAATAAGGACTTCCGCTTCTTCTGAAATGGCCTAAAAGAGTAGCAAAAAGCTCAATTATTGATTTGAAAGGCAAATGATCTCTAATAGAATCTTTTATCAATCAATAAATCTTCTTTGATCTCGTTCAATCGATAATTGGGGCTACGAAAACTTACTAGGTGTTATGATAATAATGAGTTATTTTATATGCACTTTTCTCTTCAACAGTACGAAATTTATTTAAAAAATATACGATAAAAAAGAGCGTCGGTGGTCTAGGGGCTAGGGCCGCTGCCTTCCATCCGGGAGACGTGGGTTCGATCCCCACCAGGTACCAATGTAGACTGTCGTCCGAGAAGCGTTTTTCAGACCTATCATACTATAGTCAAAATATAATATGCGAACATGTGTTTTCGAATTCATATACGTAACGTTTATTCAACGCTCTTACGGTGAAGGAAAACATGAAACCCTGAATTAGAGCGATCAGGCTTTTGTCGACCACGCTGGCCCAGTGCGGGTTGGTCGACTTCACACACAACCTATGAGATTTTTGTTTTTTTTTTTTTGTGTGTGTACCTTCACGATGCTTTCCTTCACCGTAACAGCGTCGAAAAAACATTGGTACGTGTCATGGAAATTGAACCCGCATCTCCCGGACGGGAGGAAGCGGCCCTAGCCACACCACCAATCCTCTCACCTGTCATGAACCATATTCTCTGCTAGACAAATTCTTCCAGCAATGATTTTCCAAACGTATTATTTCATTTCTGGATTTAATTGAAATTAAACAATTACAAAACTCTGATAATCTCATAACAATAAACCTAACGACAAACCAATTATTACCATACACCACAGCACCAAATACCAATAGGTCCTTAGTTCTAAGGTCTGATTGCACCAATTCAATGCGAGGTCATCGGTTCATCTTCAGCAGATAAATTTTAATGACTCTTTCAATTCCATACAAAATCGTGACCATAATAAGCCTGAGCTAGGTTCGCTACATGCTAAACTGGGTACTTAGATTACATACCTAGTGGGTTAACAAGGCTTCGCTGTAATTAAGTTGTAAACAAAGCTAAATGAAAGGTCGTTTTGGGGACAGGAGTACTCATATCATGTGGGTAGCACAAAACCTCTCGGGTAGGTCAGCCCATGAAACTGAACAACTTGTTCCACAACTTTTTTAAATTCTCAAATAACTCAAATATATATTTTTTTTACTTTAGGGGATCGGACTACTTTTTTTTATTTTATAAATCCCAACTTCTTAGTTTCTGCTATCGGACACTAAAAGAATTGTTGCTCTATCTTTGAAATTGACCGAGTTATAAAGGTTTGAAATTCAAGATTAGACCTCTGTCTAACAAATGACGTCATATAATCTCCATACAAAAATCGTTTTTAAAGAAACAGACAAATTGAAACTTTAATAAATCACTGTAAATTCGTTTTTCAACCGATTCTGTTTTTTTCTTCGCGAATCGCCTGCTACTAATCTTAATTTAATAATAATTCATAAAATTTGACGTGTGGTGACGGCAGAGTAGAATACATTTGTCACCAACCCCTACTCTTCCCGTGGGTGGCGACTTAGGGACTACACATTGAACAGGGAACGGGCAGCAGCGCTTTCTGATACAGGTAACATTTTAACCTGCGATCTCATGGCAAAACCCTCCACTTAAGTGGAGGACGCTCATAGTCTAGCAGTGGACTGTAACGGGCCGTTGATGTTGATGAATTCATAAAATATGGTAAAAATTAGGAACAGTCC
Source organism: Carpatolechia fugitivella (assembly GCA_951230895.1). Classification (NCBI taxonomy): domain Eukaryota; kingdom Metazoa; phylum Arthropoda; class Insecta; order Lepidoptera; family Gelechiidae; genus Carpatolechia; species Carpatolechia fugitivella. The sequence continues at coordinate 3,842,376 of OX579658.1, forward strand.
GATTCCCTCTGATCACTTTGTATGAACAAAAGTTGTTCAGTTTCATTGGTTAACGTACGAAGAGAGGTTTTGCGTCGTTTTTTGCACGTTGTATACAACATGCCAGTGTCAAATTATATAAAAGATAAATCTGCCTATAGTTCGACAAAGATCGACTGCACTAAATGTATTTTTTTTTAATCGCGTGCCAAACGCGAACCATCGGGCGAGCGCAGACATCTCAAACGATATGAGCCTCTATCGTATATGTTGCTGCGAGGGCCACAAACACAGGCGTAAGTACACAGGCGTAGCCGTATCTAAGCAAAGTGTTTTTTCTACCCTAGAAAAATCTACAAAGTTGATAAATCGGCATTGCAAGAAGACCAGCAAAGCACTGACTGAAAGCAAAATCACTCTAGTAAAAAGAAATTTTTTGTTTGAAAAAATGAGTAAAGAAAAATCTTGAAAGATGAAACTAAGAGATGTAGCATCCAGCACTTAATAAACGATTCATTCATTCAGTTAGAGATCTGTTTAAATCACCATGTTAATTAAGCTTTTCATTGCCGAAAATCGCACGTCAAAACAAGAAAAATAATTTTAGTTTTACCGTTCATTCTGTAACCATATTTTACATGCTTTTTTTTTTTTTTATAACAAAAAAAAATATTATAAAAATGTTATAAAAAAAAAAAAACACTATTTATACCAGAGTGGTAATATAGTGGGCGCGGACTTGCGGGGGAGCAGAAGGCTCGTACCCCTTAGGAATTTTATGACAACGTATCTGGGGGCGCCCTCAGACGGGCTCGGACCGCGGCCTAGAACGTTGCCAGGGCGAGAAGCGCGTCGGAGAAGAATGACCCCTACCGGGTCTTACTGAATTAATTCTACTATTAGTTCCGCGTCCCCGCCGGCGGGGGCGGTTGCTACCTGAAGGGCATTCTGTATTAGTGTGTGGCCTACACGCAATGGCAGCTTTAATCGCGACGGTGATCTCATCGTCCGGATCTGTGAGAGCGTGTCTAGGACGACGCTTGAATCGCGTAGTGGGATGCGGAAAGTAAATTGACGCTTTTCTCACCAGAAAGTTCGGGTGAGTAACGGCCGAATCGAAATATCGTTTAGACGCTTGACGCATGTACTCCTTAATGGAGGGGAATATTTTACATGCATTCGACTAGTATTCGTAAAACTCCATATTACAAAAAATACTTTCGTTTTGCAGATTTTAATTACCCCAACAAAACTTTAATCAACGCATTAACTTCATTAAACTCTCTATTTTATTTCATTTGGAATGAACATTGACACATATCGTAATTAATTTAAGCAATGAGATTCAGTTATTTATAACATAAAATTGCTATTTATGCTGGCTATCACTTTGCCTCGTGTGTTTTGGTTTAATTATGTATTAATTACATATTTACGATTCACTATCGGTGCATATTTAAACAGTTATAAAATGACTGTGTGAACCAATAACAATAAACAAGGATTTGTACCACGTCATTGAGAACTGACTTTATCAAAAATAAAATGGTTTTTATTTTTCCAGAAGTATTAGCAACTTTAAGTGATTCATTTTCTAGAACCATTAATCTTCGATTTTGTTACATTTCTTATATGTACTACTAGCGCTTGTACTTAATTTTTATTTTGGGGACGATAGAGGTTTTGTTATAAGTAAGTAAACATTTCACTGTGTTAAGTTTTTCATTACCGAAAATCATACGTCAAATTTCCAGGAAATTCCTTATAATTTTACCATATTTTTTACATTCTGTAACCATAATGCATGCAGGGGACCTTTTTTTTTTACTTTTACTGAAGATGGCCGATATGTAGAACGCAGTGCAATCTCTTTGCTGCGGCGCTAGTGTGATCTACATTTTGGATTCTCATCTACTAGGCTCATCTATTTTATTGACCTTCATAAAGCGTCCGAAATGTTGTGTATTTTCTCACACCACTTGGGTAACATCAGCCGATTCCTGTTATACACCAGCTTCGATCTTCTCTTTTCAACTGTTTAGGCAGTTATATAAAAGGATGTTATTTTTTTCTCATGCCAATTGTATCATTACAAAGTTATGCCTAACAATGCGTGCTGTTCAATCAATCAATCAGCCTATGCAGTCCACTGCTGGACGTAGACCTCCCCAAGGGCACGCCAAAGCGCACGATCACCCGCTTTCCTCTTCCAGCCACCACCAGCGACCTTCCTTAGGTCATCAGTCTACCTGGCAATATTCGGGTATTAAAATGTCGATCTCAGATCATGCTACGCCATTTTTTTAATCCTACAATGTGTATAGAACTCAAAAATCAAGAGCATTTTATCTAAATATGCATAAACTTGAATAGTTTTCTGTTTCATTACAGATACTATGATAGCTGTAAAAAGTTCAATAAGCACTTAAGAAGGCCATTTGTATAGTACGGGTGGTCCAATGCTTAAGATGAGATCAAAGGTGACCTACCATACCGCACACTTTTATCAGTCAAGAGAATATTTTTAGTTTTAGTTTCGTATCTTATTTACGCTTGGAAGAAATATTATTATTTCGTAAAAAATATACTGCTGCTTTTCCTAAAAGTCTTGATTATGCATAGCGATTCGTAAAGTTTTAATTGTCATATAAGTTTAATAAGTTTTTATCGTTTTTCCTCCCGTGGTTATATATTATAGTGATTGTGCTGGTGTTCTATTTACCTCTTAACTATTTGGAATTGGTTTCTTTCTCGAAATTATTTCTTAACTTTAATTTAGTAATAAGTAACTTTTGTATAATTTAAGTTCCAAACATGGCTTTATCTGTGGTATACTATGATTGGCGAACAAGTGCTATATTTCATTCTAAATGTTAAATGTAATATTGTTAAGCTGTTGGATATCCTAATAAATAAAAATAAGTAAAATAAATAAATTTCTTCCTTTACAGTTTAAAAAGGTTATTTCAAAAAGAGAACATCAGTGGTATAGTGGCTGAGGCAGTTGCCTCCCATCCGAAAGATACTGATTCGAACTCTAACACGTACCTAAGTACTGTGTACGTTTATTCGACGCTCGTACGGTGATGGATCATCGTGATAAAATCTGCGCACGCCTGTAATGAAATTTTGTGAAGTCGACTAACCCGCACTGGGCCAGCGTAATCATTCTGTTATTTTCTAAATCCAATCTGGATCACGTCTGTCGCTGGTAGTAAACTTTGGCCTAAAATTTTTGGATATGTTATGTAACGTGGCATGTAATCAATGTTTTTAATTTTGAGTTTGATCGATCGCCCTAATCTAGTTCGAATCCCTCAAAGGGAACGTATGAGCTACTACTAATAATGTTGAGTTCTTCCCAAACAAAGTCTATATTCCGTGGAGTAATCGCCACCTCTCTCTGTCCATAGCTAGTCTCTTGACTTCCTGATACGACACGACATCAACTTTTTCCTTCACTCGGTCCATAAATGTACGTCTCGGTCTTCCACGTGAGGACGTGCTTTTGCCTGCTATTTTTCCCTCCATTATTGTCTTAAAAAGGTTGTCATGTCGCACCAGGTGTCCCAACATAAATTTTTTTCATGGTCCCAATCAAACTTCGCCTCTCTCCTACCATCCTCAAAGGTCTTCCTTTCCGTCCACCTTACTCAACAAACAAAGTCTACACTCTTCTTAAAGAACAGAAACTCAAGAGCAACCCGTTGTTAGTTACCTCTGCATTGCACCGTGAATACAGGGTCTTAAATTAAAAGGCCACGGGTGGTTAATATCTAAACCCATAAAAGTCGAAGCACTGTCATATTGAAAAGGTTAACAGAGCATATAAACAGACAGACAGATAGACTAGACATATCGGTGCAGGGGTCAGGGCGCCACTAATTATCTAATTAGATGCCAGCATCAAGCATTTACGACTCGGATATGAAAAGTTTTAGTATGACACGTTTGATTACTGTAGGTTCTCGATTAATTTTCGTGTGAGCAAAGTGACTTCATAAAAAAGTACTCAAAGCTGTAGTCGGAAAGCGTAGTGTTCGGCGTATAGTACACTGCAAGAGTCGAGGCTGCATTGCGGCGCAAACTCCGCACCTGCTGCGCCGCACAGCCACCTCCGCCTCGACGCGTGCTGTGTGCGATACTATTTGTCTACCTGTTCAATTTTTAACAAAAGTTAGAAGAGGCGCGCGCCTATCCTCAACTGTAAGTACCTCGACTCTGGTTGTGTGTGCTATTACGCCTTATCCGGCCTCCCAAGGTGGACAGATGACTTGGTAAAGGTTACTGCCGGTTGATGCTAGAAGTGCAGGACCGTTCACGTTGGAAACCTATGGGGGAGGCCTATGTCTATGAGTCTCAGATGATGATGATGATGCAAAGTTCTGTATTTTGAAATGTCTGTTAGCCGTCAGCCAGCAGATTCGCCTGCTTTTTTATTTTACAGTTTTATTTGTGGGAATAAGTATTTGGTGACTTTGTGGATTATAAACTGTCTCAGTAAAAAATTGTATCGGTTTGTTGCCTTATTTATGCGTGAAAGGGATAAACAACAAGCCATATTTTGCTCATATACGTCCCCACCGAGGGGCTCAAGCCTACCCTGAATTAGGGCGGTTAGGCCTTAGTCGACCACGCTGGCCCAGTGCGGGTTGGTCGACTTCACACACAACCTTTGAATTTCTTCGCAGGTGTGTGCAGGTTTCATCATGATGTTTTCCTTCGCCGTAAGAGCGTCGAAATTAATTTATTAACAGCCTTAAAAATACTTATAACATCCTTTTTTATTAGTGGAAATACAGTAGTGGATCCAGAGGGGGCTACAAAGCATTCAATATCTGTTTTTTAATCTCATAGTGGAGTTCCCACAGGTTTAACTTCAGTCGTCCGATCGATCGGACCACGTGGCCTAAGAGTGTTTTTTTTAGATATGTTAATACACCCTGAAATTTATTTACTTTTAAACTTGCGAAAGTGATCAGTCAATAAAACTTAACCACTTTCTTAAAAGAACATAAGCTGTTAAATTATGCTGTCAACTTTTAGGAAAAATATGCATTTTGCAAAGTAGATCGATCAGCTGAGTTTTATACGAAAGGGCAAAGATTCTGTGTCATCATTCAGCCTATGTTCCTAGGGGAAAAAAGGACGCATTTTTTCTATTTGTGACTGCATAGTTACATTTCAACTCACCATCAACTCGCAACGAAGTCGATAGCAAATCGAAAGTAGGGGTCCAGTAATCAAATACGCAACTGGCCGAGGTGGAAATCAGTGGAGATTACAATCAATACGTGAACATTCGGTGTAATATCGTCGGCTTGCTCCCCCGTCGCGGCCGACCAGCAGTAAACGGATACCGAGGCCAACCTACTTTCCTTGGCAGCTCGGATAGATGAAAACGAGCCATTAAAAACTTTATATTGGCTCAAGTTTCTGAAGGAAAAGAATAGAAGGACTTTCTAGTTATCAGACATGTTATCTATAAACTCATATAACGTCGTCAGCGTGTAGAATACTGGGCAAATGCAATATGACTAGCCACACGATAGATGAATGTCCCCATATGAATCTTCCATGAATATCAAAATGGTAAATTTCAACATCAACATCAACGGCCCGTTACAGTCCACTGCTGGACTATGAGCCTCCTCCACATGGATGGTTTTGCCATAATCTCCACGCTTGGCAGGCAGGTTGGAGATCGCAGATTAAAAGGTTACTGTATCAGAGAGCGCTGCTGCCCGTTCCCTGTTCAATGTGTAATCCCTAAGTCGCCTCTTACGACACCCATGGGAAGAGTAGGGGTTGGTGACAAATGTATTCTACTCTGCCGTCACCACACAGCTAATGGTAAATTTAACAACAGTCAAATACCCTAATAGGGTACCATATTTTATGAATTAATTTAAAAATACAGATTAGTAGCAGACGGTTTGAAAAGAAAAATACAGAATCGAATGGAAAACGAATTTACAGTGATTTTTAAAGTGTCAATATGTCTGTCTCTTTCAAAAACGATTTATTTGTATGCAGATTATATGGCGTTACTTGCTTGTGACTAAACTTGAATTTCAAACCTATATAACTCGGTCAATTTTAAATATAGAGCAAAAATTATTTTAGTGTTTGATATCAGAAACTAACAAGTTTGAATTTATAAAATAAAAAAAAGTTGTCAAATGCTCTATTCCATGGTGGTGTAGTGGCCAGGGTCATGTTTTGTTTAAGAGATAACGGTGGTTAGATCCCTACTAACTATTAAAGATTTTTTTATTTCGAATTCGTAATATTGTTGACTCGTGGTTACTGCTCTTAGAGGTTACGGAATAAATGAAATACAACAACATAACCTGAACATCACAGGCCTGCAAAGGATGTGTGTTAATCGGACTAATCTGCTCTGGATCCACCCTAATTCAGGGTAAGTTCAAGCCCCCAGTGGAGACACTGATAAGCTAATAATGATCTCGTACTGGCTTTCTATTTGGTCGATCTTTTAATTTTTGATAGAATTTAACAATTTATTTAATGGTTTCGTGCGTGTAATTATAGGCACTTTTTGTAAACACAAATTGAACTTCATATGCCTACGTGTTTGGATACACAAATAAAAAAAACTTCCATGACTTGAAGAAGGACTTGAACGACCGATTATTGGCAATTTTGCCGCTCAAACTTTGTCATGAAATTTTTCTGCGTGCGATTAAACGCTCAAAATTTTTAATATCATGCCAAAGAATAATATCGTTTTATAATTTAAAAAATCTTTGATGGAATCACTAGCTTAAAATAATCGTATTAAAGTCGTCTCAGCTGTTTAAATGGTTTTATGATGGACCTTATTATGATAGCGTCGCAAAGTGTCAGAACCGTGGAGTAATGTAGAGTACAGGGCCGAAAGTTTGTTTCATTGATTCGAAGAAGAAGAAGCTGTTTTAAAATTAACGCTAAGAAGAAGTCCTCTACTAACGTTAAAACCTTGCAACCCACACGATAAGAAAAAAAAAGAATTTGTAAATTTAAATAAACCGTAAAAATAGAGAACGAAAGAAGTGCATTTAACACTTTGACTCCACTTTTTGATGGACTCAATCGTCGATCAAACAAGCCTTCAATAAAAAATGAAATCGATAGATCGCAATCATTGAAGACAAAAACCATAAACAAATGTCAAAATATCTCATTCTTCAAATGTCAATCAACAGATTTAGGCGTAGTTTTAAATTTTACGCCACTTATTTGTTGGTTGGTTGTTTGGTTTACCTAATTGACTGAGAACAAGTGAATAGGAGTACATGTCAAAAGGGCGCGAATCCAGACAGTTAAGTTAAGGAACTTTCAGAAAAGAAGAAAAAACTTGAAAACTGACGCCATCTTTACATGAAATTATTGATTTAAGTTCCAATTTTTTGTTCGTATTTGAATGGACTGTTGACTTTTTGATGCCTAACCAACTCGAAAAGGTGTATTGTGGGTGTGATCGTGGTACGTGATGTCTTGATAAAGTTGTTACTCTGATAAAGGTCTAGAAAATGGCCCAAGGATCAAGGTTTATCAATATACTCGTAAAGAAAGGCAAAAAGATGACAACTCCCTGGCGCCAAATATCTCGGTGTGCCTGCGCAAAGTGGTTGCGTCTTTTTATATGAGACGCCTGAAAAAGTTAGGGCTGATTTTGCTTTAACATTAATTGTGATTCAAAAAGCTAGCAGTTTCGACGTCCTAACATGAATAGCGATTATCGGAACGCCTCTTTTTTGTGTATCAAAATTTAAAATAATAAAGGTCATGTAAGAGGTAATTTTTGCGGCTTGAATCATTTGACCGAAATAATAAAGGTCTCATCATACAAACTGGTACAAAAAGTTTTTTCTGGTTACTAAAAAAATTAAGCAACCAATTCTGCGACACTTACTTGCCAAAATGATTCAAACTGCGTCTTTAGCCTTCAGTCTAGCCTTTTCAGACAGACTCGATACAATTCCGCGTAAGTTTGCTAAGACCTTAATAATTTCCGTACCGTTGTTGGTTTTAACCAAAAATAAAGTTAAATAAAATAGGTTCCAAACAACCGTCTCAATATAAACACTGACCGTAATGTTCACACCAGCTTTTAATGTGTTTTTTATTCATGAGCCAATGAGCGCCATCTTGGAATCGATTGAGCTATCACAACCTTGCTTCGTATCGATCATTGGCTGTCGATGAAAATGGAGTAAGAGCAATTTTTAAACAATCAAGTAAAGTTTTTTTTTAATGAATGAAGCATTTCTATGTATATTATTAACAAATACTTTGCCTGCGGATGTGTTAAAAAAGTGAATCATCATTCGCTTGCCCTTATCCCATCATTTGGGGTCGGCGCAGTATGTTTTCTTCCTCCATTCATCCCTATCAGCCATCATTTCAACACTCACATCCTTCCTGAACATATCATCTTTTACACAATCCATCCATCTTTTCTTTGGTCGTCCTCTCCCAACATATCCATCCACATTCAAATTCAATACCTTTTTCCCCACGTAACATTCATTTCTCCGCATTACGTGCCCATACCAGGTAAGGCGATTTCCTCTCATTTTATCTATCACTACTGGCGCAACTTTCAAACTTCCTCTTATATATTCATTCCTAATCTTGTCCATTCTTGTTACTCCACACATCCATCTCAGCATTCTCATTTCACTAGCATGAAGTCGTCTTTCATCCATCCCTTTTAAAAAAGTGAATAATGATATAAATAATATGCAGGTATCGAATATTGTCAAGCTTGGGTGTCTAGGTTCGGATACCTAAAAATAAATACCTAATAAAAAAAAAACTAAAGAAGTAAGTCTTTTGTTTAACTCTGTTTTGATTTTACTTTCCTCTCGCTTATTCATCTTTTTAAAGAGATATTTCATTTCCATTACTTAGGATTTAGAAAAAATTGTAATATAAAAAACAGCGCTTGCGTGCAGATTCATGACCCATCCAATAAGACTCAACTGTCAAATATTCTTTATTTTTCCTGTTTTTATTTTAAAATAGGCATAACAAATCACCAAAACACTATCAAAGTAATAACTTTATACAAATATGGTGGTTTTACTATAAAATATTTGAAATATTATATACGGTACGTATTTCACGCGTTACGTTGGTTATTCTGTCCAATATACCATTTCCACTTTTTGTGAACGTTATTAAAATTGCATAATCGATGAATATAATAACATCTTTTTTGTTTAATATAAATTTGTTTGTTTTTATTATTTTTACTCTAATCTGGCAGTAAGCATTAAAGTACCCATTAATTTATTTACAACAACAGTTTTAATAAGTAGTTCACAATCCTTTTGCCTATCAATAACAAAATACTTAACATACATAACACAAATAACATCCTGCTAACATCATCTCTGATCGTCCAAATATTTTGCGTTTGACCTCTCCACGTCAATACTTGACATGATAAATTAAAATAAATACTTACCACGTTTTTGTTTGCGCCACAAAAAAACTGATTATAATAATTAACTTACAAATATATGCATTAGTATTGCCAGGTTATACAGTTCACGTATAATATGTGGCTCGAAATATTAGGTTGAAGAGATTTACTGATAGAGTTTTATAGTAAGGAACTAGTTGTCCGTAACAGAGTTCGAACGGTTCCATCGCATGAGACTTAGAAAATGTATTAGTTTATTCTACTCGTTATGTTTTTTTTATCAGGAAAATGTCTATTACGACAATTGATACAATACTAATCGGTATTTTTAAAATTTTGCAAATTTTGTCACAAATAAGGCAGCGGCGCTTTACTTCTAAATAAATCAAAAATATTTTTTTTGCTTTGATATAAAAATGTTAATGGAAGATCATTTTAATGAAATATACTTACAACTTTTTGTTCGCTGCACGTTGTTTACGGAGGTATTTTCTTGGGTAGCGTTTCTTTTGCTATGAAATACTCGGCCACACCCGTACATTCCTGTTCTACAATAAAATTATTACAAAAGTTCAATCAAACCTCGAAACAAAGACGATGTTCTGTTTTCTACTCAATGTTATTATAACCTCTCACCCGGTGTTGAAACGCGGTCGTTCTCTGTTTGAATAATGGCGGCAATCCCTCATCGGCGCGCACGCATCCAACCAAACCCGGGCTAATTGGACGATCGCCATTTGTTATTGCTTGTTTTAGTTATGTCTCACGTGTGGTATGGCTTATAAATTACAAATATTTATAATATACACTATACAGGGTAATAAATATAATGCTAGACAATTCAACCATGATTTGTACTTTTTATAATTATTGATTATATACAATACAGGGTCTTATAATGTGATGTGAGACGATTCAACCATGAACTGTATTTTTTATTTCGTCATACAAGTATAATTTGTGCGTACTCTTGTGCAATTATTTATAAGAAATCAAAATTTAAAACATAAAACAAACAAAAAATTATTAATTATTAATGATATATGAATTGTGATATGATTTATACAAACATAAAATGATTCAAGTCCTTATTTATAAAGGGATGAGCTGAGTTTTAGTTCACAGATATCACTCACTTAAACTAATCATAATAAAGATATATCGATCTCTGTATTTATTAGTAAATCTAGGTTGCGAGTTTTGACCTTCCTTTTGACTCTTTTAACTTCTTCTTTTTTACTCTTTAACCTTCTTTTTGACTTATACGACACCTACAGAAAGATTTTGGGGCCAGTGTCTCTAATTTAATTTAAAGCTGGATAAGCATGGCACATATCAACTTTATTGTTGGCAGCATCATCAACAGCTCTTTTACGTCTCCACCCTCGAACCTACCCTGAATTAGAGCGATCAGGCCTTAGTCGGCCAGAACCACGCTGGCCCAGTGATGGTTGGTCGACTTCACACACAACCTTTGAATTTCTTCGCAGTGTGCAGGTTTCATCACGATGTTTTCCTTCACCGTAAGAGCGTCGAATAACGTAATGTGAATTCGAAATTCGAAAACACATAAATTATATATAAATAAATTACAGACAACACCTTGCCTTTTATTATTAGGCAACACCTTGTTTCACTTCACAGAAGCGCTACAGAGCTGAGTGTGAGGGAAAGCAAATTATAGGTAAATGTTTCCTAAATAGGTAAAAAAGTCTAATGAAAATACAGTCTAGTTCAGCTCATACCATATACGTCTGTCGTCGGGAAACGTTGTGTAGGACGCCCCCCCTGCCAGGTGGACTGATGACCTGAGGAAGGTCGCTGGTGGTGGCTTGATGTGAAAAGCGGGTGATCTTGCTCTTTGGCGTGCCCTTGGGGCGGCACGTCCAGCAGTGGATTGCAATAGGCTGATTGATTGATTGATTGATATACGTCTCAACCACCAAGGGTTTCGATCTTTCCCTGAATAAGATCGATCAGGCCCAATGCGGATTGGTCGACTTTACCCACTATCTTTGAATTTATTCTCAAGCATGTGCAGCTATTGCGTTAGAACTAGTATCTTTCGTACGGGAGGGCCTATTCTCTACACCATCAACAACAGTTTAACCTATTACTGAAAACATCTCCACAAAATGGCTGACTCCATTAACGGTTTAGTACTACACTCGAGTGGCATTATTTTTACTGTTGCCCGCCATACTTGGACACCAATCACAGTGGTACAGGGGTCGCCGTCGGACCCCGTTAACTATAAAATTACGTGGGGACATGATGGGAAATGAGGTCTGATCTGAAGGTACTGTGGTCCGTTAAGTGCGTATCTGTATTATACAACGACCTTTTAACAGAAATTCGGGTCAGAAAATAATCCATATTCCTTATTGACCCTTTGCTTAGGGAAACCTTTGGAAAGTCATGCTATATAATATGTATTATATCAATTTAGTGTTCTATGAAAATTTCTTTTCTGTTACCAAATTTTTTTCGTTATGACTTTAGCATGTCATCCCATTCAGGGATCGTCCTTGGATTGACCTTGATCGTAGCCAAGCTAGTGTGGATTATTGTTTATCACACAAACATCTTAAGCGTCGTGTGCAAGTTAAATCGAATAAACGAACACTAAAATTTCGAAAACAAATCTATAATAAAACACAAAACACGCCCCATGCCACAGATTAATGAACACTTCAGATGCAGCGTCATAAAATGGACAGTATCAGCGTTTTCCACGTGACCCCTGACCTAGGGCTCTCGGGTGACAGGTAAACAAAGCAGATTTAGCGTCATCTGTCCCCAGACGCCCGAGGGCTGGTGCTGTCTGAGAAAGCCGTGTCCTTTATCCCCCGCGTCTCGGTGCCCCCTCTCTCGCCTGCAAAGCCCCCCTCACCGCCTGTGACCCTCCCCTCAGTCTGTGCACTTGACGGATAGCTCGTATTATTACGTCGCCGCGATCATCGAGTAATGAGATGGTGAGTAGAGTAGTCTAAGATGTAGAGACTGCGGTATAAGAACTTCATTTATTATTACTAGTTTTATTATAAATACGAAGGTGTAAGGATTTGGTTTTGTGCGTCTTTCTCGACTAGAACTTTTTTAAGTGAAAAAAAAATATAGTGGAGTTAAAATTATATTTATGTCTGATTTTCATTTTACCGAGACATTTGAATTCAAACATATTTTGTTTTTAGTTAACAACAAATTCAAAACAGTTGTTTTAAATATTTGAATTTGACTACATAATGATTGTGATCTTGATGACCGAAATAAATTCGTTTACGGTACGTTTCCTTCTTCTAACATCATTCATTAGCACTATCGAATGGACCCATGTCTACAGATTCCTTTTTTTACAGAAAATCGATTTCTAAATACTACAGGTTTCCAAACTATGTCACACGACACCAAAAAAAAGGCTCAACTCTGCCTTAATTTGAATAATACCTAAATATTAGAACTCTATTTTCGGGCATCTTGTCCATCGACCGACCGACTCTGAGTCTAAACCTACTCTGTCCAGATGTTGGTCAACTCACAACGCTATCGGAAAAACGTTTTGCGACCTGCAATTCAATTCTACTGGTGTCATTAATGTACTTTTGAAGGTCTTTAATCTTGTGTAAAAGTTAAACATCATCTGGAAGTTCCACATAATACTAATAGGAAGCACCTCAAATCTTGCAACATTTACCGGAAGTTAACATATTAAATATCAAGGATAAAATAAACTATGATAGCGCGCGCACCTCCACATTTACTCTCCATTCTTCTCATCTTTCCGACCACCACGACCGACCTCACAAACCTTGATGTCTGTAGAGCTGCCATCAAAAGCTGACATCAAACTGACAAGGCTCGTGTAAGGACTACTTGCGTAGATAGCAGCTAAGACTCACGGCTTAACGTGCCTTCCAAAGCACAAAATCATCTCATTGTACGAGGTGCTACTTAAACGCATAAAAATGTGGAAAGGCGAGCCGTTTTATCGTAGTTTATCTCTGACATATAAGTACCTATTTGTTGTTCATCAAAAATGATAAAGTCACATTACTGCCCTAGGAGAATAAGACGCCCGTTATAGTATCTCGTCCGCCAAATAGTCAGCTAGTTTATTAAACGTCAGATGACCGTAATTCAGTCTAATATGCATACCCACTATGGCCCGACCAAGATTGAAGGGACTTAGTGCACACTATGTTGTGAAGTTTATGATTGACAGATCAGAGGTCTATAAAATGTTTAAAGGTTACGTGCATTTACGTGGGTAGACTAATACGAGGTATTTTTAAAGGCTATAGCTGCTGCTCACCTCTTTCGGGATACGGGCGTGATGATATGTATGTTTGTATAGAAATACTAGTATTTGAAAACTGATCTGTGAGGAGTAACTCTACCATAAAGCTTAGAAACGCCACTAATTCAAGAATGTATATTTATTTGATGCTACAAACGTCATAAGGAAAACTGCACCCACCTGGTAAGTCAAGGTAATATTTGAAGTCCGCAAATCCGTACTAGGCCCACAACAACAATATTAAATGTCAGTAGGAGTCTGTAGTGTCGAATCTTTTATAGCTCGATTGGTTACGTAAAGGATTTGGCTATTAGTCGCTTAACTGACGTCAATCAACTCTTCCCTTAGTTTCTTAGTGTGCTAATGCCGTATTCTAAATAACGTAAAACAGCACACAACTTCTCTTTTTTTCTCTTATTTTATTAATTTGTCAATCAATCTATCAGCCTATTGCAGTCGTAAGCCTACCAAAGGACACGCCAAAGTGCACGATCACCGGCTTTCCACATCCAGCCACCACCAGCGACCTTCCTCAGGTCTTCAGTTCACTTGGGGCGTCCCACACTACGTTTTCCGAGTCGTGGTCTCCATTCGAGAACCCGTCTGCTTCAACGCTCATCGGTTCTACGACAGACATGGCCACCCACTGCCACATCAGCTTGCTACACTTCTGGACGATGCCTTGATCCTCTGCCGGATGATTTCGTTTCGAATTTTATCCCGTAGCGAAATATCAAGCGTTGATCTTTCCATAGCTCGCTGGCTGTGTGACATTTAGCCGGTGAGCCAGCTTCACCGTCATGTTCCACATGTTGTTATTAAAATAAATAAAATAAAAGTTTATTTCGCTGCAGTAATGACTCTGTCTCCAGGTAAGTTAGGCGTTGAATACCTTAAGGGTAAATTTCAAATCTCTTATTCAGGTTATTATATAATTTTGCAGATAGGGCTGAGAATTGACGCTGAACAAATTTTGTTCTGCATCGGGGTGTGGCAATCACAGTGTGTTTTCTTCGGCCTTGAGTTAGGTTATGATCGAATGGTACTGATTTGTGTACTTTCAAGGTCGTAGCTAATATAAATAGTTTTCTTACCGATAATAGTCCTGAAAGTTGATATAATGCATCTGTAGAAAATCTATATGGCTTAAAGTACATGGTTTTGATCATACATCTTTGTGCTCGTTCAACATCAAGGAATTTGGTTTTGAGCGCACCGCCCCATGTCGGTAAGCAGTATCCTAAAACTGACTGTGCTAATGCAATTTATATTTTGATTAAGGAGTTTTTTTGAGGTTATATGTCTTAATGATTTAAATATCCAAATTAATTTTCTTAAACGGTTGTTCATATAATCTATGTGTCTGTGCCATGACAAATGCTGATCAATAAAAAAAAAATACCTAAATATTTAGTGTGGGAAACTTTTTGAAGACTCTCGCACTCGCATTCTGCAGCAGTGTTTTTATCACAATAATGTATTTTTAGCTCTAAATTTTGATTAGGTTGTGTTCTGTTGTTAATCAATTGTTTTTGAGATATTTAAAGTTAATAAATTCTCCTCTAGCCACGAAGAGATTTTTTTAAGGTCAATTACTGCAGATGTTAAAACGGAATTCCATGTGGGACCAGTAAATATAATAGACGTGTCATCAGCATATGAAATGAAGTTACCACAATTGAGATCCAAATTGGTTAACTCGTTTATGTATATAAAAAATAGAGTAGGCCCCAGGACACTGCCTTGGGGTACCCCATATGAGATACTACAGTCATTGCTTACATAATCAATCTGCTATTTTAACTCTTTGGTAACGGTTACTAAGATAGTCTTCTAACAATTTCAAGGGAGTACCTCTTACGCCAATGGATTCTAATTTGTGTACAAGAGTAGGCAGGGAAATGGTGTCGAAGGCTTTTTTTAGGTCTAGGAATATAGCAAGACATTTATTTCCTTGATCTAATGCATTAGTGATTATTGACGTTAGTGCTAAAACTGCGTCTTCTGTAGATTTACCGTTTCTAAAACCATATTGACCTTCAGACAGGATTTTAAACTTGTCTAAATAGCCAATAAGACGCATATTGATCAATTTTTCCACAACCTTTGAAATTACGGGTAACACCGATATAGGCCTGTAGTTATTGACATCCCCCTGTCACCACTCTTGTACACAGGCGTGATGATTGATCTCTTCAACGAGGTCGGAAAGATACCAGTTTTAAAGATGAAATTTGTTAGGTGAGTAATAAGAGGTACTACGTAAGGTTTAACCATCTTAAGAAACTTTGTGCTGATGTTGTCCCATCCCGGAGCACTTTCAGATTTTAGGGCCGTAACAATAGAATCTACTTCCGTTATATCTGTCTCAATAAGCACAAAAGAGTTTAGTTGTGAGGCTGATGTCCGCGAATCACTGTTGCTCAATGGGGTAGCTGCTTTCTTCTTTACGATTTCTTCAGCAAGGTTTTTTCCTACGCTAACAAAGAATTCATTTACAAAGTTAACCGGTTATTGGTTTTTATGAAAAGTTATTTTTATTTTTTCAAAACAAAAGTACTGTACTGGAAGCGTTTCATTCATGGACTGAAAAACGCGGGAGGTTTGGCGTTATTTAGGTATCACGTTGTATGATGTGTTGATGACACTGCTGAGGTCGTCTAGTGAAGTCCTTAGGATGTTATCATCTTCATCAACAGCTCATATACGTCCCCACCGAAGGGCTCGAGCCTACTCTGAAAAACCACGCTGGCCCAATGCGGGTTAGTCGACTTCACACACAATCTTTAAATTTCGAAGATAAGGAGTGTCGGATAAGGATCGGATAAGGAGTGTGTAGGTTTCATCACGATGTTTTCCTTCACCGTAAGAGCGTCGAATAAACGTAAAGTAGGTACGAGGTTGGGATCGAACCCGCGTCTCCCGAACGGAAGACAGCGGTCCTAACTATGAGACCACCGACGCAGTAGTAGGTGTTATAAAGCACAAAATACGCGCCGCTTTCCCTACTTTGTGTATAGAAGTAATAATTAAGACGTCTAGCAGTTATTACTTGCCACATTGTATCCTTAGAAGACAGTACCTATTTACCCATAAATGTTAAAATGTTAAATGTAGTACATTGGTTGAGACGTTAACCCAGTTCCTAAACATGGAGAGGCCGGGAGACGACCAGAGGCCACGTGCTCGCAAATCACACGATCGTGAGACCGCGCCATAGATCGCAAGGAATGTAGATGCCTACCTTATGAAAAAACTGAAAATGTAAACTATGTCATAAACTTTAAAGTTTATAGGTTGTATGTGAAGTTGACCAACCCGCACTAGGCCAGCGTGGTCGACTAAGGCCTGGTCGCCCTGATACAGGGTAGGCTCGAGACCCTCGGTGGGGACGTATATGGGCTGTTAATGATGATTGATGATTTCATAAACACCTACAGGAGATTTTTAAGTTGACAATACTCTAATAAAAAATATACAATTTAGGTATTGGATTGGGTGCCAGAACACGGATATCGACATCGGAAAAGATAAAAAATGTAACGATTTAGACGCCTTTTGCAATGGCGGCCTGGAATATACATACTATTCTATAGAAGTAAGTTACGGGTTCTCGAATGGAGACCACGTCTTAGGAAACGTAGCGTCGGACGCTAGCCAGGTGGACTGATGACCTGAGGAAGGTCGCTGGTGGTGGCTGGATGAGGAAAGCGGGTGATCGTGCGCTTTGGCGTGCCCTTGGGGAGGCACACGTCCAGCAGTGGACTGCAATAGGCTGATTGATTGATTGAAGTTACGGAAGGTAAAAGTCATCAGTTTATTACATACACAATTCTATCAAATTGTTTACTAAATTTTTCATACTAAAATTGTGTGTATTTTTTTCTGATCTACTTAATATTTTGTAAACAGTTTTCATACTCGTATTGTATTATCATAATCACCATTCATTTGCAAGCCACTGGCTTATCAGCCTGTCAATACCTACATCGCAGACCAAGGTTCTTCAACTAAGTAGACACATTTTAGAAGTTTAGCGTCTATACGTTAACAGATCTGTGGCTTCAGACCATCCTAGTGGATAAGTGATCGTCGGTAACTGGTCGTGATCAAAATACGGTCATAAATTGTGATCGACGGACTCAATGACAATTATCCGCCATTATGACATGACTGCCTCTAAGCCAAAACCTGGGGTCGTCCTATTAATAAATCCCTTAATACTTTGACGACATTCTGGGGGCTAATAATACATTGTAAAACATAATAACTTAATGACGCTGGTTGGAAATGTCGTTCGTGGAGTGGGGTCTTGAAGAGTATGGTCTGTGGCTGTAATACGCCTATTTACATAAATAGCTCAATTAAAAGTGTTAGTCATACAAATTGATGAACATCAGCCAAAAATTTGTGAACAGACATTAGAAGTTGACAAACATTTGAAATTCATACAGCCTTACAACTAGTATTGTACCTGCCTTCTGCCTTGTTATCTGGGACTCTGGGTGATTATCCTTTTTAAGATCAAAGATACCAAAACAAGGATGACAGAAACAAAACAAAATTCTGATAAAATTCTCTCCTTTACAAAGAATATTAATCAATAGAGAGCACAAATCCTTACACACCGTAGGTTACCAGCGATATGTAATGCCCTTGGTTACCTCATAATTTAGAGAATAATTTGTCAGACATGTTTAAGTCTGTCGGGCACCGAGGCGCAGCGTACAAGCGCGCTACAGCTACAAGCTAACAGATCACGAGTGCGGCATTTCGCACACCCTAATACATACATGTGCAAGCGCATAAAGCTGTTAGTGCTGAAAGTGGCTAGTGTTATCCTTTTTCTTTTAGAATTTTATTACTAGATTAAACAAACGCTTTCTGACTTCATGGCTTGGCACTTGTTCCATTGGGAGATTGTGCAAGCCGCTGAAAATTGCCAGTGTTAGCTACGACTATACTAATTCTTCATCGAAATTTTTGCAAGATTTGACCTTCGCTTTCTGATTTTATGACAAATTCATCTTGTTATCTTGGTAGGATTTAACTTCATTTTTAGTCCACTAAAAAATGGAAATTGGAATTATCAATGAAGTAATTATGATTGAGCAGTTAATAAGAAAAATAAAAAATTAAAATATTTTCTGCGATGATTTTTGATGATTTTTTGACGGATAAAAGGTTTTTATTAAAGATATAAAAATAATAATAATAATAATAAATCATTTATTTCAGGCAATAATAATAATTATAATTACTAATAATTATTATTAATTAATAATTAATAATAATTATTAATAATAATAATAATTATTATTAATAATAATAATAATTATTATTAATAATAATAATTATTATTATTTATTATTATTAATAATTATAATTATTATTTATTATTATTAATAATTATAATTATAATTACTATGTCAAAGTCATTATTTACCTGCATTTTACGTGGATATGATTTTGACTGTTACTTCCTATTTTTAACCGACTTCAAAAAAGGAGGAGGTTCTCAATTCGTCTGTATTTTTTTATTTTTTTTATGTATGTTATTAGATATCTCCGCCAATTGCTAACCGATTTTAATAATTCTTTTTTCATTCGATTGGATTTACTCTCGAGGTGGTCCCATATTAATTTCGTCAAGATCTGATGGTGAAACATGAGGTAAAACTTGGAAATTCCTCAACAATGTAGCATTCGCGTCGTTATTCGTCTATTCTTTTAGTCATATCTCAGTCATTTTTCAACCGATTTTGATGATTCTTTTTTCATTCGATAGAACGTGCTTTAGGGATAGATCCATACCAATTTTGTTAAAATCTGATGATGGAATAAGAGATAAAAGCGGAAACTCCTCAACCAGTGATAGCAACATGCATCGCGCGCGATACCGTTTGTGGTGGAATGTTGCTAGGCAACGAAATAAATTTGTTTTGTCAGTTTGCTGAAAATCTACGTTTCCCTTGTTCCATTTATTCGATTTTATCACATTATTGGCGACCGTGGCAGGGCAAGAACCTGCAATCTTCGGATATTGTATTGGAAATCACAAATAATTTAGCTTCTATGACCGAGTGGTCGAGTGTTTTAATCTTTTTACGGAGGTTTCGGGTTCGAATCCCGGTGAAGACACTCTTAAACGAAAATGTCCTTGTGAGACTTTCTCCAGTTTAGTGTGGACATTGCTGCCTGAATCACCCGATTGTCTGAAAAGAAAGATTATTCCGTGCTTCGGAAGGCACGTTAAGCCGTGTGTCTCGGCTCTAATATCTACAGAAGGCGTCGTTACTCGAGCTAAGTCAGTGGGTTTTGACAAGGGCCCAGTACTATATTAATTGTGTGACCAGGGTGTGTGAGGTTGGTTGTCGACCTTATAATCCACAATATGAAGAAAAAGAAGAAGCCAGCTTACGTTCGCTATCTGTAATCAGCTAACGATAGACTTTCAAGATACCATCTCAAACCTGAAACTCCTTACGAATAGCCCAGGTATCGGGGTAAACTGTAAGCTTATTAAGAGGGAAGAATCGTGCTCGTCCATACAAAAAGAGAAAACGTTTTTCCACTTCTATATATATTTTCCAATCTCCATGATTTTTTAGTATGTTATTGACACAATGAAAGACTAGGTTTATAGTTTTAGCTTTTTTCAAAATTCGCAATAGATTCAAACTTATATAGGCACCTCAAGTAACGTAATTTTTTTGATTAAAACTGTGTCAAAGTGATTTGTTGAAATTTAGTAATTGGAAACCGTTTTCTCCCGAAGTGGGAATTTCATCAAGAAAAGTATCTATTGTCGGCGAGCTGCAACGCTCTCGCTCTCTCTCTCTCCTGGGGGTATGAGCGCACGAGCGATAGCAAATGTTTTCCTAAATACCTATTTCGTTAGGATAGCGAAGCTATTCTCTCCTCTTAGCATTGTCAGTTTAGTGGCCAGCTGGACTACCAATTGACCGATAAATAAATTAATACTCGTAGTTTCGTCATCTTCAATTTTTGGCTGGCACCGACTCCAAAAGGAAGTACAAAATTCTAAATATTTACTTAATACACTACCTATCTATTTAATTGAGGATATTGGCAATATTTTTTTTCATGTTCCATCTGGATTGTTATTTTATTTGTTACTTTTTAGTGGAGATAACCATATAAGGCAATTTGAAGGAGGTTTCTATTTTTTTGTTAAAATTATTTATATTTTTAAGATGCGCTGATGCCCTGATGCCCGTTCCGTTTATTTTACAACATTTATATTTTTTGTGATTTTCCATGATACAACAATTTTGCTGAGTAGACTAGGGTACATACCTACTTTCGTTTAAAAGATTCATTTATTTGATATAATTTCTTGCCGTATCCAGCACAGCTAGATCGCCCAGGTCGTTCAGGTCATCAATTAGGGTGAGCACTATTTTTGAGCGGCTCCGACCTCTCATCTCTCATCTGGCTAAACGAGAGCAAACGGTTACCGCCATCTTGCGGTCGAGCAGAACATGGGAAAATGGCTTGAGAGAAAAGTTCGCGTCGAACAGTTTAAAGGAATTTGTGTTGTGTTTTTTCCAAATATCCCCCGCGTAATGTGGCCTTATAATATTTTTAGTTTACGTGTTCATAAAAGATTTAATTGCAATAAAGATTTCATCCTTACGCAGATTAAACTATAAGATTTATAGAATAAGACGATCAATTAATAAATCCTGTTTATATCGTCGTATAGGGTAAACCCGGTAAACCCAGTATACAGTGATTGCCCACATTAAGAAATACACTCATTTTTGTCTATTTCTAATGCAACTAGTTCAAAATTTAGTAGCTAGAGTTCAGGGCGGCAAATCTTTGGTAGCATTTAAATTATGAATATGGCTACACTGAAAAAAAAAACTGTCATTGTGGAAATAAGTTTTAAATCATATATCGTAACAATACAGGCTATTTTAGAATAAAAACTTGTGTCAGTTCCTTAACCCTTAACGGTCAATCACTGTATGGTTTACCCTATTTCTGTGGAGATTCTTAAGACACACAAAATAAACATTAGTAAAAAATATACGCTAATTTTATCAAACTCGAACATAAATGGCTTTAAAACTAAGATATGACATTAATTTATGAATAAATAATAAAAAAATGATTTATTTATTTACGTAACATTGGCAGGTAAATCTTGCACCCCTACTGAGAATATAATCATCCAAACCTATTTCCTAATTTAAAAAATCAAAGCGTTTGCCGAACTTACATGTTAATGACCGTAACATTCAATTAAATTAATTCAATCATCATTAATTAAATCTAATGACTCAATTTAAGAATAATTTAATTAGAGTAAGAGCATTCTGGAGCCCAAAAACATGGTAGGAATGGATGTCAATAATAATCATTTGAAATTTAAAATATTCTTATTAGATATACAGAAGTAAGTAATATCATAGTATGGTTCCACTTACAGAAGTACCTATAAAACGATATGAATTTATACGGGCGTAGCCAAGTTGGTAGTTCGCCTGTCTTCGAAAGTAAGGCCGTGGGTTTGATTGAATGCCGGCGAGGGCTAATATTTTTGAGTTTGCCTTGTGTCTGTATTACTTATACGAGTACAATGACCGCTGGGTTATTCTCATAGTTCAGGGTTTGTCTATTGCGATTAGATGATGTATGTATGAGATGTCCCCGCATATCAATTTTATCTATTTACTAGCAGTCTGACCGCGGCTACGCTCGCATTTTGTGACATTGTTCCGTGGGAAGAAAACTTTTTCCCGTAAAGTAAAGTATTCTTTATGTTAATTCAGATTACAAACAATCTCCATGCCAAATTTCATTCAAATCCGTTGATTACTTTAAGCGTGAAGGCGGAACAAACATCTAAACATCCAAATATATTTTCACATTTATAATATTAGTGTGATTTCAATTCGATCAAATCGATTTTGCAGTATAAATGCATTCCGATCGTAATTCTTTCTTTCTTTCTTTTTATTGGTTTCTTTGGCACTGCCTTATTTACATGTGTTTTTTATACTTCTGTGTAAATTCGACTACGTCACCGCTTTCCTTCGACTGTAAGAAAATCGCGAACCCTGTTTTATAAAAAAAAGTAGGTACAAAATAACACAATTCCAAACAGATCATAATAATCTCGTTCCCTAAACCTCGGGTCAACTAAAAATTATCCTTTACTCAATATCAGATATAATCTGATCCCAGTCGATTCTTCTCTCCGCATGACTCCGGCGACAAACTCTTAATTCCCCCATAAATAACTGAATTAGATAATTTTATAGACTAAAGGACACGTCTTGGAGTTTTCGACTCAATTAATAAATAATAAGCGAGGCCTAAAGGGACATTACACGTAAAACAATAAAGCTCAGTCGTTTCCATAAATTCTCATAGAGTTGGAAGTTAATGTCCTGCTTTGTGGTTCTTTGTCCCGCAAAACGAGACTATGTCGTTCATCATCAAAAACCATCGTTACCAGCTCAATGGGTTTAGAAAAAACTTTCTTTCTTCACTTTTAACCACTAAAATTCCTCTTAAAAATTCAAAGAATGAAATTTCAAACATTCGTTTCTTGAAATTTTTGCGTCCTTGTCCCGCAAATTTTGGAATTTAAAAAAGGTGTGTAATGTAGATTTTGTTGGTTTCAAACATATTCCTTTTGGTCAAATGCTTAATATTATCAAATAAGACAAAGCTAGATCAGCTTCTCGTCTATTTCAACATTTTTCCAAGACTACAGTCAAAGAAACGTTGGCAGTTTCCCAAAATCTACTTTTCCAATCTTTGCCAAGTTAGGACTGCCTCGCTATCTCAAATCACGCGAGTCCCGCATCCTATATCCCCGCTATCGGCACATCACTAGCAGTATAGTGTCCCACAGAGCGGTCCCAGGGTCCTGCGACGTACAAACGAGATCGGTAGCATAAATTAAACGACGCTTGTATTACTTGACTGGCGCGGGTACTCACTAGTTGCGCGTCTTGGGATTTTACTTCAGACATGTGGAGCCGATGTTGGTGATGTTTATTTTTTGTATAGGCAGATTGAATCTCCTAATTGTCCAAAAAGTAATATGATTTTATCCTTTAGAAGGCACATTAAGCCGTTGGTTGGTTATCTACAGATAATGACTTTAAATATAATAGAAATATTAATACGTTCTGACTTCGCACACATGGTCATCGCAAACACAAGTGCCCTGGGGGGAATTCGAACCCGCGACCCTGTGCTACGTTGGAAGGCGTACAATCAACTAGGCTACATAGAACCGTCAAAGCCATGTCAGAAGCTTTTGGCGACCTAATAACTCTGACACCAGGGTTTGTGGGGTCGGTCAATGGCTTTACAAACCACACCATAAGAAGACTACTCCACAGTTTTCCCTGTGTGCCAGGCTAAAATAATTACATTAGTTTGGTGGCAATAACAATAATTCGCCGCCCGGTGGACCGCGGAGCGAGCGAAGCCGCGGGGAGCCTCCAGTTTCACAGATCACCAGATATCGTCCATTATTTAGTAAGGACAGCCGGAGACAAGTGGGGACTTGCCTTGGGTAATAGATCCAACGAGATTTTTACATAAATATGTAGATCATACGAATCTTGAACTATATGAAAATTTAAGTTATTCTTTATTATTTTCCTTTGTTCTTTATTATATGTATGTATGTATGTAAACACTTTATTGCACAATAAAAGTAACATTACAATAAGAAGTCACAAGGAAAGTTTACAGTGCAAAGGCGGACTTATCCCGTGAGGGATCTCTTCCAGTCAACCTTTGAGCATCCAGGAGGAAAAATGTGAGTGGCAGGCACTGTACACAAAGTGCTTTTACTGACATAACAGATTGGCTACATAAAATAAAATAACTACATTCTAAAATAAAATACTATACTATACATGATTCAAATAAATAAACACTACTTACTATACCTACATATTAATATATAATTATATTTAATAATGATATATACATATAGTTTATACTATAAAACCTAAATGTCCGAATCGTATCCCCAAGTTTTTTTTTTATTGCCTTTTGAAGGTAGATGCAGAAGGAGATTTTCTCACGTCAGAAGGGAGTTCGTTCCACAAAATGTATTTACTCAGTTACAAATATAATTTATAACCTAAGTATGCATTTTTGTTGCTGATGGTTTTATCATCATCATCATCGTTCTCAACCTTCATCCACCCACTGATGAATATAAGCATCTCTTATACTGCGCCACTTCTCACGGTCCTTTGCTATCCATACCCAGTCAGTACTTATACCGTACTTCATCATCAACAGTTCAAATAGGTCCCCACCGAGGGGCTCGTGCCTACCCTGAATTAGGGCGATCAGATTTTCAAGACTTTTCAAACCCCACCTTGTATTTTCATGTTCCAAATTTATTCGAAGTCGACACTTTTACGATGACGGAAAACATTGTGAGTAAATCTGCACTCGCCTAAGAATAAATGAAATATACCAAACTGCACTGGGCCATCATGGTCTAGTGAGGCCTAAGGCTCAAGGCAGACTCGAGCTTATAACACTTTTTCCAAAACCAGGTGATTCATCAAGAAACTGTTTTCTCAAAAATTTGAAACGCGCCATTTTGAAAGGTGTGATAGGTGCGGGTGTGACCAATGTGTTGCTAATCTTAGTGCAAATTGAAGATCCCAATTCGCACGTTTAAATTATCATAAAGTTGTTTCCGTATTATAGTGTTTGCCAAACAGTCTGTGATTTAAAAATTTATAGCATAGCACGATACCTATAAATTTAAGGCACGATACTTCGAGCCAGTAAAAAGAGACTGTAAAATTAATAAAAAATATTATATCACTCCAAATAATCTGAAATGTAAATATTATGTCTCCCATCATAACTCGAGCACCCCGCGAAGATAATATACGGACGCAATGACAGGAATCTCTCCAGGCTGACGCCATGTTGAAGCGCAGGAATTCGAAGCGCGCCACGCTCGAAATTCGAATGTCAGTTTTATTTTGTTTAATAATCTAATGGAGTTGTGTCAACTTGTGTCAAACAAAAGTATTTAATTCGTTTTTATCAGTCGCCATGAGTTTAAATTCAAGCCACTTCAGATTTTGTTTTATTCTATTTAGTTAGTGGTTTCTTGTTGCAAAATGGATGAATTTTACAAGAAATTAAAATGTAAATTACCTTTAATTACTTACGTGCATGTGTGCTATGAATCCTTGCCATACGAGTTACTTAGGAACCATATATTTCCGATAAAGGTGAGATAAAACTATCGGATTTATTCACCGATTACTGTTTTCAATTTATCTTTTACTTCATCCCTAAGAGATTATGACATGAAGAAAGATCTTAAAACTAATACAGTAAATATATAGATAACAGCAATTTATACTCTCGCGATGTATATTTGCCATCGCATGCGCATCGCAAGCGGTCGAGAAGCGAATCGAAGAAATCGATCGCGTGACGGCTAACTCGGCGATATATCGATTGTCGAATCGATTCGTATCGCTCACGAGTGGGTTACGGGAACTATCTAGATACACTTACGAGATTATGTTGCTGTCAAATACATAACGATGAAAAAAATACATCTAATTAACAAAAGTCAGCATTACACTTTTGTTTGTATAACGACGAAGATATCAAATAGCGACGTGATATAAAACAATACAACCTCCAGATCATAGATACTTTAGCACCAGATAATATTAAATAGATGTTGATTATTGTACGAAGCAATAGTTAGTGAATATTAATGAAGCAAGAATAATTATTAGGTAGTCCAACAAGTTTTTGTTTTCCCACTGACTTTCTTTCCTCACTTAAATTAAAATCTCCTTTCTATTTTTTTATGTGTGCAACACTTAAACTTTAATTATTCGACTTTTTTTATATATACCGAATCTAAAAAGATACCTACTCATAAAAAATAGTATAAAAATAATACTGAAGTACACTAAAACCACCGCACAAAAAAATATAGAGACAATTTTCTTGACTATAACAAAAATACGCCAACAACGTCACAGACAATAGAATAGGATCTTGATGCGTGGAGACCGATAAACGCTATCGATTATTTAGGACAATTATCGATTAATAGAGTAAATACGTATTCACTCGGTCGCCTGTCAAATGTACTTCACGCCAATAAAGTTTATTGCGTACAATTTTTAACATTTCCACGGTGACGAATCGATTCCGTGTAATCGATGTAATCGTTCGAATTCGATCCTAATGGAACCGAGTAAATATTTAATTATCAGCCTTTATGGTGAATGGTAACGCAACGGATTCGATTGATTTGTTAATCGATTTTATTAGTTTACGTCAATATACGATAGTTTTAGCTGTTTCAAGTCGATCAGAAAGCGTGTCGTAGTAACGTTGCATGCGATCAATTTCTTAAGTGTTCACAAAATACATTGTTCTCGTATTCAGTGATATCAAAATTTTTGAAAACCCCTATTTGGTTTAAATTCCAACAAAACTAGACGTAACTATTTTATGGTGGGAGAGTTTGCAATGGCACTGAACGAAGCGTGTTACATTTTTCAAAATTATTTGGCCTTATGATCAGTTTTTTTCTTATTCAGTTTTTTTTATAATTTGTTACTCACTTTTTCAGTTGAAGGATAACTTTCATGAACTCTTACTTAAAAAATTGCATTTATTCTGTAAGGCTAAAAAAATTTTTTAGAGCAGTTCACTTCTTGAAGTGTGAATAGTACATTACGATACAAGAATCGTAGGTGGCATATTACAAACGAGGTGACTTTTGTAAGCCCGAGCCGCAGGCGAAGGTTTATAATGTCACGAGTTTATTATTAAACCTAAGATCCGTGTGTTGTACGACGTTATTCAATACACTTGTGAGAAAACTGATAGTAAATAATGAAATTGAAATGGTTAAGAAAGGTACATAGTACCCTACAAAAGCTATGATACTACAGGTAAAATTGATCATATAGAAGTTGTAAAAACTAACCTTGATTATATCGCGCCCAGTTTGAGTATCCTTACTATTCACATTTATCATTAAATATCAACACTAAAACACTCGTAAAACAACATGCAATGTAAAACAATTAAATGAAAATTTTACAAACTTGGCGCCAACTACAAAACGATAGTATGTTTCTTTTTTATACGCATAATTACGGAGAAAAGGCTCTGGCGGACATTCAGCCTCTACAAAAATTATTTGTTAAATCGAGATAATTTTATTTTTAGCATGAAAATATTACTGGCTGATAATATTCTTGATACAATTTGTAGCAATTAAAAATATAAAATACTTTTCCCTTTGTATGAATCGATTTAAATATTTTTTATTGTCAAAATGATCCTGGCTGAATAATAATTTTGAAGACAGTAGGAATAAAAAAAAATTGTAATAAAATCGCACACCGCACAGTTTACCGCCTTCGTAAATTCAATTTTCGAGCAAGGAGTATTGAAAAAATATGAAATTAACCAAAAACAAAAAAAAAGTGAAGACACGCACAAAAAATAAATGGAATTGGCGGTACCGTTTCGTCTAGAACGGTTATTGAACTATAAAACATAAAGTTACAATTTTACGAACTGCTTTATTTTATATTCGTCTATAAAAGAAGGTAATTGTGATAGCAATTGGGGTCGACTGTGAATCGATTATCGATTGAGGTGGATTTTCACACGCTCTCCATAAGTTTTAGAAGAGGTGCTCGTTTCACCCACACAGGACTCTATGTGGAAACGGCGACAGTTTTTGAATTTCCTATCCATTGCGGTATCAGTAAAAAAAATACAAAACTTAACTGATACTTGACTAGTTTTCATGCTAAAATAAAATACAGTTTAAGCTATATTAGTATAATCTCCAAAATAAATAAATAGGTAGGTATAACGAATGCAGCTATAAACCAAGATAGCTGATGTCAAAATAAAACCTATTTCCAACTCCTTCGGTCCTTGAGTTCAGAAAAACAGACCTCGAAGAAGAGCTAAATTGCTCTATCTAGACTGTAAGAGACTTTTCTTGTAAGACATTTTTTTATGTTTCTTTTTATGTTATTTCTGCTTGTAATATTTTGTAAGTTTTACATCCGATAGGGAAATTTAATGCCAATGTATCGTCGCCGTAGCATATCACACGTAGGAGCGTCCACTAGGCGGCCTGATTTAGTACAAAAACAATTGCCAATGTTTCACTGTCGCCGTAGCATGTCACGCGTAGGAGCGTCCACTAGGCGCGGCCCGATTTAGCACAAAAACAATTGCCAATGTTTTACTGTCGCCGTAGCATGTCACGCGTAGGAACGTCCACTAGGCGCGGCCCGACTTAGCACAAAAACAAATTGCCAATGATGTACTGTCGCCGTAGCATGTCACGCGTAGGAGCGTCCACTAGGCGCGGCCCGATTTAGCACAAAAACAATTGCCAATGTTTTACTGTCGCCGTAGCATGTTACGCGTAGGAGCGTCCACTAGGCGCGGCCTGATTTAGCACAAAAACAATTGCCAATGTTTTACTGTCGCCGTAGCATGTTACGCGTAGGAGCGTCCACTAGGCGCGGCCTGATTTAGCACAAAAACAATTGCCAATGTTTTACTGTCGCCGTAGCATGTTACGCGTAGGAGCGTCCACTAGGCGCGGCCTGATTTAGCACAAAAACAATTGCCAATGTTTTACTGTCGCCGTAGCATGTCACGCGTAGGAACGTCCACTAGGCGCGGCCCGACTTAGCACAAAAACAAATTGCCAATGATGTACTGTCGCCGTAGCATGTCACGCGTAGGAGCGTCCA
This sequence comes from Carpatolechia fugitivella, assembly GCA_951230895.1. NCBI lineage: Eukaryota > Metazoa > Arthropoda > Insecta > Lepidoptera > Gelechiidae > Carpatolechia > Carpatolechia fugitivella. Next base: position 3,871,894 of record OX579658.1, read on the forward strand.
CTAGGCGGACCGATATAGCACGAGTCGCAGCTAATTTCAACTTAATGTCGGTTATTAGAAGCAGTTATTAGCAGTGGGGAGGGGCGCGGGGCGCGGGGCGGGGGGCTTCAATCTCTTCTACAAACCGATCTAAATGTACCGAAAACTTTAAATTATGTTTAGAAAATGCTTGTAAACAGGTGTTTAGCGTGGATTGTGTGGTCACGGAAAATAAGCATGAAATAAAAAAAAATCGTAAGCTTAGTGACAGAGACACATGAGACAGATGCGCTTAGATGTGCGTACTTAGCTGTCTCAGATATATTTTTTACCAAAAAAACCTATGTACTATTTAATTAACCTTTTGTGTCGCGTAATTTAAAAAAGACTGGTAGGTAAGCATCAAGTTAATATTCAGTCTTGGGCAAGACCACGGATTAACTTTATTGCCAGATATCTCAATCTACAACACTACCTTTATGCAACCTTGTTTAATAGATGTACCTTGAGTTGGTAACCATAATGACCCAAATTAATTATTCTCTTCTTCTTCTTCTCCAGCATTTATTTCGCCTATAGTTTGGGCACGTTTTAAATTACTTTTTTTAGCTTACTGAAAATGCCTTGACCGATCTATCTATGCTTTAACAACTTCAAAAGTCTGTTGACTTATATAAATAAGTAATAACTACGTCTTTTGACATTCACAACAATGTAGTTCAAAATAATGAATTCTCATGCATTCCCGGCATGTTTGCTGGAAACGATAAATTACCGACCAGCTGAACTGTATCGACAAGTTCATTGGTAGTAGAGAAAGGTAGGATAACAGCTACAAGTATCTGTTACAATTTACTAACTGTTACGTTGCTATTAGTTGCATACCCGTCACATTTTCACTGCCTACTTCTATTTGTTATGAAGGATTGCCATTTTTTTTTCTTAAATGTGCTTCACATTTTTTAATTGATTAGACAAAAAATATTTAATTTTGATGTTTTCTCATTCGTTTGTGATAGAGAATCCAGAGCAAATGTTAGTTTAATATTGTTAAAAATAATGGAATAGAATATTATTTCAATTAGACAGACTGAAAACTGTAGCTGCGTTAACTCTTCAACTAATAATAATAAAAAACGTAGTTTTCCCATAAAAAAAATAGTCACACTGATCTTACAGCTTGACTGAGATAGTTATATTATAAGCTATCGTAAATCGTATGCATTAAGCCTTGTTAATTGAGTCAATAATTAAATTGTGCCGATAGTTTACAATCTCGTGAGTTTGATTAATTATCATTTAAACTTTTGAAAATTTTACATAACAATTATCTGGAGCTAATATTTTGTAGCAGGTCTTCCCGTTACTATTGTAACAAAGTATAATCCTAGTGACCGACCTCTAAAGTTACCGACATCGATAATCGACCATCAATCAAGCCGCAATGAAGACATCACTCTAATAACACGTTCTGACGCGCCGCTTTATTAGATCAATAACTCCATTATTATTGTAATTATTAATAATTATTACACACAGCACTATAATTATTGACTAGTGTTGCCGTGACGAATCGCGCCTTTTCACTCGATTTTAATAAGGATTTGTGATGTAAAAGTTGGAAATACGTGGGTAGATGTAGAGGTGTTTTTAAGTGATGTTATGCTACTTTCTAAACACTTAATGACGCTGTCAAAGGTGGAGTTTGCAAATACTTTAAGTATATACCTATACAATGTGATAATGGCTAGTTTTATCTTAGGTTTTTATGAGGTTATGTTATATAAAAATTACATGCTTCATGTGAAAATAAGTTTTAATAGTTGTGTTAAAATGCGTGTTTCGCAGATGCGTCGGTCGCTTCACTACTCAAAAGACTTTTGATATTTGATGGATAATTATAGTTTCAAGGCTTCCCTGAGATTTTATTTTTATTGAACACACTATAAATTATTCTTACAGAATTTTGTAAAAAATAATGCCTGTGGTCCAAATATTAACTGTAGGTTCAATACAAACCCTATGACCAAAATCATATTGTTTTTATTTTTCTTTTGCATAAAAATATTTTATTTATATATATAGATCTTGTTACCTTACCTGTACAATATCCTACCATGTAAATAAGCAAAAAAATAATGTCAAATAAAATGAGCCTTCTAATTTTTCACACCTAAATTAGATAATCTTATCTTTCTTGTTATTACTCTTCCTGACCTTATTAATCTTTAAACTTGTCTTCTTCATCCTCAGCTTCTCAATAGACGTATAAAGCTACCCTACAGTTACTTAAACTAACTACTGGATGCTACTCCTAATGTGACCAAGTCCCACCATATAAAACCAGCGCCCGCGCATAAATCTACGCGAATGACTCATTTATTCGTGCTCTTACCACTCATTAACTAGATCACTAGATAAACCGAGGAAAGAGTGAGATAATTCACCTTGTTTTACTTGTTTTAACTGGTATGTGCCGCCTTGATCATGTCAACTTAGATAACTAATAGGTAGATTAACATACCAATGGAATTGTGATATTTTAATCTTAACCGAACATTTGAGTATTTTTTAAATTGTAAATCTATAGAACAGTCAATACTTTAAATACATATCATTTTTTAATAGGTGCTTTATTAAATCATGCTACATAAAAACATAAACGCGCTCCTTTAACGAATGAATAAAATAGTTTTTTTTTTTAATAAGGGAGCTTAAATTAATTTAACTCAACATAATGTCGAAGCCATTCGACATTCGCTTTGAAAGACATAACAGGCAAAAAAGTACCTCTTTATCCTGGCAGGCTTATTGCTGAATAACTATTTCTTTTAGGCAACGTTATGAAAAAATAATTACATGATGTGCTCTGAATACATTTGTATTTTGTGTACTTATATCATTTAATAATTTAAGAAAAGTCCTCCCTCTGATTATGCTCGTAACAATAATCAAGGGGTTTTAGTTAGACATCTTAATTTTAATAAACTTTCTCCAGGCTTCTTCAAAGAAACGCTACAATCATATTTAACGCCTGTAAAACATCAAAATCTTTTCTAATTCGTCATCCGTATCAAAAGTATCGAACAAAGCTCGGCAAACAATAGCATCGATATATCAACTGACTGTGTCTAATCACTGTGAATTACCGCAATTATCGAGCGGCCACTAATATGACACATCCGACATGTATGAATAGGCTGAAATGAAGACTTATTCTGATGATAAACTCGAATTCGATACTGAACGCAATTCTTATTATTAGAAACATTTTAAGGTGTGTTTGTCTAGTCCATGACATTCAGAAATTTTCCTCAAGAAAATTAGAGTGCCAAAATCCGTCGCTTGCTGCGCTTTTATTATACATAATTATGTTGTATAACACTACGAGAAACATATAAAATACATAGATAAAAGTTTCTTTTTGTCATCTGTAACCATGCTCCTTAGGTACAATAAAGAGCGAGGGGCGTTGCTCTAAGAGCTATGAATCCTATGCTATGAATATCATTATGCATTAGGGTATTAGTTATTTAATAATTTATTTTCTATATCATGAGGAAACGAGGTACACGAAGACGTCTGGACCGTGGCATGACAGCGACCAGACTCAATAACAAAAAAGAAACCATTCGATATTTAAATATTATAAACTATGTCGAACGAAACGGACGAACAGCCAGCCAGCATCCATAAAGGAGGACGCTCACCACAGTACCATTGTTCTATTACATGAACTAAATACCATCTTCAAATTTCCAAGCTATTTTCATTTCATCGGGGGTTACGAGAAGGGTTTTAAATTTTAAATTCACTTTGCAATTGTATGATTTTTTTTAATTTGCTACTTAACATTACAAATTTACAATAAAATTAAAAACAAAAATAATAGTAAAGATAAATAATAATACTCGTAGTAATTTATTATAGTAATTTATTTATTATATTTTTAGGCAGTTTTCTTATTGAGCTATAAAGTCAATCAGCAAAATGAATATTTTTTTCGGAACCGTCTATAATTTCCAAGCTTTATCGATCAATTCTGAATCAGGCTGTAGATCACAGAAGTAATCTACACCTAAGCTGCCCATGCATTGCGCGGTCTGTACCAAATACGGCGTTTATGATGGTGGTGTTACAGTGGTACGGGAGGAGTTAATCAACCAATTTCGCTTCCTTATTATGAAGATGTTCACAGAGTTTCCATCTTCTTAGCATGTAGCTTGTCATCAGCAACAGCTCATATACGTCCCCACCGAGGGGCTCGAGTCTACCTACCTACTAAGGCGATTAGGCCTTAGTCGACCACGCTGGCCCAGTGCGGGTTGGTCGACTTCACTTGAATTTCTTTGCAGGAGTGTGCAGGTTCCATGAAGATGTTTTCGACGATGACTTGGTTTGGAACCGTACAAAAGCTGAGTATGGACCTTTTGCCACAATACCTTTAGTTTATGTTTTCATTTGTATCTACTCATTTGTAAGTTATTGTGGCAATAAACAATTTATCTATCTATCTATCTATCTTTTCCTAAACGTACATATGAATTCGAAATTCGAAAACACATTGGTACGTGGCGGGGATCGAAACCGCGTCCCGGACGGGAGACAGCGGCCCTAACCACTACATCACCGATGCTCGACGCATGTAGCTTGTAAAGTTCCTAAACGACCTAGCAAACCCTGATGGAACCAAGCAATTGACGGCTGGAATAAAGAGCCAGTGCAACAACAATGACCGGTAGTTTGCATTCAACATTCACCTTGAGAAGGTTAGTCGCCCCGATTCGGGAAGTCATGCTCTAATTCTAATTTCAAAAGTCAAAAAAGTCAAAATATTTATTCGAATTAAGATTTTTACAAATCATTTTTCGATGTCAAAGCTATCATGGATGGCACGTTCACTACCAGTGTACGCCCTCTGTGGAGAAGAACGGCCATTTTAAAATCCAGCTATCCTTTTCATTTTTATGACCAATGAAAGAGAGGTAATGAATTCAGAGGAACGAATTGTATTATTTTGAATGAATGATAAAGGCATAGCTGTCAAATTAAGATATTTTTAAGTCGGATGTTTTACGTGCTCTCTAAAATTGTGCAATCGACGCGTTCATAAGGTTCAAATATGATGTTTGACAGCTCTACCACAGAACATTTTTTTTTAACGGATCTTATCGGTATTTAGTGGTAATATAGCGGGCACGGACTTTAGAACAATAAATATTTTATTTATCTATGGTGGCAATGGCTGGACCACAGGACAACTGCTGCCTCCTAGACTAATAGTGACAGTTCTTTCGAGATATCCATCCATGAGTACAAAAATTACACTTAATTTCATTCATCATCATAATTGTGTGGGTTGTTAGGTCGACAACCGACCTCACAAACCCTGGTGTCAGTGTTATAGAGCCGCCAAAGACCACTGACTTGGCTCATGTAACGACTACATAGTAGCCGGGACCTTCCGTGCCTTCCGAAGCACGGAATCATCTTTCTTTTTCGGACAATCAGGTGATTCAGCCTGCAATGTCCTAACCAAACTAGGGAAAGTCTCACAAAGAGATTTTTTCTTGACAGTGTCTCCACCGGGAATCGAACCCGAAACCTTCGTGTTGGGCGTTGAAATCTCAACCACTCGGCCACGGAGGCTGTTGCACTTAATTTCACTTAAAATTTGTAAAATTTTATACAAAACTTTTGGACTACGCTGTTCAAGCCTAAGACATAAAGTTTCATCGTCCGTACAAATTACGTTTTTATCATACCGTGTCCGTAACCAATTAACAAACAAACAAAAATATTTTAAAAAATCGTCTACATCCAACGCCTACGCCCAATAAAACTAATTAATATGTCCATTTTTTTTCTGTCGACAATTAAAAAAATTACCACCAATTATATCACGGCGGGACACAATGTTCGATATTTAAATATTGGGCGATAAGAATCGATTTTTGTAATCGATAAGGATCGATTAATATTGTTAGAGTTAATTAAGTGTAGGCACCGACGTACGTCTCAATTGTACTATATTTTAGGGACAGTATTTGTATGTCTTTGATTGCTCAATAAAATGGTCGGCTATGGTAGGACCAATAAACAGGGATATGAAAATAATGTAGATATGTAATACATTTAGTCAACGACGACTATTATTAATAATTAGATCTTACCCCTGCCAGGTGGACTGGTGGTCTGAGAAATGTCGCTGGTAGTGGATTTGGCGTGCCTTTGGGGAGGCCTACGTCCGGCAGTGGACTGCAATAGGCTGATTGATTGATTGATACTTTCTTGACTGATTACATGTTTATGGATTAGCAGGCAGTTAGACCACATTACCTGGTTGAGGTTAAAACTTTACTATATGTGGCCCAGTAAATGAAACTGAACAACTTTTTCCAAAGAAAACACACCACAGTAGGTGAAGTAAAAAAATACGATGAAAAAATATTTCACCTATCATTTATACTTAGTTCAGCTTTTTAATGATATCAACTGATTCATTGCTACGAACTGCCTACTTTACGCTATCCTCTTTAGAAATTTATTGGACAGAATTCCACTTTTGTTTTATTTGTTTATTATTGCCGCAAGTTTACGAAACTATAAGAAGAAGATATTTCATCGCATACAGCCTATCAAAACTATGATCACTGTCTACATAATTCATAGGGCAGGGTGCTACGGAAATAACTCAACTAAATACCTTATACTCCGATGAAAACACTGATTCCTCCATCCCTAGCATCTGTTAAGGAAGAACTCTCCTTAATTAGTACGTAGAGTACGATGATAGAATCGCGGCTTCACCACTCTATTCCTTATTTAAGACTACATATGCCTATCTCTTTTCGACTCACAGCTTAACACATACACAGGAAAGAGATGCCCGATATGAAAGATTGTGATCGTCGCAGGCGCCGGCACCCAACGGCCCTAATGCATGTTTTAAATGTTTACTAATGAACACGATTATTTAAAGTGACATTTCGGGATTTCTCTCGGGCATTACAAATACCGGTGTATTTACACAATTAACATGCAACGTTTTATACATTTATCGTGTCAGCGGCTGTCCGCGCTTGAGAAACGGGGTTTGGTTGGTAAAATTAATAATAGACGATACGTGGTGAGCGAGGTATCTGCGCGAAATATATGACACACAACACATAAAGCTACACAGTTTTGAAAAACACCGTCGTCTTTCAAAGACAAACAACAACAAAGAAATCCGCCGTCCAAGTGGCCACATTCTGGTCTACAACATTATAAAATTCGACTTGCCATCGACTTGCTAAGAAGAAGAAGACAAAGACAAAGACAACATGAGAGCCATGTCAGTTAGTAGATTAGATTTGCAGTTGGTCAAATTCACATTAGCTTAAATTCGCACTAGATCAAATAAGTTGTCGATAAATAAAGCTTTGTATTAGGTGACAAGTTTTTATCTGAAAATAAAGAGCTCAACTAGATTTGCTGCACTGTTATCATTAATAGTAAGTAGTTTATGAAACTGTTGCATAATGAGGGGTATTAAAACACGAATAGTTCCACACGAGTGTTTTAATACCTAGTTATGTGCAGTTTCATACACTACTTTATCTACTCTCATACATCGGTGTTGAACCTACTTAAATAAAAGATCAAAGTTACCTACCTTATTTTGTATTTTCCATTCCATAGTATTTATAGCATTTATCATATTATAATTTTCTTAACTTTGCTAGTAAAAGAATGAGTCATTTCCGTCGCCGCATTTAAAATATCGGGCGGAGTCAAATTCTCGTCACAATCACTACTATCGGACATATAACAATATTTCCACACAATTCAGTACAAGAAAACATAGGAATGGCGCCAAAACCCAACATATCACTCGCTACGCATGCGCTCCAGACAACTTTTTGCCAAAAGGACTTGTTTCCAGGCCAAACACTGTATCATAATGACAAAAAATAATATTTTATAATATCATTTTCATAGAGAGAACTGTGTTATAATATGATTCTATTTTTAAATTCCGGTATTGTGTTTATAAAGTATGTCAATATAAAACCGATTTCAATTATGTAATTCGAATTTTACGATATGAGAGTACATAAAATTACTTTACCTTACTCGCAGCTCTCTTTACTAATTTTTCTTCTTATCTACTTTGATGGCACGTTCTCATTTAGTAAATCTTATAACATATCTTTAGTTTTGGTCCCATCATAGCAATCGACTTCTTTATAAGATTTAGTGAAAGAACTTTGAACTTTGACTCCAAAATCCGAGTGTCGATGTTAACAGTCTCGTAGTCCAGTCATTCCGATATCTGTGGTGCCCAATCGAATGAGACATGTTCGAGAGATGTTTCATCTAGTAAAGTATCATATTTATCTAAAAACAAGAGTTGTTTTAGTTCAGACTCTCTTCGAAGGCAATCTTCCTCTCATTGTGAGACACTTAAAGTGAGACATGACTATTTTTTTTGTACAATAAAGTGTAAAATAAAAAAATATAATTTCATTATATACAAAACTGGGCTAATTTGAGTGAACATCTAGTTTTAACATTTACCATCAACAGCATCAACAGCTCATATTTGTCCCCACCGAGGGGCTCAAGCCTACCCAGAATTGGGGTGATTTAACATTAACTTATGCTTACTGAAAAACGATAAATCCATACTATGCGATGCTCTAATTCGAGGCTTAAAAGTCATTACAGTAATAGGGATGTATGATTTAAGTAGAAGGGATCAGGCAAATTATGTCCCAATGACCACTGCGACCCGAGATGAATCTATTGTAGTCAGCCCTTCGGTGTTAAATAGCCTCCTCTAGACCAACAGTTTTGAAGAAGCTGACGGTCCATAAGGGGCTTAAAGCCTGGGCTTCCTGGATGGTAATTTTGGGTCCTCCCAGTACCCGGGATGTAACGTAATACATAGATAGAGCTTATACGTACATGCTAGCGCTTTCTGTAAGAATGCACAAACGTCTATGATGTCTCCCTCAAATTACTGCCTCAGAACCTAGCTAGGTTATTATTTGGGAGAGATACTACTCAATTATATAGTTGTTCAACGAAAGGCTTATTATACTCAAAGACGAAATGAGTACATAAAAAAATAGCTTGAAAAAAAAAACAAATCAAAAGTTTTTAAGAGATTTTATTTTAGTTGCGTGATTCGAGACATCTTTTGTCATTACTTTAAAAAATACCAATAAAATATCTAAAAATTTTCATTCATCAAAACGGTTCAGAGTTCATTTCAACTTCAACTAATATTTTATAGACAGTTCCATAAACTTGCCCATCAAAATAGGTATAATATTATTAATTTCCAAACAAGACGAGACATTTATATAGATAACATAGAGCCGCCAATAGTTGTTAAACGGATTTTTTATAGGTCTCATAAAGATTTAATTCCCGCAAGATTTACAAGCAGTAATCGTAAAACAGCAAAATGTACTATATTAATTGTCACTGGACAATATTGTCTAATTTATACACCTGCCCACACATTTTGAAGCTCTCGTATAATAAAGTTACTAATCTCGTCATCATCAGCTTGCATATAACTATAGGTACTTGTTGTCAACTTCTATACGTCCCCACTGAGGGGCTCGAGCCTTCCCTGAATCAGGGCAATCAGTCGACCATACACAAAATTTGTATTTCTACGCAGGAATGGGTAAATTTTCTTAAGAGCTCCTAATGGGTGAACGGGTTCAAAACATATGAGTTCGAAAGTCGTTATTATTGCGATTTCTTTTTTGCTTTTTTTAAATGCTTGTCTATGGTGAAGAATAGAGAGTACAAGACGATAATTATCTATATTCATTGTCATTGGACAATATTGTCTAATTTATACACCTGCCCACACATTTCGCTCGTATAATAAAGTTACTAATCTCGTCATCATCAGCTTGCATATAACTATAGGTATATGTTGTCAACTCTTATACGTCCCCACTGAGAGGCTCGAGCCTTCCCTGAATCAGGGCAATCAGTCGACCATACACAAAATTTGTATTTCTACGCAGGAATGGGTAAATTAGAGCTCCTAATGGGTGAACGGGTTCAAAACATATGAGTTCGAAAGTCGTTATTATTGCGATTTCTTTTTTGCTTTTTTTAAATGCTTGTCTATGGTGAAGAATAGAGAGTACAAGACGATAATTATCTATATTCATTGTCATTGGACAATATTGTCTAATTTATACACCTGCCCACACATTTTGAAGCTCTCGTATAATAAAGTTACTAATCTCGTCATCATCAGCTTGCATATAACTATAGGTACTTGTTGTCAACTTCTATACGTCCCCACTGAGGGGCTCGAGCCTTCCCTGAATCAGGGCAATCAGTCGACCATACACAAAATTTGTATTTCTACGCAGGAATGGGTAAATTTTCTTAAGAGCTCCTAATGGGTGAACGGGTTCAAAACATATGAGTTCGAAAGTCGTTATTATTGCGATTTCTTTTTTGCTTTTTTTAAATGCTTGTCTATGGTGAAGAATAGAGAGTACAAGACGATAATTATCTATATTCATTGTCATTGGACAATATTGTCTAATTTATACACCTGCCCACACATTTCGCTCGTATAATAAAGTTACTAATCTCGTCATCATCAGCTTGCATATAACTATAGGTATATGTTGTCAACTCTTATACGTCCCCACTGAGGGGCTCGAGCCTTCCCTGAATCAGGGCAATCAGTCGACCATACACAAAATTTGTATTTCTACGCAGGAATGGGTAAATTAGAGCTCCTAATGGGTGAACGGGTTCAAAACATATGAGTTCGAAAGTCGTTATTATTGCGATTTCTTTTTTGCTTTTTTTAAATGCTTGTCTATGGTGAAGAATAGAGAGTACAAGACGATAATTATCATTTTAATCATTTTGATGCACGGGCCGTTTGTTTGTTTTTTTTTTTATTTGATGCATAGTCAGTATCGAACCCGAATCTTTCCACTAAAAGCCCACGCTATTGACCTCCGCTGCCGAAGCAGTTAATCCTTAAAATAATCCAGAAATTAGAAATGTTTTGGATTAAAATTATTCTCGTTCGAGATAGGCACGGAATTGAAAATACACATTACATTAATGTATGTAAATCGGACCGTTTGTAAGCGTTCACTCTAATTGGCCGATGAAACGAACAGACCATTTACCACCAAACAGGCGTTTAAATTTGAAAACGGAACGGCTCATCGAACACACTCTTTGTCTTGTTTATCTCCTTTACGAAGAAACAAGATGAATAAATTCGGCCAGTGCTCATGTTTAAATTCCGAATTGTCAAATTTGAATATCGAATGAGTGGGGTCGAAATTCAGGCGTGTCGCATTCTCATTTGTCATATAAATCTGTCAATTGATTGAACTTTTAATTTATGTCTTTTAATTTGTGGAAGGTTATTAATTAGCATAATAATAATGTCACACAGATGGTCATTCATAGTTGTTTCGATAAACAAGATAACCTTAGATTATTTAATTTTTTTATGAATGGTGACTTTTTATTTCGCAAGAAGGTGATAAAATAAGTCTTGCGATGTAATAATATTAACGAATACAGTATTTTTATGAAATAGTAAGTGCACGCTTACTTATAGTACGGTCAGTGACAGAGACACATGAGACCTAGATGTGCGTATTTAACAATTGAGTAATTTTGCAACCGATAGTACATAATAATAGAAGGAGTAAGGATCTTTTAAAAATACTCAATAAAAAATAATGGCTGCCTAACCATTCGCTTTTTTTGTTAAAACTTTAAACTAAATTAATGAAGTAAATTCATTCATTCTATACTGCTACCTAAACAGCACAACAGCACTATTTTAAACAAAACCTCGTCGACCGTCGACCGAGCCTTCCTAATCTGTTAAACACGCGGGAGATTGTCCAACTGCATCATTTTCGCGCGTGTCAAGGCAAAGGCAATCTAACATACAGCCAGAGCGCTCGTAAACGATATGACCGTCATCATATTTATCATCAGTACAGAAGGCACTAAGAGATCGATTTAAAATTGAGATTATAATATTTCATCTCAGTTCAGAAGGTTATTTGTTTATTCGAAACGCGTACAAAACGTTAATTTTCGTTTTTCTTATCTAGGGAAGTAATGTTGTCATGGCAGTTCAAGATCGACTTTAAATTAGGGTTACGGTTTCATAATTTTTTTCAGATTTGGATTTAAACTTGTCTATCGGGAGGTTGATTTGATTAAAACTTAGAATTACAATAGTTATTTGTTGGGTAAGAGAGGACGGCAAGGAAATCATTAATTATTTACTTACCTACGTTAATATTACTAAAAAATATACAAGAGTTCTCTTATTTTCGATATAATTCTATAAATTAAGACTTAATTACTGTATTTTATCATAATACTATTTATTTTTAGTTTATTAACTTTTAGATAAAAATAAACAGCCAAACAATATCTTATTAGATAAAAATAAACAACCAAGACAATAAACAAAAGGTTATGTTTTTTTAGGGTGCGTTCCAAAATTTTCTTATTTAAAATGAAAATCTGTTAAAAAATATGACACATGTCAATTATTTCACGCGCACATATACGAAAACTTTTTTCCTATGTAAGATAATGTTCGAAATTCAAACGAATTTTCTTCTCTAGACATGAGAATGGTTTGCATGTCTAGAAATGAATAAGATTTTCGGCCTTGTTTTCGGGCATTAAAAGTCAACTTTCCGAGGTGGAGAGATGAAAACAATATTACAATAAAATAATCGTCTAGCTTCTTCATCATATAGTTATATTTTGAATACGTATACAGTATTTTTTATTATTATTTCTCCCTCGTAGCTATTTGCCGTACGTTCCTACAAAAGACATCAACGCGTGAGCTACACAAATTTTTTTACGTAGCAATTTTCATAATTACGAAAATAACTCGTCACACCTTAGATTATTCAATAATTAATATTATAAATAAAAAGGTGCTCTAATAGTCGGGATTTACTAAACGACTGTCGAACATTAGCCAATCTGCGGCTAAAGTAACCGTCAAACGGCCATCAGTATTCAAACAGCATTATTATATTGGAATTAAGGCCATAAACACGATGTGATTCAAAACTAGGGTTGTCACTTGACGTTTTAATATATATTTATTTTTTATTGATCAAATATTTTACACAAAAAAATAATGGGTTCGAGCTTACTAAAAATTTTATTAAAGCAGTACGGTTTGGTCAATTTCAACTCAACAGCACTCAAAATGCGATAATTTGCTGTTAATTGGTAAAATAAATACCCTGAAGAACAAATACTCGTATGCACAATAATTTGTTCCTATACCTTAGTTTTATCAAACAAATCAATCTTTACCTTCATTATATCTTATTCGCATCCGATCTGAATGCACAAGTCCGCGCCCGCTATATTACACCAAGTCTGCACCCGCTATATTACATCAATCAAGTCCACGTCTGCTATAGCTCGTGCCTGCTATATTTCATCAAGTCCGTGCCTGCTATATTACACCAAGTCTGCGCCCGCTATATTACATCAATCAAGTCCACGTCTGCTATAGCTCGTGCCTGCTATATTTCATCAAGTCCGTGCCTGCTATATTACACCAAGCCCGCACCCGCTATATTACATCAATCAAGTCCACGTCTGCTATAGCTTGTGCCTGCTATATTTCATCAAGTCCGTGCCTGCTATATTACACCAAGCACGCACCCGCTATATTACATCAATCAAGTCCACGTCTGCTATAGCTCGTGCCTGCTATATTTTATCAAGTCCGTGCCTGCTATATTACACCAAGTCTGCGCCCGCTATATTACATCAATCAAGTCCACGTCTGCTATAGCTCGTGCCTGCTATATTTCATCAAGTCCGTGCCTGCTATATTACACCAAGCACGCACCCGCTATATTACATCAATCAAGTCCACGTCTGCTATAGCTCGTGCCTGCTATATTTCATCAAGTCCGTGCCTGCTATATTACACCAAGTCTGCGCCCGCTATATTACATCAATCAAATCCACGTCTGCTATAGCTCGTGCCTGCTATATTTCATCAAGTCCGTGCCTGCTATATTACACCAAGCCCGCACCCGCTATATTACATCAATCAAGTCCACGTCTGCTATAGCTCGTGCCTGCTATATTTCATCAAGTCCGTGCCTGCTATATTACACCAAGTCTGCGCCCGCTATATTACATCAATCAAGTCCACGTCTGCTATAGCTCGTGCCTGCTATATTTCATCAAGTCCGTGCCTGCTATATTACACCAATCCCGCACCCGCTATATTACATCAATCAAGTCCACGCCCGCTTTATTACATCAAGTGCACGCCCACCATATTACCACATTGGAAGAAATAACGATTAGGTCCGTGAAAAGAACTGTATGCATTTCTGATGTATGTGATACCTATACGTATACAAAAAAAAAATACAAAATCTTTACTTTTCATTGCTTATTTACATAGTTAAACATTTCTGAAGTCTCCTTTTAGACATACGTATGCAAAATCAAAAGGGTAGATAATAATAGTTTGGCCCTATTGCACTAAATTAGTGTGAGATCGGTGGGGACGGATGACGATCTATCAACAGTTATTTTTGTCCCATTACAACCCTAAATGATAGATAATCCAAAATCATCAGCCAAAACCGATAGATATTCGGTTCGGCGAGGAGTTCGCGAGGCACATTCGCGAAAAAAAAAAGTATAACGATGTCATAGCGATTAGGAGGATTAGTATATTGATAGACTAGTTGATGTTTCTGGCTTTTATGGTCACAGTTGAAATAATTCCAAAAGACGGTTGAACAGAAAAAAAGTTAAAAATTTGGTCCCTAATTAAAAGGCACCTAGCTATATACATATGACACGTCACAGACTACACTTATCAATGCAAAAAAGAAAATACTTTGACCATTTTTCTTTCAGGCAGCTAAGCACGAAGGCGCCAACTCTTTTATTTTAACACATTTTGGTTTAACACACCAAAATGTGTTAAAGGACTTGAGCCTTGAGCCTTCCAATCAGCCTCTATAACCTCGACCAGGGCATACATAACAGCCTCAGTGGCCGAGTGGTTGAGATTTCGACGCCCATTACGGAGGTTCCAGGCTCGATTCCCGGTGGGGACACTGTCAAGCAAAAAGCTCTTCGTGAGGCTTTCCCCAGTTTGGTTAGGACATTGCAGGCTGAATCACCCGATTGTCCGAAAAGAAAGATGAAGCCGTTGGTCCTGGTTACTATCTAGTCGTTACACGAGCCAAGTCAGTGGCCTTTGGCGGCTCTATAACACTGACACCAGGGTCTGTGAGGTCGGTTATCGACCTTACTACCCATATAATTATGATGATGATGATGATGATGAGCCACTATGAGCAAAATCGTGTTTGATTCCATTATATGTTTTATCTTAGTCTAAGCTATTGCAGAGAGAAAATGCCAAAGAATTCGTAAAGGCAAATTGCAACATCATTAATGTAAATATCTTTCTAATTTATGTTCCAACAAATCTCTATTAATCTATTTTACCTAACATTTACTTTCGAAAGACAATAGAACCGGTCATAGAGTTATTAATCAATAAATTATAATAAATTATGGCGTATCAAATTACAAACAAACGGAACGCTCAACATAATATTTTATCCATGTAAAGACAGAAGAGAGGTACCATAAAATATAATTATCAGCCCGGAATTAGATTTTTGGCGGCGGCTAGCTTCAATCGTAAGATTTGAACGCCGCAAATTTGAACGTATAATTTTTATATTTGCTAATCATCGACAGGTCAGACCATATATCACCATAGAATTTGGAAGATTTAGACATGGCACTGAAATTGTGAACTTCGACCTTTGTAGTTTTCTCAATTACTTAAGATCAACATCAACATCAACGGCCCGTAGATGGCCCGGCCCGGTTTTCTCAATTACTTAAGATAGGTACATATTATATGACATATAGCATATAGTATATAGTGATAGTATAATCCTTTTCTCGACTGCGCCACTCCTCGCGGTCCTGTGCTATCCGCATTCAGCCTGATCCTGCCATTTTAGCAATGTCGTCGCTCCATCAGACTGGTGGTCCGCCCACTGGTCTTGTTGTTCAGCAAGTGTTCAGCACAATGGTGCACGAAAGGAGCCTCTCCAAGTTGGCGCAATAGATAGTTCTCTTTTTGCGTCCGGCGCACCCCGGGCAACAATCTGCGTGGACAGCTTAGTCGGTAACGCAGATTGGCTGATCCTTTCACCACGATTCGATGGCAAATAATATATATATATAATGACTGAATTGTTTTACCTACGATTTTATCACAGCATGTCAACTCTACCGTCGTTCAAGCTCAGTGCTCACCCATAGCTCACACCAGGAAACGTACTCATTAAGTAAACGACGCGACGCCACGCGACCAAACGGCTAATATACATATTAATACCAACATTAGCCACCATAAACTATATGGCGGACCCCATAAACCGATGGGAGGTCCACTAATTGCTGATGATATGCAAACACCCATAACGGTAACCATTATTGGACTCACTGTAAAACTTTGATGAGAGTAAATATTGTATGCTCTTGAAAAGCTTTCTAATGGGTGCAGTAAATGTATAATTACCACATGTTTTGCAAAAGACTTTGCCGACTGTATGACTGAAAGAATTAATGTCTAATTTTTGTACAATTGAGGTTTTGAATTTCGAATTTTAACACACACTGGACAATCTGAACGAGCATGTACGAAGCAACCAATTTATACTGGGTAAAATAAAAGTGTTCATTAATGCCTCAAAAGACAAAACATTGCATCCTAGATTCTTTACTGCACAAAAAAATTGTGCACTTTGAAAAATTACAAAAAACGGCTCATCTCTCTATGCTATTATCCTATGGGTGGCCCCATTGCTTTGAGCAATTTCTTCCAGGCAACAGCAATTTTGGAGTTTAAGGAACGGAAACGGGAAGGTGCTTAAACTATACATACTTTCTAAATTTTACCATTATTGGTTCAATCAAGGATTAAAATTATTCACCTTATTTGGTAAGGGCAACAGTTCTCTCCCATTCTCCTTGCGCAGTCGGGTTAAAATTAATAGGGTACTTAAACTCGCGCCAATAAATAAACAGTATGAAAATAGCCCTCTTACAGCTATTTACTAGAATTCTGAAGCATAGTTTTGCATACGCATACTTGACTCGTGTATTACAGACATTACTTCATAGTAAGGTACTATAGCAGTTGTATATTGCTGCTATAAGCATTTTTTCTGCTCAATTTTTGATTGTTTATTCAATTTACCTTAGCTTGGATGGAAAAGTTTGCATTCATACATTTTATTTTCAAAGTATGCTAAGTAATTTGTAGTACTTGCCATAAAAAAGACTTCTATGTATAAATAGCCTATCACAAATTATGAATGAATGAATGAATGAAATAAAAACATACAGTAAATCCATACTGAAAATAATAATGATACAGATAGTTACTGAAAAGAAAATAAGAACACGAAAAGTTTTTTTTTTATTATAACAGTTTCTACTAGCATAATATCATCGAAACATTTACATAACTTTTATATGACAATAATTCTAGATTCAAAATCCAAACAAGAGCATAGAAACTATCAATTATAGAAATGGTAGCGACATTCGATCCGTGTCGAGTATACCAGAAAGCCGGGCAATTTGTATGATATTTACGTTCACGATCAAGCTTAGCGCCTTCTGATAGGATCAGACACGTAGTTTAGGGAGCATATACGTATCACGTAACAAATATAGCTGAATAAGATAAGCGTAATTTATAGTTTCGAGTATGTATGTAGAGGTTGATTAATGTCGGTAAAACGAAAGAAGTGTGTCTGGATTGTAGTAGGTGGGAGAAAGACTTTTAAAATATATGTATACGTATTTTCGCTTTGTGCGTAAACCTGTGTTCATAATTATTTGATAATAAAAAAGGACTAAACAAAAGAAAGCTCGGCGAGAGGCGACGCGCTTTAGAAATATTTGGTTTTACGCGTTTTACGCGTTTTTTAATCAGTTGTAGTTACTTAGCTGTTTAATTAGAATCGGTCCAAAAGTTTTTGCTTAATTTAATTCTGAATTCTGGAGTTAGTAGAGATACGTAATACGTATTAAATGTACATCTCCTAAAATTTATAGAATAGAGTTTTCTGGCGCTCATAATATTATCGGGGATCGGATTGTTGCCTCTAATTAATTTACATGTTAAGCGCGCGTTGACTAGTCACTGGAATGCCAGTTAGCGTCCGAGTTGTGGTGACAGCTGTAAGTGTTCGATTTAGTGTTAATCCATTGATTGGTTCTGTAATCGGTTGGGCATAATCGGAAGGGGATTTAGGCGCTTAATATAATTATGTCTTTTATATGTCGGTAGTGTAATGTAATGGCCTCTGCTTCCTTTCTGCGAGACGTGGGTTCAATACACACGATGCACCATTTTTTTTTATTCGAATTCTTATGTGCGTTGTTCGACGTTTTTACGGTGAAAGAAAATATCCTGAGTAAACCTACTCACGCCAAAGAAATTCAAATGTTACGTGTGATGTCGACCAACTGGCACGAGGCTAGCGTGGCCTGAATTATGATGATAAGATGATGATGTTATGATGTCTTCTTATTTTTTGCAGGTGACTGTACGTGGTGGGGATCGAACCCGCGTCTCCCGGACGGAAGACAGCGGCTCTAGCCACTACACCACCGACGCTCTCAATGCAATAGCTCGTGGATTTCCACATTCGTATAAAAGCACAAACTACCGAACAAACAAAACCGTCTCGCTAACCATAGCTTACTTAGATAATGTACCAACCAAGGTGCGTCGTTTTATTTTAGCTCAAAACCACTCACTCCCATCGTTCCCAACATTGACGACTGTTAAATGACATTAAAGCCGTATAATGGTCTTATAATATTTCAGTGTCGCCTTTATCCGAGTGATTGGCGTTTTTATGCGCTAGAGGCGTCGTCGTGTTATTTTATTTATAGCACTACCGTTTAATGGTACACGTTGTCACCGAAGTCAAAACACAAGCGACCACACACCTTAGGTTGGGAACCTTCGGCAGTTGGACCTTAAATTTAGATAGCTAAGTCTTCTCCCTTTGCTATTTACATAATAAACAGTGGATAGGAGAGTAAATTGGAATTCATCGATTTTCAAACGTTTAGATGTTGAAACGAGTAACAGAAGGCTTGTCACATCTTTTTAATTATTGTCAATATACAAATAAAAACAAATGTTTACATGTCAAAAATAAAATGATAAAATAAATACGTGTACCTAATCAAAGAATGTCAATAAGGCCGCCCCGAATCGCACCCGGTGGGAATGTTCCCATTACACTGGCAGCATTTCCTCGCTGAATGGCCAGCGAAATATGCTTTTTAATACAATACTCGCAAGTTTTTCTTTTTATACTAGTAGATATACATATTTTAATTTAGTTTGCAAAACCATTAAATTTTATGATCACACTTGACAAGAAGTTTCTATACTTATTTTCCTTAAATAATTATGTTGATAAACGCCTACAATGTGTGTGTTGTAATACTTGTAATGTAATGTTTTGTTTTTCCGATTAAATACTCATCAACGGCCCGTTACAGTCCACTGCTGGACTATGAGCTTCCTCCACTTAAGTGGAGGGTTTTGCCATAATCTCCACGCTTGGCAGGCGGGTTGGAGATCGCAGATTAAAAGGTTACTGTATCAGAGAGCGCTGCTGCCCGTTCCCTGTTCAATGTGTAGTCCCTAAGTCGCCTCTTACGACACCCACGGGAAGAGTAGGGGATGGTGACAAATGTATTGTACTCTGCCGTCACCACACGGCACGGGATTAAATACTACTGAACCAATAAACTTACTTTTTTCAATAGGTTCATCTGACAAAACAAATTAAAAAGTAACGTAATCAAAACATGCGTTATACAAAATTTATATTTTTTTAATGTCCATTTGGATTTAACGGCGTATTTTATCTTTTTGGTAGCACTTTTATTGATTTAAACTTGACTAGACACAGATCAAAGAAAAAGTGGTCTTTAACATTATCTTTTTTTTTACGAACTAAAATGGTTTGCTTTAAAATGTGCGTATTTTAATATTAAAAGATTTTGGATTAATTGACAACTTTAATTTAGTTTTTTATTTTCTATGCTATATAATTTTCTGTGCTTACCAATATCGTCGTCGTGCGACTGAATTAGGTGATTTTCTTCCTCTCTTCATTGTGTGGGTGAGGTTTTCAAGCTACCAAGTAGTTATAGTGCTTTTGACTAAGTTTATGAGTTTTTTTTTCCATGGAGTCTGATTCAATAGTTCATCTTGTGTTGAGCTTTAGTATCTTAAGTGAATTATTCGGAGTTCTCATAATTCACTTACAGTATAATCAACTCGCACTGGGCCAAGGCCTGATCGCTCGAATTCAAGGTAGGCTCGAGCCCCTTGGTAGAGACATAATATGTACCTATAAAATCATGCTTTGGTTTTTAGTCCCTATACTATAACTAAATACGCATTCACATATTTGATACTTAAGCATGAACTATAATAAAAATGTTCATTATACCACATTTTATATAGTCCGTCTGTTCATTCACATCGTTCCAATGAGTGTTAAAACTTAATGGGTACTTTTTTGTAATGATTGAATAAATTCCCCCGAAACGACGAATGATTGAAGTAAACGAGCTATTTTGTTACGCCTCGCTCGGCTTAATCCATTCTTGATACGCCCTTCCAACTGTGACTTTAAAGGGCGTCACAGACGGTTAAGATACTATCTTATAGCACGAGGCAGCCAGCTCTCTCGTAGCCATTCACTTGGTGTGCAAAGCAGGGGTCAAGCAGAATGGCCGGTCACCGGCTTTCCATAATATGTGAATGGCGACGAGAGAGCTGGTTGCTTCGTGCTATAATATCGTATCTTAACCGTTTGTGACGCCCTTAAAGTTCTCGGTACCACAAAAGCTGGCTGGGTAGTTTCATAACAGTACCACTAGTTTTGTTCACTGGTTTCTTCAGCTCGTATACAACATGTTAGCGAAATAATGCAAAACCTCTTGGGTGGTATGGTAACCCATGAAACTGAAACTGAATATTTTTTGTTCCACAATTTTTTTAAATTAGCGAAAAAAATATTTGTATTTTTCATACAAATTGACTCGACGAGCTGATCAGTTTTTGCGGAAAATCTTCTTTTTTTATTGTGGAACTTCTGGAAATAATGTTTGCGTTAACACCTACCAAGAAAGACAAGCTGAATCGTCATCGTGCGATTGAATTAGGATGATTTTCATCGTGCAACCTCACAATCTCAACCTCAACGTCACAAACTCTGGTGTTAGTTGACCGAGCAAGCGAAGCGTCTCCGTTTCAGCTTAGCCAAAATTGCTTTTCTATGTCTGTCTATTCATTTGTCTGTTTGTTCCACTCTACAAGTCGCGTTTCTCAACCGATTCTCGTGACATTTTGGGAGCAGGTTTTTGTCGTGTCACTTTGTGTTTTTATTTTTTTTAATAACGGAGTTATGGGGGTTGCTAGCTTACAAGGTAGACCGCTGAGGCTGTTTTCCTCTACAGGTCACATTTCTCAACCAATAAAAAAAAAAAAAAAAATTGAGATAAATAAATTTCAAGGGGTCGGGGATTATTGTGGAGAAAAAATAAATATAAAGAGATATACAGACTTGCGAGGTCTACACAGAGCCACTAGTGTTATAGAGCCGCAACCAAAGGTCATTGATTTGGCTCGTATAACGTAACTTCCGTTGATAGCATCCGAGACCCAAGGCTTTATCATCAATCATCATCAGAATCATCTTTCTTTTCAGACAATCAGGTTATTAGGGTGATGATCACGCCTGTGTCAACCACGCTGGCTCAGTGCTTGGTTGACTTCACCCACAAACTTTGAATTTCTTCGCAGGCATGAACAAGTTTCATCACGATGTTTTTCTTCACTGTAAAAGCGTCGAGTAAAGGTTACATATTGGAAAATATGCTGCGGCCCTTATCGCCAGTACACCACCGACGACGCTTTTGGCGTGAGAACACTTCCGAAAACAAATACCCTAGTTTCTATACTACTCTGTAAGTAAAGGGCGTCGCCGTGTGTGACGGTACTAACCGATCGGTTTCCATTTATTTGAGAAAAAAATTGATTTCCGATGTTAAGCACAGATTAGACGGCTTATGATAAAACTGTGCGTGGGCGGCTTTGTATTGTAGGGGTCAAATGCTATGGCGATAAATATTTAATAATTTATAGACGAAAGGACAGTGTATTTGCATCACAATGAGAGGTCAGGTACATAAAAGAAGATAGTGGTGTAGTAAGTGAACTATGTTTCAATGGATAAGAAGAGGCCATAGTTCAACAAAAAATGTGCTACTGATTTTGGTTGGAACTTCCAACTCTTATGTTGTTTTTTTTTATTTAGATGGTTGATTATGGTCTTTTTTTCAATAGCATCATATGTTATAACTACGTTGTGTAAGATTTTGCCGAGGGAATAAGATTTCTTCCCGTAAAAAGTATCCTATGTATTAATCCAGGTTACAAACTATCTCCATTTCAAATTTCATTCAAATCCGTTGAGTACTTTCAGCGTGAAGGCGTAACAAACATCCAAACATCCAAATATATTATCACATTTATAATATTGGTGTGATAGTGTGATGTGGAGTATCACATAAATTATACAAAATGTACTGGATATTGTTGGAAAATCAACATAATTATACCGACCGGCCTGTTTAATAATTAGCAAAGTTATTTTAGTGAGACGTCCTATGAGCTCTGTTGGCCCCACAGAACATATAGGAATAAGAGTTACTTTATGTTATGTTGATAAAATAAAATAGGACAAGTGCATTTAACTCAGTAAAAATCAAAAATCAAATCAACGGCCCATTACAGTCCACTGCTGGACTATGAGCCTCTTCCACTTAAGTGGAGGGTTTTGCCATAATCTCCACGCTTGGCAGGCGGGTTGGAGATCGCAGATTAAAAGATTACTGTATCAGAGAGCGCTGCTGCCCGTTCCCTGTTCAATGTGTAGTCCCTAAGTCGCCTCTTACGACACCCACGGGAAGAGTAGGGGTTGGTGACAAATGTATTCGACTCTGCCGTCACCACACGGCTGACTCAGTAAACTAATTTTAAAACTAGCGATGCAATTAAAAGCATCTATCACGAGTAAGATAAGTCTTGTAGGTATCTACCAATATCACATCACAGTAATAATATAAATATGAAAATATATTTGGATGTTTGTATGTTTAGATCTCTGGATATTTATTCCGCTTTCAGGCCTTTACTTCTGAAGAAATTTGGAATGGAGATAGTTTATGTCCTGGATTAACACATAGGATACTATTTACGGGAAAAAATCTTGTTGCCACTGGAAAATCTTTCATAACGCGAGCATAATCACGGGCGGACAGCTATAGTCTGTAATATTTGTTAAAATAAACGCAACAACTATGTAAAGCAACATAGTGTGATATCTGTATCACGCTGTTTTTACTATGCATTTACGACCACACTGCGTCATAAATGTGCTGTAAATCAGCTATTAAAGAGGCGTATTGCTGCAATCACCATGCAGTACAATTTTGTTTTTACTCGTACATGCGGAATCAGTTCATATATATTATATAATATATTTACAATGTCACGTTGTTATCCCTAAGGAGGAAGCCGAAGTTTTAGTTGACTTACAGCCCGCAGCTCATATCATTTTCTTCTCTTTTTTTTCATTTTTGTTTTTCTTTTTTTAAGTAAATGGCGTTCCCAATTAGATTTCTCCAGTATCAAGTTATACAACGAATATCATAAATGTTAGAGTTTGTTTGTTTGAGAATTATTTTGACTTTGACTTTGACTAAATAACAAGAAAAAAGCAATGGGAGGTTTTCTGACAGGTCTTTAAAAATAAAAATAATAGTTCTAATTAAGACGATAGATGGCGCCAGGTGTACTTCGGATCCACGATTCGTCAACGCCATCTATCGAAGATTTATGAACTATTTTTTTTATTGGCTGTCGGAAAATCCCGCATTGAAGCAATAGACTTGAATAAAAAGGAACCATAGATAAAATGTGCTATTAGTTTAATTAAAACTGAAATTGTGGTCACTCTACAACGTGTGGGACATTATAGCCATGCGTTATCGAAAACATGGCAAGTTGACGAGCATGAATGACAACAAAACATAGTTTACTGCAAAGCAGGCTGAGAGGTCGCGGAAAACACTTCATTCACCTCAGTGTTATCTTGTGTACGGTTTACTGCTAACAGGTGATGTTGGTGCCATGTACCGGAATACTAGGGTATTTGTGTGAAAGTCTGCACTAAACTGGGGTAGACAAACGGGGAAATGCAGATAATTACTAAGATTTATCAAGCAAGGACTTTGGTTTCATTACAAGATCGTAATGACAAAGTTTTTAATAGTTACTTTTTTTTTAATAGACTGTTAAATACATTATTATTGTTACAACAAAAAAAAACAAAACGACAAAACAAAAACAAAAATAACAACAAAAAAACAAAACAAAAACAAAATTTTTCATTTTCTGTTTCATAATTAGACGGTTAAACTTCCGTTTTTATGATATACTAGCTTTCCGCCCGCGGTTTTACCCGCGTTAAATTGGTTTTACCTTAGGAATTAAGTGTTTTCCCGCGGTATAAAAAGTATCCTATGTCCTATTCCAGGGCCTAACCTGAACGTGTGCCAAGTTTCATCCCGATCCGTCCAGTGGTTCAAGCGTGATTCGGCAACAAACATCCAAACATCCAAGCTTTCGCATTTATAATATTAGTAGGATTTTGTTTATATTCAAACACTAAAAAGACTATTTTTTCTATTCATAGAAAACAATCAAAAACCTAAACCTTCGGGCGGGATTTGATCCTCGACCTAAGCGCAGCCAAATTGCCAATATTTAGACCGGAAAGCTAAAGGGTCCTACTCACCGCAGCTGATAATTTTCTATTCTAGTCATGACCCAGATGGCCTCCCATAAAATACTTAAATAGTCTGTTACGTCGCATCATAGACTTTATTTTCAACATTGAAGATTAGAAACGAGCTGCATTGGTCGACATATCAGCTATTAACGTAAATGGATGGATATTCAAGAACATGGTCATTCGGTAACACGTTCCTCTCATATACCTGTTATATCAGACTATTCTGGTCAGTCAGAACCTACGATGCCCATGAGTAACAATTCTCCTCCAATACGCTGATAGTGAAGTATCCGTCTAAGTATTATTTAGTTTTATACTGGGTCTCTCTGTTCTGGACCTGGTGAAGGTCGCGGGAAGCCGCTGGATGTGGGCAGCGCAGGACCGGTCGTTGTGGAGATCCTTGGGGGAGGCCTTATTTATTTATCCTATTATTTATTGTACACAATAAATTGGACAGAAAATAAATACATAGAAAAACGACACAACAGGCACTGCTTATTTCTAAAGAAATGTCTTACGGCAGACCTTTGTCCAGCAGTGGACGTCTACAGGCTGAGATGATGATGATGATGATGGGTCTCTCAATGTTGTTCTTTTATTTTATACTGTTCAAAGGGATTTGATTCTGTATCAATCAAAAACAATTTATTTTATTGATTTTCTGAATTAGTCGACTGTACAGTAAATCTTAAAATTCAATTAGCGTTTCTTTTTTAATGTCAACTTCTTTTTTTTAATTAATACAATTTTCTAGTTGTGTACCTTATGATCCTGCTCAAATAGTACCCTCTATAACAAGATCAACTTTTCTACTTCAGCCCGCTATGGTTGTAAATTGTACACATTTATGGAGCCATGTACGCCATGGGTGGCGCGTAAGACAAACATCTAGACACCTTCCATTAAAATCTCACAGCCTCTAATTCTTGGTGGTAAGTGTGTTTTTTCCGTATTTTTTACGAATTTATATGAAAGACATATTTGGTTTATATAAGTGAGTTTCGGAAAGCGTTATGGCTATTGTAAATCCATCGCGTCGCTAATGTTAATGAGTGATGTAATGATCTAGAGTTTAGATTCTAAGCTGAGGTAGGAGGATAGCTATTTGTGCTTAAAATTTCGTTTAGGATATTTATATTCTTAGTGCCTGCAAGCGTCGGGTAAAGAAACTGAAAATAGGGTTGATTGACTAGTCGATGAACAAATTTTCTAATTTATGTATTTTTATTTTTGTTTTCGGGTCAAATACTTGTAAATGTCTAATAAAAACTCCTCAAAACAATCCTTAGATAAAATGTTTCCGGTTTTAGGGTTCCGTAGTCAAAAAGCAACCCTTATAGTTTCGCCATGTTCGTCTGTCTGTCTGTCCGTCCGCGGCTTAGCTCGAAGACTCTTAGTACTAGAAGGCTGTAATTTGGCATGGATATTGACCATGCCGACAAAGTTGAAGAACAAAGTCTTAAAAAAAATTGTGTTCCTCTGATACACGTGAAATGGGGGTTATTTTTTTATTCACGACTACCTTATCGTATCTTACCTTAACTTTTCAAAAATAATGGAGGTTTGATAAAACCATTTTTCGATGCTAGTGTACGTTTCAGAAATATTTCGATTTAAAATGCTAAATTTTGTTAGAGTCAAGTGGGGACACTTCCTACCAACGAAACCATTTGGAAATGTGAAAAAAAGACGGTAGTAGTGTATGAGGCTTTACAGTTTATCGAATAATAGACAAACTTATAAAATGTACTTGTACAGTCAGCTGACGAGTTAGTTGACCCCCCCTGCTCAAAACCGATGAGATTTTCTCAGGTGATTATTTATATTTTTACATAACATTTTACACACTCATACAGTTTATTAACCTGCACAATTAAACGAAATTTCATGATAAAGCAAAAACAATTACCCAAAAAAAATTCATCGGTTTCGAGCGGGGGGGGGGTCAGCTAATTCGTCAGCTGACTATACAAGTAAGAAATTCGGTACAAATATCATAAAAAATATTTAGATGAATATTAACTTTCTTAAAAGGTACGTAAGTAGTATTGAACAACTACAAAACCCTACACTTTGCGTGGCCCGACACGTGCTTGGCCGGTTATTTCGTCTCCTTTTACATGGAGCACCTTTTAGAAAGCAAAAGCACAAAAGCGAGCTGTCTCTTATTTAATCAATTATTTGAAGGTAATCATAATAGAGAAAAAACATGTTTACTCTAAAATTATATATATTACGACGTGTTAATATGTGTATATGAGTACATTGCCTGACCTTTGTAGCACTATGTGTTGAATTTATTAAAACTTAAGTTAATTCATGTTGAAGAGTAGCTACTGGGCTTAGTTATAAATGATGTAGGTAGGTACTTCGATTCTGAAGGCCAGAATTGAAATTATTCTAAAACAGTTATAGGCGATCAGGTATTGTCGTGTTGTTTGTTTGTTGTGGTTCTATTGCTTAAGTATAAATCCAATAATATAAATCTAGGTGTTGCACGAAATAAGGACACAGCAACTTATATCTAAGTTGCTGTGTCCTTATTTCGTGCAGCAACAGTCCACCAAAGTGATATATTTTTGGTGCGTATACAGCACTAGAGTGGAATTCTCTTCCGGAGTCTGTTTCCGGGGTCTTATAATCTTGTTGTATTCAAGGCAATGAATAGGCATATTTTGGGTGAGCGTGTATCATCTTCGACCTCGTCATCACTTTCCATCAGGTGAGACTGTGGTCAAACGAGAATCTATTTTACATAAAACATATATATATATTTATAAGCTACTTTTTACCGCGGAAAATAATTTTAGTCCCACGGTACAAAAAGGAACAATAGAAACGTAATTGCAAGTGAACAGCTAGTATTCACAAAAATCAATTAATGTGATGTATCCTAGACTGAATCTTTTATTTAAAACCAGACTATCTTTATGGTGGAGATAATTAAAAACGTTTTAATTCTACAATGTGAACATATGAATTGAATTCGTGGTTTATTGGTGCTATTGAAGTATTGAGTCGACATAATAATGTCCGAAGAGCTGCATATCGATAAATATTTAAACAACCTTTATACTTGATACCGTAAAAAAGTAATTTGAAACATATTAAACAGTGTTTTGCCGTGTGATGAAGGCAGAGTAGAATACATTTGTCACCAACCCCTACTCTTCCCGTGGGTGTCATAAGAGGCGACTTAGGGACTACACGTTGAACAGGGAACGGGCAGCAGCGCTCTCTGTTACAGTAACCTTTTAATCTGCGATCTCCAACCCGCCTGCCAAGCGTGGAGATTATGTCCAGCAGTGGACTGTAACGGGCCGTTGATGTTGAAGACAGTGTTCGTGAAACTGAATATACTCCTATTCTGTGTTGTCCTTGTGTAGAATAAAGTATATATTATATTCTCTTCTGAAAACAGCAGCATAAAGAATAAGGATACAAAAAAAAGTAAGTTGTAATCTTGTAATTTATGAACGCGTTTTATCGTTTTGATAGACTAGATATTCAGTTTATAACTTTACAGCTTCTGGAATCAGGTATCTTTTTAAAGTAACTAGTTGTCGGTCCAGCTGAGAATTCTCAAAATGCAATTAGCATTATATAAATAACAAAAAATGGTGCTGTAACTCCCCGACCCTAATGTAAATTAAAACTATGTAGAACAACGTGTGTCTGTTGTAAGACATAGAGAAAGTTATAATAAAAGATTCGAGACGAATTAAGAGAATTTTTGTTTTTTTAATACGTTCTTGTAATGAATTTTTATAATTTTAATACGTTCGTGTAATGAATGTTTTTAATTTTATTACGTTCTTGTAATGAATGTTTTTAATTTTAATACGTTCTTGTATTGAACATTTTTGATATTTCTAAAATTAATAACTCGGAAACTAAAAGAGATAATGCAAAACTAAATGCATACTTGGGGTGCATAGACTGAGATACGTTCGCATTGTGAGTTTCAGAATTATCGAACAAGTTTAGGAAAAGGGCCTGTTGACCTAGCGCGTACCGTCGATGCGTATCGCCAATATACATGGTGGGAGGCAGTCGGCCGTCTAGGAATAGATGGCTGGCGGAACGTTAAGTTCAAGAAAATTTACATTATTATAAAAGTGCAAAAATAGACTAATATAAGTCTATACTTGGAAAACCAAGTGAAATAATTGCCGAACCTAAAGTCGCAGGCGCTGCACAGCCTCTCACTGCCTTTCGACGGGATTTCGGTCCCTGAAGACTGGCGTGCTGCCTGTTTGATATGGGAACGGTTAATTATGCCTCTATGGATGACATATCCCATCCGAGATGGTCAAAAATGAAAATCAAGGGAATCATAGGCTTGACGCACCTAGATGACCTAATGAAAGCGGACACGGCCGCTGGATCAAACTGATCATATAATGCACTATATTTGACCATCTCATAGAGAGCCCTTATCTGACGCATGAAGACGAGGTATAACTATCGCTGCTATGATATTGTTGGCATTGCATGTCTAGCTCTGAACCGCTGATGTATGGGTCGCATCCTAGGCGTGATAAGTACACTAAGTTTACCCCCGATAGTGGAGTTAACAATATCTTAGTGGCTACCTTCAAGACGCAAGTCTGTGGAGATATTTCCGTATCTGACCTATGAAGATGTGGAGTAACCATCGGGCTGCTATGAATGCCGCTACCACTGTATGTCTAGCTCTGAACCGCTGATTGACCGAAGACGCATACAGCGACTTGAATACATAGCCGCGGATGGGGACTTGTCCACAGCCGTGTGCGGTGGACCTCAGACTGATTAGTGTCGATGATGGTCTTTCAAGTCTTAACCCCGATAATGGAGATAGCGGAGGACATAGTGGCTTCCTTCAAGACATAAGTCTGTGAAGAGGCATACTGGAACGAGTTTATTAATTGAGAACGAGAAACTGGACGAGGACTGCTCTGGCTAATATCATCATGTATGATTTATTACTGAATCAACTGTGCGATGTAATATCGACACATATGGTTGCAAGGAGAGGAGGCTCATAGTCCAGCAGTGGACTGGACGAGCGATGATGAAGGCTGTAAAACTATATTCAGAGCGATAGCTGAAATGAGTCTTTAGATTCATATGCGGTCTCAGGCACGGAGACGCGCGGCGGAGATATGTATATATGGAGATATGAAGTTGGAGCAGATCTGCCCTGGCAGTACCGTTCAGATAGACGGAGATCCAGTATGCAGGAGCAATCCAGATATGAGACCCACAGTCAGTAGCAGCTGTGAGGTCATCCCTTCGAGCTTGCTCGTTGGAAGATGGTTTACCATCATAGGCGCTGGTTCACGTGTGGACTATCCTATAAACACACCCTTGAACGCAATACGTTGGACACTTCGGTGGAAGACAGGATTAGCCTCCTAAAAGGTTACCACAGCGGCTCAGCCGTATCGGGAACGCTACGGCTAGTATCGATTGGACGTAGTCCACTAGCTTCGGCTTACCACGAGAAGCTTATGCTTTCAACGAAGAGACTTTGGTCTCCTTCCATCGCTTAAGGCGCACCGGTCGGACCAGAGTCCGCTGTAGACAATCCTTCGGGATTGTCTATTATTTTAACCTTTTTCCTACACCTCTGTGGTGAGGGGAGGACAGGAGCATTCTGAAGGACAGAGTGGGAAGTGACTCACAGAGAGCGCGTTGGTGGAGCGTTTATTCTCACTCGTCTCGTAAATGCTTTAACAGTTAGTTTGCTGTAAAGGTGTGAGCGTATCGGGTCTTTGCTGCTAGACTGCTGTCTTGCTCGGGATCTGGGGTCTTAGCAATCAACTAGCTGAAGGAACTAAAACTAGTTCCTTCGTCAGGGCTGGATCTTGCTAGATCTTGCTGGATCCCTTGTGTGATGGTAGTATGGAAGACACAGAGAGATTATGTAACTGTATTTTTCGATACGGTTGACATAGCTTAAGGAAAAGGGTATCCCGGTGCGTAGAGCTAGGATGGTCGTCTCCAGGAAGTATCATTAGAGAAACTTGGTTATTGATCATTCTGTTGAGGAAATGCCCCTCAACGAAAGTTCCTCTAAGAACTAGAAGTTCTATTTAGAACTACAGACGACACACCCGTCGCCGGCTCTAAGGACTCGCTGAGGCAGTCCTGGAGCCATCTTTTTATACCTTTTAAATTACATATATCATGTAATAATCCTTGTGATCCATTTCAGGAATCTGGGCTCTTATTGCAGAAGTAATAAACTTCGAAGTTCTTTACAGAATACGAAGTTAGTATTGCTTAATAAAGTCGCTGGGATTTCCTGGTGACTTTATTCTTTCAGTCCGCGAACATGGGTAATCAGGAGTAGGCTGCTTGCCGGCTGGCAACTGATACTCCTGTGTTCGGGCGAGAGATAGGGACGAATCTGTATATAGGAATAACATAGAAGTTGAGTAGGCGACTCTATGTTTAATTCCGCAGTTAGAAAACATAATATAAAGACGATCACATTGTAAATTTCTAAAAGAGTTTGGGTTACTCTCACAACGTAGTAAGGATCTGCTACTAGATGATCAACGGCCAATTTTGATTATTATTTTAGAGATGAGATGTTCAGTTACAGTGCCTTATATACGCGCAAAATATTTACGTATTTACTAAATATTATGTTAGACTCTAATAACAAATTCACCACAATTTCGATATAACTTTAGAACTGTGTCCCAACACTAGCAAATAGGAAGAGTTTTGTGACGGCCGTGTGATGTCAACTCGACGTTATAAAACTAATTAGAGCTTTTCGGTCATTTATAGCTCTTATACGACTAAAGTCAATAAATATCGTGAACTTGAGGTTTTAGTGACAAAACACAAAAGAATATCAATGGGTGTGTATCCAATCTTCTTTGAGTCGTCATGTGCCATCTTTGTGTCTTTGCAGACGGACTGCAAGAAGCAGTCAGAAAACATACTGCATGCGTACTGCATACTATTTTGAACTGCGCTAAACAACAGAACAGCCTCTACGAATGGGCATTGGTCGAGCCCTCTATTGCCCTTTTTTATACCTCACCTTTGACGCTAATACAATTTTTTACACAACTATCGTTGATTTCAAGATAGTCGGACTCAAAATTAAAATAATTAATGGACGGCTTTCAAAATTTTATATTTCTGTCTGTCAAAAACAAACGTCAAATCAGCCAGTTAAAACTGTTACAAACTCTTTCGCCGCCTTTTTGCTGCTAAAATACTATATAAATGCAGTATGTCTGTGTAAACGCTTTTATGACTAGTTTACATAGCTTTTAGTGTTTAGGAGTGCGCATTAAAGCTAATAAAATGGCGAAAGCTTTTAGTAATTTAGTGCCTTTCAAACAGACGTTTGCTTTTCTTCCGGTTGACAGTTATTTTACAAAGATTGGCAAAACACTAGCTGGTGAGACTACTAATTATTATTATTTTAAGCTGTCCCATAAAAAATGTGAATATAACCCGATTTTTATAACTGTGCATCTGTCAACGTCAAAATATTTGCATGTTGGTAGATTTGGTATCCGTTTTGTTAGGCGTCGGCGGAGGTGATGAAGTAAGCGGGAAAAAAAAGCGCGGGAAACTTCGTAAGCGTTAGACGTTTTCTGGCTTTTGGAAAATTAATTTTTCGATTTTTACTGTGTAAATAGATAAGAATAGTCTGGTTGTATAGTTCATTATTGTATTTATTGTCCATAGTTTATTGTGTATTGTATTTAGTGGAGATTTATGGTAAGATTTTTGTAAATATTTGTTATATACGTCCCGTTGTATGAACGAGCCCCCCGATCCAAATCGGGGGGATGCAGGCAGACTTTCGTCTGGCCTGAATCTCCCCTCGGGATCATTTATCACTGTAGTTTCCCAAGATGAATTTAGTAAGATGGACACGGATGGTTCTGTATCATCCCGGACTGGTGAAAATGGACAGACAGGAGTAGGACGGAAACGAACGCGATATATCAAAATCTGTTGCGAATGTACTAAACGAAGAAGGAATAAGATTAATGGTCAGCCAATTATTGGTGACTATTGTCAGTGCGCTAATGTTCACAATGATGAAAATACACTTTTGATAAAAAAGATAACTCCATTAAAGGGAACTGTTATGAAGCCATCATCTGACCATCAATCTCATGTACCAGTTATAAATGCCCATTCTGTGGACCCTCAGTCCCAAACAAATCCTCAAATCTCGTCGACGTCACCATCGTCAGTGCAACAGGAATCTCGTCAAATAGGCCGCGGTATATATTTATCAACAGATACGGCTCCATATTTAATTCACGTCCAACGTATAGAAACTGCCCCCAATGATGGTACCATCCTGCACCCCATTTCTTTCGGAAACTTTTTAAAAAAGAATAACTTCCAAAACATTATCCCTGGAAGCGTGAAAAGAATTGGCAGAAATCGCTGTGCGGTCGCGTTCTCAAAATATATGGATGCTAATAATTTCTTAAATTGTGAACTTTTAAACGTGCATAAATTCAAAGCCTTTTTGCCAACTTTTAATGTCACTAGGATGGGTCTTGTGCGTGGAATCCCCGCAGATTGGAATGAAGAAGAAATTATTGCTAACATCTCTACACCTATATGCTGTGGAGATATTATAAAAGTTAGACGCTTAAATTATAAAGTTTATGTCAATAGCTCCAGTACATGGAAACCATCCCACTCTGTAGTAGTAACTTTTGATGGTCAGGTCCTACCAAAAGGAATATACATGTGTTATAATGCACTTCCAGTGGACACATATGTGTACCCAACAATTCAGTGTTTTAGATGTTGTAAATATGGCCATACCAAAACACAATGTCGTTCAAAAATGCCAAAATGTTTCAAATTTGGCGAAGAGCATTTAGGAGAATCTTGTTGCAAAGAGGAAGATTCTGCATTTTGTGTGATGTGTGGAAGTTTTCACTTTGCAACTAATAAACTCATCCCACGTTGCCCTTATTTCTGAAAGACTAAATTCTTTAAACAATAATTCCAATCATGGAGTCAATAATTATTCAATGGAATTGCGCAAGCATAATACCTAAGAAAAGTGATTTGATATATTTAATTAATAGGTATAATCCTATGACCATTGCTCTTTCGGAGACATGGATTAAGCCGGGATATTTATTTAATATTCTGGGTTACTCATGTCTCTGAGAAGATCGATTCGACGGATATGGTGGTGTCGCCATATTGGTCAAAAACTCTATCCCGTTTTCTCAATTAACCTTCTCTTCACGTTCGTATAGTGACGTCATAAACTTAGTTGGTATACAAATTTATAATATTTCAATTGTTTCTATATATCTTTCACGTTCCTCTTCAGAGGTTCTTAACGAAGTAAGTAATTTGTTCCAAAATTTAAGTAGACCATTTTTAATTTTAGGAGATTTTAACTGCCACCATCAGATGTGGGGAAGTGGAATTACAA
This sequence comes from Carpatolechia fugitivella, assembly GCA_951230895.1. NCBI lineage: Eukaryota > Metazoa > Arthropoda > Insecta > Lepidoptera > Gelechiidae > Carpatolechia > Carpatolechia fugitivella. Next base: position 3,906,343 of record OX579658.1, read on the forward strand.
ATTCAGAGGGAGAGCACTTAGTTGAAATCTTAGACTTAAATAATTTATGTATATTAAATACAGGCGCCCCAACTCGTCGCACAAAACCTGGTGAAAATGTTAGTGCAGCTGATTTATCAATTTGTTCTCCAGATTTAGCGTCTTCATTTTCTTGGTCTCCATATACTTCGACTTTTGGAAGTAATCATTTTCCACTTATACTTTAGTCAGAAGACGAAGAAGGTTGGCGTCTAATTGAAGGTGGGCTTTGTATTTCTATACAAAGCCCACCTTCAATTAGACGCCAACCCCGGCTTAAATATAAATTAAATAATGTTGACTGGACTGCTTTTAGTAACCTCGTTGAAAGCAAAATTTCTTCCTTGCCTGAAATAGTTCGAGGGGGTGAGACGGACTCTAATAATGCTTTAGCAAAATGTTTATTGGAAGCTGCAGAACAGTTACTTCCCCGTAAAGATAATTCATCAGGAAAAATTCCTTTTCCACCATGGTGGAACAGGGATTGTGCGGAGGCAGTGAAAAAAAGAAAAGAAGCTGAAGAATTTAGAAGTGCTCAGTAATGTTATGAAATCAACCCAACAGTTTCTTAGGGATAGGAAACGGGAAAGATGGAGAGCATTTTGCGCTTCTCTCTCCCCCAAAACGTGTACTTCGGTTGTATGGAAAAATATAAAACGATTTAGGTCTGCATTTAATGATTTGTCTTCATTCCTCCCAATACCTTCAACTGTTATTAACGATTTCTTGGATAGATTAGCGCCACCAACGATCCCACAAAAAGACTCTTTTTCTCCCTTTGAATCATCTTTACCCAATAATGTATCCCCTTTAGAATCACCATTCACCCTTTATGAACTGAAAGGAATACTTTCAAATGTTAGAGACTCCTCCCCAGGTGAAGATGGGATTCCTTATTCTTTTTTAAGTAATCTCAGTGATAATGCTTTAAATTATTTTCTTAGTATCATAAATTCTGTTATGTTGTCTGGTAATATTCCTCCCTCTTGGAAGTCGCAAGACATAATTCCAATTAAAAAACCCAATAAACCTCTTAATGATGCGGCATCCTTCAGACCCGTAGCTTTACCATCAGTTTTTTCCAAAATTGCTGAACATTTAATAAAGAACCGTTTAGAGTGGTACATAGAACATAACCAGTTACTAACTAGTAGTCAGTATGGTTTTCGAAAAGGTAAATGTACCATAGACAATATAAGTATTCTCACTACTGACATCCATTTTGCATTTACATTTAATAAAACAGTTGTTGCTGCTTTTTTGGATATATCACCAGCGTATGATAATATTAGTTATTATTTCGATCCTAAAAAGAAAACTGATTGAATTAGATGTTCCTTTTATGCTTGTTAATTTTATTATTAACATCCTTTCAGTCAGATCAATATCACTAGTTCTTAAAGATTCCACAAAATTATCTCGTTATGTTTATAAGGGCTTACCGCAAGGGTCAGTACTGAGTCCGATCTTATATAATATTTACACATATGATCTTGAGTCCTCACTTGCTGGTTCGATAAACGTTTTCAGTATGCTGATGATCTCCTTTTATACATAGAAGATAAATGTCCTCACAATGCATGTTCAACGTTATCTTCCTCGCTCAATACTTTGAAGATTTGGTAAGATAAAAATGGCAAGACCATTTTTATCTAATTTTTATAAATTTGGTTATTTATCAACATCTAAGAGCCAAGTAGTGGTATTTTCTAGAAGTCGAACAATCCCAGAAGTAAATGTGTTTTATAATAATTTACAATTGCCAATAGTGAATCCAGCTAAATTTTTAGGTGTAATTTTGGACAGGAAACTTACAGGGGTTCAACATTTTGAATACGTAGTAAAAAAGTGTGAACGGTTACTTAACATTATGCGCTGTCTCAAAGGAGTGTGGTGGGGAGCTCATCCATTCTTATTAAAACTTTTATATAACGCTATGTTGAGATCCGTTCTAAATTACGGTACATTTTTATTGGAAGGTGGAAGCATATTAGGTATAAAAAATCTTGACTTGATACAGTCAAAAGCGCTACGCATTATTTCCGGTGCAATGCGATCCAGTCCGATAAACGCATTACAGGTAGAATGCTGCGAGCCTCCTTCAAAAATCAGAAGACAATACTTGTGCGATCGCTTTTTATTTAAGTCAATACAATTTTCGAATCATCAACATCATTTAAAACTAGTATAAACACATCCAGATACTGGCGCTGTAAGTCTACTCCTTGTCTCATCAAAAGTTACCGTAAACTTTTACAAATCCAAACCCGCTTGCATCGTTCACCCTCGCTACCTTTATTTCAGTCTCGATTTGAACCCTTGATATTATCACCAGACATAAGATATAACATAGGCTTGAATAAACACGATATTGAGGCTAACACCTGTTTTATTTCTAGTATCAATCAAGAAAATTGGCATAACTGGCAACATATATTTACGGATGCGTCAAAATCATCTCCAACAGACTGTGTTGGGGTGGGTATATACTATACGAAGTATAAATTAATTCAAAAAATAAAACTCCCCCCGGAGGCTTCAGTTTTTACTGGGGAATGCTTTGCCATTTTAAAAGCATTAGATTTGATTTTACTAATGAAACTAAATAAAACAGTAATATTTTCTGATTTGAAAAGTTCTTTACAAACAATTGATAAATTTACATTTAATTAAAGCCTTTTTATCCTACTATAATAGAGATTCGCAATAAGCTTCACTTGTGTGAGTCTAAAGGTCTGACAGTCGTATTTGCATGGGTTCCCAGTCATCGTGGCATTAAAGGTAATGAAAGGGCTGATCAGTTGGCTAAAGAGGCTGTACAAGATGGAGACCTGTTTCCATATGAAATTTTTTGTCACGACTTGGTTAACCTGCCTAAAGTCTACCTCCAAGAGTCTTGGAGATTTCTTTGGACAGAGACCAGTCAAGTAAAGGGTAAGTCTTATTTTAAGATTCAGCCTATCATTCCATCAAAACCTTTGTTCTCGAAAGTCAAATACTCAAAATTAATAACTTCAACTATTATACGAATGCGATTGGGGCACGTATGTACCCTTCACCATCTAGCGAGACTCCATATCAAACACTCTGAAATTTGTGAATGTGGCGTAGATGTGGGGGATTTGGACCACATATTTTTTTCTTGTACATGATATCGTTCTTCCTTCCTCCTGTCCCTCCAGACTCTTCATGTTCCTTTGCCTACTCGTATGTCTTGTCTCCTTAAGAATCCTCTTGATTATTGTAATATATTATCATCTTTTATAATAAGTAATAATATTTAGATTTAGATATTTCCATTTATTAGTCCTTTTGTTTAGTTATTATTATTTACCTATTTTTATACTAATTTTATAACCTAAAAAACCTGACTATCCTTTCCAAATTCCTGTTTCCTTATTCGCGTTCAGTTTCCCTACCTTGACTTGACACTGGCACAAAGTCTACTAGTGCCAAAAAAAAAATAAGCGGGCGAATGAATTCAATGCCACCAACATGACGATTTTGACAGCTTGAAGTGCGAAATATTCTTCAGCAGATGGTTTTCAGCTGTAAAAAGTAGCATAATTATATGACTTTCTGATCCATTTACCGTCTCTAAATAAAAAGATACGTGTCAACGATTATGAGACAATTAAACAAAGTAAATGTAAAAATAAGGGTTTTAATCTTCTTCAACAATAGTGAAAATGCAAGTAGATAATAATATTATTTTTGGTAAGCAAATGTCTATCTGCGACGACGACCCTGTGAGCTGTGTCGGCGCGCTCGCGCCGGTCCCAATTCCTCGACACCGCCGCCCGCCCCGCGCCCCGCGCGGCGCGGCGTGTGTCGTAGACATCCTGGGGGGCCCTTGGAAGGAGCTGAAGAACCCACAGGACTCACGGCTGCTTCCAAGCCTTCTTCTCCTCCTTCTTCTTCTTCTTTTTCTTCTTCATGTAACAGGGGGCAGACCCTGTTCAGTGCTCGCCTCTCGATCCCTCTGCTCGTCACGAAATCGGCGACTCTGGCCATTCCGTCCTTGCCGGGGTAAAGGCGATGAATGCGTGCCAGTTTCCACTTCATGGGTGGTAGATTGCTCTCTTTAAAGACCACCATCATACCTTCTTTCATGTCTCTTTTAGGGTATCGCCATTTTGTTCTCTTTTGTAGTTCAGACAGGTATTCGCTTTGCCATCTTTTCCAAAAGTTGTCCCTCAGGGCTTCGATCAGCTGATAGCGCGTCTTGATCTTCATCTCAGCAGCGGCGGGAGGCGACGGCAGTGACATCAGCGGCCGACCAATGAGGAAGTGCCCTGGGGTTAGAGGAGAAAGGTCTTGTGAGTCGGGTGACAAAGGAGTAAGGGGTCGGGAGTTGAGGACAGCTTCGATTTGTGTGCAAAGTGTGCTCAACTCCTCGTACGTCAAACTAGCGTTTCCTACTATACGTTTCATATGCGATTTAGCGCTCTTTATGCCAGCTTCCCATAAACCACCGAATGTGGGAGAATAAGGAGGATTGAAATTAAATTTAATGCCCTCCTCTGCAGTAAATTCATAAATAGACTTTATGCTTGATTGTAATGCTCTACCAAGTTCATTATTAGACCCAACAAAGTTTGTTGCATTATCGCAAAAAATATTACTAGGTTTTCCTCTGCGAGAAATAAACCTGCGGAGACAAAAGATAAAGGCGTTCGTGCTTAAATCACTTACGATTTCTAAGTGAATGGCTTTCGTACAAAAGCAAACAAAGAGGCACATATAACATTTTGTAATACGATTTCCGCGACCTTTCTTACTAGAAATCAAGAATGGACCCGCGTAATCTATACCGCATAATTGAAACGGATAGTTTGGTGTCACTCTGCCCGCCGGCAGGTGGCCCATCAACGGCTCCATCGCTTTGCCTCGAAAACGCGTACATATTACGCACTGTCGTGTTATTTTACGAGACAGTGTCCTCCCCCCCAGAGGCCAAAACTGATCTCGAAACGAAGCGAGGAGCAGCTGTGGGCCAGCGTGCAGTAAGCGAAGATGCTCGGCTCTCATCAACAACTTAGTGAAATAATGTTTTCCATCCAACAAAGCAGGATGCTTCTTATTGAAGTTATAACTTGTGTTTTCGAGCCGGCCACCAACTCTCAGCACGCCACTGTCGTCGAGGAAGGGAGACAGCTATGAATTATAGACTCGAAGGTATCTCGGTATTCCAGCCACGAAAAATAATTACCATCGAAAGTGGGTAGTTTTATAATTGGCAGTTTAACATTCAAATTATCACCACAATTGGAGCTAGAACCCCTGTTATCTTGATTTTCGTTTGTCAAACTATGTAATTCAATTAATGACCTAGCTTCACCCATACTAGAATAAAATTGTTTTTCTGTAAAATCTCTCTCCTTAAGTTGTTCGTCAAGAACACTGCATAATAATTCAATTTGGTTTTGATATTTCTCAAATTCCGCGAACAAAGATTCTATTTTATCTACCCGAACGCTTAACTCTTTTATTTGTGAATCAGTAATTGTATTAATTTTAACTTCCTTCAAAGTCGCTAAATAATTACAAAAATTTGTTAATCTACTTCTCACAGAACCTCTTTGTCTAATAAGATCTTTAAATTCCTTAGTATCTTCTGCCATTATGATAACGAATTAAATTTACTAGTAATAAGTTAAAACGTTAGGGCAAACAATAAACGAAAAGGTATAATGTGCATCAAACCAAACACGAAGTCCACGTAGCGTGCGTAGCAAGTAGAGAAGCGGCAGCGTACGGGAAGCGGCGGAACGTAGCGCGCGCGCACCGCGATGAACGACGCACCACGATCCAGTCCCTGGAATCGTTGGCCGATAGTCTTAGAATCGAGCTAATAATTAGGTACGTTAGTACCTAAGTATGCAGTGAAGGTAGGAAACTTTGAGCTAAATGAAGCTAAAATAATGAAAAGTGCATAGAATAAGAATAGTAATAAGAGAATAGTTCGATATTACGGTAGGGTAGTAGTTAACATAAAATTAGGGTACAATTAAGCAAGTAGAATGAGTCGAATTTATGATCAGGTAGTTTTAGTAAAATAAGCCAACGTCGTCGTCTGCTTATCCTTGGCCCCACCAAAGGGCTCGAGCCTACCTTGATTAGGAGTAGTTACAATAAAATATTTAAGGTAAGAAAAATAATTTAAATTATGTAAGTGTAGGTATTTAAATTACGATGAATAAGCATTTATTTTATGTGTAAATGAAAGAACAAAAGAAAGAAACTGCTTAGCGGCGAAGAAAGAAATGCGTTTCACTATTTTATGAGTGATTCTATGAATAATTATTATTAATTTAGCAATAAGCCTTACGAGAAGAAAATAATTTCGCAAGCAGTGAATAATTACGTATTTATAAAAAATAGCAAGTAGGAACACACGTATTGCACTGAATTATGCTACGTACTTACGTGTTGGTAAGTTCCTATTAGACTGGAATAACTAGTTTTATGTAAATCGGAACGAGCAACACGTATACACACTTATCAAAGGGATATTTTTAAGGAAAAAGAATAGGAAAACACTGGCACTCCCCTGGTAAAGCTGACTTGAAGTGAAGCCGTTGATCGCCCAAGGTCAGCGCGCCCGTCGATTTCCTTTGTTCTAGTGGTATGCCACGTCTCGCGCGTTCCAGAACCGCGTGCCGAAGTGATGACGGCAAATTCGTGTCCTGTCACGGTCGCCAGAATAATTGTCAACGATTATGAGACAATTAAACAAAGTAAATGTAAAAATAAGGGTTTTAATCTTCTTCAACAATAGTGAAAATGCAAGTAGATAATAATATTATTTTTGGTAAGCAAATGTCTATCTGCGACGACGACCCTGTGAGCTGTGTCGGCGCGCTCGCGCCGGTCCCAATTCCTCGACACCGCCGCCCGCCCCGCGCCCCGCGCGGCGCGGCGTGTGTCGTAGACAATACGTCTGTATTGTTTTGTTACTTTCTTACTGCGTGTTTTTTCAAAAGATTCATAAATTTTTAACACAATTTTTAGCATCTATAAAATGCGCCTAAAAAGCATTCGATTGCACCGATTTAGATAGAATGCACGTACGTGATGTAGTCTTATAATTTTTTGGTTATCATTTTGTTCATGTCGTATGTTCTTTTCAGAAAAACATAAAATTGTTGGAGCTTTGCTGCCAGAATCGCGGGCTACGATGCTTCGAAATGAGAATACGTCTTGTAACAGTCACTTTGCCTTTATAGGTTATTTTACCTTATAGATAGTCCTCTTTGTTCCTAACAATATTTATTAACATCAATTATTAAAATTAATACTTTACTCGTGGAGCACGTAAGTGTTCACGTTAAAATACCTTTCTGGGTGGTTCAAGGTGTAAAATAATACAAAGTGCTATTATTTGTGGCGAGGGGCAACAATATACCACTTTCTCACATCCAATGACAAATTGTGGGTGAATTAATACCGCCACGCGTAGGGTTGCCATCTGTAAATAATATATTTTTTTGAATGGTACTAAGCAATACGTGAAGGAAAAACGTGCGTATAATTAAGACTATAATTTCTTTTTATTAATTATTTCTCTTTCTTTTTTTCAAAATATATACAAGTCAAATTCGTAGCTTTCTACTAGGAGATGCCAAAAAGCACAGACTCAACCCATAAAACCGAAATTTCCAACAAATTATATATTGCCATTCACATAGCAACCGCTCCCACCATCGCCGTCGCTAGGAATGCATAAGTATAACACTCATGTTATTACATTACAGGCTTCATTTGGGCCGATCCTCTCCATCCCATTTTTCATCCTGGCAACGTCCTAGAGTCCGCCAAGGCCCGTGCCTATCTGAAGAGGCCCCTAACCTAGTCTTTAAACCACCTGCTCAACCCCTCGTAGCCCGAAGGCCGGTTATAAAAAAAGAAATTACATCGTGCGTCGCGTGTTCGTCGTTGCAGAACGGTGCTCCGCTGGCTACGCCGTAGCACTTGCTACAACTTGCTACGAGCGTAAATTCGATTTTACAAATACACATTTAAATATGCATTTAACAGATCAACATCAACAACATCAACAGACCGTTACAGTCCACTGCTGGACTATGAGCCTTCTCCCCTTAAGTGGAGGGATTTGCCATAATCTCCACGCTTGGCAGGCGGGTTGGAGATCGCAGATTAAAAGGTTACTGTATCAGAGAGCGCTGCTGCCCGTTCCCTGTTCAATGTGTTGTCCCTAAGTCGCCTCTTACGACACCCACGGGAAGAGTAGGGGTTGGTGACAAATGTATTCTACTCTGCCGTCACCACACGGCTAAACACATTTCACAACGGCATAACAGATAGTAAAAACTTTTTGTCGACACAGTTCTAGTAGGTATATTTATCTGGTATAGTTGTAGTAAGTAAGTAAGTAAAAACACTTTATTGCACACAAAAGGAATATAAAACAATAAAACAAAAACATATTATTAACATATTATTTATCTGGTATAGTTGTAGTTTATTTTACCTATTCACAGTTCAACATGAGTTATGTCATGAGTTGAAATTTTCTGCAGATTGCGCTGTCGTTGGTACCAAGTTTCTATTTTAATTATTTTCTTTAATAAATTGTACCATGAAGCTATTTCTTGAGTTCTTGACTGCCCTTAAGTCGTTAAGTTATATTACTTACTGCCTTTTGTCTGGACTGGCCTCATTGATTGTAATGAGAATCTTGCCAACCCTACCCTAACCACGTGTGTCCGAATAAATCAAACTTGTGAATCTCACAGCAGGTTGTACTGAACGCATCCTATTAACAACATTACCTTTCCAACTCATTAAACTATAAACCTAAGCAAATGTAACTCAAAATCTTTTTCAACACACGCAATATAAGTTTGTCGGAGCGCAAAGGTAACAGTGCATTGTATGGGGATTCTGTGGCAGTGACATAAAGGGCATAATGGATTGATTTGTGGTTGCAATGCTGGTGCAAAATGTATCCCAGTTCAGGATGTCATTGGTCAGTGTCTTCACGATGAACTAGGGTTGGGTGTATCGAAATAATGAGATATAAATCAGGTAATAAAATATAATTATAGGCGATCGAGAGTAAAGTACCTACGCCAGACCAAATTCTTATTAGCTATAGGACCACTAAGGACAACAAATAATATAATAATATGATTAGTCAGTTTTAAAACTACTTTCTTTAGGAAATTATTTAATGTCGGCGACAATAAAGTTTGATAGAAAGATCACACTAATATTATAAATGTGAAAATATATTTGGATGTTTAGATGTTTGTTCCGCTATGATGAAATTTGGAATGGATATAGTTTGTACTCTGGATTAAAAAATAGGATACTTTTTACGGGAAAAAAATCCAATTCCCACGGGAAAATCTTACATAACGCGAGCGTAGTCGCGGGTGGACAGATTGTAGAACATAATTCTTTTAGCTATAGGACCATCGACCGTCATTTTTTTCTTGTCAGAAATGAATATCGTTTGGAGAAAAAGACATGAAAAAAAAAATGGTATTGAATTTAAATGTGGAATAATGTGGATGGATTGTTGCGGGAGGACGACCAAAAAAAAGAAGGTAGAGTTGTGTGAAGTATGATATGTTTAGGAAGGGTGAGAGTGTTGAAATGCCGGCTCCAAGTAATGTATGGAAGAAATAACATACAGCGCCGACCCCAAATGATGAGGCAAGGGCAAGCAAATGTTGATAATTATTTTTTTTTTAGCCACGGATCAACAATCTTCCCTTAGCCCAGCCCTGATTCGATAACACAGGGTGTTCACAGTTGCTCATGCTGCCGCCAATTACAAGGCGTCCAGCGGCGAGCAAAGTGCGCCCGCGCTCGCGTTCCGCTAATTTGACAAATCGAACACTCTGTATATAGCAAACGCGTCCATTGACAAATAGGACGCCCTGTATACAACAGCGACGTTCATTACCGAGAGGATATTGATAATCTGGTTCATTCTGTGATATTAATGCTCTTGCGATGTTATAGGTCTCTTGTATACGGGTTCCTTGCTGGGTGTTGTCTCTTCTCTTGTGTTATTGGCCTCGATTCTGGATGTCACGTTCTAATCCTTAATTTAAGTTAGTCCGTCCTTTTTACCTCTTAAAGATTGAAAAGGGACAGGAGATGGCCATCCTAATATTAGAGCTATCAAACATCGAATTTGAACCTTATGGCCGTGTTGATTGCACAATTTTAGAGAGCACTAAAACATGCGTCTTAAAAATCTCTTAAACTGACAGCTATGCCCTTATTTTAGGTTATCATTCATTCAAATTAATATCATTCGTTCGTCACCTCTCTTTCGTTGGTCATAAAAACGAAGATGATAGCTGGATTTTAAAATTAGAATTAGATCATGACATCCCGAATCGAAGCCATTGTAAAGCGTCGGCGAGGTACTATATTTAAACACTCTAATATATTTTTGGACATAGAAATCGTATGAACTTCAGTGAAGGAAAATACTTAGATCGAGTAAGTACTGCACACACCTGCGAAGAAATTTTAATCGGTATCAGAAGGCGATCAATAATTTGATGATAGGTAATTCTTATTAATCAATACATTACCGAAGATGAAATTTGTATGGTCGCTCGTAGACCTTACAATACAACTCATATGAAGAAGAATACAATGATATGACCATAAATTGTTAGGTACCAGTCAAAAAACTAATTTTAATATAAAGCTCTTTAAAAATATTCGAAGTAACTTTTGTTTTGAAAGTTTCGACACACCCTAAAATCAAATTGAAATTCTTTCACATTAAGAAGTGCCTACAAGAGATAGTCCGAGAGTCAATGTTTGTTTAAGATTATTCTATAATGTAGACCAAGAGTCGTCATCAAGCTCTCGAACAACTCAATCGCCCTGCACTGCAGTATCTGATATTATTTTTCTCTATATTGAAGAGTTCATTAAAAATTCACGCACTATACGCCCACGGGTTATAGGGAAGTTGTTGAAGATCACCATAAGATCCTAGACTAGAAAATGTTTGGACAACGCAGGAAAAAAATCTAAGTGTTTGTTATTGTTAGCAGTGCAGGTCACTGCATGATTGTATTGATTGTAGACACTTTAGAAATATATATTTTTTATTGTATTAATTGGAATGATTATTTGAAAGTCGTCACTTGATATTTGCGGAATAAAATGTAAAATATATTTTCTATAGGTAAAATAACAGACCATATAATCTATGATCCCTGGGTAAAATCATTACAAAAAATCGTAGTAAAATAATATTCTCTTATCTTAACCTTTCCCAAAATAATTACTTCACTGTGATAAATACACGCTTTTACCATTCTTACATTTTGCAGTCTTTTCCACTGTGCTCACTACTTTAAAAATAATCTAATGAATGTCGAAAAACGCTATAGCCGATAGCCGAGGCCAAAAATCTAAACGTTTCGTCAAGTCTAAAATGAGCTTAGAAATTGATAGCAAGAAAAAAGGCATTGCGGAATCCTAAAGGTTTTCTAATCCGTGTAATCTGTTGAAGGTGCTCTTGATAGAAGTGTGTTGAGACGTTGTTTCAGTTCGAGGACCTTGGAGCATGGACCAGTGCGATATCGAGAGCGGGACCGGGTAATGGCCGAGATTCCCAGACGGGATGACTTGCTTGACACGAGACCAGGTATGAATGGATATGTTTCGTATACGGTCAGCTATGTATGCCCTTCTTCATCGTGTGGGTTGTAAGGTCGACAACCGACCTCACAAACCCTAGTGCCAGTGTTATAGAGCCGCCAAAGGCCACTGATATGGCTCATGTAACGACTAGATAGTAGCCGGGAGTCATTAAATAATAACGAGTCCGCACGGTCTCTACACCGTACATATTTTTATGCAGACGCGGCAGCCTACTTTCGGCCACGCGCTGCAGTGTTCTTTAAATACTAAAATCATTACAATAACTTTTAAGTGCATTACCATCTCGCGAACTAGCAACATCTCAAGGAAAGAATCGCCAAATTATAACAGTTTTGTATAATAGGGGATCGGACTGTTCACCATATTTTATAAATTTACCATATTTTATTAATTATTTTTAAAATATAGATTAGTAACAGACGATTCGCGAAGAAAAAAACAGAATCGGTCGAAAAACTAATTTACAGTGATTTTTTAAAGTTTCAATATGTCTGCCTCTTTCAAAAACGATTTTTTGTATGGAGATTATATTATGGCGTTACTAACAAATGACGTCACAAGTAGGTATGTGCCTCTCTGTCTAATCTTGAATTTCAAACCTTTATAACTCGGTCAATTTTAAAGATAAAGCAAAAATTATTTTGGTGTTCGATAGCAGAAACTAAGAAGTTTGGATTTATAAAATAAAATAAAAGTAGTCCGATCCCCTATTATATTACTTTACATTATACTACTTTTACTACGTTTGTGTGATCTTTCTCTTCGCGGCGCTCCACAACAGCTAGCAGCCTTACAACCTGCTGGATCCACACACAACTCAAATGTACGGGTCTCACTTGACTCGTACAGACTCTTATGACAATTTAATACAATTTCAAATCATCTTGTAGAGTGAGTAGGAACTGATAAATTGTTTACCTCTACATTGTAAGCTGATATACGTAAATAGTACACATGAGTATCATAATAAACATGTAAATAGCGCGTCTTGTGTCCTGGTGATTCTTCCGGTCGAGCAATACTGCACCGCGGTAAAACCTCTACTTTACAACCCTGATCATTATTCTAATATGTGACATCTAAGCCAAGTCCTTCTAACTACAGTCGATCTAACTCGCTTTCTATAGATTCAAATTAATATCTTAAGATAGAGCCATAGTGGTGAAATACAATAACCGAAACTATTCGTTTATTCCAAGATCCGACTCTGGAATAAATATCGACTCCCTTTCAAACCATTTTAGCTAGAATAATCTCGGAGCTAGAACAGAATTGGAAAATGGAGAGCTGTGAAATGATGAGAAAAAAGAATAAGTTTATCAAATTGAGATTTTAAAAACGAATTTTTCATCCTATCTATTCAAAAAGTACATACTAGCGCCAAAATTCTATCTTTCGCTCGGCTCTGGATTCAAAATAGCACCTTCGCCATAAAAATATAACTTTGCGCCCTCGTCATTAAATCTACTGCCCCTGTACTGTCGTGTTCTTTATGAATGATTGAAATACGGTCCATCTTATATCATTAAGACATTATCGAAATAACGATAAATTTGCTAAGCGATTAATTATTTCATCATCATCATCATCATCAGCTTCCTATCACCCACTGCAGGGCATAAGCCTCCTCTTTTTCGTGCCAACCTTTGCGATCTTGTGCACACCTCAGCCAAGACTTTCCAGCAACCCGCTCTATATCATCGACCCACCTAGTTGCAGGTCGACCGGGTCGTCTTTTCCCCTGCCTTGGCTCTAAATCTAGCCACATGACCTGCCCACTTGAGTTGTATTATGATTAATTATTTACTGTATAGAAAACTGACCCAAGCGACCGTACTAAAATAATTACCACCACATGTAGTGGCACAAGCGTTTTCTAAGCATAAAGTTAAGCTGAGAGTATGTTTTCTTAATATAAAACAGTTTATTAATATCCTGGTCTTGTTGAGATCGGATCGATCAGATGCGCGTGCGATACGATGTCTGGATTGCTATTACTGGTATGTATGTAGTCGCTCGTATGCAGTTTAAGCCTTTTACTGTGTAGTCTCCGGTTTTGCATATCTAGCTTCTTGCTCGTCATTGACTAACAGCTTGTGTACTTACACAGGGTATTTATAATTAGGTAAATGTAGATGTGCTATTGGAGCGTCGGTGGTCTAGTGGCTAGAGCCCCTGCCTCCCGTCCGGGAGACGTGGGTTCAATCCCCACCACGCACGAATTTATATAATAATATGTACATTTATTCGACGCTCTTACGGTGAAGGAAAACATCATGATGAAACCTGCACACTCCTGCGAAGAAATTCAAAGTTTGTGTGTGAAGTCGACCAACCCGCACTGGGCCAGCGTGGTCGAAGGCCTAAACGCCCTAATTCAGGGTAGGCTCGAGCCCCTCGGTGGGGACGTATATGAGTTGATGAAGAAAGGGCCCCATCGCCAATAGAATGTCCATAAAATTACCCAATTACTCGTCTGATTTACTTTTCTTACAAAATTTTCACTTAGTTCTGACAAAAACAAATGAACGGTTGCTTCTACGTATTTAATTACGGTCAGTGTTTCAAAATTTAAGTCTATTACGTAAATATACTAAGTCCGAGTTTCATTAGAACAGGACATAATTATTTTAGGTATTATTTTAGATTAGGCTGGGTAGGTTTTCTAACGGTGTAGTTTTTAGGACTTTGTCATCTCTCATTGTCTAAAAGTAGTCCAATAATGACCCCAAACAAAGGATGTAAGTCCACTTAAAATGACCGGTATACCAAAATCCACGATTTTGAAGAACTAACTAGGTTAGGTACCTATAATATCAGTAACAAAACCATTAGGCAAAAACTTTTAGTATAAATAAATGGTTTATTTGCCTACTCACTCACTCCAAGTCACAATTTTTGTGGAAACTTAGGGTAGGGTAGGCTCAGCCCTTCGGTTGGGGACGTAAATTTGACTTTAATGGTCCCATTGCTTTTTCCACAGTTTTTTCTCTAAAAAAATTATTTACGTAGAAACACCTGTATTTTTTTTTAAACTGTGCACGATTTGTAACTCTTAGAAAAACATCTGACGCTACATTAAAAAATAATTCGCACCTGTGTCTCTTCCTCCGTCGTGAATTCTTAACGATTTCTCTTTTATTCATATCTGTAATAAAGTCATTGTTGTTGTACTGGTTATTTCTGTTTTCGTGTGGGAAAGACAAACATGCGCGTGTTAATTCAAAATAAATTGCCCCCAATAAACTGGCTGTATGGGTGTGCTCGCCTTTGACTGACGAGAATGATAAAGTTACCCAATTGTAGGTACCAGGAAAATACGACACGGCAAGACAGGGTACCCTTAAGAAAAAAAAAATTATGCTTTTATCCTATCCGGTGGACAAATGACTTGGTGAAAGTTGCTGAGCGCCGGTGGATGCAAGTAACGCAGGACCGTGAGGCCTATGTTCAGCAGTGGACGTCTTCCGGCTGAGATGATGATGATCCTATCCTTAATTGAATTTCGTCCGTCCTTTTCGCCTTTAAAGGTTAAATGGGGGCAGAAGATGGATATCCTTATGGCCTTACCTTATGGCACAAGGTAGGTAAAGCGGCGCGGGGCCCCCTTATGGACACGCCGATTGCACATGACAGCTACGCCCTTATTTTTAGTTATCGTTCATTCAAAGTAAATTCATCTCATCTCTTGCATTGGTCATAAAAACAAAAAAGATAGCCGGGTTTCAAAATTAGGATTAGAGCGTGACATCAAGAATTAGCCCAAGGTCCCAAGGGTCTACTTTACTTATCCTTCAATAAGATTGTACTCGTAAATAAATAAATAAGATCAATAAAGGTAGGTACCGTAATTTTTGTGGAATGTTTAAGCACACTGAAATTATTAGCAGATATTTTCCTTTTTATATACCTTTATCACTACATCAAAGTGAGTACCCGAATAACGCGTAGTATTTAGTAGGCAATTTCCATGGAAACCTTGATAATATTCCTCCTAAAACTTGCAAGAATAAATCAAGCTTAGAAATGCGAATTACAAAATTATTTAAAACAACAATAGAAGTTCATAAAACCACACCCGGGCGAGATGGACGCGAAAAGCTTACGGTACAACGATTTATTTGACAAAACTCAATACGAACGACAGGTCAATGCGACTCGACAATATTTTTATGTATTGTGATCGCTCGAGAACATAACGTAGCACGTTTTGAAATGTTGGAGAAAATGGTTTCTTTTCTTCTAAGGTAACAAATGTTATAATAAAATAACATAACTGAACAACTTTATAAAATTTGGGGTTTTCAAGAACATCATAAAAAAACACACACATCGGGTTGGCTATTAAATTAAATTTTACAATCATGCAAGTAATAAAACTTTAATATAATGAAGACTCATTCCGCCTTCCCCCTTCTTCCATCGGACGTCCAGACGCACGGCAGGTTACCATCCTTTCTTGGTGACTATTCCTCGCTTGCGCACCAAACGCTTCTCAACATCTTTTATAATGCGTACTGCAAAGGAGTGGAATCTCCTGCCGGCGGCGTCTGTATTTGCGAGCACATATAATCCGACTCTTTTTAAAGCCAGAGTGAATAGGCTCCCTCTGGGTAAGCTCGCTACATCGTAGATCCCATCCCTGCTATCGGGCTGGATCGGGATCAAGAGCAAATACAATTATTATTAATATTTAATAGAATGTACACTTGTTAAACGAAGAATATGGATTGTAAGCAATAAGTTTTCTCTGCATTAGTCTTAATTTTACATCCATCTAAATGTTAGCGTAAATATTTTACTAATAAAATATGTACCTACCACCTACATAGTGTTCGTATTGTACCTATCAACTAATAAATACCTATTTACATTGTAAACCGATACTAACAAAGTTACGTTCTATCACCTCGCGTGGGCGGGAGCCGACCTGTGACTCGAACCCGAGCCCCTCCACTCGACAGCCGTCTTGTTTCTTCAATGAGGAGTGTCATCTTGTGAAACGTGTTGATTGTCCAACCGGTTCCATTTTATAAATTTTATTCAGCCGCTAATCGTGATTTGTGGCGATATGGCCGACTTGTAAATAAAAGTTTTGTGGAATTCCACTTGGTATGGATCTAAGTTGGCTATGAATGAAATTTGATGATAATAAACAGGAATCTAGTAAAAGGGTTTTTGCTTCCTGTTAGCTAAATGAGACTAGACTGCTATTCCAATAATTTGTTATTGCAAGTCGATTCGTCTA
Organism: Carpatolechia fugitivella; assembly: GCA_951230895.1. NCBI lineage: Eukaryota > Metazoa > Arthropoda > Insecta > Lepidoptera > Gelechiidae > Carpatolechia > Carpatolechia fugitivella. Next base: position 3,923,279 of record OX579658.1, read on the forward strand.
GGGAGCTACAGATAGAAATAGTAGTCTATTAAGAGTCGAGATCTCAAGTCAAACTAGAAATTAGGGGGTTGATGATAAGACGCATCGCATCTATTATAGGTATTTGCACTTTGGTATGAATAGCTTTGGTATGTCAGTCAGGAAAAAATAAAAAGGATATGCTCCTGGAATGAGGGCTCCTCTCCAAACTCGATCTATAGTAGAATATTCAGGTACGGAAGTTTACTTAACCCAAAAACTCTACTTTTAATGTTTCTGGGGATTATTGTGATCGTAGAGGTAGCTGTCATTTTCTTTTTCATTGTAAGGGTTGTAAATTCAGCAACAGACCTCACAAACTGAGGTGTCAATGTTATAGAGCCCTGAGCCGCCACCAAAGGCACTGACTAATAAACTAATAATTTATACTAATAAACTGGCCTTGTTTGTGTGGTGGCGTCTTAAATAAGTAAAAAACGTTTCTTTCTTTCTTCTTTATTTAAAATGTCAAACAGTAATGCAGGTTACGCAGGCTATAAATTTTATTTTTGTGAAATAACAAATAAATATATACTGTAGGTTAGTTAATAAAATACAATATATCCAAAGTCGAATAAATTATACTTTTGTGAGTAAAATTTAATTGCACAATCATGATTGAATCACGCAATCAAATGTAGCCCACACGACAATCGTCACAATAAGATAAGAGCACAACAATTAATTGCTTAGTTAGAAATCATCTCCAGTTCGCGAATGAAGAGTCCACCCACGCGGACCTGTCTAGTTATCTAAGAATCACACATCGGGTCTTAGTTTCAGGCGCAACATGTGATTAATTATAATATACTAAGTACTACTCAACTTAAAAGCTAAAAGCTGTGCGAATTACTAAGAATACTAAAACGTTTACTATTACATGGGACCACCTCGAAAGTAAATCCTATCGAATGAAAAAAGAATCATCAAAATCGGTTTGCAATTGGCGAAGTTATCTAATAACATACATTAAAAAAAAAATACAGCCGAATTGAGAACCTCCTTTTTTTCAAAGTCTGTTAAAAAGAGGCTACTACGACTACGACTGTTAGTAACAAAAGAAAATCTAAATTAAAAATGAAGATCTTTTCTGTTTTTTTAACCACGACACATTTAACTATGCAGATGGAGACTGATAAGAGGCTGCTGAAAAACTATCTGAGAAGTTCCAGTAGTGTGCATCATATGCATGGGGCCAATTTCAGTAACATTTTCCGACTTGCCGATATCCGATATCATAGTTTCTATACATATATACCTAAATAACAACTATTTCTCAGATAGCATATTTAGTTAAGTATTGAATATTTTGTAACAAAACAGAAGACATTTTTGAGGGTGGCAAAAGACGCAACCAGGTAAGCCTAAAGGACTATGTATTAAATTAACGCGTGAAGAAACAAGACCCGATATCTCACAGAACAGAGAATATCGAAAGTTAAATAGACCTGCCTCGGGGTTTGCTGGAGTTGTGTAGCCCACACATAACTCTATTGCGTTTGAATGACGATTAAGATATTAGTCCATTAAGTACCCAACTACCCAGGTATTTTTGGTAGGCAGGTGTGCCGTCTGGTCTGGCAAACTCTGATCAATGATGATGAGTTCAAAAGTAAGTTTGTTCTATGGTGCTTACATTGGTAGCATCTATTGAGATGCCTATTTTTCATACCTATGCCTATTTTATTTATTTTTGCCTACATTGGTCATTGTCGCTATTAAAAGTGTCGCATGATCTTAAACTTTGTCCACTATTGCATTCATTATAATAAACAGCCAACTACGATATAGAAACGTGGAGAATAGACGTTCTATTTATTCACGAAGAGACACCTAAATGTGACAGGGCCTCTATTTAACAAACATTAGACAATCCAACGATTTCACGGCTATCAACAGTTATGATCAAACATGACATCCCCAGGTACTACTTTCTGTATCCGCATAATTAAAAAACTTCCTCAATTAGCACAAAAACAGCTAATAAGAGTTATTGCCTACAAGGTGTAAGAAAATTCAAATAAACCACTTGGTTCTAAGAAAGCTTTAGGTGGTCGCAAACATTCGTGTTTGAGGAGCAATTTGAGGGCCACTTGTATGGCTCGGTTTGTATTGAATGGAAGCTGGTAGTTTAGTTTGCAAAAAGGTTAAGTGCTAAGATTTAGTGCGAGGATGTTAGGTGTGCTGTACAACAACTCAGTCTATTTTAGAAATATTTTGATGTAAGTCTATATTGCGTAGCTGATAATAACGATACCAGATATCGTAGGGATAGTTGATTATCGTCTCTTCTTCTTCGTGTCAAGGTTCCAACACTTCCAGCTATTAACATTTTGGCCGCTCAAAACCATTATCGAACGCCAAATTCTGAAGGGTACAAGAGGCTAGAGAGAAAATATTTTGTGCAGTACAATCGCAGTACGAAGTTTTCAAATCACTAATTCTGACTTAACCCGCACTATGTAACCGCAGTTTGGAACCAACAGCTCAGAAGGTGCTAAAACAAATCAGCCAGTAGTGACACTAGTGACCTGACCGACCAGGAAGGATGTGCGATTGCTATAATTATTATTTTTTTTCTTCTTTGGAATACCCTGTACTATTTACGGTACTGTAGCTTTTTATGATGCGTTTTGAGTAGAATGAGATACCCGAGCCGAGGTCAAAAGAACTTACTTTGTGTACATTAATCTTTTAAGGTGTGAACTCTAATTTAAACGTCAAAAACAATCATATCCCATTTTAGTACCTTACCAGTCCATCATTAGCACGTTAGGTGTGTTCCACGCCTTAACCTTAATTGCGGAATCCGTCTCGCCGGACCATGAGTTGTGTGCCTAAGAAGTGCTAATTCTCCGTGTGTTCTGCACTTTTAAAGCTAACTTATATGGTGTGCAAATTCCTTTCGTAAAATGCCAACTTCTGCCAAGAAGCGATATCGTCCGGATCATGGAAGAGCAAACATGCTTTTGTGAATACAGGCCGTGAGAGTAAAGGTTTCATCAGGCGTTCTAATTAGCAGGTCTAAAGTGTCAGTTCGAGTGAATCCAGGGCTTTATAATATGCGATAATGTGCGAAGTCGATTCAGAACCTTCTATTTGGATTGATGAACGTAGGTGGGTGGGTAAATATGGATATAAAGCAGTTAGTAAACTCCTAGCCGAGCGTGACCAGTTTTACAATGCAGGCTGAATCACCCGAAAAGATAACGTAATTTTTTACTTGTTTCTGTCCCCACCGGGATTTGAACCCGGGACGTCCGTAATGAAAACCAAATGTTCTACTAGCGGAGGTATACGAGAACGATTTTTTTTTATATATATACTCACCGGCACATCTAACCGCCCACCCTTGTATTTCGGGTTAATTTTAAACTACGCTTATTGTTATAAAGTACATTACAATTGATTTATTGATAATTTTACGATAAATCAAACACACTTAAATAAACGTTAAATTAACAACTTTTTAACTAACATCAGCTGTAACTAATAGAATTATTAAAAGAATCGCGAGTATTCCCTGAAATGAAAGGTGGGCGATTAGTTGTGCCGGTGAGTGTATATCTAATTTTTATCAAGGCTTTAATCGCTCTTGGCTCATACTTTTTGACAAGTTATAAAATTGTTTATTTATCCATATCATTTATCATCAACCCTTTATTGACAAGTTGTACTATTTGTAGAGTAATGCCTCTTCTTTGGATAAAGGCAATGATGATGATGTTTATTTTATACTATGAGCTTGTAAGAAAGTTGTGCTCTTGCCCATAGAAAAAGTATAGTTACCTTTTCAAATAAAACAAACAACATTTTTGTTTATTAGCAAACTTAATCAGTTTATTAAGATTGTCACTTACACGGTAAATAAAATTTAAAGTCTCAATTTGAACTACGTTTACGCCCGATAGAATAGTTTCACTGTATTTCAATCACATAAGTACTAAATAGTCACACACAAAAAAAACATCATTGCAAAGTTGCAAATCTAGAAGTTTCTATGACCTTTCCCTAAAATGTCTTTGTTAATTCAGATCAAGAACAATCTCTAAAAGTGCATAGTTTTCATTCACAAACTATTCCAATCACCAGTCTATACTGACATCTATCGGGCTAAATATCCATCTCATTTAGGTTTAGTCTCCTGATCTGTTACGTATCTAATATAGATTGTATCTTCAGGTTTTGGATCCTCAATTTGGGTCTCGTCAAGTTGTGAACAAGCTATAGCAAGTGCTGAGCCATCATGAGAGAAACTAAGTGATGAGACAGCGGTGTTGTAACGATGGAACTGGCAGAGACGTTTCTTGTTGAAACCGTCCCAGATATTGACATATCCATCAGAACCGCCCGTCGCAAATGTATTGTAGACTGAATGGAAGCTTATTGCGTTGACTGGGTAAATTTTCTCAAGGCCTGAAATAAAAAACACGTGTTCTAAAATGTATGGTCCAAATTAGCAAAATATTTCTTTACTTTTCATACATGTTTTTACTTAAATTTCATTTTGTCTCATTAATTTAAAAAACAGTACAAACCTCCATCTTTAATTCTATGACATTTGAAAGCATATTTCTTCTTCTGTACTTCAGGATTACTGTCCAAATATTCAACAGCGACCCTCCCTTCAATGGAGCTCAGCACATATCCTTGCTTGTTTGGGAAGACTCTGATGCAACGTGTCTGGTATTTCAGTGAGGATTCACGCCGTTGGTTAACATGACCCATGTTACGGACGTCCCACACAAAGATCTTACGACCAGAAGTACCAACAACGAATTTCTCGCCGACAATGCTCATAGTGTATACCTGTAAAAATAGTCAAGTTTATGATCAGACACAAATGTAAAGTACTATAATAATAATAAAGAAATTCCATAATACAAATAAAGATTTCAGTGTTATTTTTAACAGGTTATTAAGTGAAATGTTAATATTATTATTAAAATACATAATTAACATGCAAATTTCAAACATGTAAAATAAAGAGATAATTGTTTATTCCATATCTCTAACACAAAATAAATTTATTCTTTTCCTGTATGAAACCATTACAAAACTAAAATACAGGACTTTTTTTATTTATGAATTGCAGAAGAAAATCTTACCCTCTCATTCCCCTGGTTATAAGTACCAACGCAGTTAGGTACGCGGCTGTCCCACATCTTGACTGTTCCATCCCAGCTACCGGTCAGTACCGCATTTACCTCACTGGTGAACTCAACACATCTTATTGCACCCTTATGCTCTCCTAATACAGTTTCGGTACCTGCATTCAGATCGTACATTTTGAGGGTTTGGTCAAGACCACCACTGTAAGAGTGAACAGCATCCTGTAAACACACATCAAACATGATTATTGTTTTGTGACTAGCACAACCTTTTGCACAGACCTTCATGATGAATGAGCGGTCAGATATGTAGGATAAACACAGTTCAACAGTAACATATCTAAATCTACTAAATCTTTATCAAAAACACAAGAAAACAATAATAAATGGGCTTATTGCTAAGGTAGGTAACAATCTCTTCCAAGCAGACTTACTTTAAGTAGTATACAAATAAATTACTTCACAACCACAACTGAAGATGGTCAGAGTGTCGTCTCCGATTGATATAGTGAATAATTTAAAAAATTACTGTTTATTAAATAAATTTTAGGTTAACTTCAAGATATTTGTGTAAAAACTTGAGTGCAACTCACCCTGAAACAAACGTCCATAACAGGCAATTCATGAGTGTATTTGTGCCTCTCAACGTTGCCGGTGACATCGTAAAGACGCACCGAACAATCCCAGGAAGACACAAGCAAAAATTGACTGGATTTCGGTGCAAATTTCACGCTCGAGATAGCGTCTTCCGGAAGAGTCTTCAATTTAAACTCTGTGCGGGATTCACCCACACGCGTTACAGTCATTGTGGAAGCAATTTTGTAGAATATTTATTAAATGATCTAAGAACGGAAAACTGCTTGTATTCTATGCAGAAAATAATAAATAAACGGCAAAGGCAGAGCAGACTACCATTGGCAGTCAGTCAAACCATAGACTAAAGTCGGTCTGATAATATAAATATTCTGATCTGACCAGAGTAAATCATAAAAAGCTAGTAGTGCCCTCTGTATTTCGTTTTCGATACTTTTTTGAGGTGTTTACTTACAACATCTCTGCTGTTTTATTGTCAAATATTGAGGTAAACTAGGAAACTACATTACAGTGTACTACATTCCTGTCGAATAAATTAGACATAAAACAGAAATTTCCATTTTTATAAATACAACTAAAAATAATTTTTATCATTATAAGATCCTTATTTTGCTGGCTTAGTGATCTGAAGTGGATCTTGCCTGGCTTGACCTTTGACAAAAAAGTTCGCCATTCTTACAGATACAATTCAGTTTAATAGAAACAAAAAAAGTTTAGTACTTCAAAGTACTAAACTTTTTCTATAAACGAACAAAGGCAATAATTTAGTAGTTATAAATTCGATAGTAAGGAAATCAAAATGTGTACGGTAACAAAAGGTAGCGCTAAATAAACTGTGTATAATTTGAAATAATGAACATCTGTATCAGCTGTCTGCCTGATGCTATAGCGACTTTTTTTTTTTTTTTTTTTTTTTGGCATAATGCTATATGTATAACGTCCTTGGTAGCGACATCCTTGTCTATGGTTAAATTTGACAGATTTCACTCCGTATTACGCATGTTACGCATTTTGCTATTTTTTTACCTCTATATTTTTTTTATTTAACTACTTCGAACGAAACGCTTATCGACGCGTTCAGTATTAAATTTTATACGAATGCGCTGCGCAAAACGGGAATTTCTTTAGGACTTTGTGATAGAGTGCAGTTATATAAAGTTATCTTTATCTAGCTTCTTAATCATTAATAAAGGGATATTACATAGCTTTTTAGAAATAATTTAACAATAATTTTCTTATTCTCGTCTTCGAAATGACAATTTTTTGAACGTAGTTTTGCACTGACATGTTTGTGATGAGGTGTGAATCGGGAAATCCTCGTCTCAGGGAAATGAAATCAAGAATATCGCATATTGCTTAAAGTTTTGTGATGTTACATTGTGTTGTTATTCGAACAAACAGTCCTACGATTACAATATAACAGTACCCTAATGGAATCGTCATAAATGTACATTTATGACATAGGACCACCACGCAGCTGAGTCTACTCCAATTAGCAACGAATGGAGTGATATCCCTATAAAATAACGATGCAAAATCTGAAAACAAAAGAAATGTTTATAGTCAGAGCTTTGGAAAAGATTCTAGCTGATAAGGACATCAAGCGATCCTACCACAGTCAGCTAAAGAAATCATGCGAAGTGGCACTAGGTAAGGTTTCCTTTGACATATATTTTATCGTAATTGTTCGGTCGAGCGCTGTACGTTACTGATAACAGCACGACATCGGTATATTTCTCTAATTAGGTTATATTCAGGTGAATTATTGCCAGTTTGAGTGGTGATTGTCTTGCGACCTTGTAAATGAAAGTAGCACAGTCCAAACTAGCCTTATCACATTCATTAGGCAACAGTAAAGTACTTATAACTAATCTCTACCAAGTAATGTCTTTCTTCTTAATAGGTATTTTTTATTTGTTTATAAACTAAAATGGCTAAGACTGATGTTGTTAAGGAAGATTACATACCTACCCATATTGCATTTTTTTCATCTGTGACAATCTGCCATATGCTAATGATGTAATTTACATGGTAGAAGAAACAGCCTATATTCAGACATAGGATAACCATAGGTGTATATTGAAGTAGGTATAAGTAAAGAATCTTTCAATAGTATTGTTTGGTTCAAGGTTGATAGATATATAGTTCGCAAATAGTTTACACAAAAAAATCAAGCCATGGATAGCTGCAGTCTTTTTTGTTTGTAGTTGCAAAAAATTGTTACTTCTTGTGAGAAAAAATGTTAATAATTTACCAGGCTAATCTAGCTAGACATTATAATCCATGAGCAATTTATCTGATTATAAAAGTAGATTTATTGTTTGTTTTTCACCATTTAAAACATTATTTTTTCAGAGGAAATCAAAGCAGAACTCAAAGATGGAGGACAAGTAGAATCACCAGAGAATCCAACATCTGGCACTCTGCCGCTACCTAAAAATGACTCGTCTAACATTATTACTGCTGAAAAGTACTTCCTGCCTTTCGAACTGGCTTGTCAAAGCAAAGCATCCAGGATAGTAGTGACAGCTCTTGACTGTCTCCAAAAATTAATAGCCTATGGTCACTTGACTGGAAACATTCCTGATTCAACTTCACCGAAAAAATTGCTTATAGACAGAATAGTTGAAACAATATGCAGTTGTTTCACGGGTCCACAAACTGATGAAGGAGTTCAGCTCCAAATAATAAAAGCCCTCCTGACTGTAATCACAAGCCAACATGTTGAAGTCCACGAAGGCACAGTCCTTCTTGCAGTTCGAACTTGCTACAATATCTATTTGGCCAGTAAAAATCTAATCAATCAAACAACAGCCAGAGCAACTCTTACACAAATGCTAAATGTCATCTTTACCAAAATGGAAAATCAAGCTTTGGAATCTGATGGGCACCCAACTGTAGTGCTTAAAATTCCTAATGGAAATGTAATCACTGCAGACACACATCACACAAATGAGGATGATAGTCACACAAATGAAGATAACAAAGATTCATTACCACCTCAAGAAGATCATGTAGATGAAGAGGAAGCTAAAATTATAGCTAAACAAATAGTTGATTCCGTCATAGACAATGCCATAACAATAGCTACGAAAAAAACTACTGATGATTTGCCTCCGAGTAATCCAGACAATAATGAAAATCCAACGGATTCTCTAGACAGTGGAAGTGTTTCTCATGAAAGCAATGGACCAAATGAGCATATTTCGGGAACTGAAACTTCTATTACAAGGATCCCATCCCAAGAAAGTGTTGATGTTGCCTCTGAAAATGATAATTCAGTGACAGCAAAATTCACTCATGTATTACAGAAAGATGCCTTCTTGGTCTTCAGAGCTCTCTGTAAACTTTCAATGAAGCCTCTCCCTGAAGGCACTCCTGACCCTAAGTCTCATGAACTTAGATCTAAAATTCTATCCCTACACTTGCTTTTATCTATCCTTCAGAATGCAGGACCTGTCTTCAGGAATAATGAAATGTTCATTACTGCTATCAAACAGTACCTCTGTGTTGCCTTGTCAAAAAATGGCGTAAGCTCAGTACCTGAAGTTTTCGAACTTTCCTTGGCCATCTTTTTGGCTCTTCTCCAAAACTTCAAAGTTCACCTAAAGAAGCAAATTGAAGTTTTCTTCAAAGAAATTTTCATGAACATTTTGGAGACCTCTAGTTCTACATTTGAACATAAATGGATGGTTATCCAAGCGCTGACTAGAATCTGTGGAGACGCGCAAAGCGTAGTAGATATCTATGTTAACTATGACTGTGATTTGTCAGCAGCCAACCTATTTCAAAGATTGGTAAATGATGTTTCTAAAATTGCACAAGGAAGGCAAGCTTTAGAATTAGGTGCTACCCCTAACCAAGAAAAATCCATGCGTATTAGAGGACTTGAGTGCCTGGTATCGATACTGAAATGTATGGTAGAATGGAGCAAAGAACTCTATATCAATCCAAACCTTCAAACAACTTTGGGTGAAAAACCTGTTAAAGAAGACACTGATCATCACAGTATTAAATCACATGGAGGTTCAAGTCTAAGTTTGGTATCAACTGGATCAAGTATCGTGGGGAACAGAGAAACCCTTGACTCCCCAGAACAATTTGAAGTATTGAAACAGCAAAAGGAGGTATGGGAAACTGGCATTGACCTCTTTAACAGAAAACCTAAAAAAGGCGTCGCCTTTTTACAGGATCAAGGTTTACTCGGTACATCTACCAAAGAAATTGCCGAGTGGTTAATAACAGATGAAAGATTAGATAAGACATATATCGGAGAATATTTAGGTGAAAATGATGATCACTCTAAAGAAGTAATGTATGCATACGTGGATTCAATGAAATTTTCGACTATGGATATTGTTGCGGCACTCCGTCATTTTTTAGAAGGATTCAGATTACCTGGAGAGGCGCAAAAAATAGACAGATTGATGGAAAAGTTTGCTTCGCGTTACTGTGAATGCAACCCCAACAACTCCCTGTTTACTAGCGCCGACACAGTTTACGTATTAGCGTTTTCCATAATAATGTTGACGACAGATTTGCACTCGCCACAAGTGAAGAATAAAATGACAAAAGAACAATATATTAAACTGAACAGCGGCATCAGTGACAATAACGATCTACCGCGTGAATATTTGTCTCAGATTTATGACGAAATTGCTGGCCATGAAATCAAAATGAAGAGCACCTCAAAACCTGGAAAACATATGATTGCTAATGAGAAAAAACGCAAATTCATATGGAATATGGAGATGGAGCAAATATCGACAGCCGCCAAGAATTTGATGGAATCTGTATCCCACGTCCAAACGCCATTTACAACTGCTAAACATGTCGAACATGTGAGACCTATGTTTAAAATGGCTTGGACGCCATTTCTCGCTGCCTTTTCTGTCGGACTACAGGATTGTGACGATCCAGAAATCGCAGCTTTATGCTTAGATGGAATCAGGTGTGCTATCCGCATTGCGTGTATATTCCATATGAGCCTCGAACGTGACGCCTACGTTCAAGCTCTAGCGCGTTTCACTCTCTTGACAGCAAACTCGCCGATCACCGAAATGAAGGCGAAGAATATCGACACGATAAAAACTTTGATTACAGTAGCGCATACTGATGGCAACTATTTAGGCTCTAGCTGGCTGGATGTGGTCAAGTGCATTTCTCAGCTAGAATTAGCGCAGCTAATAGGAACAGGAGTACGACCACAATTCTTGTCAGGGTCTGGCATCAAACCTCAGCCAGATTCCCTCAAATTTAGTCTGATATCTTTGGATCCTGGTGCAAAAGAGCGCATTGGAGAAACAAGTTCACAGAGCGTTGTAGTAGCAGTCGATCGAATATTTACGGGATCAACAAGACTGGACGGTGATGCCATTGTGGATTTCGTTAAGGCTTTGTGCCAAGTGTCATTGGATGAATTAAGTCATCCCACTAATCCCCGAATGTTCTCGCTGCAGAAGATAGTAGAAATTTCATACTACAACATGGGAAGAATTAGACTGCAGTGGTCTCGTATTTGGCAAGTTTTGGGAGATCATTTTAATAAAGTTGGCTGCAGTGCCAATGAGGACATCGCTTTCTTTGCCGTGGATTCTCTACGCCAACTTTCCATGAAGTTTATTGAAAAGGGCGAATTTGCAAACTTTAAATTCCAGAAAGACTTTTTGAGGCCATTTGAGCACATTATGAAGAAAAATAATTCTCCGACAATCAGAGATATGGTTGTTAGATGCATCGCTCAGATGGTCAATTCTCAGGCTCCGAACATCAAGTCTGGTTGGAAAAACATATTCTCAGTTTTTCACTTAGCAGCGAGCGATCAAGATGAAGCGATAGTAGACTTAGCATTCCAAACCACAATCAAAATCATAACAGATTTATATGAGAAACAATTCCCAGCTATGATTGACTCATTCCAAGATGCAGTAAAATGTTTATCTGAATTCGCGTGCAATGCGAAGTTCCCTGATACGTCCATGGAAGCTATAAGACTGGTACGATCATGTGCGACTGCTGTGGGTAATTCTCCACAGTTGTTTGCGGAACATGCTGGGCTTGAGGGAGAACAGGGTGCCCCAGAAGTAGACAGGGTATGGCTTAGAGGATGGTTTCCTTTGCTTTTCTCCCTCTCGTGCGTTGTAAGTCGCTGCAAACTCGACGTACGAACACGCGGACTAACAGTCCTATTTGAGATTATAAAAACTCATGGCGATTCATTCCGTCCACATTGGTGGAGAGATTTATTCAACATTTTATTCAGAATCTTTGACAATATGAAGCTACCTGAACACCAATTAGAGAAGAACGAATGGATGACTACCACATGCAATCACGCGTTGTATGCTATCGTTGATGTTTTCACACAATACTTTGACATTCTGGGTCCTCTCTTGCTGGAACAGTTATATGCGCAGTTGCACTGGTGCGTGCAACAGGACAACGAGCAACTTGCTCGCTCTGGCACCAATTGCTTGGAAAATCTAGTCATTTCAAACGGCACAAAATTCAAAGAAGATACTTGGAGCAAAACATGTCAGATTATGTTGGATATATTCAATAGTACTCTGCCAACAATGCTACTCACATGGAAACCTGATGAAAATGAAGAAGATACACCAAACGTGCGCCACGGAATTCTTAAGAAACCACAGTTGGGTGACGATGCGAAATCATCAAATCGGGTGTTCAACAGTTTGCTGATCAAATGCGTTGTGCAGCTTGAATTGATTCAGACGATTGACAACATAGTCTTTTACCCGGCGACTTCCAGGAAAGAAGATGCAGAGACTTTAGCCCTTGCGGCCGCCGAATTGACTGGAGGTACTCCTGGGACGGAACAGGAATGTCAACGGGAAGAACAAGGGATGTACAGACTTTTAAGTTCACCTCACTTACTGCGACTCGTAGAATGTTTGATGTGTAGCCACCGATTCGCGAAAACCTTTAATACTAATCACTCTCAGAGGACCCTATTGTGGAAGGCCAACTTCAAGGGCTCGGTGAAACCCAACATGTTGAAGCAGGAGACACAATCGTTAGCTTGTGTGATGCGGATATTGTTCAAGATGTATGGTGACGAATCACGACAGGAGCATTGGCCGGCCGTGCAGAAGAGCTTAATCACTATCTGCTGTGAAGCATTAGAGTACTTTGCTGGAGTGACGAGTGAGGGACACCGAGATGCTTGGACATCGATCTTGTTACTGATCCTCACGAGAATACTGAAGATGCCTGACGAAAGGGTAAGCAATTTTTTGTCATAATATGTCATGTAGGTACAGTGGATCGCATACCAGCTGAACATTTGCAAATACCAAATATTTTCACTCTCTCTATTACTGCCGACGTGCATTCTGCTTTATTTAGGTACCTCTCGTACTTATTAGGTTACGCTCACGTTGTGTAAGATTTTCCCGCGGGAATAAAAAAAAAACATAAAAAGTATCCTATGTGTTAATCCAGGTTACAAACTATCTCCATTCCAAATTTCATCCAAATCCGTTCAGTAGTTTTGGCGTGAAAGCAGAACAAACAAACATATTTTCACACTAGCCGCCCGCGCTATGTTAATTTTTTCCGTGGGAATAAGACTTTCCCGTAAAAAGTATCCTATATGTGTTAATCCAGGTTACAAACTACCTCCATTCCAAATCCGTTGAGTAGGTACGTTAAGCGTGAAGGAGGAACAAACATCCAAATATATTTTCACATTTTATAATATTAGTTTTCACATTTATAATTTAGTGTGATGACATTTTTATATGACATTTTTATATGAAATTTTCCTCTTTATCTTGATTGTTCTACCTAAAATAGTAATGATTTAACATTAAAAGCACTAAATTATTTAATGCACAACATTGAAAATTAGGATAGGAAACGTAGGAGGAGTTTAGAACTACATTTAATGTAGTTCTAAACCCCTCCCAACCCGTGGTTCACCCCATTAGTCGGGTTATTCCAATAATCCCCATTGACTTGCCCCATTGATGGGGATTTCTGATTTTTTTTCCAAAAAACCCCATTGAGTATTTATTAAGTTTGTAATGGGGATTTTTGGAAAAAAATCCGGAAATCCCCATTGAGTATTGATTAAGATTGTAATGGGGATTTTTGGAAAGAAAAAAACCAGAAATCCCCATTAGCTTCAAATTAAGTACAACTTGTTATGTAATCACAGCTTTTTTAATGTAATTCACCTATAGCATATAATTAAATAAAATTTTACAATTATTGATTTGAAGTCATAATACCACACATATCTGATAATAAAGGATTAAATACTATTTTCAGCTTAGTAAAAAATACATGTTTATAAAAACGAAAATTACATTTTAATATAAAAATGACTACTTTGCAGTTTTGCAGTGCTATCTCATAGCAAGGTAGTCATTTTTATATTATAATAATTTAGTTATTATAAACAAACATGTATATTTTATATTTGTTTTTTTTTACTAAGCTGCAAATAGTATTTAATCTTTTATTATCAGATGTATGGTATTATGACTTTAAATCAGTAATTGTAAATTTTTATTTAATTATAATTTATATGCTATAGGTGAATACATTAAAAAAGCTGTGATTACATAACAAGTTATACTTAATTTGAAGCTAATGGGGTTTTCTGTTTTTTTTTCCAAAATCCCCATTACAAACTTAATCAGGTACTCAATGGGGATTTTTGGAAAAAGAAATCCAGAAATCCCCATCAATGGGGCAAATCAATGGGGATTATTGGAATAACCCCATTAGTCCACCTGGGTGTACCAAGGGCATATTTTTCTACTCTTTAATCCATAAAAGACCAAAGTAAGTCTGTGGAACTAACCTGGTGTATTTTACTGGTTTCAGTTTGCGGCTCATGTCTCCAGCTACTACCCACTGTTATGCGAGATAACTTGCTTCGACTTGAAGCCGGAACTGCGCTCGGTGTTGCGTCGAGTGTTCATCCGGATCGGACCCGTCTTTAACATAGTCTCACCCACGCAATAACACACGCGCTCGTAACAAACAACATGGCCTTATAGTTCAGTAAATGTTAATGTTAAAAAAATAAAATACATTTTGTTGATTCCTTAAATTTTAATGTAATATTTGACAGCAATCAGTACTTCAGTAGTATTAAAAGTGATCTATTATTAGGGTGTAGTAAGTTAATCTTACGTCTTAATTTATATAAATTATTATTTGATTATCAACAGTTAAAAAATATAATTGTATAGTAATAAAAATCATAGAAGTTGTATCTATAAAAATTATAGTTTATTATTCTGTATATTTGAAGTTTTTACTGTATAAGGAGCTGAATTGAGTTCTCGCCACTTATTGTTCGTTTCCGGCTGACTGATCGGACTGTGATTGCAATGTTATCTTTTTCACAGCTTTCCATGTATTTTTTTAAGAGTGACTTCAGAACTCGCACGCAAACTGATTATTTATCCTTAAAAATAAAGTTATACATTAATCGGTGGTATTTCAATAAACTTATTCAATCCTGAGTCCTTCAATGGAATTCTCCAATGTGTTAAGGTCCCAGATTACAAGTTGTCCATCAAGGCCAGATGTGCTAAATTTTTGCACTTTAGCCTTATTCCCTTTGAAAAGGCTGATGCAAGTAATGGCATTCTGATGAATTGAGTCCAGGAATGTATCATTAGTCTCAATACGCGCGTGACGATCAAGACTTTGGAATTTCTTCATAGCAGACAACCCTCCAGACTCTTTTCTCTGAGTATTGTCCAATTTTGCCACAAATTTGATTTCATTACCATTGTGACAATAGAGTAATGGAATGCAGCTATGTCCTGCCACAATCAGAGAATTGTTAGTGATCCAATTACATTCCAAGAATGGCAGATATTCAGTCTTTAGTTTGTAGACAGCCTTTCCTTGAGTTGCATCAGCAATATTGATGGAACTGTCGTGACCAACCCAGGCTACCTTGTTGCCATCGGCTGAGAAAGATACACTGTGTAACCAGCCACCTCCAGAAGGAGAATTTGGGAATTCTGCCAACAGCTGTCCAAGAGGTAGCTTCGACCCCCAGACATTTGGGCCAGGCTGGTCTTCAATATCCTTGATATAAGCTGAAAAAACTCGAACTTTAAAATCGGCGGATCCGGCAACCAAAAGAATATTATTTGGATGCCAATCCAATGTGGTCACAGTGGACCGAATTGGTTTCTTGATATGCTTTGAGACCCACCAGTTGTTCTCTTTTTCAAAGTAACAAATAGAGATCAATCTTGCACCAGAACCAACAGCAAATTTATTTTCCATTGGAGACCATTTCACACAAGTGGCAGCACGGTTGATACGCAAGAGTACCAAAGTGGTTGTCCACTTGCCATCTTCTCCTTGAGTCCAGACATAAGCATTACGGTCCACAGAGCAAGTTACTATGCGGTTGGTGTTGGGGGCCCAATCGATTCCCATCACCTTCAAATCATGTTCCCCCAAGTTGTTGGTTTGCTTCCAATCGTTGGAAGGAAGGCCCTTCTTGTAAATGTGGACTTCATTGTTGTTAGGTGAGAATGCCACCTCTGGAAAGGATAAATTTGTAGTTGTTAGTCTTATAAACACAGTTCAAAAACAGGTCACAAACTATAAAAACTACTAAGTTCCTGCAACCTAAGGCTGCAGAGTGGAACTATAAGCTAATACTCACGAGTCCTATCCTTATTCCACGCATGGCAAGTTATCGGGGCGCATGAGTCACCAAATGTAAGCGTTTGTTGAGACATCCCGGTACCTGAAATTTGACCAGAAAACAGACATTACAGATTATTGGACCAACTTGTGTACTATTCAGATCAACATGAAATATGTAAACTACACATAAAACGACGTTTTACCTCAGAAACTCTGCAAAAATCTTGAGAAAGACTGTAGACACGCCCGGCGTGATAAGATACGGTAGAATTCGCGGACTCTGGGCAGTCAACGCGAATTCCTTCAGAAATTTTGAATCGCAATTCAAAGATATATTAAAAATGCAAGGTTTAGTCGGTAAACCCACTGAATTTTTAATAAAATTCGATGAATTTGTGAAAACTATCCCCCACCGAAGCAGACGAAATGACAAATTCTTATTGCGATTTTTTTTCTAGAGATAGAGAAAGTAAGAGTAGCGAAACAATTGTATGGCGTTATCTCTGTTACTTGTATTGCTCTAATCGCCAACTGCTTTAAAAAAACGAATTGAACGAACTACCATAAACTAAAGTAGAGTAATCGAATGGTAATAGACTAAAGATTGAGAAAGTGACAGCTCATCAGAAAAAAACCAAGTCTGTCTATGGGTTTTAAATTGAAATTTATTTTGTAAACAGTACGGTTTGGTTTGGTTATTTTATTGAACGAATCTAATTAAAAATGTCTGGAACATGGTCAGGAAAAAGTGAGTATCTTCCGCAATATACAATCATACCACTGTTTCATATCTTCATCTTTCCAATGATCTTTAGACAGGAATCGTGGTCACCGAGGTCCCCGGCACCACAACCAGCCTACGTTGTCTTCGGTGGCACGGGAGACGGCAGCGTCGCTTCCAGCAGACAGCTCCGTTCTGGCGATGTTCAAACAAGCGGCCGTGCAGCTGAATGACCGCCAAGACAGGCACGAAAGACTCGTGAAACTATCCAGAGATCTAACCATTGAGAGCAAGAGGATCATTTTCTTATTACATTCTGCTATCTCGTGAGTTTCTATTCTTTGTAATATTCAAATATGTGACGTCCTCATTTACTTACAACAATTTTATTATATATTTATTTCTGATTCACCCAAGTAGATTCACTTCGATGAAATTATGAATGCCCTCTATTTGTAAACTATATACCTACCTAGATGCATTAATTGGTAAACCTGGGTGCATTAAACACACTTGAAAGTTTTATTCATATACACACATCCAAAATAAGAAAAACATTAATTTGTTACATGTAAAATTTCCATCTCATTCCAGTCAAGAATCAGCAAAAAATGCAGTACAGGAAGCCAAAGAGAGGCTGCAAAAGTTAGTGACGGGTCCTCTCAAGTCTATTGGCTTAGAACTCGAGAACAGCCCAGCTTACTTACACTCGAGGGCAGTTACTGCTGGCTTTCAGGAGTTCATTGAAGCTATGTCTTTGTGCTCTGTTATTGAAACTAAAGACATAATAACTTATTCAGAAGTTGTGAAGCAACTTAGTTATGTTGTAAAGGTTAGTATTTGAACACCAAGCATCAATAAATCAATATTATAAATAAAAACATTCTTAAACCATTTCTGCAGAGAGAGAAAGATACAAGCAAGGAGTATTCATATTCACAAAAAAACTAGATTATTAGCTAACAATTTTAATACTACCTAACAGGAGCACCATCTTTGTTCTATGCTTATTCTCTGCCTCATCTTCACAGAATTCTGAAGAAGAAGAGAAAGGAAGAACAATAATAACACTGCTGCCACATAATGATTACATGCTAGGTCTGGCTGACTTGACAGGGGAACTGATGAGGAGAGCCATCAACAGCATTTCAAGTGGCGAGAGTGAACACTGCTTCCATTCCTGTCAGGTTGTCAGGGACTTATATACTGGCTATTTAGGTATGTATTCTTTAGTAAAATTATAGATTGGTGGTGATATTTTATTATAAATTGATTTGAATAGGATAAACAAGCTTTTACAAACACATGCATGTGCATTTGAAATTATAATAACTTAATTGTAATTTTATTTTTTTATTATTGTGGTTAGCTTATATTATGTCCACGCCAAAGGTCTGAAGTCCATTGAACTTATAAGAACAATTTACTATAAAAAATATTTCAAAATGTGCACCTGATTGGACAATGTGACTAAATATCAGAAGAGAAAGAAAAGTAATTAATATACTACTTACTGTCTGTGTCTAACCTAATTTATTTTCAATCAGCTATGAAATTTGCCCAAAAGTTAATCATAATAATGATTACCCTTTGCACATAAAAAGCAAAATACTTATCCATTCCAGGTCTATTCGGCATAGGTAAAGAGTTGGCTCGCAAGATGAGTACAACGCGCGCTAACGTCGCGAAAGTGGAGCAGGCGGTGTACGCGCTGCGAGTACGCGGGGGCGAGGCGCCGCCCACCCTGCTGCTGCTGCCCCCGCCCCCGCAGGACTGGGAGAACAACACACACTCTGATGATGAGGGGTTCTATATGTAGTATTAGGAGAGATTTTTACTCACAGAATGTAATGATGCTGTTTTGCTTTTTTTTTTGTTTAGCGCCAAGTTAAGTGTTAAGATTAACGTAGCTTACCGAATGAATTATTTTTTTTTTAATTTCCATTTTTTATTACAACTCAGATGTTAAGAGCAAACTGATTCAAAACAAAATATTAAAATATTAAATATTATTGCTAAAGCGTATATTGTAAAATCCGAAAGTTGATAATATTTTTCAGGTTTTTTTTAGTTGTAACCACTCCCTTTATTTAGTGATATGATAAATGATGATACTCACATTTGGCTATAGGAGTTATTTTATTATGATTTGTATTAGTTCTGACAGCCAGCCAAGAAGACCTACAGAAAGATAAAAAGTTTGTATGCATTATTTTTCGCAAGCTTCAGAACAACTTGCCTTGACTCTTACATCAATAATAATATATTTTTTTGTATTGTTAAACATTTTAGTATACAAACAAATTCCTATTCTGTCAGTGATCTACATAATGCTAGGGTATTGATCAAAGTGAAATAAATATTTATTTTGTTCTTAATATTATAATTTTCAAATCCTTGTTATAAGTATTTATAAAAATCAATTTTTTATATTGCTTATTAATACTTAAGGCAAAAGTGATTGAACAACAATATAGAAACAATTTAACATTATTTTTTACATGTATTGTCAAAAAAGTAACAAACTTGTTTTACTGTTATCACGAATACAAGAACAATATATAATTGAATAAAATATTAAAACTAAACACTTTGTTTCTTTTAGTCGCACTAAACATCGTCCTGTGTGTCTTGAGTATACTGACTTTGACTGTCCGGGACCCACTCATCTTCATCGTCAGTCCCGAACGGATCCTCCTCATCTTCTAACTCTGATCCACTGTAACTCGGCCTTTTAATGGTCTTCCGAGCTCTCTTTCCAGTGACTATCAAACTTGCTTGAGGAGAATCATTGCTATCACTGCTGCCTGATCTTGACCGTGCAACTCTCTTTTTCTTCTGCATTTGGGCTAAAAAATATAACTTTTCTTAACAGTAAAATCCAAATAAAATATTTTCCCATTTTCTTTCAACTTTCAATAACGCATAATGTAGAAATTTATTTCGTATGCTATAAAAACATAATTTTTCTTAACAGTAATATTGGGAATAAAATGCGATTCAAATATTTTTCAATTTTCTGTCAACTTTCCATCTAATCAAAATTCGTAATCGTAGTCAACACTGTCGCCATCCGAATCTTCAACTTGAAAATGGTCGTCATAGAAGTTGACTGTGTGTGCATTTATGTAGTAAGTGTTGCCTTGTCTTTGGACAACTTGCATACCTGCAGAATTGAAAATTATCAGTTAATTAACAAAAATTAAACCTCAGATCGGGTTGCACGCACAGTGGTGACTTCTGTTTCCGATCACCAGTCCGATCCGTCCTTAAAACTATATTTGTACCAAAAAACAGTTTAGTAGGTAAATCAGCTTTGAAAGCCAAACAGCTCGAGCCCCTTGGAGGGGAGTGGGGACATATAAGAGCAACGAATTATCTATAATTCGTTGTATATGAGCTGTTGAAATGGGTTTAAAAAGATAAGCTCATTTGGTGTGTAGTGTCACCAGTGTTTAGAAGTCACGTCACGTCGTATGCCGCACGCTTCGAAGGGGCATCACCTTATGACGGGGGTTCCTCATGGGTTTAAACAGAGAACAATGCGATGTGTGTGTGTGTGTGTGTGTGTGTGTGTGTGTGTGTTTATGTGTGTGTGTGTGTTGTGTTGTGTTGTGTATGTGATATGTGACTGACTGACAGACGAGTCCTCGGCAGAAAAGTTTTCGAACGGGTTTTTTGTGGAGATCCTTGGGGGAGGCCTTTGTCCAGCAGTGGACGCCTGATGATCACTCGCTCACCTGGCGGGCGCGGCGCGGGCGCACTGACGCCGGGCGGGTGGTTGTGGTGTCGCCAATGTCTCGGGTCGCGTCGCATGCAACGGGCTCCGAAGGGGCACTCCCCACGTTCTCCGGGACCCCAATCCGGGTCTGAGGGGTGCGCGAATTCAGCCTTATGTTGGGGATTCCTCCTGAAGAAAATTATGAAAAAAATACAAGAGGCTTAACACAGGTGAGCTTTGAACGAATGTGGATTCGTGAAGTGTTAAACTTGCATATTGGCATAAAGGCATGCCTCTAAACATTACGTGTTTTTACGTACACGTCTATTCTAGAACGAATTATAAAAATAGCAGATTACTTTTTAACCTGTCCATTTGTGCACATTAGGTACAGTTGAATGTGGTGCCATTCAATTCCAGTTTTCCTCAAAACCGTCACTTTAACAGTACCTGTAACAGCTAGCTCCATAAATGCACCTTTCCCTGCCCACTGGTTTGGCTGGCAACGGTGGCAAACCGGGGATGTTGTTCGTACTGGACTGCTGTAAGAAATGTTTACTTATAATTTATGTAGATATTCATAAAATTGGATCGATAGTATTATATTTTACTGTGATAATTAGATATTCTACGGTGATTTGTAAGGAGAGAATTTGATCTATATTATTTTTTTTTTATTCATACAGTACATTACTGAAATTATGATAATCAAATTAGGATTTCTTTTAAACTGCTTACTCCCTGATCGCCACTAGGTCCAGGCATAGCGTCTAGTTCCTGTTTGACTTCTTGGTCGTCAGGTTCCAACTTGACCTTCTTTGCTTCATCTGTGGACTCCTCTGTACTATGACTCCTCTTGGGAGGAAGAGTTCCTAAGCTCTCTGAATCATCAGACCTGACCGCTGTTGAGGACTGGTCTTCTGTTGCTTCAGGAGCTGAAACACATTTTGTACAAAACAGATACTGATATAAACAGATTACTTGGAGGAAAAAGATGTCACATCATTCTGTTGTTCCATGCAGCTGATGTTTTGTATTGAAAATGCAAGATGCTGTGGAGTTTCCATTTTTCTCCGCAGAAGACCACCCCAGCTCTAGTACATAATGTTTTCTCTATGATATGGTCATACCTCATTTGACACATAAACATTAGTCACAGTTACTAGTATTTATTTTTAAAACACTTCTATGACTATTTTACTTAATCTTCCATATCGTTCTTTACTTACGGTTTAAAGCAGAATCCGCCTCTTGCCTTACAATAATGGTCTCTCTAGGGGATAACGATGGCGAGCCAGTTTCTGTGGTAAGTGCCGGTATTAACGATGGGGACTCCGCTCTTTGTGACAACACCACTGTTTCATTCATGTCACAATTTGTTAACACAGCATCATCTTTTGTCTCCGAGCCATTTTTATTTTCCGTGGGTTCCGTTTTTATTACTGGCTGTAATTGACAATGTTCTTATTATATAAATGCTTTTGTACACAAATACTAAGAAACATAACTTTTTCCAATATATATGTACAATATTCTAGTTTAAACTTCATGAATCTTGTAACCTGGTTTTGGAAAGGCTCCGTGTTCTCTTCAGTAGCTATTTCAGGAGACCGTTGAATGTCCAACTCGCTACAATGGAGAAGTTCATACCAATAGGAAGTTGGTAACAAACCAAACTGGTCACCATGACTGAGTTCCACAGTGCTGTTTTGTTTCAAGACCTGAGGCTCTGATGTGCCTTTTTTAATGTAGAAACAGGGATTACTGTGGAGCTGAAAATACATAAATAATCAAGATGTAGGAAATTATTTATTACAATTTTCTTTTTTAATCTAATTGGTAACTTTTTATTTATAAACAAAATAACAAATTATGTAGGTACTTAATTACTTTTTTGTTTTTGTTTATTATATACAATCATCTTATCTTAATTAATGCTATAAACAAACTTTGTGTACATGGGTATATAATAAAAAAATTACAGCACGGCCAAAATGCAGGATCATTCCCTTTCCTAATGTAATTAATAATAATGCAGGATTAATTCAAATGACAGTAAAATTATTAGTTATTCTTCTTATAAATAAATATGAATAGGGTGAGACATACAAGACTGTAAAATCCTCACTAAGATTATCTATAGTTGAGGTAAGTATTTAAATTATTTGTTTTTTACTCACAGCTTTCACACTGATAGCATCATCGGTGACTTCTAGTTCTCCGTGTCTCCTAGATACTCTTTTATCTTCACACTGAAAAATTAAAATGTCGAAATAAACATAAGGCGGCCAACTATCTGAAAATTGAATGCGGGACTTTTTGTGGATAGATAGGGTTTGGGTGAATGCAAAGTATGAAGTTACATAAAAACACAAAACTTACAGTCATTTATTTTTAAAATCATATTATAGTACACTTTTTAACTTTTTTATTGAGTAGGTATGTCATGAAAATCTTCACACTGTTCATATTAAATTTAAGTACAAGCGTTTTTACTTTTAGAGACGATTTCTCGGACTTCCGCAGAGCATTCATCATATATCTTTCGGTGGTTGAAAAATAGCCCTGCGGGATGCTTCCAACGATTTACGGGACTATTTTACTAATTATTTCAAAGCAGGATTACTCTAGCATTACGGGACGGTTGGCCGCGTAAACAAAATATGGCAATTACGCCAGTGATGGTGGTGGTGGTGGTTACTACTCTGTGGTATTTAAAAAGAACATGATATCACATCACAATAACGTATCCCGCGAGTGGCCTTGGGCGTAATGTCGGTTTTGCAGATTATTTCATGGAATATGGATAAATGCGTGGGCTCAAACAATAACTAATAAAGATAATAATACGACTTACATCAAGAAACTTTCCTCTTCCGATCAAATGCGTACCGCGGGTAAGTTGTATTTTGCAGGGGTCTTCCGTGTCAGTTCTCACAAGTTTGAACACCATTTTAAAGGACGAAAATCAAATGTGCATTATAATTTATTTAGGTTCTAGATATAAGGTGCTTTCTATGCTTCTTAACTTGAAATTTTCGATAATTTTTGCCCGTACTTCGTACACAACGATCAAAAACCAAACCAAAAATCCAAACAAACAGTGAGAGTGAGTGAGTGAGTGTCTGAGTGAGTAGTAATGAGTAGTGACAAATTGAGATTGCCAACCGTTTCCCTGAATTTTTCTAAATATCTTTTCCTTCTTCTTTCTTTATTTTATTTTATATACTAAAGCGAAACTAAAAAGTTTTGTCGATCTTGGTAATTTGTTTACCTAACCTACCCTTAGGACTGAATAAAAATATTTCTGAACGAATTTGTACATCAAACTTTGTGTTGCTATATTAATAAAATAAAAATATCGGTTCGTTTACGGTTTTTTATCAGCTGATTGATTGAATCGATTGCAATCGAATGATTGGGTTAAATTGGTTGAATGCAAAAATATAAAATCACTGAAAATTAGGGCAATGCTTGGAGGAGAAAGCAATGCCTAATAAAATGTTATTGAGGGCCTAAAGGATTTAATCACCTACGGTCTAGTCCTGAGATAAGCTCATGATAAGTGAGTTAAGTCTAGATTACTGATCCAGAACTATAGTCGGGCTACTTTATGAAGCGACTTTTGAAGTTTCATGTACCTACTTACCAAAGAACGATAACCTTGTACCAGCGTACAAATAAAAAACAAGAAAAGAAGCACTTTTGAAGCATACTTCTTAGATATAATCAAAGAACTTAAAATTTTACACTACTTCTATGATAAATTACAGCTGCTATCCCTGCGTTCCGAGTCGCGCTGAAATCGAATAAAGTACCCGTAATCGCGTTCCGAATCACTGTCAGCCATACATTTTTTCGCTTTTCTGATCGCTGACAGCGCTGAAAGTCTGATTCAGAATGCGCCTTATGTGAGCGCAACAATTTAAAAAAGCTATAACAAAAATATTAGGCCGACGCGTAAAAGTTACGTCGGCCGTAATATATATTTTTTTAATTCCCAGTGTTATCACTATCAGTACCAGCCTGATAGCAGTTATAACGTGAGTACGCTCAAGAGTTACTTTTGAGTATAGGAATTTTGTTATCTATCATTGTTGCGATTGTGTAGGGTGCATCGGCGTCTTTTGTACTTATAATTCTGAGAAAAGAGAATTAGTTATTCCGTGTAGTCTTGTTAATGTTTCGGTTCAGTCAGTCAGTCTTCCGTTTTCGTGCGCAGTGGCTACATGTGTTTTTTTTTCGGTTTCTCAAAGTATTATTTTACGGTTCGGCTCTCTTTTGGACTCTGATCCTGCTTTTTTTTTACCTATCTATGTTTTTTTTTCTGTTATTAGCATATTTTGTATTTTTTTTCTAATTATAATTCTAAACGGTCGATGTGTTAATTTTAATATGACATCTGCATATTTTCATATTATATTATAATCTGTACATTGATAGTATAAAATAAATAATTTTATTCTGTGATACTTCACAAAATGTGTATGTTGATTATTTCCAATAACAAAATAACGTCAACACCGATTGTAATACAAAATTTAACAAAGTACAAATCACAAAGTACAAAGTTAAATCATTTTTTAATAAATTTCAAATAACTAGGTAGGCATCTTTGTAGGCATAAGAAATGAAAAGGTCTGACTGAAATACTAGATACTAGGGAAAGTCAACCATTACACTACGGGACATCACTATTTACGTCACAATGACATCCTTCAAAAGTCGCTTCATAGGGAAACCTTCATGACCGCCCCTGGTTTTGTACGCCACGTTTTTAATGTACATGGTTTACAACGAATACGCATTCACTTAATACGAGGATGTCTAAAAAGTTGCATCCAAAAACAGGTCTGTACAAAAAGTGCTCGTGCAGTTTTGAACGCAACTGTTTTGGTACGCCGCGTTTTTCTAAGCCACTGATTACATGTCAAAATAATGGGTCGATTTTAGTAAGTCTGTGTTTTTTCGCTGTTTTTCACTAGGCAGCACCTGAAGGGAGGGTTTGGGGGGCGCAACAAAAAAAAATCCACCCAGAAAGAATACACTTCGGTTAGGTTAGGTTAGACTGTTGTCAACAACAAGCGGAGGGAGACGAGCGAGTGGAGCGAGCGTGCAGCGGCAGCGGCCGGCGACCGCAGGAGATTACTTCTCAAAAAGGCTAATGGTTGGAAAATTCGAGTGCGCAAAACGTGGACGGAAAAAAAATGGCTGCAGAAAACGGGTCGGTAAAAATCTGCTCGCACAGTTTTTCCCGTCCAAGGCAAGCATGTAGTACACAATAAACTGTCTGTACAAAACGGTAACACGAAAAACGGTCTGTACAAAACGGAAACAAGCATGAACCCCACTCGCTTCATATCGTGGCCCGACTTTAATACCTATATTACTATACTCTTTGGCTCATACACTACTTACTTGTTTTCATTTTCATTGTAAGAATTTTTAGGAAGAGATTTATTGTCTGCTTGCTATCAAGTTTGTAGCAGGCGCTAAAATGTTTTGTTCTGTTCAGTCTATCAGTAAAGCTACAGGCGTCTATGTTGATTGGCTTTTAATCAATTCGTATTTCAGAAGCTTTCGATAACTATGATTTATTACAGCCGTTAAATACAGTGTAGGTAAACAAGACTTCCGAAATAATATGTTTTTGTAGTCAAGTTGTAGTACTGGCTCTCTTTTTCCTTCTTGCGCGCGCATTGTAAAGACGCCCGCCCTCCAAGTAGGCAAAGTACTTTCATTTGGCCAGCCTAGAAACGCTAGTGACGAAATTAAACTCGCGGTGGGCATACGTTGTCCGGCATAACGGCAGCACCATGCTTTGTTTACGTTTTAAAAAATAAACTTTAAAAAGTGAAATTCAAAAGAAGATGTGGGTGGACGTGAGTGGGCGGGAAAGGCAAAATTATTTGTCGGAACCAAACGGCTGTTTTATTCCTGGGTAAGTGAGTTAAAAATTAGGGATAGTAGGATAAAATAGGGTGAGTGCCATGGGGTGGCTTTAATCTTTTGTGATTGTGTGGGATTTATGTCGGGTCGTCTGTCTATCCTATTCTTACATAAGTACGATTTTACAAAAAAAAAAATGCAGTGTGAGTAAACACCGTAATAGAAACAGCTGTATAGGCCTAGTACCTACTTAGGTACCTAACTCTGCTGTAAGTTTTGTACGCAGCGTTCAAATCAATAATAAAAACTGACGGTTTACGCCGGAACCAAATTCTTACCGTGCCTACCAAAGCACGGAATCTTATTTTTCGAACAGCCAATGCCTGCAATATCCTAGCCAAAACCACAAATAAATTGTTTGACGGTGTTTTCGATAACCCCCGAACTTCTGGAATGAGAGGTACCTACTGTCTGGAAAGGAACCCTCAAGCTCCACCATCCGGCTAAGGAGTAGTAATAATGATAGCCTGGGTTATTTACTTTTTAAATACCGTAGAATAAGCAAATCTAACCAACCATTTAAAAAAAAGATAAAAGAAAAAGAAATTATTATTATTTTCTAAGTACACTTACTTATTTTATAAACGCTTTGAAAACATACAGTAATTTTTCTATTTTGATATTATCGTCGCATCGATTTATTCTTCTAAAGGATAAGATACTAAGATTAAAATAAAATAAAATGGCAGATTCTCCGAACGAAAAAAATAAAATAAAAAAAAGATTGTAACTAGACTGTACTTTTTCTATTACAAGTTAATGAGATATTTATCCGGCTTACAAGTTTGTTGTTTACTTGTTCCTAGCTATCGGGCATCGGGATTGGTTAGTTTCCAAGTTTCCGAACTCTGAATAAGATTTTTCTTCGTTATTTGGTATTTCTCATTCAGCTTCTGACTTTTCGCAAACGCTCCGAATGTGTCTAGCAGTTCGAGCCGCTGCTTTCTATTCGGGAGATGTAGGTTCAAACCTCACAGTTCACACTCCGTGTACCAATAAATGTTTTCTTATTCTTATTCAATGTGTTTTAGAACTCATTACGTCCATTCGCCGTAAGAGGAAACCTGCACACACTTCCAAAGTCGACTTCATCGACCAACCCGTACTAGCGACTAATTAAGGCCTGCCTGATCACCCTAAGTGGGGTCATATGAGTTGATAAGTAACCTACAAACAACGCCAACAAAATAAAATAAAAGATTCCGCTTCGCTAATCACTTTTGTTAAACCAAAAACTCAGCACAAAAGTGCACCTTATGCGTATATTGGTTTTCTCAATTTTTCTATATGCGTCGGAAACATGAACCCTGAAGGCTCGACTAAGATCAAGAATAGATGCGTTTGAAATATGGTGCTGGCGTAAAATGTTGGGTATCCCGTGGACAGCACATAGGACTAACGTCTCTATTCTTCAAGAGCTCAATATAAAAACACGCCTGTCTTTAATCTGTCTCCAAAGGTCTCTCTCTTTCTTCGGTCACGTCGCCCGCCGGGAGCCTCATAACCTTGAGAGGCTTATACTAGTGGGCCACGTTGAGGGGAAAAGGAGCAGAGGAAGAGCGCCCTCTCGGTGGACAGATGCCATTCTCGAGTTCATTAATTGCAACACTCAGGCCGCAATCCACCTTGCCCAAGATAGATGCACCTGGATAGCCCTGTCCCGGAACGCGTCTTTTGGTGGTCACGACCCGCAGTCATGAGGATACGACGAAGATGAAGAACCACTTCCACCTAATTTTAAAAAGATGGCGTTGCAATAAATTTTCGTGACCTAGATTTACGAGCAGGTCACTTTAGGTGTCTGGCTTGAGGATTTACAATTACATTTATGTAAGTACTTTGTACCTAAATAAAATACACATTACATACTGATACACCACACAAGCCTTCTTCAATTCAAGAAGCCTTCTTGTAAAGTCGACGACCGAACTATCAGTCGGCCGTGGTTAGATCGACGAGTGACTTAGGTACAATGAGTTAAAACAATTAGAATAAAAAAATAAAAAATAAGAAACGAAATAAGAGCGTCATTGGTATAGGATAGGCCGCTGTTTTTCGTCCAATGTATTTTCTAATTTTCTATTTACATGTACGTTTGTTGACAAAAGGAAAACATCGTACGGAAACCTGCACACTCCTGCGAAGAAATTCAAAGATTGTGTGTGAAGTCGTCCAACTCGCGCGTGGTCAAGTAAGGCCTACTCACCCTTATTCAGGGTAGGCTTGAGCCCCTCGATGGGGACGTATATAAGCTGTTGATGATTAAAAATAAGAATACGACTGAGCGGTCCCAATATGAAAGTTCGAATGGCAGATCCAACGGGTGAAGCGAGACAGTTATTTCTTTTTATTAAATTTTATTTTGAGCGTCTTCCGCACTTCGAAAGCCACGCTAAATCCTTGGTTTTGGCTTATAATCGCATTATTGGTCGTCAAGCCCTGACAAGTTTGAAATTGCTGGCCTAGTTGTACATTAATTTATTACACATTTAAAAATCCAAATATTCAACCGCAAAATTCCGTAGTTACTCGTGTATGTATGTACTGTGTAGCTTGACTTACCATTACAACTTAGCAGTACCTATATTAACGTAGTTTTGTTAATTATCTTCTGTGACATTACTTAGGACAGTAAATATGATAATCACTGCGGCATAATTATGAAATTCGCATTTCACCGCGACTTTCCACTTCCTCATGTCAAGGTCTTCCTTGGACAGAGTTGGACTAGACCTACCTACTCTTATTATCTTATATTATTTTATTATGATATGCTTAATAAGGTAAATGAAAAATCGATAAAACAAAAGAAAATATCTAGAATAAAAAATAAACATAGAGTTGTTGTAACCTAGCGAATCGACCATTGGCAATAGCTGTAGGAAATAGGGTTATGAGCCAAAGAAAACTTTATATTATTTTAAATAAATAATTAGTATATTATTTTATAACTTATTTAGCACTGGGAAGATATTACACGACAGAACGAAAGATAATTTGGCGGTTCGTTCACTCGTTCACTCACCTTCACTCATTTATACAATAACTGCTATACTTGTAGTCAAATCAGATTTCATATTTACAACAGTTGAATTAGAACT
The DNA here is from genome assembly GCA_951230895.1 of Carpatolechia fugitivella. Lineage (NCBI taxonomy): Eukaryota > Metazoa > Arthropoda > Insecta > Lepidoptera > Gelechiidae > Carpatolechia > Carpatolechia fugitivella. Next base: position 3,953,150 of record OX579658.1, read on the forward strand.
CACATAAAATAAACATGAGCTAAGATTAATTTTTGTATAAATTAATAACCATAAATTCAACAATAGCTAATAGGCCGCCTATAATCATTATAATAAAAAAGTTTAGCAACCTCCCGATCAAGATAACCATAGATATAATTTAGTATAATATACACAATAAGCAATTTTTGTCTAACATCATCTGTTTACGTTACTAGGTATGCTCTATTTATCTAAACAAAATTCAGACTGTAACACCAGATTGGAAAAAACAAATAAACAGGCCACGGCAAGAATTAAAAAAAAATCTAGGACGTATTACAATTAAGTGAATACTTTGTATCGATGATTAAACTCAATAAAACTTATAATATAAAAGGAACATTTCCGGAGCTTGGCCGGGTCAAGTACCGAGTAATATTGTCTTGGTTTTAACGGCTCTAAAAATATACTTTTCGTGGTAGTGTGAAAACGACCTAAAAGTTTTTTTTTGGGTCAATAATAATAATAATAAAATAATAAATATGTAGGGGGACAACTTCACACACCACATGGCCATCTGATCCCTAACTAAGCAGAGCTTGTACTATGGGTACCAGACAGCTGATATACATTACATAAATATATAAATACATACTTAAACTTATATTGATAAACAACAACCAGACACAAGGCAAACACAAGTGCTCGTCACACGAATGTTTGCCCTGGCGGGATTCGAACCCGCGACCCTGTGCGTCGGAGGCAGATACACTACTACCTGGGCTACGAAGCCGTTAAATGTAATTTTAAATGTCAGTCGGTAAATTAGGCATTACAGCTATCATATCGCATAGTTTGTTAATTAAGTAAATAGTGCTAAAACACTGTTCATTTATCTTGTTCTACATCTACATAAATGTTTAAGCAAAACTAAGAAAGATGCAAATTAATGTTTATGAGGGAAAAACTTGGTAAATTGTGAGCATTCTATGCAAAACTCCCACGCATGCAAGCCAACGTTGGTACTTACATAAAAAGTAGGTAAGTAGTTTACTTATTATCTTTGTTATAATATTTCTTGTGAGGTAGACAGGGCAGCAGACACCACTCAAGTTGAAGGGTTAAAGTTCATAATTTAATGTAAAATTCGCATAAAAATGAAATACTTAGAATAATTCCATAATTATTTATAGCCGGTATGTAGTAGGAAAACGCTCGGTAGGCAGACCACCAGCCCGGTGGTCAGATGATAGAGTGACAGTGGAAGGGAAGTACTGGATGAGAACTGCAGAGGACCGTGAAAAATGGCGCAATAAAGAAGAGGCCTATACTCAGCAGTGGGTGGATGTGGGATAGATAGATAGATAGGTAAGGTATAGGTGGCCATTTTATTTGTCGAGTATATTTTCTTTATTGCAGAAAAGTCCAAAGTGCATTTAGTGATTCAAAGTAACTTCATGCCTAAAACTTGTAACTTAGTATCTTTTAAAACAGGAACTTTTCTCATAGCACTCTCATAGTCATAAAACTAGCGATAAAACTTATGTTTCGCAGTTTATTGTTTTGAAGAACAGACTATTTACTTGCTACATAGTTGTTTACGGAGTAGCTAGTGCAGCATTACTGCAGGTTTTTTAATAACCTTTTTGGTATGATTCTTTTTTCTTTTGGCCGGTTTTTATGTCACTTTTTCAAATTTCAAATTTTCTTGGTTTGACCTTTTTCTAAATTGTTTATTGTTTTCCCAATTGTCATCGGGTGATGATAGAAACGATTTTTTCTTGAATCGTTACGTGAATCGGTAGATTGTTAGTAAATATTTCTTGAAGAGTCTCGGGATCATTTATTGAAGAGTCTCGGGATCATTTCCGTATTGTGCCATAAGCCTTGGCAATAAGCCTTGGAATACCATATTAACACATATTCCGTTTGGACTAGCCGGGTAAGTCTTGTGTTGTCTTCCTACTGGTTTTTATCGACGCACTTTTCTCTTTCCTTGTCTTGGTCGGATGGCGATTATTTCTTTGTCAATCTTTACAGTGTATTTCCGGCTTCTGCGAGGACGCCACACACGCGAGGGTCCCTCCGTGCTTTCCACGATTTCTTGCTGTGGTTCCGGACACCTGAGGCCACCAGGCATTGGACGAGCCTGGATCCCTGTGTTGTGTGCGTCCGCACACGTACCAGCTGAGTGCCGCAAACCCGCGCACCGGCGTTGGAGTCCCCTCTGGAATACTGCCCATCTCGCGGATTTTTTAGCTTGTTTTTGTATCAGTGGGATGTAATTTTGTATGCGGATTTTGCCAAATTCTGTCTAAATTCTAAAAAGGCCCTTTAGGTTTCTCTGGCCCTCCTTTTTTTGGTTCCCGTTTGGCTATACTCTCCCGGGGAACTCCGCGGTTTTTACACCTTCCTGCATCGATACACTCTCAACGCAACACTAGTTCAGCGACACTATATCGACGGAGTCCCCTCAGGACCCGGCTCTCGGCTCATTTTCTGATACTTTGGCAATATCTAGGCCCTTTTAAATCTCTATTACACTGTTCGGTCAAATTTAACTAAATCTTTCTTTGTTCTCCTAAATTCCACGTTTCGCCTGTGGTTGTCAACCACAGGTTAACTAGCTCCTTTTTTAACGCTACACTAGTTACTCGAAGTCCCTTTTTGTCGCCTAAAGGCATTAAGGTTGACAAAGTGACTCTTTAGTTTTGTGCTACAGAGTCCTATTGCATATCGACCTATGACCTACATTCACTTTACGAACCGGTAGAATACGTATATCTAATCTGCAAGGTGTGTTTGTTTGTAAGCGTTGTCATGCAAAGTTATATGAAAGCTTCTCAGGTTTACTACTTACAACAGCTACAATGTTGACAATGGCGCACAAATAAAAAAACGCAGTAAGTCGCATTTTCGCGCAAAACTTACTGCGAATTAAATTATACTGCCGCACAAATCATAAACTCTTTTGGCGCGAAAATGCGACTTACTGCGTTTAAGATTTGTGCGGCATGTGTCTTGTGTGCCGTCGATATTATTTCTTAGACAGACATGATAATTAGTAATCCGATGTTAGTTTTTACGTGTTTGTTAGAGTTCTCAGTACATTATATATAACCAGTTCCTGTATGTCCTCAGACACCACCAAGGGGCAGAGGTACTTTGAACAAGAGCGTTCACTGGCCCAGTGCGGATTAACCTTTGAATTTATTTACAGGCGCGTGTGAAAATTTCCTCACGGTGTTATCCTTCACCGAATAAACGTCGAAATTTAAAAACACATTGGTAAAAGTTGGGGTTCAAACTAGCGTCTCCCACACGGAAGGCAGCGGCCCTAGCCACTACACCACCAACGCTCTTAATTTAACTAGTACAGGTGGCGATTCAGACAGTCACGCTCTAATCCTTAATTTAAGTCCGTCAGTCCTTTTCACCTTTTAAAGATTAAAAAGGGACAGGAGATGGCCATTCTAATATTAGAGATGTCAAACATCGAATTTGAACCTTATGGACGCATCGATTGCACAATTTTAGAGAGCACGTAAAACATCCGACTTACAAATCTCATAAATTGACAGCTATGCCCTTATTTTAGGTTATCATCCATTCAAAATAATATCATTCGTTCATCTGAATTCAATACCTCTCTTTTCATAAAAATTAAAAGGATAGCTGGATTTTAAAATTAGAGTTAGAGCATGACATCCCGAATCGGGGCCACTGTCTACTATGTAACTACTTTAGTTGAATTACTATATTAATTCTGTGGTTGTATGCAAACTTACAAATTGCAGGCTATTTAAATTTTCGTTTTTGAAAACGTGCCACTTATCCAAAACTGGTTAACTTCACGAGCCAAGTCAACATTTTTGCGAGCTACCCGCAAACCATATTGACCCATCGCGACAGGCTATTACAGAAATGGGAAATGTTTATGCAGTAGACAGGAAAACATGATAACACGACCAATATCATGAGATCGAGAGGGCGGCACATTAGGGGAAGGCGGAATACATCGCTCCTTAGAGAAATCCCGCGGGAACGTGTACGTACACGCCTTTCTATGTATTGGGCCAAACAAGCATGGTTCTTGAAAAACTGATTCAAGGATGGAAAAAGCAAAATATGTAGAACATGCTAAATATACCTACCCCTTAAAAAACTGCGATTGCTTTAGCATGACATTAATATTACTAAGTGTAGCGAGCGCGCAGCTACACTGGCTACGAATTGCTGCTAAGCTCGTAGCAAGAGCGTAGCAAGCGCGTAGCAGGGCGTAGTACTAATAAAATCGATTAAACAAGCGCAAGGAACGCGAATATTCGAGATTTCAAATTAGTACGAGAATCCACTTACGAAATGGTAACAAGCGTAGCAAGCGCGAAAATAGAGGCTGCATTCGCGATTTAGCGCATAGTGATAGCTGGTGAGAAGTTTGATACCGTTTTATGAGGCAATGGACATAAAACATAACTGTGCTAAAAAGCTAGTATAGCTTTACTCAACCGACTCTAGCAAATATTGCAGCGGTGCCGCGGCGAACAGTGGTCCCGTTTTTTTAAAAAAATGGACATTCATCGTATAGCCACAGAATATTTCTTTTATTGTTAACATTGTAGTGACTAATAAGAAAAAAAAATATCTTTACCCTGGCATGGCAATTTCTTAGTGAAAAAAAAAACTTTTACTTTTTATATGGAAGTATAAATAAATTATTATTTATTTCTCGAAAACCTTGATAGTTGTCAAGATGGCATTCACATATGTTAGAAAAGAAGTGATTCTTAGTATTTCACCCAAAGATACATGTCGCTTATCTTTGCGTACTTTGGAGATATAAGCGTCGAAAAATAATGTCTTTATGACCAAAAAAATTAGGCTTTTTATGAGTTGACCCTTTAAAATAATGACAAGTATGATATTTTAATTGTAAATTATTATTACAATTGTATAATTAGAAACACTATGGATGGATTTTAATTTAATAAATATGGTTATTGTACGGAAACATAAAAAAATTGCTACAGTAACAGCTGACAGCTCCGATGGCTAGCAAAAGTAGCTTCGACGCGAGTTTGCCAGAATATCAAGATGGCCAGCGCCCCATACTGAACACTTATATGACTTACTTAGTTATTTGAATCTTCGGGAAACAATTCGATACCAAGACATTTGACAAGGTCATTATACAAAGATTCAAAATTTTTACAACCACCACCTGACTTAAGAACTTTGTAAAGGTCTTCATTTCTACGACTTTTTAAAAAGTCATTACTAAATCAGCAATAATGTAAGTAAAACCAGAATAAAAAAGATAGAATCGTGAAAAGATTCTAAAACCAAACAAAAGACAACGAAAAACAATAACAACAACTTAAAAACAAATCAACAAACAAAACAGAAGACAAGACAACGAGAAACAAGTAACAACAGCTTGAAAAACAACAAATAGGTAACAAAAACCAACGATCAACAAACTCAAAATATTTATGCAAGCGTACAGAAAATGTTAGCAATAACACGTCTTACTGGCACCACACTTAGTTGTACGTACACTGATTATTCAAATGCAATGTGAATGCAACGAAGCGTCATCTATGATGCAGATTACACGACCAATCACAGAGTAGAGAGGGATGCACTATGCGTAAAAGACAGAGAAGTAGTAAGTCTATCACGTTCCTTTACGTATAATGCATCTCTCTCTGATAGACGCCAGATTCGACCAATCGGTCGTGTCGTGCGTCATCGATGACGCAGGATATTGTGGCAAACTCGCGTCGAGGCTTATTTTGCTGGCCATCGGAGCTGTTACTATAGCAATTTTTTATGTTTCCGTACAAAAACCATATTTTATTCAATTGAAATTTATCCATAGTGTTGCTTATAATATATTTGTAATAATTTTTTACAATTAAAATCTCATATTTGTCAATTATTTTAAAGGGTCAACTCATAAAAAGCCTATTTTTTTGGTCAAAAAGACATTATTTTTCGACGTTTATATCTCCAAAGTACGCAAAGATAAGCGACATGTATCTTTGGGTGAAATACTAAGAATCACTTCTTTTCTAACATATGTGAATGCCATCTTGACAACTATCAAGGTTTTCGAGAAATTAATTACTTCCATACAAAAAAAAAGTTTTTTTTTTTACTAAGAAATAGTCATGCCAGGGTAAAGATATTTTTTTTTCTTATTAGTCACCTCGCTACAATGTTTTATTTTATTTTATAGTGAAACTGAAGTTTACAGCATTAAGTCTAAACACATAAAAATATATAAGAATTAAACAATGCATTAGCCAGTTACAAACTTCCATTTTGTAAGTATAACATTTACAATATTGTTAATAATGAGGGTAAACTACAGATATTCGTAACAAATGTTTGTAACAATGGTGTTGCACAGTGTGAGTAATGAGGTGTGGTGTGTTCGTGTGTGAAAAGGAGTATCAAAGTTGTTAACAATAAAAAAAATATACTGTGGCTATACGATGGATGTCCATTTTTTTTTAAAACGGGACCAGTGTGCGGCGTCTTGATGGCGTGTTGAACGCCTGATTTAGCAGGTCGATGTGAAGTGGCAGTATTTCGTTTAAAGTTCAGGTAGAATTTTTGATATCCATGAAATTGAATCTGTTCCAATTTCAGAAATATCTACTAAAAATATTAAGGCCGTTTTGGATGTAAGCGTAAGGATCACGAAGTTTATTTTTCTCGATATTGGTGTCGATTCGGCATACGCCCAACTAAACTAAACTTAAAATTAGTCCTGTCACTTTCTATCATTTTTGATTGAAAAGTTCGTCATGGTGTTAGGTAGGCACTAAAACAAGACTAAATTTGACGGTTAGTCGTGAAGTCATAGACAAAAACAAAACCGATGATCTCCGGTCCCTTTTCAATTAAAAATGATAGAAAGTGACAGGACTAACTTTAAGTTTAGTTTATTTGGGCGTATGCCGAATCGACACCATTATAGATTAATTTTCATTCTTTTTTAAACTAAGGAATTGATTTATGACTTCTTGAATTAGTTACTAAAACAATTGATTAAAAAAAGTATAACATGATATAAGAGCTACGGTGCCACAGACAAGAGACACACATAGCGGTCAAACTTATACACCGCTCTTTTGCGTCGGTTGTAAAATACATTAGATTTTGTCAACATTATGTGAGTTCAAACTTACAATTAGTAGGTCCTACTATGAAAGACGATATTATTATACTGGCCTCGATTCGGGATGTCACGCTCTAATCCTTAATTTAAGTTAGTCCATCCTTTGAAAAGGGACAGGAGATGGCCATCCTAATATTAGAGCTGTCAAACATCGAATTTGAACCTTATGGCCGTGTCGATTGTACAATTTTAGAGAGCACTTAAAACATGCGACTTAAAAATCTCTTAAACTGACAGCTATGTGCTTATTATTCGTTCAAATTAATATCATTCGTTCATCACCTCTGTTTCATTGGTCATAAAAACGAAAAGGATACCTGGATTTTAAAATTAGAATTATAGCATGACATCAATTTTCATATTACTAGTTTGTTTTTAAATATAATAAGTTATATTTTTTTATTTTGAATTTTGCAGTGCCCTTACAGGGTCATGTGTGCACTATTTTTTATATGTTACACCTATGTATACCACATTAAATCTATCTAATACTTTAAACGAGCAATTCTTGTATATACCTATATATATATATATTCGATGAAATTTGGTATATAGGGGGTCTCGAGGGCGATAAATCGATCTAGCTAGCTTTTGTTTTTGGTAAAACAGGATTTCCACATGTTTTCGGGCTTAAAAGAATTTGTACGCCATATCATTAAAAGAGAAGGTTAATTTCGCCGCTATCTATAACGACGCGGTGGCTCTGTTGGGGAACCAGGAGGCGTACTTTTTTATTTTTTTGTTCATGTTTCTTTTTTTGTTCGTTTTTAACTTTTTAATTCTTTCATTTAGTTATTTAAATACAAAAATGACAGAAATAAAAATTTCTTATTTAGTTTTTATTATTTTAAATTAAATTTCTTATTTTTTCGTGGTCAAAATTTTTTCCTCCAGATAGAGCAATTTTTATAGGTATGTTTTTTATTTATTACTTACCGTCGTCGTCGTTGTTATTAATTATTTTTTCATTTACTTAGTTCTCTTATACTTTAAACGAGCAATTCTTGTATATGTCACCGTAAGATTGTGAACGCCGTTAGTTTATAATCTTACTCGCGATATTATAAACTTACGGAAAATTGTGAACTGAAACCAACCATTTACAATTTTACGTATTATTTCTCGTTAGTTTATAATAGCCTTTAAGCCTGAAAACACGGGAAAATATTTTTTTCTAAAAATTAAACATAGCTAGATCGATTTATTGCCCCCGAAACTAAATTGCGTAATCGTTGCAGCCGTTTCTGAGATCCTCATTATTCTTATCTTGCTCGTTTAAAGTATAAGATATAAGATGATTGTGGCGATGATGTGCAAACCGCACCAAGCCAATAAAAAAAGCGGCCAAGTGCGAGTCGGACTCGCCCATGAAGGGTTCCGTAGCAGCAAGTAACATAAAAGTTCTTGTAGTTCTTTACGATTTACGATTTATGACGTATTAAAAAAAAACTACTTACTGGATCTCGTTCAAACCAATTTTCGTTGGAAGTTTCCATGGTAATGTACATCATATATTTTTTTTAGTTTTATCATTCTCTTATTTTAGAAGTTACAGGGGGGGGGACACACACATTTTACCACTTTGGAAGTGTCTCTCGCGCAAACTATTCAGTTTAGAAAAAAATGGTATTTAAAACCTCAATATCATTTTTGAAGACCTATCCATAGACACCCCACCCCACACGTATGGGTTTGATGAAAAAAAAAAAATTTTGCGTTTCAGTTCTATGTATGGGGAACCCCCAAAATTTATTGTTTTTTTTTCTATTTTTGTATGAAAATCTTAATGCGGTTCACAGAATACATCTACTTGCCAAGTTTCAACAGTATAGTTCTTATAGTTTCCGAAAAAAGTGGCTGTGACATACGAACGGACAGACAGACATGACGAATCCATAAGGGTTCCGTTTTTTGCCATTTGGCTACGGAACCCTAAAAAGGACCATAAAAACGAAAAGGATAGCTGGATCTATTGCTCATTGAGTAGCTCATAAGTCAATGCTACTCGTATAAAGTGCTACTATTCTAGCCGCGTGTACTTCTGAACGTATGAAGTAAGTAGAGTTTATATAAATGCGTAGGTGTCTTACAAAAACAATAAACGAGCTAAGCTCGGTCAAGCAGGTACTTATACTTAAACAAACAACTTACTTGGTATTCCGTACATCTTCGCAGCAGTTCGCAGCTAAGAGAAAGTAGCTGGCAGTCAAGAAACAATGGCAATCAGCTTCGATAGTGAAACCGAAATCGGCCGATTGTTCTGACATCGGTATCTTCTCACGAACTGGTTATTTGCAGAATTACAGCTTTTTGATCATTGAATGATAATCAAATTATGAGAAGTAAAAATGCCGTAAATAGTGTAGCGAGCGTGCTTCAAATGGTAGAGATAAATAAAACTATTTTTCAGAAGAGAGTAAGGTTGAGTAAGAGTACAAAAAAATGAATGAATAAATTAAATAAGCGAAGTGTTGATAACAAGGAAAGCAAGAAAAAACAATAAAAGGTGTTTATTCAATCGTTTGTTGTTTTAACTTTTCTGTTTGGAAATTGCAAAACTTTGTCTGCGCGCTACGATATAACCGCCCCGCCGCCGCCGCCATAAGTTCTAAATAATAAATTATTTGAACAATTTAGTCCACGTAAGAGTTTCTATTTTCCCAACTACAGCTATTTAGCGAGATTGGCGCAATTTTCGTAAAATATATTTATTGTTGTGATTGGTTACCTTATAATTGCTTATTATTTTATATAGTTTTGTATTAAGTTATCGTCAAGCTTCAGTGAACAATTAGTCGATGGTCGGTAATCAATCGAGTCTATAGGCAGGTAGGTACCTATTAATCTACATTTACCTCTATGTGTGTAATGCACCTGGCCTCTTTATTAACAGATTTATAATAATAAGAACCTTGTCGGTTATCGACCTTGCGACCCACACGTGAAGAAGAAGAATAAGAACTTCATCAATCATCATCAACGGCCTGTTACAGTCCACTGCTGGACTATGAGCCTGCCATAATCTCCACGCTTGGCAGGGGCGGGTTGGAGATCGCAGATTAAAAGGTTACAGTATCAGAGAGCGCTGCTGCCCGTTCCCTGTTCAATGTGTAGTCCCTAAGTCGCCTCTTACGACACCCACGGGAAGAGTAGGGGTTGGTGACAAATGTATTCTACTCTGCCGTCACCACACGGCGAGAAGAACTTAAAGTAAGTATATTTTTTCCCCATGCACAAAGAAATCAACCAACAAAGATATTACATCAGTTTTTTTATGTATAATAAATTGAAGGGGCCACAATATTCCTGAACTAACATTACATCACATCACACCAATATTATGAAATCTGAAAGTAAATTTAGATGTTTGGATGTATATTCCGCTTTCACCCTAAACTATTGCGGATTTGGATGAAATTTGGAATGGGGATAGTTTGCAGCCTAAATTAACACATGGGATACTTTTTACGGAAAAAAGTCGTATTCCCACGGGAACATCTTCGAGCGTAGCCGCAGGTTGACAACAAGTAGATAAATATGTTGATATAAGTAGTAAATCAACATCGAATGAAGAATAAAGAGTCGGCGGTGCTCTAGAGATTAATCAAACTGGGTTAATTTCATACTAACTAAATAGACAGTGTGTGTTTTGAGTGTCTGATATTTTACTCGTGAGTTATAGTATTATTAAAATAAAAAAATATAAATCAGTTTAGTTATATACGGTGTTACAAAGAAACCCGTAAATTTTGTACGGAGACCATCTACATTTTGTATGGGAATGCGATTTTTTTAAATCGTTTTTCGACCTATGTTCTTTGGGGAAAGTTGTTCAGTTTTACGAGCAGATTCACACCCTTTCGGCTTTATTTGTAGTTTTTAACACCTTGTATAAAGCGAGCAAATTTTTCTAATAATTGAGTCTTAGGTATTTCTAAATAATAATTTATTACTACTATCTAGATGTGTATCTTTAACATAAAAGATTTCAATCGTAAGTGTCTAGACAGGAAAGTTTTGTAACTGAACTTGAGTTGTTATAAAACTTCACAAACTAAAAGATGAACTTCGAAGAAAAGTTGTAGCCCAAAGCGAATATTCCATATAAGTTCTGTAAAGTTTACTTAAATTCGCTCTAACTGTTACTTATAAGCTGTGTAATATTAGTATTATTTACAGATTACTTACATCTGTTTACGAATATGTCTTTTTTTATTTTTCGTTTTGTAAGTATTGCTAAATTCTTGTAGGAAAGGTAAATGCTACATCTCCTGAAGTGAATATTTACTACTTATGAATACATAATGTATTCTAACTACCCGGTATATAAATGTTTATTGAAAACATAAACCACATTTCGCCTTGAAAGTTCAAGAGTATTATATATCAAGCATTATAATAATCAAGGTGAAAATCCACCTACATGTAATACCAACTCAATTTACAGTTCATATAATTTTCATAACTAAATAAGGCGATCAGTGCAAAAGTGCGGTGCGGTGCGCTGTTTCGTGAAGATTTATTCGTAACGTAACAATTTTTTTAAAACAAAAGTATTTAGGGTTGCACAAAACCCGCAACAGCTGTTTCAAAAGTATAACTAACAGTATAACAAATAGTATAACACACAGCAACCCTAACCCAACATAAAAACCATAGACAAACACAAATAAAGAAGGTAGTTTGTTTCTATTACCATATCAAATATCAATTAAAGTTCCACAGAACTGTTACTTGGTTTGTAACCTTGACTCAAACTCTACCATGTCAATCGATCAGCCATTGAACATTCCACCTGCTATAAAAATATAGGTTTCCGGTAAAAATGTTACAGTCACAACACGCAACTTTAAAAAGCTTACGAAATAATATAAACATGTACCTAATACTGGGTTAAATTTAAATAATTTGGAAATCTAGATGGTGCTCAGTTTGTTTATGAAACTTAACAACTTTCTCCATAGGACATTGTCAGATGAAGATCCTACAGAAAATCCAATAGCTTGCCGTGCGGTATTGGTCAAATCCGTTTGTTAACCTGTTTCTTGGGACACAGAGTCGATAGGAAAAATTGTTCAATTTCCTGAATTCGAATAATTCAATCGAGTTTTCACACAGAAGATAGGTACGTTTATTCCCTACCGAAGGGTGATAATCATCTAAAAATAAAAAACACGACTACCCTGCCATAAAAACTCTGTGAGCTTTAGACCTCGCGAGTTTGTATCGTAATATTCATTTTTTCTCCACAAATATCCTCGACCCCTTGAAATTAATTTAACTCAAATATATTAATTTTTATTTTATTTTTTGTTTTATTTTAATTTAATTTATTTTAGATTATTTTATTTTAATTCATTGAGAAATATAAGGAAATTTGCTTCAGCGGTAGACCTTGTAAGCTGGCAACCCCCATAACTCCGTCATTTTTTAAAATTTCCAAAAACTGACTCCACAAAAAAATTTGATTAATTTATCAAACCTGCTCCCAAAATTTCGACGAGAATCGGTTGAGAAACGCGACCTGTAGAGTGGAACAAACAGACAGACACACAGACATACAAAAGCAATTTCGGCCAAGCTGAAACAGAGACGCTTCGCTCTCGCTCGCTCGATCAATTATAAACACTGTCACTCGGGCTGATGTAAGGATTCTAAAGATACCCCATACATCCAAATCTGTTCAAGCATTTAGAAGTTATAATGGAATAAAGAAACACACATTCATACAAGACCCCTACATCCCACTACAGACACTAAGTACAGAAATAATGTCTAGCTCGAATTGGGTTAGAGGTAAGGCTTCACCCTAATTTCTTCTAAGTATTATGGCCAACATCATAACATCCATCTTCTTAATCAAAATATATGGCATGGCAAACCGCTATGTAATTCACGATAAGTCTATAACCGATATTACTGGATCTACTTACTATAGTATAGACACATATACTAGAATCTAGATCATTATAGATATGTTCCAATTGGTTGGTAGTATAGATCGCTACGAATAGGAAATCGATCGGTTAGATGCCTGGTACAAATAACTCGCTAAACCTTATTATTTTCCTACTAACTTTTCGCCCGCGGCTACGCTCGCGTTATGTAAGATTTTCCCATGAGAAAAAATATCCTATGTGTTAATCCAGGGTACAATCTATCTCCATTCCAAATTTCATCCAAATCCGTCCAGTAGTTAAGAAAGCGGAACAAACATCCAAACGTCTAAACATCCATATATTTTCACATTTATAACAACATCAACGGCCCGTTACAGTCCACTGCTGGACTATGAGTGGAGGATTTGCCATAATCTCCACGCTTGGCAGGCGGGTTGGAGATTGCAGATTAAAAGGTTACTGTATCAGAGAGCGCTGCTGCCCGTTCTCTGTTCAATGTGTACCTAGTCCCTAAGTCGCCTCTTACGATACCCACGGGAAGAGTAGGGGTTGGTGACAAATGTATTCTACTCTGCCGTCACCACACGGCGCACGGAGCACATTTATAATATGTGTGAAAAAGAAAACCTATATTTAATACCTTAATAGGTATGGTTCAGTTAGTAAAGGTTCTGTTGTTTTTCGTTGCCATCATGACGACTAACTTCGATTGGGCGAATTGAAATAAGGTGACCAGATTTTGAAAAGGAATCGTCAATATTGTCATTCTAAATTGTTGAATTGTTATTTATGTTGTTGTTTGTTATTGCAAATTTCGTAATGCTTATTCGCAGTTTTATATACTTACTTATAGTTAGGAGTTCTATTCCCAAACGTGAATTTGAATCCAAACACATAAACACAGATCTTTTCACGATTCATTATTATTGTTCTAAAATATCAGGATTATCCTGTAGGCCAGACAAAATCAAGCTACGTAATAATATAGGTTATAGTTACTTTTATGTATGGAGGTAGGTATCAACAGCGAAATCCGTGCCAGGCACATTTCGCGCTATCTTCAACCGCGGGGTTCTGAACCAACAGCTACAAGTACACGATTAATACTATAGCACATAATACTCATAGCTAGCTATAGAGAAGTAAATAGATAAGAGAATTACATAGCACAGCGGAAATAAAATCTGATAATACTCACAAAATAATTACAAATAAAACAGACAAAAAACATTGCTGAGATTGTAAATATACTAAAGTTTTATTGTTGGTTTATAAAACATGAATAAAATGACCTACATATTGATTTGTTATGGTCATATAATAAACTAATGCAACAAACATGCCACATTCAATTGCATCTGGACCTGACAACATGATTTGTGTTACGTTAGGTTCATACGAACGATATTATCACATGCAAGACATTTTATTTATCGTACGATTGAAGACAGATGTTGGAAATGGCGTGAAATAGTATTGTGTGATACTTGTGATGTGATCATCATAAAAAAAATTGCCTTTAATCCACGTTATTCGTAGCCTTTAATATAAACAGACAATTTGCGTAACGCTATACGGGTGTTAGGCGAAAGAGAAGTTTTTTTTATTTACATAATCTTAGTGTGTTTATATTGGCTTTCGCTAAGCGACGGAGGATACCACCTCGTGTCTATTCAGGAGTGAAAGACACGGGCGTATTGAAGGTTAACGCTAATAACCATTTTCACAACCTGTAAAAGGATGATAGTGTGAAATATAAAATGAGTAAAAAGTCCTATAACTAAAATATAACCGGGTGATCCCATGCCTACCTGCAGTTTTTGGCTCCCGTACCTACCTTCGTGTTACGAAGAAGGCGCTTCGTTAAATATTAACCAAGCCACAGTCACCTACATTTGATACATAGAGTTAAATGGTGAATAAATGCCTTTCGTGACAACCGACAGTTAGTCAAGTTTGCCAACAGTCGCTCATTGAATCTAGTTAACGAGAGTTTTGCAAATAATGGCAAAAGTTTGAGATACTAGTCGTAACGCAAGTAATAGGTAAGTCTAATGTTGCAAATTAAATAAGTAACGGTATGGACCGGTAGAGCGTCGGTGGTCTAGTGGCTAGGGCCGCTGCCTTCCGTCCGGGAGACGCGGGTTCGATCCCCACCACGTACTATGTGTTTTCGAATTCATATGTACGTTTATTCGACGCTCTTACGGTGAAGGAAAACATCGTGATGAAACCTGCCACTCCTGCGAAGAAATTCAAAGGTTGAGTGTGAAGTCGACCAACCCGCACTGGGCCAGCGTGGTCGACTAAGGCCTAATCGCCCTAATTCTGGGTATGCTCGAGCCCCTCGGTGGGGACGTATATGAGCTGTTGATGATGGACCGTAATGTTTTTAAAACTATAACGTATCATTTAATTATTAAAATAGTAACGAAAATAAAATCTAGCCAAAAAACTTTACCACCTAACCACGTATTTGGCTAGACACGTATTAGACTCTAAAATGTATAGTTTAATGAGCAGCCCTTAAGGCAAGGTAGCATGCGACCACGGCTATCCTCTGAACATCACTAATATCTATGCGTTAAATTGAAACACAAATAAGTTGTTTACTTATTAGATATTAAATAAATAACTGAATAATTAATTAATAGATAAGGTAAGAATTCGAAGATATTTTCTTGTTTCAAGCCTTTTAGAGCTCGTTTTTTCCGTAGTGATTCGTGTTTTAGTTTTTAAACTTATTTTTTACATTTACGTGTTATGAACTAACCCGTTGTACTCATAGACTCGTTTATAAAAACGTGACAGGTGGGAAAAAGATGAAAAAAAAAAAGAAAACACTGAAGTCTTGACATAACTGATCTGCTGAGTTTGTAAATATTGCCAATCAAAGAAAACAGAGGACTCATCTTCAAGTTGAGTATTGGTCACTGTGAGACCGGCTTTAGTTTCCTAATAGAACACACGGATTTTACGATCAACATTATTTCAATTAAAATTTGGACTTTTGCAAGAAAGTTTTTGCCATCGTAAAACTACAAGAAAAAAACCTGAGGCTTCCAGAAATAAATATGAATAATAACTTTTATGTAAAAGTACATACTCGTGGTTTTTTTTAAAGTGAGTTTACTCTGACGAGAGCCTTTCCCGAAGGAGAGCGGTAAACTTTAAAAAATAACAGTTGGTAGATAAAAGAAGCTGCTTAGAAAGAAGATGGTTGTTCAGAAAATGCGTGCAGTTACTGGACATTATTTGGTACATTTCTTTTTATTGTTGGTTTATTTTTCGGACTGCGTTGAGGGAAGGCCAAGAGAATGTCTATATTTTAGAGGGCGATGTGAGTATAATACTTTAATTAATTTAATTATCTGGTTACCTGGACGAGATTGATACCTTAGCAATGAGGCCGCCAGTTGTATTGGTTTTATATTTTGTAGTGTAGGTATGTGAGCAATAAAATAAAGTATATTTCTCACTTATATCATAAAATTACAATTAAACTTGTCACTATTTATACCAAAAAAGATTTAAATTGACTAAAATTACTTTGAAATAAATAATAGGCGTGTAGTATAGGTACTTGATAGTTAGTACCTATACTAAATGTGTGTGTTGGCCATGAGGCAGTATTCAGTAATTCTCAAGGTAATAAATTGTTATGTAAAGAAAATTCGCTTGATTATTTCAGTGTAAAATTCGGGGTCATTTGCAGACTTCATTGAACTTATTTGTAGTTGTAATTTTTTTAACCCGTGAAGTATAACTGGCAAATGCAATATAAATAGGGGATCGGACTGTTCACCATATTTTATGAATTATTTTTAAAATATAGATTAGTAGTAGACGATTGGCGTAGAAAAAAACAGAATCGGTTGAAAAACGAATTCACAGTGAGTTTTTAAAGTTTCAATATGTCTGTCTCTTTCAAAAACGATTTTTTGTATGGAGATTATATGGCGTTACTAACAAATGACGTCACAAGTGGGTATGTGCCTCTCTGTCTAATCTTGAATTTCAAACCTTTATAACTCGGTCAATTTTAAAGATAGAGCAAAAATTCTTCTAGTGTTCGATAGCAGAAACTAAGAAGTTTGGATTTATAAAATAAAAAAAAAGTAATCCGATCCCCTATTGTACAGAAAGTCGGCATTCAAGTAATTAAAGCAGCTGTTGCATTGATGATGATGATGATATTAAAAATCGTGCCTTTTTTTCAGGCGTTGGCCATTGTCCTACGAACATGTATCCCTACCACACCCGATGTGATACGGATACGCTATCTCAAAGAACTTGCAGTTATCCAGAGCAATATATACTAGGTAACCTTTTTCTTATCGTATGTGTTGTAAGGTCGACGACCGACCTCACACACCCTGACGAGCTTCAATGACATTTACTTTATTCTGAAAGTGGACTTATTATTGGAAAGATAACTTGTCTGAGCTGTTATTATTGTTGCTATTACGTAAGGCCGATATTAGACAGTTCACTTTTGCTTGATTTTCGATATTGTTTAGTGTTTCTTTTTATTTTAAAATACAATGATATGGTTTCGTTCGAATAGGTGTAAATAATAGAATTATTTATAGAAAAAGTAATTTATTAGTATTAAAACAGTCAATATTAATTACACAAATAATTCAATATTACATTAATTGTCACCTTAAAAATAATTCAAATAAAATTCAACGTAAATAAAGTCAAAATGTAGCTGCTATATTGTAGCTTAGCCGAAAAGCCCCCCGGATAGTGTCCCCTGACCGAAAGTACCCATTATGCTGGCTGCGTTACCACGCTGGATTGCGAGAGATATTCTCTGCACCAGAAAATAGCCAGACCGCGGATTGCCTCCCTTCTCCCGTTGCAAACGTTGCCCTATATCCGCGATTAGCTTTTTAGCTTCAGCATAAATTATATAATATTTTATAAAATATTATTAAAAAAAAATTACTAAATACTAATTAATAGAATAGAATATACTTACCTTTTTTTTTATAGTATGTATTTATATATTTATGTATAGGTAGTATATCAGCTGTCTGGTAACCATAGTACAAGCTCTGCTTAGTTTGGGATCAGATGGCCGTGTGCGAAGATGTGTCCACACAATCCACATATTTATATTTATTTATTTTATACACATTGTATGTAGAGCAATATGTAGGGAAACGTAGTGTGGGACGCCCCCCTGCCAAGTGGACTGATGACCTGAGGAAGGTTGGTGGTGGCTGGATGAGGAAATCGGGTGATCGTGCACTTTGGCATACTCTTGGGGAGGCCTACATCAGCAGTGGACTGCAATAGGTTGATTGATTGATGATGTATAAAGGGGTTTGAACATCCCCGTATGGGAGCGTGGCATAGTGATAACCACTATTTTGCGGGAATGTAGGATTTTTATTGAAAAAACGGCGCATGATTAAACCTGTATATATCGATAGAGGGTCAATAGACGAACAAAATGATATATGACTCGATGTCCTACCGCGCAAGATTTTTGAGATAATCTATGTTAAAGACCCAGTATGGATAAAAATCCTAATTTATTCCCTCTGCGATTAAATACTTATAGTACAACAATTTTTGCACATGATGTTTGAACTTTCTGCGCCTCATACTATATCTTACATATATACATACATATAATCACGTAAATATCCCTAAAGGGGTGAGCAGATCCTTAGTTGGCACACGGAAAGCTCACACTAAAACTACGGTAAAATATTTGGGCAAATGTAATGCTCATAGTTCAATATTTTCTACGTGGTATTTACGACGTCTTCCGGCTGAGATGATAATGATGATGAACTAATTACATGATGGTTTGATAAGTCTACACCCGCAGTTTATTATTATGTTTCTACATTGTACATTTGCAGTTCATTCAACACACTTGATTCAGCGTTGTTAAGCTGCATAATATATAGGTATAGGTACAGCAAAAAGCTTATCAAACAACCCTATATTATTAGTTTTATAATTATTGATGTTCTTCTGTATTTCGTTTGCTGTAGTTACAGAAATACGAACTGTAATAAATTATCGTAATAACACTACCACTGTATTTTTTTCTTATACTAAGTGTAACAGAAAATGTTCTTCTTATTTTTATCACGTGAGCAGCAGTCCCCGAGGTCATAATTTTAAAACAGCCTTGCGGCATCTGCCATATTTTTTACGTTGCTACCACGACTACCAGATATGCTCGGGAGTTTCCTTGCGAGATCAAATCGAAAACTAAGGTAACCGACATAGCCTCTCAAGCCAGAATTGCCAAAATTATGTGGCAGTGGGTGGGGTACATTGCTAGAAGAAAAAAGAGAAAAAAAAAATAAGAAAATAAAATATATTTATTTATTTCACTAATAACATAAAGTTGTATGTAAACATCGTCAAACTGAATAGCAGTTTGTAGGCGTAGCGTTTTTTCTCACAATTTCTTTTCCCTTTTAGGCTTAGGTAAGTAATAATTTCATTAAGTGTGGAATCTGTAAGGCGGAAAATTACTGAGCATTTGTCCAGTGCGTTAGAAGAATAATTGATAGGTTGAAAAGTTTGTTAATAATGCTGTTTATTTTTACGTTACACCTGTATAATGTTTCCTACTAGATGTAACTTACTTGTTGGTGTTGGTTAATTGTTAAGTCTCAATTTGTTATATTGTACTATGTCTCTACTTGTGAGAACCTTTAATTGGTTTTTAAGTAGCTATGTTACAGTCTACCTATTGAACTTTTAATAACTGTTGGTTCTCCTATAAAAATAAAATAAAATAAATAAAATTAAGGGACATACAATGGCTAGATTAGCAACTCAACGCGCTTTAGTTCAAAGTTCAACCGACGCACTACAGAAATAGCGTTTATATTAGCGTGCGATGCTTCACGGTAGTTACGTCCGACACTGCGCAGGAATCGTGCGAAAAACGTGTTTTGTTTTACTTTTTCCTTGAACTACATATGATTTAATTTTTTTGCATGGATGAAAGATAAATAAAAGCCAATAATCCGTAGGAACCGTGTCCACGTCTGTTGTAGTTTAGAAGCAGTAGCGAATTTAACAATAGGAACAGCTCGACTTCAATGGCGTTTTTGGTACAGTATTTCATGTTTTTAATAAAAATCAGTTTGCGCCAAATAAAGGTTATATATCCAAGTTTAATATATTATATGTTTACTGGAATTTTCTACTTGCTCGTTTACTTCACAAACTGCGAGTTGGCATGGGTAGGACCCTTAACTGACGGCCGCTGGGGCAGAAAGGTTCTCGAGTGGCGACAGCGTACCGTAAGACGCAGCGTGGGCAGGCCTCCCACAAGGTGGACCGACGATTTGGTGAAGGCCGCCGAAAATCGTTGGATGCGCAGAACCGGACGTTGTGGAGATCCTTGGGGGAGGCCTTCGTCCAGTAGTGGACGTCTTTTGACTGACTGAGCTGAACCAATTGAGATAAAACGCACAAGTGACTTTTTCACTAGGGAAACCGTAGGAATCGAACCCACGACCTCCAGATCAAGAGCCCAATGCTCTTAAACAAAAGGACACGGATGGAGACAGTAGTAGAAAATATTGTACTATGAACATTACATGTAGGTAAGATAAAATATCGTACAAAATGACCAAAGTCTAAACATTTTGACAAATGTGTGCTTCCCGTGTGCCATTTAAGGCTCTGCTCACCCCTTTAGCGATATGTACGACGTGACATGTATTTGTGTATGTAAGATATCGTATGAGGTGCAGAAAGAGCAAACATCACGTGCAAAAATTGTACTACGTATAGGTATTTAATCGCAGAGAGAATAAATTAGGATTTTTATCCATACTGGGTCTTTAACATGGATTATCTCAAAAACCTTGCGCGGTAGTACATTGAGTCATATATCATTTTGTTCGTCTATAGATCCTCTATCGATATATACAGGTTTTAACATGCGCCGTGAAAGTCCTAAATTCCCGCAAAATTGTGGTTATCACTATGCCAAAATGTTCAAACCCCTTTGTGGGCGGCGGGCGGGCAGTTAATCAGTTTGAAATATTTTAATTTAACAGGATTCACGTGTGGCTGGTCCCGTTGCGACTGTAATGGCGACCTGGTGTTGTCTGACGTGGAGGACGAATATTGTGTACCAGTATCAGATTGCCGCTTACAAAACTACCTTACTGGAAAAAAAAGAAAGAGGAAGCGAAAAGGCAAAAACTATGGTAGACTTAGGGACACTGATGACCTTGATGAACTACACAAAGGCCTGGAACCTGTCCACAATATAGGGGAAATCGTTCCTGAGAATATGTTCATTCCATTACCGAAAGAAGAGCATGCTGGAGTATAAAGTTATCTAGACCTGTACCTATATTTAGTTTTTTTTTTATTTTACATACCTAAAAACTTAGTTATGCTCTTATACCCTTGTGGATGCGCCTAATATACGCACTCAAGCGCAGGTACAGATCCTTTCACATAAAAATAACGTTAGATGAAGTGGACACTGACAAGTTATGCGATTTACTGGAAAATAATATACCTAACGCAAAAACATTTAAAGCAATTTAAGAAATTTATGCTTTCTGTAACAATGATTTACGGAACTTCTATTGAACTTGGTCTAGGCATCCATAGAAGAAGTGTTTTTTTATTCGTAAGATCTTACAGCTTTTATTGGTGAAGCACTTACATGAACTTGGCACCCATTCACATTATATTATGTTTTTGGTGGAATTGTACGTTAAACAACTGTACCGCTATTCGAAGCCTATATTATGAGAGTGGCAACACTGCTTTTCCCTGATTGGTCGATTCCTACATCTGTCCCTGTCTAACATTCGCCGTCCTTTTTCCACCTCCCTCCACCAGGCAGAGCGCTCGAGTTTCACTTGGAGCGCTTCCAACCTCATTGGCGATAAGTTTTTCGCGCTGAGTGGTCGTTGTAAGTAAGTGCTCAAAACTTTACTAAATAATAGATAATACTTACGTATTTTCAACGGTGAGTGCTTTAACATATTCCTACTTATTTTTCTTGTTTTATATTTAACGGTTTTTCCGTTCGTTTATTTAACAATTTATTGTTTATATTTAAATTTCTGTCCTAGTTTTATATTTTTTATACTTTAGTTAGATGGATAGTGATTAATCTTCGTCGTCCGCAAGTGGATCTAGTGCGAGCTCTTAAGCTAGTGCTGTACAACTGCCTCCACGTTTGGGCCACCTTCGGTATAGGCGCCAGCCATGCCCGAGTTTGTGCTGGACTACGTGGCGGGTAGTGAAATGAAAACGGTCAAATGAGACCGATACAGCCTTGAACGCACTGGCTGCCCAAGTAAGTGGTGTTCAACAATTTCTTGCTTAACAATTGTGCTAATAATATACCGGATGATTATGAAAGTATAAGGTCTCTTTAGATGTGAGTGGAGAATTGTACAAAAATATAGAGGACGAGGTCCCTTCAACGGCTCCTCAAAGTTTTTCTTTGTCTATAAATACGGTCCTCAAAGAACTTGCTATACCTAGACTAGATCTAATTCTAACTACTTAGAACGTTTAAATGTATCCAACATTTTGATTCCGATTCAGATGTACAAAAAAGATACTGCTCCACTCCAGGTTTTACCGAGGCCTTACGATAAATTTAACAACCTCGTTTTTGTTAAAAGGCACGCAAATTACTAAAGCAGCACGAGGCTGCGGAAAATGGTTTTAAGACTTTTCTGGCTAAGATCTTCTGAAGTAGTTGACATGGCTTCTGTTGAGATCATATTCAAAGAAAATATTGTCACAAGGTGAATAATCTAAGGATCACTAATGATTTGTTACAAATGACTTAAGGCCATCGTGCCGATTTGGTTTAACAGCGCCGAGATGCTATGTTGCGTTGAGTAAAAGATAAATCTAATAGGCAACCTGCGCA
Organism: Carpatolechia fugitivella; assembly: GCA_951230895.1. NCBI lineage: Eukaryota > Metazoa > Arthropoda > Insecta > Lepidoptera > Gelechiidae > Carpatolechia > Carpatolechia fugitivella. Next base: position 3,976,107 of record OX579658.1, read on the forward strand.
AGGTATGCCTTATTACTTGGCGCCCTCAGGGAGCCGAATGCCACCAGCGCATGGTGTGCCTTATTATCCAAAGAATTTTTCTCTTTATGAACTTTCATGCCAAACTGGTTCCCCTCACAGGGTTTTTGGCCAGTAAAGCCAAGCACAAGTTTACATCAACCCTGGTTGGGCAAACTGGTTCTTTCCGAAAATCTAATAAGCAGCCTGCGCAAGGTATGCTTTATTACTTGGTGCCCTCAGGGAGCCGAATGCCGCCAGCGCATGGTGTGCCTTATTATCCTATGATTCCTGCGCAAGGAATCTTTCATGCCAAACTGGTTCCCCTCGCAGGGTTTTTGGCCAGTAAAGCCAAGCACAAGTTTACATCAACCCCGGTTGCAGAAACTGGTTCTTTCCATAAATCAAACAAGCAACCTGCGCAAGGTATGCCTAATTACTTGGCGCCCTCAGGGAGCCGAATGCCGTCAGCGCATGACGTGCCTTATTATCTTATGATTCCTGCGCAAGGAATTTTTCCCTTTATGAATTAATCCTTCATGCCAAAACAGTTGCCCCTCGCAGGGTCAGGAATTTCTTCCGAGAGCCCCCCGGGGACAAGATGATACCTCTAAGAGAAACGCAAGACCACCTTTCATTAAAGGCCAGGCAAAGCGAAAGTATTGACTCGAACTTTCAAGCTGGATATCTTCAGAGCTTTTACTAAGCCGAAAATTTGCAAGCTCCCTCAACTCTTAAAAATATTGTCTGAAGTCCGCATCCCATTTTTCTGGGATGAGGTACCTACCCAGTTCTATACGGAACAATCAGACACCTTGTTCAAGGGTAATTGACCTTCAAATTCAGCAAATGAGGAAAATGGGAGTGCTAGAGGGTGCGCAGCTCTCGCCAACAGTTTCTTGATTCCAAAGGAGGACGACTTACACATGCCGTCCAGTTTTCAATCGATTGATCAATTACCACGGCATTCCGTCTTTCCTGCAGCCCAACGACTGGCTAGTAAAAATAGATTTGTCAAATGCTTATTTCTGTCTTCCAATAGCATTTCCTAAGAATGAGATGACTTACCTGCCATTTGGCTTAGTGTCAGCTCTAAAAATTTCTGCCGATCCTGATTTATTTGAACGATATTCTGTTGGCCAATCAGACAAGCATGTGCTACGTTGTCATGTTCAGATGGCTGTTCAAATGTTGTAGTCACTGGGCTGGCAAATCAACTACAGGAAATCCGTACTAGATCTTCAAAAATCCCTTCAGTACTTGGGAATAATTTTGAAAAAACACTTTCAGAGAAACATGTTGTTATACAACAAAAGCTACTGCAAATGCTTGGCGTCCATGGCGGACCCACCGTACCCCTGGCAATACCCCTGGGGGTACCGTCAAAGATCAAATTTAAAAGAATTGCAGTCTCTAATAGGTGTTCTAAACTTCTCAAGTCTGGTAGTCCCACAAGGTCAGTTGCATTTCCGGTACTTGCTTAAACATTGCCATCGTTTCTTGTACAAAAATCCAACCCATGTATTTCCACTTCCCGAGAAAGCTCTGTTAGATATAAAAGGGTGGCTAAAGAATTACTCTCAAAATTCAATGTTGCATCCCCAGGGCAGTGTCCTCATTATCTATGCACTGACGCCTCGGGATCGGGTTGGGGCGCTCAGCTCAACGAGATGCTAAACGGCTTTTGGAGTCTGGACGAGCAGGCACTCCACTCGAATAAGAAAGAAATTTTAGCGGTATTGAAAGTCCTCCACACTCATTTTCAACGATTAAAATGAAGAACAATGTCCCTTAAGTCGTACAACAGAACTGTTCTCTCTTATCTTCGAAAAGGAGGAGGCACTCGATCGAAGTCGCTGATGCAGCTTACTTATCAAGTATTCCATGTACCTACTTCAGGATTACAACATCCATTTGTCGTTACATCACCTGCTCGGCAGGTACAAGGTGGAAACAGATCACCTCTCTCGAGGATCTCTGCATCCGGAATGGTATTTACTTCCAGCCCTAACAGAGAAAATTTTAAATTTTTGGGGAGTTCCCGTTATCGACCTATTTGCCTCGGATCGTGCCCAACTTATTCCCAAGTATGTGTCCCTGAACACAATGGACTGCAACGCGGTATTTGTCGACACTTTCTCATAACAGTGACATTTCAGTCTAGCTTGGGTGTTCCCACCCCCATTTCTGATTCCAAGGTCCTTGCTCACCTGAACGAAGCGACAGGTATCTTTTTGATGGTTTTCCCAAAATGGGAAAAAGCTTTTTGACGCCCCGACCTCAGAAAACGGGCTTGAAGTCCCCCATTCATCATCTACAACTTGGAGAAAGTCTGGATAGATACTGTAACGAATCGGCATCCGCCCTAGATTCACGATCTGACGATGGAAATATGGAGATATAGGGGTGGGATCAGGCCTTGATATACTGGACTCCAGAACATAGTACTTTTATTGGTTAGTTAGCGAGATACTACAAAGAAGTCATATTTGGCAGCCTGGAGACGCTGGTGTTCTTGGGCTAGTAATAACAACATTCCATACCGTTCACCGTTAGGTTCTGATTTAGCAAGATGTCTTTCAGATTTATACCAAAAAGAAAATCTATCTTAAAATACGATTTTATTCCACAAGTCCGTGTGTATGAAATTCCAAGCCTCCTGACCGGGATGATGATTAAACTAGCCTTGGCTAGCTAATAACTTTACATCGGATTTTACTTTTTATGAATGTTCATGTCGTAGGTACTGCTTGCTACTCTGCTCTGGTTGTAGGGCGCACGATCTTTTCTTGTTGTCATTTGACCCAGAGTTATTTTCCGTTACGAACCATCTTGTTACTTTTTGGCCTCTTTTTGGTTCAAAAACAGATTATGCTAGTTATTAGCAGTCAGGGTGGCGTTTGTTAAATAATACACAAAATAAAACTAATGTTAATATCCTGTATTTTGGGTCAAATAACTAATAAAACAGTCAAAGTCAAGACCAGATGAGTGCAAAAAGAGTAATTTATTTCTCACTGTCGTCTGTGGCGTACCAAAGCCGACCACACGGGCCGTTATAGCAAAATGGGTAGTCTCTTCTTCAGGAAGCGGTGGCCAAGCGTCCGCAGTCAGCGTGCGGTCAGTGGTAGCATCAAGACATTGGGTGCTTGACGTTCCGCTTGACAGTACCCTCGCCCGAGGGAACGGGAGGTCACACAGCACTTTCTCCCAATTTTGCAGGCGGGAGATAAGACAGGAAGGCTCGAGTGCATCAGTGGTGTCGACTTTCTTTCAGCCTGTTTAAAACAAATAATAATTGCATGTTGTTTTATGCCAAAATAGCTTGGACAATTTGTCCAAGCAAAATAGGTACCTATTGTATTATTTTTATTTTGTTATATAATAAAAGGTTTCAACTGTTATTTAAATCACAAGTGTTTTGGTTTTTGTTTACTTTGTTTTTGGTTATCATTAAGGTTGTAAGCAAATATTACTGCCTTATTTACAGGATAAGCATAATCTTTAATGAACTTACCTAGTTAATACTTCTGGATTGTTTGCTTTTAAATTGTATCCTTTTTCAACAGCCACACATGGTTTCTGTTTGCACGATTTTCTTTAGCACTTTTACAAGTCTGTATTTCTTACAAAATGTCAAAGGTAATAACTGCAACAACCCACATATTTTACAATGACTTATAATAAAGTCGTTGTCTCTTTTTAATCTTTTCCTAAATATATGGGTACATATATATCACATTGGCGTTTTTTCATTCCACCAGGCGATAACAGACAGGTCTCATAATATAGGCTTCGAATAGCGGTACAGTTGTTTAATGACAGCGTTTTACCTACCATTAAAACGCTTATTAAACTACATACCATATTCGAAGCCTAAAGTTTAATTACTGCCTGGCGCGTATTTTTGAAAATCAATATTTTCAAAATTACTTTTGTATGAGACGCAATGAGGTTGGAAGCGCTCCAAGTGAAACTCGAGCGCTCTGCCTGGTGGAGGGAGGTGGAAAAAGGACGGCGAATGTTAGACAGGGACAGATGTAGGAATCGACCAATCAGGGAAAAGCAGTGTTGCCACTCTCATAATATAGGCTTCGAATATGGTATGTAGTTTAATAAGCGTTTTAATGGTAGGTAAAACGCTGTCATTACTAGCGGTCCGCCCGCGTGTGCGCTCGCGCAAGCCCTTACTCCTTACTTTTTACGGGAAAAAGTATCCTATATGTTAATCCAGGTTACAAATTATCTGCATTTCAAATTTCATCCAAGTCCGTTGAGTACTAAAAGCGTGGAGGCGGAACAAACATCTAAACATCCAAACATTCAAATATATTTTCACATTAAATTTATAATATTGCGAGATACGAGAGTTATATACACATATTTATTTAAGTATTTATTTATTTATAACGTCACGAGTTTGTTATAAAACCTAAGACACACTCCTGGCACAAGTTTTTTAAATATTTTTTTTTATACCTTACTGGGTAGATTCCGGCCTTGGAATATAGCTTGTATAACCTTTTAACGAAATAAAACTATTTTTATTTTTTAAGATCCGTGTGTTGTACGACGTTTTTCAATACACTTGTGAGATAACAGATAGTTTAAAATGAAATGGAAGGGTACCCTATAAAATATACGATACTACAGGTAAAATTGTTCATGTAAAAGTTGTAAAAACTAACCTTAATATCGCGCGAAGTTTTAGTTGCTGTAGGTACTAATTCACATAATAATATTTTATCGATATACAACAAATGGCGCCAACATCAAAACAATAATAGGTTTCTTTTTTATAAGCATAATTATATAGAAAAGGCTCTCGCAAACATTCAGCTTCTACGAATCGATTAATTAAAATCGATATAATTGCATATTTGTTATTAAATATTACTGGCTGATAATATTTTTGATACAATTTGTTGAAATAAAAAAATATAAAATACTTTTCTCTTTGTAAGAATCGATTAAATTTTTTTTTTTTTTTTAATGAAAATAGCACTAATGCGGTAAAACACATTTACCGCACAGTTTACTTAAGTAAGGTGTATTGAAAAATTATAATTAGGAAACATAAACATTTAATCGTCTAAGTTGCTTTAGTTTGCAACTATGCCCATTTAAAAGCAAACACATCCCTTTACGTTCAGCGTTCTTCTTATGTGAAAGGATCTGTATTCCGAACTTTTATTTTTATCGTACTGTAGTGTGGGATACTCATACTTCTCCGTTATATCTTATTTTATTTGTTTCCAACTGACAATGGGGTCCGAATTTTAAGTTCGGGATGTCAGATCGCGGAGTTTGACGCATTCTTGTTCCGGCAGCCAACGGGCTATTGAGAATCCTCTCGCCTTATTGCTTTGCTGAATGCTCTGTTCTCTCCTCTTTCCACTGAGAGAGGAGCAGCGTTCCTTTACGCCCCTTTCTCTCAGTACTATATAAGATTCAGTGTACATGTATTAATTTAATAAACCTAGTCGATCTTTATCTTTGGTTTTCTTATTTGTAGCAGTACCTACCTAGTACTCGTAAAGGATTGCCAGCTTATAGGTTATGTGGCACTAAGCCAAATGCCTAAGGGCGACATTAAGAGACGAAAACTAAGCCAAGATTGTTTATTTTTTTATTTTTTTTTGTTCTTAGAAATATCAAATGGCGTACTTAAATAAGTTCTTATCCGGGTCCGAGTCGCCGAAGTTGGTGACAGGAATAAAGCTCCAAAAAAAAATCGACTCTTTTTTTGGAGCTTTATTGCTCGGTCCGATATTTTTTCGAGCACGCATCCATACGTGAGGATGGAATATGCAAGGATGGAATGTGCATTCTCCCAATCCTCACGTATGGAGCACAGACTTGGTCCTTGATGGAAGCACAAAGATCCAGACTCAAGGTTTGCCAGCGAGCCATAGAGCACAGTATGCTGGGGTTAAACTGATTCAGAGAGAAATACGATACTGCGCTCCAAACCACAAGTGGCTGACGTTGCTCATACTGCGGCCAGGCATAAGTGGGACTGGGCCGGCCACGTCGCTCGCATACCCGACAGCCTATGGGCTAAGGTAACCACTTACTTACTGGAAACCCTCAACTAACAGGCGATGATGTGGCAGACCTTGGCGGAGATGCCCAATGCCCAGCAGTGGAAGAGCATAGTAAAATAAGATGCTTGGCTAAGATTTGGCTAAGTTTTGTCTCTGAATATCACCTTTAGACATCTAGTTTACTTACACGACATCCACACAGAAGATAAATATAAGCTACGAATAAGAACCGATATAAGCTAAAAACCACACATAAAACAAATATTTTAAAAAGCTACAATAAATAAGCAAAAACTTGTGGTTTTCTTGGTCGCTTTGGATATTTAATTTTGTACATTTGTCTTTCTTTTTTAAGTTACGAAAAACATCGACCGATACGTACTGGGCCTGAAAAAAAACCTACACAAGGAACAACAAAGCGAAAATATCCAATTACTTATACACTCAATATAACAATCGGAACAATCGCATTTGTCTTCGAGGAATATTTGAAGGAATTACGATGAAATCATCCAAGTAAACATCAGACTGACCACTTACTTCATTTGCCTCCTGTCATGTTAGTAGTCGGTTAGATTACGAGCGTCTAAGAAACCGAAGTTTAGTGAACCATTTACCAATAAGGAAGGATTAATTAATGATCTTTGTACGAAACGTGATGTGCGTGATGTATAGCATTATACTATCATCTATATGTTTTTTTAAATATTCACAAGGGTATTACTATGGTAGAGTTGGAATACCGAATTGCTTGAACTTCAATTCAACCTGTAAGTATTATGATATTGAACATAATCAATGCTTATTGGGTATTCTTTGCTTAGGTTACTTAAAATGTAATAGGATCAAAAAGTTTACGTAGGTTGTGGTCGTTTAATCGGCGCAGAAGAGGAGAGAGAGAGACAGAGAAAACTGAGTCTGACCGCCGACAAGCTTTGTTCTTAAGTCTTAATGATGATGATGATGATGTTTAGTGGACGAGTCATAAACATGCCAAAAATTAATGTGGGTCAGATAAGTAAACATTTGGATATAGCTATGACTTTCGTAAAACGTTTGGATAGAAATGGATGCAGAAAGTTTAAGATAGCGCTCGATGGTAGGTTTAAGGGGAAGCCTAGGTCCTGCAGTGGACAAATAATATGAACTGATGATGATAAAGATTTAGAGATTGACAAGTTAAGGATGGCCCAGTTTGGTCGAAAATAGATATCATAATGGGCACTATTTGTTTATCGCAGACGATTCAGACAGTGGTGACTAAATTTAAATTTTATATTAGTCTTGTCACTTTCTGACCCATGACCATGAAAAAGGACGGGAGATTGTCGGCTCTTTTGAACGTCAAATTTAGTTTCGCTGCGAGAATCGACACCAGTGCGTTTGCAAGTGTATCTTTGTTCACGGTTTCTATTTTTTTGCTGTATTCTTTAATTTTTAAGTATTTTGTCACCAGGTGTGCAGGAATGCCCCGAAAACATGTATCGTGTGGACAGTGAATGCCGATCAACACCATCTCAAAGGACCTGTGAGGAACCCGTAGCAGAGTCTCTGGGCATCATTTGTGGATGGTCCAGATGCGACTGCGAATTCCCACTAGTACTCCATCCTGCGTCAGGATATTGCTTTCTTTACGAAGACTGCCCCAAATAGGCGTCGTTGAAATACCTACCTATATATTTTTATTGTTTAATAAATACATTTGTGTTTTATTTGATACTATCTTTTAATTTTCTGAAGAAAGAAGGACAAGGTATGCAAACCACAAAATATAAAGTTATGAAGAAGTACATTTTTTTGTAGAAAGATAAACACAAGCTCCATTAGAATTAAGAATTCATTGATGACTGTCTTAGGTAACAGAAAGCCAAGGATAATGGAAATTACCAACAATCATCCGAAGTTCTAACGTCCGTAGCGAAGCTATGAGAATGATGCATTTTGAACTCTTAAAAAGCTATAAACCTTTTTATAACAAAAGCTTTAAATATTAAAAAAGCCGTTGAGGAGTTACCTCGTAAGAAGACAATTTTGGCTGTAATCAGATCAGGTTTTTTCTACCATGTTAGTGTGGTTTGGTCATCAGAACGGCAGAAAAATGCAAAATTTCAAAGTCGTAAGTTGTGAAAGGGTTTCAAGAATGGACCCACACTACACCATCATGAAGTTATATAAAAGCCTGTAAACAGCAGTTGGATTTAAAGTTAAACTATACCTATCACACCTCAGAATAGAAAGAGCGTAGCAAGGAGTTCTAACATCAATGCATCACACTGACTATTACACATACACAAGCATGTAACACGACTTAATTTTGTTACAGGTACACTGGTCACTGTCCTTTGCTTAAATTTCGTTACGGCAAATGCTACGGAGACAACACGAGGCAAATATTAAGAGAAATACGTTCCAAAGGACTGTTCAAGTAAGTATTTGTTCGTGCTTGTGTGTAATTCTGTAATACAAAAAAGTTTAATAAATGTAGGTACCTAAATAGAGTCAAGGCAATCTGTGCCGTCAATTTATTGCTTTTGCACTACCAATTTAAAAAATACAGCAGCGATGGCTGGAAAAATACATACATTACTGTTTACAACGGTAAAATAACACTTTCTCAAGGGTGTGGTAGAACACCCAGGGCGGACAACTACATTATTTGTGACAAAATATAAAAAAGAAGTGTCATACAAGTTACACCCACCACAACACAATACAAAGACAACAATATTTATGACTACCTACTTGAATAAGCGTGGGAAATGTTAAATGTTGTTACGAGTAACGTAATCTGTGTCGGTGCTCATAATAGTAACATTAGAGTAACACTCCAAACACTTCCGTTGTAAATTGTAACACATAATCTCTATGTGAAAATACCTTCCGTGTGACATTTCCTAGTATTAAGTCATATAGTAATGGTACAAAAAGCCTTAGACGAAGATTACATTTCTATAGATTGTAAAAAAATAACAATACAAACAATACAGTTTTTATTTTTCTATTGGTCAGTTGTCGATCTTACAACGCACACGATGAAGAAAAAGAAGACAGATGGTTCTATTTCAGAGGCCATTTTGTTTTTAAGGTATTGTCTTATTTAACATAGCCTCATAATGTTGGGTAATAGATTTGAAATAAAAATAAAAACCAGAAATAACAAGACCTACAGCTATTTCATTTTTCAACTGGTTCCTTATTACAATAAAGTCATCAGCCTATTCTCCCTTTTGAAGTTACCAAAATCTGGTTAATACATTGACGATTTTCTCTAAGATCGCATTACAGTAAGCCGTTGGAGTATCGTCCAGGAGATCACTACGAGATCAACAACATGCCGCGAAGGGAGAGACCCCAACACGACGTGTACGATGGACTGAGGCACCGACAGCCTGCCTACATGACTGGGTATACTGGATATGTGCCCGGGATGAGCTTTAGGTAACCACTTATAAAGACGTATCGCACACATAGCTCTCCGACTGGAATTAGGCTGCTTGACACCAGGGTTTCTGATGTAAAGCGTGGGGTCGATTGTCGACCTTACAACCCACACAATGATGAAGTAGAAGCTCTTTAATTGTGGGACACCCTGTATCACGGATGCTATTTGTTAACAACTACATAATACGATAATTCCTAGACCATTCTAGACTCAAAACGAATAACTCGTATCAGTCGAGAAATATAATCGATAGTCATCTAAAATACCGACTGGAGTTTATGTTTATATTATGGTTCAATAGCTTTTGTATATTAAATAACTCTCTCTATTTTGTATCTCTCCGAACTAGGGTTGATCCTGTTTCAATTTGAAACAGGCAGAACCCCCTAGACGTAAACGTTTATATCGATTTGTTTTATTAAATGCAATTACTGATTACTATCTGTGATGGCGAAAGTTTGAACAAAAGTTATCTTACTGATTTGAAACAATATTTCATCCCTGATACGTTGTTTTCACTACAAAGTAAAGTTTTTAACATAAAGATGCTACTCGTATTAAATTCCAGATATGGTAAATCTTACGGACGGGTCGCGGACGACTGCATGGCGGATTTCGCCGACCACCAGCGTGAGCTGAGACGCAAAGGCGACCTAAACAAGAGTTACATACGATCAAGGAGCGCACCCAAGATGGAAACCATTCATTCTAGAGACGAGATCCGAAGAGATCTCAACAAATTTAGAGAAATTAATAAGTACAAAGGTAAGACAATGCTCATACAAGTTATAAGATAAAGACGTTTGAGATGCTATTGACAGAGTCGATTGTAGACTCTTAAAATTTTTAAATAATACTGCCACTGCTTGCCCTTTTGAAGGATACAAAATATGAAAGAAAATATTGCAGAAAAAAAATACGGGACAGATTGTAATCAATTCTAATGGTGTACCACTAGGGACACTTTTGGGCCCTCTGAACTTGTTACTATTTTCTACCTACCTACATTGTGCTGGGTTTCAAAAGGTGTCTTACACACAATACTTGAATCGCCTGCAATAGACGTCAAGGCCAATAGTGATGATGGTGCTGGGATTAAAATGTTAACATTATTTCAGAAAACATGATATCACCCGAGTTCCCGCCGATAGCAGGTTACACCGGCCACATCCCACGGATCAAAGGATCAGAGGCGTCGCTCAGTCAACGCTACCACTGCGCTGCTAAACGAGGGCTAGAACTTATTAGAATGGAGAAGGATCAAAGAAATGAACTCCAAAATGCTGATGCTAACGTCAGAGAGATACTCAGAGAGAAAGAAAAGAAATATTCATATTGGAATTGGGGATAGCATACGGCCAGGAAGATGTTCTTTACAAAGTGCAGGTGAACATCTTTCTATAATATTATGAGAACGCGAGTAAAGATCGGTATTGAGAATGTAGTGAAATCAATTTCACGCGAGTAGTAAATTCTGCAAAGTATTAAATCAAATCAACCAAGTATTAAACAGTATCAAGTTGTGATAATACAGACTATTTTATGGTATGATGAGTAATCAAATTATACTTGAGAAATATAAAAGAAGTTTATATTATGAAATTCTAAGTAGGTCAAGTCACTTGTTGGTAACAGCAATATTTTGAAATCACTTTCTATACCTACGCAAAGCAAAACACATACATACATTATCACAGCAAAAGCTTTAAATATAAAATTAAAGTATAAAATTATTTTCTACAGCACAGAAAAAGAATAACTATTTAAAAAGTCTATAAAAGTTATATTTTGCTGGTGTTTCGAGAGTATACTGGATTATATTTCATTGACAACGCCTAATGTATAAATTTCAACAGTGTACATGTGAGTGGTATTTATAGTAAGTAAATACTACCTCCACATTTGTTAGGAGTAAGATATCTAAATAAGTATTGAAAATGTTCATATATTTTTAAGAATAGTAAATAAAACGTATATATAACTGGATTACTTCTTTGTTTTTATTCTTATATTCTATTTATTACATAAATACTAGTACTTACGTTTATTAAACAACTTAGTAAAATAAATAATTTAAGTAAGAAAAGTATTATGTTTTGTACCATAAAGACTTATTAACAAAATTATTAAATAAAATTGATGTCGTGTTTGACACAACCATACAAACTTAAACTTACTTATTATTAGTTTCATATTCTAGACACAATATATTTAAGGCACATAATAATAATATAGGTTATTGTATTTATCTCATGATAATACTTATATTTTATTTTAATAATATCTATTAGAGTGCACCAGTCATTTTGGAGTTTGTTTCTTCAAAAATTCGTTGCTTATTGAGCAAGTAAGAGCCATACATTTTGTTTTGACCTATATTTGGTTTAAACCAAACAATATTTTGTTCAACAAAATCCTTTTTTAAATTCTTACTTACTAAGTGAAAATAGGGGTTTTTCAATGTAATATTTTATAAAATGTAGTTAGCTATTAAATTCAACAATCTTACCAGTCTTTTGATCAACGCCATCTACGATGACGGGCTCTTCGTCGTCATTCGTAGTATCATTAATGTCAATGTGCTTGTCATTCTGATTGGCATCAAGTTTTGTATCACTGGCTAGTTCTAACATTAGAGTTTCTAGTTTCTGGGCTTTCCTTGTTTCATTGTGGGTTATTAACGCACAAAGGTGTTCTGTCAGCAGCTCTTTCTTTTCTTTCTCTTTTTGAAGCTGGATTTTTGCTTGTAGGAACTCTTTTTCTACTTTTAAGTAGTGTTTTCTGCAGGAAAAAAACAAAATAGTATTTATATTCAACATAGAACAGAAGTTAAGAAGAAGAAGTGAAGTGAAGAAGCGTTGTACTTCGGAAAATATTAAACATTCATAATCAGGGACTGGATCCCTTACGATTTTGATCAACGATATCTCGTACTCTATAATTGCTTTTGTATGCTATAATTATAACGTTTGCAAATCCAACAGGGTAAAGGAATCTGATAAACATATCATCATTCTCCTGCCCTGTTCCCTTTATTTGTGGTCGGCGCAATATGTTTTCTTCTTCCATTCATCCCTGTCAGACGTCACATCACTATTCACTCCCTTCTTACACATATCATCTTTCACGCAATCCTTCCATACTTTCCTGGGTCTACCCCTACCTGCTTTTCCATTCACTCTCATATCTAGCATACGTCTGGTGGTATGGGATTCCTCTCTCCGCATCACATGCCCATACCACGACAGCCTGTTACTCCTCAACTTGTCCAATATATTTATTTTAATTAACATTCTGTAAATACTTAATACCCTAACGACTGAAGGGGTTTTTCAACGGGTAGTCCGGTCCCTGTTCATAACTACTTACTCAGTTTCGGCGTAGCTGAGGCACGCCTGGTCAATCTTCCTTCTGAGCATAGCAACATCTTGTGAAAACTGACCGTCCAATACTTGTAACTCTTTCTTTATCTTTTCCAGTCTGTGTACTTCTTCGACAGTTTGTTTAGTCCTAAAATTACGAACACAGTTCTAATTTATTTCTCATTTCAGAACTCCATTTGATAAATAAATTAAATACACCTACCATATTGGTGTTGTGATTAATTTAAAAAACTTTTGGTGAATCATCTTTAAAGATAAACATTTTAGACTATCCAAAACAACCAACTGACACAAAAAGCAAGTCAAAGTTAACTGATAAAAATAAATCGATAACAACTGAAAAGTAGACACAACTGATAAAGATTTCAACCATGTGTAAATAAAACACAAGATTCTTAATCTAAGATAAATGAGTAAGTGTATAACAGGGGCAAAATACGAACACCAAACAATAGTGATATAAATTTAATGGAGTAGAGAAATAATTTTCTCACCTATCAGCTAGAGCTTTAGACAACATTTCCTTCCTCTTTTTATTCTGTTCTTCCATTATCTTCTGTTGCAGCTGCAGCTCTTCTAACTTAGCTTTATGTGCAGCAATCTCTCCTTCTGTGTAACCATCCACACACCTCACTAGATCTGGTGCTGAATCTGAACTTGTTCTTCTAAATTCTATAGAAATAGAACTAATAGCACTGTCCTTTCTTTCCAGCACATGATGATTTTCTACTGTTATAGTGCTGTTTTCTCTTTTAAGTTCTGTGACAGTGTTTTCATCATTTTTAAGGACTATTGAATCTGAATCAGTGTCATTTGTGTTTCTGTTGTCATCCGTTGAGTTATTGTTACTGGAATCTTCACTTGGAGATGTAGGTGTTTTGATGCTGAGTTTGCATTTGTCAAATAAAGTTTCTATGTTGTCATCCGAGTCCTGTTTTTGTAAGGCAGGCAGTTTGTATGGGTTTATTTGCCTCTTTGGTTTGGCACCTAGCTTTTCAGCCTTTTTTATGTTTGTAGTGTTTACTTGCAGTGCTGTAAGAAAAAATAATTATTGTTTTAAAATGTAAACAGCAAAGTACAATAGTGAAGATAATAGACATACATATCTGAACTTGTTATGATTTATTTCATACTAGCCAAAAAGAGACTTTTTGTCTTACTAATTATACATACAATAATACATTTTTTAAATTCAAGCTAAAAACAAACTTTAATTTGTTTCAACACTAATTATAGTTTAAAAATATGAAACACAAATGCATTCAGAACTACAAAACTTATCAACATAGTCTAGTGATAAGGGCACATGGAAATAAAAACATTCACAATGCTCCAATCAGTTCTATTAAATACAGAGCAGTAATATTATGAATAATGGTGTAAGTATATTTATATAATAAATTATTATATTTTTATGATTTTAAAACTATAGTTACAAGTTATTGTTTTGTCTCAAAAGTTTATTAATGGGTGTAGCAAAAGTCATCAATGATTCACATATCTGTGAAATACCCAATGCATATTGTTTAATATAAATACAAACAGTATAATGTGACTTTTAAATTTTAAGTAGGTTGATTTTGCTGCCATATTAAAAAAACCTAAAATAATGAAATTAAAGGCAATTTTATAGTCAGTTTGCACTAACTCTATTGAATACAAGTTAGTAGTAGCTACAAAACTGATCTGTTAAAAAAATGCTGTACCTTGTCACACCAAATTAAAAAATCAAAATTCTGAGGTTTTACAGAATTAGTAGGTATTCCATTCATACAAATTAATTAAACTGTTAAATATGAAATCACAAATGGACTGTTTATGCAAATTACATTATTGTTTAAATAGGTAGACATACAATCAACTGTTCGTCTAAACACAGGCAGATCACAAACACAGTGACATCATTGAAAAATCTAGTCTAAAAACACATAAGGTATGCCAGCATGAACTCACCACTACGTTAGAAATCCTTGTATTGCTAGGCATGTGTAAAATCATATCATGTTAATATACACGATATACCTACAGAACTGAATGCTATAAGACCTCAGCTAAGTAGTTACAAACAATTTATCTGGCAGTAATTTATGTTTGAATAAATTATTCCATAAAATAATTAAGAGTCGATCATACTGATTGATATTTCTTTATTATTTTAAACCAGAGTACAGAGTACTATAATACTGGCCTAAAGATAAAATATTCCCACGCTCTATATGCCACAGTACTGGGCAGAAAAACGAGGTAACACTTGCTGAATGTTGCTTGCAAAAATTTTTGATTCCTTTCTTTCTCTGAAGTCTTATTCTTTCAGTATTACTTATTTCAGGGTCGTGTTAATTAAACAAATTATATTTACCGCTGTTTGTGCCAGATTGTTCAGACTTTATCCGTCTCAAGTCTTCTTCACTAAAACCTGTGAACGTTGAAGACATGTTGGTAGGTTTAACTTTTATTACACTGATTTGCCTTCCATGTATATTTTATTTAGAGGATTTCTTGCTTTTCCTAGTAAAAATTGTAGAAAATCCGCTTCGATTCGATTTGTTGTTGACGTGACACACCGGTCAACGGTATTTTGACGTTTGTGCGTGACGTTACGGTGTTGCCATACAGCAATATTTTAAAAAATCGATTCAGGTACATCTTTTTATCGATATGTGAATACCGGTTTTCTCTTAGCTTCATTTCATTCCTTCCTCGTACATGCTCGTACTAATTGCATTCACTTCACTAAACTATAAAAAAAAAAGTGGCGGGCGTAAAATTTTGAGGTTATCCTAACTAAAACTACCAAAATAAAAAATTGATTCGTTTCTTTTGTGCGATAATAAACAGGTAGGTAAACTCAGCTTATTTTTCACTCATCTTGTCTTAACAATCCTCAATTATCTAGTAATAACCATTGTTTTTCAGTAATATTTGAAAATGGCGGCGGCTATGCCAATAAATCCTAAACCATTCCTCAACAACCTCACGGGTAAAGCTGTGATTGTGAAATTGAAGTGGAAACACGAATACAAAGGAATCTTAGTTTCAGCTGATGGCTACATGAATTTACAGCTTGCAAACACTGAAGAAATCGTAGATGGAAAAAGTACAGGTTAGTTCAGGATTTTGACTCTGCTTACCGCTCTTGGGATAGTAACGTGGTCTAATGTATTATGTATCTAAATTTACATTGTTGAGTTTGTGTCGCATTTGGGCAGACAGTGAAATGAAAGGTAGGTAAATGTATTCTTTGTTTCCAGGCAACATTGGTGAAGTTTTGATCAGATGTAACAATGTCATGTACGTGAAAGGGGCGGAAGAGGAAGACGAAGAAGGAGAAATGAAGGAATAACTTCAAAATTATAATTAAGTTACTTTTAAGATTCCAGTGATAAGGGGTTTATAAGCATTTGTCTGAATAATGCAAGACTTACTATCATACTTAACATTTGCAACATTCTTTGAAATGTGATGTGTTTTAAAATATAAGCTATAAATTCTCTTTAACTGTTTGATTTCTCATAATTATTGTCCTTTAGAGGTTTTTAATTCCAGTTCTCAACTAGTTACTAGGTAAACAATGCTGTGTCTACCTTGGTCAATGGCACAAGTCAATTTAAATTTTCTTCATCGCTAGAACCAACACTAAATTAATTCCAGTTAAAAAAAAATAGTCATAACATAGTAAATCATCATTTATTTATATGAACAAATATTTACAGAAATCACAACATACAATCACACAATACAAGGCCTAAATCACATAAATTCCTATTCTGAGCAAAATATGTGAATATAAATATGCATGTACGTTGGAAGAAAAAGTAGTCAGCACTGAAAGTACATACTAAACTAACATTACTTATGTAATTGTGCACTCTTATTAAAATAGAGTTCAAAAAAGCGAACCTTAACTAACATTTAATTTCTACAAAAAGTTAAAAAAAATATTGTCATTTTTCTTCACTCAGTAAAACAAAGACAGTACTGGCCACAGTATCTGCACAGAACTAGTCTAATCAGAATGTTTTATTGCTTATAGAAACATAACCCTTATGTATGGTAAGTAATGAAGGTATTGGAAGAAGTAGCTAACTTCAAATCAACATAGTTATTTGATGAGTACTGCAATAGAGATAATAATGTAAGTATAGTAAAAAAGATGAGCAAATGTGTTATAAGTTAACTAAAAACGTCTGAGATAAGCTTATTTTCTTCTTGATAAGGAAATAAAAAATAACCATAATTCTGTGAAATAATAGGTTTCTCCGAATATTGAAGCACAAGGTTACAAAGTAAGTACTAATATAATTATATCATTTCAATACAATATTGAATATAGCGAAAACATTTATAAATGTTTATTTGCTCTACAGTTCCATTATGCTTATCTAATAGATAGTTAGTGACATGACAATGACAACACTATATTGCAAAGTGAAGGAGAAATTAGTAGAAATATGCAGTAATTGCCACAAATCTTTTGTCCAAGTAGCTCTGTTCGATCTCGACGGAACCCCCGGCTTCTTGTGCCAGCGCCAGTATCTGAAACCAAAATGAATATGTTGACAAGTTTATAGAGACTGTTGCCCTAATCAAAGATTTTTGTTCTATAGCTATAGCTGCCTGTGTGCCGTTTTACTTGAGGGAATGATCTAATCTTTGTTAAAATTGACGTTCCTGATCTGTTCTGGAGTGAAAACAAAAAGACAGCACCACACTTCCATACTTATAAATTATAATGTTAGTATGACTATGATATGGGGTGAAATAGTTCTCTAAACAAAGCAGGTCACCCGTCTGCGCTCTGTCGCAGGCGTCCCCCATTAGACATACATGTATGTATGTATGTATGTATGTCTAGTGGGGGACGTCCGCGACGGAGCGCAGACGGATGACCTGCTCTGTTCGTAGAACTATTTCACCCCTAATTCCCAGTTCGGTTGTCACCCTTCGGACTCGCGGTGCATCGGACATTAGACATACATACATACATATGACTATGATTATTAGTACGCTCCAAAACAGGCATACAAGACGCTGGAAAGATGTCGACGAAACTGAAGTGGGACTAGGCTGGGCATGTCTATCGCATGCACCCGGATAGGTGGGCTAGAATAGCCACGGAATGGGTGCCGGAGGATGGTCGCCGCCGTCGAGGTGATTTATGCAGCGAGTGTCGATTCGTCGGACATCGAATCTCTCCAAGTCAAGTCCAGAAGACGATGGCGAGATGAATTTCTGAAGGGCTGGCATCTAGAGACCCAAGATCGGGAAAAATGGCGAGAGCGAGGGGAAGCCTTTGCCCAGCAGTGAGACACACAAGACTCTACATAAAAAAAATGGTTTGGTATAATTCGTACGTACGAACACTTACACTGCAATGGTAACTTGGACTAATAACTAGTCCTCGCGATCTCAACCAACCAAGTATTTATTCGATAAATGGGGGACTGGCAGACTAGAGATATGAAATACACAACACAACAGACAACTTGCCTGATCAGTCTTAGTGTTCCTGGGTAAGTACAAAGCTACGTTGCTGTTGATATCTCGCGCCGCTCTCATCAACTCTGACGCAGGTTTCGGCTCCAACATATTCTCTATGTCATATTGTTGATTCTGCAACAAATGCCATTATTATTACTACTGCAATAAAAATCTCGAACTATGTCGAAGTAATGGAATAGTTCTTAAATCGACATATCTTTCACAAGTAATTTTTTTTTTTCATAATGCGAGTCTCGTGTTGTCTATAATATATTAAATCCCACGGAATATAGTTTTATATTCCGTGTTAAATCCTAACCACATACCTCAGAGTACTTAGGCCCGCCCCAAGGTGGGCTCAAGAACACCATATCGGCCTTCAGTTTAGGTGCGAGCTCAAAGAAGTCTCCCACTATGAACTCGATGCGATCTGCTACGCCGTACACCGCCGCGTTGTGACGCGCCATCTCGATCTTACTGGGGTCTATGTCAATAGCTATCACTGAAAAGTAAGGAAGAGAGTACAGAAAAGTAAATGGGTCATCCAGTGAAAAGGGTCACATCCATCCATTATCGTTAACAGCTCATTCATACACGCAACACCAAGGGGTTCAAGCCTACCCTGAAGTAGGGCCATTAGGCCATAGTTAAACATGCTGGCCCAGTGGGTCGGCTTCGCACTAACCTTTGATTTTTTTCGTAGGAGTGTATAGGTTTCTTCACGATATTATCTCTCACCGTAACAGCGTCGAATAATTACAGTATACAATACATATAAGTTTAAAATTGAGAAACACACTAATACGTGGTGGGGATTGAACCCGAGTCTTCTGGATGGGAGACAGAGGAACCACCAACGACGGTAACTTACCATAATTCAATATCTACTTAGATTATCTTTGTCTTACCTTTTTCAGATGTCTTGGCAAACTGTATGGTATTGCCGCCAGCACCACAAAACGCGTCAAGCACCACATCGTAGGTGCATTTGTTGGCTATATGCCGCGCAACGTTCTCAGGAGTAACACTGAACCAACTTTCTTTGTCCAATTTTATTCCTTCATCGAATCTACAACAGAAAAAATATACACAATAGAATAGATTCCAAAGTTGAACCTTGTGGTACTATATTCATGTTTATTAACGAAATATGATTTTGGCGACTAAAACTACTTGAAAAAATAACAAAGTATAAAAATGTCGACATCTAAAACAGTACACTAAAAAAAAGATCAAAGGTCTGTTTTTTATTTTTATTTTTTAGCAGGCTTTTGTAGGTAACACTGTCAAAGGCTTCAATAAAATCTTACCTATGGAATAATGAATGTCTCTTTTTCCAATACTTAATCAATTTAGGTTCTTCAGATAATTCAGGAGGCATATTGGAAATATCAACACCATAAGCATCTAATTTGTATCGTTTGGGTCGCCTTTTGCGTTTTATTGTGGTTGTCGCAAAGTTAGTTTCTACTGCCTGTTGCTCATTATCATCTGCTTCTACTGCATCACTGAAAGATGCATCTAAATCTGGAAATGCTACCTCTGAAGCTTCTTGAACAACATCCTTTTCATTATTTTCAAAACTGTTATTTTGAACATCATAGCCTGATTGATTAGTGTCGATACTATTACTGTCTGTGACTTTTTCTGAACTTGTAGCTCCCAAATCATTATTATCTGTCTGCATTTCTGTTTCTTCTTGAGTTTCTTGATCCTGTAAACATTTTGCAATATAATTATAAAAAATAGAGATATTTGGTGAGAGTCTAGCAGCAGTGAAAGTTTTTGGTTAATATAATATTACCTCATCTTTCTGGTAGGGGTTCCCATCATCATCAAAGTATGTTTTTCTTGGTACTTCAAACCTCTTAACAAATGGAGGGCGAAGTCTAGCCTTGCGTTTTCGGTACACAACTATTCCTTTAGGGATATTTTCAGGTTCAATGAAAAAGCCCATAGTTTCAAAGGTTGTGTTGATTTTCTCAGATGTTTCTTCTTCATCATCAAGTTCATGCCTGAAACAGGATTGCTTATAATTAAAATTAACTATTAGAAAAAAGCATTATAGTTCAGATAAATCATACCTTCTTTTTAAGCTAATAATTTTCTCTTCAGGTGGATCATCTTCACCATCATTATAATTAGAACTATGCAGACTAAAATTACTGTTGCTTTCAGATTGCAGATTTGAATGATTAACAGTCCCTTTATTAGACTCTTCTGCTTTTGGTTCTTTTTTATCATTGTTTTCACCTGCTGCATCAGAAACTTCGTTTTGATCTTGATTTTCACTTTTATTCTCTTTAAGTAGAGTCTGAAGCAATACTCCCACAGAACCTAAGTATCTATCTGTTGTTTTTTTGTTTCGTTTTTTAGGTTTTGTAACTTTTTTTTTCTTTTCATCTTCTATTTTCATTTCTTCTTTCTGATCTTCTATATTCATTTCATAAACTGCAGTTTGGACCTCAATAACAGATGGCATTTCTTGAGAATTGCCTTCACTATTTTCACACTCAATTTCTCCTACCTTCTCATCCTTTTTCTCTTTAGTAACAACTTCTACATTTATTGATGGCAGGTCTTTATTATGTTCATCGTGTTTCTCAATATAATTGGCGTAATGTAAAGCGTATAATTCACCAAAATGCTTTTTCCATAAGAATTGCCAATACTGATCATTATTATCTAAGTCATCTGAAGGCGCTTCAACATTTTCATCAACATTCGCAATTTTCGTTTGATCATTCTGTTCATCAGAAGTTGATGATGAGACACTGAAGTCTTCATTTGGTGAGGACTCTGATGTAACATGGCTAGAACTGATGTCATAACTTGAAAATGTTAGTTTTGTTACATTGGTCATGGAGTCAGTTCCACCAATAGTTCTAGGACTAAGCATTCTCTCATGTTCTGAACATGATCTTGTCCTACCAATAGGACTAAAAGTATCATTTTTATTGCAACTTAATTCATTAACTTTTTCGTTTTTTTGGACTGTTTCATGTGTGCGATGTTGCTTATAAGGATTTACTTTGGAATCATAAGAAAACTTTCTTTCTCTTATATTTTCGTGTGCATCATTGGATTTTGGATTGGAAATCTGTTCTGCTGACCTCTGTTTTTGTATATTATTTGCATCAACTGCCTTGTTGTCTTCTAGGTATGATGGATTTATGTAATCACTGTATCTCTTTATCCATGATGCCCAAATGATTCTCTCACCATTTATTGCCCAAAATTTTTCCCATGTTTTCTCAGAGAGGTAGTCCTCATCAGAATCTAAGTAATTCTGATCACATGCTGGGAAGTCTTGGTCCATTTTTTCAAATTTATCAAGATTGGTGTTGTCTGAATGGCAGTCAGGGTAGGTGAGGTCAGCACCACTGTCGCTGGGTTGAAGTGCATGGGATACCGTCCCGTGAATTTGTGCTGGATCATGCTCATCTGTTGAGCAATAATTCTCAGTGTGGGATGCACTGCAATAACAACTGGCTCCTTCATCTTTCTGCAAAAAGAAACTTAATTAATTCGCAGGCACAAGGAGTATAGTTATAATTTTTTAGTTATCTTAATCATTTTGAGAAGTAACTACTACTACGAAAGTAAAGTGCAAGTACCTAGTTCAAATGTAATACAATATACATACAAATTCTTTTAATGAATAAAAGATTAAATTTTTTTTACTGACATATTCGCTACATTACCACTCAAGTCTGAAATATACAAACATTCAGATCTGTAGCATCTTGTGCAAGTCAAATAAAATATTTTTTATTTTTATTTTTAGAATATTAGCTACTATGTCATTACGTATTATGAGCTGTTGATGATGATGATGATGTCATTGCAAAAGACGACAATGGATACAAATGATTTTAGTGAGGATCATTGTAATTTAACTTTAAGATGCCGTCATTATAATTAACCACTAAATTATTTTAACAAGTGCAACAAGACTGATTAAGACTTGAATAGTTATATCTAGATACTAGAAATTCATGGACCAGCAGTGCCATTTGACTTAAAATAAAAACCAATTCTGTAGTCCCAAAGGTTGCCTGTAAGAAATTACTACCTCAGCAATATGGCCGCTTAATTGACTCAACCAATTTTGTAAAAATGATTTCTTGTAAATTGTGAATAGTGTCAATAAAGAATAATTAGTAGTATATTGGAGACTTATCTTTATCCATACTTCTGAGTTCAGAGTCTTGTTACATACAATGTGTTATAAATTATACTAGAACAGTACTTACCTCACACTTAACCTTGTAGGAGGTGTCAGTAGAAAAATGCACATGTGACTGATCTTCCCACTCCTGGCTGCGTGGCTCAGTCTCTTTTACCACTTCCACATCACTCTCACTTGCATCCTCCTTTTCAGCATAGTAGGTTTTCACTCCATCTCTGGGAATAGGTATTATAAGGTTAGTATGGTGTAAAATAGTGTGGGGTGTGTGCTACTTTGTTACATACCCACTCATTTTGATAATACATTAACAGAATTTCAAATACTTTCAATCTGGCCACTAGTCGGGTTATGCGTAAATAATAGAAAACGCTTTTAAATTACAACTAAATATAAAAGTAAAACAAAATCACTTGCATGCAACTGTGTCAGTTTGCAGTCTGCAACTTTATCGATTTTTCGAGCATGTTCTACATACCTTATGAAAGCTCTGCTGCAAAGGCAATATAAGTAGTTATCGTCCTCGTAAATATCTCCATCATCTTCAATGCAAAAATGGAATTCAGCGAGAGGTTCCCAACGATGATAATGATCGTAGTACTCCGACATTATTACAGAAGCCCGCCAAAAGCATCCTGTTGATAACTTCACAAACTAAAGATACACTTAGGTTTGCTTAGAAAACATTACAAATTGTTATTATCACACAGTTTTACAATAATTTTCAAAAACTCGCCCGCCTCATTTCTCGTTTTTTGATGATAACGTTCCATTTTAAGTAATTTTAATTGGATAAAGCCATGTCGTTCGTGAAAATGTTTTCAAAAGCTGCGTGTATTGAATCTAGAATCGATTTTTTAGGTTCGGCTACACGGTTTACTTGAATTAAACTCATGTTTTCCGGTTTTTTATATGTGTATCCATTACCAATAAACATGTGTTTTTGACAAAAGTCAAAACGACCTCACGCACGCACGCACGTTTTGTTTGTTCGGTTTGTTCTTGTTGTTCGAGTTTTGTGGTAAATTGCTTTGAATTTCGGATAAGTCGCAGTGTTGTATGTAGCTATTATCTTTAATTTATTTTAAAATGGGCAAAAAAAACAAAGAAACCCTCGGACGAGCCCTCATTAAGGACAGGTTTTCCAAGAATCGCCACCGAAAACATGTCGAAGATAACACCATGGTAAATAACGTGTTTTATAATTAATTCATAGTCTGTACATAATTGCGTTTTGAAAATTTAGTAGGTATTCAGTAATCAACTTAACAGCACATCTTTTACAGGTACTTATGATCTGTTGTAAAATTATTTTTAAGGTTACATGAGCAAATATTGAGACTCATAATATTGCATTTAATTTTCATTATTTTATCATCATCATGTCATCCGCATCACCGGCCCAAATAACCTTCATAACAACCATCATTAAATAAATTTTGTGAATGGTAATTACTAAGTACTAGCTAAGTACTTAAATTATATCGTAATAATAATAAATGCAAATAGCTAGTGCCGATGTAGGACTTGAAATCAATCTCACCAAGACCATGACAATGACTAACAGCCACAAAAAACAAATAAAAGTCAATGGATATGCTCTAGAATACACCGACAAATATATTTACCTAGGTAAAACAATCAGCTTTGATAAAGGAAACAACGATCTAGAGGTTGTAAGAAGAGTACAGCGAACATGGAATAAATTCTGGAGTTTGAAAGAAATTTTCAAAAGTAATATGCCAGTAAAACTGAAAGCTAAGACAGTGAACTCTAGCCTCTTACCATGCTTGACTTATGGGT
The DNA here is from genome assembly GCA_951230895.1 of Carpatolechia fugitivella. Classification (NCBI taxonomy): domain Eukaryota; kingdom Metazoa; phylum Arthropoda; class Insecta; order Lepidoptera; family Gelechiidae; genus Carpatolechia; species Carpatolechia fugitivella. Next base: position 4,000,449 of record OX579658.1, read on the forward strand.
GTCAAACTTGGAAATTTTCGGCAAAGGTAAAGCAAAAAATAACCTCCTGTCAGCGCGGAATGGAGAGAAGCATGCTTAAAATAAAAAGACTGGATAAGATTAGACACACAAAGATAAGAGAAATAACAAAAACCACTAATGCCTTGAACTATGCACAAAAGTTAAAGTGGAAATGGGCAGGCCACATAGCGCGGCTTAAAGACAAGAGGTGGACCTACAACGCCACTGTTTGGAGAGGACCTCAAGGGAGAAGAAAGAGAGGAAGACCCTCCACTCGATGGGAGGATGAAATAAAGAAAGTCGCTGGCGCAAAGTGGTGGAAAGTAGCACAAGACAGAGAGAAGTGGGTATCATTGGAGGAGGCCTTTACCCAATCTGGGGACCTTATTAATTAAAATTTATATATTATGTGAAATGCTATGTAATCTAATTAGGTCAAATAAAAGGCTTTTTATTTTATTTTATTTAATTAATAATAAATGCACACTAAGAATACTGAGATATATACAAATATTTTATTTATTTTATTTATCTTGATTTGTAACTAGTGGCCCGCGGCTATGCTTGCGTTATGTAAGATTTTCCCGTGGTAATAAGACTTTTTCCCGTAAAAAGTATCTTGGGTGTTTTCCGAATCAGATTTCACGGCTCAAAGTACTGACAGCGATTACTCGAGTACCGAGTCAGAAATCGCGATAATATGGCTCATGAGTGAAATCAAAACAGAACGGTGTTTGAGCGCGCTGAAACTGCTTATAATTCAGTCTTGCCAGATGTTGATTACCGTACCAAAACTGGCAAAATTCTAAATTATTATACGTATTAAAAAAGTATCGTACAGTTGTGAAAACAGCACTTTTCGCATGGCTAGTACCCAAAATAAGAAAAGGTATGCGAATTTTTAAAAATGGAGATGTAAATAGGCACATGAAATTAAAGAAATACAAAAAAGAATGTTTGATATTTATATTTTATCAGATTGCCAATGATATTATCTTATGTATGTATGTGCCTGAGCCAAAACTATCGTAATATATACATGACCTACTCGATACTTTTACTATCGAACATCTGGCAGCCCTAACCTACAAAACCGATTGATTTAAAATATTTCAGTAATTTATGGCCATTTCATAATTGAATAACGTGTTTTTAATTTTATTCAACCAAATAAATATAAGACACGTTAATTTTACATTTAAACATTTAAAAATTTAACTTTTAAAAATAAATAAACAATATGTCAAAGTCGAATTTGACATTACGCTTACGTGAATTTCGCTCTGGAGCATGGGCGCCGTTAGCGGAAGATGGCGGCGGTCATGACGCAATCCGTGACGTCACGATGGCTGCCGTAATCCCAATGACAGTGATTCGGTACGCGGTTTTGGGTACTCAAAGTGATGTCAGCGCAAATCGGAACGCGGCACTTGTGTGCTAAACCAGGTTACAAACTATCTTCATTCCAAATTTCATCCAAATCTGTTGAGTACTTTAAACATGAAGGTGGAACAAACATCCAAATATCTAAACATCTAAATATCCAAACATCCAACCAAAAAAGTTATCACATTTATAATATTGGTGTGATTCAGGTAACATGCACCCATTTTGCAAAAAAAATAAGATTCTCAGATAGTACCTATGATTCTCAAATAGTATAAAAATACTTTCTCTTTTTTCAGCTCCACACTACAGAAATAAATGATGGCTACGACTGGGGTCGTCTCAACCTCCAATCGGTAACAGCTGAATCATCACTTCAAGAGTTCCTCAACACTGCTGAGCTGGCCCAGAGGGAGTTCACAGCTGAGAAGATGAACCTGAAGTATGTGTCTTCAGCACCAGTGGAAGTAGAAGCGGTTACGTCTCAACCAAATTTTGATGAGCCTCTGACAGTGCCAAGAAGGTAAATTAATATTTTTAAATTAACAATTAATTTGTATTTATTTATATATATACTCGTATATTTGTTTACGATAAAAAATTGTTTTGTATGTATTACTTATAGAATGCTTATGGAGCAACATAGTATACTTTTTTCTCTATTTATAGGTATATTCTACTGGATAATGTCATTTGTAAGTTGTCTGTAAATGAAAAGCACTGGAAGTCTCTAATGTATCCCCTTATCTTTACTAATATTATAAATGTGAAAGTTTGTATGTATAGATGTTTGTTACGCTTTCATGCAAAAACTACTGAACGGATTGGGATGAAATTTGGAATAGAGATAGTTTGTACCCTGTATTAACACATTACATACTTTTTACGGGAAATTCTTATACAATGCAAACGCAGTCGCGGGCTAGTTATTTCACATTTTCTTAGTAGATATGTAACAAGAATCAAAATCTGATGGTAGGTATGTGCCTCATTGATGTCTTATGAACAAAAGAGTAGGTAATTAAGCTGCATTTTGCAGTCTACGTAGGGATTAAACATTGATTGGTAAAGCAAATAAATGCCCCATTAAAAAAGTGTGCTTTATTTTTATTAGATTAAATGATCACTTTATCCTAACAGAATTTGTCTGTTAACTATGAAAATATGCATTTACTTTATGATTATTACAGAATATTCTATCTATAGATAGTTATAGGATAGGGCAAAATAGTTCTTGTTATACAGAGCAAGTCGCTTGTCTGCACGCAAACATACATTTAAAGGCATAACTTTACAGACCACTATGGCACCCAGGCATCAGTGCTGAAGAACAAATAAGTCGGGAGCGCGACTCATTCTTGGACTGGCGTCGCCATCTGAACGAGTTGCAGGCGAAGCTTGGCGCGGCGCTGACTCCCTACGAGAGGAACTTGGAACTGTGGAAGCAGCTGTGGAGGACATTGGAGAAATCTGACGTAGTGCTACTCTTGTTGGATGCTAGGAATCCTTTGTTGTTCAGGTAAAGGACAAAATTCTTTATTCAATATTGGGACACTTCTAGTACTGTGTAAAATTCTAATAAACACGAATTTTTTTAGGGTGTGTTTAGTTCAGACATGAAACTGAATAAGTTTCTTCAAGACACAATGTGGAAAGAAAATACAGTTTTGTAAAAGATGATTTTTATTACGTCATTGTCGATCTGTTTTCAATTCCACTCTCTGAAGTATGATGATGATAATAATTATAAATATTCCAGATGTGCTGATTTAGAAAAATATGCTTCAGAACAAAAATGCAAGTGTATATTGTTGCTCAACAAGGCTGATTTGACCACTGAATATCAGAGGAAGAGCTGGGCTGAATATTTTAATAAAGAGGTACACACTCCCTATATAATTAATCAGATCACTATTAATAATGCAATATACTTTATCTTGGTCGAATCCCGTCCGACCTCTGGGCAAAAGTTACCACCGACTGGGTCCCCGCAAATGCTAGAAGACGTTGAGGTCGTCCAAGGAGATGATGGTGTGACGAATTATACGTCTATAGCAACGGATGGCGAGAGATGACCCAAGACAGGAGGGAATGGAAGAAAGGGAGAGAGGCCTTTGCCCTGCAGTGGGACATTTCGTGCTAAATCTAAATCTAATGTTATCTTTTTCAAGAACATGATACAATATTAAAAGTACTAGAGTTTACACGCTATCAGATAATAGGTCACTTATAAAATTTATTTGATTTATGATTTAATTATTTATGAGATTATAATTGCTACTAGAAAATGTGTTATGATTATTTAAAACCTGCTTACTTATTCTGATACGGCCCCGTAGCCTAGGTGGTAGTGTATCTGCCTCCGACGCACAGGGTCGCGGGTTCGAATCCCGCCCAGGGCAAAATTTGTGTGATGAGCACTTGTGTTTACCTTGTGTCTGGTTGTTGTTTATCTATATACAGGGTTACAGGTTAAGTCGACCTAGACCCTTTATGGGGCTATAGTTTAGATTATTTCTGACTTATTCGCTTTGAATCACTATCCTAAACTTAACGGTTTTTAAGATATTTCAATTTCAAGTATTTTTCATAAAAACGCCCTTTTTGTCGATCTTATATCTCTTTTTTTGTATTTTGTGCCTCTAGTATGTATGTTTATACGTTTTTTTTTTAAAGATAGATTTCTTTATCCATTTTAACAAAAAAAATATATAAAGATTAATAGATAAAAAAAATATCAGAAATTTAAAGTGTTTTTCTTTATAGAATATTGAAAAAAAAACTATGGAAGTTAGTTTGCAAATGAGCTTAAAAACATCTCCATTTCATCAGCTATCCAAAAAGGCATAACAGTGTAGGTTAATGGTAGACCTCATAAGAAAAAACTTAGATAATTGGCCTCCAAGTCGTACAACAACAACATCAGATAAAGGTAGAAAACAAAATAAAACAATGCAAATAGTAATATTTTAAAACCATTTATTATTTGCTGCGTTTATTATCTTTTGCAACTCTTCTACATTATTAATAGGGTTTGGTTCGACCAAACTTTTCATATGTCCCCAAACATAAAAATATCAAGGCTTAATTAAGGTAAACTCCGCTACACACCGCTGCTCGACGGTTGGGATGCCGTCTTATGTATTCAGCACGAGCTCTTGTGGATACACCATCCCAGTATCCATAACAAAATAAAATATCGGCATATTCCTCGTTCGTAAAGGTGGCCATTTTCAACAGACCAAAATCAGAAGTATAAAATCAAGTCCATAAAGCAAACACAGTCAGGTAACAGCAGGTAACAGAAATAAGGAAGCTTTATTTTATGACGTCTGCCATTCATTACCCTACTCTGTTAGGTATAACAGAGTAGGGTAATGAATGGCAGAAAAAGGTATTTTTGGATAGCTGATGAAATGGAGATGTTTTAAGCTCATCTGCAAACTAACTTCCATAGATTTTTTTTCAACTATTAATTTATATATCTATAACAGCATTTTTTTTGTTAAAATGGATAAATCAATCTCTTCTAAAAAAACGTTTAAACATACATACCAGAGGCACAGAATACAAACAAAAAGATAAAAGATACAGAAAAGGGCGTTTATTTAAAAAATACTTAAAATTGGAATATCTTAAAGACCGTTATGGTTAATGATTGTGTTTCAAAGTCGAATAAGTCAGAAATGATCCAAACTATAGCCCCGCCCCATAAAAGATCTAGGTCGACTTAAACCTGTAACTCTGTATACATATGTAGGTATTTATCTATTTAAGTAATGTGTATCAGCTGTCTGGTATCCATAGTACACGCTCTGCTTAGTTTGAGATTTATTTTTTTATTATACTTACTTATTATTTTATTTTTCAGCAAATCCCAATAATATTCTTCTCAGCCGCCAAAAGTTCAAAAGAAAGGAAAATTTCAGAACAAAGTGACATAAGTTCAAATAATAACATTCCTGAGGAGAATGAATCAGACTTAGAAAGGGAGGATTCCGAAACAGAACAAGATAGTGACAAAGAAAAAGAGACCCTCAAAAATACAGAAGAAGACATAGAATTGTTCAAAATACAATTAGGAGAATTAAATAATGCTGTTTGTACCACTGCTAATAAAATAGATAGTATTCAAGATAAATTAGACAAGGTTCTAGAGAACTTCAGACTTGGTAAACCTATAGAACCTTTAGAAAGTAATAAAATTACTAATACACAAGAACAAAATGAAGTAATTTCTGAAGGCAGTGTACAAGATAGTGCAGTTGTAAATAATTCTCATAAAGTATTTGACAGAGATGAACTGGTGGAGGTACTGAGACAGCAAGTTGTAAGAAATAAGAAGAATCCTCCAAGGTTGACAGTCGGCATGATTGGATATCCAAATGTGGGCAAATCTAGTTCTGTCAATGTTATTATGCAGACTAAAAAAGTGAGTTCACATTTTTTTTATATGCATTTAGCATTTTCTTTTAGCCAAACACAGACTGTACCTATCTATATCATATGACTGTCTTAAACAGGGTGTCCCACGACTAAATTACGAGAAAGACTTTATTTTGTTTCTACAAGTAATTTTAACTGCATTCAAGGATTTTAAAATATACCTCAAAAATATTAATCAGATCCGCCAAATATGAAATAATAATAATTTTTTTGAAAGTTTTAATTGTCGAACATTTTTTATTTATTTTTAGAATATAGGTATTTTTTTGCCTTTGTGTATGACATTTTTGTTATTTTTCCAGGTGAGCGTAAGTTCAATGCCAGGTCACACGCGACACATCCAATCGCTGATTCTGGACGAAGATATTGAACTGCTGGACTGTCCAGGTCTAGTGTTGCCAGCTTACGCTGTAGCTCCAGACTTGTTACTCACTGCTGTACTGCCTATCGATCAGGTATGAGTTAAGCAATAATGAATATAATAAACAGTTTTTCTTTTCTAATGTTATATGAAATAAATTATAATATTAGTATTGAATAATAATCTAGTAATTATTATCAAATACTTACGAGTGTCACAAAACAATAGCTGTCTTAACATTTGATTTATAGTCTCACCACCATAATAACCTAACCTATCATGTGGGGGCAGCCCCCCTCAAATTATATTTCAATATTTTTTTTATAGGGGCAACACTAATATCCACTCTATGAAAATTTCAACTGTCTACCTGTTACGGTTCGTGAGATACAGCCCTGTGGCAGACAGACAGACAGACGGACGGACAGTAGAGACTTAGGAATAGAGTCCCGTTGACACATTTTGGATACAAAAGAAAGAAAGAGGTGTAGGATTTTACATAAATAAAATAAGACTTATTATAAATCTATATTTATGACGTAGATGCGCGCGCACGAAGGTGCGATGGCTCGCCTGTGTCAGCTGGTGAGCAAGCACACGTTCGAGCAGAAGTACGGACTGCTCATGCCCCAAGATGACGGAGACTTGGACTACAAACAGGTCCTTACTGCGCATGCCTGTAAGTACAAACAACATTACGACATAAAAAACAAGTGACAAACTTAAGGTGTACAATATTAGGTAGATTTTTATAGATAAAGGTAGCCTATGTCCTTGATTACCCAACTAACGTTGTACTGAATTTAATAAAAATCGGTTTAGTTTACCCATGAAAGCGTAAAAGACGGACAGAGTTACTTTCTCTTTTATAATATTAGTAAGAATTAAGAAAAGCGACATCTGTTGTGATCGATCGGAACATATCTACTTCAGTTAACGCGTTGCCTTATTAGATCGAGCATTATTTGATAGATGGCGCTACAATTTAGTATAAATAAATATGTCCAGTAAACAGCACATGCGGCCTCACCGAACACATTTCTCTCAACCCACGGAGTGTTTTAAACATGTATAACCCATGCAGATAAAGAATAGACATGAAAATGGCGTCCGCTCGCATGCTATCTCGCTTACAATCTATCGCTGTCTATACTCACACAGTGAAGTACGCGCTGCAAAAAAATAATTATAATAATCAGGGGTTGGATTTAGAAACAATTGGAATCGATCGGAGGAAACTGAGCATGAGGGGAGGTTCAGAGGGCTTTACTGAATCCCGCTACATCGATTTAACCTTCAGGAGACTTCGAAAATAAATTTATGAAAATATCAATTTCCTATCATGCCCTTGCTCCTTATTTATTTTATTAATATTTTTTGTCATTATTATAGTATAATTAATTAATAATAATAATAAACCCGTCCCGTCCCGTTTTAAATCATAATAATAAAAAAGAATAATTAATAACAAAAAAAAGTCAGTAGGAAAAATAAAAATCGATTTTTGAGAACTTGTTTTGCCAACCGTACCATAAGTACCCGCCGCCATTTTCATATCTATTCTTTATCTGCATGGGTTATGGATATAAAGTTGAATTGATAACCCAATATTTTTGAACTAGCAACTCACCAGAAACTTTTTCCCAGTCAATCGCGGCTTCATGACCGCGGCAGGTCAGCCCGACCAATCCCGCTCGGCCAGGATACTCCTTAAAGAAGCCTCCAGTGGAAGGTTACAGTGGGAACAGCTGCCTCCTGGTTGCCAACCCATGCCACTTGAAGATATGCTGGCTGAACGAAGGTCGGAGAAGAGGAAGCCCACACCGAGGGAAGCCAGGTCGGTGGAAGTGAGTATTACAACCCATAGCTAGTGTAAGGTTGGTAGTTGAAGGTTACAGTGAGAACAGTTGTCTCCTGAATGCCAACCCATGCCGCTTGAAGATATGCTGGTTGAACGAAGGTCAGAGAAGAGGAAGCCCACACCTAGGGAAGCTAGGGCGGTGGAAGTGAGTATTACGACCTATAGCTGATGTAAAGTTGATAGTTGTAGGTTACAGTGGTAACAGAGTTATCTCCTGGATGCCAACCCATGCCGCTTGAAGATATGCTGGCTGAGCGTAGGTCGGAGAAGAGGAAACCTACGCCGAGGGAGGCTAGGGCGGTGGAAGGAGGTATATTTAACCTTTATATGGTGACTCTCCGATTGAGGCAAAAGCAAAAACTACTTCAAAAAAACTTGAGTTATGAGTTAGATCTGTCAATAGTAGAAGGTAAGCGCTGGGAGGACCCAAAGTTTCCATCCAGGAAGTCTAGACTTTAAGGCCCATATCGATCGTCAGCTTCTTCAAGACGGTTGGTTTCTGGAGTTTAGTATTGAAGAGATAACTCTGACTACAATAGATTCTCTTCCCACGAAATCATAATAAAAATGAGATGATGACTGAAATTTTCTGGCCTTCCAGCTCCACCATTTTAACTGCTGGCTCCTGTAATATAAAATATTTAAAATTATGTTTTACGTTCAGGGTTGGCTCAACAAATCCACTGAATTAGACAAGACGTTCTTCGCGATGCAGAAGAGTTCAGCGCATGTCAAAGGAAAACCCGTAATAGGGTAAGTCTACAATTTGTACGCCTCAATATCTTTGATTTGCCATTAATGAAAATTGTTAATTCTATTACAAAAAAACACGTTGATAAGAGAAAAAGAGAAAAAATGTGGGTTGATTGCATTAAAGATAAATTTTACACAATTCTCTAGGCAATTTGATCGGCCTAAAATTTTTGTATGAACCAATACTATTAGATTCATTATAATGAATCAAACATAAATCAGTTCAGAAATCATAGTACGGCGGCGTGACGTCACGCCTTGCTATTTGCGTTAATTTCCTATACTGAATTATTGCTTCATAAAAAGAAGCTGGTTTGACAAGTCAGTCGACTACTGGGTTGCAATTCAAGGTCATGAGACTTCTTACGATGAATGCACTGTAGGGTGAATGAGTGAATGAAGTTTATCTTGTCACTAAAATCGATGACATGGTTTCTTAGAACTGTAACGAGGCATTCGTCCTCTTTCCTGTTTTATGACTGGCAACCTTTCTTGTAGCAAGTTTTATCTTTCATTTTAGATTCATTTTCAAATTTAGATTTCTTACGTTTCGATTTTGTCTTTTTTTCTGCCAAATTCTACACTTCATGTCCTGATCTCCGATAGTACGTACCTTTTCTACCATTCTTTACTTTCTGTCAGTGTCTGTAATTTAACATATAAATATATAAATACCATTTTCGGACTGAACCCTGGTTTCTTTTGTCACACCCTATAATATTATTCACTACAACATTCTACGTGTGGTGCTCGGCAGCTCCGTGGCGGCTGCTGGGCCACAGAACAGAGCTCTCTAGGGGCGCATTCCGAATCAGACTTTCAGCGCTGTCAGCGATCAGAAAAGCAAAAAAACGTATGAGTTTTGAGTGCTGACAGTAATTCGGAACGCGATTACGGGTGCCTTATAGTCGGGTTATTATAGGATGAGTTCTGATAGCTTCAAATTTTTTCATGTAACGTTAACAACTTTTTTAAATAATATTCAGTTTAAAAACCATAATAGCTAAAATATTAAAAAACGTAACTTCACCTCTTATTTTTACATTAAACAGTATGTAATTTTACTAAATAAATAATTAAATAAACGAAATAATATTAATAAGTATTTAAAATTGTAATCTGTCAGAGCTCATCCTACAGTAACCCAAGTATAATCGATTTCAGCGCGTCTCGGAACGCAGGATATGTGTTATAGTCTCAGAGATGGATCAGAGAGTCACCCAAACTGACCCATCCAAATAGGCTACCCTGAATATGGCAGCAGAAAAAAAGTTATTCTTGACTTGAAACAGGCCCGATTGAAAGACGGAGAGGAAAGTGGACTGATGTAATGAGTGTCACAGAATTAATCATTGACATTTTACGAACTATAATCATAATTTACAGCAAAGATTTACAGTTTACTCAGGTGGTGTATACCAGTAGCCAGTAGACAATCATAAATATTGTTGTTTTATTAACTTCTTACTATCATCGTCCTAAAAATTAACCACTCATTTGATTTTATCACTTCTGTACTACGAATAGGTATTTTAAATTATGACTTGTAAGAAAAATTCAGATATAATGCTACTAAAAACGTCAAAGATGTTTTGACTACGCCTCTAGTTTTTAATATAAATCCATGTGATATTCAAATGTCCAAACTGTCTCAAGAGGTGTTAGAGAATTATGTGAATGTCAATTTTTGGTTTTGAATTATAAATGGTGTATATTTTTTAATCCATTAATGTTCTAACTTGGTAGCCACCAATTAACTTTAGATGCTCATAGGAAGTGACGTATTTATACATTGTTATGTATGAGTAGCTCAACGAATAGGGAATATGCATATTTCTTATTCATTAATCGAAATATTTCAAGTTCCAGGCAAACACATAAAAAATAACTTTTCAAATAGATTGTTCGGAAACAAAGTTATAAGACTTCAAAGTTGAAGGTTAGACAGAGAAGTCCGACGTGACATGTGACGTCATATGTCACGCAGGCCAATTATCAACTTGGGTCTCCGGCCGTCCACGGGGCTTGTTTTGCAGGTCGAAATTTTCAGAACGAAAACGTTGGAACCAAAAACGCACTGTGTTTTCTTTTGCGACACAACCGCCATACACATCATTAACCCTTCGAGCCGTTTCCGCAGCACTGGTGCCACGGTGGAACTCGTACTCGTAAATAACGCGATATTTCAAATTTTCCATTTTGTAAATCGAGCGATGCAAACAGAAAAAAGATAAGTAAAAAAACAAATGAATGACGGTTTACGAAACACAACTACATGTGGAAATAGCTGTATAAATTTGAATTTCGAATTCCTAACCAAATAGGAGAAATTTGTGATCAAAGTGGCCAGTACGACAAAACGCCAATTTCATATGTAAGGACCTAATATTAGGGACGAACGGCTTAGCGTGCCGAAGCACGGAATCATCTTTCTTTTCGGACAGTCACGTTATTTGGAACCTGCAATATCCTAAACAAACTGGGAAAAATCTCGCAACACAAAGAGAGCTTGCGTTGATGAGGTGGGGACACTGATGTTGATGAGGTGGGGATACTCCCCACCGGGATTCCAACCCGAAACCTCTGAAACGAGAATTTTAGCTCGTTAGCCGTGTGGTGACGGCACAGTAGAATACATTAGTCACCAACCCCTACTCTTCCCGTGGGTGTCGTAAGAGGCGACTTAGGGACTACACATTGAACAGGGAACGGGCAGCAGCGCTCTCTGATACAGTAACCTTTTAATCTGCGATCTCCAACCCGCCTGCCAAGCGTGGAGATTATGGCAAAACCCCCCACTTAAGTGGAGGAGGCTCATAGTCCAGCAGTGGACTGTAACGGGCCGTTGATGTATAGCTCGTTATGACATCTTCTTTTTCTTTTCGTTTCGCTAACAAACCTGTACTGTCTTGGCCCAAAAATTTGCCACAAAGCATTGTCGCGTTAGCTTCCTTAGTGTATTTGTTAGGGCATGCAGGGTACGATAAATATCATGTGTTCCATCGTTTGGGGATCAGCTCCACACTTGCACTCCAAGTTAGAATTATCTGAGGGTCCCCACCTGAATAAGTCCTCCTTACTTCGGCCGACCTGTGGTCGAATCGAAGTCTATTAGACTAACTCATGTCCAGGAGGAGGACTCTCAGACAGTGGAACAAAAGAGAAACGTATGAAGTGTACGAGTGTCATAGATTCATTATCGTCTCCGCTGAGAAGCGTCCTCTGGACTTTGTTTAGTAAATCAGTCGGATCATGATTATCATCCTGAACAGCTCACAACGTCCGAGATAATCGAGGATGCGAGCCTACCCTAAATAAAATTAGAGTTAATTTTATTGAAACAAACTATTTAAATCTTATTTTGTGTTTGATAATTTAAATTAAGTACACGGAAAACTGTCACACATTCGCAAAAAGCACGTCGACAATTAAAAATATAAATAATTAAATTTTACAATTGATTTAAAAAGAAAAAAATAGAAATTATGGAATTCTTATAAAATTACTATTTTTTAAGTATCAACGAGTATGTGAAGAACACAAAAGGTGCGCATAGGCTTTATAATAAGTTTTTTTTTTTCATCAAACATAACGGGCCGTTGATGATGATGAACCAATTATCATTCTTAAAATATTTTTACTAATTTCATACACGTCTCCACCCACCGAACTCACCTTAATTAGGACGATCACAGTCGACTAAGGCACAGAATAACTAATAGCACCAAGGCCTTAAATGTTTTGAATAAAATACTATCAGGAAACGTTCGTAGCATCTTCACTAGCCGCATTCCAAGACCTAAATTAGCTCAAATGTTAGAGCTACATTGATTGCTTCGCGCATTGAAACCTACAAAGTCAGTTTTATGGAGGAAATGCGTTAGACTAGGCGCTATTCAAGACTTGGCGACAACGACGTACATTGCCAGATTTTCAACTGTGTATCTGTCAAAGGGTCTTTAAAATGTGTTAGTTGGATCGATATAAAATCAAACAGCTTTTGTAATAAATCACACTAATATTATAAATGTGAAAATATATTTCGATGTTTAGATGTTTGCTCTGCTTTCACGCCTTAACTACTAGACGGATTAGGATGAAATTTGGAATAAAGATAGTTTGTATCCTGAATTAACATATAGGATACTTTTTACCGGGTAAATCTTACATAAGGCGAGCGTAGCCGCGGACCACTAGTTAAAATATATATTTACCACTGAGTTCCATACTCGAACCTACTACCCTAAATTAGGGCGTTCACCGTTCAGCCTACAGGCCATAGTAAGGAAGGATAGTAATAGGTCGAATTCATACATAGCTTTTGACTTTCTACGCAGACGTGTGAATTTTCGACACGAAACACGTAGGTAGGTAGAGGTGCGTACCTAATTCTTTTTTTTTACTATGTATTATTATGTAATAAAAAATAGGTTTCTAATATACTATAGGTTGATGAATTTGTAACAAGAATAAATTTTATACGCGTATGTATAGCGAGCAATGTATGATGTTAGTGGAAGTCTGTAGTGAAATTAGCTTTCGAAGAGCCAGTTTCAGATGATAAACTAAAGGTGTAAATTTTAGTTCTGCTCCAAATTACAACAACTTCCTTCAAAATCTATTTAAAACAGGCAGTTACAACATTATTGCCTAGCAATTACCTTTGTAATTATTGCCAGACTAACCCAGTGTAGCTGTAAATCTGAGTCATTTTACAGTTAAAACTATACAATAGTAGCACTAGTCGTGAGTAGATAGCCTGAATTTTGTACCAAGGGTTGAATACCTGGTTGATTTTTCAAACCAGTTTGCGCTCATGTCCATACATTTTAAGAAGAGCTTTTTCATTACAATTTGGCTCGCAAAAAGCGGTATTTTTTTCGGTTCTGATCACAGAGCAATTTCATTTTGATTCCTGCTCAAATATCAGACTGATTTGCTTCACTCTTTGGTCCTCGATCTGGTTTCGCTGCATTTATTCACAATTTATGCACGAGAAAGAAAGAGATAGAGCATCGCGCTTTACTCGTCACGCGCTGCTTGGGATTAACCAGGTTTATCCCAGAAGCGATATCGCTCGTAAGTCGGTTTCGCTTTACGAGTGATTCGCCTGGGATCTGGTTTGAAACCGAAATTCACCAGGTTAAAAAAATACCGGTTTCCAGCCTTGATTTAGACATGGTATAGGTATAGCAAACATACTCGTAGGTAACGAATGGTGAATGTTTTTGAACTGAAAATCGAAACTTTGATGCGGTAGGATTTCCTGCATCTTCCTTGTTATCTTATGTAACCATTATGAAAATAATTAATTAAACCGTCGTCCCGCCGCGTAGTGACGGCAGAGTGGAATACATTTGTCACCAACCCCTACTCTTTTCGTGGGTGTCGTAAGAGGCGACTTAGGGACTACACATTGAACAGGGAACGGGCACCAGCGCTCTCTGATACAGTAACCTTTTAATCTGCGATCTACAACCCGCCTGCCAAGCGTGGAGGTTATGGCAAAACCCTCCACATAAGTGGAGGAGGCTCATAGTCCAGCAGTGGACTGTAACGGGCCGTTGATTTGATTTGAATTAAATAAGAGTGTGATGTGACGTCACATCGCAGGACTAGGAACTTGATGGTACGTTCCTGAAAAGTTCCCTCATTTTGCTGATAGTGAGGCTATTTGAGACCTCACGGACCATAGGAACTGTGGTAGTAGTAGATATTTGGGCAGAACCAAACAATTTCTTGTTACTCCAGCATTTATAGTTTTTGACTTCCAAAAATTGCAATAAGTTTAATATGAAAAATTAAATAAGCTTATGTTTAGTCCATCCCTCGTCCCCAAATCCTGCCTCAAGACCTTTTCTGTATCCACTATCTATTCCACCCAGTTGTTACTTATACCAAGCTCATCGCGCCGTCCTATAGGAGATCTACCCATAGGCATAGATTATAAATTCACTTTTATTTGCAGGACAGGCGTCGCGCAACCCGCCAACAGCGCCAACGCTCCAACGACCAAGCCATGGAAGCTTGAAAAGAAACATGCTAATAAAAACAAGAGAGAAAAACTCAGAAGAGTCTATTCGCATTTAGACGAACATTAGTTGCCTGTAAGTGGGACTTACCTTACCTAATACTTTGTATTGTATTTGTATACTCTGGGAGAAACCTGTTCACTTTTTTATTTTCGGTTTCAAACATGATAGACTATAAACTGGCTTTCTGATTGCATACACGTTCAGAAGGGACTTATAAAAGCTACATTTTATATAGATTCTAATGAGATTTTTTGTTACTTTCTTTAAGAAAAGCTTAAGTATTTTCTTAAATAAAAATCTATAATTTCTGTCTTTCTTTCTTTCTTTCTGTATATATTACTGTAGCATTCTTTGTAAACTTGTTGACTAATACAGAGTGATTTGTTTCGGAATTTAAATAAAGAATGTAATAAACTTGCGTACTTTAAGGCCAGTGTCGATGGATGGATGCGCGCGTCAACGAAATGTATTGCTCGAGTGAAACGCCTGAATGTGTATTTAGAGCACAATAAATATTTTGGCCGAATCCATTGTTTTCTTCATCTCAAAGAAAATCGACCTGCTTTCGAAAAAAACGAAAAATAAAATTGATGTTGTATGTAAAGAACTAACAACAAGAAATCTGATGGGTGATAAAAATAAAGGTCCACACTTCATCAGTGACATTTTTTCTGTAGGCACGAGTACATTAAGCAAGATATTAGGTATTCTTTATATAAATACAATAATTAATGCTATTTAGTTTGGAGATTTTTTAGTTCCTCTCACACACAGAAATAACCAGCTATTAACAGTTTCAAAGTACAGCAGTTAATTTAAAAAAAACTTAAGATAATATTTTTTAACCAGATAGCTTACAAGACTATGACGTAGGTAGTAATAAACTATAAAGCTTATTATTTCAACATTTTGTTAGTTCATATTTTTATTATATTATTTTTAAAATATACAACGAACCATTCGGAAGCTCATCAATAATAAATAACGCTAAGCAATAAATATTTTCGTCCAATACAAACAAGCTGATAATAAAATGAAACACAAACATTTCATTGGGCTATACTCTATCCAACCATCTTCTCTGAATTTCAGTTCGTAAAAAAGCGTGTACGTGTACTATTGAAATATTTTTCGAAATGCCAAACTCTGAACAAACAAACAAAATTAGAGGATCCGTAGAATATTATTTACCAAAGGCGCCTTTGGTCTTGTTGTCTCACTTTCAACCCGATCTTTTGATATAAAAATTTAAAGGATGAACCGTACCTGTAGGAAAAGTACCCTATAAGTATATTGAAGATGGCAAACTACACAAAATTATTATTTTTACTTCATAAATTCGCCACCAGCTGGCGCTCTCGGTAACACAATAAAACTAACCCTAACGCCACATATAGCTGTAAAAACTCTGTGATTGGGGGGATTAGACCACAGATTGAAGAAATTCTTATAAAATAACACCCTTAAAGACCTACCATCTTATCTTTGAAATGAACGGCGGCGCTAATAATAATACAAAATTGCATTTCGACCAATCACGACTTTTGTGAAAGCTGACATTTCCATAGGCTTCGGCCATTTCACAGATTCTGTAAAACTCTACTCTACACTGAGTCTACAGTCCCATAATCACCCCGAATGCAGGATTTGTGCCGCCCCCCCCTCCATTGCCGCTAAACCAGATCTTGTCAGATTCATAACATCCGCCGCTCAGTGGACAGAGTATATCGAGTTGGAAATTCATGGCGTAACGTTGGCCCGGATCCCTTGATTTAGTGCGGAGGCTAATTTAAGACAAGTGGCGGATTTTACCGCCGCCAATATGAACCGACGACTTTCAGCGAACTTCCGCCGTCGTCGATCGATTTATTCAGATTTGTTCGAATCGATATTCAAAAATTGAAAAGCCGAAAGGCGTAGCTACGAATTATGCTCCACATCAACATGAGTGATTTCTTGAAATGGTGGCGACATTTTGACGTATCGTTTTGGTTGCTTTGTTATTTATTATTCGATGTATGAAAAAATGTGTAGGCAAAATGTATTTATTCTTTTGCTTGCATACAGCGTACCAGTTTTACCTAGGTTATATGAAATCTGCAGAAATGTAGATCTATAACTGTTTGATTATAAACAGATAAAAAAAAAACATTGAAAATGTTGTTGCCTAATAAATATCTTTAAGAATGAGAGCTGCTCACTTATCCTGTCTTAATACGCATTATATTATCATAACTTTGTCTTTTTAAATTTGAACTTAGGTACTGTACTTACTGGTTAAAAAAAAAATACATTTATAGTCGCTCTCATTCCTCCCACAACCTATAAATCGAAAGGCAGATACCACGCCATCATCCGACGTCCCACTTTCGTAAGACCACCAGTTTTTAATATCCATTCCACTGATAGTTTATTTTCATATTTGCAACCACTAAATCATATTTGTAGACGTGTAATGGACGAAAAAATTACGTGCTGAACGATTTTTAACATAAATTTCACCAGAGGTTAGTTTTTTAACGTAACGTTTTGGGTTAGTCATCGTGTAAAGACGTCATACGATCAAATGAAGATGGCACTTGTCTACTAAATAATAACTACTTTAAAAAAGTCTCTGAATTTGTCATCACTCCTCTTACTGCGGTGGGCGAGAAGGTTAGAATTAGATGGGTACCTGTAGGGATCCGGTATAGTTTCAGGCATTACTAAACTCTTGTTCTAGAAGTTTGCCGAAATATTAAAAAGGTGTTTTGACTTTTCATATTGCTGATCAGCTGACCGATTTAATTTAAAATGAAAAGTATCAACATCAAGTAGGTTTTACAGGTTATCGAATAATAGACCAACTTATAAAATGTACTTGTACAAGTAAGAAATTTGGTACTACAAATATCATAGAAAAATAATTTGATGAATGTTAACCGTCTTAAACAAGTAGGTACACTAGAGAACGGGGGCGGTAGCCAGATGGGCGCTATGCTAATATATTGATTGAAACGATAATATGAGTTGAATAAATTATATTGTTTTTATATTATTTTTCAAGAACTTCTTTAAATTATCAAAATATAGTCTACTCTGTCACCCGTTGGCATCCAGAATCCCACCAACAAAAAAAAACCATTCGATATTTAAAAATATTCATATCCAATCGAACTAAACGTTAAAACAGACAAACAGACAATAAGTAATATTGGACAACTACGGAACTCTACACTTTGCGTGGCCCGACACGTGTTTGGCCGGTTATTATTTTTGGATGTGTTCACTGCACAATTTGCGGACTCTATGGGGAAGAACTAATAGGAATCTTATCTGGCTATTTAAAACCCTGAGGTCCCTGAGACATTTCGATGCTCGTAGCCAAACTACTTCAAGAAATATCCACAGCCCCATATGAATTATACACAGCCCTAGCTCAATCAGTTTTACAAACTGTGTGTTAGCCGTGTGGTGACGGCAGAGTAGAATACATTTGTCACCAACCCCTACTCTTCCCGTGGGTGTCGTAAGAGGCGACTTAGGGACTACACATTGAACAGGCAGCAGCGCTCTCTGATACAGTAACCTTTTAATCTGCGATCTCCAACCCGCCTGACAAGCGTGGAGATTATGGCAAAACTTATAAATGGAGGAGGCTCATAGTCCAGCAGTGGACTGTAACGGGCCGTTGATGTTGATGTGTTTGAAGTGGTGCTTGCAAAAACCAGATTCCTGGAAATAGAGCGTCCACAGCGTGCATTACCAAAAGTTATGTGCTTTAAAAAAGAAGATTCCTTGCTTGGTTAGGTATTTACCTATTTCATAGAATGCAACAAACTTATTGAATTGAATAGAATACGAAAACGTTTCAAAATCAGCTACTTCTACGAAGGCACATTTATTTTTCGGTCTAATTTATTTACATCAAGAGCAACACTTGCGCTGTTATTTTGGATGTTGACTTTGAGCTACAAAATTTCACTTTGCAATGAGTGAAAAAATCGGTGTTCGCAATTTGGACGTTTGGCTCTCTTCTGCAAAAAAAATCATGTGGTGTTTTATCCTTATAAACAATGTCCCGTGTAGTTCTGAAGGAAGAGCATGGTAGTCCTGTTGTAAGCAGCACGATTGGAGCTCGTTCTCATAAAGGAGACCTTTTCACTTTGCTGTTGACTGGTTCAATGCGATCAGCAGCAAAGCGGAAAAAGACAAATTTATGCAGAACTTCGGCTTCTTTCTTCGGTTCTTCTATTTTCAGTCTTGATTTCAGAAGTTTCTTCTTGTCTTCTCCATGTTTGATTAAATCTGCAAATACCTGTGGCAAATACTATCAAAAATATTTAATGCTTATTTTAAATGCGAAAGTAACATTGCCTTGCCTATCTTTCTGTCTCTAACTCGTGAATAATTTTACAGCGTAACAGATCTTGATAAAATATGCTGGGACACTGTGAAGAGCATATTAATAATTTGATATTAATTTAATTTTCATGTAGACATTCCCACGGGAAAATTTTAATTACAGGCAAAAATTGCATAATAGAAGACACTAAATATCTACCCGCATTTAATGACGAGATAGAGCGTTCATTTTTTGCGCTCGTGCGGTGTTTTATGAGTAGATAGAGAATCACTCCTCACATGTTTAAAAACAAAAAAGAAACAATTACATACTTTGTAAAATCTCAATTCAAATATTCGGAATCGACTACGTCAATAGTACAAACAGATCTAGTTAGCAGTGCTATAAAATTTAAATATTAGTATAAATTAAACAGAAAATAGTTCTTGGCAATGTTTTATGTAGGCATCGTATAGGTAGCTATGTCTCTAGCTAGAACTTGAAGAATGTAAACAATTTCCCAGTGTTTAGGTAAATGTTGGCATGGAGGCCGTTCGGTGTGAGATATTGCCAGACGATGGACGATCGAATGCTTTTCGTCAAAATGATAGCCTAGCCACTAGCCACAGATTAGCTAGCTCACATCGGCTAGCCGCAATTTTATATCTCTACAATGACAATAACTTTTGAAAGATTGCATTGTTAATTTCTAGATGTTTTTTATTTGCATTATGCCAAACCCTCACTCTCAATGGACCAATCCGCATTCGACTTGCTCGATTGAGCTCGATGTCTACCACTGCCCTAATAAATAGAGTTGCTATTCATGAACACCTAGTATTCTTCATCACGAAAATAACTTACTTTATTAGCTTTTGAGGTTAAGTATTTCTCGGGAAAAAGGATATTATCAAACTTTCATATTTTTTGTATAAGTATTTTTTGACTCCTTTCTTTGTTGGATATTGAATCAGGACGACTGCGTGTGCGCGAACGCTTGTCCTACGTGCGTGTCTGACCGCTTCCGTCTAATATAGAGATTCGATCATTTTTAGTATTTTTATCAATTAATTATTTATCAACTCAATGAAGTACTAGATGACTACCATTGTTTAATATATTGGTATGCCAGCCAAAGCTTACGCTTGAGCTATTTTACTAGACAGAGAAGATTGGTAGTTACTCCAACGACAAGAGCGGGGGGGGCTCTTAAATTAAAGAAGAAGAAGAAATCTAGCTTTCTTGGAAAATTTACGAGACAAATTGTGAAATAACGAATAAAGATGCGAGAGAGCAAACATACGCAAGTCGTAAAATTTTATAAGCAGAAATGTTATTGTCATAGCTATAAAACGCTTGTCAAAGACAGACCACACAGGATTTAGTAGTCGGTGTGTTGAGGAAATCGCTACGGACGTACTGGTGTTGTGCTGGTGTTAAATGTGTTACCAATTTTACATGACGGAAATGAAAAATAAAATAAAATAATGGTAGTAAAAATGCTTACACTAGTTTCTCCTACTACTTACTATCTAGTAGTTATGTATGCTTATTCTAAGTTAAGATTGAATTGAATAAATCGTCTTGCTAACAAGACACTATACGATCTCTATAGTAGGAAGGAATATGGTGAAGGTCCTGTGATTTTAAAATAGGTCCCAAAATATTATACTTATTTGTACAAAAACCTTTGCACCTTTAAAACAATCAATAGGGCTTGTCTACCTCTTTATTTAACAAATAAAATAGCACTTCGCATTTTGTTTTCCCTCAAACAGTCGATTTGGCAACACTGACTCTACATATTTTATACCTCGCGTCTCCATTATCTGGATCTGCGGGTTCATCACAAGACAGTTTAACGATGTACTAAAATTAAATTATAATTTCTTGAAAAAGCGCAGATGGGGCGGAAGTCCGCGGTTCTACATCAGCAGTAGACACAATGAGTGATGCGCGTTCACGAGCGTCCGAGCCAATTAATGTTGCTATTCGTCTTCGGGGTTAGAAGGAAATTGGGCATGACGGATTTTTGTGGGACATGTGATTCGTAACTTCACCGATGACCTCAATGCTAGTTTAAATTAAAACAGAACAGTAATGTCTAGCGTGTCCATATGGCTATTTGTATTACATCCGTAAGAGCCCCACATTTGACAAATAATTAGCGAAATAACAAATATTCACGAGAAAACAATAATTCGGGCATTACTGGGTAACTGATTTATTCATTTGCTACCTTTTACAATACCTTCTCCTTATTAGCTGCCAACCCATCACACACTCTTAAACCCCATATTCATAATACTTTGTCGCCGCATTAAATACATGACTTTTTAAAGTATATTATATTCTATAAATGCGTAAGTGTGTTCGGTGGCTTTTCTTTCTAATCATGCAGCAAATACATAAATACTCGTCAATTTTGTATGGGTCATCACATCACATCACTCTATGATACTACATTACATTCATCAATCAATCGATCAGCCTATTGCAGTCCACTGCTGGACGTTGGCCTCCCCAAGGGTACGCCAAAGCGCACGATCACCCGCTTTCCTCATCCAGCCACCACCAGCGAGCGACCTTCCTCAGGTCATCAGTCCACCTGGCATGGGGGCGTCCTACACTACGTTTCCCGAGACGCGGTCTCCATTCGAGAACCTGTCATTACATATATTACATAGGCTACGTCTTGTTACAGCAATAAAAATGATATTTCAACGAAAATAGTATTTTTTAATAATTTGTCGTGTCATGCCAAATTGTTGAAAGAAATAATGAAATGCATGTTTCAGACCTTTACAAAAACACGTCAAACATTACAACACGTGTGTTCTGTCTACTAGCAACAAAAATGAAATATCTATTTGTTACAACCCACGTCGATTTACGCACGTTTGTTGGAAGTTTAGAGGGCCTCCCATAATATTGCCAAGTAAATGCAGTCGGTATTTTTTTTATTTAGTTTCCTAGTTAACTATAAGGTCTCTTATCTGACAGATCGATCAGCAAACAAAAATAATCTAGCTATTTCCCGGCCCTACTTACGAAGACACCTCTTCGTTTGTAAAGTTTCAAACGGTAATATGTTTTCGTGGAATTGAAACATTTTTAGATTTTTAAGATTTCGTAGTTTCTCTCTAAAAGTGTTTATTTTGTTATGTTTCCTCGCAAGATGAAACGCTGAGTGTTCACCTCGTGAGAAACTGATCAATTCCACCCTCACAGTGGCCTCGCTACGCTCGTGCGCTATAGCTCGTGCGGGTGTAACCGATCGTTTTCACCCCTTGGTTAACAATCTACTATAATAATACATAGTATGAAAAGGGAAATTGTGTAAATAAAAACGTCCAGGCCAGGTGCACGCACGGCACGTGCGCAAATAATATTTAGTCAGCTAGTGTAATTTAGGTAAATATTGTTAGATAATTTTATTTAGATAGGTTTATATAGAAGCTAGGACTTTAAATAATTTTGAAGCAATTAAGCGTTACATAGCTTTGGCAATGTATAGCTGGCAATACTTATTAACCAGATTGATTACACTAATCGTGGAATTCAGTTTAAACTAACGGGCGAGAAACATGTAGATAATTTATAGTGTAGGTAATAAACATTTATACTGATGTTTATCTTTTAAGGATCATTTCTCGGGCTTTCAGGCGAATTAATTTGATTTTGTAATAAGTCAACTGCTCTGACATCGACTTAATTAGAGATGTAAGTTTAAAAAGTTAGCTAAACATGGCGTGCTTTATAAGTACCTAATTTAGATTTAAGTTACTTTTATGGATTTATTGCCTCCATTTTTACTTTCACGGTAGGTTTATTAAGCATTCCAATAAAAAGTTATACCTATATTGTGGTATATATTTCCTAATTCAGGGTAGACTCGAGCCCCACGGTGGGGACGTATATGCGCTGTTGATGATGATGATAAATATTTGCAAAAGTCTAAAGGTTTGGGTTTGCGCGGTAAGCTGTGGGTAGGTCGTCCTGTTTTCAATAACCTAACCTAACCTTACGTCATAGACAATTTTTTCAGTATTGAAGATTGAAATACATCAGAATGTTATTTCAGCGAATTCCTCTCCGATTCAACGCAGTTATCAAACTGGCGGCAGGCCAACGAGCCAACGTTACAGGTGCGCAAAACCAATTTCGACAATTTTATTCGCATACATTTTAAAATCTAGTTTTATTTTTACTTTCGCCGATCGGTAGGTCGAAATAGAACAAGGTCGACCTTTAAATATTGAAGTTCTTTTTGAAAGTGTGAGTTTTGGCGCGTTTCAGATTAATACGTGACAACTAGGACCCCGTTTTAAAATCTAGTTTTATTTTTACTTTCGCCGATCGGTAGGTCGAAATAGAACAAGGTCGACCTTTAAATATTGAAGTTCTTTTTGAAAGCGTGAGTTTTGGCGCGTTTCAGATTAACACATGACAACCAGGACCCCGTTTCACGAAGCATCAAGCAACAAATAACTAGTAACAAGTTACAATTTGATACCTATACATTGCGTAGCCAATTACCCTAAACTGTAAGCCATTATCGTATTATCTAATCGTCTACGCAATCGAATTGTACTTGTAACTTGTAGCTTCGTGAAACGGTCCCAAGACCGCCCAAACTGTTTGTATTGTATACTACATCTCAATTTCATTCGAAGCCCACTGAGCTGGATGTAGAAATATTGAATTTGTTAAGGACCTATAGAGAATCAGAAGTCTTCCTGAGGTTTAAGTAGGTATCTATCGAAAAAGGCAATGCTTCTACTCAGTGGTATTGCATGCAGCCTTATCAGTGATTTTCGTTATAATTATCACGTTATATGCAGGATGGAAACGTTAAGTTACGTACTCACTCGATTTATCCTAAACTATACAAGATACAGATAAACTGATTACTGATACTAAAAGTGCCCCACGAACGAGCTCTATCAAATGGGATATGCCGAAAAAATATATATTTTGCTGCTCCCATACATTGCAGCGAGCGGCGGATGGCGCTTACGCTGGTGCTGAAGCCAAAAGTAAAATCTACGTCAATCGAAGCGAGAGCGGAATAGTGAAAAATTATTGTTCTATCGAATTCAAAACTCACATTACCTACTTATTTATAGGAATCTGGTGCACTCTACAGTTATGTGGTTGTGGTCACATAACTTTGGCGTCATCCTTCGAACGGACCGAAGACAAAAAAAACACACATGGGGGCCGTTCGTTTCACGAAGCCTCAAGTTACAAATTACAAGTACAATTCGATGTACATTGCGTAGACAATGAGATAAAACGATAAGGGCTTACAGTTTGGGCGAATTGGCTACGCAATTAATATCAAATTGTAACTTGTTACTTGTAAATTGTTACTTCGTGAAACGGGGCCCAGTAGTGGTATACTAGAATATTACACTAGAACGGCATAACCTTTCAGGTTCCTACTTGCCCAAAACTCAGCAACAATAATATATTGAATTATCTTAAGTATTTACCTTTAATGTTGTAAGCTATCTCTTTGATCTAAAATTGGCCTAAATGGTAAATACTCAAATAAACAGAAACTAAGATAAAATAAACTATCGATGAGTTAAAACAGAAAGTGTATTTAGATGTCCAGATACATAAAGAGACTTAAAGAGAGTAACAACCATACAACTCTTCACAAATGCAAAAGAGAATTTCCTGACGAATTAATTTCTCCGTAGTCCGTGCGAATTATCGTATTTGTTAACGTCAAACATGTTTTATTAATGATACACGTGCCACCTACTTACAAAGACCGAACTCTATTACTCTCCAGTAGGAGAAAAAAAACAGCTAAGCGCGAGTCGAACTATTGCGCTTTCCATGTGAACGAGCGTTGCTTTTAATTTATGTAATAATTTTAGTTCATAATTTTCGTATGCCGAGAGTGGCTAATCATAGTTTGATATACACATACTTATTTAATTAAGGACATCTCATCTCATAATTACCTGTGATTACGAATAAATATATTTGATTTGATTTGATTTATATTTTCGTTTAGGTTTTGCTAAACAACACTAAACCTAAGCGTTTTTTCTTCGGTATATAAAATTCTAAAATCCCTGGTTTGACTATCTTCTGAAGGCAGGTAATATCTTAAAATTGTGATTTCTGGGCACCTTAGAGAACTACATTATATACCTATATATATCTATAAATAAATAAATAAAATCAATTTATTTCAGACTGTGTCCGTCCATATTTTTTTTGTTAGTAAAACTTAAAAATAAAATAAAATAAAATAGTTAGTAAATGACAAATTAAAAAATCAATACAATCAAATCATTAAAATTTAAAACATTAAAGTCAAATTTAAAATATTCAACTCCATAAAAATAATAATAATAATAATAAAAATAAATTATATTTAAGTTAATAATAATAAATCTAATTCAAATACCTCCCACCCACTGGAATGCCGGGCACAAGCACATGCGCTCGAACCCAGTGTCGCAGTAGGGGGCAGTCCAGCTTGTCACCGAGGACCCTCAGGATGGAGTTGGTGCTCCCGCGCGTTCGCTGCATAAGCGAGGCAATGCGGCGTCGTAGCACAGTGTGGAAGCCATCTGTGTGCGCATACGCAAACATCGCAGACGCATTACAGTAGCGCGGGAGCCCCAACAGCACCCTGAACGCATTATTATATTGTAAAGCGGATTACTATTATTAACCGCTGCGTGTAGTTGACCCACAGATTGCATGTGTACAGTGTTTGACAAAAGGCTTTAAAAAGTGTTATCTTAACCTCTATGCTACATCGTGCGAATCTGCGAGCCAACATGTTACAGCGAACCGCCATAGCTCTCCTTTCCCTTTCGATGTCACCATCGTCTATTAAATCCTCTGTGACCACATGACCGAGATATTAAAATTCTTTCACCCTGCTAAAAACAGCACCGTTCAGTGGCACAGGTGGTACGTCACCCAGCTTACGACCCTTGGCCTGAAATATCAAGAGCTCACTTTATTTTTGTATTGTACAAGAGACCATGTGTCGCCGCATATGTCTCGCACACGCCTATCAATTTTCTCAACGCAGCGATTGATGGACTGAGCAACACCATGCCGTCTGCATAACTGATACTGTTGACTCAGTGACCATCAACCGAGCAGCCGACCCCTGTGTCGCTCAGTTCAAGTCTCACTCCACACTCCAACCCGTACTCGTCAGATAGTTCACCAAGCCATTTGACCTGGTTAGTCTGATGATCATACCAGTATCTAAAAATATTGATCAACTCACCCGGTACTATACTATAGTACCTTACGGTCTGCTTAAGAGACATTATCGCACATTCAGTCGAAAGTCCTGGCCTAAAACCGAACTGGGCATCATGTAGTTGGAGATGTTCTTTAAGTTGCCTCTATAGAGAGGCACACGCCGTAGGGCGACATTCAGAGACAAAGCTTAGCCATGTTGTTGTTGTCCTATAGTACAGTACAGTACCCCAGTGGTACAGAGGGCCTTCGTGAGATGTCGCCATCCTCTCCTATCTTGTGCTTCGCGTTCTGCATCTTACCAACACAGCCCGGCTGTCCGCAGCTCGGTTTCGACGACGACGCGACGGTGCGTTGGCATGTGTGCGCTGGCCAGCCCAGGGCGTATTCCGATTCAGACTTTCAGCGCTGTTAGCGATCAGAAAAGCAAAAAAATTTATGAGTTTTGACAGCTGACAGTAATTCGGAACGCGATTACGGGTGCTTTAATCGATTTCAGCGCGTTTCGGAACGCAGGGCCAGTCGTCTGCTACCGCGTGGCCTCCACGTGCACGCAACCCTAGCGGTGTTGTCCTCCGATCTTCGCAGCGTGTGTCCTATCCACTTCCATTTGCGTCGAGCGATTTCTCTTTTGATCGGGACTTGGCAGCATCGCTTCCATAGGTCTTCGTTGCTAATAATGTCCGGCCAGAATATGTTCAGGATCTCAGGCATTTGTTGACGAACACTTGTAGTTTATTCGTTAGTCCCTCCCTTCGTCTCCTTCCATGCCTCACAGCCGAAAAGTAAAACAGATTTTACTATGGGATCGAAAAGCTTAGCCAAATCTTAGCTAACTGAGCAATAAAGCTCCAAAAACAGATTACTCGAATATTTAAACTCAAAACGACATTTGTAAGCCTAAGTTTTAAGTCTCCGACTTAGTGACTTCGACGCGGCTAAGAACAATTTAAACCATCTTAGCTTAGTTTTCGTATTTGAATGTCGCCCTAAGAATAATCTTCTCAAATAAGTTACACTAATCTATTTATGCTGCCCCAGTTCCACGAGTCCTTCATCTATTTGCAACAAAGCTTGTTTGATTAATTATATTAAAACAAATAGTTTAATTGGCGAGTTTCCTTAATGTAAGTTTTGGCAGCGGTGCAGCGGCGGATACAGAATGACGTAAGCGCCATGCAATGTTTTAAATAGAAACTTGAAAATATTTTTGGTAAGTAAACGATATTTATGTTGCGCGTGTGGGGAGAGTTGGGGAGCCGTCGATCGACGAACTCTGGACTTTGGAGCACGTTCTAGAACAAACAGCAGGCGGAGCAGAGATGTTTAATATTGAGAATGTCAGATCAATTTAATTCTAAAAACGCGTTTAAAACTTTATTTTAGGTCTACTGGTAGATAACAGCGAATGACTGAAAACTTTACTAACCGATAGATACCTACCTATTCTAGTATAACTAAGTTGACAAGGTAATATTGAGATAATAGAGACAAACGGAAAGAAAATGAGGTAAAAAAAGAAAGAGAGTAGCCTCTTTTGTCTATGTCTATTTGTAAAGACTCATACACGTGGTAGTTGTCTCTTATACCTGTTTGCGTTATGTATTAAAATCGGTCATTGCTTTGCTGGCCTTGTAACAGTGTCTCAGTGAATGACATTTCTCCAGCCCCAACTTTCAGACGAACGATAGACAAACAGCATCCAGCAGCGATGCCAACTTCTGCAAATCTTGCGCGACGAAAGATACTAGTAGATTTTACAACAAGTGCACAAAACGAACCATATCCGACACTTTTAGGCTGATAGTAATGTCGAGAATAAAATGGTTTTGTGAACGAGTTATAAACTCTGCTTTTCACTTCGATTGCGAGGGAATAAAACAGTAGTACAACATAACATTTCTTTAATTAAAATTCAAAGTAAAATTAGTACGGTTTTGAATACTGAAGGAAATTGTTTATCCCGGCATATTAACGGTATTTTTCTGAATTTGTGTAGATGACATATTGTGAGAAGATGGCTCTGACGACAACAAGGAATCTCAGGATGTAGAAGGGACTGGCTCGCTTGGAATTAAATTAATGGCTTCTGTTATACGGTCGGTAATCTTACCGTACTTGAATTTAAATTTTAGATAGATAGATAAATTGTTTATTGTTAATATCTTTTATGTCTTAAAAAACACATAAGGCAAATAAATTAAAGTAAATATTATTAAATAACAAATTCTTTCTATGAACTTCTTATTGTGTTTGGCTGTATGGCTCATTTTCTTTGCCTTAATATAAGTAGATACATTTATAAGTAGATACGTTAATGCACTTGTGCACAAAATTCGATTTTGTGCAGCCTATATCCTGCACAAATAAGCACTTTCAGAGCATGAGAAGTGAAAAAAAAATAACAATACATTTGTATTTTATTGTTTACTCTATAAACAAGTGTTTTTGTACAGAAATATAGGACTCTACCGGAAACAAGTCGATGTATAGATACTACGTTTTTTTTAACTGGTAGACGCTTCAGTACAGCATACTACTTTTAAACAGCGAAATGATTGAGTTTTTAAATCTCCGATAATGGTAATTCAAAATCGTACTTGTTTACTTATTTCCAATTTTGAAAGACGCAAGTCAGTGCAGTCCTTATGTGCAACTACACAACTAAGTAAGCAGTGATTAGATTTTCCTAAATATTAGTACGGTTACCGGTCATTATGTTGCAGTACTAATTTACCGCTCCAAGTACGACAACCATTGGATACAGATCTAGAAAGATGCATTCAAGGAAAGAAGCAGAAAGGCTCTCCCCGAAAACACGATTTAGCCTAATATTTGATATCTATTGCGTTATGCTAGGCAATGAGAATTTCCGTAGTTTATCTAGATTAACTATCCCAACTTTCATAAAGAAGCAGGCTAGCCCACAATTCATTTAATTTGGTTAAACACTTCCATTTTCCCGCGCATAAAGTGTACTAATTCTAGATCCATCGGCCTCTTTGGTTTCACTCATATCACGCCTCATAAAATTAACCTACTTCGATTCCACAATCCGCATGTTTCTTTTCATGTTCTATCTGGAAAAACAAACGAAATCAAAGCTTTTCATAACCCAATAAACGCTGGATCGAAACATAAGCGGAAGGGGAACATGGTTGCGGACGATCGGCGGCGTCAGCTTCAGTTATATTTATATATCCTTCCTTATGAGCTGGTAAATACCTAAAATTTAATTCTTTGGGTGTCCATCCATGACACTGAACAATCCCTAGAAACATAAGCTGCGATGAAAAAATCGGTCAGCTAGCGTGGCTGGCTTAGTATGGGATGACATTTTTCTGTCGTCTATCAGTAGCTCTTCGGCCGCCATCGAAACTGGGTGTCGTAACCAGTTGCGATCGAGGACTTACTGGTTTCGAACAAGGACGAATAAAGAGGTCTATGTTACTTTCATAAAGGGATTCAAACAAATGATTCGCATAATTTATAAAGCAGAAAATGATATATTTTGTCGATTTTGGAAGCATTCTCTGCTTTATAATTATGCGATTCATTTGTTTGACCTGCATCTCCTTGGCTATCCGGGCCAGAAAGAAACAGGCGCATTACCAATTATGCCACCAAGCTCTGTGAAAGGTCGACGAAATTTTTCACTGCTTTTTATTACATTAATGCTCAGAGTACATTACGCGAGTCCTATTCCTGTCCTGTTCGTGTCCAAGATCGACTAAATTTTGCATTTTTATTAGATATTTCGTTAACAGACGTAAGTATAATCTGTAACAATAATAATCTATGAATGAATCGCATACCAGGATTCCCAGGGCAACTTGTTTGGAAGGAAGTTTTGTTGTTGACTGTACCTATAGAGCTATTTATGGTAAATGGTGGTCACGTGTTGTAATCTTGGTTTAATTTGGGCTGCGAAGGGTAACGTCCTTATTTTTCAAATCCTGTTAAGTGGGTGTCAGCAATTGAGTGGGTTTGGACAGGTTGATGATGTTGAGGTTGGATAAGGCAGGTGATGAAGTGGGATGCACCAAGTCCATAGGTATGCCAAAACTCCGAGCAAGGAAATTACAGGAGGATCAGAAAATACGTGTCGTATCGTATCGTAGAGCGATCGTGAAGACTGAGCAAATTAGTCTATTATTTAAGAGAAGTCTGGTACGAATAAAGAAATGGATTCTAGAGCTTGTCTAACGAATTTTATTTTATGGTAGGTATACTAGTAGAACGTCCGCCCGTCTAAGACCGATATCATCAAAATTTCTGGTGCTTTTTTCATGATATTTGGAAAGAACACGCTCTCGTGATCTCATAAAGCTGAGTCTTAGAGGGCGCAATCCGCCGCAGCAGTTTTTATGGAGGAGTGAAAATTGCCAAAAATGCTCGTTAAAATTAATGTAGAACCCTGCATTACAAAACTTTACTTTGTACTCTATTTTTCATTTAAAAAAAATACGTCTTTGTTGGGAGTAAAATTTAACAAAATCATTTTTCGACGTCAAAGCAAGATGGCCCACTACGACTACAAGTGTACTCTATGAAATACACGAGCTTTTAGAATCTACCTTTTGGATACTACTTGTACCTACTGTATTTTCTAACTCCTTTTGTTTTAATTACGAGTTAATATACTCCAGCTCAGTATAATATATCTTCTTCCCTAAATTATTTTTGAAGACATGATCTATGATCAAAGCGAAGCTCAAATAACTAACTAGGTAGGAAAGATGCAACACTGACCTCGGATGTCACGTCCTTAATTTAAGTTAGTCCGTCCTTTTTACCTTTTAAAGATTGAAAAAGGACAGGAGACGGCCATCCTAATATTAGAGCTGTCAAACATCGAATTTGAACCTAATGGCCGTGTCGATTGCACAATTTTAGAGAGCACTTAAAACATGCGACTTAAAAATATCTTAAACTGACAGCTATGCCCTTATTTTAGGTTATCATTCGTTCAAATGAATATCATTCGTTCATCACCTCTCTTTCATTGGTCATAAAAACGAAAAGGATAGCTGGATTTTAAAATTAGAATTAGAGCATGACATCCCGAATCGAGGCCGCACTATCACTCTACGCTACGATAATCTGAGATGAAATCTCACTTGGCGGAGACTCGGGGACAGAAGTGTGACAGAACTTTTGTTTAGCTATCTTCGGAAAAATAAGAAGAATTTACGTAAGCAGTTCTTCTAGGAAATAATTATTAAGCCCGTCACAGACGGAGCTATAATACTGGGTGTCCAAAAAGGGTGTTGGCAGTTTATATACGAAAATCATAAATGAAAAATATATCATTTCATAATTTTATTGTTCTTTACTGTTCATAATCTGTGGGTTTTAATTCTTGCACTAATTGAATCTTGTAAGCACGTAAATGCAAATCCTTCTTTAAAATCAAGTGCAATGTTGATTTTGCAATGTTTACGGATTGACTTCGCTTTCGTAGTGATAGTGAGGGATCTTGCCTTACCGACTCGTGAACTTCTTGAATAACTGCAGGTAGCCTTATTTCTCTTGAACGTCCGCAATCAAAGTTTTTGAAAGTTGACCCTGTAGCCTCAAATGTCTTAATCCATTTTCTAATGATATTCGCACTGGGAGATAAAGAAATGTCCCGTACATTGAATTGCGCGCGATATAAGCGGCGAGATGTTATAATCGAATAACTGTTTTGATAATAAACTCATACACAAAATGCACGCTGAGCTCCGGTATACGAATCCATTGCAACTAAATTTCCAATAAATTCCACGTATGACATTATATATTTTTTTGTTATCTACCCTCATTAAGACGATTTATTGATATTTAAAAGTGAAAATACCCTTTTTGGACACCTTGTATATATTATAGCACGAGGCAGCCAGCCTACTCATCACCATTCACTTTGTGTGCAAAGCGGGGGTCAAGCAGAATGGCCGGTCACTGATTGATTCGCCATTTTGTTTGACCCCCGCTTTGCGTGAAAGTGAATGGCGACGAGAGAGAGCTGGCTGCCTCGTGCTATAATATATATTATAGCTGCCGTGTGTGATGCCCTTTAGCTGTAGATCTAGTTGGTATACCTAAGTATGGTCATAAAGATATAAAATGAAATTGTAACCTTTGTCCAGTAGTAGACAATTCTTGCTGAAATAGGACACTACATTTCCTACGAGAGGCCTCTAAGAATCTGAAAATCAAATAATCTAAAACAAAATTACGTGTTGTGATGTTTCTCCAAATAGTTTTAGATACCTCCCATAAGATTTTGATTAACAAAACCGAATTCATTCTAAAACTCCTCAATGACTTGTTTCCGACACAGTGGGCCTACGCTTTTTGTCTACAACGTTGTAGTTTTTTTTATTATTTCATTCTGGATGTGACATTTATAGACGATATAATGTGGTGATATCGCGCTATTCTTTATTCTGTGGACAGGGGATTATGAAAACATATTCGCAACTGAAATGATGCATCATATTGATGTGCCGATGTTTTGGTGGTTTTGAACTGCACTTTCACCTAGTAATAGCCAGTTTACCAAAAAGGAAAACATTAGTTTATTTTAATTGGTTTGTAGGTACTGTTTTTGGCCAGTGTCCAGTTTTGCGATTTAATTTTAATTTTCTGGTTGTAGGTTCCGTCACAGAAATTAATAGTTATAATGTAGAGTTCTGTGTTGTAAATAGGAGTTCATAGCTCATTGGCACGAAGAAGAATCTTAGGTTTCAGGTACACGTACCGTTCTTATACTGAGGAGATTAAATCCTGCCCAAGATTAGCCTTACTTTTTTATTTTCGCGTCTTGGTACCGCGATAGACTGTACCATAACACATTGAATCAACAACAACAGCTCATATACGTCCCCACCGAGGGGCACACATTGAATGCGCTCTATCAAATAAACAACAATGATTCTGACGAGACTATAGAGCTGCATAAAAAAAAAAACAATAAGAAACACAGGAAACACACTTTTTGAATGGGTACCTACACTAAGGCAAGGTTCAACCGCGAAAAGTTTCACTGGTGCGGCGGCATAGTGACGACGCCGTTTAATTTGTCAGGATTAGGTTTAGGTTGAACACACACGGGACGGCCACAAATCTTTCTGAACACCTAATTAGAAGACAGCGATGAGTTATAGCCGGGTTCTCGAGTTTCGTCAGCGAACATATGAGTGAAGGAGAGGATAAGCGGATTGGTGCTAGGAAGTGTTTAGCATTTCGTCTACTGATCATACTAGGATTCAAGTTACAAAAGGAACTACATCATCGACAGCTCATATACGTCCCCACCGAGGGGCTCAAGCCTACCCTAAATTAGAGCGATTAGAGCTTACTCGACCACGCTGGCCCAGTGCGAGTTGGCCGACTTCACACACAATCTTTGAATGTCTTCGCATCGCAGTAGTGTGCAGGTTTTATCACGATGTTTTTCTTCATCGTAAGAGCGTCGAATAAACGTACATATGAATTAGAAATTCGAAAACACATTGGTACGTGGTGGGGATCGAGTCCGCGTCTCCCGAACGGGTGGCAGCGGCCCTAGCCACTAGACCACCGACGCTCTTAGAAACGAAACTACCAATATAAGTTAATGTTGAATACATCGTATGTTAGACGGATAATGCCAATAGATAAAGTGCTCAACTAGACCAATAAAATCTTACGATGAAAATCAAATATGATGAACGAGTACACTAGCTACTAGCCAGTAGCTACTATTATTTATACTGTGCTTCTATATTTTACTTATTTTTAAAAATATTCGCGGTTATTTTTAAAAATAAACAAAGTAATCTAAGGGCGGCATTCACAAACAAAAATTAGCTAATCTTGCTCAAAAAAATATCTAAATGTTGGTTTCCTACATTACAAAAGAGCCAGAATAGAATAAATGAATCTTTTACTTCACTTGTTAGCTGGCTAATTTAGTCTGTTTGGACTCTACATTGCGTAATAAAATCTATAAACGCCTGGGTACCATTTGCGTCTTCATAACTCCATACGCAAGCAACTTTGCAGGCAACTGGACCACCCTGCGTTCATAAGTTCATAACATTCAGAGAATGTTTACAGACACATCGCTCCACTTTACGAAAATACCCGTTCGAAATTCAAATTCATTTGAAAAATGGGCTGCTGAAATTCAGGCTACCTACATGTTCAACGGATGTTTGCTTTGGATTAAGAAAAATATATACGGAAAGCGCGAGAAAAGTAGACCTACCTAGTTGAACGATGAATGAATGAATAGCAATGTTACTGGGTGTTTGTATGCAAATTGTAAAATAAAAATTAAGAAGTCGAGTTTCAACAACGCACGACATTATTCATTCGGCCTATTCGATGTTTTTTCCAAAGTAAGTCAGATGAGAATAATTTAATTCTCACGGATTTGAGTTCCGTAGATCACCCATCCGCTAAATAAAGATAGGTGGCATTTTTGACGGCTCCGTAGCCCAGGTGGTAGTGTATCTGCCTCCGACGCACAGGGTCGCGGGTTCGAATCCCGCCCAGGGCAAACATTTGTGTGATGAGCACTTGTGTTTGCCTTGTGTCTGGTTGTTGTTTATCTATATAAGTATGTATTTATCTATTTAAGTAATGTATATCAGCTGTCTGGTACCCATAGTACAAGCTCTGCTTAGTTTGGGATCAGATGGCCGTGTGTGAAGATGTCCTCACATATTTATTATTATTTTATTTATTTTATCATTTCTATAACCTGTAACAACTAACAACACGGTGAGTCATTATCTGAACAAGTTTATTATTCTAATATGCTTCACGCACGAAGCTAGACGGACACATCTGGAGATTGCAGCACGCCCTATTTCGAGAATGGTGAAATATCCACCTGCAGAGCCTGTAAAGATTTCAGCACGTCGTCGTGTGCTCTATCGAAGTAGAGTGATTCTAATGTGATTCACATCCTGAGTGTTCAGATTATGTGTGCAAATGGTACAATACTGGATAGATTTTAGGTTTGACCCTCATTTATTTTACTCTCGCGATTTTCAGACATTTTGAAATTTAACTGATAATGTCTCTCCAATTTAAATCGTCCTCTTAAAAATACATGTTTATACTACAATATTTTACTAGTGGCTCTATGAGCTGTAGACCTCGCGAGTTTGAAAATTTTTCGAAATGGCTGAAATGGATGTTTTTTTTTTGTTTTCAACCCCTATGTCTCCGTTATTTGAAAAACTGAATCGAAAGAAATATATTTATATTTAATGAACCTGTTCACAAAATTTCACGGGAATCGGTTGAGAAATTCTGCCGGACATCCGCCGCGCGCCGACCGGACATCCTCAGGACATACGAAAGCATTTTTTCCCAAGCTGAAACGGAGAAGCTTTGCGCTTAAATGCTTCACAATAAAATTTCTTAGTACCGCCAACATGTAGATTGAGCTTACCAGGAGAAATTATTTTAGATGCCCTGACGATATGACTAATAAAAAGGCGAGGAAAACACACGAACCTGTCACAAATGTGCGAAGTTCCAGCAGTACTTAGATTATCTTCGTACAACTTTGCCAAAGGCGTACAGCAATAAAGTTTTTCTTGTTGTACCGAAAACGTCACGACCAGAGTGCAAAGTCTCTCCGTTTCAGCACAGAGTACTATAATAGTTTCAGCTTGAGTAAAAATGCTTTCATATGTCCGTCCGGCGGATGTCCGGCTGTTCTCTTCTACAGATCGCACTTAACCGATTCTCGTGAAATTTTGTGAACAAAAAAAGAAAGAGTTTGATAAAAGTTCAAACTCGCGAGGTCTGCAGCTCATAGAGCCACCGGTCACTCACTAGTATTATATTAGTTGTGAGTAGTTACAAAAGTAACAGCTAAAAGTAAGTGCAAAAGATTAATAATTATTCCAGTCATGGAATCATGATGACTAACCCTCGCTCCACGCACGTAGTCATACATACTTACGAGTAAGTTATCGACACATTTCCATCAACATCACTCTTTACTGCAGAAGCGTAATCTCTACGTGAACGTCTGGAGGTGAGGTAAGTGGTAGTTATGGTTCTACATACGAGCAACTTTTTATCGGCAGCAGGAAGCAACAACCTATGAGGCTCCCGTTACAGAAGTTTTGGGTTTGAATCTTAGTGGGGATATCATCAAACAAAAATCACTTTATGAGACTCCTCTGTTTGATTTAGATATTGCAGACTGAATCCTCTGATTTTTCGAAAAGTAATAAGATTACTCCATGCTTTGTCTTGGCCTACGAAAATAATCGTTACACGAGCCATATCACGAGGCAGATTAAACATTTTTGACACCAGAGTTTGGTGAGATCGGTCCTCAATTTTACCCACAAGATATAATGATGATGACCAGCAAAATCTCGCCAACTGGTAATAAAAGCAGTCGACTTATCAGTAGTGCATCTTGATCGCATTATCATAGGATAAGGGTTTAGACTCTAAACTTTAGAGAGTAACTAACTACACTATGTGAACTGAACTTTTAGCAAACATCTCAAAATCAATTTTAGTATCTGTTTCACGTTAGTGCCAACTGTTGGCTGTTAAATGTTGTACGTGTGTAAGATAGGAGTAGGTGGAACGATGGAAGTAAACGGTACGTTTCCGAGGCAGGTGGGTAGTGGCGATGGATATTTACGATGATGTTAGCTTTGGAAGTATTAATTTATGGTAGGTAAGGGATGGGTGCCGAAGGATGGTCGCCGCCGCCGTCGAGGTCGACCACGAAGACGATGGGCTGGATTTCTGAAGGGCTGGCATCTAGAGCGAGGGGAGGCCTTTGCCCAGCAGTGGGACACACAAGAGGCTACTTAAAAAAAAAACGCGTGACACGGACGGAACAGTGTGTTACCTACTTTATAATGATATCGTGCAACTGAAAAACTTCTCATCTCGAACGCTCGGAAAATGGAAAATAAAATCCATTATCAAGCTCAAATTAAAATATGTATATAAAATTTTAATCAAAAACAGTAAAAGACATGCAAGAAAGCTATTTGTTTAGCTCTCTATAATATTCTATTGATTAAGAACATGAACAAGCACCTACTCACTCACATACTTACAGAAAATACGTGGAACTTGTAATACACCAAATTACAAAACAAAAGAAATGAGTAACACAACAAAACGAACCATTACTATATTCAACAAAAAATACAACCGTTATCTACAGGTAATGCTAATTTTAAGAGACGCTTAAATCTGAGAGAGATGGTGATTTGTACATAATGAGATGGAAAATTTGTGCCCAGGCGCACGCATGTGAACATTATCATTCTACGAGCCCAGACGTGTGTAAATCTTATATTCCTGTTGGTACTTACGAGTGTAACAGAGAATCATTATCCTCGTAAAAGTTTATGGTTTGCTCGAGCATTCCAAAATGCGTAAAAATAACTAGATTTATTGTAGCTTTCACTGAATCTGCTGGATTTTCCAAGCATTAAGAGGAATTCATTTGGTTATTGGGCAAAAAAGATCTGGTACGTCGCTCTTTTAAAATTTCAACTTGTCTAGAAGAATCTGCTTGTTTTTTTTTAGAAAGTGGCAAAATTATGATAATCTCACTTACCTGAACTTTACAAACACGGTTTTTAGGCGCTGACAACATGTAACACACAAATCTTACTTACTTGTACGAAATATCCTCGAAAACCACAAAATAATTACCAAAACTTCCACAGCTCCGCGCGCGTACGCACCGGACGTCACGGCAACTCTTCCCGTTATATTTTTAATATAAAGAAATATATCTCGCACGTATCGAATCATAAAAATATAAAGGTGTCGGGAGAACCGCGCGGCTCCGCCACTCCCGCCCCAACTAGCCATTGACGCATTCGTTTCGAACTAATTTCGGTGCAGCGGCTATTCCACGATTCTGTAAACACAGCGCCACGCTCTCGTCGGTCGGCTACTGAGAGTTGGACCCGCCCATCTCGACGCTCTCCAAAGAACGAACGAAAAAGCTTCAGAAGAATCGATGAGGAGTCAGAATCCACCTCGTTGATCGCCAGCTCGTACAATGTCGTACATGATGTTCCCACGTGTTCAACAACTCTACATTAAACTTTCTATATTCTGACAGCCCTTTCAGAGCTTGGACGAACTGCACAAAAAGTATACACTTACACAAAAAATAATATTTAATTGGAAAAATCACCAGGCGAAGATATCTCCAAGCTCTCCCGAGCGCTTTCAAAAGAGGTGCGGGCTCACAGAAAACTGGCCACCATATGTTTCAGCTGCTATTTGTTTGCGTATCAAATGAACTGTATCACAGTGCGGTTAAAGCAGAGACTTGTATGGCACTAGGTCGTGTATAAGGGTTGTACGTAATAAGTTCTGTTTTAGACCCGCCGTGAGTCAGAGCGATGAGGAAATGCGTGCGAAGTTATAATTTCGGAGCGGCCGACATTGTTGGATGGTCGGATAAATCTCGAGATGTGTGTTACCAAGTACAGCAAATACTGGGTTAGCTGAAAATGTTTACGATCAGAATGTAGGCAGTGACTGATTTTATTTATACGTGAAAGCTAAAACCCGCAGTGTCCTTTGGTCCCTGATTGGACCTATCATTATGGGGATCCTTGGGGGTATTTCGCAGTTGTGTCGAAAACAATTTGTACTTTATATTATAGAGTTTTGGAGTGTTTTAAATCCTAAACGTTAATAGGGAATATGCATAAAAATATTAGTTTTTTTCATAGTTCATCTGAAAGTATACAAAAATAGAACACTGACAGTCAAAACAGAATCGAAATTGATCGAAAAAAAAAACATGGCCCGCGTGACATATGACGTCACATGTCACATGTGTTTATCTGGAACTTGAAATATTTCCATAAATGAATTTTAAAAAAATGTGCATATTCCCTATTGCTGGACATACGTATGTTTGAAAGTATTTCGCAGTTTTGTCGAAAACAATTTGTACTTTATATTATAGTCTATAATATCTCTACCTCATTCACTACCAGCACGTGGGTCGTTCAACTAATCCCGATAAGAATTTCACACTGGCAAATTATTTTCGCCTGGAGAAGACAAATCGTGTTCAGCATTCTTATATTCTTTCAACGCTCTCATGTCGAATAAATCTTTTTTAGCGCGCCAAACAAAACACTGAATTTGAATGCTGATTGGCTTTATAGGTTCATCTAGAAATACATATCTATAAAAGAACTCGGGTTCAAAGTAATAAGAAAAAAGTATTTAATTTTTTATATTTTGTCATTAACTTCTAGGACGAATAGGTACGTTCAGTATATTCTGTGGCAGTACATATTGAAAGCAGTACATATTGAAATGGCCAAATTGGAACTACAGCTTTTATTGGTTAAAAAACAATTTTGTATTACTACTAGTCTAACTTCATTTATAAGTTGGTAGGTTGGTAAGTCTGCACAAGTGAATATTCAATACAAAATGACAGATTTTCGCGCGGTATTCGCGGCAGTCACTGCTTTACTTAAAATTGACGATTGGTATTTTTTTATGATTGTCTGAAAAATGCTAAAGATTTAACAGTGTTACCAATTAATTCCACACATTGTTTTATATTCCGTGACAATCTTCATTTTTCTTTTTTTTTGTTGCACGAAGCTAAGGCGATAAACCGTACAGTACATAAAATACTTACCTACATGATATTAATAGTGAATATGCACATTTTTTTTATTCATTAATCGAAATATTTAAAGTTCCAAATAAACACATAAAAAATATTTTTTCAAATATCTTGCTCAGAAACAAAGTTAAGGCTTCAAAGTTGATGGTTAGACAGAGAGGTCCGACGTGACCATTGACGTCATTGGTCACGCGGGCCATACATCCGCCATAGAAAATTTTGTTTTCGTTGATGATGAAAAGAGGGACAGATATATTTGTTTAATAATGTTGTAACTAGTTTGTTTTTCGATCAATTTCGATTCTGTTTTGACTGTCAGTATTCTATTTTTGTATACTTTCAGATGAACTATGAAAAACACGAATATTTTTTTATGCATATTCCCTGTTAATTTGTTTATTCATAACAAAATTCTCTTTAACCACCAAATGAAACGACAAAAGTAAACTAGGCATCTTACCTAAAAACGACAACTTTATTCATACTCAAGTCCTTACGCTTCTTTTTAAACTTTTGTCATTTAACATTTTTCAGTGCTTCACACGCCTCCACCATCTTCAGCCCCTCCATGATGTACAGTAAGTTCTCAACGGAAGCGTCTTCGTCGTCATCGCACCAGAGTTGCAGCATGTTTTTGGCTCGTTGCGTGTCTGTCGGGTTTTCCGACTCGAAGTATTGTATCTCGTCCGGTTTGAAGCCGAGTTTGGCGGCGAGTTTGGTCCACTCCGTGAGCGCTTCGGCCACGGCGTCGGTTTGAGCGGGGGTGAGAGGGGTGACGCGGGCGCGGGTTGTCTTGTCGTACTCTTCTTCGCCTGCGTGGGTGGAATCCGGCACCTGGAAACGTGTCTTGTATAGAAGCGAATACAGTTCCCCAAGATTGAATTGTTAACTTTTCACAGACTAAATTTTGGGTGCGCTATTTTATTTTTATTTCTAGTATTCATATTATGCATATCAGAATTCTTAGGAAATAGCGTTTTGTTCTTCCGGACATACAAGATGTTTTCAAATATGTACTGTGAGCTGAGGATACCATGAGGTTATCAACTTCAAAAACAATTCTCTCAGGGAATCGCGATCACGCAATTCATATATGGAACGTATCGTCCTCTTCTGTAACACAAAGATGCTATTTATGTTAGCAGCTTGACCCCACCATAAATTCCGTAGGACATAATGCTATGAAAATAACTGAAATATACAAGTCTGGCAGTAGTTAGTCTGTTAGTAGCTTCATCGTGTGGGTTATAAAACTACTTATAGATATTATTTACCTGTTCAATGTCATTGGTGTCGCCTTCCTTTATAAGGTCTGCCTCCATCTGCTCCTCAGTAATCTCTTCTTCGGGGGACTCCTGCGCAGACAAATTATAATGATAATATACGAAAATATACTTGTAGTATGATAATATGGGGTATTGTTGAGTCAGTTAATAAGGAGAAAGGAAGGATTTAGTATCAATAGCGTATTTGCAATAATTCCTAGTTATATAAATGTGAAAGTTTGTATGGTTGTTACTCAATTCATGGAGAAAAAAATACAGTAAAATCGGCTTAACGGAATCAGATAAAATTGCCACACAGTTTAAAACCTGGATCACATAATATTATAATGGTACACTTGCGTAATTTTTTAAGGAAAGTCTTATTTCCACGGGAAAATCTTACGCAACGTGCTACGCCTGCGGGCGGACAGCTAGTTACTTAACATGATATGGATATGAAGCCTGTAGGTAAATAAATTACAGGTTTTGCAATCAATTAAATACTCAATGGGGGATTTTCTGACAGCTAAATAAAAAATCTAAATAATAGTTCTAATTAAGACGATATAGATGGCGCCAGGTTTACTTCGTGGATTCTTTTTTAAATTATTTTATGGCCCTGGGTGACTCACCGGATTTCTTCGGATCCACGAATCGTCAACGCTATCTATCGAAGTTTTATGCACTTTTTTGTTTTAATTGGCTGTCGGAAAATCCTCCATTACAAATAGTGCGAGCAAATTTTATCTACTAAGTTTTATCAAATGGATTCCCGTTACTATACCCCATTTCTAAAATACAGTGGCAATTATTTACAAAGACAAATACGATTCAAACCCCACTAAAAAGTACACTCTTTATTCGACTTTAATGTAGGTAAGTAAGTATATTTATTTGTGAAATATTTAACTACTATACATGAATGGTTAATACATTACAGTAGTCCAGGACCGAAGTTTCTGCAATAAAATGATAGCAGAGAGATGCTGTGAGAGCTCTATTACAAATGAGATAAGGCACGAACGAACGAACGAACGACGAACGATTGATTAATTCGGGACTATTATTTGTGTTCAGTCGTGTATGCTTCTAAGGAATCTACGACATCGGGATTCCCATCCCAGTAAGTAGTAACTAACAGAGAGCTAGCTATGAATGAATGTGTTTTGTTTCTCATAAAACTCAACAACGTTCTCCCAGCTAGAGGATAACGGATCGATAGGCGACTATTGATTGTACTTCGATAGTATCAATTATTATCGTCTATGGATTATTGTTGCTCATAAATAAGAAACTGTCAATAATATCGATACTATCGAAATTCTGAAGAATATTGTCGATTGTTCTAGTCTGTCGATAGTTTGATAATATCGATACTATTCATTGCTCTTCAGATTAATATTGTCAGTATTGCCACATTTCGAGCTATATAGTATTTTAGTACCTAAATATTTTTTGGATGAAAACTATTTAATAACGAAACTATCAATTTAGCAACTGCAATACTGGAACACATTTTAGCTGTCTCATTATAAAGCATACGGTTAGCAACTTAGTATGAGGTATTTCTTTTAGATAACCTTGTTAAGTGCAAATTGTATTGTAGATATTATTTGCCTTGAGTTAAGGTGTTCATTGTGTAAATCTGTGTTGTGTATGTTATAAAATTCTGTCGGAATTAATAAATGCATTTCGACCAACACTAAAAGACAAAAGGTTTACCTGTTTAATAGCCTTGTCGCCATTATTGCTTGTCGATTCACCGTTTGCATTACCGACTTCTTGCTTTACCGCCACTTCGCGAGCAACACGCTTAACCTAAAAGAAAATTGGAAAGTTTAGTTCCACACAATATACTAAGTCTGGCAACTTTTCAATATGCGTAAACTAAGAGACACAAGGAACGGTTTATCTTAGGAATTATAACCTTGTGTGTTCATCATCTAAAAACATTATAACAAAAAAAAGTCCACTGCTGGGCAAAGGCCTCCCACAACAATCTCTATAAGAACCCGTCCGGTTTGGCTTGATATTTTATTTGTGTAACTGTAATAATGTGACTTATATTTTTTATTTATTTATTTATGCTACACATACTAGCTTAGGATCTACATAGGTTACATTGCAGTTATGTACATGTGCCTTGTCAAGGCATTGCATAATTGGATCAGATCAGAGGCATGCAGTGAGAGGATTATTAAAACTCTAAAATAAATTAAGAAATAAAATTCACAAAAAATAATAACAATAAAAAATAATAAAATTTATAAAACACTGGGTTATCTATAAAGTTTGAATAGATTAAAATTGAGTTTGTGTACTGACCTAATGCTAGTTGCTTATTATTATTATTGTTTATATTTTACCACATCGTCGAGATGGTCTTCCCTATAGTGTTGTTGCTTATCATATCGTCGTCCAGTAGTTTCCCTATAGTGTTGTTACTTACCATATCATCGAGATAGTCCGGTAGCTTCCCCATAGTGTTGTTGCTTACCATATCGTCGTCTGGTAGATTCCCTATAGTGTTATTGCTTACCGAAAGTCGTCGCGGGTCAACTTATACTGGACTTACCATATCGTCGAGGTAATCCGGTAGTTTCCCAATGGGGTTGTTGGTGTGCACGAAGAAGTGCGGAGATCTCCTAGCGAGAAGCCTCAACGCGCGCCAGCCCCACCCGCCGTCTGAAGTGCGCTTGCTACTGTCCACACCACTTAGCATGTAGCTTTCTGTAAGTATTCAAACTATAATTATAGTGTCATACGTAGTGTTGGGTAAAATCTACGAATCAAATCAAACTAACTGGCTTAGACAGTTATGGACTCACATTTAAAACTTATATTGAGAAATTAGAAAGTTTTTAGATTAGATTTTTAAAACTTCTTGTAAATAATAAAACTAAAGCTAATTGCAAATAAAAGGCGACTACAAAAAATTGTTTAAAATATGTCAAATTCTACCAGTAAGCTTAAAAAATTAATATCTACTTGCTATTAATAATTTCCCAAATAACAATTGTAACTCATTCCTAGTCAAAGTAATTAATAAGTCGAACACCAGAACAATAACTTCGGGTAATTATGTAGTACCGGGTGTCAATAATTACTACGGTGACAGAACATTGAAAAAACGTATCCCTTATTTATTTAACAGCTTACCCGAAGCCATTCGAACGGAAACTAACAAGGAAAGGTTTATATCTATGCTAAAAAAACATTATCTTGATAGTTTATAGATAAATACATTGTAACGCAAATTATTTTTGACTAGTTTTTAAATATATAACTGAGGCTCACGGATTCCACAGTCAAACTGTACATGCAGTTTTGTGGTACCTAGTTTTAGATTAAGACTAATATTGTTCAAATAAATAAATAAATAATAATATTATAAATGTGAAAATATTTGAATCTTTAGATGTTTGGATGTTTGTTCCGCTTTCACACCTTAACT
Source organism: Carpatolechia fugitivella (assembly GCA_951230895.1). Classification (NCBI taxonomy): domain Eukaryota; kingdom Metazoa; phylum Arthropoda; class Insecta; order Lepidoptera; family Gelechiidae; genus Carpatolechia; species Carpatolechia fugitivella. The sequence continues at coordinate 4,045,233 of OX579658.1, forward strand.
ACTGAACGGATTGGGATGAAATTTGGAATAGAGATAGTTTGTACCCTGGATTAACACATAGGATACTTTTTGCAGGAAAAACCACGGGAAAATCTTACACAACGCGAGCGTAGCCGCGGCCGGACCGCTAGTATTGGGTACATATTGAATATATATTTATAAATCCAAACATTTTGTTAACTGTTATCAAACAAAATAAATAATAATAATAATAATTAAAATAATTTTCGCCGTATCTTTTATTTCACTGGACAAATAGTGTCCAGTGACGTCATAGGGTTGTAGCGCCATGCATTCGGATACAGAAAAGCGTTTTAGAAAGAGACAGACATATAGACATTTAAGACATATGACTTTTTTTTTACTTCGAGAATCGTCTGCTGCATAATATAGTGAATTCAAGAACAGTCAAATATTCAATTTTTCGACACTGATTTCACGATGCAACATGAAAAATACCGAAAGAACGCGTAATGAATGAAATAGAGAATGCCAATTTGAGGTGCTTGGCAGGGCAGCCAGGTGCAAAAAAGGTGTGATCGTATGCCAACTACAAAAAAAACGTATGCCAAGGAAATTTTAAAGTGAAAAGATCGTACAACCTAGAAGTTGAAAGTTTACTAAAATTCGTTTAGTTTTAGAAAAGAAATGCAATAAAATTATTAATTAGACTTGTACAAATTTCGAGACTGGTGAGAAAAACAAGTTTATGACAAGTCGCAATTATTACCGAAAGAGAAAAATAATACGTTTTGTAAAAATGTAAACAAATACAGCCTTTATATGGTTGAACAAAGGGTCTTCATTCAAGTAAAAGATCCAGAATTTATACTTGCCGGTGTGAATTTATAAATAATTATATTAATATAAAGAACTTATACTTGAACGTGCGCCACGTTCGTTTCATTATGAAATGTTGCTAGGTTTATAAAAATCGTACATTTTCCGTACGATTTTAGTCTAGCGATCGTACATGAGTATAAATGCCAAAAAATCGTAGGAGTACGATTTAAATCGTATATCTGACAGCCCTGGTGCTTGGGTTACTTGCTTATTGATGGAATTAGAATAAGCAAGCACTTACCTAGTGACGGCATGAAGTCTCGTTCCTTAGTTCTGCAAGCAGCAAGGTTGTCCGGACACAAGTTCCATAGTTTTGTCAGTTCATTGCTGGAAAGGAACGACAGATGAAAAATTATCATTTTGTGAAAACACATCTAATTCTATCTACGCAATTTCGGACTTTATCGTATCTTTGTAAAGAGAAAAGCGTGCTAGCGTGCCTGAACCATGCTTTACAATGGAAATGATTGGCTAAAAATTGTACAGTGTTGCCAATAAACTCTAAAAACCCCACATTGAAAAACTAAAACGATAGGAGAGCATTGCGTAATCGGTGTGCGTAAGGAGCAATTGACGCGTCCAATAATGGTCCGAACTCAATGTTTGACAGCTTCAATAATAAGATCTCTTCAGTGTAGACTTTATGCCGAGTCTCGTACTCGCAGATGATACCGCCGACGACGGGGCAGCGGCGCCGGCGTCGGTTTATGGCTTCTGGTACTACCAGTCTTATTCATTACTCATTTGCCCAAGTAGACTTCATCCTACGCCGCGAATTTGCAGATATACTGGCGACGGTTTTAGCTTCTGGAACTCCAAATTAAGATCACTGTCATATGTATCACTCACTTGCGCAAGTAGACTTTATCCTGTGCCTCGTATTCACAAATGGTATCGCCGACGGCGCAGGTCGTCGGTTTAGGGCTTCTGGAACTCTAAATTAGGGCCACTCTCTTATTACTCACTTGCCCATATAGACTTTATTATGTGCCTCGTATTCACAAATGGTATCGCCGACGGCGCAGGTCGTCGGTTTAGGGCTTCTGGAACTCTAAATTAGGGCCACTCTCTTATTACTCACTTGCCCATATAGACTTTATTATGTGCCTCGTATTCACAAATGGTATCGCCGACGGCGCAGGTCGTCGGTTTAGGGCTTCTGGAACTCTAAATTAGGGCCACTCTCTTATTACTCACTTGCCCATATAGACTTTATTATTATGTGCCTCGTATTCACAAATGGTATCGCCGACGGCGCAGGTCGTCGGTTTAGGGCTTCTGGAACTCTAAATTAGGGCCACTCTCTTATTACTCACTTGCCCATATAGACTTTATTATTATGTGCCTCGTATTCACAAATGGTATCGCCGACGGCGCAGGTCGTCGGTTTAGGGCTTCTGGAACTCTAAATTAGGGCCACTCTCTTATTACTCACTTGCCCATATAGACTTTATTATGTGCCTCGTATTCACAAATGGTATCGCCGACGGCGCAGGTCGTCGGTTTAGGGCTTCTGGAACTCTAAATTAGGGCCACTCTCTTATTACTCACTTGCCCATATAGACTTTATTATGTGCCTCGTATTCACAAATGGTATCACCGACGGCGCAGGTCGTCGGTTTAGGGCTTCTGGAACTCTAAATTAGGGCCACTCTCTTATTACTCACTTGCCCATATAGACTTTATTATGTGCCTCGTATTCACAAATGGTATCGCCGACGGCGCAGGTCGTCGGTTTAGGGCTTCTGGAACTCTAAATTAGGGCCACTCTCTTATTACTCACTTGCCCATATAGACTTTATTATGTGCCTCGTATTCACAAATGGTATCGCCGACGGCGCAGGTCGTAAGTATAGGGTTTCTGGAACTCTAAATTAGGGCCACTCTCTTATTACTCACTTGCCCATATAGACTTTATCCTGTGCCTCGTATTCACAAATGGTATCGCCGACGGCGCAGGTCGTCGGTTTAGGGCTTCTGGAACTCTAAATTAGGGCCACTCTCTTATTACTCACTTGCCCATATAGACTTTATTATGTGCCTCGTATTCACAAATGGTATCACCGACGGCGCAGGTCGTCGGTTTAGGGCTTCTGGAACTCTAAATTAGGGCCACTCTCTTATTACTCACTTGCCCATATAGACTTTATTATGTGCCTCGTATTCACAAATGGTATCGCCGACGGCGCAGGTCGTCGGTTTAGGGCTTCTGGAACTCTAAATTAGGGCCACTCTCTTATTACTCACTTGCCCATATAGACTTTATTATGTGCCTCGTATTCACAAATGGTATCGCCGACGGCGCAGGTCGTAAGTATAGGGTTTCTGGAACTCTAAATTAGGGCCACTCTCTTATTACTCACTTGCCCATATAGACTTTATCCTGTGCCTCGTATTCACAAATGGTATCGCCGACGGCGCAGGTCGTCGGTTTAGGGCTTCTGGAACTCTAAATTAGGGCCACTCTCTTATTACTCACTTGCCCATATAGACTTTATCCTGTGCCTCGTATTCACAAATGGTATCGCCGACGGCGCAGGTCGTCGGTTTAGGGCTTCTGGAACTCTAAATTAGGGCCACTCTCTTAGTACTCACTTGCCCATATAGACTTTATCCTGTGCCTCATATTCACGGATAATACCGGCAGCTTGGACTTCTGGAACTCTAAATTAGGATCACTGTCATAATGTATCACTTACTTGCCTAGTCTTTGTGCTGAGCCTCGTATTACGAAAAATACCAGTTGCGGATTAGGCTTCGGGAACTCTAAATTAGGGCGACTCTCTTATTACTCACTTGCCCATGTAGACTTTGTCCTGTGCCTCATACTCGCGGACGATATCGCCGACGGGGCGGCGTCGCTTGCGGCGGCGGCTCCCCTCTTCCCCGCCCTCAGCACTCACCGGCGGTTTGGGCTTTTGGAACTCTACAGAACAATAATCACACACATCTATAATGTACTGCAATCAAAGGTAACATTTATTTTCAAAGTAAGTGGTATTCAATAGCGTAAAAATGCAAAGAGAAAAATGCTATCGTGGTTATTATTGAACATTAGGACATATTTTTTGCCTGAAGAAAGAAGTTCATAAAGGAAAAATATTTAAAGAAAGAAAGAAAGAAAAATACTTTATTCATTAAATTGTGACACATACAAACTAAAATGCACATCAAACATAACATAAAAACATCAAACATAATATATTAAAATTAACATTTTGTTTCAACATAATATTCAAATTAGTACACTAAAGTATGCAGTGTGACACAATAGTGAAAAGGACACGACTCAGCATTATGTCTATCTCATAGACGCTGTTTTTCAGTCGCGCCTGTTTGTAAGGTCAGCTCAACCATCGCAACGTAAATGGAGTAATCTAGTGGCAATTTAAGTTAGATGAATAATAATAGTAAATATACATACTAAAATAAAATAAATAGTTTTATATCTGTGTGGGTAATATTATTATAGGTAGGTACATACACGTAAATAAACTAATTAAAAAATAAATAATACATATGTAAAAATAAGTATCAGGTCGCTTGTTGGTATTCCAAAAGTATTCTTTTTAGGTGTTTTTTAAAAGTTTGGTTCCAAATTGGTTTTCTAAGAGGAGGCGGTAGGTTGTAGGATTTAGAACATGTTCATAATAATATAGTAGCTGACGGCTCCGTAGCTTAGTTGTAGTACGCCTGCCTACGAAGCACAGGGTTGCGGGTTCGAAACCCGCCCAGGGCAAACATTCGTGTGATGAGCACTTGTGTTGGCCTGGTGTCTGGATGTTGTTTATCTATATACTAGTCCACCCACGGCTACGCTCGCGTTATGTATAATGTATATCAGCTGTCTGATACCCATAGCTTTGCTTAGTTTGGGATCAGATGGCTATTATATAAAAAGTGAAAATATCGAAATACACTGGGTGCATTTACGAATGGACCGCTATTTGGCACTACATTTTATTTATTTAATTTCCTATAAACATAACATAATAAACAAGTTATTAGTTATATATATTAGTGGGTAAGTTAAGTACCTACCTGGGCAGCCGTCATTCTTCCAGCTGTTCCAATGCTCCTCCCTCCTCAGGATGTGTTTGACACACTCCGCGAATGGCTTACCGTCTGGCGGGGTCTCGCCTATCAAACGGTATATCAACGCGGTCGTGTCCTTCAGCCATTCCAACTGATCTGATTTCAGCTCCTGAGATTCCCTGAAGACAAAAGACAAAATAACGTGGTTAGGAATGAATTATTTTTAATTGACTGTAATTAACAGAAATTGATTTAGATACTAGCCAGAACTGGAAAGATCAAATACAAAAAATATCAAGTAAATTATCTTCCTTTACATATGCACTCTACCACCTAAAAAAAGTTACAAATTTTAAAACTGCTCTCTCAGCATATTATGCATATGCGTACTCGAGGTTAACCTACGGAGAAATCTTCTGGGGAAACTCTACAAATATACAAGATGTCTTCGTCCTCCAAAAAAAGTGCGTTAGAATTTTGTGTAATATAAATCAACAAGAATATTGTAGACCATACTTTAAAAAACATCGGCTACTCACATTGACGTCAATATATATATTAGAAGCTTGTAAATTTGTTAGAGCACATATGAATTTATATTCCCCAGAAAAAAGTATAAAAAGAAATAACCGCACCCAACATAAATTAAAGAAACCTTTTTCTAAATTAGAAATATGTAACCTTGGCCCCCATTCAATGCTAATTAAAATATATAACCATATCCCGAACGAAATTAAAAATATAGAAAATTATAAACCATTCATAAGACAATTAAAACAACACCTCATTAATAAATGCTATTATACTACTAAAGATTTTTTTGATGAAAAGTGATTTATAATATTTAAACACATTTAAACTATATTTATTAGAATTTTAATACTATAGAAATAAAATCATAATAAAGTTAATAAAAATAATTAAGAAATAAATAAATACACCTAAGTACTTCTACTTCTTTACTCTACTCTACTTATTGTGTATGTAACTGTAAATGTAGTTTTTCTATTAAGATTTTAATTTTAAGTAATGGTAGAGTCCTCTGCTTGTATTTTATATTGCTGTGCCCTAACGGGGCTTCACAATTAATAACTTTAACACCTTTTCCTACTAGTACCTAAGTGCCTAATTAATTGTGGAAATGCAATAAATAAATTTGAATTTTGAAACATTGAACTCACAGCAGAACCAAGAAAGAATTACAATGAAAGAAATAAAAAAATGAAATAAAAATGAAAGATGAAAGAACAAAACGGCTCTTAGCTATATTCACACAAATTAAGGTTGAACATAAGCTATATTCACACAAAATAAGTTTGACATCACAAATTTGCCACCACCCAGTCTTATTCTCATTTTAATTAACAAAGTAGGTTTTTTTTAATATACTTACATCTTAAACTTAACAGCAGAAGTCAAATATTGGAACAATATGAGGAACTGTATGAGCACACATCTCCTAAAGTTAGAATCGGAAAGCTGTAGCTCCAACAACTTTTGATTTGTGAGGAATTTGGCGAAGTAGTGCTGTTCTTTAGACTCAGCGTCCTTCATCTCAACATCTGAGTTGACAGCTTTCAGTCTGTTCAGCTTGGACTTCTGTAGTTCAATAGCTTCGAGTTTGTATGAAGAAAATGCTGAGAGTACATTTCCAGAATGCTGAAAAACAGAAAATGTTCCATGAAAAACAACATAAGAATATATAAATCTAAGATTTTTGAAATAAATTCAGAATACTTTAAAATTAAATACTTAAAATAGGTAGTGTTTTATTTTTATTACCAAATCTAAAACCATTTCAGTGATTTATTTACATTCTTCAGCCTCATGGCAGATAAACATCACTGTCACCAGGGTTTGTGAGGTTGGTCGTTGACCTTACAACTCAAGTGTCTTTCTCAAATACAATAAATTACTTACTGCAACAAAAGTTTTCCACTGTAACTTGTTATAGCAAGTGTTAGGGTTCCTAAAAAAATCTTGCAGACTCCAGAACTTGCAATACAAATTGTAATCAATGCTCAGTTTTCCCTTTTCACTATCCACCACCATTTCTTCATCCAATGAGTCTTTCAGAGTGCTGGAAATATCTCCTCCAAACTCGGTGATGTTTTCCAGATTAAACTCCGAGACTATGTTTAGACCAGATCGTTCAGAAAAAGGAAAAAACTTTGCTAAGAACAGCAGTATACGTCCACAAAAAACAGTGTTTTGTGATCTAGAAAGGCGTCTCAGTAAATCGTTGCACATTCGGAGTAAATTATTTTTACAAGCTCCGAAGAAAAGCTCCTCCTTCCAAATGTTAACGCCATTTTCTACGTAACTAAACATTTTCTCGCATTTATTCAGTGTTAAGGCATCGAAAATGTCGCCTAATAATACGACTGGCATAGTAGGAGTTACCATCTGCCGTCTACATGACTCTATGCAAAAACAGACGTAGTTTTCAAGTGTGTCGGGCTCCTCAAGTAATAAATCGAGTAGTTTGTCCCGAAAGGCCTGGTCCATCGCCGCCTTCCTATCAGCTTCATTTGCGGTCTTAGAGAACGAATCCAGAAGGTCGATGTTGTTTGTTGTGAAAGCTTTAGACAAGACATCCTGAAAACAGTTCACGTTGTGATTTCACTGAATAACATGCTAAAACTACGATAAGGTTATGAATATTAGCGATGAAAACATGTACTTACCTTATACTTGGATCGTAATTCTTCAAAACCCAATTTCTCTGACATTTTGATTCGTTTGCGTTATAGAAATTGTTATTCTCAATCTCAAAGTAAAATTGAATCGAAAACCAATATTGCTTTTTTTTTTTTTTACCGAGACGAGAGAGAGAGGGAAGTTTACCGAATTGCATACAAACAATCGTACTTAGAAGAACATACCCTGCGTTCCGAAACGCGCTGAAATCGATTAAAGCACCCATAATCGCGTTCCGAATTACTGTTATCTGTCAAAACTCATACGTTTTTTTTTGCTTTTCTGATCGCTGACAGTGCTGAAAGTCTGAATCGGAATACGCCCTAAATCCGAATGAAATGAATGAACTCGTGGAATGAACGAACGAACGCTCATCAACAATTTTCTGTTTTGTTTTTCTTTACCTTCATTTTGTTAGAACGAGATAACGCTCTATAACATGCGATCTTGTCTTTCTTTTAACATTTTGATAGTGACACAGACGTAAAAGACATTAAAGTTTTTATTTACAAAGTAAGTTAATCAAAATATCTAGAACGGATATTCATTTCCTAATAAAAACAGATGAAGAAGAAAGTGCAATCTAAAATTTTGTTGGTTGGTTTACACATGGACCCACGAGATACGTGCTCATCCATCTCTGCATCTGCATCCAAATAAAAGTAAACAACGCGGAAGTGTCGCACAAGGCAAGCTTAGGGCGCCGAGCGCAATGCGCATAAAAGGCCGAGCGAGAAAGAAAGTGCTTTTACGTCGATTGGCTTAAAGTAACCTGCGTCTCTTTGTGATTGGTTGCAAATGAACATGATATTTTTTTGGCTAATCACGATTTGGTTCAATGCGCGTAAATCGGAAGTTGTGCAGCTGGCAATTTGACAGCTGTCTATCTATCTGTCGTGCTTTGTGGCGTCTTGTGTATTTATCTTTATTTTATAAGATTTTATGTAATTAGTTTGAAATGAAATAAGGTATTATAGTTATAGTGTAAGCTAGATTGTACTCCCAAGTAATTGTAAGAAGTGTTATAGAAGAAGTTAGTGTTGTTGAATTGAAGAATGGATAGAAACAATATGAGGTGAGTTTCTTTATTCCTTTCGCTTACTTTCACGTTTTGCTTCGTGGCTGGAGTGTGCTAGCTTTTGTAAACAATGTATTCTGGCCACGCGCTGTGGAATATTGCGAGGATGAAGTAGATAAAGCGTTCAGATTGATGCACGCTTGTTCCGTTATATGATAATAGATTACGGCCTGTGTAAGTAGGTACTGTAGGTACCTAACGAGCGTGGCTTGCAGTTGCAAGTCAATGTTTTTGTTCTCGTACGCGTCGCTTCGTACCTACTATGTTTACACAGCGGTAGTGTGCATTATTTATGTTGTTATCTTGTATTAGCAGTAGGAACTGTTTTATCTCATACTACCAATAAGTCATCAATAATATTGATTTTTGTGTAAATGTATTATTTTATAATCCGGTTTAAGATATCTTAATAAGACTAAACCAGATTAATTTTTTAACTCTATTTCTTTGGATGTGGAGGCTAAACTGTACTTTATTAGCCCACGCTTTGGGGGTTCGTAATTTTTTGGTAAAGAGATCTATATTTATGGAACATTTGTGCGAAGTTTCAAGTTTAGGAAACTTATAGTTTTCGAGAAAAAAAATATTAAATATCGAAAATTATGTATTTTATAGTGTTTTTATTTTCTTGTTGATAGTTTCCACTATGTTCATACAGCCAAGTAGAATATATCTCTTTGGACTAGCCACTGTATATTTACTAAATACCTAATCAAACTAACATAAAAAACTGCTAAAAGTCACTCTTGCTGTGATAGAGACTAGCCAGGGCGGGTGCGAGCGTAGCGAGCACGCGAATTCAGGACACCCCGACATTAGGTTAGAAGGGGATCGCCTAGCTCCCTCCGCCATACCATTCGAGGCTCGGTTATCTTGTGACCACCCATGCCTGCTTGCAGGCATGCCAAGAGCTTGTCACCTAATGTTTGGGTTTGGGGGGGGGTCCCCCTTAGCCTCCCACTCTGAAATGTATGTCTAATGTTCCATAATTTCTATAAGAACAGACATAACCTCAAACTTTGAACTCAAATATCTCAAAAACTAAGTGACTGAGAGAGGGGTGGGGGTCAAAGTCAAAGTTAAAGTCAAAGTCAAAATAATTTATTTCCATAGGATGTTATTACATCACTTAGATCCGTCATTACATTTTTTTTGGGTGAGTTCACTAACACAATGGCGGAATCTGTGGAGAAGAGCTCACCGAAGAAACTCCACAGTCGTCGCATCTTTTGCGTTTCCTTTTTTAAATAAAATATTGTCAATTACAAAATTAATGCTTATTACATATCGAAAAAGCCTGCTACTCAAACAATCTATTCCCATGGACACCTATCTTCTAAGTAATCAGATATCCTATAGTAACCTTTTTTATACAATTTCTGTTTTATAATTATTTTAAACTTGTCTAAAGGCAAGTTTTTAATATCAGTAGGGACCTTATTGTAATAGCGTATACAATTGCCTTTAAAAGAATTACTAATTTTATGTAGTCGGCTGACATAAGCAACCAACTTGTCTTTATTTCTAGTATTAAAATTGTGTATATCACTGTGCTTCTGAAAATTACTTATATTTCGTTTTATATACACAAGATTGTCATAGATATATTGAGACACAAATGTCAGAATATTGATTTCTTTAAATTTTTCCCTCAGTGACACTCTAGGCCCTAATCTATAATCTATAATCTATAAGGGGTGGTACCAGGTAGTAGCCCCTCCTCCCCCCTACACAATTAATGCAATATCGTGGGCTAATAAAGTACAGTTTTACCGATGTGGATCTTTATAAAACTGTTATTGACTTCACTTGGATTAATGAATTCATTGTAATGCACATATTTGCAGATCGAGCTACATGAGCAGTGGCCCACGCTCTCTCCCCCATATGGGCAGTAGCAAGCGACACAATGGCAATGGGCATAGCGCTCGGCTCAGCCCGCCCGCTCAGAACCCGTCGGGACATAACAATGGCAATAACCAACAGGACGATATAATCAACTACATCTACGAGTCTTGGAATAAGGTATTTATACTTATTGAAAATTTCATGGTTATTCATATTATTATGAGTTAATATAAATTTAATATGAGGGTGATGTTATGTATGTATATATGTATGTATGGTAAATATAGTGGACAAGAAAAGTGCAAAATAGAGAGGTTTAGAGGTCTATATGGTTAGGGGACGCCTATGCCTAAAGGCAATTAAGAGAACAAATTAATAAGAATCCTGTTTTGTTCTATCTATCTAGCAAGCTGTTGCAAGTAGATGAACAAATATATATTGCAGAATTTTAATATCAGAATGCATGTAATCACACTAATATTATAAATGTGAAAATATATTTGGATGTTTGTTCCACCTTCACGCTTAAAGAACTCAATGGATTTGGATGAAATTTGGAATGGAGATAGTTTGTAACCTGGATTAACATATAGGATATTTTTTACAGGGAAAAGTCTTATTCCCACAGGATTTTTTTACATTTTCAACCCTATTAACTCTATAATTTTTTGAAATTTCCAAAAACTGACTCGACAAAAAAATTCTATATGTTTATCGAACCTGCTCCCAAAATTTCACAAGAATCGCTTGAGGAACGCGACCTTGAGAAACAAACAGACAGAATGATGGACATACAAATCCAATTTTTGCCAAGCTGAAACAGAGATGCTTCAATTATTATATCCAAAAAGTGCATCTGACTTAGTAATGTTTTTGGAGCAATTGCACTTAGGCCATGGCCACAGCTCTATTAGTGTACTTAACAATATTATGTTTTGTTGCACCTTGCTCTCGGACAACCTCGGAAATTTAGGTCAACCTGTAAACTCTTTAAATACATTTTTTTTTTTTATTCTTTTTGTCTGACTTTCTATTTATCAAGCATGAGATGCAAAAAAAGTTTTGAAAGAATAATTCTTTAACGTTTCTTTTTTTGTGACGTCACAAGCAAGTATGCCTCTCTGTCTAATCTTGAATTTCAAACTTTTATAACTCAGTCAGTTTTAAAAATAGAGCAAAAGTTCTTTTAGTGTTCGATAGCAGAAACTAATAAGTTTGGATTAAAAAAAAAGTAGTCAAATACAATACACTTTTGGTCTCACGGACCAAGTAGGAAGAGGACTAGGCGCTATAAACATTTTCATACAGATTGAGTGTGACATCGCGCGGGGTCGAAGTCTGAGACGCGGGGAGGGTGACTCCGCCTTTTTATCTCTTGCCACCTAGTGGCGAAAACCAGAATTAACGGTCACGTTCATATTGCGGATAGTTACACTATTCACCACTAGAGGGCGCAACGTGTTAAAAACATAATTATGCAGGGCCGTACTGAGATTTTATTTTGATTAAAATGGTATTCCGTCGTAAACAGAGTTGATAAAACTCCACTCTCTGCTTAGGCTACAATACAAGACATTTATGTGAAGATCATTTCGATGCAAGTACATATTACTAATTTACTATTTACTAATAATATGCATGTATGTTTGGATGTTTAGATGTTTGGATGTGTGGATGTTTGGATGTATGGATGTATATAGACGTTAATAAGCGACTTTTAAAACCTATACCTAATTAATTTAATCACCCATAAATAGAACATTTTTTTTTAACTGCGGTCTTTTCGTTTCTCGAATATTCTCACAAATTCATTCTCTAATTGCGGCCCGTTGTTGCAAGTGTTGCTTGTTTAGGGAAGGTTGGGAGATTTTGCACAGATTATAATTATAAATTAATACCTCAATGAAAATGGATATTTCACTTTGAAATAATAATATTGTCTTTTTTAGCTAGTGTAGAATAAAAATCAGTAATACGTAACACCAATAATTGCGATTATTTTGAGAACCTCTTTTATCTTAGCATATCGACATTTTAGGATATTTACTTGGTCCGTGCATATAATCCTCCCGACAAATCGGGAGAATTTATAACACTACCACACATTTTACCTTACTAGTACATTTTCTGCACGCTAGATGGCGAGATGACCGCGGGGATTTTTTCGACGAATATAATAGTTTAACAGAAAATCTAGTTTATAAATTAATAAGTTTTCTAAATTTCATGACAGAATCTAATGAAATATAAACATTAAAGCTAACATAGTCGCAATTACACTTACTTATTAACCAATCTTTATTAGCCATCTAGTAGCACAAAGCGTAATTTACTCCTCGTATCAATTATTACAGAAAAGTTGGGATGAAAATACTGAAATAAGTTACTTACACGTGAAATGATAACTTTTCAGCTGTTTCTCCTTGCCTCTCAGAACAATTTCGACACATAGGTACACAACACTTCATATTTTTAGCATTATTTACTCAAATTTCAATAATTTTTGACCGCACGACGACAAGTGTTTTAGTCGCAAGTAAATAGCGTAATGGCCGCTAAGCCCCGCCCCCTCCGTGACGTCATAGCCGACTAAATTATCACGCGGCCTAGTTCATAGAGCCTAGTCCTCTTCCTACTTGGTCCGTGGCTACTTTTAAAAGGTTATTTTCTCATCTCTTAATTTGCCTACTTGATGTTTGCCAACCATTCAATGACCAGTTTGGTCCATTTCAGACGCGCAGATCTTAAGTTAACGTTTCTGAAAAAAGTTCCCTATATCCATTCCAGGTAACACGTGAACTAGAACGCGGTAGCGAGGATGCCAAATACTACCAAGAGGTGGTAACTCCGCGGCAGCTGGCTAGCTTCAGACCGTTCAATTTGGATGAGTGGTGGGCGCGCCGTCTGCTGCAGAGCATAAATCGCAACAAACACCGGTCCTAGTTCCGCGGAGTCCTCGGTGAAGATAGTTTGTATGCGTCTTCTTGTATTGAACTGTAATCAAAATAAACAAGTATTTGAAGCTCAAACTATGAACCTACACGATAAGAAGGAGAAATCACACTGACGCAAAACCTACGCAAGAGTCGCGCGTAAGAGGGATAGAAGGTTCAGAGGAACACGCGAGTAAGAGAATACGCGATATGTGTACCTTGCGTGAATTTGAGCAGAACTTAAACAGAGATCTTTCTTTTAGAACCTAGAATATTAATTCTGTGACCTAGATTTAGGTATCCAAATAAGCCCCTGAGACGTGACTTCTATAGACTGCACATTTTGTTGAAACTAAACGACAATAAAGCAATACACTATGAAAATAATTTTGTAGTATGTTTTGATATAAAAGATTAAAAATGATGATGCTAATGAATGAAATATTTAGTTTTTACAAGTGGCCGCCACGTAAAACGAAAGCGATTAGTTATGTAAACACAGCAGGCTAAAACGTAACATTGCTGCCAATAAACATCATTTAGCATCCTCATATTTGGTGTTGCTCTTGAAATATTATTTTTTTACTTAAATGTAAATAATCTTGATAAAAACACATTTCTAAAACTAGTGGCTCTGTGAGCTGTAGGCCTCGCGAGTTTTTACATTTCTTGTGAGTTGAACCGTTTTTTTTTTAATTTTTACACATTTATTTTTATTTGTTGAGAAATGTGACCTGTACAGGAAAACAGCCTCAGCGGTAGACCTTGTAGGCTGGCAACCCCCATAACTCCGTAAATTTTTAAAATTATCAAACCTGCTCATAAAATTTCATGAGAATCGGTTGAGAACAAACAGACAGATGGACAGACATACAGAAGCAATTTTGGCCAAGCTGAAACGGAGACGCTTCGCGCTCGCTCGGTCAATAAGTAATGACTGTTAGCAAAGAAGTTGAATTAGCTGTTATTTCATTGCCTTTCATTGACTCCATCAATCAATCAATCAGCCTATTGCAGTCCCCAAGGGCACGCCAAAGCGCACGATCACCCGCTTGCCTCATCCAGCCACCACCAGCCACCTTCCTCAGGTCATGAGTCCACCTGGCAGGGGACTTTCATTGACTAGCTACTAGCTAAAACTTATTTTGAAAATGTGAAACTTATTTTAACAAACCTATCAAGATTGTTTACATATATGTACAGTCGGCCAAGAAAGTGGTTTATCATTTTTATTTAGTTTCTTTCCTAGTTAACGATAACTAGGGTATAGATATACCCTGTTTCAGATAACATTGGAAAAATCTTTTATAGTTGTTTATAGGATAAATTTCCAGACACATGTCGATCTCGATTAGCTGACAAGTGTGAATCACGAATAACCTTTTTCTGCCATACATATTTTTGTCTTTTTTCCAATGTTATTTGAATTTAAGTACATATAAGTAATTTTTTGGCAAACTTTAAATAAACTGGTTTAGTATAATCATCACAAATCACTGACAATAACTTGTGTTTTATCGATAGATTTCACTGTTTTATCGACATGAGTAGATGTCAAACAGATTGGCATGTCGATAAAAACTAGCGGCATAACAAAATATTTCAGCGGCATTTCTTTAATTTTTAAAACATTTACGATTTATAAACAGTTCAATACAATAAGACGCAAGTAACAAAGAAATGTATTTAATAATGGTATTTCTCGTTTGACTTTTATATTTTTCCTAAATTTATATAATTTCGCAGATGTCCTGGGCAAAGAACTTACTATATGACATAACAGGAAATTTATATATCTATCCCGTTTTCTCATATAGGAACCTCTCATTTTTCGGACAAAATGGAACTTAGGACACACAACACACATGAATATAGAGCTATTTGAATGTAATAATTTTCTCTACTAATATTTTTTTTTTCACAAAAAGGTTGTTTGCCTGTGCTTCTATTGAATTTATTCTAAATTATTCAATATGAAGTTTTGAGAGGTACGGGCAGTATTTAATGACTAAAGTACATTGACATTTATTGTTGAGATTGTGATAAGTATACAATTTTTTATCTACTCATAAAAATTCGCAAGCAATAATGCTCAGTTATATAATCGGGAAACAAAAGATTTTTTAAAACGTTTTCACGAGATTGATCACTATGTAAATACCTATAAGTTAGTGTGAATTGTATTTTATTTATAATTTTTAAGGGAATTATGTTTTACGTGGACATTTTAGGATCAGCTAGACTTTTATTTTTACCAGACTAGACATTAAAAATCGTAATGCAGTTTTGACGTGGCGTGTCTGACCGCCAGGTTGAAAGAACATGAGATAAGAATACCTGTCGCACTTCAAAAATACTTATAATACTTATTAAGTATTTAAAAAGCACCCAGATTAAATATTAAATATCAGCTGTGACCCAGCCCTAGATTCAAAGTATGATTTTACACAATAGGGGATCGGACTGTTCATAAATTTAACATATTTCATGAATTATTTTTAAAATATAGATTAGTAGCAGACGATTCGCGAAGAAAAAAACAGAATCGGTTGAAAAACGAATTTACAGTGATTTTTTAAAGTTTCAATATGTCTGTCTCTTTCAAAAACGATTTTTTGTATGGAGATTATATGGCGTTACTAACAAAAGACGTCACAAGTGGGTATGTGCCTCTGTCTAATCTTGAATTTCAAACCTTTATAACTCAGGTCAATTTTAAAGAGCAAAAATTCTTTTAGTGTTCGATAGCAGAAAATAAGAAGTTTGTATTTATAAAATTAAATAAAAGTAGTCCGATCCCCTATTGCCGGACTATGTACTTGCAGTCATGCTCGAAGTATAACAGGTTATTTTTATATACTTATACAAAAGCTTGTCGAACTTCAAGCATGACATATTTGCAAGAGGCGTACGTACTTTACTATACCATCATATTTATCGGTAGCGATGTCTCATTGAAATCGTTTTTAACTAAGCTCTTTTTTTACCCGTGCACATTTTCTGGTTTAATCTACATACGATTGAGTGTGACAGATATAATCTTAATCGTTGGAAAAAAACATTGGTTATAAACTCATCATTTTATCAATCCGTGCGTAAACGATGTCGACTGTTCTCTACTCTAATATCCTGGTACTCAGACACGCTTGAAATTGATCGCACTAGTTTCATAATCGTAACAAACTCCGATACATTCCAGTTCGCCTGTACTTAGCATTTGAAACTATTGTAAATAGGTTTTAAGTGATGCAGTGCTGCAGATTATGGATTTGAATAAAAACATTTTTTAGTATACATTTTTAAATTGTTTTCTTTTAAATTAAATTAGTCCTTATGCGGCGTAGAAAAAATACAAAAAATATACAGACCTGATAGAGTAAGACCTGCTGCTGATGTTTCAAAAGTTGTCGGTTGATAAAGCCAATCTTTATCACATCCTAATCCCGCTAATTTTGGTATTCCATTGGTAACGAATTTAGCTTTCTATCATTATTTAATTTTATACTCTTGTGTCGCGCTGACATACGGAGCCGAGACGTGGAACATGACGGTGAAGCTGGCCCTTCGACTACATGTCACTCAGCGAGTTATGGAAAGATCTATGCTTGGTATTTCGCTACGGGATAAAATCCGAAACGGAGTCTTTCGGCAGAGGACCAAGGTAGTTGATATCGTCCAGAAGTGTAGCAAGCTGAAGTAGCAGTGGGCTGGCCACGTCTGTCGCATAACCGACGAGCGTTGGAGCAGACGGGTTCTTGAATGGAGACCACGTCTCGGGAAACGTAGTGTGGGACGCCCGCGCCCCTCTGTCATTTGGACTGATGACCTGAGGAAGGTCGCTGGTGGTGGACTGCAATAGGCTGATTGATTGTGTCGCACTGAAAGTAAGATGAAGATAAAGTCAGCGCTCAAAATTTGTTGCACTAGCTGTAGCCTCTAGAGTCCTTTGCTTCAAAGTGAAATAACTTATCATCATCATTCAGGCCACATGTACCCATTGCTGGACGGGGTGTACCCATGGTAGGGCAAGGTGGGGCACCTATGCAAAAAAATTGTAACTGACCTGATTTATTTAGTAAAATTTCGGATTGTGTTGACCCTCGCAGGTTATTATTAAAATATGGAAGCAATAGTCACTTCACAAAAAGTTTTTTCAACAACTTTTTGGGTTTTCTTACTTAGGCCTCAACCCTTAAGTGCAAATGATGGGTACGCCCAACCAACATAGTCCTTTCCCGTGCGTGGTCACATCCAGTATGATCTTGCCACTTTGACATGGCAATATCGTTGGATCATTGGGCTGGTAGTCTACACGCTGGCCACTGAAATAACTTATGAGTTTACTTTGTAACTGTAAGTATATTTTTTGTCGGTGGAATTTTAAAACCTGAGTTGGTCTCGATGAGGCAAGTTTAAAGCTGTGAGCGATGTTTTGAGAAAATACCTACTTAGTGTCTGTCTTGTCGTGTTCCAGTTACGAGGCAAGTTTCAGGGATTCATAACGCGTGTTTCGGTCATACGTCAAACAAGGAACAAGAGTGGATCGGCCAGTTTAGCGTGAACTGTGACAATTTTAGGTTCTATTTATGATTCAGAAGAACTACCTTGCGAGGATTTTTATATGGTAATGTGTTTTTTCAAAGCATCGATTACATTTCTCTAAATATCGGATGCTACAAGTGCAACCCAAAAACCCGATAGCAATTTAATTCGAACTAGTCACTAGATGCAAAGAGGTGTAATCCGCCATAATATTTTTAAGAAAGGCGTTTGATCATCACACACATTTCAATTAAAAAATAAAGCGCTTATTTAGATGACACCTACTTAATAATTAATGCCCATCAAACGAGTCTAATTCGGTAATACATAGCCGTCATAGTAATTGGACCCTCCTGGCATAGCGCATAGTATTCTAGGGGGGGGGGGGGGGGGGGTCGGATTTCTCTGCAGGCGACTGTACTAATGCAATGAATTAGTACTGCAAGAGTAGATATTTAAAAATGTAAAGCGGCTCTTACGTCTGTGCTCAGTGTTTACGCTATAGCTCCTCTCCGACTAGTTTTCGTGTGTTTACAGGACGTCGCCTCGCCCCAGGCACTACACTACTAAGTAGGTAAGTACCTACATGTAATTAGTTCAGCCAAGTACTAATTTCGACGACCGTGGCCTGTTTTACGACTAGCGGTTTGTGGTCGTCTGTTCGCTGTTTTGCAGCCTTAGTTCGGTCATGCCGTTTTGATCGATGGAGAGTTAAGGTACTGTCAGGTGGACGTAGCCCTTTGAAGATGGGAGGCACTCGCTTCTAGCGCATAAATCCGTAGCTAAATAATGACTCCAATATTAGATTA
Source organism: Carpatolechia fugitivella (assembly GCA_951230895.1). Lineage (NCBI taxonomy): Eukaryota > Metazoa > Arthropoda > Insecta > Lepidoptera > Gelechiidae > Carpatolechia > Carpatolechia fugitivella. The sequence goes on from OX579658.1 coordinate 4,064,021, forward strand.
CAATATTTTTGTATTATCTTTTCTTCATTTCCATCCCTAATCCACACCATTATTTTCTTCAGCCAATCATTCTCTGACTCCCTACGTCTAATTAGCTTTTTTACGATATATAGGGCGAATATCGAGTGCCAGCAACAACAAACAAAGGGAAAAGTGCGCGGAGACTGCATGTAACCAATGCAATCTCCACAGTACCTTTGCTTATGATATAACTCCTGTACTGAAGCTTTGATAAAGATTTTATATAGTTTTCTCACAATTAGTTTTCTGCAACCTTTTTATTATATGCTACAAAAGCGTAGCGGTATCGTAGAATCCACGTAGCTAATCGTAGCAATTTGCTACGAAACCCTTTTTATTTCTTTAAAAAGTTATAGCTGTACGCCCACGCCTACACCCACACTGATTTATATTTTTCACAAAGGCATAAAATATTTTTCTGCGATAAAACCTACCTAATCTTCTAGAAGTAGAACGTTTATGTGGGTGTTTGTTTAGCCCAAATTTCTTCAGACGTTACAAAGTTTATCATTTATAAACGTTTATTATATTAATCTCTGTTTAATAAATATCTAAATACAGCTACACCATCATTTAGATTCTATCAATTTCTATAAGCTTCCTGTTGTAAAACTTGATAATAGCTACTCGCTCTATAAAACAGTGTTTCATCGTTATACAAGAGGATTACTTCATACAGCAACATGTTTCACGCGTCTCCCCTAATCTCCTTATTCAAAACATAAATGTACATTATATACTAAAATACACCCTACATGTTACATAACATCTCGACATAACCGCGAACAAAGTTTTTGTTCGCGGCTCTGAAAAAGTTGGGAGGAAAATCTGTACAAGGAGATTAAGTAGCAACTTTGTTTTTTGGCGGTAAAATTTATGTTTGTGTGTCATACTCTTTTGTTTTTAGTGCTCCTAAATAACGGATCTCTGTTCCCATTATGATACTCAGAGAAATTAAGAATTAATTGTAACGTTACGTAAATAAAACAGCTTACAAATTGAGTTACTTAGTACCAAGTCGAATTAATTTTCTGGAAGGAATGTTATTTTCTTCAGCCTAATTTCATACCTTCTAAAACTAAGCGATTTTCTTCTAAGGTCTAAGTTAGATTCTTAGCTTTACGAAGGTAGGTTATCACGCCAAATAAATAAGTAAAATTGGTTAATACCAAAAACTGAAGCATACGATAGGTATACATGTATGTATGTATGTATGTACTTAAGATTGATATTTACATTTCCCAGACCGATTGCTATGTATATCATAGTGTACTTATATCATAGTGGTAAGGAGTAAGGAGTTGTCTTAAATGTTTGCCGTGTGGTGACGGCAGAGTAGAATACATTTGTCACCAACCCCTACTCTTCTCGTGGGTGTCGTAAGAGGCGACTTAGGGACTACTCATTGAACAGGGAACGGGCAGCAGCGCTCTCTGATACAGTAACCTTTTAATCTGCGATCTCCAACCCGCCTGCCAAGCGTGGAGATTATGACAAAACCCTCCACTAGTGGAGGAGGCTCATATAGTCCAGCAGTGGACTGTAACGGGCCGTTGTTGTTGTTGTTTGTTGTCTAAATGGCTATAAATCGGATACTGTCGCCGTATCTTTTTGTGGTAAGTATTGTATTACAATTAATCGAATTGTTTGCATTAAGTGGAAGGCCTAATCCTTGCGATACAGGGAATCCTAGTGCGAGGATTAGACAAGATACATTGTTGTAACCTTTTAATTTGAACATAATAAATTATTCTTATTCTTATCTTCTGGTGTCCCGCATGGGTCCATTCTTGGCCCACTGCTGTTCGTCTTATTTATTAATGATATTGGTGACTGTTTTCAGTTTTGTAACTTTCTACTATATTCTGATGATCTGAAAGAATACCTAGGAATTCAATGTTTAATTTTCAAAGTGTCTTAATTTTCAAAGCGGTTTTGATAAGTTGTCCAACTATTTTATTAAAAACAAATTACAATTTTATTGAGTCTTCCAAAGTGCAACGTAAAGTTTAGTAAAGTTCTTTCTACGTGTAAGGTGCGGACTTGCCGACTTCAGAAACTGGTTATAAAATTACAAACGTACTTAAATGATCATACGCAATAAATTATATGATGATGGCTAATGCCCGTGCAAGCGTTTACTATATTACTACTTTTGTATATATTACATTTATAGCAATTAGGTCAGTTAGGGAAAAAGATTTCCCAGAAAAAAAATACCTTTGAACTGAAAACCGCAGTGATTCGTCAGATATTCTGATCGTATTCCCGGTGGCGGCGGCGGGTTCAAATTTAATTAACCGCTAACAAAGTGTGAAAGGGTCGCTCTGACGAATTGGGCCTCTAATTCGATAATTGATTGTCCTGACTTCCGACAGATTTAAATGATTCCCACGGGCTATTGTTATTGGTGGTATATTGGTGAACCAGCAGCGCCCAACTGTATAGGAGCCAAAGTGGTCGCCATGGCCGAAAACGGTCGGAAAGATCATCATCATCATCAGCTATAGAAAGAAAATTGTGTGCAATAACACATTATAACATATCACTAGGCAGGCAGGCATGGTATACTTACATACACGTAATGGTAGTAGACACTTCTACTCCTACTAATAAAGCATAAAAGGTCACTTCCTGATGTGCGGTTGTCTATATTTTCTTTTTTTTTATTGTTTTAACTTTTTAGATTTTAAACTGCTACAATATTTTAGAGATGTTGGCAAAAGCGGCGCCCATACTTTCTGATGTCCAGTGTAATATTTAAATTGGAATGGAAAATGACTGATGGATGGAGTGAGCTGCTTGGGTGGGATTTGTTTTTTCCAAGTGCCCCGTTCGACGCCCGTTTTACCGTTATAGTTTACAAATTTAAAGCCCTTTATTATATTGCGAAACAAAAATTATACTAAGAAAAGTATTAGCTAATTCAGAGTAGGCTCGAGCTCCTCAGTAGAGTTGCATAACACGCTGTGTAAATTGTAACTTCATCATCAATCATCAACGGTCCGTTACAGTCCACTGCTGGACTATGAGCCTCCCCCACTTAAGTGGAGGGTCTTATCATAATCTCCACGCTTGGCAGGCGGGTTGGAGATCGCAGATTAAAAGGTTACTGTATCAGAGAGCGCTGCTGCCCGTTCCCTGTTCAATGTGTAGTCCCTAAGTCCTCTTACGACACCCACGGGAAGAGTAGGGGTTGGTGACAAATGTATTCTACTCTGCCGCCACCACACGGCACCACATTGTAACTTGCAGGATCTTAACTTTTACTCTTAGTAAATATTCAGACGATATTTCCAAAATAACAGTAGGCTAATATTTCTAAAGATCAAAGTGAAATCAACTGTGAACAGCTAGCGTCACGGCTGTGAACGTTCAGTAAGGAATTCGGTGACGGATCGACGCGGTCGCAAACAGCCCCAAATTGATTGTCCCAGCCGCTTTGCCGTTCGAAAGAAAATTAGAACAATTTCTCATCGTGAATTGCTGAATTGGAGCCGTGGTGTGGGTAGCAAATGAAAAAATAGTTCTGGAACTGTGTGGGTACATTCTGGGCCCCGTTTCACGAAGCAACAATTTACTAGTAACAAGTTACAATTTGATATTCATTGCGTAGACAATTCGCCCTAACCAAAAGCCCTTATTATTTTATCTCATTGTCTACGCAATGTACGTTTTGTACTTGTAGTTTGTAACTTGTAGCTTCGTGAAACGGCCCCCAGATTAGGTACGTAGGTACGAGCTCTTCTCCACAGATTCTCACCCAAAAAAATGTAATGACGGATCTAAGTGATGTAATAAAATCCTATGGAAATAAATTATTTTGACTTTGACTTTGACGTACGTAGTAGGTTTTAAACAGTTTTTTTTTCACTAAAAGTGATGAAATGGTTCTTTAGAATTAGAACAGCAGATCTTTCTGTGTCCTATAGTTACCCTTACTGACAGACCCATCTAATACGTGGTAGGTAGGTTTTACCTACTTACTATCTTTATAAGTACAAATACTTGCGCAAACCTTGAATAAAATAAAATATAGCAATTTTTGTTCTAAAAATATAGAAATGTTTGTTATAATGTAAATAATAAACTATATACTTAAATTGGTTTGATTTAATTAACTATAAACAGGACAAAATTATTAACACTAATTCTTTTCCTGTACTATAAAATATAATTGTACCTATATTACAAAAACTCAAAAAGGTAATTTAACACTGGTAATTTAATTCCTTGTACACATTAAATTAAACATCCAGATATAATAACTAGATTTAAAGTATCAAAGTACTGTACGACGGCGTAGATACTTGGCCTGTATATGTATACTTAAATTGCTACCTTAGCAATAAGGCCGCCTATCTGTACACCCCTTCATCTATCTCTTGTATTTTCAAGCTATATCCTTGTGTGCAATAAAGTATATTCCATTCTATATAAAAAACGCCCAAATGAGGCAGTTTTGTTTGGTAATTCCGCGTTCCGCTCAGAAAACCCTTTAAAAGCGGAGTTGAGTAGCTAAAAAATTTCCGTTCGCCTGAACAAAGGTAATCTCTGGAGTTATTGGTCGTCCATCGAGGCTCCAGCGGAGGAAACACTCATAAACCGTCTATCTCACTCTTTACTGTTCATTAGACTCTGCCAACTGCCCGATAAAATGCCCTGAGCCGGGGCGCGACTCTGCTGAATCCTCTTTTTTGTAGAGCATCTTAAATTAATTAAAGTTTGATTTCCTGAATGCCTAGAACTTTTCAATTATTTTACCACGTCTTTCTTAACCATCATGGTGTTATATAGCAGCATCTGCGTCTTTGTATGAAGTAAGCAGCTGTATACAGGTGTAGATTCTTCAGTCCTTTTTAACGTGTTGGATGCACTTACCATGAGTCCAACTGCATGAGGCTCTGGTATGAGGAGTAGAGTACCCAACTACACTTTAATCCATTTCCCAGAATTGACATTTCATATTTTCAGCACCCTAATATTATTACTTGAAATAAGAAATAAAACTAGATAAGAAAATAAGATACCCATTTTTTTTTCTAAGTTATGTCTTTTTCATAAGAAAAATTAAGTTTTAAATTTATCACGTTCTAAAATGACGTAAACGCCATATGACGTCGTATTATGTATGCCGAATAAAGCACGTACGACTCTTTTAAATATTCTGACCATCACTTTTCCTCGCAGATGATGGTTCATTCTTATTGGAAAATGAAACAGGCCTACAGGTAATCATAATGTCACCATTCAAATAGCTTCATTCGAATTCTGAGTCGAAAAATTTTATGATAATGAAACTTCTAAGAAACCTACATTTCGTTAGCAGAATGAGTAACTCACCTCTTTAAAATAAAACCATTTTTACAAGAAATAGGTAGGTACTTACTTCGAGACATCTAAGAGAATATATTTTTGCTTCGCAGAACTATCATTCACAAATATATTTTTTCAGTTTGTTTACGAACAAAGTCCCTTAATAGAGACAATAAGAAAAGTGTTAATGGACACGTTCTTAGCTAAAACCTACTTAGCAATTTATGTTAAAGTTTAACTACTTATTAGTCTTTAGGCTAGATTGTAATGTTAGTTTAGGGTGCCTTATGAGGTACAATGAAATTGAATGAAAAAAAAAAGATTGTTTTTGGAAGCTTCACCAGTTTATAGTATCTATACATTATAATAAAACTAGCTTTCCGCCCGCGTTAAATGAGTTTTCCCGTGGGAATGAAGTATTTTACCGCGGTAAAAATAAGCTACTCCAGGACCTAACCTATATGTGTGCCAAATTTAATCGCGATCTGTCCTGTGGTTGAAGCGTGTTTGAGTAACAAACATCCAATCTTTCGCATTTATAATATTAGAAGTTGACTCGTGTAACGACTAGATAGTAGCGGGGCGAGACCAACGGCTTAACGTGCCTTCCGAAGCACGGAATCTACTTTCTTTTCGAACAATCAGGTGATTCAGCCTGCAATGTCCTACCTAACCAAACTGGGGAAAGTCTCACAAAGAGATATTTGCTTGACGGTGTCCCCACCGGGAATCGAACCCGGAACCTCCGTAATAGGTGTCGAAATCTCGACCACGGAGGCTGGTGCATGATTCATATTGATACGTCTCGCCCAGAAACCAAGTTATCTTTATTTTTGTGTTAAATAAGTTTCGGACGGACGTCTTTCGGCTGAGATGATGATGATGATGATGAAGTTCGTCTCGGAGGCAAAACTTTGATCATGCAAGCGAAGTTGTGGGCAGAGCGCTAGTTAATAATAAAATTTTAAAATAAAAATTGTAGAACAAAAATTTCTGCAAGCAGAAAGTAAAGCTTAATTAAATAAGAAATCTTAACAATCTACTGTTCATTAGGGATCCGGCTAACTTCTTTGTAAAAATCCTTCAAAACAGAAATAAAACAACTTGAAACTTGCTCAATTATTTATTTGCTGAAATATTTATTAAATACGCCATGGTCGTCGGGATCTCCTATTTTTTTGTATTTTATATTTTGCTTTGATAAAAAATTAGAATAAGCTCTTAACTTTAATCGGAGTCCATGTTACCGCTTGTTATGTTTCATAATTATCATATCATATCAATAATGCACTTGAAGGTTTAAATTGAACCGATGTCATAGAAATTATGTAAGCTTAGCTTATTACATTAGCAAGCAGAAAGAAGCAGATTTATTAAGCAAATAAGCGCACTAAGCAAAAGGATTCAGGGTAGGTTTGAGCCCCACGGCGGAGATATTTTAAGAACTGGTAATAACATGAATCAGACAAAAAACCCTAGAAAATAAAAGCAAAAGTAACAAGATTAATCAAGTGGACAACGTCTCCACATATCTGTCAAACTTGTCGCGAAAATACAAGAAAAACTTCTAAGAAAACACAGCAATAATAATAATGATTCTGTCTGTCTAGTTATCAGGTCGAGTTAGCTACGGAACATTAAGCAAAACTCTTGGAAGAAGCAAGCGTTCACACACTTAAAGTACTTGGTAACAAACAATCTGATAAATAACAAGTTACTCTCTGAAAATAACGTTGTAATTGTAAGGTGTGATAACAACAAAACCGAGACACAAATATCTGGGACAATATGGCGCAAGAGTGTAGAATTTTTTAACTTTTAGATTTATTGTTCTACTTAGTACTAATACCACGTACAATCACGTAGAAAATAACTTGATGAATTAAAATAAGATGGTCTGCACCAAATAAGCAATAATATTATCTCTAGCAGCGCTTCTAAGTATGTTGGAAAATGTAAGCATTTTATTAGCCAACAGCGTCGTAGCTGTTTGCTACGCAACGCTACGACGACGTAGCGCGCAAAGTGATTATTAACTGGGATCGAAAATTCTTTGCTAAGGCATGCAGTCTTTTAGGGTTTGCAAGCGTGACGAGGTTCATTTGTCGAATCATAATTTAAATTCCATCAGTTCAACTCAAGTAATGTCAACAGCATCAATAGATCACGCCTCAGCTGGCTGCGGTTGCGAATGCGCAGTAGCGATGCTGGTGGCGTTGGAGACCGAGTCAGGGTCTTGCTCACGGACACCCATCCACGGGAGACGCTTCTGGAGTTCAGCTCTGGGTGGAAAAGAAGAAAAACATACATCTATAGAAAGTTTTGCTGAACTGATTTATCCTCCTCCCAGAACAAAAGATGGTGTAGCAGAGAAAATGTTACTTTTGTATGACAGATCTGTCTTACCCTCAAACTGCTCAAGATAATTCAAATTTGATGGTGTCTATACCTGTATCTCGGGTGGTTTATGGCGTATACCCATGGGTCTATGCAGGAGACGATTTTGCAGCACACGGCGGGAATCATAGTTGCCACCGGTGTCAGGATGGACCTGTAAATAAAGAGATTGTCCGTAAAAATTTGAGGTAAATAGTTTATAGGTCTTTTCAGTCAATGTATTTTGTCAGACACCATTTCCTGACGTTTTACAAAAATGTAAAGGGGAATAATGCAGTTGGAGTTACAGTAGGTTTGAAGAAAGACACTAAGATATAAAAAAAAACTTATCCCTTTATAATATGGGCAAGTAAAGTAATATAGATTAGGTTTGAATGGACCAAAGTATTACGAAAATCGCTTATTAAAGCCAGGAGTTTATCGATATGGATGTGTAGGTACTCTCTAACTGGTGTCTAAGAACAAACAAGATAATATGTGAGTGGATTGAATGAATAAACTGACTAGGAAGAATATTTTTATACATACCTGTCTCCAAACGCCCCTGTCATAGCGACGAAGGCGTAAGGTGTCCAAGCACACACGAAGAGGAAGAAAATGGTGAAGGCCACTTTAGCGATACGAATCTCCACGCTTTTGCTGGCATCATCTTTGTTGGCGGCCAGAGACTTCACATTCATCTTCTTGGCCTGGTCTGACAGCATTCGCTCATGAAGGCGGACCTGAGGGTAAAGAAGTTTTGGAGTAAACATGCGTATTGGTGCACAAACCTTAGTATCAGAGCTATTAAGTCGCCAATGGCTTGGCGACTATTTCCGTAGATAAGAGCTGGGATCAACGGCTTTATGTGCCTTCCGAAGTACGGACAATGTCCTAACGAGTTTTTGTTAGAGAATTTTTGTTTGAATGTGACACTACCTGGATTTGAACCCCGAAATCACAATGAGATCGTGGAACCCTCGACAGCTTGGCCACGGAGGCAGTTTCTATAAAAGTGGAAAAATCAAGAAGTTCGTATGTAGTGATTTGAACTTTTGAAATTGGAAAAATGATTTGGTGCCTAAGGAACATTAAAAAGTCTGGAACGCTATTCGACGCTCTCGCGGTTAAGGAAAACATTGTTACACAAACTACTTGTGTATGAATTCAAGTAATCTGCATTAGAAGGGCACGCGTGACATAGGTTTAATTTAAGCCCTAATTTAATTTAATCTCGAGCCCTACCCGCTACCATTAAGGATAGCTACTAAGCATAAAGATCTTAAAACGAAACAAAAAACCTCGTTTCTAAAAGATAATCCGACCCTTAAAGAATCTACTTCGACGGCCCTCCCAATCTCTGGAGTGTTTTTGTGAACGCTGATTGCGAAAGTTGTCGACATCGGAAGCAGGAAGTGTCGGTGGAAGGACCCCCGGCCGGAACATATTGTTACGCGCCACTTTAAAATTTAAGCGAAGGGTTTCCAACATCCTTCAGGTTTCAGCTCGCATTGCGATGGGATGTTTAGGATCCTTTAATAATGTATGGTTTGGTAAACTAATGGAACTTTTTTTTAAATTAGTCCTGGCAAAGGATAAAAAGTAATTTCGTTTTTAAATTTAAAGGTGGATTGAACGGCTTATCAAACATTTACGTGTTTGAAGCATGTTTGATGCAATTTCATATTTTTGTTGTGTTTGACGCGTCAGAAGTGTAATTACGACAGCGCAGCGTACAGAATCAGACTGCGCAGACCCGTTTGACAAACCGTTCAAACCGACCTCAAATGGTTTGATCAAACACGTAAGGTTTGAGTCAAACCGTTTGACCGTCTCCAGGGCCCTTTAGCCTGTGTTAATAACTAGTTAAAAACAATGTAACACCACTACCATACCCCAAAATAATATCTAAGGTGTGACAGAATCGTTAATAGTGATTGTAACACTCGTAAAACATTTGAATAAGTTCGAGCTGTCTTGTCACATCGCGTTATTACGACCCAACTCTCGGAGTCAGAAGTATTTGCAATAAAGTTAAATTGGATCCATGAGTTTACTTACACTGAATCAAACTCTAATTTCATGTTACAGTGCGAAGTTGGAGCGAATTACGGGCCGTAAGATTTGTTGGAGAAAGTCTACAAGTCTACAGTTGCTACATTTTGTAATTAAACGAGCCAATCTTAAAATAGTATTTGGAAAAATCACGAGGTATATAACCTTCGTATATCCTTATAATGTACACTTCCGCTACACATGATTTTAGTGTGTGTTCTCTACTAAAAGCTCTGCTCACCCCTTTCGGAATAAGAGCATGACTAAAAATGTATACAGGGTGGAAACGTTAAGTGTACTCACTCGATTTATCCTAAGCTATACAAGATACCGAGAAACTGATTACTGATACTAAAAGTGCTTTATAACTTTTGAATAATCATTGGGATATATCGAAAAAATATTTTTTTGCTGTCACCCACCACACGTTTACTATGAAGTTGCACTTCCTGCCACTTAACCGCACTTATACAAGTTTATTTTGTTACATGTAAACAATAAATAAAAATATTCAATTCTATTTTTTATCTATTTACTTAGGTACTGTGTCATTATTTTTATAACAACTTTTCCTCAACGTTTCTAGAAAGTAATATTTTAACTCTATTGTAAATGTATGGGAGCAGCAAAAAAATATTTTTTCGATATTATCTCATTAATTTTTTAAATGGTTATTAAAACCATTTGATAGAACTTTTGGTATCAGTAATCAGTTTCTGGGTATCTTGTATAGTTTAGGATAAATCAAGTGAGTACACATAACGTTTTCACTCTGTATAGTATTTTTTTTACTTTGAAAGCATGTCTTTTTGTTAATTGAGTACTGACAAACCCAAGCTGAAGAAAGTTGACATTGCTGTATGTCAATCGATCAATCAATCAATCAATCAGCCTATTGCAGTCCACTGCTGGACGTATACCAGGGCACGATACCCGCTTCCCTCATCCAGCCACCACCAGCGACCTTCCTCAGGTCATCAGTCCACCTGCTGTATGTACCCTACTTATTTTTACCAATTATTCATCTACATCAATTACCACCCACTCATAGTACAAAAACTCCAAATGATTCACGCGGTTTGTTTAGCCTAGCAAAAAGTCACCAGAAAGCCACCAAAAGACTTAGTTTTAATGACCTCATTAGCTTTACATTTACAGGCTTCCGAAATTAAAAAGATAAGTTTATGTAAGGGAGATTTCTACGAAAAATTCTTTGAAAATTTGCGTTTAATTGGCTCTCGAAGACGCGTTCTGAAATAAGAAAACGTCATGGCGGAAAGTAAATTAATTCTCTTCTCTTGGCTTAAGCTCGGTTGCGCAAATAATAAACAAGGACAAGTTGGTCGGGGAATCACGGACGCTCGAGTAAACAGATTGATATATTAAGAACTATTTTCAAACACCAACGCAGCATTAAAGTATATGTATAGTTATTAATAAATTAAATGTATGATTAAAGAATAGAATAGGGGAAAGTATACTCTAATCCCAAAATTAACAACCACCACCGTAGAAGTGCTACAGCGTTGCATGGACGCAGCGTCAAATGCTACGCCACGTAGTTTGGTTCTGCTACATTTCATTATTAAATTTATATTTTTATTTAATCTTGGCTTTTCATCATCAACAACTCATATACGTCCCCACCGAGGGGTTCAAGCCTACCCTGATTTAGAGTGATTAGGCCTTAGTCGACGCCGTAGTTTGCCGTGTGGTGACGGCAGAGTAGAATACATTTGTCACCAACCCCTACTCTTCCCGTGGGTGTCGTAAGAGGCGACTTAGGGACTACACATTGAACAGGGAACGGGCAGCAGCGCTCTCTGATACAATAACCTTTGAATCTGCGATCTCCAACCCGCCTGCCAAGCGTGGAGATTATGGCAAAACCCTCCACTCAATGGGAGGAGGCTCATAGTCCAGCAGTGGACTGTAACGGGCCGTTAATGTAATGTAGGCCTTAGTCGACCACGCTGGCCCAGTGTGGGTTTGTCGACTTCACACACTACCTTTGTATTTCTTCGCAGGAGTGTGCTGGTTTCATCACGATGTTTTCCTTCACCGTAAGAGCGTCAAATAAACGTACACGTGAATTCGAAATTCGAAAACACATTGGTACGTGATCGGGATCGAACCCGCGTCTCCCGGACAGCGGCCCTCTCTCAAACTTGGCTTTTAGTATCAAGTAAAACTTAAAATTGACAAATAAAATTAGATTAGGGCCTTTGCCCAGTAGTGGGGTCGCATAGGCTAGTAAAAAAAATTAGAATAGATATTTTGGAATTACAAGGGATATTTTTTCGCCAAAATTAAGTTTTGTATAATAAAAGGTACTGAATATTTTTATCACTCATCAGTTTCCTTAATTCATTAGTTAATGATAACGATTAGCTTTACCAATGCTAAACTGACGAATGGGGAAACTGACCAGTTATACAGGAAACTAAGAAGTAATTACCCGACTCTGCATATGGAACACTATTACAAATAACCTAGTGTTTACGTCAAAACAAAACCCATTTAAATTATTTCCATCGCACATCGTTGAAAGAAAAACAAGCAACAAAATCCGAGCAATGTGACCGTCTGCAAAAGGCGAACCGTAATTTATCCGGATTTCGGAACCGAATCGGAATTTACCGGAATGCGAGGAATGCACTAATGTTATCAAACAGGCTTTACCCCGGTCATCCCCGGTATTGATAAAAGAACACAAAGTTAAAACGAAAACAAGTGAGCACAAAAAATGTGGAATCACACTAATATTATAAATGTGAAAATATATTTGGATGTCTGGATGTTTGTTCCGCCTTCACGCTTAAAGTACTCAACGCATTTGAATGAAATTTGGAATGGAGATAGTTCGTCACCTGGATTGACACATAGAATACTTTTTACGGGAAAAAGTTTCATTCCCACAGGAAAATCTTGTACAACGCGAGCATAGCCGCGGGCGGATCGCTAATACTAATATAAAAAAATAAGATAATAAATGTATCCCGAAGCAAGCAAAGCGTTAATTCGCTAGACGATTCTAATTCAATAAGCCCGCTGTGGATTACCAAAATAATAATTAACAGAGAGTGGATTACAAAACCATTGTATTATAATCCGGGCTATTGCGTTAATTATTACATTTTAAGTCGGCTTTGGACGAGTCTTTTTGGATTTAATATCGTGCGGAGATCGTTAGTAGAGCCAAGGTTAGAGTTAAGGTTAAGGTTTATTTTTATGAGTTTCCTTTTAAGACTGATATCATCAAAATTTCTGGTGCTTTTGTTCATGATATTTGGAAAGAACACGCTCTCGTGATGTCATAAAGTTGAGTCTTAGAGGTCGCTATCCGCCGCAGCAGTTTTTATGGAGGAGTGAAAATCACCAAAAATGCTCGTTAGTTATCATTTAGTCCGGTGAAAGATTTTGCTATTAAAGGCCGATTTACATTGAGTCAGTAACTGACGTCAGTCAGTGCAGGATAGACGAGCACTTTTAACAAGAGTTAACATGCAAGCGTTAGTGTGTATAGGGCGCTCGTCTATCCAGTGCCCACTGACGCCAGCGACTGACTCAATGTAAATCGGCCTTTACGTGTTGTCCTCGATGGACTGAGTATCGTGTATATTTTTTTATTTTATTTTTATTTGCTAAAAGTGGTACATTTGACGTGCACAAACAAATCTCGCCAAACTGAAACAAACATTTCATTTCATTTATACCTAGCAATATATTTTTCAGTCATTTTTAAAATAGTTTTACTTACTTTAGTGTCTTTCCTTAAGCATTCTATTTCATTATATATCCTAGGAACTAAATATTTATTAAGTCTCTTTCCATAAAATTGACTGCCCTTGGTTGTACAAACATTTTTGGTCTTACCATTCTAGTATTATATTTATTACTGATTAATACCTTTGAATTACTGTTATAATAGTGGTCTATTGCAATCAAAAACTTCACCTTCTGGCTGATAGGTAATATCTTACAAAATCTAAATAATTTGATGCGATCCTCACAATTACTTTTCGTTGAGACGGTAATAGTTGCCGAGGAAGCAAGCTCCGTTTTAAAAGTACAATGGCTCCGATTATTGTAGGCCTGATTTTAAAATAGTTATTATGTTCTGCGCGGCCGAATTTCCTATTGTTTTTCTGTTAATAACGACAAAGTTTAAATGCGTAATTTTTTTGCTTGTCAACGTGGAGGACGGGAATTAAATAAAATAACTAAAAAAAAAGTTCGCCAACCCAACGTGGACAACGTTAGTTTAAATTAAGGCGGATCAGCTGTTATTTTTCTTAATTTGTTTAAGTCATCCAACCTTCTTATGGTCTACTAAAGTACATTTTTGACTCGTGTATTAATCAAAGGTTCTATAATTCTATCGTCTAAACTTATAATGGATGTTACTTACAAACAAGGAGGAGTTCCACTACAGAGTAAAGCTAAAACCAAAGGCTAAGCTAAAAGCTAAATTAAGATAATTATATTTAGTTGCTAACAGCACGTTCCGGTTACAAATTAGATCTAATTACAGTTGCGTCTCTACAAAAAACCTCAGCCATATTTGAGGCGGTTAGTGTTGTTTTTCGTAAACATTCCCTAATTAAGGTAATTAGTCCTGGTTTCATAAATAAGGAGCTCGGGTGCTTCATACTGCGGCTTACAAACTGTTACTAGGGTAACTAAGTTACGTGGGCAATTAGCAAGAGGTTTTAACCTGTATTTTAACTTATGGTGAACCACATTGACATACATCTAACATTTCTAAGGCAATGAATACCCTCATAACCTGGTGTCAAAATTATTAACCGGGACAAACATGGCAAGCTTAGCATGCCTTCCGAAGCAAGGACGGAACGTCTTACCTCTCAGAAAATCAGACGATACCCTGCACTGCCTAGGGTGATATTTTATAAAATATTATTTTTTATTTAAATTTTTAAGAAATAGCAATGCATAGATAATGTTGAATAGTATCGATGTTGCCTTTTTGCTTGAAGCAAATTATTATGTTTACAAATACGATCTAGGTGATCATTTTCTCTCTACTTTTGAAACGGCTCTCGCATTAAAAAATCGCTAGATCAAATACCATTGAACCCATCTTTATAAAAATAGAATCGTTAAATGAATCTCTATCCCGCACCTCGCACCGAGAACAGAACAAAACTTGTTAAATGTTGTCACCAAACAGAAAATATGTGATATATTTTATCTTAATGATAAAATTCTTGTAAATCAGACTCACTGTCTCCCAAGACACAGGTTACCCTAGTTTGGGAGACAGAAATCAAACTCTGTAAGGACTTTTACTAGTACATCTATCTATGTACATTTAATTTTAATTTAATTTAATTTAACAACCTGTATACACGTCTTTTCATATCCGAGATATATCTTCGTATATTAAGAGATACGAGATATAATATTTCCGTATCGCCCGATATCGGCGGTATCTTAAGATACTAATCTATGTTATATTCACCGTGTGTGATGGTCCATTGGATTATAATGGCGAGCGATATCGTATCTTAATTTATTTATTTATTTATTAATAATAGGAAGACCAACAGCTAAAGTTAACAGTAGTACCAAAAAGCCATTTACAGGTGGAGACCTGTAAGATGAAAAGATATCGTATCTTCAGCGTCTGTGAGTAACCATTAATGGTATCTATGAGAGCAAGCACAAAATACGAGACAACGGCGTACTTTGGTAAGTAAGTAAGTGGTAGGAATGGAACCCGCGTATTCCGGATGGAAGGCAGCGGCCCTAGCCACTACACAAGTGACCAAATTTTGTCGCATAAATACTCACTATGCCCTTATTTGTATTTATTTTAGAGGTGGGCGAAGGGAGGCGCGCGCGGCCGTGTAGCAAACTTCCCAAAACTTCGCCGGCCATGTTGGGATCCGACAAAATTCAAAACACGCTGGATTCTATTTTGCTTCGCTAATAAGTTTACCTTGATTCTTACCCTACTGCACCATAGGCTAAAAGAGGGTATTTTGGGGGTCTTTTGTCAGCATCTGACAATGGCGGACGTGTTTTCGTTTTAATTTTTTTATTTTAGTTTATTGAAGTATTTAGTGTATAATTTCGATAGTGTTTTATCCAGTGAATGTTTCGGGACTATAAACTTTAATAGAACAATTGAATCGCTTACACTTTGCTGACATTTTTAGATGATGCCAAGAGGCCTTGTGGTGGCTTCAGTAATTGTACTATCACATTACTGAGCCCAATTCACCGAACAATCATCCAAGGATATATATCTTAAACCTACAAATATCACTCGACACTGGCGAAATACGTCTACATAAGATGTGTCGCCATTAGTTAGGAAGAAGAAGAGGGTATTTTTATGACCAGCATGTACATTATAATAATATGATGATGATGATTATGACCATACCGTTTATATAAATACGATAGGTAATATGAATTTTCCTTACGTAGTGAAATAGGTAAATAATTCAATTTACCATTTATTGCTTCAATTTACGAGTATAAACCTGTAATTAGGTATTAGGTATATTAGGTATCAAATCAGGTTGAAACATTCTAAAGTGGATGTTAAAAAAATACGATCAACATAAACTTACAAATCCACGAACAAATAAAATGCTAGTGTAAAACTCTTGTATAAAAAATATTTTTAACAACATCGGCATAAATTATTTATAATTATTATAGGTTGCCCGAAGAAATGCCTTATAACATAAAATAGCATGAGTGAGAAAAAAGAGGTGTTGCTAACAGTAGCTCACAGTAGTATACTTTGCCTAAATTACGAAATAAAAAAGCTGTCGGTCTTTTTTAATTTATTTATCTGGATTTTATTACGAGGAATTCGGCCAATCCCGACCGGCACGCTCTGATGGCAAAAACTTGGAGCAGTTATTCTGACAGGTAACATTCTTTGAATATTATCGATAGAACGGCAAAGTTTTTTTTATAGTACAACATCGTACTAAACTCAATTCAGGTCGAGAAATAACAGTGCATTTTCAGTCGCTTTTCCATTTTAAGGGAACCCATGCCAACTCGCAGTTTTTGAAGGCCTAAGGCTCGTAAACGAGCAAGTAATTCCAGAAAACATATACATTAAATTTGGATGTATAACCTTTATTTCGCGCAGACTGATTTTTATTAAAAACATTAAATACTATACCAAAAACGCCAGTCGTCGTTGAAGTCGAGCTGTTCCTATTGTTAAATTCGCTACTGCTTCTAAACTACAACAGACGCGGACACGGTTCCTACGGGATATTATTGGCAATATTTCATCCGTGCAAAAAAATAAAATAATAATAATAGGTAGTTCAAGAAAAAAGTAAAAACAAAACGAGTTGTTCGCACGATTCCTGCGCAGTGTAGGACGTAACTACCGTAAAGCATCGCACACTAATATAAACGTTATTTCTGTCGGTTAAACTTTCAACTAAATTGCGTTGAGTTGCTAATTTTGCCATTGTATGCCCCTTGAGTAATTCTGTCTGTCCATCTGTCTGTCTGTTTGTTACATTTTCACGGCTAAACCACTGAACGTATTTCTGAAGGCACAAAAATATAGTTTGCCCACAGTCAAGACGCAGTTCAATTTTTGACAGGCCAACTGCATCATAACGACTGAGGATTAATATAGTACACACACACACACAATTATTAGTACACAGTAACATAGTACAGGTAAACATTTGAGTATAGTTGATATTATAACTGCAAAGTCATTTAACTTTTATTTTTACAAAAGTAAAAAGTCTTTTGAAAACTTAGAGAAAGATCGGTAACAATATTAAACAAATTACTAAAATAAAAAATACCTATTCATCAAACGTTACCCCTTCCATAATTTCCATTAATATTTGTTAGGAATGGGAACAATCGCTTGGCAATAATCGCCAGACCGTTTTGCGGGTCGGCGTCAAATAGGACGGAAGTTCTCTGCCCTTCCGCTCCGACCGACAAGCGCATTGAAACCGGAATATTTGGGATTCAAAATCATATAGAGCTACTGACAGATCGATACAATATCTAATGAAAAGACTTTTCATTCAATCCTAACATACAATAATAATAATAATAATAAAACAGAGACTATAAAAGTAGCGACTAAAGTAAAGTGGCTATAGGCAGTCTAATGAGGATTATGATTGAAGGAATTAAAAATTAATACATGTCATTGTTACATATTCAGTGTAAAAAAAATCGTCAAATAAACTTAATCTAATCTAATAACCTTCTCCACAACATTCCTGGCGCAAAAGAGCTCAAGATACAGGCGGCATTGCCACGCTGTATGGCAATAGAAATTCTTTGCGCCAAGATCTCACTCTCTTTCTTACTCTGCAGCGCTCTAACTCTCCTTTGCTGTATTTTATTTACTGTCTTTTTTTGTATGTGTTCTGTGTTGTGATGTTTCTGATTATAATTCTAAGTCACTATATTTTAACCCAAAGACAAAAAACGATGTGTCGACTTACCTTAACCAAAAGTTAAGTAGGCAAATGTAGTTTTATCTTGTTAATGTTACAACATAAAACTACAGCTGTTTTTACATACCTCGGAACAGAACAACCTACACTATACCGTGTTTTATTTAGTGCTCGACAATTTGTTCTAAGATTCTAAATGACATTTAAACTTAGGGCGGTATTTTAGCCGACTGTAGTTGTAACTGACTAAAATATTGAATGCGTGGAAATGCACAGAATATAAATAATAATAGCACTATGAACGTAACCAAGTGAAACCTGCTTCTTTTTATTAAAATGGGAAGCCCAAGGTATGAGTAATGTAGTTTTTATCAGCAGATGTCACGGAGGGGCTTGAGCCCCAGATACCCGTGACATCAAAGTGCTTATTTCCTGTTTTCGGTATTTTTGTAATTTGTATTAATAATAAATAATTTATAAGTAAGTTGCAAGTAAACAGTCGAAAAAAAGTTCGATTTGCTCAATCCTTACAACTTGTTGAACAATTAGAGGAAAAAATTACAAATTTTATCCATCGTAAAGAATAGTAGAGCAATCATTTAATGCTAGTAGAACATAGTAGACAAATTCAATTTTTAATTATAAAGCGTTATAAATATTAGATATGTGTAACAGACATGATCTTTTAAAATAATTCTAAAGTAATAATAAATCGTAAACATATTATGAAGAAGCAAGTAAATAGCAAGTATTTATTACATACTTAAAATAACCAAAAAGGTCTCAAGGCAAAGATCATGGAAGATCTTTATATTGAATGTGGCTTTAAATTCTTCTCAATTACTACGTGTACAAAGGCAGTATAGTAATTTATCGACTTTGGATTTGGCTTCTACTACAAGACTTCTAAGACATCTTTACCTTCTTGTAGCCTAAAAATAACAGTACTCCTAAATCACACACAATAAAAAGATTCCTTTATAACTTCGGGCGCCAAAATTCCCGGAGCAAAAGTATTCCCTTTATTCTTTGTGGTCTCACAAAGAAGTTCAATTTATGAAGTGCTGATTTAAACCGCTCGCCACAACGAGCCCCGATTACAGGTGGAGTGGGAGCAGAATCGAACCGGGTTTTTTAAGGCTTCCCGTTCATATATTTTAGGGTAGGTAGGTACAAATTTCATCAAGATAAGAACCGCCGAGGTTGACTCTGTATGTATGTGTAGACGATATTTTTTAATAAAACGAAAATTCACGATCCTCGACAGAGAACCTACATATTCTCGGCCTCGGCAGTCCGTGCCTGACACAGGCGTATTAGACGACTAGGATGTCTGGTTTAAATTAGTTCTAAAACGAGTTGTTTAGTGCAAGAAAGTTGCCTGGAAAAAAATTCTATGAAATAATAAGGCAGCCTAACTGTACACGTCTAAAAAAAAAATGTCCAGTCGTAGAGTTGCGAAGAAAGACAGGTAAAGTTACTAATGTAGATCATAGTTTGAAAAAAGTGGATTTTTCATTTTCTGTATGAGTTGTAGAATTTTCAGAGAATAGATTTAAAATCTAGATTCTTACAAAATATGTCCAGTGTCCGGCGTTGGTCACAGGTGTTCGATATTGCAAGGACGATAGAAATATCGGATGGCTTCACAACTCCATTGCAGTAAAGCCAACTAAAGATATTTTTGAGTATAAAATATATTTGTAAACCTTTGCTACGGAAAACGACGACGAAGTGATGATTTTATTCGATCTTTATAGGACAAATTCTGAATTGACAAAATCGTTAATTGGGCAGATTCTTGAATTCCAAGGATTAGATTACGGCAGAACCGCAGTTGTTTCAAAAGAGGAATCGAAGTTAAAATACCAAACATGTAATTGAAAAGAAAAATAATTGATGAGCTTATTTTTTTTTAACGGACCTAATCACTATTTATACCAGAGTGGTAATATAGTGGGCGCGGACTTGCGGGGGAGCAGAAGGCTCGTACCATTTGATGAGCCATTTTAGGATTAGCTTATTTTTGGATCGTTTCTTGTGCTATCTAAAATTATATCAGTTTAATATTCTCAAAATGTAAGTTAAAAGTGAACAAAAGTATATTCAATTCTATTCATGTCGTTAGGAGCAATCCTTTTTTATTTAGCTACCCGCTTTAGTATTGAACTAGTAAATGATCAAATTAATGAGGAATCGCGGTAGGGTTTGTTGAAATAGAGTTTTTCGCACTATCGTTACATCGCACCAATAAAGCATCGATATAAAATATCATCGTACTACGCAATTATCGACACTACGTGTGCGATATAAAAAAATCGCTTCAACAACTTTCGAACTCAAGTAGGAAACCCCATCATCACACATTACGTACTCCGGATCAGCGCTATTCAGTCAGGTGATGCGCGTTTTTTTTCTCGTACAATAACCCTACACACCTTGCGAATCTGTCTAGTTGGACGGACATTATGTACCACTGTGGCCCGTACAAACTATTCACTATCTCGGGTAACGTTATTGACCGAAGTCTCAGTTTCAGCTTGGCCAAAATTGTTTTTGTATGTCCATCTATCTGTCTGTCTGTCTGTTTGTCCCAGTCTTCAGGTCGCGTTTCTCAACCGATTCTCGTCAAATTTTGTGAGCAGGTTCCATAAATATTATAGCTTTTTTTGTCAAGTCAGTTTTTGGAAATTTTTAAAAAATACGGAGTTAATAGGGTGAAATATGTAAAAAAATCAGATCTCAGCCATTTCGAAAAAATAAATAAAAAACTCGCGATGTTTACAGCTCACAGAGCCACTAATGTGCCCGGAGTAGGTAATGTGTGATGATGAGTGATGGTTAGAATACTCACGTAATGTGTAATGCTGCATTACCTTTTGGAGCGATATTACATTTGCAATATTATACGCATTATCTACACATATTGTCTCCTACCTTCAATTCCAGAAGTCCTATCGTAGAACTAGTGAATGGCATAATAGGGATACGTGATGTTCAGCATAATGATTTGATTATTACTTACCTACCTACAATAATTATTGGTAAGAAAGCCTCCTCAAACGCAACTGGTTATAAAACTCAGTTACGATGGCAGCCGAAGGGGCAAATTAATATAGGTACAATACCTACTTGTTTATATACTTAGCAATATTTTCGTTACTTTACACAATGACATGGTGTGACAAGTAGCTTATTAATTTTCTTATGTAACTACCTACAGTAAGAAATGCAATGTTGGTAGCATTAACATAAAATACTAAGTATATGACAAGCTCGCTTATTGATGATTCCTTATATCGGGAATTTACACAAAGACCTTAGTTTATTTTTGATTATTATTTTCTGAAGAACTTCATATATTCCTTGTCATAATCAATGCACAGAATTAATATAGTCAATAGTCTATAATCTTGTAATTACACGAAGTAATAAATCTTTTGTAAGGAAAACAGGTGACTCCTGTCTTGTTTTTAAGCTTAAAAAATACAGCGTAATCCACGGGTGTAATCCCATCTTCTTTTAAGCGAACATCTTCCTTGATCTCGTGACTACTTCGAATTACATTGCTGCGTTTGGGTCGTGCTTTTTCTCAACAGGTCATTACGTCCCCACCAAGGGACAATTCAAAGTTTATGTGTCTTCGCCAGTCTTACCACAGGATAATGGCGACGCGGACGCCAACGACTTCTGAATTTGCGACAGCTACAAAGACAAAGAAACTTCAGCCTTCGGACTCGACTTCACCAACGCTCATCCTTCTTCTAATTAACCCGTGTTCCACTATTCCTATACTGGCTAATTAGGCTGAACAGTCGGTCGGTTGTGGTCAGCCGGTTGCGGCTAGCTGATCGTCCTCTCCCATCCCTGAGCGTGTCCCTCCTTACCAACATTGCGCCCCCTAGTGTGCCCGTTTGACGGGATCAGGCTTGACCTGGCTGGGATGGTGCCTATCAATCAATCAATCAATCAATCGAAGTCGATTAATACGCACTGGGCAAGCGTGGTCGACTATGGCCTAATCGCCCTATTCCAGGGTAGGCTCGAGCCCTTCGGTGGAGACATATATGCGCTGTTAATGATGATGAATTGCTGCTTAAACGTTCTCACAGTTTAAAAAAAATAAAATAAAAAAAATATTAATGAGTGCTCTATCAAATATCACAGAGGTATTTGGGGAGTTGTCGTGAACAGTAAGCACTTCACGTCACGTGATGTTGATGTTAAGTTTGCGAACCACTTGTGCGTTACGGAAGTGGAATATGGTGTAACCCTCAACCACTTCAAAATTGGTGGCATAGTTTAATTTAAAAATACTCAACCAATAATCTACGTTGAGTCACTGTTCAACAAGGATAAACATTTACCACAATAACAAGTAAAACAAAGCAGCATAACTATTATTGATATTTTATAGCCTTTTAGGTATGCATTTGAATGGCGTTGTATATTAGTTATCAGAATCACATGCATGATGTAGCAGTACCTACATACAGGGTGACAATAAATGAATTGAAAATTTAAATATAAGCACATACCTATTTTACTGAATAGTTGTTTACCACCACGATATCAAATATATTTTTTTACAATACCAACACTTTTGCACAGTAGATGTAGAGTAGAAAAACTGAACTATCTACCTATTTTTTATCAGGGGCGGTATTCGTATTCGTAATCCAAGTATCCAGCCTAATGCTGGCTTCTGTGCCTTCTTAGACCGACAAAATTAGAACGACGTCATAGTAGAAAGAGTGCAAAGTAGGTTATCTTCATATCCACACGCGGCTTGTATGTGTGCGGCCATAGTATCTATGCGTCGTCGCCGCACGCATACTCAAACAAAACCTCGACCCGTTCTCAGTGCGGCCATAGTGCGGCGCACTGGATTTTGTTTGAGTGTGCGTGGCGCACACATACAAGCCGCGCGCGGTTATGAAGATAACCTACTTTGCACTCTTTCTACTATGACGACGACGTCGTGTACTTTAACTTGAGTTTTGATGCATTTCTTAATTATTATTTTTTTGTTTTCAGTGTATAAATAAAGACCCTGTATAAACGCAAGGCACGTATATAAATACCGATCGGGGGGGAAACGTGTCTATCATTCGATTTACTTGTTCACTGTTGTAATGAAGGTCTTAAGCGTCGTGTTGCTGTCTGTCAGCTTGATCATCATGGTCGCTGCAGCGCCCGTCAAAGAACACTACGACCTGGATAAAGCCGATCAGCTCTTCGAAGCCTTCATAAAAAACTACAATAGGCACTACAAAGATGAGCACGACAAGCAAGTTCATTTCGAAGCCTTCAAGAATACGTTGAAAATTATTAATGAGGCAAACGCGAATAGTGAAACTGCTAGTTTCGGTATTAACAATTTTGCTGACTACACGAAAGAAGAGAAACAGAGTATGTTTGGAGCTATACTCCCGGGGTAAGCACTTCGATAGTCTTTTTTAACAGTTATTTTTCTTTGGTAGTAGGTACGCCTGGCAACATACTTCAGGGTCCCGAATATTTGTGTGATGAGCACTTGTGCCTTATATAAGTACCTATGTATTATCTATTAATGTAGTCAGGTTCATAAGTAGGGTCATATAACGTGCACTTATTTATTAAAATAACAGTTTTCTACCCAAATTATTTTATTTTTAGTCTTCGCTGTTATTGATGCAGTGTACGGGACTGTATCTACAACAATAAAATTTTACAAAAGGCATCGATTTTTTATTAAAAACATACTTCAAAGTATAGACGTACGTGTATGACCCCACTTATATGAACCCGTTTATATCAGTGCGTAAGCAGGGCTGTGCCTACTTAAGTCGTGTCGTGTGAGATGTTCCCATATTTTTTTTTCAGTACACATTACTTATTTAAATAAAGTCCTTTGACTGTAGAGCAATATTTGTGAAAATGTTAAAGACACAACTTGCCAATTCATCAACTATGTATTTTCGATTAAATCTGAGAATTCAACCCACTCAAGTCACTTCTCTTGGTTTTTTTTTTTTTTTAAATCGGTTTAATTACTAATCGCTCTGATTAACAAGAAACCCTATATGAAAAAAAAACTTTATTTTGTACCATTTTGGTTTTAATAATTATTTACCACGTTAACGTCATTATGTCGCATTTTATGTGCGAGAGTTATTTAAAAGATCATGTTCGCTCATTGAGGCATTTTGTGTCATTTCATGCTTGATCCTAATGTTTTAATTAAGACAGTCACGGTCAGACACATTAAAATAAACACGTAACTGTCAAATTAAAAAATAACCACTTGTTTTTGTTTCAGGAAGCAGTAAAACAAAGTTGGACTAGCGTTTAGTTACTATAAGCGATTTTCACAATATTATAAATACTAACTTTTTATAAGCACTCATGAAATAACTAAGCGAAGCGTGTGCTTTTTTAATACAATAAATATTGTGATCATATTTGTCTTCATCTTCGTCCTAGCGTTTTCCCGGCCTAGTGCTGGGGTCCGCTTTCCTACTTAATCTTCTCCACTTTGCCCGGTCTTCGGCATCCTACGAATAAGGAATTCGTAGCGTCCAGCCAGCGCTTTTTAGGCCTACCACGTGATCTAGGGCCCTGGACAGTGAGGTCGAGGCATCTTTGAGGCATCTTTGAACAAGTCGTGATCATATTTGTAATGTTTTTTTTAGTCATAGACCAAGACAGAAAAATACCAATGGCTTATGATTTTTTTTAAACGGACCTAAACGCTATTTCTACCAAAGTGGTAATACATCGTGTTAACCTAAAAAACCGCAAAACCTGAACAACTTATGTTCCACAACTTTCAAATTCGCAAAAAAGTTTCATACAAACTGATCAGCTGATTGAGTCAATTTGTATGAAAGTTCAAGAACTTTTTTTGCGAACTTGAAAAATTTGTGGAACAAGTTGTTAGTTTTGTGGACTGACCTGCCTACCACCCAAGAGGTTTTGTGTTATTTTGCTATCACGTTGTACAGTCAGCTGACGAATTAGCTGACCCACCGGGGGGGACCCCGCTCGAAACCGATGAGATTTTCTCAGGTGATTATTTATATTTTTTACATAACATTTTATATATACTCGTACAGTTTTTTAACCTGCACAATAGGGGATCGGACTGTTCACCACATTTTATGAATTTACCATATTTTAATAATTATTTTTATAATATAGATTAGTAGCAGACGATTCGCGAAGAAAAAAACAGAATCGGTCGAAAAACGAAATTAAAGTGATTTTTTAAAGTTTCAATATGTCTGTCTCTTTCAAAAACGATTTTTTGTATGGAGATTATATGGCGTTACTAACAAATGACGTCACAAGTGGGTATGTGCCTCTCTGTCTAATCTTGAATTTCAAACCCCAATAACTAGGTAAATTTTAAAGATAGAGCAAAAATTATTTTAGTGTTCGATAGCAGAAACTAAGAAGTTTGGATTTATAAAATAAAAAATGTCCGTTTGATCCCCTATTATACGAAATTTCATGGTAAAGCAAAAACAAGAAAACTTCATCGGTTTCGAGGGGGGGGGGGGGGGTCAGCTAATTCGTCAGCTGACTGTACCTATATAGCGGGCGCGGACTTGAACTTGGGGTTCGTCAATTGTTTTATATTTCGTATGCACTATTGTTGTTCGTTGATGCCGCCATATAACCAACGAATTGTAACCGTCTAACAAAGCCTGCTAAAAATGCCTAAAACATGGCACCTAATTAATTTTGACAGACGACGACGACGACAGACAGGCAGATGATATCGCTGCTGTACATTGAAGCTTACTTTCGACGTTCTTACAAACAGAGTCATATAAAACATCATTGTACCGCGTATTCAAATGTCGTATGGTATAGTTTTGCTTCTTTGGTATTCATTTGGTGGCGTCAAGTTTGAAGCGTAGTTACTCTTCTAGACTATAGATAATTCGTTGCATATAACCTATTAAAAGCAGAAAAATATATTCGTGAAGAGAGTATTTTGCTATTGTGTATGTGTATTTTTCGAGGATAGTGACAAAACGCTGAAGGTTTACGGTAAGCTCTGTTTAGGAAGCTTTACCGACGTTACCAGTGCCTGGAGTAAATCGCAGCTTACTCGTCGAGGTCTCCTCTCATACACCACATGAAGAAGGCCCTCATTTAAAAATGTCATGACAATTCTTTTAGAAAGCAAAAAAAAAATGATTGTACAGCAAAACATATGTTTAGTTTAAAATTAAAGGCCCCCATACCGACGCCGAATCTGCTTCTAAAACACGGATCAAAATAAAATTGGCCTAAATTACGAGGTAAGGACCCAACGATTAATCTAAAGACCGGTCGAATTAGTAAGCTTTTGATAAAGGGAACCAATGAGTTAAGGATGTCAAGGTATTGTTCATCGAAGTATCGCCAATCAATAAGAAATCAAGAATAGTATGGAACCTCAAGCATGCAGCGCTGGTTTATCGCTGCTGAAATAGTTATAGATTATTATTGTTACAGATTAAATTTGTTAACGAAATATCAAATAATTATAAAGCGAAGAATGAAAAATTCAGGCAGGTTCAGAGTGCAGGTTCGAGTCCTATCCAAGATCGACAAAATTTTTCGCTTTATAATAATTAGATACTAGCTTTCCGCCCGCGGTTTCACCCGCGTTAAATGAGTTTTCCCGTAAGAATGAAGTGTTTACCGCGGTAAAAAGTAGCCTATCTCTTATTCCAGGACCTAACCTATATGTGTGCCAAGTTTCATCTCGATCCGTTTAGTGGTTCAAGCGTGATTCGGCAACAAACATTCAAACTTTCGCATTTATAATATTAGTAGGATTTTGCTGAAATAGTTGCTAGGATAAGCAACCTTCGACAGAAATTATTCCTCGTCTGATTCAGATTTCAGCTAGAAATTGTGTACCGTTTTACAAAAAACATTGTTCTCCACCTTGTTGACCAACCTAAGATGACATAAACACGCTCGAATGGGTCCTTCAAAATTGAAATCCAAACACTTGACAGTCATGAAACGATGTATATTTCTAGGTAGTGTTAAAAATACTAAAATACAATTTAAACTCGATAAATTACAATTTATTTTCACATTAGCTGATCAGACACTTCCGTGCAAAAGTTACCGCCAACCGCCATGACAGTTATCGAAACTAGGGAGGGGAATTGAGGGGATGCGCGAGTCGATTGTGTAGAGCTAGTGCCGCGCCGCCTCCGTCTTGGAATCGATTATCTACTTATCAGTACATAAGGCCTCTTTTCTTTTACATCGTCCTCACCTACCATAACTTTCCTGCCAATTCGTAGAGACTACGGAAGTTAAAATTAAATACATAAAAAAAAAACTTTTTCGGAATACAGAAAACGAGAGCCAACCTTTTTCAAGATCCCTTGATCCGGTTGTTCCGCGAATCCTACCCGACCGCAATATCGATTTGAAATATTGCCACCGAATATGGAAAATATATCACACGGAATACTGAATAAAGCTGCTAAGTTGTGCGTTATTCGTGCCTAAAGTATTTCTCATACGTTCTCACATAAATCACTTTAACAATTTTCAATATTGGAAATGAAGCAAGTGGATCTTTCGTACGCGATTTTAATTTGACTTGACGCTCAAGAAGACAACTGCCGTAAATACAATTTTTGACGAAATTAATTAATTATTTTAAAAAGGCGCCTTCGGTGTAAGAACTAATAACAATTGTAATAGGTAAGTATTAAATTTATTAACACATACAAAAATATTTTGTTACAACGTAGTACAAAGACTTCTGGCTTCAAAGCGAGGAGATTTTTTCGCTATGTTGAGATTCACATTGTTTTTGCCATTGCCTTGAGATTGTTTTCGTTGAGCTTCTCAGTGTTTTTGTGTGTGTGAGGTGGAAGTGTATATAAGTTTTTTTTGTATGCGTCATGTTGAAGAGTATATAAAGCTTATCAACGAAGAAAACATTTTAAAATTATTCGCAATATTTGTTTAAAAATTCTAAACTACGCGTACGACATTATGGAATCCTCCTTGCACTTATCTACTGGCACACTCCAACTAAGCCAACCTTTTTTTTCTTTTTGGCAAAGGAAAATGTAAACAAAGAAACAGTCCGTCCGTCAATCCTTTCCCTTACCTTTCCCGTAACAATACCCAAATTATTTGGTGCAAGCGCCATTTGTGAATAAAAGCCGCAGAAAGGGTCGCGTCTCTAGGAATGATAACGTCATCGTCAGTCGGCTTTAAAACGTTTTTTTTTAATGTCCTGGGACGGAGAGCAGACCAGATAAAGGAGACGAGGCAGGGCCGCAATACGATTTCGTTGGAGTCAATATATTCTTCTTCTTCAGTTTTTCTGGTCCATATAGGCCTATAATGTGCTAAAACGTGTGGAACGCATTTGCTCTATGTTCCATTTTATCGACAACGGTGACAGACTCTAGTGGTTTTTAACCGACTTCAAAAAAGGAGGAGGTTCTCAATTCGTCTGTATTTTTTTTTTTTTTTTTTAACCGAATTGTTAACCGATTTTAATAATTCTTTTTTCATTCGATAGGATTTACTCTCGAGGTGGTCCCATATTAATTTCGTCAAGATCTGATGGTGGAACATGAGGTAAAACTTGGAAATTCCTCAACGGAATGTAGCATTCGCGTCGTGATTCGTCTATTCTTTTAGTCATATCTCAGTCAGTTTTCAACCGATTTTGATGATTCTTTTTTCATACGATAGAACGTGCTTTAGGGATAGATCCATACCAATTTTGTTAAAATCTGATGATGGAATAAGAGATAAAAGCGGAAACTCCTCAACCAGTGATAGCAACATGCATCGCGCGCGATACTGTTTGTGGTGGAATGTTGCTAGGCAACGAAATAAATTTGTTTTGTCAGTTTGCTGGAAATCTACGTTTCCCTTGTTCCATTTATTCGATTTTATCACATTATTGGCGACCGTGACAGGACAAGAACCTGCAATCTTCGAATATTGTATTGGAAATCACAAATAATTTAGCTTCTATGGCCGAGTGGTCGAGTGTTTTAATCTTTTTACGGAGGTTTCGGGTTTGAATCCCGGTGAAGACACTCTTAAACGAAAATGTCCTTATGAGACTTTCTCCAGTTTAGTTGGGACATTGCTGCCTGAATCACCCGATTGTCTGAAAAGAAAGATTATTCCGTGTTTCGGAAGGCACGTTAAGCCGTGTGTCTCGGCTCTAATATCTACAGAAGGCGTCGTTACTCGAGCTAAGTCAGTGGGTTTTGACAAGGGCCCAGTACTATATTAATTGTGTAACAGGGTGTGTGAGGTTGGTTGTCGACCTTACAATCCACAATATGAAGAAAAAGAAGAAGACAGCCTACGTTCACTATCTGTAATCAACTAACGATAGACTTTCAAGATACCATCTCAAACCTGAAACTCCTTACGAATAGCCCAAGTATCGGGGTAAACTGTAAGCTTAAGGGAAGAATCGTGCTCGTCCATACAAAAAGAGAAAACGTTTTTCCACTTCTATATATATTTTCCAATCTCCATGATTTTTTAGTATGTTATTGACACAATGAATGACTAGGTTTATAGTTTTTGCTTTTTTCAAAATTCGCAATAGATTCAAACTTATATAGGCACCTCAAGTAACGTAATTTTTTTGATTAAAACTGTGTCAAAGTGATTTGTTGAAATTTTGTAATTGGAAACCGTTTTCTCCCGTAGTGGGAATTTCATCAAGAAAAGTATCTGGGTGAATTGCCCAAGCTTAAAAAAATCACGGCGGAGCTGAGAACGGTAGTGCAATGTCTTTCTATATGGTTGATTATATTTTTTCTGGGCAGAATACATAGCCC
Organism: Carpatolechia fugitivella; assembly: GCA_951230895.1. Classification (NCBI taxonomy): domain Eukaryota; kingdom Metazoa; phylum Arthropoda; class Insecta; order Lepidoptera; family Gelechiidae; genus Carpatolechia; species Carpatolechia fugitivella. The sequence goes on from OX579658.1 coordinate 4,094,061, forward strand.
TCTACTTGTGCAATAAATTTTATTAAGGTACGAACCCTATTACATATATAAAAAAAATATTGAAGTGCCATTTTATCATGTCGGTGACTTGTCCTGGACCTATCTCTGCTCATATAATGCCTTGTATCGGAAATGTTACTTATTAAATCAATTCAGATGTACTTAAAATATATTAATAGATAACTAAGCCATCAATGGAAATCATTTCTAATTGTTTAATTACGTAAGAATAAATTTGACAGGCAATCAATTTTTGTCCGGAGAAAAGTATTCATTCCAGTGGGGAGTTATATTTGGTAAGATACCTCCATTAGCATTGAATCTGTGTGCCCCCCTTACCCTGCGCCACCTTCGACCAGTCCCGCTCGAGAGCTCGGCGTGAACACACCGGTCACAACGTGTCGTGGTTTCCCGCCAAAAAGGTAAGTTCATCATTTCAGTGGTATAGGAGACAAAAATATTTTAATTTCGGTAGCCGTTATAACTCGTGTTATATTCATTCGATTTCTTCCTTAATTCGTATTTTGCTTTCTCTTTAAGTATTCTTTTATTTAACCAGTATTATATAAAATACAGATTTTATTTCGGAGTTTATATGCAATTAACTTAAAATTTTATCATCTCAGTGTTATCATTTCAGAGGATTCGGTGGACTTTAATGCCGGTAACAGTCCATGGAAATTAAATATGTCACCGAAATGAAAACAACCATAAGTCTTAGAGTTCCTTGTGTGAAATATTGAGTCAAAGGGTTATAATTTTATTTTTGTTTACGTTTCTATTTATGTTATGGCTAATGGCCAAATAATTAAGAATGTGGAAAGAATGTTTATCCTACTTATTAGATGGCATCTTAGAAATTATTTTAGAATTTTATACAATCAAAATTTATTTCATAACTTATTTAAGTTTTTATTTTTATTTTATTCCGCTTTAGTCAACTACAGAATAAGCAAACGTTATATATTTAAGAAAGAAAGACGTTTGATATGGATAAAAAGACAGTCCTAACACAGACTGAACCCTGATTACGCTATACAACTTTCCTTGGCCGTATCATTTAAGTGGGCTAAATTAATTACGGTGTACAGTTATATCATCTCGGTGGACTAATTATCACAACGGTGCACACTTTTATCATTTCGGTTGACACTTTTCATTTCAGTAGCCTAAAAAAAATTCAACCTTAAATATCTCAGTAAGTTTTTATAATATTCGATGCCCATTCACACACACGAAATAAAATAGAATAAAGTTTTATTTGTCATCGGAACTGCGTAGAAAAACATTAAAATAAAAAATCTCACCGAAATGATAAAAAAATATCGCTTGTTCACCCATCTATTGTCGGCGAGCTGGAACGCTCTCGCTCTCTCTCTCCTGGGGGTATGAGCGCACGAGCGATAGCAAATGTTTTCTTAAATACCTATTTCGTTGGGATCGCGAAGCTATTCTTTCCTCTTAGCATTGCCAGTTTAGTGGCCAGCTGGACTACCAAATGACCTCTTACTTCGTAGCCTCTTTACCCAGTTTAACTTATGTTATTTTAGAAACTATTATATAAACAACTAAACGCGGTTGCAAAGCTCGAAAGACGCAGTCTAAACTAAGCAAATACCAAAAATATAATATCTTTGTACTGAAACTGTTAAATAACAAAACCTAGCTTTGGCTAATGAAGAAAAATAATAGAAAATGTGTCGCGGTTAGGATTAATTACTTACATAAAATATATTAAATAAAACACTGAAAATCATAAAATAAAAATAATTTTAACAAAAAAATAGAAACCTCCTTCAAATTGCCTTATATGGTTATCTCCACTAAAAAGTAACAAATAAAATAACATTCCAGATGGAACATGAAAAAAAATATTGCCAATATCCACAATTAAGTAGATAGATAGTGTATTAAGTAAATATTTAGAATTTTGTACAGCCTTTTGGAGTCGGTGCCAGCCAAAAAATCGTCGATTAGTCGTGGGCAACTGTTTTAAGTCGTCGTCGTCGTTAAGTCAGTACATATTTCTATATGACTATCAATAAAATTATTTGATAGTCTATAGCGTCCACTACACTACTCGCGAAGTTGATCGAAGTAAGCCGAGGACGAGAGTATAGAGAGGCACTTCGTGCAACTTTGGGCTTCACTTTTACACCAATTTGACACTTCGTGAGACTTCGTCGAAGAACTTCGGACGAGAGTGTAGTGGGCGCTTATGATATAAATGTTTTGTTGTGCTGCGCGGGATGCAATGCCGCACCCGACCAAACGCAGGGATAACGACAGGAGCGACTACCAAGAAAGTCCGGGTAGGTTTCATTCGATAAATAATTAATACTCGTAGTTTCGTCATCTTCAATTTTTGGCTGGCACCGACTCCAAAAGGCAGTACAAAATTCTAAATATTTACTTAATACACTATCTATCTACTTAATTGTGGATATTGGCAATATTTTTTTTCATGTTCCATCTGGAATGTTATTTTATTTGTTACTTTTTAGTGGAGATAACCATATAAGGCAATTTGAAGGAGGTTTCTATTTTTTTGTTAAAATTATTTTTTTCCTTATATTTTTAGTCGTCTGTAATGCATTTTTCGCAAATTATTGCTCAACTATCAGTTTCCCGCCTTTTTCGTCAGATCGATCAGTGGTTGAGTTACTTGCTCACATAAGTAATAGATGTTTGGACAAAACAGTAAATACGAGTACTTACTACTTACCTACTCGAAAAGCGACCGCCTAACCTAATACCGCGACAAAAGATGTAAAAAATTTAATCTTATCTAAATGTGGCCCTGGAAGGTTTTGTTGCGAAAAACTCGCTCGAAAGATTTCAAAAGAAAAATAAAAAAGATGTAGTATTACTGTTTTGGAGTTTTGAGGTTTCAAGGATTAAGAACAAAGATGTTTGCGGGTATGAATATTCTAAATGTAAAAGTTATTCATCAGCTGCCTATTTATGAAGAGCAAGACCAATCTTTTACCGTGGTAATATGTTGGAAAACCAGAACTAGTCTTAAACAGGTACCTATCTACCTATATATTTAAATTTGTATAATATTTTTTCTTACAAAAGCGACAACAATTTACTATAAGTATATTATAATTTTATAAAGTGTTATAGTGGATAAAGTTGCCTAATAATATTTTAACAAGAAAACGCTTTCGGTCCAACTTTTTATACCTTTTATAAGGCAAATGTACACGATCTGTCATGCGTGAATATCTACAGAAAAGGGTAGATTTTGTATATTTAGAGCAGCAAGCCTGTCAATATTAATATACTTATTCGAGGCTAAATCGCAAATAGTGAAAATATGACATAAGAAATAAGTAGGTACGAGACGGTATTAACTGCTTTCGAGGTCAAAGAATTCACAAATGTAAGTTATAATTATAATAAAATATCAGACAACAGGTACGTGTACTCTTCACCCCTACTCTTCCCGTGGGTGTCGTAAGAGGCGACTTAGGGACTACACATTGAACAGGGAACGAGCAGCAGCGCTCTCTGATACAGTAACCTTTTAATCTGCGATCTCCAACCCGCCTGCCAAGCGTGGAAATTATGGCTAAACCCTCCACTTAAGTGGAGGAGGCTCATAGTCAAGCAGTGGACTGTGACGGGCCGTTAATGAGGTACGTGTATCTTGAAATAACAGAAAAATAATAGTACCATGTTTGCACTATTCTATCATATGTTATTAACAACTTACTGCGCTGAAGAGTTGCGAGTAGAAGAAGCAGATGAGCGACATTGGAATGGCGTAGCTCCAGGCGAAGATGCACGCCACGAAGACCTTCGTATCCTGGTCGTCGGTGAAGTAGTCGAACGAACACGTCGTCAGGAAGCCCTCTGTACGGAAAAGAACATTTTATTTTATACGGTGACGACTGCAATGATTGATTGATTGATTGGCACTTCAGCTAGTAGAAAAACTAATGAACGCCAAATTGAAAGGTTTTACATTGAGTTTGAAACATATTTTGGTATAAACAAGCGTACACGTAAACAAGGCTCGAGCCCCTCGGTGGGGAAGTTTATGAGTTGTCGATGATTACACGTAAAGAGAAGCTGTTGAACTTTTTTTGGGTCCGAATCTTTTTTCGATTGTGACATGGAACACTGAAGTCAGAAAGCGTTTTTTCTGGGGAACAAGATCTTTTGCAATGGAAGGGAAAATGCCTAGAGATACCTACCCACGAAAATTCGATTTCGATTCTGTAGATTTGGTCAACCCTAAAAATCATATCAGTGTGGTTTTAGATCTTTTTCTACTAATATAGAACGTATGTAGATATACTGACAATGCAATTTTGTTTTTTAACTGTGTAGGTGTTATCCAGTAATATTAATTCAACAGTAGCGCTAGATATAGGAATGAATATGATAAAATTTAAATAGATTCTTCATTGAATAAGATCGATGGATAAGAAAAACAACGACGAATAAGATATACATATTTTTCATGCTTTCGTATTGAATAAACAGACAATATCGCATAAGAAAAATAGAAATAGGTTGTGAATGAATTGAGAAAATTAAACGTGAATTGATCTATCTGTTTTATTAATGGCGTTGACATTATCATTGTCATCCCAAAAAATGTAACCTATCTCTAGATCTAATTAAATTACTAATACTGATTATATTGCTGTGTTTGGGTCGCACTTGTAAGATAAATTGGTACTGCAACAGTAAGGCCCGGTTTCCACCAAAGCGGAGAGGAGAGGAGATGTGTTTGAATAACCAAGCAGATTTCGTTATTTCCACATCTCCTCTCCGCTTAGCTTCAGTGGAAATGGATCAAGTGGAGCGGAGAGGAGATGTCTAATTTTTCTATAGCAAGCGGGGCGCGGCCGAGCCAAGATGTGTGTAGCTGGGCGGCGAGCGGCGCGCGGGGCGGCGCAACGGCGCCCGCGCTCCCACTCCCCGCCCTGCTGTCTTCTGCCCGCGCTTCGCCGCTACGCACAGCTCACATCTCCTCTCCGCTTTGGTGGAAATAGCCTGCCAGCTTTGCAGCACATCTCAACATATCTCCTCTCCTCTCCGCTTTGGTGGAACCGGGCCTAATGCTAAGCAATGCTGTTGCCGGTGAAGTTAGCAACGGATATTCAGGAATGTGAATTGACGCTGTAAGTATAATCCCAGTCCCGACCAACGAGCTACTTTTTTATGATCTTAGTAAAATTAAACTAAACAGTTTGTTGTTTGGCATTAGGATTTTCGCACTTTGTTCTTTGTAATTGCGATTGTATGTCCATGATATGGATATAAAAAATGATTAGGGGAAGTACACATTTATCGCGTTTGAAGACTTTCTAAGAAAAGGCCTTCATTACGTGTATCATGTTTAAATCTGTATCCTTATCGCTCTTTTTGCTGTTAAGTTAAATAATGATGTTTTTTTAACAAAAAAATGTTTTTAACCCAACAAGGTTGAAAACCCGAGACAGGTTTTCGTAACGCTCAAGAAAGTTCGTTAAGCGTCGAAGCGAGATGAGCAACTTTAGCATTTTTAGTGCTCCCGAGAGTGCGGTTTTACAAAGGAACTCTCCTGCTTGCATCTTGAATCTAATTCACTTGCAAATTGCAAATCGAGTTGGATACACTTTTGTTTAAAATAAACTTCGTGATTGTGTCTTTAGAAATGTGATTGGTATTAAAAACCGTCTGAAGACTGAAACTTGCACTATTCTCTAAGTTGAAAGATATTTTTAGTTACTGAAAAATACGTGGACAAACATCCACGTAGACTAACTAGCGTGTATTAATATTGTGGAATCCCATTGATATAACATATAGGTAGATATGTATCGAATTGATGTATATTGGCGACGGAAATGCCTCATAATCTTTTACCAGCAAAGTCTAGAAAAATATATGATAAATGCTATGAAGATTTTATGGAATGGAAATGCAAAAAAAGGTACTTCGTTTTTGTTCAACACCAATGTATGAGAGTAGATAAAGTAGTGTATGAAACTGCACATAACTAGGTATTAAAACACTCGTGTGCATCTATCTATCTATCTATCTATCTACGGCTCGGTTTTTAAACAGACACTCGTGTTTTAATACCCCTCATTATGCAAAAGTTTCATAAACTACTATTTTTATAGTACAGGAAAAAATAAATAAATCAAGACCTAACACCCATATGTTTTCTCTATTCTGCTTGATACTGTAAAGTGAGCCTTAACACTGTCTCGTTGATTGGTCATCTTTCACCTTATTACCGAGAACAAGTGCGGCGGATGTAGACGCTTTGTCACTCAATTCATCAGTTTCGCATTCATCCCAATGAGCGAATCAACCGAGTTGCATACTTGTTTAGAGTTCATTTGCCTGCACTGAACTATCAAAGTCAAAGTCATCATTGTGGTTATTACAAAAATAATTTAAGAATTGGCAGCTAGCTAACGAGTGTAATGTTCTGTGGAGAAGAACCTGCTGAAAAAACTCCACAGGGCTTGCATTATTTCCTTTTTTATTCTCAATATATTTCAATCAATCAATCAATCAGCCTATTGCAGACATTGCAGTCCACTGCTGGACGTAGGCCTCCCCAAGGGTACGCCAAAGAGCACGATCACCCGCTTTCCTCATCCAGCCACCACCAGCAATAGTTAAATTCTGTAATAAGAATTTAATTTATATAAGTTAAATTAAAATTAATTTTACCTTAGGGTTTTAAGGAAACAAACTGAATAAAATTAGTGAATATTATCCTCTATTAGTTTAAATTACAACAATAATTTAGAAAAGTAACACTATTTCTAAATGTTTATTTTATAGTGTATTCATACTTTCTGATTCACAAGGTTTTGACGCAAACGGAACAATTCGTATTTCTATTGATTACTAGCGGTCTGCCCGCTGGCGTTGTTTAAGATTTTCCCGTGGAAATAAGATTTTTTCCCGTAAAAAGTATTTCAGGGTACAAACCATCTCTATTCCAAATTTCATTCCAATCCGTTCAGTAGTTTTTGCGTGAAAGAGTAACAAACATCCATCCATACTATTAAATATTAGGATTGGTATGATAGGTATGACATGGTATGACTCGGTTTTCCTAAACAAGTTTAATTCGTCATCAAAAATCAAGAATAGAAATGAAAATTCCAGGACCGATATCATCAAAATTATGGTCCTTTTACTCGTATTTCCAAATATCACAAATTTTGATGATATCGGTATTAGAGGTGCGGATAGTCTAGTTGTATTGGTGATGTATCTAGTTGTAAGTTGTATTGGTCCGTTGATCTATCTCTGCATGAAAAAAATAACAACTAATATATTATACTTACAATATTGCACATACGGAAAAATAAGTATACAAAACATCGAAGCAAAGTGTACAGATAGGCAACTTGATTGCTATGCGTGCGAGTGGTAATACGGTAGTGCTGTGCTAGCCACCAAAAAAATGTAATGACGAAACTAAGAGATGTAACATCCAAAAGTTAATAAACTGTTTCATTCATTCGTTCATTGTTCTGAATTGCATATGAATTATTGAACCTCGGCAAATTGGGTGAATTTCACTGTCAAATCATGCGCGTCGATGCCATTGTCTCCTCGAGGCTGCTCGGATATAGATGAGTAATCGAATCGGCGACAGCTAATATAATTCATTGCTTGTATTACCTGTCGTCATAAACGTCGCTATGAAGTTTAATGACCGAAGTATTGATGGTTATTTTGATTGCAGTATATTTTTCTGTCATGTATTAAGCGCGTGTGCATATATATGTATAACTACTATAATATTTTGAATCAGTGCCCGTCAGTCAGGTAATACAAAAATATTGGACAAGGATTCTTTATTTCATCAAATAAAAAAAAAACTTAGATAATTAAACCGCATTAAAGTTGGAGATTGGGGGCTACTACGTCACAGCTTGGTACAAAATAGACCCAAACGTGACGTCATACGCTTTTTCGCCGTAAGTTTATGATTACGTGAAAAAAGAAAAAATACGTGTCCAATAGGACTTTTTAATAATCTACCTGATAGATAAAGAAATAAAAAGTATCATCATCCGTTTTGGAGTTAAGATTCTAACAGAAAAGGGTCTGATCTGATCAACCCATAGCCAGATGGGTATATGAGATTGTAAAAGCTCAGGTTCAATACAGTAACGTAACAGAAGCGTAAAGGTTGACATGAAAAAGAGGAGCCTTACAGCGAGTATCAAAAAAACAAACTCAACTTAACAGAAAATCACGCTAAAAGAAAAAGAATAAATGACAAATCAGTTTGATATCCACTGGCCATTATATCAGCAATTAGGCCAGCATGATTAATCGACGTCCGGTCTCATTTGATCGCTTACGGTCATAGCCGTCTCTGTGAGCGATATTGATGGATCTTATTACTTTTATTTCATTCGTACTTAAGGTAGTAGCAATTGCTCGGTAAGCGATTGTAATATTAATATTAATCTACACGTTATTATTTAAAAAACTCTACTAAAAAATATAAATGAATCACAATCAATTGATTGTTTTCCTAACACTTCATCTTGTATTTACTTGTAGATCACATGAGACGTTTAAATAATATTCTGAGATTCTACATCCTCTGAGAAAATCTCATTTCATTAAAATATACTTCTTAGAAGTCTGACTATAAATAAATCGATCATTTCACTTTTAAGATAAGATAAGATAAATTTTATTTAAATATAAATTTAACCTAGAAACAGTAAAGACTTAAATCTAAAACATGACATGGTCAACTATAAACAATGAAATCAGCAATTCTTATTACTATGCAGAATTTAAAAAAGTATAGGTATATTAATTATGCTAAGTATAATTTGAGAGAAATCTAAACTAAGTAAAACTTGTATCTTAGATATCGATCAGGTAATGATTTAAATAAAATAGCAATATAATTTAAGCAATATAATCGCTAGCGGGTATTAAATCATCATCATTTCAGCCTGTTAAAGTCCACCGCTGAACATAGGCCTCTCCAATCGCACTCCAGCGCGACCGGTCCGTAGCCACGTGCATCCAACGAGACCCATTAAATAAATAAGGTATTAAATAAATAAGAAGAATTTCAACTCATGACATTTATAAATAGGTATTTTATGCTCCCCTCCGTCTTTAAATAAAATATTTGAAACCAATTCATCATGCTTTAATAGCCTATTCATAAAATTTACAACCTCCGTAGAATATTATGATAAATTTCTTATGATTAAAGAGTTAAGAGTTTAAAAGACTTTAAAACGGATTTGAGCGTCTGGTAAGAAGATGAAGTTTTGTTAGTAAAAGTTGTAGTGTAATTTGTAGTTCGAGCACCCTCGTCTAGTTTGGCAAGAAATAATATTTTATGTTTTATTTGAGGCATCGGATGATAAACTGTAGTAAGTATCAAGTAACTAAATATATACTCCCCGGCACAACTAACCGTCCACCCTTCATTTCAGGGAATACTCCTAAATATATACTCCCCGGCACAACTAACCGCCCACCCTTCATTTCAGGGAATACTCCTAAATATATACTCCCCGGCACAACTAACCGCCCACCCTTCATTTCAGGGAATACTCGTAAATATATACTCCCCGGCACAACTAACCGCCCACCCTTCATTTCAGGGAATACTCCTAAATATATACTCCCCGGCACAACTAACCGCCCACCCTTCATTTCAGGGAATACTCCTAAATATATACTCCCCGGCACAACTAACCGCCCTCCCTTCATTTCAGGGAATACTCCTAAATATATACTCCCCGGCACAACTAACCGCCCACCCTTCATTTCAGGGAATACTCCTAAATATATACTCCCCGGCACAACTAACCGCCCCCCCTTCATTTCAGGGAATACTCCTAAATATATACTCCCCGGCACAACTAACCGCCCACCCTTCATTTCAGGGAATACTCCTAAATATATACTCCCCGGCACAACTAACCGCCCACCCTTTATTTCAGGGAATACTCCTAAATATATACTCCCCGGCACAACTAACCGCCCACCCTTCATTTCAGGGAATACTCCTAAATATATACTCCCCGGCACAACTAACCGCCCACCCTTCATTTCAGGGAATACTCCTAAATATATACTCCCCGGCACAACTAACCGCCCACCCTTCATTTCAGGGAATACTCGTAAATATATACTCCCCGGCACAACTAACCGCCCACCCTTCATTTCAGGGAATACTCCTAAATATATACTCCCCGGCACAACTAACCGCCCACCCTTCATTTCAGGGAATACTCCTAAATATATACTCCCCGGCACAACTAACCGCCCTCCCTTCATTTCAGGGAATACTCCTAAATATATACTCCCCGGCACAACTAACCGCCCACCCTTCATTTCAGGGAATACTCCTAAATATATACTCCCCGGCACAACTAACCGCCCACCCTTCATTTCAGGGAATACTCCTAAATATATACTCCCCGGCACAACTAACCGCCCACCCTTCATTTCAGGGAATACTCCTAAATATATACTCCCCGGCACAACTAACCGCCCACCCTTCATTTCAGGGAATACTCGTAAATATATACTCCCCGGCACAACTAACCGCCCACCCTTCATTTCAGGGAATACTCCTAAATATATACTCCCCGGCACAACTAACCGCCCACCCTTCATTTCAGGGAATACTCCTAAATATATACTCCCCGGCACAACTAACCGCCCTCCCTTCATTTCAGGGAATACTCCTAAATATATACTCCCCGGCACAACTAATCGCCCACCCTTCATTTCAGGGAATACTCCTAAATATATACTCCCCGGCACAACTAACCGCCCACCCTTCATTTCAGGGAATACTCCTAAATATATACTCCCCGGCACAACTAACCGCCCACCCTTCATTTCAGGGAATACTCCTAAATATATACTCCCCGGCACAACTAACCGCCCACCCTTCATTTCAGGGAATACTCCTAAATATATACTCCCCGGCACAACTAACCGCCCACCCTTTATTTCAGGGAATACTCCTAAATATATATTCCCCGGCACAACTAACCGCCCACCCTTCATTTCAGGGAATACTCCTAAATATATACTCCCCAGCACAACTAACCGCCCACCCTTCATTTCAGGGAATACTCCTAAATATATACTCCCCGGCACAACTAACCGCCCACCCTTCATTTCAGGGAATACTCCTAAATATATACTCCCCGGCACAACTAACCGCCCACCCTTCATTTCAGGGAATACTCCTAAATATATACTCCCCGGCACAACTTACCGCCCACCCTTCATTTCAGGGAATACTCCTAAATATATACTCCCCGGCACAACTAACCGCCCACCCTTCATTTCAGGGAATACTCGTAAATATATACTCCCCGGCACATTAACTAACCGCCCACCCTTCATTTCAGGGAATACTCCTAAATATATACTCCCCGGCACAACTAACCGCCCACCCTTCATTTCAGGGAATACTCGTAAATATATACTCCCCGGCACATTAACTAACCGCCCACCCTTCATTTCAGGGAATACTCGTAAATATATACTCCCCGGCACAACTAACCGCCCACCCTTCATTTCAGGGAATACTCGTGACTCTTTATAATTCTATTAGTTACAGCTGATGTTAGTTAAAAAGTAGTTAATTTAATGTTTTTTAAGTGTGTTTAATTTATCGTAAAATTATCAATAAATCAATTGTAATGTATAACAATGAGCGTAGTTTAAAATTAACCCGAAATACAAGGGTGGGCGGTTAGATGTGCCGGTGAGTATTTATGTTATTAGTGGTGGAAAGTGGTCATCGTCACCCATGGATTCATTCAATATTTTGTATAGTTCTAATTAGCAATTCGATAAGATATTAAATCAAGGTTTATAGCAGTGTGAATAGACTTTTAAATATTGATTGGTGCTACACTCTTCTAAAGATCTTGACAAAATCGTGGACCATCACCAAATTGCTTAGTCCATATCACGAGAACCATAAGCCATGCAGAGACGGTAGAGGAAAAAGCTTTTCGATTTTTATGGCAGGATATAATAATAACTCGAACGCTACAATAATTTCTGTCCTCAGAGCTCTAACAGTACCACTTCTGTGTGGCTTTTGTTAACAGACCTAATCGCTCTAAGTATAACAAAGGCCTAAGTAATCGCCCTAATTCAGGGTAGGCTTGAGCATCTCAATGGGGACGTATATGAACTGGTGATGATAACAAGCGAGGGCGAACTTAAAACTTCTGTGTGGCTAAGCCCTCCGACGACTGACTGGTCCTATCATTACGCCTGGAAATCCAACAAACCTGGTACATATCTGCCCCAAATCCTTAACGCTGGAAGCACGGTGAAAGGCGTAGCCCAGAACCAGGTGAACAGGATGAGCAGAGACGCTTGGACTTTGTTGATGCGGCCATCAAGCGGGCAGGATATCGTCCTGTAAGAAAAGGTTGATCAGAATAGAAACAAGGTGTCTGATTAGCTGATATATGAACAAAGGAAATCAGCCATTAATTTTATGAAATTATTAGGAAAGAATAGCCCGAATAAGAAGCAATGATTATCTTTTCAAATCACCGATATCGGTAATTATAAAAATGTTTAGAACTGAAACTTGCTGGCCAATAACAGGTAATAATGCAAATAACGAAATTCTCTCAATTAAGACAAAGATTTAATATTAATAATAAGAAGCCCTAAAATGAAGACGGTGAATTTTAAGTAAGATATAATAATTTAATAATAAAATTGATTTGAAGTAATAAAGTGTATTTAATTTCCGTCCGTCGTGGGTAAAAATAGGTAAAGTGACTAGAGGTCCGCCCGCGGCTACGCTCGCGTTGTGTAAGATTTTCCCGTGGTAATAAGAATTTTTCACGTAAAACCTTAAATATCCTGTGTGTTAATTCAGGTCATAAACTATCTTTATTCCTAAAATTCACATCCATTGAGCAATATTTTCACATTTATAATATTATCTAGCTGTCCGCCCGCGGCTACGCTCGCGTTATGTAAGATTTTCCCGCGGGAATAAGACTTTCCCGAAAAAGTGTTTAGGCCAGATCACATGCAGGTCACGTCGTCGCTGGTCAAGTATAATTTAGTTTTAAGTAGAATGAGAAGAGTGTCGGTGGTCTAGTGGCTAGGGACGCTGTCTTCCGTCCGGGAGACGCGAGTTCAATCCACGCTCTTACGGTGGAGGAAATCATCGTGATGAAACCTGCACACACCTGCGAAGACATTCAAAGGTTCTGTGTGAAGTCGATCAACCCGCACTGGGGCAGCGTGCTCGACTAAGGCCTATCACCCTAATTCAGAGTAGGTTTTAGCCCCTCGGTGGGGACGTATACGAGCTGTTGATGATGATGATGATGATGAGAAGAACATCTTGATACTAACTTGTATCTGTCAAACGCAATGACAGCATTGGTGATGGCTCCACCAATCCCTGACAAGGATCCCAATATCGCGTAGATGTCACAGCCGAGCTGATAGCCCACTAGCCGCTGGTAGAAAGAGTTGACGATCAACAGAGGCATCTCCAGCATCATCATCAAGTCGAAGATTGCTAAGTTGATGACGAACATGTTGCTTGCACTCCGTAGGGATTTTGATCTGGATGGTAAAATAAATAAAACTTTTATTAAAGACTAGCTGTACGCCCATGGCTACGCTCGCGTTATGTTAGATTTCCCCGTAAAAAGTATCCTATGTGTTAGTCCAGGGTACATACTATCTCCATTCCAAATTTCATCCAAATCCGTTTAGTAGTTAAGGCGTGAAAGCGGAACAAATATCCAAATATATTTTCACATTTATACCTATAAAACATTTCCATAAAAAATATTAGTGTGATGTGATAATTATTATTTAGTACTGATTTAAATAATTTTATTTTATTTTAAATATATAGTAATGTATATCAGCTGTCTGGTAACCATAATACAAGCTCTGCTTAGTTTGGTATCAGATGGCCATGTGTGAAGATGTCCCCACTTATTTATTTATTAACACGTTTGTGTGGCACTACTATAACTGTTGGTGCGATCGCGTGGACTGAAACATAGGATAAGTGCCGCACAGGACTATTGCTGGGATTGGGCCGTCCGGTTGAGGGTCGTCGAAAAGAAACACCAGTATTCTGTGCAGGATCGCTTCCTCGGTCCGCTGTACCACACTACACCGTTGAGGTACTATTTGCACTGCCGCTGCTACCGTTCCTCTTTCTGTTTTCCTCTTGAGGCTTCCGAACTGTTTACTGTACTGTGAACCACTGCTTAAAACACACTGTCTGTGCAGCGGCCAGTGCTCCGTATTTATACTCCTACCCGTTAGGGTAAGGGGAGGTGAAGGCGGAGTGAGCGGGGCGAGGGACCGATGTTTGTTTATTAAACAATAGTTGTTTACAACAAATGACAATGGGTTGTTTACCTATTATTTTCTAGAATTTTCTAGCTAACTATGACGAACGTAAACAACATCGAGTAACGTAAACAACATAAAAAACATCGGCTCTATACTATTCTTTACCGACTAGATTAAGCGAAAAGGTGGGTAAAGTTCGAGAATATAAAACTGTAAGCTGTTAAATATCTATAACTACTTAGGACACTAAAGTTCTTCCCTATAAACCTATAAAATACTATTCTAGCAGGAAAAACTAATCTGTTATACAACAGTGCCCTACTATCTACTTACTATAACTTAGCCTACGAGTTTAAATCAATAAACTTAATCTACAAAATCTATAAGGCTAAGTCTTATGCTAGCAGTTAATTAGAGGCCGTCCCGTACATTCTCCCGCCGTGCGTCGTCCGTCGCCTCGGTCGACGCATCCTTGTTCCGTGGAAGGGACGCCTCTTCTGTTGATTGTAGCACGACGAGCTTCTTGGTCGGTCTGCGTAGAATGCCTCCTTTGGTCTTCACGTCTGCTGTTCTGACGATCCCATCTGTGCCAGGGTAGGTTGCGACGATCAGTCCGCGTGGCCATGTATTACGCGGCAGAGTGTTGTCGGCGATTAGGACGACGTCTCCGATGCGAAGTGCTGGTCCCTTGCTTCGAGGCTCCCGCCGGTGTTGAAGTTCGGGAAGGTATTCACGAATCCACCGGGACCAGAAGATGTCAGCGAGACGTTGAGATGCTCTCCAGTGTGTTCGTCCTATCAGGTCAGAGTCGTCGAACGTCCCTGGTGTTACTACTCGAACAGATCCGCCCAGCAGGAAGTGATTCGGTGTTATTGCCTCTGGATCGTTTGGGTCTGTCGATACGTGGGTGAGTGGTCGACTGTTGACTGTATATTCGACTTCAGCGAGTAGTGTGTTGAGGACCTCTTCTGTCGGGTTTGTTTCTTTCAAAGCGACGTAGAGTGCATTCTTGACGCTCCGTACTAGGCGTTCCCAGGCCCCGCCCATAAATGGTGCTGCAGGGGGTATAAAACGCCAGCTGATCTTCTTGTTCGTCGCCTCTTGTTCTGTTGCTTGATCGATTGCTCGGCGTAGTTCCTTGTCCGCGCCTTGTAGATTTGTTCCGTTGTCGGACCATATCTCTGTTGGGCAGCCGCGGCGCGCTATCATTCGACGAAGCGCCATGATGGCTGAATCTGTTGTGAGTGAGGCGGCGATCTCCAAGTGGACGGCTCGCGTGGTCAGGCAAGTGAATAGTGCGACGTATCTTTTCTGTTTACTCCGGCCCACAGTGACTGTGAGAGGACCGAAGTAGTCCAACCCAGTATAGGTGAAGGGGCGCTGATGGTGTGCTAGGCGCGCCAGCGGATGGTTCCCTGTCGATGGTTGAGGCGGAGCTGTCTTCCTCAGTTGACATGGCAGGCATCTGTGGATCACCATGCGTGCTGTTGGCCGCAGTCGAAGTATCCAATAATGCTGGCGGCATTCGTTGATTGTCGTCTCGACATTGGCGTGGTGCAGCTGCCTATGTGTGAAGTCGATGTAAAGCTTTGCCGTCGTATGGTTTCCGTCGATAATCGCTGGGGTCTTCACCTCTTCCTGGATGCCAGTTGTCGCGGCGATACGGGAGACGATCTTGATGACGCCGTCGACCAATTGAACTGCAAGTGGGCGTAGGCGGCTGTTCGTCGCGATATCACATCCTTGCTGTAGCGCTGCTATCTCTTCTGGGAACGAATCTCGCTGACTCGCTATGATGAGCAGCTTCTCTGCCTTGACCATGAGCCCAGCTTCTATTATTCTGTAGCTGCGATCAGCTTCTGTTGGCTTCATGGTCACCTGCGGCTTCGGCTTGCCTGTTTGTTTTCGTCCCCAGGCTGGATCAGCTTCTCTATTCTTTTTCGTGCGCTTGTAGTTTATTCTTTCTATTTTCGGACGACAGAGTGCTATGAATTGAAGCACGCGCGCTGTGGCTCGAAGTAAGCGTTCCCACTTCGAAAATCGGTTGCTATCGGGGATCGCGTCTGTAAGTTTCGATGTTGCCTGCTGTCGAACGTAGTTAGTCCTCTCTTCCCCAGTTTTCTCCTCGGACGTTTTCTGTTTGTCTTCAGGCCATGTTGTCGGATCTTCGAGTAAGAAGGGTGGTCCCCGGAACCATCTGTGCTGTGCGTCGAAGTCGCCCGGTACGTTGCGGGTGGCGTCGTCGGCGACGTTGAGCTTGGTAGGTACCCAACGCCACTGGCTGAGCTTGCTGTTTTCTTCTATGGCTGTAATGCGGTGGGCGACGTAGGGCTTGTATGAGCGCGCGCCTGTCTTCAACCATGTGAGTACTGTTCGGCTGTCTGTGCAGTACGTGACGGAGTCGGGTTTGCGATCGTGTTCGTCGATGACTGTCGCGGCCATGCGACTTCCCATAACGGCGGCTTGTAGCTCGAGGCGTGGTATCGAGGTCACTTTGAGTGGTGCGACCTTTGACTTTCCCATGACCAGGGAAGTGATGACGTGGCCGTCCGGTGCGGTGATGCGCCAGTATAGTGTGGCGGCGAAGGCGGCCTCGCTGGCGTCGACGAACACGTGTAGTTGCAGATCCGATGCGTCGCTGTAGTGTGTGTTCATGTTATGGGATGCAGAGGGAGAGAAAGAAAGTATTTTATATTGAATTTACTTGTATTTATTATAATAAACTGGTTTTTATATGTCTTAATAGACATAGCGTCATTGCAGGTTTTTAGACATTGACAGTTCCAAAACTGGAGGGAATAGTGATGTGCTGTTGCACTAGTGATGTAGGTACACATATACCAACACCTTCTCCTATTATTAAAATGCTTTGCAATTTTAAATAATACTTATATCAACATAAATTGAATTTTAAGTTTTAAAACACTAATGCAGCACTACACTACTTCTTATAATTATTTTTACTTATGTAACAATATTTTGAGCATGACAATTAAACTTATTATTCAATAAAGGTTTTGTAAATATGTCTGCTGTTTGTTTGTCTGTTGGACAATATTTTACATCAAGATTACCCTTTTTAAAATTATCATGAATGAAATAGTATCTCACATCAATATGCTTTGACCTCTTATTGAATGAACCCGTTTTGATTAACTGAATAGAACTCTGGTTATCAACATTCAATACTATTTCAACCACACACATAGTTAGTTCACATAATAAAGATTTTAAATATAAACATTCTTTGCAACAATCAGCAGCTGCAATATATTCTGCCTCAGTCGATGAAAGGGCAACAATTGGTTGTCGTCTTGAGCACCAAGATACCGGTCCTCCTGATAACATTATAACATAGCCGGTTGTACTTCGCCTTGTCTCAATACAGTTAGCATAATCTGCATCACAGTATGCATTTAGTTTTGTTATATCACCTTTCTTCTTGTACATAATTCCTTTCTCTCTTGTTCCATTTAAATACTTCAGTATCTTCTTTGCAGCTATTACATCTTCTTTGCTTGGGTTTTCTATTTTTCTGCTTGCTTCATTAACTGCTTGGCTTATATCTGGTCTTGATCTGGTTGATAGGTATAGAAGTCCTCCAATTAGTTCTCTATATGGGTAGTTTGTAGTATCAGTGTTTTGTGTTTCTTTCTTCTTTTCTGTGTTACAGGGTGTATTCGCAGCCTTCGAGTTTTCCATATTAAATTTCTTCAATAGATTTTCAATGTAAACTTCTTGTTTGAGTATTATTCCTTTTTCCGTTTTCTTTATTTCAAAACCAACAAATGTTGTAGGATCCTTGTATATTTTTATTTCAAATTCTTTTTCTAGGCACTTTAGAATCTTCAGTATTGTTCCCTTGTCTTTTGCTATGGCCAATCCATCATCAACATAGATTGCTATTGTTGTTGTTTTGTCTTCATTTGTAAACACACATTGGTCTGTTTTTGTAGGTTTCAGTCCAAGTTTCAGCATAGCATTTGTAAATCTTTTATTCCATGTAACTGGAGCTTGTTTTAATCCATATAAAGACTTCTTCAGGCGACAAACTTTATTTGGCTGTTTTTCATATCCATCAGGGATGTTCATATAAACATTTTCTTCTAACTCTCCGTACAAAAATGCAGTTTTCACGTCGAAAGTCATCATTTCATAGTTGTTTGATGCTGCTATAGCAAATAGTGATTTTAGTGCTGACTGGCTAACGACAGGACTGTATATTTCGTTGTAGTCCATTCCTTTTTGTTCGAAACCACGTACGACGAGTCTGGCCTTGTAGATACCATTTTCTTTTACACGGAACACCCATTTATTGGTAAGTATATTTTTCTCTTCTGCTTCATTTTTGTCCACTATATCCCATGTATGATTTGTTTCCAAAGATTCCTTCTCCGAAGTTATAGCCTTCTCCCAATTTTCCTTTTCTTTAGATGTCACAGCTTCATTATAGGTAAGTAGTCCATAGTCTTGTAGGTAAGCTGGTTTTTGTCTTATTCTTTTGCTTTTTCTTAAGTCATTTTCTTCACTGTTGTCTTCCTGATCTTCATTTTCTTCTAGCATTTCTGTTTCGTTTTCTGAGGTTGCATCTTCATAAATATTATCATCATTCTGTTCGTCATCTGTTGTTTTTTTCTGGTCTTCTGTTGTCTCTTCCTGTCCCTGGCTTATTATTGTCTCTTCATGTTCCTGGTTTTCTTTAGTCTTTTCCTTTATAATCACTATATCTCTAGATATTTCAATCTTTCTCTCCTCTTCATTCCATAATCTGTATCCGTTATTTGTGTATCCAATTAAAATTAGCTTTTTGCTTCTTGGATCTAGTTTCTTTATTGGTTGTAGATGTTTTGCATACACTACAGAACCAAACTTTTGTAAATTGGATATATTTGGTCTTTTATTATTCCAAAATTCAAACGGAGTTTTATTTTTCAGAGTTTCACTTGGCAGTCGGTTTAGAATATATGTAGCGCAGTACATGGCCTCACCCCACATTTCTTTATTTAATTTTGAGTCAAATAGCAAAGCTCTTGATTTTTCTAGTAACGTCCTGTTGAGTCTTTCAGCCTTTCCATTTAGTTGGGGAGAGTAGGGAACTGTATAGTCCAGTTTTATTCCTTTGTTCAAGCACCATGACTTGAAATCATTACCAGTGTACTCGCCACCATTATCACATCTTATAGTTGAAACTTTACTATTTTTCTCTCTTTCAGCTTCTTCAATATAGTATTTTATGTTTTCAGGTACTTCACTTTTCTTTTTCATTAAATAGGTTTTTGTAAAATGACTGTAGTCATCCATTATTGTCAGTACATAACTGTATCCATCATGTGTTTTCTCTTCAAAAGGACCACATACATCTGTATGAATTAATTGTAGATGTCTTTCCGCTCTGGCTCTTATTGTATTGAAAGGCAGCCTTGTCTGTTTCGCTTCGGCACATATTTCACACTGTTCTTCTAATGTTTTCGATCCTTGTATTTTAATGCCATCAGCTACTTTTGTTAGTGTTTCTAATACAGTTTTACCCGGATGTCCCAGTTTTACGTGCCACTCTTTTGCTGTTCCTTTTTCTTGTGTTAGTAGAGATTTATTTTCTTTTGTTAGGTCTTGTTTTAAATTTATTGTGTATAAACCATTTTCTTTTCTTCCAGTTAAAATTAAATTTGAATCTTTGTAAATCTCAACTTTGTCTTTTGTGAAAACAACAGAACCTTCATTATTTGTTACTGAATTTACTGACAAAAGATTCTGTGCAAGGTCTGGTATTAATAAAGTATTATTTAGGTCACAAGTTTTTCCATGAACTATTCCACTTCCTTTTACTTGCATTTTATCATCATTTGCTGTAAACACAGTTGAGTCTTTTTCTTTAAAATTACTTAGTATGTTATGGTTATTAGTCATATGAACCGTGCTTCCCGAGTCAACGATAAACTTTATTTCTTCAGGGTTTTGTTTAGTATTTTTTGTGAGAAAAGCAACATTCTTACCTTTTCTATCTTTGTTTTTATTAAAAAAACAGTTTTCTTCTTTGTGATTATTTTTCTTACAGATTGAGCAACAGTTCTTTTTGAATTTACAATCATTTTCTTCATGATTAAATCTTTTACAAATCACACACATCTTGCAATCTTTCTTCATATGGCCTGTTTTATTGCATTTGAAACATTTTATGTTCTTATTTTCCGCTTTGAAAGCAACTTGTTTAGGTTCTGTTTTTGTATTTGGGAATCGACCTTCTTCGGCCAACAGCCTGTTTGTTAAGTTTGTCAGAGTCTTTTTATCATCTTGTGTTGAATCCCATGCGGTTATAAAGTATTTGTACTCACTTGGTAGACAGGTCAATATTTTAGAAATGACCATTTCATCATTAATATTTTGATGAAGATTATTCAGTCTAAATCTCAAATTTTCTATGTCTGTTATGAGCTGTGATAGCGACTGGTTCTCATATTTGAAATTGAAAAACTCTTGCAATAAAGAAGACATGTTTCTTTCTTCTGAGCCCTCAAAAACTTCACATAGCTTTGTATACATTTCTCTGGCACTTTTACATGTTATTATATGACCTTTTAGCTTTCTGTCGATGGAATTCAGTATCAACTTCTTCACTTTAGCATCTTTGACTAGAAATTCCGGCTTTGCACACTCTTTTTTGTCTGTTTCCGTCAAACTTTCGTTTAGGTTATAAGCTGTCACGTATATGTTGAACTCGAATTTCCACACATGAAATGTCTCGGAATTGGTTAGTTTTTCAATTTTATCCACGTCGTTATTCATTTTTCCGGTTTTTATTCACTTTTTATTCTGTTTTTAGTCCTTTTATAGTTCGTTTTAGTACTGGTTTTTATCACTGGGTTTTAGCACTGTTTTTCTCTTTTTCCACCCTGGGCCCATAACCTGTTCATGTTATGGGATGCAGAGGGAGAGAAAGAAAGTATTTTATATTGAATTTACTTGTATTTATTATAATAAACTGGTTTTTATATGTCTTAATAGACATAGCGTCATTGCAGGTTTTTAGACATTGACAGTTCCAAAACTGGAGGGAATAGTGATGTG
Source organism: Carpatolechia fugitivella (assembly GCA_951230895.1). NCBI lineage: Eukaryota > Metazoa > Arthropoda > Insecta > Lepidoptera > Gelechiidae > Carpatolechia > Carpatolechia fugitivella. The sequence continues at coordinate 4,115,475 of OX579658.1, forward strand.
CTGTTGCACTAGTGATGTAGGTACACATATACCAACAGTGTGGGTGGCAGCGCGGCGTAGTGATGCCGGCTAGCTTCTGTAGGTACCCCGTCCATTCTGTCCACTGTGCTGCGAGGTCGTCGTCGATGCGTTGGTCCCAGTCGGTTCCCCTTCGCCACACTTCCTGTAGCAATTGCTTCGCTCGTGATATGACCGGTGATGCGAAGCCCAGTGGGTCGAAGAGGGACATGACGATTTTCAGTACTTCTCGCTTGGTGGGGCGCGTGTTCTGTAAGATGTCTTGCGGTAGGCGGGCGAGGTCGAGATTGAAGGCGAGCTCGTCTGTGTGTGGCTTCCATACGAGCCCGAGCACGCGTTCCGTCGTAGTCCCGCCGTCCAAGGTGACCGGTTGAGACGCTGTAGTCGTCTCGGCGAGGGCGGCGACAATCTCTGCCGAGTTCGATTTCCATTGTCGTAGCTCGTAGTGTGCTTCGCTGTGTATGTCGCGCACCCGGCTTGCTGTAGCTATTGCTTCGTTGACTGTCGTGAAGCTCTGTAGGTAGTCGTCGACATAATGATTTCTTATCACGGCGTTGTAGACGTCTGGCTCCTTTTCTTTATAGCGCTCCGCGTTGACGTTCTTGACGTAGATCGCCGTAGCCGGTGATGACGTAGCGCCGAAGATAAGCGACGTCATTCTGTATTCGCGGGGAGGGGTGTCCCCCCGCTCTCCTCCTCTCCATAGGTAGCGCAGCGCATCTCGATCTTCTTTTCTTATTTTGACTTGCATAAACATCTCTCTGATGTCGGCGGAGACGGCGTAGCAGTGCTGGCGTAGTCGCATCAATACGCCAGGCAGCGACTGCAGAAGATCGGGACCGGTAAGGAGATAGTCGTTGAGCGACACCCCTTTCGTCTTCGCTGCTGCGTCGTGGACCACGCGAACCTTGCCGGGCTTCATAGGGTTCAGGACGGCAAAGTGTGGTAGATACCATGTCCTTTTTTCGGTGCAGTCGGCGGGTGCTGGCTCGGCATATCCCTTTTGTATGAGCGCTTCCATCTGTTCTTCGTATTTTTTCTTGAGGAGAGGGTCCTTGTCTATCTTTTTTTCTGTAGTTTGAAGTCTCTTCAACGCGTTGTCGTAGTTGTTGGGCATCGGTGCATCATCGGTGCGCCAGAGGAGGGACGTTTCATAGCGGCCGTCTTCGCGTCGTACTGTGCGCTCTGCTAATATGTTGAGCGCACGTTGTTCCGGATCGCTGTGTGGTCTTTTCGGTGTTATGGCGATTGACTCGATGGCGAAGTATTGGCGGAGCTGTTCATCCATGTTCTCTTCCTGGGTGACGATGTGGTTCACGTAGTGTACGCGCTTTCCGAGCGTGCGTGTATGTGCCCCGTGTAGTACCCAGCCGAGGGGGGTGAGGGACGCGACGGGTTGGTGCCGCTCTCCCCGCTTCGTCTCTGTAGCCAACAGCAACTCCCAATTATCTTGACCGATGAGAATCTTCGGAACGGCGTCGTGAATCAAGCGCGCGCTAATGCCCGCCAGATTCGGGCAGTTGATGACGTCACACCTTTCGACTCGCTGTGGTGAGAGACGCAGGCTGTTGATGGTTCGCGCTTGAATGCTGACTTTGCTCGATGTCCCCTGTACTGTGATCTTCACGCGTTGAGACTTAGCTTCGCCCATTTTGTTCGATAGGGCTTCGATGTGTAGTGGGTCAATCGGCCCCTTTGCGCCGATCTTTCTAGCGATGGCGGCGTCGATGAGCGTGACTGTAGACCCGTCGTCGAGTAGGGCGTAAGTACTGTAGTCGCCCCGCGGTCCGGTGACGGTGACTGGAAGAATCTTCAAGAAGCTGTGCGTCTTCTCTGTTGTCCTAGCGGTGCTCACGACTTCTGTTTCGTTTTCGCCTTTCTTGACGAAGTGTAGCAGCGGGTGATGCGTGCGGTCGCAGTCGTCGACTTTGCATCGCAGTGGCTTGCAACTGTGCTTCCGCGTCCTATATTTGAGGCATCTGAAGCATAGCCCTTTGTCCTTGGCTATGTCCCATCGTTCATCGACCCCTGCGTCGATGTATTGCGGACACTTCGTCGCTGCAGTGTGTCCGGGCTTCTGGCATACCGGGCACAGCTTTTCTGTTGCTGTAACTGTAGCTGTGGGCTCCACTGTGGCGGCGTACGTCTTCTGTGGTGGCCGCCGTGGGAGTGTGCTGTGGGTTGCCACGCGTTGAGTGGGCGCGGCCATTGTAGGTTGCTCGGGTTGAGCGTACGGGGCGCAGCGTTGGGCTTCGCGTTCCAAGAAGCGAGACAACTTCAATAGCTCGGCGTCGTCGTCCTCTGGCTGGAAGGCGGCGAAGTCGTACCATCTGTAACGCAGCACCGGTGTAAATTTTTCTATGGTGAGCTTCGTAATCTCCGGGTTGTACAAGTAGTGTTGCTTCTTCAATGCGCGGAGGGTGGCCACGATATTGTTCACCTTTGTGGCGAACATGCAGACATCTCTGGCGGAGTCGGTGAGTCGCGGTAGGGCTCGCAGACGATCGAGTTCGGCCTGTGCGATGGCGTCGGGGCGGCCGAAGCGGGACTGTAGTGTCTTCATGACGTCATGCGGGTCCGCGTTGTACATAAGCAGGTTTTCGACCGCTTCCCTTGCTGTTCCCTTGAGGCTCTTGCGTAGGCGGGCGAGATTCTCGACGTCGTTGTAAGAGGGCGCTGTTGCAGTGTAGGCTGCGTTGAATGATAGCCACTCTTGATGTGACCCGCTGTAGCTCGGTAACTCGAAGAAGTTACGTGACGTCGGACGTGTTGATTGCGCAGCGAGTGTGATGGCTTGCGCGAGCTCGGAGATGTCGAGGCTCTGCTGTTTGACTGTCATTTCCCGCGCTCCCGCCGGTACGCAGACAGGGGGGGGACACTCCCCGCACCCCGGTTTCGCTGCTGCGGGGGCGCCGGGGGGGTGTGGCATCTTCCGTGTTTCTGCCTTCTCGTTTTGAGGCAGAGGTGGCGGCGCTTTCTTCGATAGGGCTGTATGTTGATGCTGTGGACTCTGGTCGACCCAATTGGCGACGCAGCGTTGTGACTCGTTGCCGCCGTTGTCTTCCTGTATGTCCTCCTCTTCCTCAGAGCTCTCGGCTTCAATGCGGGCGATGCGGGCGAGTTCATATTCTATCTTCAGGCGGAGGAGTTCTTCTTTTCGTATTGCTAGCTCCCGTGCTCGCATTGATCTTGCTTTCGTCGATGTTGATGCTCGGGATGCTGCAGCGTGGCGCGCGGGGAGGTGCGCCTGAACGGCGGCGGCGGAGGGGCGGTCGGAGTGTGCGGCAGTTACACCCCGACCGTCTTCTGTCGGGTAGGGCTCTTTCATTGTGGCCCCGTCTGTGTTGCTGGCTCGCTGGACAGCTTCTGTGGTGCCCTGGTTGCCCAGTAACGTCGGGCAGAGGGGCGTCTGTTTCATGATTCCGCTTGCAGTGGAGTGGTGGGGGGCGACCTTAATGGGTGCGTCCTTGACGGATGGCTCGGACGTTGACGTAGTCTGTTCCGCGTGTGCGTCGGTGTCTTCGATGCTGTTGCCTCCTAATGTTGCGATTTCACCGGTGTGACGGTGATCGGTGTGGCTGCCTTTTCCGCTTCTGGTGACGACCATTCTTCTGTATTGACCGCAATCCGGCTCGAAGGACCAAAATGTGTGGCACTACTATAACTGTTGGTGCGATCGCGTGGACTGAAACATAGGATAAGTGCCGCACAGGACTATTGCTGGGATTGGGCCGTCCGGTTGAGGGTCGTCGAAAAGAAACACCAGTATTCTGTGCAGGATCGCTTCCTCGGTCCGCTGTACCACACTACACCGTTGAGGTACTATTTGCACTGCCGCTGCTACCGTTCCTCTTTCTGTTTTCCTCTTGAGGCTTCCGAACTGTTTACTGTACTGTGAACCACTGCTTAAAACACACTGTCTGTGCAGCGGCCAGTGCTCCGTATTTATACTCCTACCCGTTAGGGTAAGGGGAGGTGAAGGCGGAGTGAGCGGGGCGAGGGACCGATGTTTGTTTATTAAACAATAGTTGTTTACAACAAATGACAATGGGTTGTTTACCTATTATTTTCTAGAATTTTCTAGCTAACTATGACGAACGTAAACAACATCGAGTAACGTAAACAACATAAAAAACATCGGCTCTATACTATTCTTTACCGACTAGATTAAGCGAAAAGGTGGGTAAAGTTCGAGAATATAAAACTGTAAGCTGTTAAATATCTATAACTACTTAGGACACTAAAGTTCTTCCCTATAAACCTATAAAATACTATTCTAGCAGGAAAAACTAATCTGTTATACAACAGTGCCCTACTATCTACTTACTATAACTTAGCCTACGAGTTTAAATCAATAAACTTAATCTACAAAATCTATAAGGCTAAGTCTTATGCTAGCAGTTAATTAGAGGCCGTCCCGTACAACGTTTTTATTAACTCGCTCTCTTGTCTGTCTGTTTGTTTGTTTGTTTGTTTGTGGGTTTGTTCGGTCCGAATCTTGCAACTCATTTTTGAAGCACGTGCTGATATTCGATTGTGCTGAAATTTGGTACACTTATGTAACCTCGGTGACAATGCAATATTATGACACCATGGAGCTGGTCTGATGATGGAGCCGGAAGGTGGCCATAGGAACTTCTAAAATACACAACACAAACTCGTCGTGTTTGGACTCATTGGATTTGTCTTGACAAGATCTTTAGTCATACGTGATGTCCAAGGTCTCGTGATGGAGCCGGAAGGTGGCCATAGGAACTTCTAAAATGCACAACACAATCTCGTCGTGTTTGGACTCATTGGATTTGTCTTCACAAGATCTTTAGTCATACGTGATGTCCAGGGTCTCATTATGGAACCAGAAGGTGGCCATAGGAACTCTCTCAACGTCGCAACATAACTTTGTCGTGTTCGGGCTCGTTGGATTTGTCTTGACAAGATCTTTAGTCATACGTGATGTCCAGGGTCTCATGGTGAAGCCGGAAGGTAATCTCATCGTAACAACATAATCTCGGCATGCTTGGGATTTTTAGTCTTAGCAATTTAGTGGTCCTACGTGATGTTCAGGGCATCTTGCAGCATTTAAATACGCCGGACTAAAAAGCACAAAATAATTATAAAGTAAAAAATATTTTTTTAACAACACGTTTTTACGCACTAAAAAGTATAAAATATTTTATATTGAGATTTTTATTGGTGTAGTACTCTTGCAGGACTTAAAACGAAAAACGTGGGGTGCATGGAGTAGATTTTGAAGCATAACCGTGTTTCTCAAAAAACTATAGATTAGCCCTTTTTATAAAAACAACATAAACATCTTCTAGGCGAGCGTGGTCCATCTTTCACCTTATAATGCATTTCCATCAGCTAGAATACTGGTCAAACGCCAGTCTTTCCAATAATAAAAAATACAACAATTGAATTGCACTGCAAATAATATACTAATAATAACTATTTGTAAGTTTTCAAGACATAAGCGTCAGCTATGCTGTTTTTCAGCCATCACCTCATTCTCTACTTCTTAGAATATATATTCCATGCACCTCACGTTTTTCGTTTTAAGTTCTACAAGAATACTACACCAGTAAAAATCTCAATAAAAATTATTTAATACTTTTTAGTGCGTAAAAACGTGTTGTTAAAAAAATATTTTTTAATTTATAATTATTTTATTATTATTTATTTATCAAGAGGCCGAAAAAAGAAACAGTTGCAACTGAAAACCCGTAAATTCAGTGGAAGCTGGCGGCTGACTTTTATTCGTCTCGTTTACACGACGACACACTAATTTCCGTGACTGCGCGGTGCAGGATGCTGTTAACTCCCGCGCTAGTTTGTTGCTACAGTTTCAGTGCAACTCATAGGAAGTTTTAACAATGTTCTGCTATTAGAACGGTTGAAGTTACGTATTTATTATAATGGTGAAGTGCCAATAAACGCAACTTACAGTGTCTCACACACTCGTCCTTGGATGAATTTTACAAAAAATATTGAGAAAGAACCCACTTGTGACGTCATTTGTTAGTAACGCCATATAATCTCCATCATGAAGGAAGAAAAAATAGTTTTTGAAAGAGACAGACATATTGAAACTTTAGAAAATCACTGTAAATTCGTTTTTCAACCGATTCTGTTTTTTTTCTTCGCGAATCGTCTGCTACTAATGTATATTTTAAAAATAATTCATCAACATCAACATCAACGGCCTGTTACATAATTCATAAAATATGGTAAATTCATTAAATATGGTGAACAGTCCAATCCCATATTATGCAAGGAAAAAAATTACGGATGGATGATGGTTTTCTCATGATTTAGCATCAATTTAAGCTACGTGGAAGATCAGTTCATTGTAAAAAATTCTAAGCGTTTACTTACGTCGTGATTTCAAATTCACTTATTATGTTTACGCTGACTTACAAATATTAGGTAATAACTTAGTCCTATCACTTGCGTGAGAAATTCCTGAAGACGGCAATTCTTTTCTCTCCCATCAAAATCGTTTAAACAAGCCGCAACTTTCCACCCAATGAACTAAACGATTTTAGTTTTATAAGAAAATGCATTTCCATTTGTCACGAACTCCGAAACCGGGATAGGCGAAGTCAGCACGCCCCAGTGACTCGGAGCATTGAAACTCGTCCTACTTTAGATGAACTAAGTAAGTAGTATGGAAATTTATTCTAAGTTCTTCCTAGTTGCGGCCACCGCACCGCACTGAGTTGCGAGCGTCGTCGTCGCCAAGGATTTAAAATGGGAAATGAAAATGGCGATTTTTTTTTCAATTAGCATGTTAAGGATGGTCTGTAATGGAGATATTTTCAAAGCTGCAAAAAAGAGGAGTATGACGAAATAAAAAAGTATTTAAGGGATCACTAAATCTAGTGATCATCTCTCTTAATGGAACGCTAAATATAAAACTTAAAAGCGTCGATAGTGTGGCTAGAGCAATATTGAATTCATATAAATTATGTATTTTTTTTCGACGCTCTTCAAACGTAGGAAAACGTCTGCTTGTGAGAGTTACACGATAAAATTAAAAGGTTGAGTGCGAAGTGGGCCAGATTAAGTAAGCTGATATCAATGCTAAAGAACTTTTAACATGATACAACTTTTCTGCTACTTAATTGACATTAAAATATTATCTGTATTTTCGTATCGTACATTGTATGATTTAACTCCACGTTTTCCTCAGAGCTCACAATCAGCGGAGTTGAAATGGAATTGCATTCAAGTTTTATTGCGCGGGCAACAGTTTGTTAACCGCTAACACGCGGGATCCGCTCGTGACGTCACTTTGCTTGCGTCAAATTCCAAATTCAAACTTCGCTGTTCGTTTGTAGCTTCTGTTTAAAAGTGGTGTAATTTGCCAAGTTAAAAAAAAAGATGTGATCGTCAGATATTTTTGCTCGTGGATTTCTTCCCAAAGGTTTTTACTGAAGGGATTGTACGGATATTCTTTTTAGCGGTCAGTAATGTTGGTAAGAGAGCGTTTGGAGCGCCAGAAAATGAAAATTGAAAATATTATTTCGTATGAAATAAGACATCATTCAATTTTGTTCGAGATTGCCTTAAAAGGAAAATTAAAATATATCGGTTTTGTGTATAATATCCAGTTGCCCGAAATGATCTAATTTCTAGAACAATTTCTCTAAGCTTCTAATACTCCGAAGTTTTAGTTCTTTGAACGTCTTGTGTACCTTTGTGTTAATAAGTATAACAAAATAATATTTTTGTTTCTGAGACAGAGACTTCCTCTATTTGGAACATATTCCGGGATTTGAATAAATTTGAATTACAAATATTGATAAGCAGGTTAATAGGGCGATAAACAATATTGTGTAGGCAATTTCCCTTTCATTAAGTTATACGAAACAACAAGTTGGTTACTATCGCCCGGGGTGTAGCAGCAAGAAGCAGCAAGTACCTTGAGAAACGTTGTATCAAACAACCCATCCCAACGCAATCTACAGATATATATCAAATGTTTAGATTTCGTGCCGAAACTAGGTAAGGTAAACTTGAAATAATACAAAAGAGTATTGTTAAAAAACTAATCTTTCAATTAAAATACTATACAATACAGTAAAGTAAAAACTTTTAGCACGAACTAATGTGTAGTGTGCAAATTATTTAGGCCTAGGTGACTGTAACCCTATTCGTTGACTGTACATTTCTTCCTTTTAAAGAGCTATATATTATTATTGTATGTTATAGGATTTATTGATTCATCTGTCTATCTGTTTGTTCCACTCTAGAGGTCGCATTTCTCAACCGATTTTCAAGCAGGTTCGATAAATATATACATTTTTTTCTCGAGTCAGTTAGAGGAAATTTTAAAAAATTACGTATTTGAAAATGTAGAAAAATCATAAATAAGTCATTACGAAAAAATAAATATACTCGCGAGGTCTACGGCTCACAGAGCCACTAGTTTTTAACATAAACGGCTTAATATTTTGATGTAGGTACCTAGAAATATTCATCAGATTATTCTGACGGAGCTAATATTGCGGAACAATTTGATGGGATCGAGTCTGTCGTCACCCGGGTGATTTAATTAAGTTTCTGAACGCACCAGCCCGGACGGCTTGAGTGGCGATGATTCGAAGCTTCGAACAACAAAATTAAATGGATTTGAAGCGCAATTTGTGCTAATACATCAAAATGTGATAATAATAAGTGACAAATTTATATAAGTTAGTGGTTAAATAATTAAGTTTCTAAACCTACCAGCCCGGACGGCTTGAGTGGGTAAGCTTGCGAGTTACGAACAACAAAATTAAATTGGCTTAAAGCTAAATAATCTTATTAATTCTTAATGCCCAAAACGGTTTATCAGCTGAAGTTGTGAGGGCATGAGGGATATTCGCCTCGCATTTATATACATCAGTCATCATCTCCCGTAATCGGCCTTTTTATTTACAAGTGCAGTGACATAATCTATTCCTCTAATACTAACTCGGCAAATATAGACCGGGCTTCTACCTTATTATGTGTTTTGTTCTTACTTATTACTTGACTGGGTTAAACTTCCTACTTATATAAGGCGCCCCGTAATTAGTGTCAAATATTTTCAGGGCTGAAAGTAATAGTCATAATAGTCACGTAAAAAAAATATTTCGAAAATCTACACGATGGTTTAAAAGTTTTTTTTTCTAACAAAAAATCATCATTAAATAGGAAACGCAAAAGATGCGACGACTGTGGAGTTTCTTCGGTGAGCTCTTCTCCACAGATTCCGCCATTGTGTTAGTGAACTCACCCAAAAAAATGTAATGACGGATCTAAGTGATGTAATAACATCCTATGGAAATAAATTATTTTGACTTTGACTTTGACTTTGACAAAAAGAGATCACCCTCTGCAAGTACACTCACACACTGACATTACTCTAGATACATGTAAACACGCATCAAACGCGTGTGTGCGTGCATGAATGCAATTAATGTTGTAGTGATGTGAGGGTGATGTTTTTTATGATTAGGTAACCAAGTTGTTTGGCTTAATTACTTGAAAACTAACGTGTAAATTGATCTAATTTTTTATGAAGTGAAGATCAGGACTTCTTCTTTCAGCCCTGAAAATATTTGACACTAATAACGGGGCACCTTATATACAGAAGTGTAAATTACTCCAAATGATAAAGTACGATGCTGATAGATAAACCGGTACAGAACGCGAAGATACATACCTAATGACATTAAGAATAAAAAATTACAGCGAGAGATTGTAGCGAAGAGATTCTTTTTGTAGATCGCAGGGCGAGTGTCACCGCCGCCGGAGTTGTAAACCGCCCCCAGTTCGCGAGTTCGCAAAACGTTTCCGATGTTCGCGCGCTTGCCTGCTAGCATCCAGAGATCCTTAGTCAAAACCAGGCTGGATTGCGAAACCCGACAACCATTTAAATGCGGGTTAAGTTTTACCTCAATGAGGTAGAGTTTATATTTGAGGAGTAGGCGATCAAAACATTACTTTGACCATTTTTCTATATTTTTTTCCACGCTTGCAACACTAAATTACGTCAATAGAAGTCGTTTAACCGCATCAAAACGCAATATATCCATATGAAAACAAATATTAAAAAGTGCTTTTTCCTGTCACTTATCCAGTGTTATGGGTTTGTAAGACGTTTTTGTTAGTTACTGAAAAATTTGTTGTTACAAATATTCGAAATTGTGACATTAGCAATTTTAAAAACGCGTATTGAGATCAATTGTCGTTATTAGATGGTCTGAAAATATATTTCTTTCCTGTGCCCCACGTTTTCCGTTCTCTGTATGTTTAAGGATAGGAAATTGAGTTGAACAAAATTTTATTTTTTCTATTTATTTAAGGGTTTTGTCATACATTGACAATGTCACTCCATAGTACCGTCCCACATTACAAAACACATGAAAAATCATCATTGTATGATTTTGTGAATGTGATGCTTTTATGAATTTTTAAACTGTCACAATACCAAATGGTGAGAATAAATTCCTCACCCCACAAAAAATTGGTTTGAATTATGCATTGAAGGTGAACTTTATCATTATACAAATAAGTAAAACAAAATAATAAAAATAATGCAATTTTGTCAGTTCTCTTAATAAATGTGTAATTGAAGAGAGTCTTCAGAACCGTCTGGTATGGGAATGATTAGAACTTGGCCGCGTTTTATACTGATATCTACTGATATTTATATTTTGTTTCCAATTCGGAATATCTAGGAATCCGCTCAGTTCGACCGACAGCGACAGCATCATTTTTGGAGATTGTCGAAACTTTTAAAAGCTCGTGCGTTGAAAATGCAAACTGGGAAGGAATGTGCATGAATTTTTTATTGTGGGGTTGGCCTGGAGGGTTGACCTATTTGCGTCTAACTCGATCGATTGCTACGAAAAGTAGGATGGGATCCTTAAGACAGTCGCCTGTTACATTTCACAGAGTAGGACTAACACATTAATTTTTAATTTACCTTGGTTGTGAATATTACATATTTCATGTATAAGTAGATGGTTGTACATATAGTGATAGTTCTTTGCTCGAAAAATATTTTGATGATCGTTTGACTCTGAATATTTGAACTTGCTGATTGTAACGAAGTAACTAGACTGATAATTACACAACCAAAAAACCTAGCGTTTAATTCAATTTGAGCTTAGAATTCACATGGAGGAAGACAAATAAATGTGTCGAAGGAGACAAAATGACAGTTGATATCTCAAAACAGCTGGACTCAAGTCAACTGATCCCTTTCAAGAAAGTTAAAGAAAAATAGACTCACGTGCTAAATATCCAAATGACGATGCCGTTTCCAGTGACAGAGGTGACCATCAGCATTGTGTAGATGAGGGCCAAGCAGTAGTGCCAATATTTGTTCACAGCTGGAAAGTTTCTCCAGTGTTCGTGGACCAGGTCTTGGTGTTCTTCTGGAATATTCCATCCCAGCATATTTTCTACTACCTCTTGGGAAACCCTAAAATATCACGATTTATATGAGAGTTAATCTGAATTATTGCTCCAAAAAGACATCAAAAAGAGAACAATAGCGTAGTTAATAAATAAAATACCTAAAAACCGTTGGAAAGCAAGTATGTGAGAATAAATAAATATGTGGGGACATCTCACACACGGCCATCTGATCCCAAACTAAGCCAAGCTTGTACTATGGGTATCAGACAGCTAATATACGTTACTTAAATAGATAGATAAATACATACATATATAGACAAACAACCTCCAGACACATCCAATCTACTTACATTTTTAATGGATAGGCCATAGGGCCTATCCCACTGGTGTAATTTGACGCCATTTTGTGCTTCACGTTTAACAAAATGGTGGATGAAATCTATTGAAAATTTTGTTAGGATGTCTAAAGCATTTGTTTGTTCTTTGAAGTAAAATAATAGAAATTAAACTTTTTTATACAATGACGAAGTGAGTAGTCCGACATGAATGTCGCTTCTCACTTGTGCTCAGCTGAGGGCAGCAGCACTTTTATATCGGCTGTAACGCTGCGTGTTCCTTAATTCCTTAATTCAATAAAAACTAAAGCTTCTCTAGTATTCGGTCAAGCGTGAATCGGTGCGTCAATTGGTTCTCAATATGTAGGATTTGCTGTGGATTTGTTTAAGTGGCATTTTGAGATTAGTTAAGGCCCAATTAGAATTGTATTGTCTGTCTGTACCTTGTCTAGCGGTCAAGAATTATTCCGGTTATTCAGTGAAATATAGTTTTGAGTTTGACTGGAAGGAAAAGTGAAGATTGAGACACTAAAACGTGGCAAAACATATATTTGCATCCTCTTATTATTTTAAGATAAGTACCGCTTAACTAGTTTTTGACAGAAATACTTTCATAATATTTACTACAAGCACCAACGTTATATTAATGCAGTGTTCCGTAAAGAGCACAAATACCCCAGTATAACAAAAGAAAGGAATGAGAAACGGACTACATCTTTATAAAAACTTATCTGAAGTTTTCCAGGAAGAAGTGACTACATTCATCATACGCGGCGACGCCAGTAAGTCGAGACTTTGTTAACCTAAAGAATGTTTCAAGAAGAAGAATAATAATAAAACTAGACTTTGTCGTACTTAACTGGAAAAAAGTTTTTCTGCAGGTTGATTATGAGCAATTTAGTACGTGAAAAATACACTTTTTTATATGTTTTTTTTTTTTTTTAATATATGCATCTTTTGCCGCCGGACTAGTTGAATATACACATTTGTATCATTTATCCCAGTTTTATTATTACTCCTGCTAATGGTACAAATGTTTTTACAGTGTCTGAATGAAAGTGACCAAAACATTTCTACCCTCTACACACACACATAATAATACCTATAAGGTTGCAATTCTTCTTTATCCATTTGTATAAAAAGTAGAAAGAAAAGCATGTTATTTGGTTCATGTTTCTTTGGAATAGTTCTAGAATAGTGTAAATTATAATAGATATTTCGTTGGAATACTCGACCGTAGTTGGTGTGAGTTATTTGCTCTAGAGCGGTAATAACGATGGATCCAGCCATGTAGTGGAGTCATGCGAGATTCCTGCTCACTATTCCACAAACTGCAAAACAATAATTTACTCATATTAGCTACTAGAATTCTTACTTAGTATTATAGATACAGTAAAAATAGATAATATTTTAAGTATAACGACTCTTAAAACTGTGTATCTAATCCTAGTACCTACTATTTTCTCTATCATCATCATCTCAGCCAAATGACGTCCACTATTAGCTTCCCTAAGGATCTCCACAACGCCTGGTCCTGCGCTGTCCACATCCAGCAGCTTCCCGCCACCTTCACCAGAACGTCGGTACACATCTACCCATGTTGCGTCTTCCGGTGCGCTGCATATTATAGACTTTTTCTTTACAAAAGAATTCTTACAAAGTTCACTTACCTACATGAGAAAATTTGTAACAATTGTAATTTAATGTATAAATAAATGAGCGTAGCATTTCAGTAAAATCTCTCTGCGGAATTAACTATCAAAGAGTAACTAGATGTGTTAAATGTTAATTTAATAGTACTGGAGTTGATCAGCATCCCAATTTCCATATATTATAATTAAAATTAAATATCTATTAACCTACTCTTTCCAGACATTTTCAAGAGAACTCGTAAATATAGCCTGTATGTCTATGTGTTTCTGTACAATAAATAAAGAGGAAAAAAAATACCTATAAAATAAAAAGAAACTGGTTTCCTATATTAAATCAACTATCTAGCTTTACTTTGTATAAAAAGGGAAAACATCAAACATTCGAAGATCTGTAGAAAAACAGGCAACGTAGCTGTAAGGCTAAAACACACCAAATGCGTTTGCAGCACGATGCGTTGTATCTGCGTGCGACTCGATTTGTAATCTATAAACTTATATACGAACGTTCACACCGAAAGTGTCGCAGAAGCAATGCGATACGTCTGCGTGCATCAGACGTACCGCGCCGCGCAGTCTGTGAGACACAAACCGAAATTGCGCGCACAGCAGCGGAACGGCAGTGTCGCACGCGCGCTGACGAACGATGACGTTCTATTACACGGGACTTTCTATTGGCGCACACACCGCGCTACTGCATGTCTGCGTGCGTTTGCGACACGTTAGCTGTGCAGCAGGAAAACTGACAGTTGTGAATATTCACAAAAATAATTGCATTTTCTAGTGATTAGTGTCATTATTCGAAGTACCTTAAGATAACGAGATTTAGTGGACATGAGATCTTCATCAGATGAGTTGTTATATAACCAACCTTCGCTTGAAATACTAGATATATCGCCCTCGACGTTCGACATCTTGAGACAAAATGACAACAGCGCAATATACTGCGTGAACGGTATCGCAGCTGCATCGCAACGCTCCGCGTTGCGTGTGCGACGCCGTCCGACGCCCTTCGGTGTGAACGGCCTTCTGTTGCAACGTGCTGCAGACGCAACGCATCGTGCTGCAAATGCATTTGGTGTGTTTCAGCCTTTATTGTCGAAATCTTTTTTTTTGAGAAGACGAAGTAAGCATCCCGAACGAATCCATACGAGAAAAAACCCTAGTAAAAGTAAATATCGTACCCACATCAACCACGTTTTACTTCTTGACTTGAATACTAAGCCTGAATAGGGTTGTAGAAGTTTATTCTGTCCCGACCTACACAGGACTTTTCCTCCCGAAGATTAGTTTATCGGAAATTCCACGGCGACATAAAGTTGACTTATCTGCTTATAATTTGATGATGTTGCTTTGCTGTATTTACTCCAAGTTTAGAACGTAGTCGGGTCGAACCACAGATCAAAAATCCACATACTTACCCTTAGGAAAATTTGTTCAAGTAAATTCTGGTACTCGTAGTATGTCAAACTTTAAATATGGCAGTAATTGCATTTTGTAAAAATTGCAGTTTCATTGTGAGGGTTTTTTTTTATCTTCTACTAGCGGTCCGCCCGCGGCTACGCTCACGCTATGTAAGATATTCCCGTGGGAATATGATTTTTCCGGTAAAAAGTATGCTTTGTGTTAATCCAAGTTACAAAATATCTTCATTCCAAATTTCGTCCAAATCCGTCCAGTAGTTTAGGCGTGAAAGCGGAACAAACATCCAAACATCTAAACATCCAAATTATATTTTCACATTTATAATATTAGTGTGATTTACCAAACCCCGTGCCCAGTTGAACCTACTGCACCCTACGTTTTTCGTTTTAAGTCCTACAAGAGTACTACACCAATAAAAATCTCAATAATTTTTTTTTAATACTTTTTAGTGCGTTAAAACGTGTTGTTAAGAAACATTTTTACTTTACAATTATTTTTTAGAGTTAAACTTCACGATCTCAGTTTACAGAATCCAAAAAATCCAAGAAACAATTAAAAGCTAACAGATTCATTTAATTTGACGTAGCTTATTTGTAAATTTGAGTCCAACCATTATAATTAATTAGGCATGAACCCGCTGTTCTAAACTTTGTTTCAAACCCTTGCAGGCTCGAGATTTCGACTAAGGTGACGGGGCCTTTGATAAACTTTCCAAAAATAATTTGGTTTTACCTACTCGTAGCCTCCGTTTTCCAGCAAAACATTGACTGTAAATATTTGGTTAAAAACAAGGTTTTAACTTCAAGATCAATAAAATTGCAACATTTCACAAACTCCATTTTATGATGGAAAATAGAACAGGTAAATATTCATTTAGAGTAAATGCACTCTGATGTTGCAATTCAAACTTTCCTCGAGAATGAGAATGAGATGAAAATGAGATGAGAATGAGATGAGAACGAGATGAGAATTTGTTGACCATAAAATTTAATTAAAATCTTTGAACTTAGTCTAACTATAGTTGGGTTCTTAGATAAATGAAAGGCTCGCGCGGCAAGGTTGGGTTATTATAGGATGACTTCCGACTAATGATGTGCCGTTCCCGGTAAATTACTTTTGTGTGGGAATATTCCGGGGAATATTCCCTTGAGAACTTAAACAATGGGAAAGTTGTCGAAATCTTCTATTTTTTTTATATATTTATATGTCACAATATTAAGTTTTAGGAGACAAATCACAAGTAATATTTGAATACTTACTAACCTAAGAGATTTCGTATATTCCCAATGTTACCGGGAACAATCACCGGAAATTTCCCACATGCCTGGGAATATTCCCAAAACTCCCAAAAATATGGGAATATTCCGAGGAATATTCCCAGTGTTTATAGGAATATTCCCAATGTTTCCGGGAATATTCCCGGGCAGATTCTGAAAGTTTTAACTGTATTTTAATAAGAGAATAAGAAACACTGACGTTAAATTTTGATAGTTTTTATTCATGTGTGTACAAATATGCGTTATCAATATAATCAACAATTAAACATCAATAAAATTTTAGTATTAACAATTTTAAGTATACTAAAATAATTAACAAATCACAGAACGATCAACATGTTTTTCATAAGTTATAGGTATAAAACAAAGCAACTTTTTTAAAATCCGACCACAAAGATCCAGATTTGTTTTTAAATATCAATAAAATTTTAGTATTAACAATTTAAATTATACTAAAATAATTAACAAATCACAAAACGATCAACATGTTTTTCATAAGTTATAGGTATAAAGCAAAGCAACTTTTAAAATCCGACCACAAAGATTCAGATTTATTTTTAACAACGAGTTTTGTATGTTTAAATACGTGCACCAAGTTACAAATTAAATAACAGGTAACTAAAAAAGGACGCTTTCATTGTTTGATGACCTTGTTGCCATTCAAATAAAGAGATTTGCAAATAAAGTGTTTTTTAAAGAGGAAGCGAGACAGTTGATCCACATCTTACAGTCAGCAATGAACAGGCAAACATCTACTTGGCTGTATGTAACTAACAAAACGACTAACACCTATAGTACCTATCTGTAATAAAATTACAGTTTTCTATAGTACCAAGCTAAGGCGCGAAAAGAAAAAAAGGCAGACATCAAGGGTCATTTCTGTGTCTGGGTATTGAATATTTGTCTATCTTTGACACCCATACTCGTAGTACAGGCCTTGCCTAGTTTTGGATCAGATGACGGTGAGTGAAATCTCTCACTTAAATAAAATAAAATTGTCTATATCAAAAATAATCAATTTTGCAAATTAAATCATACTAACCAAACCAGCCACCCAACCAACCAACCAAACTAAATTAAAACACTAGGTAAAGAAAGAATTCAATATATTAAATGTTTCATGTGTAGGGGAATATTCCCGGGAACATTGGAAACTTTTGGTAACTTACCGGGAATATTCCCATAGGGAAAATACTGGGAATGGGAACATTCCCCACGGCACATCTCTACTTCCGACAGCTTCAAAATTCTTCATACGACGTTAACAACTTTTTTTTATAATATTCAGTTTAAAAACCATAATAGCTAATAATTAAACATAAAGTAACTTCACATCTTATTTTATCACTAAACAGTATGTAATTTTATTTAATAAATAAACGAAATAATATTTAAAAGTTTTAAAAATTGTAATCTGTCAGAGCTCATCCTACAGTAACCCAACTATAAGAGCAACTTTACGAGTTCTAATTAGAAATCATACAACATATTCTTTCTATCTATAGTACCATAACTATCGCAAATAAATGTCTTTGTCTTTGTGCAAATCTATAATGCATTATAATGGCCAAAGACACTGTGTTTAGTCGACATAAATTGGTCATCGCTCCTTACTTTAACTTGCAGTTTTTGATCTACTGCGATACTGACTTGCGAAATTGACCTGCCGCCAATCTTACAAGTTGCGATTATCAACCTACTGCACCTGGTAGCGACTTAACATTTTGAAACAGGTCTCGTAAATTGCCACCAGGATCACTTGCGATGACTACTGACTGACTACATTGAAATCAGAAGGTTCCTCCCACATCTACCCAATCTACAAAATAATAAAGTAAACGCTTCTTTGTCTGTAAAATACTAAAAGCGCCTAGCCGCCCAGGGAAAAGGGGAGCCTTTGTCATATCAAATTCCTCACAATTCTTTTATTTCCTCCGTCTACCACACTACTTAGTTCCAGCAAACACACGTCATAATGGGGTGGTGAATCATTCTTATATTTAACTCTGTATCCAATGTTAGAGCGAGGGCCAAGTTCCTGCAAGTGCTCGTATAAATAACATCATCAGCCTTAGAGTTATACAATACAATTAAAAATATATATTTTATTGACACCAAAACAACAACAGTTCATTGCTGGACCTGTTTTGTACTCTTTGAAATCCATTATAGAGCTTGATCTTGATTGACTTGAGAGCTTTCCGCATTCGGTCTCTGCAGTCTCAGTCAGGTTTAATCTTATGGAAGTATTAGTGTCATCTTGCGTAGCTCTACCAATAAAACGACTGACCTATTGGCATCTTCTCAGATCAATTTCATACTGTGAATCTCTCGGTGCTTGCATCTGCATCCTGTGCCGCGACAATGTCTTACGTTTAGATTCGTTGTCTCAAACGGTTGTCAGTCCGTTGCACCGAAAGACTTGATCCTACCTTATATTAGCGACATTAGCGTGATCAGACCTTAAATAAACCACGATCTTAAAAAAATATTAAGAGACAATTTGAGGTTAAGTGACTCAGATTTGAATTCAAATTCTAACTGGCTATCTCAACAATTCCGCAAAGGGAACTTGGCTCCATATTAACATTTACTAGTATATATGGTGGGAGCTCTCTTTCTGTCCATCTACATTTTATAGCGTTTCTCTTTCTTTCTACAAATTGCCGGGAGCACGCCCGATGGAGCGACGCTGTATAAATTTTAATAAATGACACCATCCCCGGGTGCAGGCTTTGTTAGGACACCCTGCATTTTTCATAAAGGAGATCATGGAAAATACAGCTGTCTAGGAACTCTTTTAAAATCTCTACTCCATACTGACAAGGAAAATACATAGTATTGAAAAACCGGTGTGAGTGAGACCACAGTTTGGACAACCTAATCAAACTATTATAAAAGTTAATGTAAACAATATTTAAAAATACAAAGTATCTAACAAACTAACACGCAACAGCAAAAGATCCTATAATTTAGTTAGGGAAAAAGTATTTCCTACCAATATATGTGTGTATAATACATAAATTGTCACCTATTACGAGTATGTTATGCCAGCAAACTTACATCGCAACTTTTAAGTACTTATAAACTCCACGTTCCTCGCTTGCAAGCGCAAACATGTAAACATAATACGCTTTATTGGAAACACTTTTTAATGATATTGTTTACGCACCTATTTTCCCTTCTCATTATTTGAGCAGATAAATGTAAAAGGCTATAATCATTTGCACGAGTTTAGTGCTATATTAATTTTGTGTTCCAATTACAAAGCAGCATTTATTTGAGTGTAAACTTTTGGCAGCATTTTGAAACAGGCTGACACGGCTTGACTTGTCTCTTTCTTTGCACTGTTGTCTGAAAAGTTATCTCTGCTGTAAACCACACACACAAGTTTAAAACTCACCTTTCGCTGTGTGAACCGTACGTTTTTTAGTTAGAGTGAATACTAAAATGCTCCAGAGGGGATCGCTGAGTAAAAAACATCCCTGACGACTGCTGATTAAAAAATATTTTTTTGAAAAAGAGTTTTTGAGGGGTCTCTTTTAATTTATCGAAGCATCAAAGCGAGCGAGCGTGTATTTATTTTTGTTTGAGGTTTTTACAAGTTCTAATGAGAGAATAAATTGATGAGACATTTAAGGGAACGCCGCGAGTTTTGGTTGTTTCAAGTTAAAATATTGCTTTCCTGACTCTATGGGGAAGATTTTTTGCAGTTGGAATGTGTGTAAAAATGCATATAATAAGTTTGTATTGTCACAGGGCTGTGAATTTAAATGCTCTGTTTGCTGAAAAAACGGTTGGGAACGGCCTTCAGCGAGGAATTCCCGCGCTCTGCTCAAACTTATAATGACATTTAGATATCCATGTCATCGGCCCGCAGAGAAGAGGGGGCATTTCCCCCCAAAGGAGGGGGAGGAACATTGCCAGCAAAATTATCGGCGAATATTTCTGGATTTCCAACCATTTGACATGTAATTTACTCCGGCTTCGACTCCGAAATGATTCAAGGGTGTTATTGTCTGACGATTTAATGTTATTAAGGGTCTCCCAGCCATTTTCCTTCGGTTAGGAGTGAAAGCGAACGTCATTACTGAGGATATTTAATTTGAATGTTTTACCGATAAGAGGATTCCAACTGAGGGTATTTGGGTCGGCTTCTTTTTCATTAAATAAATGGTTCGAGACTAAATCTTGACAAATGCGGTAGGTAATGGGGCTCGGAGGCCTTGAAGATTGCATTATAAGCGGGTCCATTACTACGTGGCATGATATTGTTATAGGGTGATTGTTGTCTGGCAAGGGCACTCCTTAAAAGCTACCCGGTGACATGGCAAAGGTTAGGGTTTTGTACTACGTCAATGGCACAGGTCGTACAAAAGATTTAATTTAGAAAGAAAAAAAATACTAGAGCTTAGTGAAATAAATTGTGAATGTTATCTGAACAAAATGGATTCCAAATGTAACTTCTCTCTGTTAACGGCGCCAGCCACTACCTGCTTCGTATGTGTATATGTTTGTAGCCTTATAGGATCGTTGCCTCCTACGGGAAATAGTGGTTCAAATCCCAGTTTGTAACTAATGTGTCTTCGAATTTCACTCGACACTCTTAGGTAGATACAAACGGAAAAAGTTGTGAGGATCCTTTGAACATATCTGCAAGGAACTTCAAATACTTGCTTAAAATCTTTATTTTGGACCAATAAATCAAAGTTTGTGTTAAAATTCCACTAATCCGCTCTGTAGGCTTCATGGTCGCATTTAGGACGGTGAATTTGATCTGCAACAGCAATGACCTGTACAGTTAGCATGCGTTATTTGGGAGGATCACTGACTGCCAGAATTTAGGGAAGGCTCGAGCCCTTCCGGACGCGTTTGCGTTTCACAGTATGAAATCTTTCACATGCTCCAGATATGACGCAGCGCCTGACACCATGACACGCGCCCCGGGCGAGACATCCTACTCTGTTGTGTGACATGTCATGTCACGCCACCCTAACAACTAAACGCGAACTACTCAACCAAGTTTAACAATCTGTTTGAACACAAGCTTGTATTTGAATTTCGAAGCGCTTTGACAAAGATGGCCGCATCACAGGTCGTGTGTTATAATTTTCCATACCATTTAAGCGGCTTCGGCGAGATTAATATTGTCAAGAGTCAACTCAACATCGTCTAATTAAAAGTTCGATATTAAATTTTAGGAGTGTCTCGATGGATTCTTGTTATTTAGTTTGGTTTAGTCCTGTCCTGATTCGTCGTTTGTTATTTTTGAACGAGTTTAATTTTTGCTAACGAATACTTAAATATGTTGAGTTCTTGAGACAAATATAACACTTTCATATTAGCTGTATTTTTATTGTTAGCAAGCGGCCACTCACTCGGTCAATAATAATTTTTTATATCATATTACTAGAGTCGTTGCCGTGTGGGGACGGCAGAGTAGAATACATTTGTCACCAACCCCTACTCTTCCCGTGGGTGTCGTAAGAGGCGACTTAGGGACTACACATTGAACAGGGAACGGGCAGCAGCGCTCTCTGATACAGTAAGTGCAGCATTACTGCAGGTTTTTTAATAACCTTTTTGGTATGGAGCCGTCCGTGCTGGGAACATGACGTGTTCTTTGGTTTATAGTGATGGGGTAGAGTGTCGATAAATTTTTATCGATAATTTTTTTCTTTCATAGTTGACTTTGGACAATTCTTCTCTATTGTTCTAGGGTGGTCAACTTCCTTCGAGGGTTGCCATCTCGAAGATTTTTTTCCTTTTTCGAGTTGGAGGATTTTTTTCTGGTGAAGGGATGTCTGCAGCATTACTGCAGGTTTTTTAATAACCTTTTTGGTATGGCTCTTTTTTCTTTTGGCCGGTTTTTATGTCACATTTTCAAATTTAAAATTTTGTTGGTTTGACCTTTTTCTAAATTGTTTATTGTTCTACGAAGTGTCATATTGATAGGAGCTATTTTTTTCTTGGATCGTTCTCCAAAACGTGAGTCGCTTTGTTAGAAAATTTTCAATCGGATTTTGCCCGGGATCATTCCCGTATGGTGCGATAAGCCTTGGGACAGTCTCCTACTTTAACCTACTTTTACGTTGGCCGGGTAAGTCTTGTGCTGTCTTCCTCCTGGTTTTTATCGACGTACTTTTCTCTTTCCGTGTCTTGGTCGGATGGCGATTATTTCCTTGTACATCTTTACAGTGTATTTCCGGTCTCTGCGGCACACACACGAGGGTCCCTCCGTGCCTTCCTCGTTCACTCGCCGTGGTTCCGGACCCCTGAGGCCACCGGGCGTTGGACGTGCCTGGACCCCTGCGTTGTGCGCGCCCGCGCCCGTGCCAGCTGAGTGCCGCAGACCCGCGCTCCGGCGTCCCCCCTGGGACTGCCCATCATTTTTTAGCCTTTTTTTGTATCTGTTTTTTGTATCAATTTTGTATGCGGATTTTGCCAAATTTAAATTCTTTTTCTAAATTCTAAAAAGGCCCTTTAGGTTTCTCTGGCCCTCCCTTTTTTGGTTCCCATTTGGCTATACTCTCTCGGGGTACTCCGCGGTTTTGGTACACCTTCATGCATCGATACACCACAACACAACACTAGTTCAGCGACACGATATCGACGGAGTCCCCTCTGGACTCGACTCTCGGCTCATGCTTGGCAATTTCTAGGCCTTTTTAAATTTATATTATACCGTTCGGACAAATTCAATTAAATCTTTCTTTGAACACCTAAATTTCACGTTTCGCCTGTGGTCTGCGACCACAGGTCAGCTAGCTTCCTTTTTTAACGCTACATAAGCTTTTAATCTGCGATCTCCAACCCGCCTGCCAAGCGTGGAGATTATGGAAAAATCCTCCCAAAACTTAGTTCCCTTATTCTAGGATAGTTCTAGGATTAGGGTTGGGTGTATCACTTACTACTTCCGCCATAAAAAAGATGATTTTTTGAATTAAGAATTTTGCTCATACTGCACAGATAACGGTTCCAGGTGCCATGTGCAAAGGCGGGAGAAAACTTCAGTTAAACGCATCCGCATTGGTCCATCATCGTCGGCGCGGCGTGAATCAATTCTGTATCCGGCTCTGTTTCCAAACGACAATAACCCTTTCACGTGAAATGAGGCAGCGACGGAAACAGACATGTCGCTTTGCTTCTATTTCCACTGCTTGTTGCGTCGTAATAAGAAGTTTTTGTAGACTTTAGTAGATAAGCAATTGGCAAAATATAGGACCGTATGTTATAATGAGTACCTATTGTTGCTGTGAAAGTTTTTAAAACATGTCCTAAAACACGTAGAGTAATTACTTATAATTTAACCATTTCTAATAGCTTTATGAGCTCGCTCAACGATTGTCATTATTTGCGACGTTTCAATTCCAAACCTTTTAGAAATTACGTCACAAATAATTTTATTGTTTTAAAGACCAACCATTTATTATTTTCATACTATGAACTCACAGCTGAGCAGAACCGAGGCAGCAATGTACTGTATGTGTTACATTTGCAGACAGTTTTCATGATCACAGCGACATGAGCGCGCGTAATGCCCCCATTTGGCGGAAATGTGGAAAGCGCGCGAAGCGGTTACAGTGATGTCATGGCGCCATTTTGTTTTCAAGTGTGGTTTGGCGCGATTTGCCGAGGTCCGGTTTGCGGCGGATGTATTGGATTTTGCAAATGAGAACGGATTTTAGTATGTTGTATTGGATGACGAGCACTTCATTCGCCAGTAGGATGTGGGTTTATTGTTAATTTTCATTTCACTGAATACTATCGAAGGAGCTACTTACCGAGGCTTTTTTTAAATTATTCATTTGACGTGGGCAGCAAAACTGCGAAACTAAAATGGGACTGGGCCGGGCACGTAAGCCGCATGCATCCAGAACGATGGGCGAGAGTCGTCGCGCAGCAGTGGACTCCTCAAGACGGGAACCAACGCCGAGGTAGGCCCCGACAAAGATGGCGAGACGAGTAAAACGCCTATCTACTGGACTGGTGGGAGCTTGCCTAGGACCGGGAGGAATGGCGGATCAATGGGGAAGCCTTTTCCCAGCAGTGGGACATTACAGACTGATTATAAAAATAATATAATATAATTTCATTTGAAGTCAACAGATGTTTGGTTTTAGGGAAACATGTTATCTACGTGTTAAGTTATCTGGGTAGGCTTGTGCAAGTGTGCAAGTCAGAGAAACTCCAATGAGTATAATTTTACAAAGAATTGACATTTTGAACAAATAAGAAGTTTGTTGTTATTGATGTTGTCATCATAATTTACTCCCCCCCATCCTACCGAGGGGTAGGCTACTCTCAATAAATTTATCTCAGCAAGCATCTAAACAGGATAGGTTCATTCGCGAACGCTTACAGATTCTGTGCAGATGACGAGGAGACTCCGCTTCAAATCCTCTTTGAATGCGATGCCATTGTCAATAACAGAAGTCGGGCGCTGGAAGGATCCAAAATTGTCATCCAGGAAATTCGACTACCAGCTTCTTCAAAGTTGTTGGTCTGGCTGAAGGAAGCTGTTTAGGGCTGACTACAATAGATCCAGTCGGTCGCAGTGGTCATCGAGACTGTCGTTCCCAATCTCTTCTTAACTGAGTTTCTCAACAACAATAAGAAAAACTAAATCCCTTTGACGAAAACTTTGGAAACCACAAGCTGGAAGTTAAACCAGTAGATTTGTATAAATCGTCTTTGTGTTAAGTGGTTTATTTAACAACTAATAGGTATCAGGATTAGTGTTGTGGTGCAGGCGTCGGCCCATAGTCCATACCCGTAAACGAAGGATTAGCAACTATACGGTCAGCAACAAACAG
This sequence comes from Carpatolechia fugitivella, assembly GCA_951230895.1. Classification (NCBI taxonomy): domain Eukaryota; kingdom Metazoa; phylum Arthropoda; class Insecta; order Lepidoptera; family Gelechiidae; genus Carpatolechia; species Carpatolechia fugitivella. The sequence goes on from OX579658.1 coordinate 4,140,389, forward strand.
ACTCGGGGCACTCTCAGTCTTTGTGTTAAAGGCTATTTTAGTATTTATGAGTACAATTTGAAGTGTTTTAGACCGTTGTTTCTGGTACAGTTCTTTCGCTAATTGTTGGCTGTTAATTCAATCGCTGTTTGCTTGGCTATTGCGCGGGCGGTGGTGGTGGTAAACAAATATAAATTGTAAATAAATTGTAAGCGTAATTGTTTATATAGCACGCGCAGGCCTAACTACTGCGCTTTCATCTTGAGCTTTCAACTTGCGTCTGGCGCATGCTTCAACTGGTGCGATTTCATTTTGCGTTTGTCTTCTTCATCTTGTAGCAAAGAATTCTGACGCGCATCGCCTCAAGCTAAATCGATCGTTTTTTGTTCCACTTGCGTAAGAGGCGTGCCAAAATGCGTCTGTATTTATCACTTGCGTTAGAACCATGCAAAGATTTCTGATGCGCGTCGCCTATCGATCGTCTTTTATTCCTCTGAGGAACCATGCCAAAACGCATGTCAATGTCAAATCCAAACGAATAGAGAAAAAAACAACGATTACACTTTCCTAAATATCGGATGCTAAATCAGTCATTGCTGTCGCTGTGCTAATTTATCGTCCCAAATGCGACCCAAACACAGCAATGTAATCCGTTTCTTCTGGATTTCCAACCAGCAAAGTAGGCCATGAGTTAAAGCATGCATAATTTTGACAAGGCATCGACACTAAATTCATTATTTAACTTAGTTAATACGTTACAAATAATAACGTTGTTGGTAAGTACTTATTTGCACGCACAGTTATACGAAGTCCTAAATAAATATGCGATATTTATGGTAGGCTATAAAATTAAAGACAAACGAACAACGTAAATATTGTTATCCACGCCTCATGCTCTATTTGCCGTGCTTGCGATTGTAGGCCACGTAAATCGAATAGAAAACAGAAACTTTGCGCGGGAGTTAGCATTATCTCAGTCTTTATAAGAGTTCTTTAGTTTAGTAGATATTATGACAAAGTGGCTGACATAGTTCGAAGAATTTGCAAAAATTTGGTGGCGGTCATATTGCAGTTCTAATTTTACGGTCCCACTCCCAAGTGTGACCCAAACGCACCAATAATGTAATTTGTAAATCTACAGTCACTGCATAGTGTAGCGTTGTGTTACGCTTCGGTGTTCGAAACTTTTTTCGTGTTCTTCTCAGTTTTTTTTCTTTTTCAAATTTCAAATTTTGAATTCGATTTTGAAAAGCTTTTGGTTGGTTTTGTTTTTTTGGCATTCAATTTCTTGACTCGTTTATGAGCTGTCGTGTATGTGCTGCACTTTTTTTTAAGTTTTGTGCAAATTCAATTTTGAATATAAATATTGTTTAAAGAGTGAAAAAGTTTAAGCCGCTTGTTAAAGCCGCTCCTTGGAGCATTGTTTGAGTGGGAGCAGAGGAGAACCGATTGAGGATAACCGATAGCCTTGTGGACAGGGCATCAGGTTCGAACGCGAACCCTCGTGGGCGAACGGACCTGGCCGAGTCGTCGGAGTCTGGCGCACTGGACCTGAGGTCGCTTCTGTGGTCGCATGAGTGACTGATCCCGGCTGCAGACCCGCCGCTACATTGGTATCCTGGGCTTTGGTGCCTTGGGGAATGCAGCAGTTGCACGTGCGGACTTTCAAGGACAAGAAGACGGCTGGAAGTTTGGTTATACTAGTTATAAGTGTACCAGTTTTACGTTTTTTTAACGAACATTTTAATCTCAGTTAGGAACATCTTGTGAACCATCCCTTAAATTGGTGCGTTGCAAGTTTGGTTTGTTATTTCCTAAATTCAAACCGGCTCTCCACGCCACCGTCAACCACTCCTGGCAAAGACTTTTGGTACAAAACGTTTCACCTTACTTAGTCTATAGATTTGTTGCGCAACGATTCCCTAGACAGGTAGGGCATTATTTACTCCTCTATCTCTTACACTTGTTGAACCTTCACTAATTTTGGGGAACGTTAGACTTTAATTCCAAATTATTTTTGTTATAATAGTCATCTTTTACCGTGTTACCGTTCTTCGTTTACTGTTTTTTTGTTTGTGTTCTATTTTGGTATTTTGCTATTTTGGTAAGTAACTTTTTATCGAATCTTGGCCTTTTTACCCTTTTTTTAAATCTAAATTATATACGTGTTAAGTAGTACTTTTCGGTTTTTATTTTTAACACTACAATAGATAATAGAACGAGGTATATGTGTCCCTCTAAAAAGTACACGACTATTCTAACAATCCTACAACAAATATTATGGCCGTCACGTGAAAGGATTCCTTTTAATAGCCAAATTGTCAAAAGCAATATAATAACAGAAACAAAAACAGAGTTAAATTTTATCTTGTAGCTTTCATAAAACAAATTCATCATTATTCTATCATTGATGTAAAAACTACTTGACGCAGCGAAGGAGATCGAATCTCTGTGTACTGTGTTATACATACTAAAGCCATGTGTGTTGAAAAAAGAAACATTAAATTTATTTTATTTTTCCTAAAATGTTTTATTCAGCAACAGCTTAGTGTATTACATTTTGTTTTCACCAAACTATACGATAGTTTGTAGGTAGAATCATAGCTCCCTTAGATAACAATGTTGCAAATTTTAACAATTAATTTAGTTCACGCTCTATCCCCAACGAGGCAAGCAGGCATGCATAACAAAATTAATGGATGATATGAAATTGAAACAAAAACATTTTATAGAAATATAGTAACAAGTTGCAAGTTTGTCACTATAGTTTTATTGAATGAGAAAATATTTACCTACAAGTTTTTTTCACAGAATTCTTTTAAGAGATAACATTTAACCTTTTTCTTAAATAATGGTTTACTTTCTTATGCCCATTATTATTTGATTATAGATACTTGGTACAAGGCAGAATCGGGCTCTTTGCCCTTAATAATTAACAGCTTTAGGTAAGGCTTTTATGAAATATTTTATACGATTTCCAGCCAGTATACTTATTTTTTTGTCCTAAGTTTTAGTTTAATGCAAATATTTTTTACGACATACAGCCTAGAGAGTAAAACCTCTCACCTAACAATGCATTGATTGATACGGAAGTGAAGCACAAGTGCATAGTGCAGGCAATATCGACAGGGCGGGGCGCAGATGCAATTACGGAGCACAGTATAGTGCCCCCGAGGGAGTATTGGGACCCCATTGCTCGGGAAATTTTTATAATGTTCGTGACGGTATAGAATAAGGAAAATAAATAGGTAATTGCATTTTGTTAGAATTTGAATTGAGCCTAAAATAATATGTCCAAGTGTGACACAATTTTCGTTTTCGTTTCTTATTATATCTGAAAGTAAAAATATTCCACAATCCTGTCGAATGCCCGTGTGGGGCGCTGCGTTATCGTAATAATCTGGTGGGCGGAGTTTCAAAATCCAAATGCTCAGTCAAGACCATCGGCGCTTGTCAGCGCCTTAAGAACAAACTATAATGTTTCAGTTTCAAATGATCTCAGCTGATGAAGGTTAAGCGTTTTTGAAAGAACAATATTTTAAAAAGATTTTCATGTGTTTTCTCCTGTTTTAACATGTGGACTTATTACATTATAACACTTCTATTTGCTCCCACTATTTATACCTTACGAATATGATGCAATAACTTCTGCTCGTAAAGGGAAAATTCGAACGTTCTACCACAAGTTTCCACAACTACTCGCCTACCCACTCGCCTGTCGCTTAGTTTTAGTTTCCCACTAGATGGAGCTGTCTCCTCTACAGTTCAGTGCATCTAAGTTTGGTAGACGGCACATTTAGTTTACGAGGTGTTTGGTAAGTATGACAAGAAAATGTGGGCGTCTCACGAGAAATTTTGCTCGTGGAAGAAAACTTTGTTGCATGTCTTGATTTGGGAAAGTAATAACGTTCGTTTGATTCCATTCTTTTCTATCTGGCTATCTACAGAATAATGAGTATGATTAAACTAATTAAAAAAAACTGTTGTACGCCTGTTAAAGAGAATGTAGGTTTTATTTTTAAGTGTGACTTGAACACTAACAAGGGGGCTTTTAGAAAAACCGTAGCCAATTATTGCTTATTGAAGATAGATAATATGCGTAGCAAGTTTGAAAGTTGGCTACCAAATCTAGCTACGAAATGGGACCAAAGGTACGAATATATAATAGTACCTATACTACGTACTTCACGTACAGGGTGTATTCAACAGCTCATATTCGTCCCCATCGAGGGGCTCGAGCCTACCCTGAATTAGGGTGTATCGTAGCGTAAATAAGTTCATCACATCACACTTCACACTAATATTATAAATATAAAAATATATTTGGATGTTTAGATGTTTGAATTTTTGTTCCACCTTCACGCTTAAAGTACTCAACGGGTTTGGATGAAATTTGGAATGAATATATTTTGTACCCTGGATTAACACATAGGATACTCTTTACGGGAAAAAGTCTTAATCCCACGGGAAAATCTTACATAACGCGAACGTAGCCGCGGGCGGACTGCTATTATAGTAAAAGTTCTGTGCAAAGTTAGAAAATAGAGTATTGCTGGTACGCCATGATATAATTGATTTCGACAAAAATGTAGGTGCTGGGCGGGAAACATAATATCAATATGGCGCGGCGCAGCTAATGATCGATGTGATGATCGTAGACACCTCAGGCAAAAATCTTACTCCCTTGGGAAAAATAAAAAACTACTGGAAAGAAAACTAGTACAAAACTAAATAAATATAATCAGCTTTGATATGAGAACCTATGGTAGCGGTTCAGTGCAAGCCCCATGCCGCTCTAGGCATATTTCCCAAGGGTGCTGTAACACAATAGGCCGGGCTGATGCACTCGACGTGCGAGCGAATACTAACACATTCACGCATATTTTCTTTGTGTGGTTTGAACTTGGAGGGTCGGTCAGGTTTTATTTTTCTTCTTCCTAACTAATGGCGACACAAATCTTACATAGACGTATTTCGCCAGTGTCGAGTGATATTTGTAGGTTTAAGATATATCCTTGGATGATTGTTCGGTTATTTGGGCTCAGTAATATGATAGTGCAATTACTGAAGCCACTACGAGGCCTCTTGGCATCATCTAAAAATGTCAGCAAAGTGTATGCGATTCAATTGTTTTATTAAAGTTTATAGTCCTGAAACATTCACTGGATAATGCACTATCGAAATTATACACTAAACACTTCAATAAACTAAAATAAAAAAATTAAAACGAAGACACGTCCGCCATAATCTTTGTCAGATGCTAAAAAAAACATCATCGTCAGGTTTTTATATGGAAATAATGTAATCATTTAAAATATTTTTGAATTTACATACAGCCAGTTTTTTTGGTCAGAGAAAAAAAAAACTGACTGAAACGTAATATTATTTTTATATTTAAGGAAAAGCAATACTTGCATAGACTCAAAATTTTCGTTACTTAGTTGACAAGTTGTTTATAGTATTTATATTATTATTATTTATTGAACTTAATTCTTTTATGTATGCCCACACACATAATCCGTTTGTAAAAAACTTCACTTTCCTTCGCTAAAAAGTCAAGGGCAAGACCGATTATTGGCTTAAACGTGCTCTTTAGAGCTCTACTTCCTGTTACACTCTACCATCATAATATAGCTGCTTACTTACTAACCAAAAGGCTTGACGCCTGGGTTGGGTTCTACCTACATATTATGCATACTTCTACTTACATCTTTTCACTCACTGCTAGCACCTGCCTGCGTTCCAAGGCCGTACGTAACCGAACTGTTAAAGTAAGGAAGAAACTAAGAACCCATTAGCTAATAAAAGGCATCATCATTTATTATACTTACTGTTTGTGTTAAAACACTTAAAACGTCAATGACCGACCTTATAAATCATGGTGTAAAGTTATTAAGTGACGACTAGGCTTGTGATAGATCCATCATCATCAACTTATCTCACCGAGGGGCTATTTTATTTACTTTTTAATCCAATATCGTAAGTCGTAATTCAAACTGGGAACAGTCACACGGTCACATAAAGTAATTTTTGTTTGGTACCCATCAGGAATCGAACCCAGAACAAGCGCTCAGATGGAAATAGGTGACTATCATTGCATGATATGATAGTAGGTGCAAATAAACTTCTAAATGAAAAAAAAAAAGCAAAAAATTTTTCAGCGCCTACGGAAACATCTACGAGAAAATACCACAGTATAGCGAATGTTGGTCAATTTCATGCAGTTCGTACACTGAGGACGTTGACTTGAAAAGTACAACGTCGTCCATCCTTTTCACGCATGCAGCCGCACTCTTCCGTAAATCGAAATCAAAGCTCGTCGGGATTGGAGCGAAGTGAAGTTCGCGCGCTCGTCGCATAGGCGTGAAGTCAGACTAGTATGGTGGTGCGTTCTGAATAGTCTCACACAAAAGTTTGCCAGCAACTTTACTTGACGTTTTATTAAAAAAGGAAAGATAAACGTTGTTGTATTTTTTAAATGACTGGGAATATGCGTATTTAAAATTTTAAAGAAAAGTAGTAATTAAAAATATCTAAATTTTATACAAAAATTCCGATATTTCTCCAGCCGGCAAAGTGAACGCGGAAACATTAATCTGGGTCCATCGTATATGCGGAACGCACCGCATATGGCCGACGCGGAGTTTGTGTTTATGTCAATAAGAAACAGAATTTTATCATTTGCGCGGGTGTGAAATTATTATTTGTTTAATTGTGATGTGCTAGTGGAACCTGTAAATTGTTTGGAATTTCAGTGACAATGGATTTTTGCGGTGGACGTTTGGACGATTTGATATCTACCGTGTATTTATAAAGGTATTTATTTCGTATGTTTCAGGCTTATATTTTAGGGTTTCTGTAGGTGTTAATAATTTCTAGGGGTTATTAACTGTTAATAAAACAAGGGGGTATAATAATGTTTACAAAATATTGGTTAGTTTTGTTACAACAAGGCGAAACATTCTGACAGGCCAGCGTTAGGTTATCGTCAGGTGATAACTTTCCGTAAATTTATTACTTAATTCTCTCTGTTTCTTAAGTTATAACTTATTATAAACGATATTCTTACAAGAAATAAACTTAATTAGTGAATTTTCATTTGAAAGTAAAAATACTTAGCGGAAAAATGTCTTGGTGCTAAGTCCCGAACTTGAAACATTTGAAAGCTCGAGACTCCTATTTCTCATAGGTAAGTACTACCTACTTATTTAATATCGTTGAGGTTCCTACCTAGTTAGGAATAGTTTACTAGTAGTAGGTAACCTACCTAGCCTCGATTTGTACAAGATGTTATTAACCTTTGCAAATACTTATCACCACTTATCAAACAAGATAAGCACATAGCCCTTGCTATATTTCTAACATCTAATCCAAAATAATCATATCCAAATAAAATATTTTAAACAAACTTAAAGTTAGGAATCCTCTTATGAACAAACATTCTTAGTCATAAATTATGTTTATAAAATCTGAACACATTGTTCTAGAAATACAAACAATCCCACATATTTTTATTTACATACCCACCAGCTGAGAGAATAGTTTGTTTAAATGTTTACTTTCAACATGTGCTCTGTTCACATGCTCTAATAAGCCTTTTTAAATTCTTAGCTAATGAGATCATTTTAAAAGAAAATAATTCAGGAAGTAAAAATTGCTAATTTATTTAAAGAACATATATTTTTTTTCATGTTATCTGCATTCAGTTAATATTTGTTATTGAGTTTGCTCTATCCTTACTTAGATTCATAACATTCACTCTAGTTGCTGAGATTAAGTACCTAGTTTTAAATTTAGTGTTTGGTATGTTTTATACTAAATGTGCTTCTGATAGTAAAATCTAAAAGATAGCTAAACTTATAGATTTTCCCTTTGCGAAAGATAACAAAATTTAAATTTAGAAACTGTCTGTGGGGGTTACTACTTCATAAAAAATTAAAAATTGTTTTTTTGTATGCTCAATATGAATATAAACTACTCCGAGAGCTATGGCTATCTCAAGTAGTCGTAGGTACATTAAAATTAGAAAACAAAACAAGAAACATTGTAAACTCTAAAAGAGAAGTAAGTACATATCTTGAACATCCTCCGAATAAGTGGGAATGTTTGTATGTTTATATCATACACATGTGCTCGGAGATGATTCACAAGCCATATGGGCCGTGTCTCCATTCTTAGTCTTGTTTTCAAGGCAAAGGATCAACAATATTAGATAGCTTATTTATTAGTCTTATTACTAACACTGAACACATTGTGTATTTCTGTTGCTAACACAGAATATAATTTTCAAATACTTTATTTTTATTTATATTCATCAACGGCCCGTTACAGTCCACTTTTATATTAAATGTTGTAAATTGTCTTATGGCACCTAAAATTCATACAGAAAAGGTAGGATGATAAATTATATTTTTCTTATTATTATTATTATTATATTAACCTTCATAACTTTTGTAGTTGATTCATAAAATATTAAGTAATAATATTAAATCCAAGGTGATGAAAACCAGATATTCCTAAATAAATACCTAGATGTATTTTGTTTATCTATTTTTACATATATCACAAACATGTAAGCTATCCCTGTTTACTATACCACATGTGTCCACAAAACCCACATAGTGTCACACATTGTCATTCATTATGATTTCCAAACTATGACACAGATCCTGAAATAGATTTAATTCGGAAGTTCTTAAGATTTTTGTCCTATTCTTAGTTTGTTATTATTAAAATCTGTCTCTCAAATTCCAGATGCCACTAAGATTGGTCTGTTGATGAGTTTCTATAGGCTTATATTTTACCATTATTTTTAGTTTTTGAACCTTTATCGGTTTCCTGGAGGATCATTTTCTCTTTTTTTCACTATTAATAGAACAACTTGAATAGTGGTTTTACTATTAAAAATACTATAATTTATTGTGTTTGAAAAAATCCTATAAAAGCATTTTATATTAGTCTGGGTTCTTTTTTTAGGTGTATACTTAATTAAATATCAAGAAAGAAATTATCACAATTTAGTAAACTGTTTTTTTTCAAAAGTATTATTTATTTATTAATAATAGGAAGACCACCAGTTAAAGTTAACTTAATAGTAAATACAATAATACCAAAAAGCCATTTACAGGTCTCCACATGTAGGTAAGGTACCAGAACATAAAAAAACATAAGGTCATACACTCATAAGCCATACACTCATGGGTCATACGCGCATACTCTGTATAGCTCGCAAACAGATTGATCAGTAAAAAAAAAATTTACATCAAGATATTAGCATTAAAACTATGATTTAACAAAATTACCTACCTAGCTATGATGCTAGTGTACTCTGTTGATGGTTAATGTTTTCCATATTATGCCAGAAACAATCCAATTATCTGGCACTTCGTCCCTCCATTACAAATAATCAGTTATATAGACTTAATGCATGTAAGTATGTACCCACTCTTTTACTGAAATCACTCCACTTAAATTGGTTTATCATAGTAAACACTTTTAGTGATTATGAGCTGTTGATATTACATTATGATATTACAAAAATAAACAAAAAAGTTTAATTTTCTTCATCACCTGTCTCTAAGGTATGCGTATAGCTAATGATGTTGAGCGTGTAATGTGTGTTTTATTGAATTGATTAAACATATTTTGAAATTATAGAAAAATAAGTGAGAGTAAGTACCCAAAAGAAATTAATGACAAAACTAAGAGATTCATCATTCATCGTCCTATCTACATTTAATTTTATATGTTCTTACAATAAGTTTACCTACTTACTTCAATTCACGCGTTCAATACAGTGCAATTTTCGTGCTATATTTTAACAAAATTACCTCTTCATATGAAAAACCAGCACAACAAATTGATAGTGTTTAGATCTACAATCTTATCACATTAAACGGAACTCTCCTGGGAGTGCACTGCACTTTGTCCTCCACTGTTGGTCTGGGTTATTTATTATGGCTGCCTGCTCCATCATTAATATCAACGCATCTTATAAGCTCTTAGTGCTTCCTTGTGTTCTTATTACGCTCTTGAACATTACAAAGTTCTACTTAAAGATATTTGTATTAAAAATACTAGTGGCTCTGTGAGCTGTAGACCTTGCGAGAATATTATATTAATTTTTAAATGGCTGATTTATGATTTTTTTACGTTTTCAACCCTCATAACTCCGTAATTTTTTAAAATTTCCAAATACTGACTGGACAAAAAAAAAACGATTAATTTATCGAACCTGCTCACAAAATTTCACGAGAATCGGTTGAGAAACGCGACCTACAGGTCAAACAGTGGAACAAACAGACAGATGGACAGATAGACAAACAAAAGCAATTTTGGCCAAGCTGAAACGGAGACGCTTGGCTCGCGCTTCGCGTTCGCTCGGTCAATAATTACTGCTCATTTGTTGATTGGTTTTTTCATACATACATACATACATACATACATAAGATCATGCACTCCAAAACAGAGCACAAACTAAACCACGTTTGGCAATGTTTTGGGTTAGTTTAGAAGACTCGGCATACGCACCTAAAGGAAAGTATATCGTTAGTTTTTTACTGCACATAGTGACAGGTTGCTTGCTAGCCTGTCCGCTTCAGTCAGAACATTTAAAAATATTACTAGACTGGTGGCGGTCCGCCAGCGGCTACGCTCGCGTTTCGTAAGATTTTCCCGTGGGAATAAGACTTTTTCCAATAAAAAGTACCTGTCTATCCTATGTGTTAATCCAGGTTACAAACTATCTCTATTCCAAATTTCATCCAAACCCGTTCAGTAGTTAAGGCGAGAAAGCAGAACAAACTTCCAAACATCCAAATATATTTTCACATTTATAATATTAGTATGATGGCAAAAATACCTCTAAGCGTACATATAATAACTACACAAAATTATCGCTTTTCTAAATATAAAATAAGTAATAATATAGTGATAAAATAAGTTCATATTTTATTATGTTTTACAAGGTCTAGTAGGTATAATTTTAATCTTTTTTCTCAACATTTATTTATCAATAAAAGTAGAATTTCGTAATTTCCAGAATAACGAACAATAAATTGTAAACTTTTGGCTGAATTGATAGACACACCTTCAGCAGAATAACTTAAAAGTTTGACCAAAAATTGTCTGGTCAAAGTTTTATTGAAAGTAAATCCAAGTTAAACATTTAAGTAGACATTTGATGGAAAAGTACGCAGGTTCGAACTTTTTCAAGAGAGGCCAGAGACTGTACCGAAGTAAAATTATCTCGTTAAGTATATATTCCACATCTTAAAGTAGTTAAGACTACAGTGATGAATAAGCTACAATTTGAAAGTCATATTTTAAAACTTCAGATTTTAAATAAACTTTAAGTTCACTTATTTTTTTAAGTTCTACCTTTTTGCAAACTAAAATCAAATTTCACGATTATCACAGCCGGTATCAGCTCATTACCAATCGCACGCAACTTTTCACTTGATGTTTTAGTTTACCTTGCGCCCTGATTTTTCAAAAAAGTAAGACGATTCCTTGCTTCGTGGTCGCGGCACATGAATAACTCGCGGAAATAGCCAAAAAGTGAGTTTTTTTTTTGAGTGATTTTTTTGGTGTCTCAATAATTCTGCCGCCAGGGTGTGTGGCGTTGTTCATCCACCTTACAAACACTCGATATGATGGTGATAAACATCATTAGGTACATAAACTTTAAATTCGAAAACATATAAAATTAGAATTACATATATATATTTTTTTTTTATATCGGCTGCTTAGTCGTACAAAACTAGCCGCAAATATTTAAACGCCAAATAACAGCTGATAAAAAAAATGCTATCTAATAAAATGGCGTATCAGGAATGATTGAAATGAAGCATGATCTATTGTAAAGACGTACAAAATGCGTACCAATCATAGCGCCATGAAGACTTGAGGTATATTTTAATTTTTGTTGAACATAGAATTAATTCTTAAATCTGTTTCGTCAAGTATCGATTAAACAAATCTACAACACAACAAATATACAATATCTTCATTACAACTGAGTCTGAAATTGTCGAGCAAACTTTGTTTGTTTATTATTACTTATTAGTATACACCGTGAAATTTACATCGTTTTGTTCCCGCCGTATAGTGATAGTACCCGTCAAACTGAACAACTTTTCACGAAAAAAAAAATCCTGTGACAAAAAAATTTTTGGTCTCCATACAAAGTGAGACTCCCGACCGACCCATTTTGTATGGAGAGACCAAAAATTTTTTTGTCACAGGATTTTTTTTTTCCGTGAAAAGTTGTTCAGTTTGACGGGTACTATCACTATACGGCGGGAACAAAACGATGTAAATTTCATGCTGTATATACTATATTACTTATATTTAATTGTTGACGCGTGTCTTATTCGCTGTTCGAACAAAACAAAATAATTAAATATATTTCATATGAGTAGGATCCTTAATAAACTAACCACTTTATTTAAGTAACTTAATTACAGACCACATTTATATTTTTGTTTGACTCCACAATTATTTCATAATTTTATTAACCTTGAGAGTTCGTTTTGATGAGTTTGTTTTTACCCATTATAATTACATAACATTGTTGTAATATTTTTTGTAAAATTACTATGCCGGTTTACATTTTAGACCACCTTGAGGAGAGTTTGCCTAATGTGTGCTTGCCTATACTTGGTTTTGGATATATTCCCTTCCTTTCCGTCACTAGAAACGGCAGACCAGACCGAAGCTTCCTACCGATTTTATCAACAGCTTCCAATGTCTTCACTTACATAATGATTAATCTTACGCGAACGTAAACCTACATACATTTCCAGTTCAAAGTACCAGGCTAGGAATATTATATGACTAATGTATCCTACATTAGGGAGCCTTGTTTGCTTTCTTGTATAATGTGCCTAATTAGGCAACGTCTAATGCCTTTGCACTATACGATACTGTGAGCATACCCTGTGCTTTAGTGTTTATCTATGACGCGAGTAAGGTTTCTATTACTATTGAATTATTTAATTTGAACGTTTAAATGCTAATGATTTTTATTCAAGCAATATTTATGTTACTTTATCAGCCTAGGCGTCCACAAATAAAGTACAGAAGACAAGTTAGACAAGAAAGCCCTCAAGATCTCTCACATACTCGCACATCAGTGTTATAAATCGTAATATTTGATATACAAAATAATAATCAAAACGGATAAACAATTTTCAAATCAAACATTGTAATAAAAAGCTCAAAGCGATCATTGGCAATGTAAATGGAACGTGAATTCTCGCTTGGGTGGCGATATAAAAAAACACGGATATCGGTGTACGAATGAGTGGAAATAATCCTCGAAATGTCCAAAAGCGGGTAGGAGAATTGGAGCAATTATGTGTAAATCTCAGACAACCCTTAGTACCGAGATTCCATTATTATTATTGGGGCATATACTCGACCAGCTAAGCTTCCTATTTCTTACCTAGTAAAAATGTATGTAATGTTAATAAATACTCGTACTTAGGATAAGAGCGCTCATAATGTGCTAGTTTATTTGATGGTCATCCAAAACGACTACCCTTTCTTTAAAACAAGAAGCAAACATGTAATTAACTTACATTGTAAGTATTGTAACCATTAACTTAGGGAGGCTTGATCAAAGACCAGAAACAGTTGCAGTCTGCGATAGTTGCACTGTCCGTGCGCGATCTGATGAATTCGTGGCAAACGTGGCCATAGTAGTCAATTCAGAGATGAATGCACATCACGTGCAATTATAATAGCTCTAACGGTTCGATCTATAGATGTCGTCTAAAGGGCATTCCAGATCCAAGCAATCTATGTCGCAGGGCAAAAAAAGTTCGTAAAAACAAGGAGCAATTATGTGTAAATCTCTAGCAGCCCTTAGCAGGCGTGATTCCATTATCATTGAGCGAAGACACACGACCGACCGCGGCCCTTCAATCCGGTCACGATCTCCCCCATCCAATTTCTTTAGGGTTGCCGGCCTAATACCCCAGCCCTGACCTCCAAGCTAAAATGTGATGTCATCAACCCATTACTACACAGGGTTATATTGCTAGTTTTTCTGCACAGTAGTGAGCGTATTCTAGTAATAAAGCTTTCCTTGTCCTTGGTATTTGCTAGCTTTAACTTCGATTTTTTTTTAATCCTAATTCTAATAAAAACACTGATTTCTGATATTAGTACACATATTTCAATACTAACTAGCTTCTGATTTTTCTCGGGGTACAACGTAGGTTATGTCCTTGGGTTACAATATCTTTATACCAAATTTATCAAAATCGGTTCTGTAGATTAGACAGACAGTTCAATTGGCTTTCGTATTTATTTAGTTTGAACGGTGTGCATTGAATGGTAGATACAAAGTAATATGCACAAACCATTTCCGAGAAACGTAGATTAAACAAAAGTTACTTCTTGTATGGGATGTGATGATGGGTTGAAGGTAGAGCTTTTGATCCTTGTTTCTTTGGAAAAAATGATTTTGTATTATAATAATCTCAATATCTAATATTATGTAAACTCATTAAGAAATAACCCTGTATATTCGAGACAAAAGTCGTATTCCGACGAGAATACGATATTATATTCCAGGGCGTGCATTTATATGACAAATGGCGATGAAGTGGTTAACTCTATGTTTATATACTTATTATACATTATAAGGTAAGGTAAGGTTTCTTTTGTAGGCGACTAAGCATCTCATTGCAAGTAGACAACATTTTCAGCTTTGTTTACCTAAAAAAATGTCTATTTCAAGAAATCACTATCATACAAAAACTATCTTAGTCCTTTGGATTAAGTTGTCCATAAATTTTTATATAAGTCCTTGCAATTGGTGTTGAATCGCTTGAAGCTGATTAAATTTTCCCAAGAAATGTAGGTTGTTGATAAAAAAAAATTGCAACTATATTTAAGCAATTAATTGCCTAAAGCAATAAGGGCAACTGTTGAACTTCGAATTTAAAACAATTTAAATTTTCTTGTTGTTTTTTGTGTTCTGGTGTTAATATATTTGTATTTGATCACCTGCCGCGCGGCGGTTTTGTATACAAAAAATAAAATAATTCATTTCTAAAAACAAGGGAAAAAATATACAAATTGCGCACTGATACCTACCCTAGGATACCCTGTGTTGTGGGATATCGACCTCTTTCCTAGGACATGCTTTGGTTTAGATGTAAATAATTTACTAATATGAAGACCTAGTCTGTTTTGCCCGTTTTAACCAATGTTCCTTGGAGAAAGGGTTCATCTAGTTTATCAAGCGATTTATACTTCACCCAGTATAGTAATAACTTTTTCCGTGAATATCACGAGACACGGCTAATCAGCAGTTTCTGTGCAGTTTTCACTAAACTTAATTTATTAAACGAGCAATTTTCGTTGAGTCGTGTCTACCGTGCTTTAATAATTTAAATACGTAAGTACATCATCAATACGTACGTTTAATTAAAATTGAGCTCGTTAAGGTAAAAAATATACTAGTATATTTTATTACAAATTTTTAAATGAGTCTATTTTCGTAAGGTCTATTAAAATTTAATTCAATATAATATGAAATATAAATTTCATTATTGGCCTGTTAAACTAATGATGAAATTATAAAAATGAAGTGTGTTTATCAACCATTAAATACACAATAAATTTAATATAGTTTAGACTTTTGCACAACACTGTCACACTCCAGAGTATTCGGAACAGACAGCGCCTAATCAACTCATCATTTTGAGAAATCTAATAATGCAAACACAATCCTGGATTTCATAAGATTCATGAACAGTGTCGGGAATAAGTAATGGCACTTAGCTAACTACGCTTCTGACATTTAATAAATGAAATGCAGACTGTGTAAAGTGAATTTACGACCCTTGAGGTATAACTTGATTTTGATTTTAATAGACCGCGGGTAATTTTTGAGTTTTTTCAAAATTTCTGTATATATGGTATGTTTAGAACTGTATTCTTATCTAAGTGTAAAACTTCTTCGTTATAGTTTGGGTTGTATAAGGTTGACAACCGACCTCACCAACCCTGGTTAATAGTAACCACCAACCATGTCATAACGTGCTTAGCTGAAAGATTATACAAAAAAAAATGCCGTATAATTGACCGAGCGAGCGAAGCGTCTCTGTTTCAGCTTGGCCAAATTTGCTTTTGTATGTCCATCTGTTTGTTTGTTTGTAGGTCGCGTTTCTGAACCGATTCTCGTGAATTTTTGTGAGCAGGTTCGATAAATTAATCGAATTTTTTTGTCGAGTCAGTTTTTGGAAATTTTAAAAAATGACGGAGTTATGGGGGTTGCCAGCTTACAAGTTCTACCGCCGAGGCCGTTTTCCTCTACAGATCACATTTCTTAACCAATAAAATAAAATAAGATATGTCACAATAAAATAAAATAAAGTTTAAAAATAAACAAAATCAAGGGGGATGTTTGTCGAGAAAAAATAAATTGAAAAGATATATACAGACTCGCGAGGTCTACAGCTCACAGAGCCACTAGTTTACGTGACTCGAAATACGCAATCATCTATAATATATAAAAATGAATCGCAAAATGTGTTGGTAAGCGCATAACTCAACAACGCCTGGACCAATTTGGCCAAATCTTTTTTTAAAATGTTCGTTGAAGTTCAAGGATGGTTTTTACGGGGGTGTAGGGTAGGTGTAGGGTAGGTGTAGGGAAAAATGGCAGGACAACGTCTGCGGGGTCAGCTAGTAACTAAATAAAAATAATACTTACACTTGTATTTAAAAAAAAATGATAATGTACAAAAAAATAATAATAATGTACTTACACTTGTTTTATTAGAGCGTCGGTAGTCTAGGAGAGCGCCGCACAGTGGTCCCGTTTTTAAAAATATGGACATCCATCGTATAGCCACAGTATATTTTTTTTATTGTTAACATTGTGAAGACTAATAAGAAAAAAGAATATCTTCCTCCTAGCATGCCGATATCTTAGTGTAAAATAAAAAATATTTTTTTTTTATGAGAAAGTAATTGCATTATTATTAATTTCTTGAAAACCTTCATAATAGTTGTCAAGATGGCATTCATATATGTCAGAAAAGAAGTGATTTTTAGTATTTCACCCAAAGATACATGTGACTTATCTTTGCGTACTTTGGAGATATAAGCGTCGAAAAATAGCGTGTTTTTGACCAAAAAAATTAGGCTCCTTATGAGTTGACCCTTTAGAATAATTGATATATATGATATTTTAATTGTAAATAATTATTACAAATTTAATTTAATAAATATGGTTTTTCTACCAAGATTAAAGCAGCTCACTTACAAACATACAAACTCACATACATGAACCCTGAACACATTACACTTCTTTTTTTGGGCAGTCGGGTAATAACCTTTTCACGGTTAAAGTTTTACAATCCTAAATGTATGTTTAAATTATTCGAAAGCTCAAGAACCTTATTATAATTTTGCATTGTTTTAGAGCGTTAAGGCGATTAATATACTGTGAAATACAATAACTAATTTCTCGGCGAAGTCGAGAGAGGAGCTTTTCAAATGCGGGGCGAGACGCCAACAAGCGGATGATATGAAGTTTACGGAACAGGCAGAGAGACACATTACCTCCACTGTTTTAATACTTCTTCGCTTGCTTACCTGGCCAACGTTGCTACACTCCTTGAAATAAATGTTCTCCTTTTCTCCATAGAATTTTGTTTCCTTGCCTCATACCAGTCTAAGGTTTACATTAAAACGTGTCTTGCTATCACGATCAAGATGCTGTTCTATTAATCATATCTAGTTTAAAGATTTTTATAAATGAATATATTGAAAAATGTGGAGAGGAGTTTAGATTTCAGATGTTTTTTTCTTCCTAGTATCACGAAATAAAAGTTGTAATAGTTCGGATCGTTGGTAAATATATTACTGATCTATCTCACACTCTCCATGCATACGAATGAAATACATAAATGACTGATTCCTATATCATGCTAACCTAATGTCAGCAGTTTGTATGATGGCATTTTTATTTCCGTTATCACAAGAGTTTCAACCCTATTGACTACCTCCAAATATGTTACAACTTACAACAAACCTAAGACATGAACAAACACTAGAAATACAATAACTAATATCGCAAGTCGAGGGAGGCGAGTCAAATACGGAGGCAGAACTCCAACAAGCGACTGATATGAAGTTTACGGCACAAACAGACAACTCAAACAGCTCGGTGTTTAAGTAAACCATTTCTGTGTTGTTTATTTATATGTACTATGCTCTGTCGATGTGAAGATAGATAATATAGGAAATAGTAGTCGTAATAAACACAATCACATTTTTATCTTCAAAGATAAGTTATATTTCCATTTCAGCCTGTATATTGTTGACTTCATACTACAGTTCAAATTGTGACACCCCTCTGGATATACCAGTATATAATATTTCGCGCGCGATCTGAATGGTGCTCTATTGTATCATGTATGTAACTACTTCTTCTTTTCGAGTCGATGGTTTTAAAGATAAAGATAAAAGTGTCTTTATTCGAAGTAAGATTTAACAAAATCATTTTTCGACGTCAAAGCAAGATGGCCCGTTCACTACAAGTGTACTTCTTCTTTATATTTTGGTGGACCAGCAGGCCACCCGGCGAGCATTGTCGGTCCCTCCCACAGGTCCCGTAGCGTGCAGGTGTCAGGGCACGGGGGGCATGTCAATAAATGAGACATTGTTTGTGGGGTGGCACCACACTGGCATTGACTGTAACTACTAACCATACGACAAATTAGTACTTCATTGAACGTTACTCGCAAGAGCTTGCATAAGTTTTCCTTGGTTCTCTGCCTATGCATTAGGGTCGGCCACACTTATCGACGGCGATCGATGGTTTGCCTATACAAAACGCGCGTGAAGTAAGGAAATCCTTTCGCACCGTACGCGGCGAATGATGCGAAAGGATTTCCATACTTCGCGCGCGTTTTGTTTAGGCAAACCGTCGATCGCCGTCGATAAGTGTGGCCCGACCCTTACTCGACGCTCTACTATTATGTCCTGTTGTGTTACAATTAATTCTTATAGCTTTATGCATTGTTATTGTCTAATGATGCAATGATTCTATTTCGAAATTATGGCTGCTTACAAAAACTTATCGATCTTTTTTGTCAAATATTATCTTAGTATAAAATATTCGTTTAAAATATTTAGTAACTGATTCTATTGTTTTCTTATGGAAGCTTTTTATAATTTCATACTTAAACACGATCATTCAAAATTGATTGGAAATTTATTTATTTAAAAGTTTCAGCGCAGCTTTTTCGCATTGATTAAATTGCTTGAGCCGACGACTGTGTAATTAGTAAATGTGTTGAATATCTTTTAAATTCTCGTAAGTGTTGATTGAAGATTGCATGAAAGTTTGACGACAGACCTCAGAAACCCTGGTATTATAGTTATTGAGGCGGATTACTTACTAACTACTACTTTTAACACAATCAAATGATACAGCTTGTGATGATCAAAAACTTATTTTATGTTTTACAAACCACCGGGATTCGAACTATGAACCTTCTGAATCTGGCGGAAGCTGTATTATTACTAGTATGTTTATCACATGCTTTTCGCGACCTCTTTTATCCCACAATAATGGAGCGGGGTCAGATAATAATCCCCTGCACCGCGTGCACAATACAATGCACTTTTCTCAACCATGCAATGTCGGCACAATATACTGCAAATGACCGTAATCTGTTCCTTTGAAGATCAAATTCTCGGATAGACGTTGGTATTCTCTGATAAAAAATTACCCACTCTATGGTTAGTTCTCTTTGATAGAAAATTGATGATACAATCGCGAATGTTCTTTGGTCCAGAATAGGAGAGGATTATGTGAACATGTTAAAAATATTTTTTACTAGCTGACCTGGTAGACGTTGTCCTGCCATTTTTCCCTACATCTACCCTTGACCATTTTGTATTAAAAACCAAATTGTCGTTTTTTTTCTGTTACTTATTATTTATGTTTCTCACCGTTTAAACCTTCCTTGAACTTCCGCAAATATTTCAAGATCAAAATTAGCCAAATCGGTCCAGCCATTCTCGAGTTTTAACGAGACACGAACATCAATTGATTTTTATATCCCTAATATTAGATTTATGGACAGTAACTGTGTCAGAAATAAGTAGCTAATTTTGTTCCTGATATTTAATAAATGGAATGCAGAATGTGTAAGGTGCATTTACGACCCTGTAATTTGATTTTTTTAGACTGCGGACAAACGTACACGATTTCTAAGTTTTCTAAAAAATTGCTCGAATTTTTACTAAACTTCGTCTTCATCGTGTGGGTTTTAAGGTCAACAACCGTCCTCACAAACCCATGACGGACATGACTCGTGTAACGACTGCCCCCGCAGTTAGCATCCGGGACCCACGGCTTCAAGCCTTCCGATTCTGAATCACAGCATCATCTTTTTTGAACAATCACGTAGTTCAGCCTGCTATGTCCTAACGAAACTGGTGAAAATCTCATTAAAAGATTTTTGTTTGACATCGGTAGCGATTTACACAGTCATGCTCTATTCCTTAATTTCAGTTCGTCAGTCCTTTTCACCTTTTAAAGATTAAAAAGGGACAGAAGATGGCCAATCTAATAAATTAGAGCTGTCAAACATCGAATTTAAACCTTATGGACGCGTCGATTGCACAATTTTAGAGAGCACGTAAAAACATCTGTCTTAAATATCTCTTAATCTGACAGCTATGCCCTTATTTTAGGTTATCATTCATTTAAAACAATATCATTCGTTCATCTGAATTCATCACCTCTCTTTCATTAGTTATAAAAACGAAAAGGATAGCTAGATTTTAAAATTAGAATTAGACTATGACTTCCCGAATCGGGATATGGTAAAGCGATTAGAACGCTCAGTACAATCCTACTACCTACCCACTTTTTCTACTCAACTTGTATTGGATGGGTGAATATTTTCTTCTCGGAGTCTATTGAACTCTTTAAGATAATGGCTATTCACTTCTGCTTTTGTTCCCGATGTATGATTATGCCCGAGATCCCGGCAACACGGACGTTGCCAAAATACTCAACTTGGAGCTAGGCAAGTTGCCTACATAATAAAGAGTTTTATAGCGTTACGTTGGCCAGGCGAATATTTTCTGAATATTTGTGAATATCTCTCTCTTCGTTTCGGACGACGGTATAGAGAACCTGCATTGTGACGATCGACGTACATATAGCTAATTAGCAGTAACCTGTGAATGTTTCCATGCCATCGCAAATGCGGGAAATCCTAGTTTTTATTTACTACACTCATTGAACTATATTACAGGTACCCACAAATTAAACAACATTTTTTGCTGTCATCTTATTCATCCTCGACTCTGTTTTATTTTTTGGAAAAAAGCCTCCTCCACTACTGACAGTGCCTTTAACATCCAGTCATGTCCTGCATATTGCAGTAGATAGTCCCATTATTTTAACTAAGAACTTTGTATTTTATTTCGACGTGAGTTCTTCTCACTCACAGATTCCGCCATTGTGTTTGTGAACTCAAAATGTAATGACGGATCTAAGTGATGTAATAACATCCTATTGTTTTTTTTTTATTTTGATTTTTGATGTTGACGTGAATGAACTGAAATGTGTTCGAAAGTTTTTACATGTTTTGTACAAATCAATAAAATTGCAGGCTTATTGTGACAGCGAATTTCTGCAAACTTGTTGAGATAAAAGTTGTTTAGAATTTCTTCGGTCTCGGAAATAGGTCAACAGTGTCGGGAAATTGTTTACCGTAAAGAAGAATCTCAAGAAATGTTTGAGGGCACTCGACCTCCCTAAGGAGTCCTAGAGCAGTCATGTTAGGTTAATCAAAATAAACAAAAGCGAGACAAGACTGTCTTAAATCGACGTTGACGATTTCTCTTATTACTATGTCTGTAAAGTTCAGAAGGCTTCGGTTATCCTCCTCAGTCTGTATATTAGTGTCAAAGCTCATGAAAGCTCTTAAAGAAAAATCGTCGTTATTTGTGCTATTCTGAAGTAATTCATTGTATGGCTCTTCGCTTGATCTAGCTCGTAGTCTCGCCTTTGCAGAGTTGGAATTGCCTCTTGGTAGGGAAACAGCTTTTACTAATCTAAATTGAGATGATAATTTGAAGTAAGAAATTTTTATTTGCAAGAACATAATTAGAACAGTTCTTGTAACAAATAATATAAAATATGTACATGTATTTAACCCGATAACGAGAAATAGAGATGATATTCATGAACTAAGCAATATTTTCAATGAACTCGAATTAAAGCGTGAACGTCGTCTTCAGAAATTGCGTAAACAATACAACGAATGCAGAACTGATTTCGATGTTATAAATGCCAGTGCTCTAGAAAGTATGAGTACCTCTCCTGTCCCTTCCTTTTCTTGGAAAGGATATAAGACAATCTCAATTTTAAGAGCAGCTGTCTTGTCTTGTTCCTTGGCCATTGCTTTAAAGATTTTTCATGCGCACATAACAATCGTGCAGTACTAAAATCTCCGAACATAATAATAAGACGCTCGCCCATGTAAGTATCTATGTGCATGTTTAAAGGTCTTTAGGGGCTCGTAACTTCCCAAATATTTCCCAGAAGTGTATTTTGTACGGGAGCTTCTTGTAAGGTGTAAATGGTAAATGTTTCCTTTGTATGAAGCGTCCCTATCCATTAAACCCTGTAATGTTAAGCCGGACATATTTTATGACTACAGTAATCTTAAGTATGGTCCAACACAGTTAAGATAAACTGGAGTGTAACGAAACTTAGATGATGCTGACCTAATGCTGACACGTTATGGGGAACCCCTTAGAGAAATTTTCGGTCTAATTTTCATCTTTATTTGAACAAGATCATAGTCATTTTCTTTTGGCGTATGAGTGCAATTGTAATTGTTACCATATTTCTTTAGAGCGTATTATTTAAATTATAACGTTTATTATGAAGTAGTAATTCTAAGAACGTTGATTAGTACTGTTTAAGTTAGTACTATTTTTTAAGAAAAAATCATTATAATGGCGCAGAGTAGATTTATAATTTTAATCGACTAATGAAGGAAGGATAGCGTTTTAACTAAATTCGCGAATATCATAAGAACCTTTGATGATTTCACAATGTGGTTATCACTAATTGAATGCTACATTATTCCCGGAAAGGATCTTAAGTAATGTACAATCCTACAAGCATTTTGTATGCTGATTTGCTCGCGTATCTTTGCAAAATATTTACCTGTATGTATGTGCAGTAGTTATTCTGTAACCATTTATCGTACATAATAGACAACAAAAACATAATTATATTTGAAAACACGACACAACAACAACAAGAAGAAGAACAAGAAGTTATAGTATCATATTTTGTGCTATTACCTACTACCATTTATGTGGTCTGACTACTTGTTTTAAAACTCTCAATTTCTCGCTATCTAACAAAGATTTATAAATTGTTACCTATTTGTGTGTCTTACTTCCAAAGATACTCAAAACTCTCCTTACCATTTCTCTTCTAATATGTCTGCACTACGTTTAATCTCGGAGTAATTATGGCCTCAGTTGCATATCCATTGTGCTCCTAGTTCGCTCACACTGCTCCCTAACCCAATTACCTCGGCTTATTAACTCTCTCATGATCCTAGTTGTAGATAGTTTCACATAGTTGTATCGCTTGCGGCACGGCTGTCAGTTTGCGTTCCTTATGACTGTGCTTATGACGACAAAATGCTTTAGGCGTTTGTTATGGTTTTTTTTTTACTGTTGTTGTTGATATGAGGATCCTTCTATTTTTTATAAATGTGTAAATAACTCTGTCTGTCTGTCTATCTGTTACTGAGCCGATGTAGATGCAATTTGGTACGTATATTAAGGTAGTTTATCCTAGGACGGACATAGCTACTTACCACGGTGTCAAAGTGTTAACATTTCTGAAACTAGCAGCGCCACTTGTTGTCATCGCACGGAATTATAACTAATAATAATAATAATAAATAATAATAACGCGTAGCCGCGGTTGGACAGATACTTCGTCGTTAAGCCAAGTGCATTTTTCGGTCTGCTTAAGCCATGTTATTAACTTCGTCTATTATCGAAAAGATATTTCTTATTATTTATATTGTTTGTCTCGAAAGTAAACGTTACATGACTCATATCAGAAACCTTTGGTGGCTTAACAACTCTGAAGTCAGCTTGATCATCTTCCTTACAACTTGATATGATGATGATATGATTGATTTACAAGCCCAGTACGTAGATTCTTTTTCTTAAAATTGGTTTGAAACTCTAACAAAAGCTAAGACTTGCACAGCATGCATGCATAAGTAGGCAGGTGGCTTATTGGCAGGCAGGCATAGTTTCCTAAGAGTGTATTCTTGTTAGAAACTTCCAGTAAAGTGATGTAGAAAACCGTGTTGTTGGAAGGTAAAATAGGTGTGGTTACTGTAAAACTTCGGAAGCAACGGTGTCGCGAATTGTAAACTAGTTCATTATTCAGAATATTTCCTAGATAACATCTGGTGCTAAGAGGGAATATACCTGATATTTATATTAGTCGTGTGGTGCCGGCAGAGTAAGAAGCGACTAGGGACTACACATTGAACAGGGAACGGGCAGTAGCGCTCTCTGATACAGTAACCTTTTAATCTGCGATCTTCAACCCGCCTGCCAAGCGTGGAGATTATGGCAAAACCCTGCACTAAAGTGGAGGAGGCTCATAGTCCAGCAGTGGACTGTAACGGGCCGTTGATGTTGATGATGATTTTATAGCAGTTTCGACACGAGCTTTATAGTTGACTTTGAGCACTCAAACTGACTGCATGTTTTATAATTATTTTAAATTTTAAAATATATTATATTTTAAAAGAATAATTATCATACATTCGTATATCATACATAAAGCATAACATACTAGGAGTACGCTGCCGCTTTACGTACTTTGTGCAAAAACTATCGGCGTACGAGTTGTTTTAGGCAAAAAAAGTTTTCTTTTTCGTAACTTCTATTTTTATTTTGCAAGTGTTTTTATTCCCCATGATATCTGGATAAAAACAAAATAAAGCCCACAAAGTAATTAAATAAAAATAATAATAATAACAAGTAATTTAGAATTTAACAAAACAAAAATATTTTAAATATTTGCGGCCGTCCTATCTCCGGCAAACATTTACATGTTACCTTTAGCGTCCACGAAATACCTTTGAGAATTTCCAAAACCCGCAAATTATATTATTAAAATAATATTTAGTGAGGTCTTTGATATTTTACGCTATCATAATGTACAAAGCATTTTAGTTTAATAACTTGAACGGTCTTTATGATGTATGGCATCGTTACGTCCTGTTATCTTTGATATTTTACTCTTGGGCCTAATGATTCGCATTTGGTTTACCAATTTAAATGAACTCTAAACGTCCACTTTTTTCTAGGTGACCCGAAGGTTGTCTGACCGATGATGACGTATATAAATTCCATTGCGGGGCTTTCTCAAGCAATCTGTTTTGTATTTTATTGCTGGATCCAGCTTTTTAGACGTACGATCGCCAGCAAATAAATGTTAACTCTGCGCTCTGTGTCTTTGCATTATAGTTCCGTTTTGCACTAAAGGGTACACTATAACGTGCGTATGACTATGTGGGGTAGTTACTCGTACATCCCGCGAGGAACGTTCATTTCTTCTTTGGACATGTAGGTTATTTCCAGTAAAACGTTGCCGCTCTAAAAATCTGCAGATGAAAAGGTCTCTAGCGTGCTGGGCTCTTTGTTCTAATCGATATGAATGGCTCTTTGTCTACAGTAAGCGAGTTGAAATTTGGCTGCAATAAATAGCAGTGTTGTGTTGAATTTGTAAATGTTACACCTGGATGGATAGGAAAACCTAATGTCATTTAAGAAAATCTTCTATAAAACCAATTAATAAGCAAGTAAGCACTGTCGCCTGTATTATCTGCAGATACATTTATAATGTAACGCCGTGTGGTGACGGCAGAGTAGAATACATTTGTCACCAACCCCTACTCTTCCCGTGGGTGCGTCGTAAGAGGCGACTTAGGGACTACACATTGAACAGGGAACGGGCAGCAGCGCTATCTGATACAGTAACCTTTTAATCTGCGATCTCCAACCCGCCTGCCAAGCGTGGAGATTATGGCAAAACCCTCCACTTGAGTGGAGGAGGCTCATAGTCCAGCAGTGGACTGTAACGGGCCGTTGATGTTGATGATGACATTTATAATGACGGTGATGGTGTATTCAGACAATTTTCACCCATGGGGACTAAAAGCTCAGCACTGTACATTCGAACATAAGGATTTATGATGATATTCGTTTCGGATATATTCGCCATACTTATTTCATGTCTGAGAATACCTATAGGTATACATAGTAAGCCTCTTAAAATCTGTTTATAAAGAAGAACTTGACTGTGCATTGCTTATTTCGATTAAAACAACACCTGCTTCACCAGACGAGTGTCAATTTTGACAGCAGACAGATGATACAATAAGATACGAATGAGATAAAGTGACATGACATACGGATTCAATATACAGACAGCTTCCCCTTTCGTACGCATGCCAGGATGGCAGCAGAGCCTATACGCAGTAAGGCAAGCGGTATTTGGAAAGGGGGGGAGTGGGAGGCATTCGAAACGAAAAGAACATCCGAAAGAAGGTCAGACTTTATTAGAAAAGTTTCCGCTTTAAAGTCTTGCTCAAATAGGTACAGATTTCCATTTCGTAAAGTCTTTAAAAAGTTTGAACTGCAAGTATTACTGTTATGTTATAAGCCGTAATATAATAGGCATTTCTGCAATGCTAGTTTATTAAGGCTTATAGCAGCGAAGAAATTTATTCTAAGTTCAAGGTCGTCAACTAGATATCATAGTGTACTAGAAAATATTTGGTTTAGATATTGTTTCTCTACAACTGTTAAAAAAAAATCAGTAACAGTAACAGTTTTACTGCCTTTTTTAAAATATTTGTATTCGTGAATAATTTTACACCAAATCATCATCTCAATACTAAATCAATCTCAAATGCGAATGACTCAGCACTATTACAGACTAAAAATATCAGATCCTACTAACATGAACTCTGCTAGCTGTAGTTATGTATGTACCGGGTGTCCAAAAAGGGTATTTGCACTTTTAAATATCAATAAATCGTCTTAATGAGGGTAGATAGCAAAAACAAATATGATGTCATACGTGGAGTTTATTGGAAATTTAGTTGAAATGGATTCTTATACCGGAGCTCAGCGCGCATTTTGTGTAAGAGCTTATTATCAAAACAATAATTCGAAAATTACAGCTGGCCGCTTACATCGCGCGCAGTTCAATGTCCGGGACATTTCTTTGTCTCCCAGTACGAATATCATTAGAAAATGGATTAAGACGTAATGGACGTCATTTAGACAACATATTTTTTTTGTCGTAAACTTTCCATTGCGTGTACTTTTTGCAAATAGTAATAAAATTATGAAATGATATATTTTTCTTATATAATTTTTGAGTATAAACTGCCAACACCCTTTTTGGACACCCTGTATATGGACGACAATAACCCACATCCTGTAAATATGTACGACGTACGATCCAGTCGACGACCTTTGGCGAAAATGCGAGACTAGTCTGGAATGGGTAACGACACCGAACTTTGTCTCTATGCTATCATAACGTGCTAGGCATGTCCTATGTTGACGTACATTGCTTCTTCCAGGATTTAAGGGCAGTTACACTTGACTAATGGGACGTTTGGCTAAAGCCGTTTTCACTTGTTTTGTTTTTTTTTTTGTGTGTGTATATTTTGTAAAAGTGACAATTATGTGGTTATAGTACTTTAAACTAGAGCCACTAGTTTATATTTATTAAACGTAGGAAAAGACATTTTTCTCTCTTAATGCCAACCAAGAAAGTTAAACCATGAAGAGGTAACAAACGGACAGATAAACAGACAGATTTTGTTATAAAATTTATCTAGAATGCGAACTTACAAATTCTTATGTCATATTTTCATGTAAAGGGAATAGTTTGGTAATATTATTGACTATTTATCTATCATCCTTTGACTAATTTTGCCAACCAACTCGTAACATGATGTATTGCGTGCATGGCTAATTCAAAGGCAATATAGGCAAATTACTGGCGTTTCCATCTTGCGCCGCTTGGAACCTATAAACCCGAGATAGTTGCATGTACGAGTATATTAGGTTTTATAATAAAAAATTAAAAAAAATCTTATTTTCCTTATTCTCCACCATTTATAAAAACAGAAAACAATGTGTCCTTTCAGCAATGCCTTTCAGTTAAATTTTAAAATAAATTATGACGTTTTCTTTTACTTTTATTAATCATTCCATCGTTTTTTTTTTACACTGTGATTTCCCTAACAGACCTAGTCGCTGTTTCTAACTTTCTACCAAGGTGGTAATACTCGTATAGCGGGCGCGGGTATGAAGCAATGAACGTCAAAAAACTGCCGTGACCGTGTAACATCGCCTTGTCTATTACATGGCAAGTTCTTAAGTTATCCTTCGTAACTTATCCTTTATAAATAAAAGATCGAAGATCCCTGATTCTGCCGAGTAATATCTTAACGCCGGCGCCTGACTGATGTTAAACACGACTTCAAAGACTTTTTACAATTTGTCTGCTTTAGACATTCGGAATTATTGGAACCGGGAGTGTGTTTATGTGTTGTGTATATGTCGTGGCCATATCGTAGAATTGACCACATCATGAAATTTTCGATCATTTCATGATGTGGCCAACTAAATTTGACCAGATCATTAAATCGTGTGCATTTCACGATATTGTCGTCCACGATTGGCCATATCGTGAAAATAGGGCGTCCATGAAATATTTAAAAAGAATCTAAATTATGTTTGGTACTTATTGTTCTCTAAGTCCGACAGACATTTTCAGAGTACTTTTTCATCATAACTCTTTTTTTCTTCCTCACGAATAATTCACTTTTTCATTGCGAGAAATAACGCGGCCGCCATGTTGGTACATAAACAAAGTGCTTCCAGCGCCTCTATCGGCAATAAATGTAATAATTTTACGATATGATCAAATAATCTTGACCATTTCATGAAGTAGCTGCGTTTTAGTTGAACATATCGTCAAACTATTTCTTATCATTGATCTGGCCAAGGCACATCATGATGTGGCCAATGGACAGTGAAAATTTCATGAAATGTTACCATTTCATGAAATTATCGAAAATTTCATGATGTGATCAATTCTACGATATGGCCACGACATATATACATTACACATAATGGCGTTGCAGTAACTTCGTATCTAATAGTCTAGAATAACGAATGTTAAGCTGAAGCAGGTCCTGGAAGAGCTGAGAGTGAATCTCATAAGAAATTTTCACTGATTCTGGTGAGATGTCATTGATTATAGTTTAATTAGCTGTAGAGACCCTTAAGAGAGGTCTCCGTCTAACAGATGACGTTTTTAGTTAACATTATGATGATGATGATGCTAATTATGACTAAGGAAGCTTATTTTTTTAAACTTTGTGTTAAGTTATCCGGTTCACTTGGAACACGCGCAACATTAGCTAGCTAGTCAGAGAGTACTATTTTTCTGCCTGCTTGCCCTGTAAGCAGAAAGAGATAGACGAAATGCACTGTTCTAAATCTAGTGCGCGTATTTAGAAGTTGCGTAGTTTCATTTTATACAATTAAGGCCAGGGCCACTCGGCTTCAAACCATCAATTAATTAAGTATTTAAATTTTGCTAAAGAAGCTACAGCATATTGGACCCATCCTCATAGAAACGGGCTGAAACTAAAATTAACATCTTGTCACTTTCGTTTTACTTGAGAAAGTACATGGACAGGAGATGAGCACCTGGACTTATCTTGTTGGCTTGTATTTAGATGAGTTCAATAGCACCAGAGTTTGAATGCAATGAACTGTTCAAATATGCAAATTCACTTTAAGATAAAAAGAAAACTAATAACGCGGCCCTTCTTAGCTTCAGGGTTAGTCTGTAACAGTTTACTTTGAGAATCGGCCCCTATGAAGAAATATTATTGAGTAGTAATTCAATTATTGTTTGTCGAGTGCCCATGTACGTTTATTCGACGCTCTTGGGGAAAACTGCACACTCTTGTAAAAAATTCAAAGGTTTGCCCAACCACACTGGACTAGTGTGGTCTACTAAGGCCTGATCGGTAAGTACGTTAATAATTCAAGGTAGGCTCGAGCTTCTCGTAGTTTATGTTATTGGGTTTCGGTTCTAGACCAAACTAGGGTAAAAGGTCTCAACCAAATGAGAAGTGAATACAGGTCCGGGTCTTCCATATCGTGTTAAAAAACAAGCGCACCTTCTTTAGTGAAATTACTTGATGCTAAAGCTTCCGTTGCACTCGATTCGTTTATGATTTAAATAGAGGTAATTAAAGCAGTGTCACGGCCACAAACTAGTCTTATATCGGCTCTGAACTCATTCCATGATAAGTAGGCGGACGCCATTAATACTGGAATAGTAACGCCGTGAGAAATGATCTTCTTTCTTGGCAATTTCTCCGTGACTGGCCAAGGGATATTCTAAGTAAGTAATCAATAGAGATATCAGCTTTTGAAACTCAGAATTAAAATACGGGTAGGTATTGTTAACCGAGCTTTATTGATATTGCTACATCACTAGTGGTTGTGTCCATAGAGCGCACGCGCACAACACTAGTGGGGAGACTTTAACAGATCCTCTCGGTGCTCTCGCGCCAATTTTGGTAGCTCTGGTAAAAATATAATAATGACGTGTGTAAGATGGTTTTCTACTTATAATCTACTTTATAGTATAAATGATGTAGATTTTTCGAACCCAGTCAAACACAACAAACTAACTCCAATTTAACTCAATTAACTAACTCCGATAGAAGTACTTTTAGCTTTTTGTGTGCTACCTAATACTTTATTTTGGAACATTGTAATATTGCATTTGATTGTGTATTGATTTTGGTCTAGAATAAAGTAGAAAACGAACCTATTTAACTATGTAATTTTCGTTAGAGATTGCACCATCACATTTTACGCGACAGAATACTCGTAACACCAAGTACATTGAAAAGTAAAACCTTCAACATTACTCAGGGCACTCGTAGTTTGTTTCATTTCTACAAGAAAAGACAGTTCTCAAACTGTAAAAATATTTTCACTTCTCCCTATTATGTACCGTCGCAGTCCCAATAAATCATCCGTACGTTTCAGAGATTTTAGAATACACCTGGCAGCGAGATAAACGGAATGATAAATAATGCTGTTTTATACTTATAAGGTACTTACAAAAAAGTAAGTGATGTCAATGTTTTCTCAAGCAAGAATATAATATTGGTGTACTAGTTTTGCCTTACAACAACGTGTATAAGCCTGTTGTGGTCCACGCACCATCGTTTTGCAAGTCTTGGGGTATCACAATTTTTAAAATTGTACTGTGAAGTTGATATTAATGAAGTTATCACATTAACAGCAAGTTCAATACATTATTAGGGTTTATAACCAGTGTGTCTTACCCGTTTTGACATACGGAGCCGAGACGTGGAACATGACGGTGAAGCTGGCCCACCGGCTACATGTCATTCAGCGAGCTATGGAAAGATCTATGCTTGGTATTTCGCTGCGGGATAAAATCCGAAACGAAATCATCCTGCAGAGGACCAAGGTAGTTGATATCGTCCAGAAGTGTAGCAAGCTGCAGTGGCAGTGGGCTGGCCACGTCTGTCGCAGAACCGATGAGCGTTGGAGCAGACGGGTTCCCGAATGGAGACCGCGTCTCGGGAAACGTAGTGTGGGACGTCCCTCTGCCAGGTGGACTGATGACCTGTAGAAGGTCGCTGGATGAGGAAATCGGGTGATCGTGCGCTTTGGCGTAACCTTGGGGAGGCCTACGTCCAGCAGTAGACTGCAATAGGCTGATTGATTGATTAATTGATCAATACATTATTCGTATCTGCTGTTATACTTAAAATAGCGCACATGCGTTATCTCCTGTTGGAAATAAAAAGACCAGTCCAGAAACATGAACGTCATTGCAAGAACGGCATTTGTTACCTTTAAAGAAGGTATCTTTCTCTACATCTTTTTCATTATTTAGCTTTTGAATTCCGAGTAAAAGGAAGTAATGGATCACGCTGTTGTCCATTATCATTGTATTTTTCCTGAAAAGGCTGTATTTCAGCAGATATTTTTTTTTATGTTTTATGCTTTAGAAAATCTAAATGCTTTTGTAATCTCGAAATATTTACATCCAATACGCTCTGACGTTGTAGCAACTTCACTCAACCTGCCTAAAATATTAATTCGTACTACAACAGCAATAGAAGAATTGATTATAAACATACGCACCATCGTCACATTATATCTCCCTACGACTTGGAGTCTTACAGGGATCTCCTGTGTTTGAGATACCATGGAAACATTCACATACAAACAACACCCGTTAAAAAAACCCAACCCGTTAAAAACCCGTAAACCCGTTATAATGTGTTTACATAAATACATACCCCCGTATTATCAGAAACAAACAACAGGTTATTTAATTTGGTACTCCAATATTTCCCTGTCCTAGATCCCAGACCTCGGACGCAGAAGTCTAAATCAGTCGGCAGATGGAATAGCAGTAGGTATTATGTTAAAGACCGAACGTAGACAGATTTAGCGCAAACCCTGATTCTATCTAAGAGAAGACGAATCTCTATAAAATAAAATGATTAAGCTTAATACGTATACTAAGAGAATTTCCGTTATTTTCCATGCTATGAAATGATAATAAACATCAGACGCTTCTGGGAAACTTCTCAATTAAGTTACACCTTCGTAAGTAAAACCTGTAAAATGTTCGAGTTTTATTTTATTATAACAATGTTTTGTTTTGTTTCAGACTGTCAGTTCCAGTGTCAGGTTCCACACGATGGCGGACATTTCATATCCGGTAAGTACAGCAGTAATAATTTGACAACGACGAGAATATTTATAGATACGTCTTTGGAATTTGTACTTAAATCTTTAACATTTGCCTTTCTACACGTAAAAATATATAGAATATGCCTTTTCTATGAATAGGAACAGGTATAAAATAAGAGTACCTAAAACTTTCTACTTTATATAATATAAGTGATTATTCTCATTCTTACATCTTGTAAATATAATTTTCTCACGAACGCATAATAATCTAAATAATGATGCGCCCCACAATGCCAATGAAACCTAAAATGCCATTTGTTTTAAGAACTTGTGTTATAAATTAGCCTTTTTGGAACTTCTTTATTGACATTCACACGAGACGAATGTTATGGCTTTCAATATTACAAAAGATCTGTTAAAAATCCATTTTATAGTATCATCATTTATAAGATCGATCCCGAAAACGTATTTATAAACTCTTTGAAAACCTCTCTTCAAAGGCTCCACCTGGAATATAATGTGGTTATACAAAATTCTTAAAAAATGTTATGTAGGGTACTATTTCAATATTATGTAGCATAACGCCATCTATTGGTTGTTAACGTTGTTACCACCACAGGAATGTGGTGTCCGGTGGAACGTTTTGTATTTTCCGATGTCATAGTATCAGGGTTAGTCCACAGATGGCAGTTACAAGTGAAAATGTTGTGGGTTAGTAGATGGCGCTCAAAGACCCTTGACGCTTGGGGTTCGTTTATGAAATTTGAAGTCAGGAAGTAAGTTCACCCTACGTTAGATGTCTCTACGTTCCACCAAAAACTCATTTAATTTCGAAAGAAAATGAATCTATGCTTGTGGTCACAGATTCTTGTTATAATTATCTTTATTTTAATAATTGAAGGAAATTATTTCAAGAATAGAATAGTATGACATTTCCGTCATCACGTACCAATAACAATATTTTACTCTAATTAATTTTAAGACTTCTAATAGCTGAAAAATTAAATATTTTACAAATTATATTAAGATTGTCTACATTTAAAAAACTTTCTTATTGTGCTGTGTAATTTTCAGATAATTTTGTGGCTAGTCTTTTAGAACTATATTATGATTAGATTACGTTAATAAACTAGCGCATCTAATTTATGTCAAAATTAAATTCTAAAAGTTCAAACTAAAGTTAAACAAGTAACTAAGAATCAAACTAGCTCTGTAGCGTCTTCAAAATTAACAATTGCAAAAGTGAGCTCTCTTTTTGCATCGCATTGTTTGCGCTAGGATTACAGGTGAGGACCATTACCCACTGTTGTCCTTGTTAAAATGCCAACAACGCATACTGCATTAAGCAGGGGTAACAGAGCAGCTGGCTTTTTAAAAATCCCTGACACTTAAAAGGCGTCCTGGTTGGCTTAATTTAATGCCCCATACGGACTGCGCACTTTTCATTTTTCGCACAATTTCACGAGACAGGGTACATTCAAGCCCGTTACATAAGTGCCGAATTAAAACATTTTGGCACGGGATTCTGCTTTAAAATATGTTAAAAAGATTGCGTATGGCGCCGAGCGGGAGGCTACTGCCGGAGAGGCTCTATCCATTGTCCGCGGGGCAATATTTCCCGAATTTATAGAACGATCTGGCCATATTGCTCGGTATCGGTTCATTAATGAACTCACTGTTGCCTCATCGCAGTACAATAGCCACACAGCGGCGTTTCGGAATCGTTGGAGTTCAATATTTATAGCAGTTAGAATTTAAACGGTTTCATATGCGACTGGAATTTCTGCGTTTCACGTTCCAATTAACAAACTTGTTCTGCGTTATGTGGTGTAAAAAGCAGTAGGTTTCGGTGTGAATAAAGCGTTGCCGTAAATTCAGTGGAGAAGCTCCGCCCGGGGCGCGTCTCAGCGAGGGCCGACTCGCTGTTCCGGATATTCAACGTTACGAATGGCTTTATTAAGACTAAATATTACAATTTCCGAGCAACTATAGCGGTGGTTAGAATTGCTAATGCGCCGCAGAAGGAGCGAGTGAAAAGATGCGATTGCAAGAACGCGCTCGGTGCTTGGTTCCCTATTTTATGAGCGGAGAAATTGCAGTTTCACGCTTTCTTGGAATTGATAGTATAATTGTTATCATTTTGAATAGAATAGAATGATATTTTGATTGTTTTCTAGAGAACAGAATTAGTTTCCTTGTAGTTATTTTTGTCATTTATTTGATAATTTAAAGCATGGTAGAGAATTGTTCTTTAAATCATCATCATTTACATGTCATGAAAACGATTCAACGATTCACAGATAACATTCTGGCTTTTATAGCTATCACGGAAATTCCTAAAGAAAAAGCAACAATAATACAGCAAAGATAACTCGTTAGGAAAGGGACTGCGTCTTGCAACCACAAATTACTATGATTTAATATTGCTTAGTTATCTGCGGGTTGGTAATTTGTTAGCGCTCGGGCCCCGCGTCGGGCGCCATTGTAGCGCCGCCGCCTTTTGTTCATCGCTACCAACGCGATACGATCTTGAGTTATTATGATTAGGATTCTTTGCCAAGTGACGCGAGCGAGCTAATTCTTTCATTATCGTTTAAGTTTGCTCGTTTCACAACTGTAATACAAACAAGCATTCGTTTGAACTGTTCCATCATTGATCGGTTATAAAGCGCTACGTTACGCGTCAAACGATTAATCGTAACAAGTGAGTTTCTTTAAGATTATGGTCAAGTTCGGTCCCATTCTATAGCCTATAAACAATATTAATATATTCACGTACGCATACATGAAGTGACCCGCTAGATTAATAAACGTCACCTCCGCTCGTAAAGTCAATGGAGTTAATATATCAACGGTCACGTCACGGCACGCCATACGAGCTCATACCACTTTCATTTTATATAGTGCTCTTCAAATGAATCGATCCGAGTGCGGCTTTTTCAATTAGTAAAAACATTCGATTGTCATTGTGTTTATAGTGTAATTGCTGGTTTGTTATCCATCCATCTTGACCGGTGTAATGGGTGGCCATCAGGGAAATGAATCGCCTCACTGTCTGCTTGGACGGCGGCCGGCAGCAAGTCCAACGTCCGGCAAATGTTGCCAATCTAAAGTTCTTGTACTTAATTTGATGGGGGACAAATTCTTTATTGGAAATGTTTTTAACTGTAGAGATAGTAAGAGAGGTAATCATTTGTTAATAGATGGTGCCTACCAAAATCCAAAAGGGGTAGAAGTGTTTGTTTTTAGATGCATATTCTAAGCAAGATTAATTAAGAGCATATCAGATGAACCTGTTATTGAAGTATATTTTAAGCTCAAATTAATACTTTGGGTTTTGGTATTTTTCCCGTGAAATAGCTGGCCACACCAGACGGATGTTCTGGCGCGAAATTGCTTTCCGTTTAAATGGCTGCGTTATCAAAGGATGCGGTGTTTCCGCGCTGATTGCTCACGCTTTATTATTAACATCCGCCATATTTTAAGCGCAATGGACGTCTGTTTCCCTTCTTTTCTATTCTATTCCTTGCCTACTCTTGCTCAATATGATTCATTATATTTTTCTTGTTTTCTTTTCCAGATTATAACTGCCCACCCAGTCCTCTCCTGATCCCGTTACCCAAGAAACCTTGAAGACCAAAGCGATTCCTATCTATTCCTTTCCCTCTTTCTTATCCAAAAATATAAATTTGACATTATTTTAAAATGGAAAATAAAAACCAAAAACACGTAAATTTTGACACAGTTCCCCACTATATAGAGCAGAATATTCAGCCTCATAATATATCTACTGAGTCTGATTTCGAAATGGCAGCAATTTTAAATAATTGTAAAGAATCATTAAATACGGCAAAGATAGAGAGCGCAAACCTAGCCAAAAAAATAGACGAATTGACGGGAAATTATTATAGACAAAAGTATGATATTTGGAAACTTCGTGATGAAATTGAAAATTATGAAACTTCTAAGAAAGAAAGACGTTATTTAGCAGCTATGGAAAAATTAAAACTTGTGACAGAAGATTTGGAGCCATCTAGCGATGTTACCCGTAGCAGTGATGAATGTGATTCACAAGAGGATGATAATTCATTGGTTTGCTTTCCTGAATCATCGTCAAGCCTTACTGTCATAAATTTTGGAATGCGCCCTAACACAGGTGACCCAATATTCGTGGGTGCAGAAAATTTTAACAGTTTGACAGGACCTACACCTGAATCCGTTGTTGGAAAAATTCAACATTTTCTCAATAATTCGCAAAGAAATGCCTAAAATTATTTTAATAGATTAGAGTATTTTCAATTTATTAAGTATCTTCATGTAAAAAGATATAATGATGAAAAAATATAGTGAGACTGTTTCGTACTAATATTGTTTATCATCTCCTTGTTTTGTCAAAATGATACAGAACGCAATATCAAAATTATACAACCGTTATAGGTTGATTGCCGTTTGCTTGTAGATATCATCTAACTCAAGCTGTTCTTGCTGCTCCTCCAATAACACGGTCGGTTGCATAGCGTTTAGACCGTAAATATCTCGACGTTATGGTATGGCGGCGCAGTTAGCAAGGATTGCAGATACTGCAATGGTATGCGGCGTGCGTGCCACACCCCATTCATTAGGCGCCGAGTGCTTCCGCGCATTTATCAATCTACCCGCGGCCGCTGCTCCGGCGCTGCGGTAACGCCTCGCCCCGGCTCGAGCCACTCGCACTCTCCAGTTTGGTAATAAAATGTACTCACCCATTATTTTTTTTATTTCGCACTTCCTGTTGTTTCGAGGTACTCTACAAAATAATTTACATTTACATTTTTTAAATTGCGATAACATATCTATCTGAATGAAAGTCACGTGGTAAGTACCCACAAAAAGTGAATATCTACTTCGTTTCTTCTAAAAAATGTGTGCAACAGGCAACGAGCGAGAAAGGGAATCGCACATTTTTTAAATAAATGCAAAAACGGTCTAACTATGAAACTTATTAATCCTTTTTTATATAGGTAAAAACTGCTCCGGATCCTAGCTGAACAATACAACAATAAAGCCGTATAAATAGGAAACGATGACCATTAAAGGTTTTTAAAGAGCATTTGCAATGCGATCCGAATTGTGGGTCGTAAAAGCGTTCGTTATTATAACGGTCAGTTCGGTGCAACCATCGATCCGACATTTAATGGCTCACGCGATTCGCGAGGGAGCAAAAGTCGGGTTTTATTTAAAAACTGTCTGCCACGTAGCTTGCTGTGAGCATAACCTATTTATAGTGCAGTGAGTGCTTGGCTTTTATTGATGCTTTCTCGTGCTCGATTTGTGTAGCTTGACGTGAGAATTGCGAAAAAACGTAATAATTGTGCATAATGTATGTGCACAACTGTAAGCTAATTTAAAACGATTCAGTGTAGCGAATAGCTATTTCAATTGATATAATCTAATTCCTTTAACAATTGTGCACTTCCAACTTCAAACAAGTTGAGCTCGGAAGTGAACCCTTAGCCTTTCTTACAAGTCTTAAGGGAGATCCGGTCAAACTATAAAGTGTAGAGCGAAATGATCAGTTCCGATCCGTTGGGCCCTGGCCCACCTGAGCCCTGATCCGGGAAAATCCGGAAATGTCCGGGATTAGTGCCGTACCGCCGACCTCTCTCCGGATAAATGCTAAGATACCGATACTGATAAAGTGCTAGCCATTTAGTTTGGTATTAGAGCATTAGCAGAGGAAGTTCTACCCGTTCCGAATTGTTCTCTCCAACTTTATATTCGTTGGAGATAATATCTGTAGGGGTTATAATAAATTATTCTCTAGCCTCAAAGGTGTCTATTGTTTTCCTAATGACAGAAGAATGTGTAAGTCATTCTTCCGCTACAAAGATTTACTGAATAGTTAATCAAGTTCGCGTGACACATCATAAACAACCAGTGAAATGTGAACACACGCATTATTACAGACGCTCCAATGCTTATGATTGTGTTCAGTGAATAGGAACTGGTCAGATTTATTCGTCGACTCTTGTCTGCGGTCACTTCGACTCTTGGACTGAATTCAATCGTGAAGACGGTGACATCGAGGGGACGAATCCGAAACGACCTACTCATAAAGGGATAGAAATGGAAGTATACAAAAGCGATACGTCCTTTTGATCATTGAAGCGTGGTGACCGATCTAAATGTATAAGCAGCAGCATAATATGAGAGCTTTAGCTCCTTAAATTTCAGCAATGTTGTGGTTGCTAGAATTTGTCATGAACTTCAAAATCATTACATCGTTAACTTGAAGTAGATATCAAGCGTCAGCTTTTAAAAAAAATCTCCTTTCTTGTCGCCAAATGAAGAGAAATAACTGAATATTAATTGAGAAATTTGCCGCCAAACAATATTATTGTCACTCAAATTATGACATTTCACGTTGTCTTTTTTAGGAATGACATTAGGCGAAGGGATTTCCTTCATAACGCATTTCATGATGTAATGGTTAAGTCAAATCAAGGTTATCGGTTTTTATTGATTATCTTAATAAATATTGGCTTATTTTAAAATCTGTTTTTCAGAAATAACAGAGAAACCATAAATATCGAAATGGTTTTCAAAATAGCAAAAGCTAGCATGGCCAATTGACAATATTATTGAGAACAAATCTCAGTACACAAAACGCGAATTATTAATAGCTTTTGCACCGAAATTAAAATTATTATAAAAACCTAACCAGTGACTACTTACGAGTTGAGTTTTTACTTCAATTTTGCGTGTCTTTTTAAACGTTGATTATATGATTAATAAAACAACTTTATTATTACCGAGGATAATTTTTAACTTTTAACTAATTATTAGGATTAATTAATTATCGGGAGGTTATTATTTAGGAGATTCAAACTTTATGAATAAGAACATAAGGACTCAAAAACATTGGGACTGAAGAACAACAACAATACAACTTTAGGACAATTATTGCGATAGGATAATCAATATTTAGGACAATCGACTAAGGTCTATGAACATAAGGCACCCCAGGCAAAGTATCTCCCTTTTTTTTATTCTAGAAACTGTCCCATTTATAGCCGTGTAGAGCATACACCTTTAAATAAAATTTTGTTTTGGTGATATTCAGACATCACAATATATCAGATCAGAACAGGTACCAACGTTTCGAAGCGATGCTATTCTGATGTCCAGGATTTGTAATGTGGCGAATGAAACCGCGCGGTTGGCACGTCATCGAGATAGCCATTGGATTACCTCTATTCATTTTGTCGTATTACCTTGCAACGTTAATGGTATTACCCGGCCCAATTAATTATTATTGCTGTGTGGTATATAGCTGTAATAGAGTTGGAGTATTGTAGGTAGCTGTATAACCTAGATCTAGATAAGGGTTGTGTTGGTAGAGAAATTGTAGTTGGGGCAAACGAAAAATGATAAGTCAAAGTAGTACGTGGTTGCTGTGGAGTACGCATTTGATGTGCATATTTGTAATCCTCGCTTGCAATTTCATACAGACAGTTTAATTTCGAGTTACCTGTATAATTTTGAAAACGAAAATTATACAGTCATGGAGAGACTTTGTTTTTTTGCTGATTTTTCACATGGAAATCCATTGATACTGAAGGTAGGTTTTTGATCGAGGTAACGAATAGAAAGAAAAAGTAATATAAGAAATTTGTTTCAACGCCTCAAGAAATAGTAATCAGTTCTACGTCTACCCAATATTACTGAGAAACTCGCATTACGAGGCCCGTAAGTTTACTTAGACATAATAATAATAGTCGTGTGACAGCTTACGTATAATGTATTCTAATTATTTCATGAGTGAAATGAAATATTATAACAAATACTAATCTCAAAAGCATTTTCATAAAATCTGAATACTCTCACAAAGCGAGCGTAACGTATTTATTTAGTAGGCTGGTCTGGATGGATTGTCAAGTTTATTTTCTAGCTTAAATCTTACTAATACCTAAGCCTCAGGCAATTTAAGCTTCTGTAAAATTTACGTCTCGGCATTTATGCATGCTAAGAGAAAACGATTTCTGTCGAGTTCGCGAGTTAGTAATTGTTAAACTGGTTGATTTACATAAATCAGCCAAACGTGTACTGGCAGAGCTTAAAGCCATGCAACTAAATTGTAACAAGTCAAAATCATCATCATCATTCGCTTGCCCTTGTCCAACCATTTGTGGTCGGCGCAGTATGTTTTCTTCCTCCATTCATACCTATCAGCCGTCATTGCAACACTCAAATACTTCAAAATACTGAAATAAACCTTAAGCGCAGACAATTTTTGTTCTATTAAAGAATTGAATGTAGATTCCTACTCGAGGTCATAACTCGATATATCTCTGCTACAATCAACTTGCTGATCACATAGTATGTTATGTAAAATTAGGTCAATCCCAAATGTTTCCTAAAAAAGTTACCCTAACCATGTAAAAATAGGCAAGGTATCCCCCTAAGACCGGTTATGGTCCTGTGCCGTAAATCGCCATAATGTTATCCAATTATCTCGTCTGGCTGCCGAGATAGGATGCGAGGGTCACTCTCATTTGATATTCGGCGACCAGCCCCCGGTAATGGAATATTGTTGTGAGCCGACGGTTGACGATCGATCTATATTTTATTTTCGTAAATTGCTCGAATGATGGCCGGTAACCCTTGTCAAGTTGCAGTCTCGTAGGTGTCGCGTAAGGACTTTTTTGCCATCGTATGTAATTAACCAAACGGGGGTGACCTTTGTAATAAATTTATATACGCGTGGTCTGGTGCTGATGACTAGCGTTCGCGCGTTGCGTACAAAATGGCTGGTTTGATATACGGTACGGTACGGTAGATAAATAATTGTAAATTGCCTACCTACATTTTTAAACCTCGTTCAAACTTGTCTTGTGTGTTTTTGTTACAAGCAGGCGTCAAATGAGTAAGGCACAGGCAGGCATTATTAAAGCGAAAATTCCTCAAAAGACGCGGAAGACCAGCGTTACGGAAAACACTTCAAGAAACACCTTGCTGAACTGAGTCCTTTTTGCTTACCAAATGGCATAACTGGTTTATTTTTTATTGTATCAAAGTTCTAAGCAAACAAACATCTTACTTTATTCAAAATATCTCAATTATTCAGAAAACGAACATGATTAAGAATATTAAAGAGTCCTTTGCTGGGTGTGCCCCAGCAATCGTGCTTGCCAGCCAGCTGTTCGCTCGCGAACTTTTGGTCTCATGACAGTAGGTTTAACATATTGTAAAATGTTTCCTGTCCTTATACAGTTATAAGTACTCTGTAGGCCCTCCGGACCCACCATACCCCTGGAAATACCCATAGTTTCAGCCGTTTAGCGTGTTAAGAGGCAGATAAACAGAAAGTTATGATTCTTGTCTTGACTACTCCTGACGTAAAACAAATCTAAAAGTAAGTAAAACACATCATCGAGGGAAGTTCTACTTATCTTCTTACTGTCAATGTCTATTCTCATTTCCCGTAAGTGCATAACCTGTCTTTAGGACAAAGTAACGTATATTCTGCTCATAAAGGAAACAGGGTGAAACTTGCCCGCGAAAGTGTGGTAATGGTGAAGTTACGTCAAAACAAAAATGACTATCTATTTGATTTAGTGGGCGGATAATGAAAGGTAATACGGTAATGGACTAAGTAAAGACCGACTGAAATG
This sequence comes from Carpatolechia fugitivella, assembly GCA_951230895.1. Lineage (NCBI taxonomy): Eukaryota > Metazoa > Arthropoda > Insecta > Lepidoptera > Gelechiidae > Carpatolechia > Carpatolechia fugitivella. The sequence continues at coordinate 4,182,928 of OX579658.1, forward strand.
ATGATAGACACGCAATTTTAACTGAACAATTTTTTACACGACTGCAATTTCAATGGTCGAATTAAAGGACATGTCATGGCTACTATCGTGTCGTGATGTGAATGAATTATAATATCATGTCGCATTGACAGCATTAAGTGAATTTAGGAGATAGTGGGGGTTTTAACGTCACTCTTTGCTAAAATTTGTAGCAAGATGGTGTCGTCACGCGAAATTTCAAAGCGCTGCGGTATCGTCGTAATTATTTGTTTGCCGAACAAAAGAAAAAATACGTACCTATACAATATTTTTTAGTAATATAACTGGCGGAATTAAAAGTTTTTTTGTCAGTTAGGTACCTACCCTATTGTTAATGTCAATTTTGTTTAGTTTGTCCTGAACGAATGTATGACGTGATGAATTTAGATACGACTACCGTTCAGTAACAATTATCTAGCTAAATTTCTGATCAATACATTCAATTGCTTTGAGTGGTATCCGTTTTGCGCTGTGCGCTAAAATTAATTGAAATACGGTCAACGTTTCAATTTTGTACACATTTATTGGACCGAATAGAATGACATCCATGCGGTGAAGACATCAATTTCATTTAACAATTAGATACAAGATTTTAGTAGTTTATAAAAAAGTACATGGTGTATTATGTTATCTTCAGCCCATAAACTATAAAAAAAATACTCATTCCACTTTCAAGCTTATCCTTTACTGCGTAGATTAAACTTAATTCCTTAAGGCTAGAAATTAAGGTTCCTAGAAGTAAAAACAAAATGTTAAGATCTGTCTCCATTAAAGGAGGTATTCCTCTAGGAGGTTTATCTATAAATAATGTCTGACGTGTACTTGGAAGCTCTTTCTCCTCAAACCACCTTTAGTTATCGATGGACGCCATTTTTATCTCCGCATAGAACGCTATAATGCAATGCTTTTAAAATTGCAACGGTCCGGGCTATTAAATATTCCACAAGTACTAAATTTTCCGCTACTCTGAAAGACGAAAGAATTTTTACATTTTTAGATCAAACCGCAGAAAGGATTGTTCTTAGAATTTCTGTGCGGGCCTTGTCATCTTTGATAGGATTTATTATATCTACCCCACATTCTATACTTTCCTATCTGTCCATACAGTATTACCCATCTAGACCCATCTGCGTGTGGGGCCAGTCTGAAAACCAGCGCTAGGCATACTTGTATGTCAAGCATTTGCTGAGACTGGTACCTTTTGCCAAACATGTTCCTACCTAGTATTACATTTGTAATTGTTTTGTTTTTGTGATGGCAATAAAAACGTTTTTATTTATTTTTATTCTTTTGGTGAAAATATCATCAATGTAAGTTTTACATGAATGAGTTTACGTTTACAACGAAACCTTAGCGCTTCTGGTTCCAATCTTAACAACTCTTTAGGATAAGGTAAAGCTTAGTACTTCGGGTAAAGTGTTCTTAGGGTAAAGCCAAATTCATGTCTATGACAGATTCTGCATGTATCTTTTAGCATTGAAATGATTTATAAATTCGTTACTTACTCGTAATTATCTAAGGTTGCAAGTACAATCTCCTACACTCAATTTCACAGCTTTATTTTTGTTGAAAATTATTTCCATTCTAAGTTTAGTGCTATTTCGTCGACGGAGTTAAATCAGACGCGTTAACACAGCGGAGCGGGATTGGCGGGAAATTGAAATTCGCCGTGTTCGAAGGCATAAGGTTTTTATCCGGTCCGCTAATGGACAGAATCAGGTCTCCTTTACACTAGGAAAACTGTCGGGAGGGTTAGCGTACCTAGATTTGCGCGAAAAGACGTAGAGCGCCGCACTAATTACAAACAGCTCTTTCGCTTTAGCAACAATGTTTCTATAATTTCGTTTGATAAATAAGTTAACTTAGCTGTAGAAGCCTGCGCCAGACTAGACTAATAATTTGAGCTGATGAAATCTAGCCTTAGGTAGATTTCTTATTTTATTTTGCGTTGTCATTATAATTTAATTGTATTTTATTTTGTATCTTTGTATCTTTTTTTTTTCCTTTATTAATGTTGTAAATTGTCTTCGTGAAAATTCGAACCCCACACTATTTAATTAAGTTATCTTAAAATTCAGTAGACAGATTTCGTGGTAGAATTAAATTTATGATCGAATTGTTTTGTATTTGAGACCAAACAATTTCAACACTGTTCATCGCTCCAAAAAACTAAACTGTGCTTGTGAAAGCAATCAACATTGTGCTTTACAGTCTTCAGCGCTCGTTCAACAACAGAATTGCCCGTCCAACTATCAGTCCCGCCCGTGCGATTATCAGCGACAATTTAATTAAAAAGTTGGAAGTCGCTGCAACCCGGGACGGCGATAAATAAAATTATTTCGGCGGAAAAACTGCGTCCAGCTGTCCGTGGTTTGTAGGCCAACTTGCTTGCGAGTTGAGAGTTTGTATGGCCGTGTGTGATTCTGCGAGTTAAATATGTTTGACCTGAAATATTTTTTGCTTTTTGATATTGTTTTAAGTATCAAAATTATGCGTATTTTAGAATTTGTATCACTATTTTGTATGGCTTCCGCTCATTTCATTTGTCCTATATTTACTATCCTATTTGAGTTGTGTCAACCTGGACGAATTTAGCATCAGGGAGCCGTTTTACGAAGCTACAAGTTACAAATTACAAGTAGAATTCGATGTAGAACATTGCGTAGACAATGAGATAAAACGATAAGGGCTTACAGTTTAGACGAATTGGCTACGCAATGAATATCAAATTCTAACTTGTTACTAGTAAATTGTTGCTTCGTGAAACCGGGCTCAGGTCATTGAGGCGCATTGTTGACTTCAATACTTAATATCTGTTTTTTTTTTGCTTATAAGGATACCTAGAAGTTTCAAAGAGAAATCCCCGAGTGACAAAAAACCAAATTCTTGCTAAAATCAGAGTCACAATATTATTCTGCATTTATCTTAGATGTGTTTTGTTTGACAATGACTGAAGTTTAAGATCGTAAACCCTAATAACCATGTGTCGAACGAACGTCAAGAGTCAGTTTTACGAGTCTTACTCAGTTTTTATGACGAATGCACTTTGCACTTTGTCGCCGTGAAAGTAAGACCTGGGTGTACAAAGGGAATCCTTGAAGTTATGGATCTCTCCATAAGTGCTAAAGTTTTTGCTTTTGAGTAACTTGTTTACCCATTTACCTGGCTTTATCTGCTTAGCATTAGCACGTGCATTAGTTCTAATTGTTCCTATGACATTATTGATCATAAGCTTCCAAAAAGTCAAAACACTTATTAACATATCTAGCGTAGTGTTTGATTCACATATAATTTGAAACTTGAATAGTGGGAAAACTTCATATTTTTAATGTCTGGAGAACGTAGTATAATTTCTCGATAATCTATGGGAAATGTTATGCAGGTAAATACCTATATATACGTTTTTGAATCAAAATTCGTTGTTCGCTATAACATTCTTCATTTAAGGCATTATTAATCAGTCTAATCATAAATTCAGTACCGAGTCGAGTCGAATTTGATAACAAATCAACGCGTACTTTACAGGCCCTTGTTCTGCTAATACAAAAGTTACAAACTTCCATCGATTAATATTACAAAGTTCACGACATTCTAGAGGCTTTAATAAGTTCAGCATAAAATTATGTGGCAGGCCGGTACGCTTGGGACGGCAAAATCGAGAACAAGAGGAATAAATATTGTTCAGAAGCTTACGATTCAATAAAGGAATTGTTGTTGAAATTTACGCCTCGGGGACCTTTGGCTAATGAGTAAATGCTCCCTAACGAGCGGATGCATAATGTATATGTGCCAAGCCGCCATACTTAGATGGGAAAAGTGTTAGCGCAGGGGGCCGCCAGTGACTTTGGAGTAGGTAACTTTGTTTTCAGTAGGGATTTTGGTAATACCGCTCGAGTTCTGATTGTAAATTAAAATTAAAAGTTTTTCTTCGTACGCACGCGCACGCATGCAATTTAGAAGTACGTACCGATTTAGGTAACGTAGATGGTTCAAACATAATATGTCACCAACAGGCTCGAGCTTACCCGGAATTAGGGCGATTAGGCCTTAGTCGGCCACGCTGGCCCAGTGCGGGTTGATTGACTTCACACATAACCTTTGAATTTCTTCGCAGGAGTGTGCAGGTTTCATCACGATGTTTTCCTTCACCGTAAGAGCGTCGAGCAAACGTACATTATGAATTCGAAATTCGAAAACACATTAGTGGGGATCAAACCCGCGTCTCCCGGACGGGAGGCAGCGGCCCTAGCTACTAGACCACTGACGCGACGCTCATAATAATGACTCTCTACAAAATGACTTATATAAATGTATGCAACTTATATAAAAAAAACTTAGTATTTCGTACACAACATTTCACTATGGCAACTTTCCTTTTCGTATTTTGATTCTGGAGGTCGCGGTATTACATAGGTACATCGATTATTATTTTCTATTAAAAGAGAGAGAGAGTTAATATTTCGGCCCATTTGTTGCCTTATGCGACTAAAATTTAGTTCCAGCGAAAGTAATTTCAGAAATGGCACATTAGACTTTACGAATTTAACAGGCACTCTACGTCTACCTAGACTACTTAGCTAGTCGAAACTTTAATTTAAAACTAATTAGTGTTATAATAAAGAGCGAGAGTTTTAAAACTAACGGCGTTGGCGGTGTAGTGGCTACGGCCCTTTCGTTCAACGCTCTTACGGTGAAGGAAAACATTGTGAGAAAATACCTGTACATTCCAGAAAAAGAAACAAAGTTTATGTGTAAAGTCTCGAGCCGGACCTACCTACTTGAGCTGTTGATGAGTGTTATTAGGTCCTTACATATGAAATTGGCGTTTTGTCGTACTGGCCACTTTGATCACAAATTTCTCCTATTTGGTTAGGAATTCGAAATTCAAATTTATACAGCTATTTCCACATGTAGTTGTGTTTCGTAAACCGTCATTCATTTGTTTTTTTACTTATCTTTTTTCTGTTTGCATCGCTCGATTTACAAAATGGAAAATTTGAAATATCGCGTTATTTACGAGTACGAGTTCCACCGTGGCACCAGTGCTGCGGAAACGGCTCGAAGGGTTAATGATGTGTATGGCGGTTGTGTCGCAAAAGAAAACACAGTGCGTTTTTGGTTCCAACGTTTTCGTTCTGAAAATTTCGACCTGCAAAACAAGCCCCGTGGACGGCCGGAGACCCAAGTTGATAATGAAGCATTGAAGGCTATTGTGGAAGCGGATCCATCGCAAACCACGTCCGAGTTAGCTGCAGGCTTCGGTGTTAGTGATAAAACTGTTTTAATCCACTTGAAGCAAATTGGGAAGATTAAAAAACTTGAAAGGTGGGTTCCTCACGAATTGAGTGAAGCAAACCGGCAAACGCGCGTCAACTGCTGCGTTACATTACTTGACCGGCACAATAACGAAGGGATTTTAAATCGAATCATTACCTGTGATGAAAAGTGGATTCTCTACGATAATCGGAAGCGCTCATCGCAATGGCTGGACCCTGGCAAGCCAGCCAAAGCCTGCTCCAAGCGAAAATTGACCAATAAAAAGTTACTTGTAAGCGTTTGGTGGACTAGCGCCGGTGTCGTTCATTACAGTTTTCTCAAATCTGGCCAGACGATTACGGCAGATGACTATTGTCAGCAATTGCAAACCATGATGGAAAAGCTAGCTGGTAAACAACCGAGGCTGGTCAATCGCTCTACGCCACTGCTGCTTCACGACAACGCTAGACCACACACTGCACAACAGACGGCTAGCAAATTAGAAGAGCTTCAATTGGAATGTCTAAGGCATCCACCGTACTCCCCGGACCTTGCTCCAACAGATTACCATTTTTTTCGAAATTTGGATAACTTCTTGCAAGGGAAAAAATTCAACTCAGATGGGGCAGTCCAAATCGCCTTCAAAGATTTTATTGATTCCCGTCCGAATGGTTTTTTTAGTAAAGGGATCAATGAACTACCTATGAGATGGCAAAAGTGCATAGATTACAATGGCTCATACTTTGATTAAATAAATATACTATATAAAAATTTTTCGACTTTTTGTTCCTCCCATACAAAACGCCAATTTCATATGTAAGGACCTAATATTAGTGTTTACCCACCGTGCCTGATCTAAATTAGGGTGATTAGGCCTTTGTCATGTCAACTATACTGGCTCGGTGCGGGTTAGTTGACTTGACACACGTCCTTTGAATTTTTTAGCAGGATTTGTTCCCATTAGTGTTTTCCTCGCGGGTTTTCTATATGCAGCATGTTAAAGCAAAAGCTCTTGAGGGATAGTTCGACCCGCATGAAACTGAACAACTTTTGTGAAATGCACAATTGCAGGTCTTTGGCAACTTCGTCCTTCCAGCGGTATCTCGGTCGCCCCACCCGGCGGCGGAAGAGCTGGATGTGCCCGACTGGTCAGACCTGGCACAAAATAGATTAGAATGGCGTACTTTATTGTCGGAGGCCTTGGTCCACTTTGGGTCGCTGAGCCAGCGAAGTAAGTAGTAAGTACTCGTAAGTACAATTATTGCACAACTTACAAAAAATCCTGAAAAATAAAATCATACATACTCGTATTAACTCAGTCGGCTAGTCGGTTCAGTTTGTATGAAAAGTATTTTTTACCTACTTATATATTTACCTTATCTCACCTTGTGCTTTCTTTTCCAAGCTAATCAGTAGTCTCCCAAACTTGACACTGGCACAAAGTTCATCTAGTGACATAAAACAAAGTATTTTTTAAATTATTTTAAAATACGTAGTTCTAAAACAAATTACCCGCGAGTTTTGGGTTATTTAGTTTACACGGAGTATTTAAATTATATACCAATTGTATGTATTTTAATTATATACAAATTCTGGCATTTTGTAGGTGTAACAATGTTGTGCCAATACAGTACTTACATTATTGTGTGAGAAAGAACGCGGAAGGTGCTCGGATGAAACTTAATTTAAAACCTAAGCGCTCCCTAGCCACAAAGCGTGAAAGAAAATTCGCGACAAAGTGGCGAAGATATTTCATCCATTTTCCCATGAAACGTTCCATCGGAATTTAAATTAAACATTTCAGCGTGTATGGTATACGTGACAATAGCATGCTATTTAGTTAATAAAATATATTAGGCCTCGTTTAGGGAGACGCGGGGCGTTGCGCGGCTCGTTGGGCGTCCCTTATGTTTGAATTGACCGCGCGCGTATGGGACGCCCAACGCGCCGCTTAACGCCCCACGTTTCCCTAAACGAGGCCTTAATCTTACTAAAAGAAAGACACAATATTACTTAATAAAAGGTTACGGTTTTATCGGTATCAGCGGTCCCAGAACGAAATTCAAATAGCATTTTGGTGAGCAATTCTAGAGTTGTCGATTTTGGCGAATAAGTAGACAGATACTGAAGGTTTTAATAATCTACAGATATAGGCTTGTTTTTCAGCTCTTCTATTTTTCTTTCTATTTACAACTTAACATTTAAGTATAGAGAAAATGCTTGTAACTCAGACTCTGATCTGACAGGCTCGGGCTATAAGCGTAAAGGGTGTAAATCAAGCAGAAAGCGTCATCCAATCTGCATCGTAGAGGCTCCTAAGTGCCTTCGGGCGCCATTTGGTATGAAACTGACATTATCGTCAAGGAAATGTAGATTTATAGATAGATAGGAAATTTTGGGTCTGGTCTGGATCGTTATAAAATGCTGTGTTAAGTCAGTTTATCACACTTAGGACTTAGTAGTTTGTTTGTTTGAAAAAAAAAAAAGTTTGCCATCACTTTGAAAAATCGAAATCTTTTTTGTTACGGTAGATTATATTATGATTCCTTCTTCTTTTAGATTCTTTAAAAATAGAATTTGAATAGTTTTATTTTTTAATTTCAAACAGGGTATTTCTATTTAAAGAAAACACACAAGCTATAATTTTTCTTGATAAACTTAAATTTAAAAAATTATATTAACTTATGCTAGTAATCACAAACTTTGATTTTGATGTGTATGTATATTCTCGACTACGAATGAGTTTAGATATTTTCAGGCTTAAACAAGATTTCGCGGGTGTGTAATCCCCTCAATCCTTTAACTAAGTTTTACTCGTAAGCGCTTCAAAATACGTGTAACCAACACCGTTAAATATTTATGAGATTATTAAACTCTAGGGACTCAATTACACTTATAATTTAATTGTAAACAGTCTGGTAAATTAAGAAATGGAAAATTTTATCCATCTGGGGTTATTGTTTAACGAAATGAAAAAAGAAACCTTTTTATTTCGGCTCTTGAGCTGACCACAATAAATTGAAATTATATCCAAAAACGAAAAAAAACTGAGACCTCAAAAAAATTCAGCCTTTAATGGGTTGATGTACTTATAGCAATTCTGCCAGCTACTTACCACCCGCGTGATCAAGGCGACAGGTGCTGCACCGGCTGGCTTTTGCCACCATTTTTCCAGATCCATTATCTGGTGACTGTGTTATGTTACTTGTGCTGTCTATTATTTTTGAAACGTGGACTGTAGTGTGTTGTTCGTTCACTATAAACTTTGAAAAGTGCCAAAGTTTTGGATACTTATGTCAAATAGAGCAACGAAATAAAATGCTAAAATCCTGAGAATGATCAAAATAAATAGGCAGGTAGTATTAAGAGTAGACGCCGTGTGGTGACGGCAGAGTAGAATACATTTGTCACCAACCCCTACTCTTCCCGTGGGTGTCGTAAGAGGCGACTTAGGGACTACACATTGAACAGGGAATGGGCAGCAGCGCTTTTTGATACAGTAACCTTTTAATCTGCGATCTCCAACCCGCCTGCCAAGCGTGGAGATTATGGCAAAAAGGAGGCTAATAGTCCAGCAGTGGACTGTAACGGGCCGTTGATGTTGATAAAGAGTAAGTATGCTATACAGCCCCACCAAGGGGCTTAAACCCACATACTAATACTTATTCTTTTGAAAAAAAAAAATGTCTATGTCATCAAAGAACCATTTATAAGTAGGTACTTATAATACAATGCAAATATATTTTATTGACACCAAAACATAAAACATACGAAACAAGATAATTGAACAATGAAGATCAACAGGCGACCTTATTGCTAGGGTAGCATTCTCTTCCAGGCAATCTTAGGATGCAGGAAAACAATATTTAAAAGTTAAAGCGCAGGGAGTTGGCGGCCAAAAATATAATAAACTAAATACAAATAATAAGTTACTTAGCACTACATATAATACGTAGATTTCTTGTAGTCATCCGAACGTTTTTAGTGTTCCGTAGCCAAATGGCAAAAAACGGAACCCTTATGGATTCGTCATGTCTGTCTGTCTGTCCGTCCGTATGTCACAGCCACTTTTTTCGGAAACTATAAGAACTATACTGTAGAAACTTGGCAAGTAGATGTATTCTGTGAACCGCATTAAGATTTTCATACAAAAAAAAAAAAAAAAAAAACAATAAATATAGGGGGTTCCCCATACATAGAACTGAAAGTCAAATTTTTTTTTTCATTTAACCCATACGTGTGGGGTGTCTATGGATAGGTCTTCAAAAGTGATATTGAGGTTTCTAATACCATTTATTCTAAACTGAATAGTTTGCGCGAGAGACACTTCCAAAGTGGTAAAATGTGTCCCCCCCCCTGTAACTTCTAAAATAAGAGAATGATAAAACTAAAAAAAAATATATGATGTACATTACCATGGAAACTTCCAACGAAAATTGGTTTGAACGAGATCCAGTAAGTAGTTTTTTTTTAAAACGTCATAAATCGTAAATCGTAAACCGCGGCTACTATTGTTACTTGCTGCTACGGAACCCTTCATGGGCGAGTCCGACTCGCACTTGGCCGCTTTTTCATTCTACCGTAGCACCAAGCCATCATGAATTCTAAGACCCTACACAACATACAAAAACTGTTTTGTCATAGATAATTAAAAACTAAAGAGCTTAGTGCAAAATAATAAAAAAAATATATAGCGGTTATAGTCGAAGCTTATTGAAAAAGTGCTTTTCATTCTACCAGGCTACCAGGCAAGCATGAATTGTAAGAGCCCGCAACGTTTAAACACTGCAGACACAATTGTCACAGCTCGCGTGTCCACTAACACTTGAAGCCACCGCATTAATTAATTGGTGCCCCACGTTCCAACTTTCGCTGTTAATTGCGCTTTCGACGACCGTTATTCTGTACATTTGTATCGCTTCCCCCGATATCATGTTTTTAGCGTGGTCCTGTTTTGACTCCATTATTAAAATTTACGATAGTATGTATGCAATACATAAGTTTACTATTACTAATAATTTTCATGATTCTTTTATTAAACAAACCAACTCATATTAGTCATACCATAATAAAAGTATACGTATGGTGCAAAAATTGAGGTGAATTAAGTTTACGTAGGGTGACAAAGACCACACTTACCCAGTGCTTACCCACCTACAGAAAATCTCCTTTTAATCAAGTGTAGGTAGATATCTGACATACAATACTGCCCGAGATATTTGACACAATATTTCTTAATCTACAAAAAAGGGACATGTGTTTCGGCGAATTATGGTTTGAATGACTACTGGGTGTGTGTGTAACCCCAGTAAAATATTTCGCTTTAGAAGGATGAGAGTATGATAGGCAAATAGTACTCCATGAGAAGTGATTTGTGCACCAAAAGCAAAATTTGTATACTTGGGTGCCAATTACAATTTTCGTGATCGGCAGCGCGGATGAGGTAAATGTTTTAATATTAAGTAGGTATTTACAATACGTAATAGCAATTTCACAGACTAACAGATAATATAGGCGTGGGACAGGACAGATTAATGAGAGATGTCAAGTGACTGTATTGATAATAAAGCACCCCTGTAATGGTATTAGGGTCACTCGATCACAGCAAACCAATGGAACCGACAGAATTCAATAAGTCTGTACGAAATATAATACCTTCGTCCATGTTAAAAATAAGTCTTACGTAAAAATTAAACAGTATAAAGTCGAACGTGTTACAGTTGACCGTTTTCCAAACAGATCGGCAAAAGTCCGCTTCTGAGTTGGTAAGGTTAAGCAAATACTCTGAGGCAAAATTAAAGTACACACATACTAGTATATAGGAACTTGTCAAACGTTTTTAAATTAAAAACGAATGCGTCAAAAGTAATTTAAAAAAAGAATTGCTGTGTTCAGCTGTAACTACCACAGGTAACTACCATGTAAATCGTGGAACGTCATTTTGCGTGCGGCAGAGCCGTTGAGTGGCCAGTGTTAATTAAACAATTCTGATAAACAAAACAACGCCGCCGCCTTGCCGAATTTTCGTCAACTGCTGCCCTTGAGAAAATGTTATGGTATGATCAGACTGGCCGGTTTGTTGACTTGGACCATTTACAAAACAGGAGTGACTTAAAAAACTGTTTATTTCTCGTGGCACATTGCAAATTGTTAAAATTTTACAGATAAAATGACATTTAATACAAAAATCGGCGTACTGATAGAGAAGTTCATTCGTAACCTTTCATATAATTTTTTAACCTTAAATATAGATTTAAGTAATTGAAAGAATCCTTTTGCATCTTTTGTGCCTTTTAAAAACATTACAGCGTCTAAGTAAAAAACAGCATTAACAATATCAATATCTACACAGCTGCAAGCAAAAGCTAACAACAACTCATTAGCAACATTTTACTCAGGTTAATTATAAGCTAAAATTTCCGTGTTCATTAAATCAATGTTTCAGACGATCGCAGCTTTTAGCTCGCCACACCCCCAGCTACGAGTAGTTGAGAACCTTGCTGATTATTTCGCTAGTCCATTAGTGCCCCATCTACCCCAACTCAGGCTTACCCTGACTTACCCATCTTTTCTTTTTTTTACGACGAAGCTCAGCACCTGTTAAATATTCTTATAACTATGCAACTTTTCTTTACAACCAACTTTAATTTTAAACTTTCAAAGCCCAAAGTGTTAGGAATTCTGATTAACTTCGCGGTTACGGCGGAACTTGGCAAAACATTTACTTATTTCAGGCGTCGTCGTATTTTAAAGTTTTTAATTAATTGAGCACCGCACTTGTTTATTTTCGTAGTATTTTCTGTAAACGGTATTTACTATACGTCCACGGTAAAATATTTATACTGGCTAGGCAACTTTAATGAGAGAGCAAAAGATTTACTTTGCAAAGAGTTCTGTAGCTACAACTACGGAGCAGAAACAGACTACAACTAAACTACAATATTTGGAAAGACATGAAAATCTAGTAAGAAATAAGAAAATTTTTATTTGTAACTTTACAACGTCACAGAATATTAAACCCTAGAGCTTGTGCTAGTATATGTATATATGTGTCATAAAGTTATTTCATACTCGTGTAGTGTAAGTTATAAGTTAGTATCTAAGTAGCTTGTAGTCAATATACGTTCGTCTGACGCACAACACGTCTTTCCTTTTGCATGGCGACCCTGCCAGGGAATGATAGGTAGATAGTTTTTTGCGAGAACATATTGACTAAATAGTTTAATTCAATAAATATTCTTCTTCTGGCTCTTCGTTAGGTTTAGTAAAATCTGCCATACCTAAATACTCAACTATGGTTTTACTAGCACCTTATTGCAAAGACAGACACGGGAGTAATCTTAAAAGTTTTTTTTTTCTTTTTAAGGTACGAAACCTTAAAAACTAATAATTTTTTCATTAATAACTATGATAATCTTTAATATACCTCTCTACCGACTCCTTTGAATAGTTTTCCTAATATGAAAGCACGTCTCCAGGTGCATTTTTTCGCCCTCTGCCATTTGTTCGACGTGTCTCAAGGCTTTAAGATAACACGGACGAAACTGGCGGAAATGTTTGTATTGAAGTCTCCATTATCCTGATGAGTCGCTCATTCACGTTACATCATAAAAATGTGTCTGTGTACACTTTATGTTTATGTTGAGTACTTTTAAGCGAAGCGGAGGGCTATATTGTCGGGTTGCGTCGTGTCTGTGTGTGGCGTACTCTTTTGGGAAAATTGAATCCAGTTTGTTATGTTGTGAAAAGACAGACCGTATTTTTATTACACCATGCAATGTAAAGAAGGTACGTTGGTTTACGTATCATTTAGCAACCTGAAGGTTCGCTTTCTTATTCATACCTTTAAGCCCACTTATATCAAACCACAGATTGATATTATAAGCTTCTATCATCCACGGCACGGTCCTGTGCCATCTGCATCCAGTTTGATTATATTAATTTAGTAGAATATACAAGAAAATCAAGATCTTCGTTTAACTTTCATCTAACAAAGAAGACAGATTTATAACGAAGAACGCTGCTTGGTTTGCTGGGACAGTAAAATTACCATTTTGGCAAAAACGATCTAGCATGGGAAGGCCTTCAAGAGAAATCGAGGAATGGTCCGTATGTTGTCATACTTCAAAGTATGATCTTAAAAAATAAGGGTTATATGGTGTTGTGTTGAGTAAGTTCATAAATATAATAATAATGAAGCATGCAAATTATTGACAATTTTTATGTAGCGCAAAAAATGTGTGATACTTCGGCATATTAATTATGCTCTTGACAAAAAGCTGTTACTTATTCAAACATGATTACAAATGTAACAACATTAGACGCGTTGGTATACAAAACCGCGAAGTTATAGTTTGGTATTATGTTGGTTAACCAATGAAGTTTATTGCTACTACCCAGTTTTGCGGTAAGTTCAAAACCGAACGAGTGAAATGATTCCTCAGAGATTTTCCTTTTAAAACTTTGAACTGTTTTATTATTGTTTTGTGATTGGAACTTGCTTTTTTATTAGGTACTTATTGTTTGCTTTACTTTTTTACTTGTTTAAAGTTAAAACTCAAGAGAGCGTTGGCGATATGAACATTCGTTTCAGAAGTGCTTACAAAAACTGTTTTACTTAATAAGATAAGTCAGTAAATATATTTTTATGTTACTTAGGTGTCTTCCTCATGACATGACTAGAATATATACCAACGTTCTCATTAATATTTTCCCTCTTACATGCTACAAGTAGCAAGTCAAGTCTTGACATGTCAAGAATATCTTCGTGTATTAAATGACCGCACGAATGACTATCATTTTACACCTACTTATTGGCCTTATGTTGCTAAATGACTAGGATATCTTCTTTTTCGTAATGTAAGTTGTTAAGTCGACAATCGACTAGTGATGACAGTTGTAGAGTCGCCAAAGAGTTGTAGAGTCCCCTGCCCGACCACGGCAGCAAAAGACCGGTTGTGACTCAGAAAGGCCACTGACATGACTCGGAATAAGACGAGATTCTTCCAATTTATCAACTCCTGGGTTTTTCCCTATTATTCGTAATCCAAATTTTTGTCATTATAGACTAAAAACCTCTTAGGCCACGTGATCTGACCGGTTTGTCCGATCGATCGGACGACGAAGACATGTCAAGCATGTTGAAGTAAGCATTTGCTAGCGTTTACGTCGAAAAAATATTTCGCAAAATCTTAATTAGAATAAAAAATATTTTGATTTTGATGTTGAAGGTAATATGCCACATGTTTCGTACGAAACACTAAACCTTTCAGTAAAAACATCGCCTGTGCGTTATTTCCACAGTTTCGCAGCAATATAAGCTCGGACGTAACATAAATATGTAAGTGGCGCCAGCTGGCGGTGTGGTATCCACTTTAATTCTCGGAGAAGCAGGACCTTAACACAGTGTCTAGGTACTTGGTACTGGGAAGTAAGCAGTGTGAGTGAATAAGAGTAAATTATGTACGTCTTTAATGTAGTTTACTTAAAAACAGAAAAACCCTGTTCTTTATTTAAAAAAGGTACGTAAAGTGCACTTCACGTGACTGCACTGTTTGACTTGTCACATCAAGATGACATAAACGTTTACAGTGTACCGTCTGAGGACCTTGGTCGAATTGATCTCAATTTCTATCTACAATAAGTGTATAAGTGTTTTCTACCTCTGCTGGTTTAATTGCAGCAGCTCATATACGTTTGAGAGTGATTAAACCTTAGTCGACCACGCTGGCCCAGTGCGGGTTGGTCGGTTTCACACACATCCTTTGAATTTCTTCGCAGGGGTGTGCAGGTTTCTTCACGATGTTTTCCTTCACCGTAAGAGCGTCGAATAAACGTACATATGAATTCGAAAATCGAAAACACATTGGTGGCAATCGAACCCGCGTCTCCCGGACGGGAGGCAGCGGCTCTAGCCACTAGACCACCGACGCTCTATGCACATAAACAGTGTAGATAAAATAAGCTCGAATTACCTACAAACTTCAGGTAGTATCAGAATTAAAACTTTTTATTTGCAGCTCCATGTTTCAGCTAGCAATTTTCGAAGACTCAATAGTCAGTAATTATTTTTTATTCTAGAACAAATAACTAGTCAAAACCGCCCATAAAACAATCAAAAATACTCAGTTAAGTCCATGAAACAAATGTCCATAGTAATAGCGGAATGTCGCACTTTTCGCACCCCTCAGCTCTTCGACTCCGAAAGTGCGTAACATAGTTAGCAGTTTCGCTTGTTTTTCGTCGAACGCGTTACGATTGGCCAATTGGTCTCGTCAGTTCGATGCGTTGACAGCAACATTGTAACTGTTATTAGGTGTTTCGTGTTTCGGACGCAGTTTGGGACATATTGAGTTGCTCGGATTTGTAATTGAGGGAAACATGTCGATTAATTTTATTAGATTTGGGTAATTTATTTCACATAATATTGGATTTAGTTATTTATTATGAATAATTTCCTAGGTACTTTTATCAGCTTTTTGTATACCTATAAAAATAAGCACGACTTTATTATGAACGTGCTAATTCCAAAACGTTTTGTTAATTCATTAATATTTTTATTTGATTATTCATATTTCATGGCTAGACAATTTTATTTACATAACTTATTTATGTTTGAAATATTATTCAGGTAGGCTTATTACATGCTTACCTACTTATCTTCTTTCCTTTTAATAAGGCAATATGTGGTCCGCCGTGTGGTGACGGCAGAGTAGAATACATTTGTCACCAACCCCTACTCTTCCCGTGGGTGTCGTAAGAGGCGACTTAGGGACTACACATTGAACAGGGAACGGGCAGCAGCGCTCTCTGATACAGTAACCTTTTAATCTGCGATCTCCAACCCGCCTGCCAAGCGTGGAAATTATGGAAAAACCCTCCACTTAAGTGGAGGAGGCTCATAGTCCAGCAGTGGACTGTAACGGGCCGTTGATTTTGATGATGTGGTAGTAGTCGTGTTCACGCGCTCCTGGTGAAAAAATGCCTATAAACGAAACAGAAAGTCGATAATGCATCGACATTAAGTAATTTAGCAAATGGCTTTCTATTAGAATAATGTCCGATCCGTCGCCACATTAACTTGTTACACCATGAGCCGTACCCCATAACACTACACTTGGACGCTTGGTCAAAATAGTTTATCACCAAGTTATTGATTCCTATTTTTTTTTACACAAATCCCAAAGAATTTATATATTATTAAACGTGGAAATATGCTGCTCAGATTACTTATATGAACAAAAACAATAATAATAAAAAAATCAAAAACATATTTTTAGTTTTTCTTGACATTTATCGTAAACCTAATTAAATTTTTCTACAATTCCCTTACCTAAATTGGTTTAGCTAAGATATTATAAAGTCAGTAACATAATCGAAGACAAACTAACTCACTTTACGAAGTCGGTTAAAAAAGATATACATAATGGATAGCGTGAGAAAAGGCAGTTCGGGCGCACACACACGTGCGATATAGGGTCGATTGGCGACGATAGAATAATTAACGAGCATTGTAGTCTGCTTTTAAGCAAATAAAAGACGCGTCGTCGTTTAAAAAAAACTTCTATCCCATTTTCGTACATTTCAAAACAAGTTGTATGTTGTTATTGTTGTTATGTACTTACAAAAAAATATATTATTTCCTGTACACAAACAGTAATATAAAGTCCAGGCCTCGGACCAATGGACACCACATCCTGTACAATTTACTAACAAACTAATTACGAAAAAGTTGCAGTGCGGGGCGCGGGGAACACGTCGTGATTGGTTCATCTCGCTTACGCAACGTATTGACAGGTCTCATAATTGGTCGAAACTGAAGTGAGCCGCGAGGTATTGGCGGCCCAGAGATATCTATATCTATATTATGTGCAAATGCGCCTATGCGTTTCGGAAAGTAGCGCCCTGACATGTGGTGTCCATTGGGTGGTTGATCCGAGGTCCAGGCGATGTATTAAAGTAAGCTTAACTCAATTTAAGAGTTCACTACCAGCAAACCTGGTGAAAGAGAATGACAATGTGATGGAAAGCTGCCGGTAGATGTATTAAATATATTATTAAAAACTATTCGCGCCAAACAGCGACTCCATAACTCAGACCAGGGTTTGTGAGGTTGTTCATTGAGCTTAAAAATTGACGAAACTAAGAAACGTAACATCCAAAAGTTAATAAACGATTCATTCATACAACCCACGCGATAAAAAGAACTGTAACTTTATTTATTTTATTGTTTCAGTAGTACAGCTTTCGTAACATTTTTCATACGAATAACATTCTTAGTGCTACGAAAGAATTGAATATTGATACAAATAAAAAGATATTGTAAAATTTATTTAATCAGGTTAGTTTATCAGGGTAGGCAGTGTCTTTCTGTCTTTATGGAGTGCACGCCAGTTCTGTCAACTGCAATAGTTAAGTGCGGTGTTAACAATGTCTAATCTCACGGGCTATCCTGATTAGTAATAGGTAGATGGAGGTAGTTTGTTTGTTGACCTACCCCCACTCCCCAGTCGGCTGTAAACTACGTTATCGCGACGTCATACCGCCGCCGGTTAACGTCACGACGTATACGTCACCTTGACGTTTATGTCACTGTGACGTTTAGTGCTGCGGTGACGAATCAACCAGGGTCGTACTAACGAAAATTAGGGCGATTAGGCTAAAGCTATTCATTAATTTCGTTTCTTCGATGTTATGTTGCGTCTTCCGGTACGTGGTCGCCTCTCAAGCACTTCCCAGCGGCCATCAGTTGTACGAGCAAAGTATCCCAACCATTGCAATTTGAAAATAAACCTTTTATAGAATCATATCTTTATCCCTGAGAAATCCTAAATGAATGAATGACTGAATATTTGGATTTAATATGTGCTCCTTGTGACCATCTAAAGCTTTACTGGGGATATAAAGTTCCATCCATGAAACTATATGTACTGAGAGATAAAAATCCCAGAAGTCCCATTTAACGGAGAAACCATTTTCGGAGAACAGTTTTAGTCTCAATCCCATCATTGAACTAGCGAATGAACTACTGGGACTCGGGTGATTTTATGTATGGTATTTATTTGGCCAAGTCCATCCCTGACTTGTCTTCTCATTACGGCTGTAATGATAATGACCCCACTATCTGGAGACGGCCATTGAGATGTTATGTGCAGGACAATGCTGGACATTCCGCACCGCACTGTCCTATTGTGTACTGGACATAAACCCCGCCGGAATGTCCAATCATTTCGGTTATGGATGGAGATCATTAAAAACTGTTGAGTTATAGATTGGGTGAACTGTTGAACACTCGATATCTACGAATTGCGTATATTTTAACAAAAATATTTGTAACTATTTGTGAGGCTCCGGCCTCGATGTCAGCGGCACGGTGTGCGGGGTGGCGAGCGGGGCAGTGACAGGTGGATTGCCGCGATGCCAGCGGTGCATGCCGCTCCGCTCACCGCGCCGCTCTGCTGCCATCGAGGCCACCCCAGTGAAAGTATTAGAATTATAAAGTATATAGAATTTGACACATTTATCGCCGCTCGCCGCCCCGCTCGCCGTTCCGCTCCTCTCACCGCTGACATCGAGGCCGGGGCTTTAAATATAAAAGGATATGAATGAATGTTTAAATTTTATGATTTGATCATATTTAAATTGCAGAACGAACTTGAATTGAATTTTAAATACTCACACTTAAAATTGGATTAAACACATAGTATAGTTTTACTACGCTAAAACATCTTCTATATCTATCTAGCCCACATCCACCCACTGCTGAGTATAGGCCTCTTCTTTATTGCGCCATTTTTCACGGTCCTGTGCAGTTCTCATCCAGTACTTCCCTTCCACTGTCACTCTATCATCTGACCAGCGGGCTGGTGGTCTGCCTACCGAGCGTTTTCCAAGTCTGGGCCGCCACTCTGTCACTGCTTTGGTCCACCTTCCGTCATCCCGCCGCGCTATGTGCCCCGCCCACGCCCACTTAAGTTTAGTGATTCGTTTACCTACGTCCTCTACCTTGGTACGGTTTCGGATTTAAGTGTTCCGTACACGATCTTGAAGTTTTATGCCGAGCATGGCACGCTCCATGGCTCTCTGTGCGACTTTTATTTTGTGCATAGTCTCCTTAGTGAGTGTCCATGTCTCGGCACCGTACGTTAGCGTGGGCAGTACACATTGATTGTAAACCTTGGTCTTTAGGCTTTGCGGAAATGTGCGTGATTTCAGGATGTCGTCTAGCTTTCCAAAAGCAGCCCAGCCTAGCTGAATCCTCCTTGCAATTTCTTTTGTCTGCGATTCCCGACCAAAGGATAAACAATGTCCAAGATACACGTAGTCGTTTACTGCCTCAATTGGAAATACTCCCTCGGAAATAATTTAAAACTTGAATTTTGAATAAGTACAACATCATCTTTTCAGTAAATACATAATTATTTTTGAATGATTAGTAGATACGTAGTTCGGAAAATTGTAAACCGCTACACTTGCTACAACGCAGGTGCCTACGGCGTAGCTCGTAGCTACAGTCGTCGTAGCAATGCATTTGTCATCTATAACTATTACAGTATTCAAGGCACGTGAGACGTTTTAATTCGATATCAGCCTTGAACACAACAACGATTTAACAAAAGTAAAATATCACGGTACAATCGACAGCAAGTCAAGTGTAACTGGTTTTCGTTTCAAGTGCTTTTATGTTCATATTTTGTAGCATGTTGTTCAGTATATGGGCATTCGTTATGCAATTTTTATTTGAATTGCGGGTTTTTGTGCAATATTTCATTCTGTCATGAGTGCGATTTATCCCTTTAAATATTTAAAACCAAAATCAAGTTCGTTTTTCAACAATAAAATTATTATTGATTCTATTCTTGCCGAAACGAAAATTTGCCGAAGTAATCACTAAACAAATTCACACTGAAATCAAATAGAACGTCCCCACCGTGTTAAGTACTTTACACAATTACAAAACACACCTGGGACGTGAACCTGTGACCTGCACGAGAGACGAATTCGCGGCGTCCTCGCTTAATCTGCCCGAAATGCAATCCATAAAGGAATCAACTTGGCACGTCCAGAAGATAACAGAATAGACGAGAGTGTATTTTAGAGGAGGGAGTATATAAAAAAATATATATTTTTGTATGACTTATTTCGGCGCGGTATAAAAAACGTTTAGAATTAAAATTATAGTTTGTGAGCCGCTGTTTCTCACCAGCGAAGCCCTTTGTCTGAATTCTCGTCCCACTGCTGGGCAAAGGCCACTCCCAAACGAATTATTCCAAAAATCCCCACTGATTCTTTCTTTATGAATCAGGTAAAATATAAAAAGTATGTCAAGACACGAGTCGTCGATTCTCTTCCAGGGGGAATGATTTAGAGAGAATCCTGTTGAAAATTATTCAGGATTCTCTCTAAATACAAATACAAATATTTTTATTATTCTTCTCTCACATAGACAAAAATTAAATGAATATTAATCTAAGACGTACAGTTAAATATGATCTATGTGAGAGACTGGCATCTGTACTAGGATATCCTGTATGACAGATTGCCAGCCTCTCCAACACCGGACCAGGAGGATGACAGGTAAGTACAACTTAAATTACACTAAATTATATAAACAAATTACACAAATCATGGATACCAGCAGCAGCCCAACTATCCACTCTTTTAAAATAAGAGTAAAAGAGCACTTCATCTCTCAGTTATCATAAGTTATTTATGTTTATGTAAGTATATTGTAGTATTTATACATATTGAGTAGGTATATGTTTATTATATTTGGGTAGGCATATATAAAAGTATTTGTGTAGTCTATTGGTATGTATGTATGTATGTATATATGTATTAATTAAGTATGTTAAATTCTAGTACACGTTCTTGTCATCCCACTTTAATTAAGTGTCTCACACAACACATTGGTTGGCTGGAAGCTATTAATAATATCATTTCTGTATAGTGTACTATTGCAATAAAGAATATATATATATATATATACCCATGTAGGCGTGCGTGCCGCGTCTCGTCTCTGTTGACCTTTAGCCTCATTTACAGTGGCTATTCAATAAATAAATCTACCTGTATATTCAGCTGTAACCTCCGTCCTTGCATGGTTTCGTCCAGCACGCCTCGGGCGCTATGGCCGATGATAAATGCAGGGCGTCCACCGTTTATTCATACTCGGGGTCGGGGACGCACTCTCCTTAATGGCGTTTCGGTCGGGGACTAGCCGGTAGTACGGTTTAGTTAAAATATGAAAATTAAAAAATAAATGTTACAAAATATTTAATGGCTGTAAAATTTCTGATTCTTTCATGGCTAGGCTGGAGTAACGTGCATCTAAGCAAAATACTTCGGGAGTAATTGATCGTTTTCACCCCTTCGTTAACAATCAACTCTCTCGTTTGGGATTTGATTTTCATAGTGTTGAAAGA
The DNA here is from genome assembly GCA_951230895.1 of Carpatolechia fugitivella. Classification (NCBI taxonomy): domain Eukaryota; kingdom Metazoa; phylum Arthropoda; class Insecta; order Lepidoptera; family Gelechiidae; genus Carpatolechia; species Carpatolechia fugitivella. Next base: position 4,204,626 of record OX579658.1, read on the forward strand.
AAAGAAAAACAGTCAAAAGATTCCTTAGTAACAAAAGATGGTAATCTAAATAAATTAAGATTTTGGTCGATGCCATTCACTACAATCTCATTTGACAGATTTATTATAAAACAGAATAGGTTTAAAGTATGTTTTTATTGCTTGAGTTATCTAACTTCGTTCAACACTAATAGCATAGGTTACAAATAGCACAATAGAGTGTAATCCCTTACATCGCTTGCCGTCCAAATAGACTATAAATCGAGGAACTTTTAGCAAGCAATTTCCTCCGGTTTGCAGGAGCCAGGAACAAGATTCATGCCTCGCCGGACTGCGAAATAAAGAACTGGCAGGCTATTCCGAGAGCTAGCTTTCGAGTCGGTTCGGGTTACTTCGCGCGCAATGTGTCAAATAAGGTTCGAGTTTTAAAATATTAGGTGCTGGCCACGCGCTGGCTGTCTGCACGCGGCCAAACTCGTGGGGTTCGTTTTTTTTTATTTTCCCGTGGCATAAAGTCGTTCAGTTGTCAAAAATATATTCAGACTGTGTGCCAATTACATCTATATTCGTACGATCGTTGATGTTTGTATGGGTCATAGACACTAAGTAGTAGAATACAATCCTGATTCTCATACAATAAGAGATAAAACAAAGTTTTATGTACTTTACTCAGAACAATAAAAACATTGGTAATAATAAAAAGATAAAAACTTGTAAACTGTGTTCGTAAGCTTTTGCTTGGAATGTGTACCGTTGAAATCAAATTAGTGTTTTTGTCTTTCTTTCAAAAACGCCTAATTTTAAGTTATGACAGTCCGAAAAAAAAGTGACAGCTTTTTTGAACTTTATTAGTAGCTTTACTTTACAAATAAGTTTATTATTGATATGGGGTTTTTTCCGCTGTTTTAATATTTGTATATTTGAAATTATAAATGCTACTGTACAAAAGTTTGTGTAATAATAATGAAATCAGAATAACTACTCTGTACAGAATCTAGTGAAGCTCTTAACGGAATCCATCGATTAAATATTGCTGAGGGATGGAAGCTCTGAGCGATTCCGAGAGTTAAGTTTTCTTGTTTCTGTTTCGCTGAATTAAGTTTTGTTACCGTCGCCGCATCCACCAGATTTTCTACTCAAAAAATACTTTTAGATACTTTTATTTCGTTTTTGATAAATGAAAATTAATCAGTTTTTAATCCTGTAGAACCTGCGCGAGCCTTTCATTTATCTAAGTTTTAAACTATAATAAGCAGTTTATTTCTAATGATATTTTTGATGACTAAACAATTTCAGTTCTTTTAAACTGATTGTTTCTCAACAGTTTCTTATTGTTTTTCCACATACAAATGAAATAAAAAGTTAAAAAACGAATATATTCTGTCTTGTTAAAATGGGTTTGAATGAAGATAACGCGGTGTAGTATAAAATAATTAATAAAACATTAATTTACGTACCTTCACAGTTTGTCATAATATCAGACAAAAATATAGCTAAAATAGTTTTAAACATTTCATTTTAATACGAGAGATAATGAGGGATCCGATTACTGATGCCCTTTGTTCAGTCGGTATTCCACACCATGTATGTACGAGTATATAACTATAGGTGTATTACAGATAGACCAGTAGATACATGACCTGTAGGCTCAATATTTCACCCGGCCGCTCTGTCTTCGGCGAATCCCGCGCATATTTCAAGAGCAGCTAACAACCACGCGGCGATTTGCATAATTAACCCACTTTAACCAACTTCCGGACACTTTAGCAACTCCCTAACCTACCCTCACCTAACACTAGCTTGATAAAATGAATGTTGTAAGGTTGTAGGAGAATGTTTTTATTTTTTTGTGTATATTACAGAGGGAATAATCGTCCACCTTTGAGCTATTAAACCGTGGGCCTACTGGTGGTGAGTATATTGAAGAGAAAATTATCCTGAAATTTTTACCATATCGATTCAAATGCGCAAAGGGTTAAAAAATATACTTATCATATTTGTGGCGTCGTAATTTTTTTTTCGGCTATAGGTTTATTGCAGTTAATTATGTATTTTTAATATCCACAGAGTCAGCACATTGTGTAGTGAACTCGCCCAAAAAATAATAATGACGAAACTAAGAGATGTTACATCCAAAAGTTAATAAACGATTCATTCATTCATTAAATACCTAATATTAGGACCCGTCTCAGATAAGTACGTGAGCTTAGAGTTGATCCACTAGCAAAGCCTGGTATAAACCAGACGAACTTAACCTCAAAAAGTGTCATTTTTACTTTAACTTATATTAAATCTGTTATCTGAATCTCAGTCTAACTGACTGGCTAGCTCCACCGTCTCTCTGTAACGAATGAGCAAAGTTGCTGTTCATTTACAATTTATTCTGCGCGGGAAATATTATTTATAATACACTTCGTGATATACTGCCGTTTTTGGCAAAGTTTCAGTCGGTTTTAGTCTGTTACAGACGGTTTCAGTGAGAGTTTGTCTTTGGCTTGGACTACTTTTAGAACATTTATTTGAGCGCAGTTTTGGCTCTATTTTCACACGTTGTTAATTTGATTTACTATAAAATTATTACAATTTTTAAAATAACTAGGGTTTTTTGCAGCTGTCATTCGGCTGAAATAATTGCAGATATTTAAAATATTCACTCTTCCTTCACGAATACCGCCCGTATTTTTACTGGATAAAGGCGCTCTCAAGGTCAAAGTATTCAGCTGCATGTACTGTATGTGTATTTACTGTATTTTTTTTCCTTCAACATACGAGTATGGTGACGGCAGAGTAGAGTACATTTGTCACCAACCCCTACTATTCCCGTGGGTATCGTAAGAGGCGACTTAGGGACTACACATTGAACAGGGAATGGGCAGCAGGCGCTCTCTGATACAGTAACCTTCTAATCTGCGATCTCCAACCCGCCTGCCAAGTGTGCAGATTATAGCAAAACCCTCCACTTAAATGGAGGAGGCTCATAGTCCAGCAGTGGACTGTAACGGGCCGTTGATTTGATACGACTATTAAAGACTACTTGCTCAATAATGATACATACATGAATTAAGACATTCCAGCTAAATTATACCTAATTATCACGTCAGTACCTACTAAAACTTCTGCAGATTTCCTCTCCATACACGCAGCAAAACCATGCCTTCCACATAACAGCTTGACCTAAAACTTCCCTTCATAATGATACGGCGTGCGTTATCTCACCAGATTACAATGGCCACTAAAACAAACAGCTTCAATGCGCTAAGCAACCATTGTTCTTTTGTCGGGTAAACTTGTAGGGACCATCAAGTTGGACGAGGATGTGCGTGAGGGGACGCGTTTTGTGTCCACGTCAGTTGTAGTTTTCACTGAGTGTTGTTGACAGTAATTTGCCCCTTTTTTACTGGAATCGTCCTTTGTAAAAGCGTTAAGTTTGATTCGCTTTTATTAGAATCTCTAACAAACACCAAGCTATTAATCTCTAAAAATCTCTAACAAATACTTTACCAAGAACTATAAATTACTTTGGTCAAAGAACTAGAGATTACTTGGTACCTAAAATATCCAATGAGCTGTCTATAGATGAAAATGTTATATCTAAAGCGACATTCAAAATAGGGGATCGGACTGTTTACCATATTTTATGAATTTACCATATTTTAAGAATTAATTTTAAAATATAAATTAGTAGTAGACGATTCGCGAAGAAAAAAATAGATTCGGTTGAAAAACGAATTTACAGTGATTTTTTAAAGTTTCAATATGTCTGTCTCTTTCAAAAAGATTTTTTGTGTGGAGATTATATGGCGTTCTTAACAAATGACGTCACAAGTGGGTATGTGCCTCTCTGTCTAATCTTGAATTTCAAACCTTTTTTTTTTCTTGTTATGGCACTAGTTGAGCTTTGTGTATAACTCGGTCAATTTTAATGATAGAGCAAAAATTCTTTTAGTGTTCGATAGCAGAAACTAAGAAGTTTGGATTTATAAAATAAAAATAAAATTAGTCCGATCCTCTATTAGAGCTATTAAGGTGTTTTTGTCAAAGATGTTGCATGTATAGGTAAATATACCTATATAATCAACGAAAATGATGTGTAAGGTCATAGAATTAATATAGTACTACGTAGTAAAGTGCAAAATAGGTACTTTCTAGAATGGTAGGCATAGATTTAAGTTTTCTATTAGTGTAACCTAACTAAATTAGAAAGTGTTGTCTCCGCCAACAAATTGCTGTGCAGTTTGGCGGGCTTAATATAATGTAACGTATGTCTGGTTCGCAATAAACGATTTTTTTTTATTATAAGCGGCTTATACCTTCTTCTTCTTCTTTTCGAGTCTAGAGTATAGAGATTTCTTCTTTTTTTCTTTTATGCAGCTAGAATTAAAATACCCTTGGATTCTTATCTAATTTTGAGTTATATGAACTTACTATATTCTCAAGGACCACCTCCTTATACAAAACTACACTCCTTCTCATACTCGAAAGAATATCGATTCTTTCCCGCATTACATATTGATGAGCAATCAACTTAATAGTAGCCATCGCGTCCATCGTGAAGGAAAATTCCTATGAAGTCGAGAGAGGGAAGGTTTTATAAGGAGATTATCGAATACACAGTGACATTATACCGGATTATATGGGAAAGAACAAAAACACGTTATTAGCTTAATAAGGAGACCCAAAGCAATCTTAAACTGAATCCTGCGCCTCAGAGTAAATGATAGGCTTGGCACTTTTCAGTACTAATGAGTACTACGAGTATACTATAGGTGAATTTGGATATTTGGACGTTTACTTGTTACAATGTTTGTTCTGCCGCCGTCACGCTTAAAGTACTCAAATAATTTAGATTAAATTTGGAATGGAGATAGTTTGTGACCTGGATTAACACATAGGATACTTTTCTCGGGAAAATGTATTATTCCCACGGGTAAATCTTACACAACGCGAGCTTATGAATCGTCCTCATCGCATGTCTCAAGCTTACCTTTAATTTGGGTACGGTTGTCGGTAGTACAGTAGGAGACGTAGCCAGATGGGCTCTAACCTATAAATAAAGGACACGCGTAATGATTCTAGATATTGAATTTATTTAGTGATTTTCATAAAACACGTGTATAGTCTCTAGCACGAAAGCATCAAGACTTCAAACAAAAAAAAAAAACTATTCGCAATTCAAAAATTTCAAATTTTTTGAACAAAATATGAAAACCTCCCAACAGCCAGTAACAACAAAGGAGGCCAATCCTTACAGTACTATGTCAATTCTGTGATATAGGCCTAGATAGATCAATGGGCCCTTTTAAAACTAATAGAATTCAGAGACTACCCCAGATTTTTTTAAGCATCTTATATATATTTTATGTTTTATCAAGCAATAATTCAGTGATCAAAGTGCAATTTTCTCAAACGTGGCTCTCGTGCATGGTGCCTGTAAGCCATCTAAGGCTTTGCTCACTCCTTGGGGGAAAAGCTATTACTTTATATAATGTATTAGTATGTTATGTAAAGATTAAAACCAAGAAGTCAAGTGCTGTAATTGTCTACTTACCTTACCTTAATTCTCTAGCCGCTCATAACTTGATTGTTGTTCCCTAGTGCCCTTTGAATCGGACACCTTGCCCCATGATATGATTAGTCGAGCGTCCCCTGCCTAGCACACTTCATTAATCACCAGTGATTTATGATTGGCCAACGGGGTGTGTACTGTGTACGTGGGCCCTATTGTCTTGGGGACTATGGGCGCAAAAAAATGTTTTGTACACGTTTGTAGCGGACATGGGTTACGCCCATAGCATGGCTAAGAGAGCCAGTGGAGACGGTAGGGTAGAGATTATCAAAGGGTTAGACAGAGCGTAGCATTGTAAAGATTTAGATTTCAAAAACTGATATTATTATTAGGTAAATGTTTAGTATGCCTCGCTTATGATAAATGCTTACTATTTCAAGTAAACTTGCTGAATATATTTCTGAAATATGACGAAAATTTTAATTCTTGATTAAGTTTTAAAATTTCAGACTAAATAATATTTAAAAGTCTTTCAGTGCGCTTACCATTGAAGAAAGATTGAGTTACAGCTAGCGTCATGTTCAGCGTATGGTTAGCTAGCTTTCTAAATAATTAACAACTGTACCAATCTATAAAAGTTTACGAACGTGAAAACTATTTTGCTGATAGTTTAACATTTACTGAGTGGTTATACTCGGTGGTTGTACTAAGTTATACAGTGAATTTGGCTAAGCGGTTTTGAACACGGACTCTCTGTTATTTTTAGCACTTTTGTGTTTTCAAAACTAGTTTACCTTGTCGTCGTTTGTTTTCAGATGTAGGCTAAACAACCGTATAATGTATATTCAAATATGTAAAACATAAAAATACGTTTCACAAAATTTTGCTAGTTTTGTTTTAGAAGTGTTTTAGAGTAGGTAAATTTGTTAATGTTCGACCACGGCCACAAAATAGTAAAAAAAAAGAAAAAAAACTAAAGTTAATATAATTCCCACTTTTTCTGTCTTTGTCTGTTATTTTCCCACATTTTGTATACTGCGGCCGTAACAATTTTTTTCAATATTTACCATAGGGTTAGATGAGAAAAAATAATTAGATGTAACGGAATTATATTGTGGTAATAAACGCCTTTTCAATACATTGTGCCAATGTTGTCAATCTAACATAAGACACCTTTTGAAAGAATCGAGCCATTGTGATATTTGTAGTTTTGAAATAAGAGAAACAGAGGAGGGTAGAGCAAGACGTGTGATTGTGTAACTGAGAACATCCTACATGTGTTAAAACTGTCTGTTTATAAATATTGTTTTAAAAAAGAATGAACGTACTTTCAAATTAAGAACGTAGCATTAAAATTTCAAAATGGTGGAAGGCGGCTCTAAGCCGGGATCGCGGTCGGTGTAGCGGACGGCGCGCGACCGCTGGCTTCTGGATTCACATTTGTTCTGCTCCCTTCCCCGCTCATCCCAAAAAAAGTTTTGATGATACTTTTTACCGGCAAACAGTGACTAACATATACATACAAGTACTTAGAATAGAATATACTTTATTGCACACAAGGATATAGCTTGAAAGTACAAAAGATAGATGAAGGGGTATACATATAGGTGGCCTTATTGCTAAGGTAGCAATTTCTTTCAGGCAACCTTAGTACTTAATATTTAGTCTTCATGAAATTGCAATTTAATCATCTTTATCAGCCGAAAGACGTTTTCAATTCCCGATTAATTTCAAATATCGTGCGTGTATAATAATAATAGTATGTAGATATTGTTAGATGAAATTAAGATAAAAGTGAAATGTTGTGATAATTTTGCGGTCACGTGGTATAAAGATTGTCCACCTGATTCTCAGTTACCCATTTTTATCAAAAAAAAAAAAAAGAACAGGAATAAACTCACCAGATTATAATGGACCTGCAATAAGTAATTTCATATTAATTTTAGAAACTAGCGGTCCGCTCGCGGCTACGTTCGCGTTGTGTAAGATTTTCCCGTGGGAATAAGACTTCCCGTAAATCTATCCTATCTCCGTTCCAAACTTCATCCAAATCCGTTGAGTACTTAAAGCGTGAAGGAGGAACAAATATCTAAATATATTATCACATTTATAATATTAGTGTGATTAGTTCACGATTAGAAATAACAATTATGTCAAAACAGTCAAGTACGTAAAAAAATATTTTGTAAATTACACGTGGTTTGTTATGTTAAGTATCAACCTTAGAGTATCAATAACATAAGTACAATAAAAGAAACATATCAGTCCAATCCATTTCAATCAAGAAAATAAAAACAACTTTTTAAATTAGAACGCCGCATTCAAATTTCAAAATGGTGGCGGGCTAAATCCGACTTTAGCTACGTCGGGGTCGCATTTGCGGCTGGCTTGACATTCGTTCTGGAACCCCGCCCGTTCCTAATAAAGTTTTTGTTACTGGTGAATGTTCTTTCGACAATTGCTCTTAACTATGGCACTGTTTGCGCTGGACTAGATGTCACTGCCAGCCCTTTAGAGCTGCTAGTGGTAAGTGTTTTGTGAGCACAAGTTTGCTTTATCCATTTGCTGGCTATAGTATTAGAGTTGGCGTAATATATCACAAAGTAAACGTCTATTAGATTAAATGTTTTTTTTCTCTTTTTTATATGTTGTAATGTGACGTAGTTGTATTGTGTCCCCACCAAAGGTCTCCAGCCCCTGCATGGGCATCACACACACACAACTTAGAATTTCTTTGCAGGCGTATGCCCCTGGGCTTCTTTCATTGAAATTCATGCATTTCAGTGAAATTCTTGTCACGCTCACGTACAGATTAGCCACAATGTCTGTCATCATGACATGTGTTGGGCTGACGCCCCACTTGCGGCGAGCAAGGGCCTGAAATAGCTGGCAGGAAATTGAGAATATCCTGCTTGCTGGAGTTTGTAGGCTTCCCAACCTGATAGATTACTCTAGTTTGTGAGAAACTTTCTATGGTTCAATTTTGTGTCATTCATTATCGTCCATAAGCTTGTGATAAAAACATACTATTGTGTTGAGGTAGCCTGCGAGGGCAGTGAAGGATATGGAATATAAATAGGCCAGCTTTCATCTAACAGGTCTCACTAATATTATACACGTGAAAGTATATTTATAGCTACGGAAGCCGCAGATAAAGATAAAAATTATTTACCAAAGCTAGCTAATAATACCAAGGGCAAAATAAGTTTGTCCATGGTTGGCACTTCGTTCTTTTCCACATGTGCGCTCACCTTAGAAAAGAACGGACAGAAGAAATTCCAAAAGACTCAAACCATCATCATTGTGGAAAAGAACGGACAGAAGAAACTCCACAAGACTCAAACCATCATCATTGTGGAGAAGAATGGACAGAAGAAACTCCACAAGACTCAAACCATCATTATTGTGGAGAAGAACGGACAGAAGAAAGTCCACAAGACTCAAACCATCATTATTGTGGAGAAGAACGGACAGAAGAAAGTCCACAAGACTCAAACCATCATCATTGTGGAGAAGAACGGACAGAAAAAAGTCCACAAGACTCAAACCATCATCATTATGAAGAAGAACGGACAGAAGAAACTCCACAAGACTCAAATCATCATTATTGTGGAGAAGAACGGACAGAAGAAAATCCACAAGACTCAAACCATCATCATTGTGGAGAAGAACGGACAGATGAAACTCCACAAGACTCAAACCATCATCACTGTAGAGAAGAACGGACAGAAGAAACTCCACAAGACTCAAACCATCATCACTGTAGAGAAGAACGGACAGAAGAAGATCCACAAGACTCAAATCATCATCATCGCTTTTAATGAGACACTAAGAAGTTAAACAAGATCTTTTAATGTCTACGTTTGTATTCTAAGTTGTTACATGTATCTTCACCCATACATGAACCTTTTTGATTAAAGATAGTTATTTTCCTACCCTCATCTAATTACCAACCAAATAATAAGAGAGATGTCAAACAGTCAATTATAGTATCGCGGTAATAAAGTTAGTGTCGTGGGACGGGTGTCAATGCGGTCGTAATTCGATCGGGACGTGCCGCACGCACGACTCGAGTCAGCCCTCGGAGAGTCAGCCCGTCGATGTTGTGACGTCATACCTTCTCAGACGTCAGCTATTGACGGATTGTAAAACTACTTACTTGTTTTATTTATTGTTTATTTTATTTTGTTTGTTGTTGTTTTTTCAGGGAGTTAATAAAAACCTAATGTCCAACATCGAAGAGCTCGATCGTTTCTCAAATTATGACCAGTTATTTGAGGACGACTTAATAATGTGATTTCCGCTTTAGAGAGAGCGTGGGGGCGTTGCTCTAAGGCCCTATGCTATGAATATGAACACTAGTGCATTAAAGTATTAGTTATTTAATAATTACTTTTCTATATCAAGAGGAAACGAGGTACACGGATACGTCTGGACCGTGGCATGACGGCGACCAGACTCAGTAACAAAAAACTGGCCAAGCACGCGTCGGACCACGCAAAGTGTAGGGTTCCGTAGTTGCCTAACAAAAGAATAGCTAAAGAGAAACTTAAAAATAAACGTACCTATAACCTATTATATAGGTAGTACCTATATTTAATTTTATCTACAATATTATGTAAGTACTACGAATGAAAATTGCTCCGCTGAGAACTAAGTTTTTGGAAATAAAAGTAGGCTAGACTAAATTGCTAAATAAAATTATAATAGTTTATGGAATATCTAACTGGAATTGAAAAAGAAATAGTATTGTAATTTCAAGTCTTTCATATGTTAGTATACTTAATTCTAACAGAAATAATCAAAAAATTTTAATATTCAAAGTGCTAATAATTGCAATCTAATAGGTAGGATTTCGAGGCACATCCGAACAGCATCCAGTCGCTCGCGCTAATGAGCGCGCGCGGCTGCCGCTCTATTTGTTACATCGACTCCCGCGCGCAAGCCGCGCAGGGCCATAAGCTCCATTGGCAACTCGCGATTGTTACACATTTAAAACTGACTGGTAAATAAGGTAAATAGGTTATGAAATTATTTTAGTAAATGATGTTATGATTTTTTTTTTCGCAATCTTTTTACTGTTCTAATACCTACTTAAATTTACTACCTACATAGACGGACTCCATCATGTCATTTTCTATGATACTTGTACTGAATTTCTTACTTAGCACAAGTACATTTTAAAGTTGGTATTTTATTCGTTAACCTGTCAAGCCTACCTATTTCACATTTTTTTTACTTTTCTCGTACTTAAATTTACTACATAGACAGTTTAAACTTTATCAAAGTATTTTTTTATGATATTTGTACCGAATTTCTTACTAGTACAAGTACATTTCATAAGTTGATATATTATTCGTTAACCTGTAAAGCCTACATGATGTTGATAGTTTTCCTTTTAAATTCATCATATACATTACTACCGTGAATTTTTTCACATTTCCAAATACAACGGTTTCGCTGGTAGGGGGGGGGGGGGAAACTTGACTCTAACAAAAATAAGCACTTAAAATATTTCTGAAACGTAAACTAGCATCGAAAAATGGTTTTAGCAAACCCCCACTTCACGTGTACCAGAAGAACCCTAAAAAATTTTTTTTTCAAGATTTTATTTTTTAGCTTTGACGGCATAATTAATATGTATGTCCATGCCAAATTACAGCCTTCTAACATTCATCAAAATATTTTTCTATGATATTTGTAGTACCAAATTTCTTACTTGTATTAGTACTTTTTATGAGTTGGTCTATTATTCAATAACCTGTAAAGCCTACTTGATGTTGATAGTTTTCCTTATAAATTCATCATATACATTACTACCGTGAATTTTTTCACATTTCCAAATACAACGGTTTCGCTGGTAGGGGGGGGGGGGAGCTTGACTCTAACAAAAATAAGCACTTAAAATATTTCTGAAACGTAAACTACCTCACACCATAAGCTAATCGTGAATTTAAAAAATAACCCCCACTTCACGTGTACCAGAAGAACCCTAAAAAAATTTTTTTTTTAAGATTTTATTCTTTAGCTTTGACGGCATAATTAATATCTATGTCCATGCCAAATTACAGCCTTCTAACATTCATCAAAATATTTTTCTATGATATTTGTAGTACCAAATTTCTTACTTGTATTAGTACTTTTTATAAGTTCGCCTATTATTCAATAACCTGTAAAGCCTACTTGATGTTGATAGTTTTCCTTTTAAATTTATCATATTCATTATCGAAAAATGGTCTTAGCAAACCCCCATTGTTTTTAAAAGACCTATCCAACGATACCTCACACTATAAGGTAATCGTGAAAAAAAAAAATAACCCCCTCTTGACGTGTACCAGAGCCCTAAAAACCCTAAAAAAATTTTGGTACTAAGAGTCTCTGAGCTAAGCCGCGGACAGACAGACGGACAGACCGAAACTATAAGGGTTCCTTTTTTACTACGGAACCCTAAAAAGAAACCATTCGATATTCGAATATTATAAACTATGTCGAACGAAACGGACGAACAGCCGGCCAGCATCCATAAAGGAGGACGCTCACCACACCTACCTACGTTAAAAAAGACTCCTCGAAATTTACTAATAAATCGGGTCAATTGACACTCGACATGACGAGGGGCTCGAGCCTACTTTAAATTAGGTTATTTGTCGACCACGCTAGCTCAGTTTGGATTGGTCTACTTTACACACAACCTTGGATTTTTTTCACAGGAATCCACAAGATGTTTTCCTTCACAGAAAGAGCCTGGATTACCCGTACAGATTGAATTCGAAATTCGAAAACACATTGGTATGTAGTGCGGTTCAAACTCTTGTCTCTTGGACGGGAAGTAGTAACTCTACTAAGCGAGTTTTTGTTAAAATTTATTTCCCGCGAGGTTTATTTGGTCTACATGCGCCCGCTTCCTACTCATGCTTGTGTCATTTGTCGCGTGCACTCATTCGGTGGGAGGTTAAAATTTAGTCGACATTAAATATTTACTGACACTGCATACTGTTATGTGATTGGAAGGCTTTATTGTGATGAGATTTTTGTAGTCTGTGGCATAAAAACTGTATGACGTCACTAGGCTGAGTGCTTAGCTTTCACGATATAATTTTTATAAATCTCTGCTCCATTTTCATATATCGCTCGAAAACATATAAAAATCATACCATTTTTTTTAATAAGCACGTAATCATCAGTAATTATCATACAAAATTGCATAGTCGATTATCCTTAGGTAATTCGTCAATCATTATCATCGTGTGGGTTGTAAGGTCAACAACCAAGCTCACAAACCCTGGTGTCAGTGTTATAGAGCCGCCAAAGGCCACTGACTTGGCTCGTGTAACGACTAGATGTAGCCGGGACCAACGGCTAAACGTGCCTTCCGAAACACGGAACCATCTTTCTTTTCGGACAATCAGGTGATTCAGCCTGCAATGTCCTAACCAAACGGGTAAGTCTCACAAAGAGATTTTTGCTTGACAGTGTCCCCACCGGGAATCGAACCCGGAACCTCCGTAATGGGCGTCGAAATCTCGACCACTCGGCCACAGAGGCTGATTCGTCAATAATTTCAATTTTCGTTTTAGATCTTTTACCGACGGTATTTTATGAGACTTGTTTCTTGAAATAAACGTTTATTATTATTATTATTTGAAAGTTATTCGAATTGACGAAAGCCAATTTTGTGAATAATAGCGTCAAATGGCTTGTTTAAAACCAAGATTCGCCGTCGTCAACTATTTTGTAATTTTTTTGATTGCCTAAATCTACACGTCCCTATATAATATAGCATTTTGTTTGAATAAATTCTTATCCATGTTAGTATCGTGGTTTTATTCGATAGCACACGTGGACAGGTTCAGTAGGGCACTCGAAAAAGAGCAAATATTTTTTTAGGACATTTTTGGGCCGGTTCTCATGCCAGTCATATTATTTCTTTCCCATATTTTGAAGTTAACGATTACGATTTTTTTTCTATCGGTCGTAGAATATGGCTAGTTGGCTGACTTGTAAATTTTCTTTATTATGATTGAGAAAAGTTGGAAGTAAATAAATAAATATGTGGGCATAACTCATACACGGCCAAATCTATTAAGACTCTATTAGAAATTATTTTTAGTTCGCAATATATGAAATAAATAATTTCTAAAGTACATCACGACTATCAGAATATGTTTGAGCAGTTCATGAAATGAGCGTCTTTATGGTTTTGACAGACAACTGCTATAATGTAGCACCATGGGAGTAGCACTGAACATCCTCGGATAATATGATGAAGTCATGTTTGCTACGAACCATAGCAAAACTCTACTACTCTTATTTTTTCATATTTATCAGTTCTTCGAATACAACCTTATGCTAAAAGCTTAGCTTAAATTCCTGTCAGGAAGAATTTATTGTAGTTCAAAACCAAATCAACGGCCCGTTACAGTCCACTGCTGGACTATGAACCTCCTCCACTTAAGTGTTTGGTTTTGCCATAATCTCCATGCTTGGCAGGCGGGTTGGAGATCGCAGATTAAAAGGTTACTGTATCAGAGAGCGCTGCTGCCCGTTCCCTGTTCAATGTGTAGTCCCTAAGTCGCCTCTTACGACACCCACGGGAAGAGTAGGGGTTGGTGACAAATGTATTCTACTCTGCCGTCACCACACGGTTATTGTAGTTATGATTTATTATTAATTTGTCATAATAATTATATTTTTATTTCAGGTAAGCATTTACTACCGAAGACTAAGATACATCTTTTGGGTACGTATTTTAAAAGGCAGTAACAAAACCACTACGCTTCGATGGATTTCTACTCAAAACCACAAACCAACAAAATACGGCAAATTATTTAACAGTCCTTTGTTTAAAATCATTTAAATGCGGTTGAAATTTACAAAGTATTTACCTTTCCAAAATGTTGAAAGAAACTGTTTAATATTGAATCTTTTCAGTCAGGACTTAACGAATTTGAATCTCAAATAAAAGTAAAAGATTGAAGCAATCGAGTTAAAACAAGTTCATTCCAGATGCGTGGAACTCTTTAGAAATATTACAATGCTTCTAAATACAATAGGAAAAGTCAAAGAGGATAATATATTATACTCTTATAATAAACTGCGTTTGGAAAAGTTATTGCAGTGAGATGCTCGAATTAATTTTACGAGTTAATCTTATTGGTTAATTACACGGGCTTAGTGTATCTTATATTCCATTACCAATTACTTTGCACGTATTTGCAGATTTCAGGATTTTATTAACCATTACGTATCTATGCAATTGCATATGCCACTGAAACTCGAAACTTCATTAGCAATTGAATTCTTATCATTCACAAAAAGCGTTGTAATCTTTAAATATCTGCCGAGACATTACACAAGAAGTGCATTACCAACCCTGGTAATATCTAATTTCCGCTCCGTCTTATTGGAAAGAAGTAATTCCTACAATTGTTTTCTTCAATTCCCGTCTCTTATTTGTTTCACGAGCACTCTTAAAAACTGGAAACAATTGCAAGCTTTTCTTTCATCTTATTAAGAGTCCGCTTTTGTACTTATTCGGACGTCACTTCCACTTGGACCAGCTGGGGGATTTTTTCAAGCATTTTGAGAATTGTTTTAAGGTCCTTCGAGCTTAGCGAATCGGACGCGTGAGCAATATACCTGTAACGTTATTGTACACGGCAGGACAACTTCTCTGTCTCAAGTATCAAGAAGAACTGTTTTCTTTTTAGGGTTCCGTAGTAAAAAAGGAACCCTTATAGTTTCGGTCCGTCTGTTTGTCTGTCTGTCTGTCTGCCCGCGGCTTAGCTCAGAGACTCTAAGTACCAGAAGGCTGTAATTTGGCATGAATATACATATGAATCATGCCGACAAAGCTAAAAAATAAAATCTTAAAAAAAAAAAATTTTTGCGTACCTCTGGTACACGTCAAGAGGGGGTTATTTTTTTTTTTTATTACCTTATAGTGTGAGGTATCGTTGGATAGGTCTTTTAAAAACAATGGGGGTTTGCTAAGACCATTTTTCGATGCTAGTGTAAGTTTTAGAAATATTCCGTTTTAAAGTGCTTATTTTTGTTAGAGTCAAGTTTCCCCCCCTCTACCAGCGAAACAGTTGTATATGGAAACGTGAAAAAAATTATGGTAGTAGTGTATATGATGAATTTTAAAGGAAAACTATCAACATCAAGTAGGCTTTACAGGTTATCGAATAATAGACCAACTTATAAAAAGTACTAATACAAGTAAGAAATTTGGTACTACAAATATCATAGAAAAATATTTTGATGAATGTTAGAAGGCTGTAATTTGGCATGGACATACATATTAATTATGCTGTCAAAGCTAAAGAATAAAATATTTAAAAAAAATTTTTTTTTAGGGTTCTTCTGCTACACGTGAAGTGGGGGTTATTTTTTAAATTCACGATTAGCTTATGGTGTGAGGTCTCGTTGGATAGGGTTTAAAAAAATAATGGGGGTTTCCATTTTTCGATGCTAGTTTACGTTTCAGAAATATTTTAAGTGCTTATTTTTGTTAGAGTCAAGTTCCCCCCCCCCCCCCCCCCCACCAGCGAAACCGTTGTATATGGAAATGTGAAAAAATTCACGGTAGTAATGTATAAAAAAAAAAAAAAAAAATATTAAATTCATTCCGTATGATGTTGACATCATGTAGGCTTTACAGGTTAACGAATAATATATCTTAATATACTTATGAAATGTACTTGTACTATAGTAAGAAATTCGATACAAATATCATAAACTTTATAAAATACTTTGATAAAGTTTAAACTGTCTATGTAGTAAATTTAAGTGCGAGAAAAGTAAAAAAAATGTGAAATAAGTAGACTTGCTTGACAGGTTAACGAATAAAATACCAACTTTAAAATGTACTTGTGCTAAGTAAGAAATTCAGTACAAGTATCATAGAAAATGACTTGATGGAGTCCGTCTATGTAGGTAGTAAATTTAAGTAGGTATTAGAACAGTATAAAGATTGCGAAAAATTAAAATCATAACATCATTTACTAAAATAATTTCATAATCTATTTACCTTATTTACCAGTCAGTTTTAAATGTGTAACAATCGCGAGTTGCCAATGAAACATTCGAATAAAACTATTTTGAATTTCGAATAAAGCGCGCCGCGCCGCGGAGGTTATGGCCCTGCGGGGCTTGCGCGGGGGGAGTCGATGTAACAAATAGAGCGGCAGCCGCACTCATTAGCGCGAGCGACTAGATGCTGTTCGGATGTGCCTCGAAATCCTACCAATTAGATTGCAATTATTAGCACTTTGAATATTCAAATTTTTTGATTATTTTTGTTAGAAATAAGTATACTAACATATGAAAGACTTGAAATTACAATACTGTCTATTTCTCTTTCAATTCCAGTTAGATATTCCATAAACTATTATAATTTTATTTGGCAATTTAGTCTAGCCTACTTTTATTTCCAAAAACTTAGTTCTCAGCGGATCAAAGGCAACTACGGAACCCTACACTTTGCGTGGTCCGACACGTGTTTGGCCAGTTATTTCTTTCGTCGGCGTCAAGTTTTTATGGCTGTTGTATACCTGTAGAGATCCAAGCCGGCCAGCTAGTGTTTTTAACACGCTTTTATTAGCTTCACCTGTGTGTTTGTATGCTTGTACGTAACTTACTCCTTTGTTTGGACTCGATTTTGACCCACTTCAAACGGACAGATTTAATTGAAACTTTGTACACTTATCAAGAACCGGTGACAATACAATAATTTTAATAAACAAAAACGAAAAAAAAAACACGCTTTCACAGTACCTACATCAAACTAAAAACTGAAAAATAAAATATAGTTAAAAAATAAATAAAAAAAAACACGCTTTTAAAGCACATCAAAAAGTGAAAAATAATTCTACCGTGAAATTTACATCGTTTTGTTCCCGCCGTGTAGTGATAGTACTCGTCAAACTGAAAAACTTTTCGCGAAAAAAAAAATCCCTGCGACAAAAAAATTTTTGGTCTCTCCATACAAAGTGAGACTCCCGACCGACCCATTTTGTATGGAGAGACCAAAAAATTTTTTGTCACAGGAAATTATTTTTTCGTGAAAAGTTGTTCAGTTTGACGGGTACTATCACTACACGGCGGGAACAAAACGATGTAAATTTCATGCTGTATAAGCTGAAAACAATGATAAACGAAAAATACTAGTATTATTGTGAAAAAAGCGTGGGGTGCTTTGTGCCATATTTTTCGTACCTATATCGAGCAACCCACGCTTTTTTTTCACAATTATACAAGTATTTTTCGTTCATTATTGTTTCTGCTTATAGAATTATTTTTCACTTTTTAGTTTGATGTGCTTTAAAGGCGTGTTTTTTTAGTTTTTTTAGACTATATATCTTTTTTTTGAACGGATCTAATCTCTAAAGTGGTAATATAGCGGGCGCGGACTTGATGGCCAGTTTTATAACTTCATCAAGATTTATTTATGATATGAACTGATTTATGATGTTTTATTTTCAGTGCTGTTAGAATGAAGCTGTTTAAATTGATTTTCTACTAATTCCTATTAAATCGTTAATCGTTGCTAATAAAAACATTATAGATGTCGTTATAAGGACTGTTCCTCTAGAAATAATCATTAAACGACTAATGTCGTCAGTCGTTAATTGTCTGTAAATGCCTCTGGGTGAAAATTGTAATTGAGCCGTGCTACCAAGAGAACTCACTAAAATTTTATCTTAAATATGCTTCTGTTTTCACAGAATTTTGTCTTTAATACGTCCCCACTCGAGGGGCTCGAGCCTAGTCTGAATTAGGGCTTTAATAGTCATTAGTAATTAAATACCTACTAGATATTATAAGAGATGCTTCACTATTTTCAAAGCGGGGGCGACCGCGATTTGTTTGAATTTATCATACTCATATGAAGCGATCGTGTTTTGTTACATAACTATAGGGAACGAATAAAATTATTTACAAATAGTCTCAATACATGGGTAAGGGTGTCGATTCGTTGCATACAACTACTCCAAACTTTGAGTGCCCTATATTATGTTCTATATCTACCTCTAGGAGTCTTATTTATTTGTAACGGGGCATTCGTCCTCTTTCCTGTTTTATGACTGGCAACCTCTCTTGCTGGCAGTTTTATCTTTCATTTTAAATTCATTTTCAAATTTAGATTTCTTACGTTTCGATTTTGTTTTTTTTCTGCCAAATTCTTCACTTCATGTCCTGATCTCTGATAGTACATACCTTAAGCTTTTTACTATTCTCTACTATCTGTTGGTTAATATAATATAAATATATATATATATACCTTTTTTTCCTTGGACTGTGCCCTGGTTATAGCCACATAACCCTCTACAACACTCTTTGTGTAGTGTTCAGCAGCTCCGTGGCGGCTGCTGGACCACATATTTATGGATTATGTGATTCTTCACCAGTCCACGAAATCATTTTGAGCGCAGTAATTTTAGTCTGTTTTTTTTGAGCCGCTATATAAATAAAATTAAAAACGCAGGTGTCTGAGAAATTGCAAAACATTAATAGTTTATAGGGCACTTCATTAGAGTTTACAAGTAAATCGACGCGGAGCCATCAAAATAGCAATCTCAAAGCGCACGTCTAATAAAAGATGTAGTAAAGTCGTATTAAATATTTAAATGCAATGCATTTGCATAAAGATATAAACAGTCGTAAATTTATATAAAATTATTACTGTTTTAAAATGTTATAGACTCGTCGTAAAATGATATATAAATTTCTTGAGGGCCCGTAGTTTTGGCTGTTGGTTTGGTAGAAGGGTTGTTTGACTAAAGTAGGTTTATTTTAAATTCTTGATCGTGTTAACTTTAATAACGTTTATACTCTTAGGTGGCAGCTCAGTCTTTGGAACTAATCAACTGTTCTAATATATATATATATATATATATATTATTTGACAAACTGATCAGCTACCGAGTATTTTTTTTCGTGGCCTCTGAAAAGTTGTGGGACACAAGTTGTTCGTGTTCATGAGCTGTGCTAGCATCCTAGAAGTTTATAGCACGTTTTTAGCCGTACTTAGCACGTGACATCTCAATAACGTGAGCTACGAGTGAGTTTATAGTCCTCGGTACAAGTGTACCACGCCAGACACACGGATGAATGTGAACGGTGTGATAGGCAGCATGTGCTTCTGTCACGCGCCAGCCCGCAGTAAACTGCCAATCGGGTGATCCATTGTTCGCTACCTCTGACCTGTCTAGTTTTCTAATTGGTAATGGCCTTTAGCGGCTCTTCTCACTGAAACCACTGGAAGAGGTTTGGATTTTCTTTTTACCGTTAGGGTAAATAAAAAAAGTCTGTCTGGTATTTTCACTATTTATTACCTACTCACTGATGACCCCTCAACATCAACATCAACATCATTAGCCGTGTGGTGACGGCAGAGTAGAATACATTTGTCACCAACCCCTACTCTTCCCGTGGGTGTCGTAAGAGGCGACTAAGGGACTACACATTGAACAGGGAACGGGCAGCAGCGCTCTCTGATACAGTAACCTTTTAATCTGCGATCTCCAACCCGCCTGCCAAGCGTGGAGATTATGGCAAAACCCTCCACTAAGTGGAGTATGCGCATAGTCCAGCAGTGGACTGTAACGGGCCGATGACCCCTCAGCCCCAAGATAATCAGTTGGTTGATGTATTTTTATATGTTATTTTATTTACTGAATACTCTGACTATGTAATGTAGCAACAATGACCATTTCTCTTTAAAGCCTAAACAACGCGTAATAAGTACAGTGTATTTTGACAATTACAAGTTACTTTATCGAACGATTTTAACATTATTCACACAAAATCGCATTACCGATAAAAAAGCTGCATATTGGAGTTACTGCATGCATGAGTGTAGGTAATAAACTGTGATGGTGCTATAAAAATTGCATAATCTTTATGACTGCACGACGCGGCTTAATATTGAAGTATGCGTGACGGAGAAACCATATTATAGTTATAGTTATTATTCATTGACGGAGAGAACTATACGAGTCCTATAGGTAGAGTATAGTTAGTTATTATTCATTACTTGCGGCGCATTATGTAAGATTTTCCCGTGGGAATAAGACTTTTCCCCGTAAAAAGTATCCTATGTGTTAATCTAGGTTACAAACTATCTTCATTCCAAATTGCATCCAAATCCGTTGAGTACTGCGTAAAGGTGGAACAAACATCCAAACATCTAAACATCCAAATATATTTTCACATTTATAATATTAGTGTGATGTGATATACCTGGTCGACCGAGCGGTGCCCGGGTAGATCACGATTTATTCATTTTGCGTATCTGGAGTACTGTTAGTTCTTCTATTCAATATGAGATGTCGTTAGTATCTATCTAGATATGCGTTTTATTTTTATTTTTAGAGTTTACAATATTATGAGCGAATTAAATTCATATTTGAAGAAGGTTATTAGTTCAGTTGTGGCTTGTGGGAAAAATGGTAAAAGAATATCACACGCATTGTGTTGGAGATGGTAATAAGTGAGCAAAGTCAAAGTCAAAATTATTTATCCATAGGATGTTATTACATCACTTAGATCCGTCATTACATTTTTTTGGGTGAGTTCACTAACACAATGGCGGAATCTGCGTAGAAGAGCTCACCGAAGAAACTCCACATAATACAGAAGCTGTCCATCTGTATTATGTGAGAAATAATGCAAATCTTTTCTACCATTATGAAATGTTTTGCGATCAGAACAGCATACACAACATCTTCTTACAGACGATAGAATTATAACTTTTAAACAGCAAACAAATGAAATGTTGTTTTTAACTTATCACAATACGAAATGCCTTGAACAAATGATACCGAAAAAACAAGTTTTCATGAACAAATGTTGTTCCTCGTTGACAATCACAGGAAGGCCAGCCCTTCATTAAGAGTTGATGCAAGTTCCATCGAGCCGCTTTAAATAACGACCCTCAAACTTTGCCCTTTACAATCTTCGCTTGTAGGGACACGAGTTTTGATGGCAATTCCTTGGACAGATTTTGCGTATTATAAAAAAATCTTCGTAAGCTTGAAACTTTGCTAATTAAATAGGGCAGACATGAAAATTGCAGACAAAAACTCGTGTATGTTTATTTCATTTGTTTCTCTCACTTTTGTCCTCGTACCTATTGTTGTTATTTCTCTGCATTTTATTGTGTGTGATCGTATTTATGAATTTTTTAATATATAATTAGGCACCTGAAAATTACAAGTCTTGTACGGAAAAAGGCTTTGCACTTTTTATTTTAACCTTCAAAAAAAGAAATTTTTATTTTTAAAAACTGATGTTTCAGGATGTCCCATGTTTAAGTTGGTAATTCTAGCAATATAGACATTAAAAATAGTTGGATTTGATCTTAAAAATTACTATTTCAAAAGTACGTAACTACTGTTTTTTATGATAGAAAAATATAATACACCTAGGTGGTTTTTATTTTAGTTTATTTGGAACTAACTGCGCATATATTGAATTTAAATATTCCCTTTTACTAGCAAAGGCAAAGTTCTTTCTGTGTACATATTTATTCATAGAAACTCCAAAAACAACACCGATAAAGATTAAACATGATCAAAAGTTACGTAAACATCACATATGTTTATGTATTAAGCTTCTCTTCAGAACTATCTTCACAACGTATTTATATAATATAGATATAATCTTGGGAGTTTATTGGAAAGTAGATCATAAGTTGGTACCTAGAATGTTTCTTCTTTTATTTAGCTTTGTTGTTTTAGGCGTCTACATTTCAGCTTGTTTGTTTTTACTAAAAGCAATCATCATTTTCAGTAAAGGTAGTGTGAAGCTCCAAAAATGTATCTTTGAAAAAACTCGCTTGGCAAACCCTTCGGTATTCGAAACTTCAAGCTTCGTCTAATCTAACTATCAGATACTGAAGAGACGACGAAAATGTGATCAATTTAGAATCTGACCTGATAAAATTCTGGCATTCCACGAATCTAACCTACTCTGCCAAAACCCCTTTAGACGGTTTCCAAATATGGCGGAATAGATATGCTATGAGTTTCAAACTCATACGCGATGCATGCGACTCACGAAGTAGTTGATTTAAAATTATAATGTGGGGAACCTTGCCTAAGTTATTTCTGAAACTCGTTATTATGCGACTTTCTATTGGGAATTAGAATTAGGGTGTTTTGGGGTATCGTCTCGTGTATAAAGTACGTTGGATAAATCATCATAATAATTCCAGCAGAAAGACGTTTACTGTTGAACAAAGGTCTTCTCCAAGGATCTCTACGATGACGGCCCTTGCGTTGCCCGCATCCATCGGCTATTTGTCGTCGCTTCACCTTGTGTCTGCCTACGCTGCGTCTTCCAGTGCGCAGATTCTAAGAACCTTCCTGCCTAAGCGGCTGTTAGTTCATTTCTTACGAGCAATGTGCCGCGTCCATTGTCAAACATTCGGGCTTTGTTGGGTACATTTAAGTGATATGCGACTACTCATTGGATGACTGAAAAAAAAAACAAGTTTACGAGAAAATGAAAAAGACCTCATCAGAATTATCTTCCCTCTCGTGCGTGGTTCAGTTTTAATTTGCGACTTTAAAAGCTCGGTAATTTTTTAATGTAGGTAACGATGAACGTCAAGATGGCGGGACCCCGTCTGTTTTTTCTAATTTGCCGTGAACAAGATTTAATACACTATTTCTACTATTTTCAGACTTTCATAGTAAAATTATACACTCAAAAATTTTCAAGATATTAAACAAAGACATTTTGACGTCATAATGGTGGGACCACTATTCAGTTAATGAAAATCACACGGTGTGACCTAAAACTGAATACATTCAATTTTAATACGATATTAAAAAAAAAATGTTAGCTCCTTTGCAATAATAAGTATTATAACGATTTAAAAGTAGCCGAACAATATCGTATTAAAATTTAATGTATTCAGTTTTAGGTCACACCATGTGATTTTCATTAAACTTTTAAAAGCTGTATTTTCAATAAAAGGAGTGTATAATATACTTGCACCGGAAAAGCACCTTAAGAAATAGACGTAGCAACATCAAGTGACTAATCAATGAAGGCAAATTCGAAAAAACATTCGACAGATTAAAATTGTTAATAGACCACGTGAAAACTATGGCAAAAGTTCTAATGTAGTTGGCGACCGAATGAATAATCCCACCAAAACGTACATGTGAATGGGTGGCAAGTTCAAGTAAGGGCTTCGCCAAGGTGTGAGAAAATTTCAAGTGTGTAGGTCCATAAGCCGTGTGGTAACGGCAGAGTAGAATACATTTGTCACCAATCCCTACTCTTTCCGTGGGTGTCGTAAGAGGCGAGGGACTACACATTGAACAGGGAACGGGCAGCAGCGCTCTCTGATACAGTAACCTTTTAATCTGCGATCTCCAACCCGCCTGACAAGCGTGGAGATTATGGCAAAACCCTCCACTTAAGTGGAGGAGGCTCATAGTCCAGCAGTGGACTGTAACGGGCCGTTGATGATGATGTTGAGGTCCAATAGATTATACGTTTTGGGGGGTTGAAAGTGGCTCGTAATGGTTCGTGTAATATAACACACTGGTGCGTCGCACAGTGGTGGACGTTGTATGGCGCGGCGGAAATAATTGTTTTATAGAAAGGGAATGTTATAAATGTTGGATATTAGTTCATAAAATAATAAGAAAGCATATTTTTCATAATGTTTTAGTTATATTATAGTATCGTAAAAATCAGAAAAGCAGTAAATGAAAGAAAACTAAAAAATAAATAACAAAATAAATTAAATCATTAATTTTTGTGCATTTTTTAAGACATATACAATAATGAATATATATATACAAAGAAAGCATACAAATACATACACAGTAATGAACAGGAATAAAAATCATTAAATTAAGTTTGAGGATCATTCTTCATTTCCTCTATGCAGCAAAGCTTTTACATCTTCATGCAAGGGCAAATGCTTTGGGCTACGCATAGCCCTTAAACTATTTGTGTACGGATCTGAAGAAGCCAAAAGCATGTGAAAAACATCTTCGTTCGTCAATTCACGTGAGCATTTTCGAGAATGGTTTAATCTGTATCGACGGTAGTCCTTGTTGCGCGCCTCTTGGGCTTCCTCAGATAACATTCCCACTGGCAATGCAGCAGCTGAAATTATATGACTGCCGTGCATTAGAACCTTATGCACTGTATTTGGCATATAGTACCAGTCATATAACCCAACATACAGTCTTGTAGTCTCTTCACAATACTTCCCGAACTTTTCTGAGTCAACTGAAGCCCCGGAGTTGATTGTCTGCAATATTATAGAAAATCGATGAATCAACCTTTCATCGACTCCTGTAATTTCCGCCACTATATCCACATTATCAAAAAACCTCCTTGACGTGTTTCCATCATTCGACGAGCCCATTCCTTGCTTAACGAAGTCCACCTTAATTCCCAATCTTTTGAAAAGCTCGTCTTGTATTTTTTTCTTCTCCTCTTCTTTAAGTGGCAGCGTGTTGGCATTGGTTCTCCAGCTTTTAAACGATTTATTATAGGCAATATGCAAAATACATTCCATAAATTTCAGTCTTGCATGTAACGGACTAAGGCCTACTTTAAAAGCGTCCGTATTTACTTCTTTTGTTTTTAAATGTTCCAGCTTATTCATTTCAGTCGGCTTCGCCTTGCATATATAGCACACTGCATTAGAAGAAGTATCTGTGATTGTTTGTGCAATTTTACCATCGATCATGGTTAAATGAAGTTCATGAGTCACTCTAAAAATCCTGTTGTTCATGGAAATCGTTGTTTGATTTAGATTAGCTATTTCACTTTCCATTCTTGAGATCTCGTTTTTACTGACATCCGTTGTTTCTTTCATGAACTGAAACTGTACTGGTCTGCAATACCTGGTTGAAGAAGGAGTTTAATTTTTCCAATACACCAAAGAATTATTTATTTTGTTGTTAAGACGGAGCGGAACTAATGTTGTTAGAAATATGTTGGTATCTGTAGCACCATCTTCGACAAATGACTGTTTGTATTCAGTGTGGCCCGATGAGCCATCGCAACCCCATTTTGATAAAAGTGTTACTTCCTCACTCATACTTGCCAATTCATCGTCAGTTTTTGTTTTATATATCCTCTTTACAGTATGATCTAATAATTCTTGAAGACCTACGTAAGCGTAGCTTTCTGTTGCATCTATATGAGGAGGATAGCAATCTTTCTTTGCATTTAAGACATTATGATAAGCTGGAAAAATATCACATCCAATTTCCTTTGCAGCTTTTCTAAGAATTTCATATTGATGCCTTGTTAATGATGCATCTAACATTAATGCCCACGCTTTCTCCGCACTAAATGCTTGTTGATTGATCGCTTATTCTCTTAGCTGCTGCAGCAATTAATTCAGGTTGGACAGTTTCGCATAGCTTTTTAACTTTATACCTTTTGGCTCGGTCACAACATTCATCGATAGGTTTTTCTGGTCTTCCACTGTGAGATCGTTTTGATGATCCTGCTGCAATATCTTCATTAAGAACCGTTAACTTTACTGACAGCCATTTTTCATTTTTAGCAAAAAAGAACTTCTTATTCCGAGCTGCTTCATTCCACTTTTTTGTAAATTTGGGAAAAAAGGTTTTGATCAAATGTTCACTTATTTTCACTAACATGATCTCCGATAAATCAGTATGATTGCTTTTAATAACTTCAACGCACTTATTGACATCGCGACCGCTTGCGATAGCAATTTCGGCTAATTTGTCGTTAGAAATAGTAAAATTCGCCATTTTAGTGTTTAATTTGTTATCACTGTACCGGTTATGAACAAGTAATGAAAAATAAAACAAAAGTTTATCCCTTTTATAGCCATTACTATTTTTTTTAGGTAATTTACCCTCATTAAAAAAATTAATTCTTAATGTAGGCAATATGAAGCTCATTTACTAATAGGACTACAAAAACAAGGTTAGCAGATATTAGCAGCTGGAAGTGATTTGTTAATTATCTATAGGAATGTACCTATCACGTAAACTACATAAGACACCGCCGGAAAGCGCCGCAAGCTAGATATGGTCGATTGAAATAAGAAATTATGTAAAAAAAAAATGCTTTGTTCTCTAACGATACTACATTAATACTAAGTACTTTCCTCAAATTATAAATTTAGTTTTAGATGCTCTAATGTATGTAGTATTACCAGTAATTTTTATATTTTTTTTAAATACACTGGTTATCTAGTGTAACTAAGCAAAAAAAGTCTTATTTTTCAAGAAATAAATAACGTTTCTTTAAAGTCTGACTTTAGCCTTTAATTTAACCAATAACACAATAATAAAAATAAAAAAAAATTATATAGCATTGTTTGTTGAAGACTGTAGTATTTATTAATGATACAAAATCTGCCTAAAGTTGAACTCTGAAAAAAGGACTTTTTTCCGCCGATCCATCTCTGTGCGTCGTCGCCTTTTTCTTTTGCGAACTTGGCGGACACACTGCCGTGTGTCTAGATTATATATATATTATATAAATTCATGTTCATGTTTTCGAAACAAATGACAAACCCTTCCAACTTAATCTAATTCTTACCCTATTGACGCCTCAATTCTGCCAATAAGTCTCCTTTTTAATTAAAAAAAGAATTTATTCGTTGTTAGTCAGATCTGGTAGCAGATGGGGCTGACGGGGCTTCGTTTATCAGTTACTCTTCTTTACTTTTACTCCTGGGTGAGTTACAAACGAGTAAACTTGGTAATTTCTCGCGTTATGTGATTTAAAAAAAGTTCGCAGCTAGAAAACGTTTTAGCCAAAAGGGCGATAAACGCGCGCACTTTTTTTTTTGAGCGTGATTAGCAACGTCTTATACCGAGGTCTGTACCCTCATGTTCATTCTCATAGAAGTTTTAAATGTTAGCTCCTTTGCATGTAGTTTTGGTAATTGTAAGTACAACAAGTAATGTGCTGATTTTAGTGACAGAAAAAACTTCCAAAACTTTCCATAAAAAATTGAAAACTTTTCCATTAACAATTCTAAAAAATATTAATGTTTGTTTTACGATAAACGACATAATCAGGAATAATCCAAGTGAGCTGATTCCTAATAATTATTTTGATTATAGAGAGGGTGTAAAAACAACTGAATCAAACGTACTCAATTTTATTAATTCGTTTAATTGGTGAGGTGCCGATCCAAATCGCCTCGTCTGTAAACCCAACAAAGGTTTTCGGTGTCCCCAATTTAGCCGTCGATCAAATTTGAAGGAGCGATCTATTATTGCCGGCGACTGCCAGAATCATTGATGACTTCATTAAAAGCTACATTTTGTTTAAGTAACTTGATATATTTTTTGCTTGGCGATCTGCGGATATTGTTCGTGAAAATGTGAAATCGCAAAATTAGGAAAAACTAGCAGTCCGACCACGACTACGCTCGCGTAATGTAAGATTTTCCCATGGGAATAAGACTTTTCCCTATAAAAACTATAAAACGTATAAAATCTCCATTCCTAATTTCATTAAATCCGCTGAGTACTGCGTGAAGGCGGAACACACATCTAAACATCCAAACATCCTTACTAATATTAGGTATACACGCGAAAGTTTGAAAGCATGGATGTATGGATGGATGATTGTTACTCTTTCACGCAAAAACTACAGAACGGATCGGGGTAAAATTTGGAATAGAGATAGTTTATACCGTGGATTAACACAAGGATACTTTTTACGGGAAAATCTTACACAACGCGAGCGTAGCCTAATATATTTTCACATTTATGTTGTTTTTAAAAATAAAATTCGGGATGCGCCGCTTTTTGTGTTTATTTTATATATTAAAACATTGGAGCTCTCAAAAGTCCCAAATGAAAAGCACTTGGTCAATATACCTGCGATCTATATGTCAATGGAATATTTTCAACATCTTTATTCACTAACACAAATGTACTCCACCTACTTACTTATGTCCCTTTAGCTCATAAAAAAAATGGGAGCTAGCATATCAAAGACAGTTTTTGATGTCTCATATTGAATATTCGGCCTTTTCGGGTAGTTCAAAGCTTATCTGAGCTTTGAGGGACAAACAGCCCAAGGCTCTTACTGATAAAAGGAGATTTCACTTAGTGAAATGTGTGAGAAGAGCTTTCACGTTACGTTATTGTATAAGGTCCTTTGTTTGTCTTGTATAAACTTGTTCTGAATTTCGGCTGCTGTAAGATGTTAAACTTGACAAGACAGGCCTTCCTTTAGCATATAAACGTGCTAACATGTGAAGCAGGGCTGCCAGATGTACGATTTAAATCGTACTCCTACGATTTTTTGGCATTTGTACTCATGTACGATCGCTAGACCTAGATCGTACGGTAAATGTACGATTTTTATATACCTGGCAACATTTCATAATGAAACAAACGTGCAAGTATAAATTCTGGATCTTTTACTTGAATGAAGACCCCAAAGAGGATATAACCCTTTACACAATCATATAAAGGCTGTATTTGTTTGCATTTTTACAAAACTTATTATTTTTCTCTTTCGGTAACTACGAATTTGTAGTTCGGTAATAATTGCGACTTGTCAAAAACTTGTTTTTCTCACCAGTCTCGAAATTTGTACAAGTCTAATTAATAGTTTTATTGCATTTCTTTTCTAAAACTAAACTAATTTTAGTTATTTTTAATAATAACTTTCAACTTCTAGGTTGTACGATCTTTTCATTTTAAAATTTCCTTGGCATACGATTTTTTTTTAGTTGGCATACGATCACACCTTTTTTGCACCTGGCAGCCCTGATGTGAAGAGTGGTTCTTTGGTCGACAGCTCGACACTTGCAAGCATCCTATTATTATATTTGACAAGAGAAATCATAACACTATGAGGAGTCAACCGCGGGATTTTCAAAAGAAACAATTAAGTACTGAAGCAATGGAATACATACATTGAAATAATCACCTCGTAAATAACACAGGATATATTAGTAAATTTCACGGCCTTCATCGCAGTCAAAGAAAGTAAATTAAGTAAGAACATTTTGTGCCTCAAAAAATCGAAAATATTCTGCTGTTTTATAAAAAACGCAAAGCCATACTTTCCTCCACAGTAAATCAAATACCGCCAAAAATTACGGCGAAATAATTTCCATTGGCGTATAAATTTTACGGGCTTTACCAGGCAAACAGAAAGTTTTAGAGGCGAACAGTAAAAATGTATCGGATTTATTATAAGTATTACCGTATTACTGCGGAGAGGACATATTAACCTTGGCCAACCTGGAGAAGTCTAAATAGGCTGAGGACCCAGGTTGGCCGAAGCAAAGATAACCTGTGTCGGTGGGGGTACTCAAGTAGCGCAGACGCCAGCTGTGAATGTGGAGAGCCCTTGCAAACCATGCTACACCTCACTAACTGTCCCGCGTGCCCGACCACCTGCTCGCGTGAGGACTTACTTGTCAGTAACCGGTAGCCGCTTTCTGGGCAAGTAAGATTTAGCCCGTGTTTTGGCGACGAAATTGATAACGCACGACAAACGCGTACTGCCGAAACTAAAGAGGCGTATTGAGAGGTGGCATTGGCTTAAACATTTTCAATAAACCTATGAAATTTTTTGATAGGTATTCGAAACTTGGACACGCCAAATAATTTTATATCATAAGATGATGATGATGATGATGTCTAGGATGCTTCCTTTAAATTTAAGCTTTAATTTTGAGTTATACTCGTGCTGATTTTGTGTTTTGGCATCTTGTTGTTCATATTCCTGTGGGTGGTAATATAAAATTTAGAAACTTACAACCTGGGGGCCGTTTCACGAAGCTACAAATTACAAGTACAATTCGATGTACATTGCGTAGACAGTGAGGTTAAAACGATAAGGCCTACTGTTTAGGCGAATTAACTACGCAATAAATATCAAATTGTAACTTGTTACTAGTAAATTGTTGCTTCGTGAAACGGGGCCCTGAACATGAATATTTTACATAAGCTTTCTAACTGACTGTAACTTGATAAAATATTTGCTATTCTGTATAGCGGCGGGTAAAAAGGCGAAATAAAATCACGTTCGTTGTTAAGTATTTATGTGAACTGTTCATAGGTACACTATTTATTTCAATGAGTTCATTATTTGATGTAGTTCTGTATCTGTCTTCTCTATTTCTTGTTTGGGCCATTTGCTTTCGAACTTCTATCGTTTGCAATAAGTACTTATCATATGATAGCAGGAGTGTGTTCTAAATTACAATACTTTTAAGTCGTGTTTATTTCTTGTTTTTTTATTGATTTTCATTTATGAGTACTTTTACCGTTTCCTTTTATACCCATTTTATTTCAAATCATGTTCGAATCCCTATGTATGTATGTTGACTACGTTTATCACAACTTTACAGATTTGTTAACTTATTACCGCGGCTCAACGCACAGCCTATTACTGCAGTTGCAGCGTCTATATTTGCCTCAAATTAAGAACTCCATCGCAGGCGCAGCAAGGTGTTGTAATCACAAACTATGTCGGTCGCCTGTCATCGTCAGTTAAAGATTTTTTCTTTGTCATTTACCTGCTATAGTTTAGCTGTAGATGCCATTTAATTTTATTCATTTCTACATACAACAACACTTTGCAGTCTAGCGCAGACTCTTACGATCTCTTATTATACCTTAATGGCGGAAATTTACCGGTAAATTACCACTAAAGTCCCGTAACTATCGGCATTCGCCGCTATACCGGTAATACCGGTAATTCCCGCTCTATCTGCCTGCTTACTTTTAATTTACGAAGTTTGCATTGCTTAAAATAACGATGATTTTGAAAACGCCATCGTAAAACTAATTTCTTTTTTCGTTACTTATCGATGTTTGGTCCTATATTTTTCCAAAAAAATAATTATGTTGATTCTGCGTGAAGATTTGATGTATATTGTTTGCATTCAATTTCCATAATTTTATTTTTCGCCATTATAGGCAGGCGTTTGATAAGAAAAGAAATCGTTTAACCGTGTTTAACGCCAATCTTTTTCATTGAATAAAAAATAAATGTGTAAGAAACTTATTAATTCATTACCTATACATATTTTCTTTTATAAATACATTATTTTGACTGTATATAAATATAAATCTCATAGAGGCATGTACCAACCAACGGTGGTAATCATCAACAGCTCATATACGTCCCTACCAAGAAGCTCGAGCCTACCCTGAATTAGGGCGATTAGGCTTTAGTCGACCACGCTGGTCAAGTGCGGGTTGGTCGACTTCAAACACAACCTTTGAATTAATTCGCAGGAGTGTGCAGGTTTCATCACGATGTTTTTCATCACCGTAAGAGCGTCGAATAAACGTACAAAAGAGTATGAATTCGTTAGTAATAAAACTAAAATATGGCAATAAGTTCACAACGAAAAGTTGGTTACAAAAGTAAACAAACACGTTATTTATTTGAAAAAATGTAAGGAATTAGTCGAAGTTAATAAAATAATACTTATGAACAGAAAACCTGAATTAGATTTTTGTACTCTTAAAGTTCAAACAACAAACTTTCGTTAATATTTTCCTAGTTATCCTTTGACATTTTTTTTAGTTATCCTTTGACAACGTCTATCTCAACATTCTCTGGTCAAAGTTGGTAATGAATTGAAAACACTTTAAGCGTACATTACAGTAGTGACTCCAACAGTCTAACTACCCCACTGTACAAACACAGCAAGTGATTCGGAAGCGAGTTGCGCTTAGTTGGCAGTTGGCACTATAGTGGTCAGTGCAACGTTGGGGTAATATTCTCGGATTTGAGAGCTCATATACCAACGTTGTCGGAGCTCAGTGACGAAATGTTATCACAGCTGGCCCGAGATGGATTTCCGGTTTATAGTTTATCTAGGATAGTATTGTTTTTTGTTTTAACTGAGTTTGTAAAGAATAAGGGATGTTGACACTTTGACTGAAAGAAAAGAACACTCATTTGGAGTAGGTAATTTATTCACTCATTAATTTTAACTCATTTATTCAGGAACCTTCAAAATCTACTTGCCAAACCCAACTGAATATTATACGCAAATTGGCTATACCGAAGACAGTATTGACAAGTAAGATTTCAGCTTAAGTAATCAATGAAAGAGTCAAGTCTTTTATTGAGTAGGGGCCTATATATTTTTATGGGAATCGTTTAAAATAGGCGACGACTAGGAGATAGACGTAGTTTAAGTGCTCGCGCGTGCTTTCTGTGAGACAACTTTAGTTCTATTCACCTGTTTAGGTATCAAATCAAATCAAATCAACGGCCCGTTACAGTCCACTGCTAGACTATGAGCCTCCTCCACTTAAGTGGAGGGTTTTGCCATAATCTCCACGCTTGGTAGGCGGGTTGTAGATCGCAGATTAAAAGGTTACTGTATCAGAGAGCGCTGCTGCCCGTTCCCTGTTCAATGTGTAGTCCCTAAGTCGCCTCTTACGACACCCACGGGAAGAGTAGGGGTTGGTGACAAATGTATTCTACTCTGCCGTCACCACACGGCTGTTTAGGTGTAATGACATAATTTTATATTTCAAGCAGCCAGCAACCATTTGATAAATTGTCATCTTGTTGTTTGTTGTCGTCTTATTATTATTATTATTTATTTATTTATTTATTTATTAGAACAATATTAGTCTTAATCTAAAACTAGTACCACAAAACTGCATGTACAGTTTGTTCTTTTGTTATTCTAACTATTTAGATTCAATGACTTCTTGATATTGCCAGTTCTAAACCCTAGTTTCTAAATACAGATTCAGACAGCCCTCAAATCGTGAAAGGCTTTTTCCGACTAAAAGTTACTGACATCGATAATTTATTGTTTTCCATACAAATGGCCGTTCATCCAAGCTTTTCTTGTTTTAAAACTTTATTGCTTTTGATTGATGATTGGTCCGGAGTCATGTGATAAATTGATTTCAATTTTATGTTTTGTGCTGAACACATTCGGAATATGAACTACGTATCTGCTGTTGCGCGGTATAACCACATTTATTTTGAGATAAATCCGTTACAGCTCCGATGAGGAATTGTAAATACAATTTCCTTTGTTTTCCATTCATAAAATAGGTAATGTTTTTAGTTGCTACTAGCTGCTGAAAGCAAGTTTCTAGTTAATATATTACCCCAGCAAATAATAGTATAATTCTGGGATCATAAAAGGCTTACGAATAACATATGTATACATTCTGAAAATATAAACTAGTCTAGGGTATAGGGGCACGACAGTTTTTGAAAATCTCAACTTAGTTAATGATGATGTTGCTAATACTAACAACTCTTTATGATTTCTTGACTTATACTTCAGGTAAATACCTATATATAGGTAGTCATACACTTTTCCGATCTCTATTCATGTCTCATTTGAACACATGAGCGTCAAAATCTGAGTAGAAGTAGTTGCTTTGGCAAAATCGTTCCGAAGCTCATCATTATTCTGTGTAACTGACTAAAAGGTGGACCGTAAGTTGTATATTTTAAACTGATGACTAGATTTACACTGTTTATCTAACACTTCTAATCCCTGCAGAGCGTAAAATTCCCCAACTACACCAGTCACATCCTTTATGATCCGTTGCTTTGAGTCGTGACTCGTGAGTGAATACTCGCACATTTGGCTCACTCCGCTCTGTCGCTCACACCGAATGGAATTACCATAACCGGAGCCTTCCTCGTGAACTGCAGCGGAAGTCTGTTTGCGAGGAATAACTGTTGAACTGTTGGTTAGTTTGTAATGTTGGGCTGACTGAATGGAATGACGCTATAAGCGATGTTAAAGGAAACGAGTTTTTAATGACGCGGCTAAGAGAGGTCATCACATCTGACGTCGTAATTAAGAAAAGGAAGATTCGTTCTTTTGGCATGTTGGAGACGAACTATTTCTCCCAAGACTTTTTTTTACCAGACAACTAGATCTTAGATCCTTCCTTCGTTCATCGTGTGGGTTGTAAGGTCAGTGCTTTGAGAATAGTCAGTGTTGACTTATTCCTGGTATATAGGAGGGTAAACACCTGTGATATTTAAAACCATACTAATGCAGGGAGCATTCCATCTTTGCTGAGTATAAGAAGAGTAGTATAAGAAGAGATTTACGAAATCTGTCCAAAATTTAAAAATATTCGGATTTCATATCAATTTCAATTTAAAAAAAAACAGTAATTCTAAAAGCATTCGAATCATCTTTTTTAAAACGTTACTTATTCGCTTATTACGTAATTTAAACGTCATCGTGAACTTAACACAATTATTATAGTAACAAAATTCTGAGATTTTTAATTTAATTCTGTATTTTCTGATCCAAGTGTACAAGAAACATACTTATAGGTAAGTATGGGTCAAATTAATTGTTTCATACAGTAATTTTTTTTCATCTGGTTAGCATTGTTCCCTTCCAAAGGAGATGCTGTAGTCTAGCAGTGAACTGTTGTGGTAGTAGTACCATTGTTCTAGATATTACACTTGTAGTGTTGAAATTATTTAAAACAAGAATGGTGTTCTATGAGGAGGAAAAAATAATAAATAATATTCATACCTTTAATACCTACTCTGCATACAATACCGATAAAAAGGACCTTTCAAAACAAAGCCTGCTAAAATTTGGTACACTCCAAAAATAATCCTATGCAAATACAAAAATCTCCATCACAACCCTACAATGATTCAATATTTTACTCGTAATGGAATAAAAACAAGCTCCAATCGTACGTAAAAACAGCTAAGTCAAAAAACACCTTTTGTTTGACGAAAAAATGTATTTTAAATTGCCCCCTGAGCCTGAGCTCCTGTAGGGGAGTACCCCCGCAATATGTAGGCTCGTGTGACGCCCCTAACCTAATAAAATCGGGGGGTAGATGAAAAACAAAACGGAAATCGAATGATCTGTGCACAGAAATTGGATTAAAGTGTTATAAGATACGCCTTGAGCTACACTAATGTATTTTCAACGTGCTCGGACGCTACATTTCTTTTCGGGTTTGTTTTAGAAACATGTATTGGTCAGGGCATTCATGTTTCATTGATTTGGTCTGGGTATAGTAAATTTGGACTGATGACCTGAGGAAGGTCGCTGGTGGTGGCTGGATGAGAAAAGCGGGTGATCGTGCGCTTTGGCGTGCTCTTGGGGAGGCGTCCAGCAGTGGACTGCAATAGGCTGATTGATGAAACTTGAGGCAAACCACAGTACCTACAATACTTAGTGAAGGTACTTGCGGCAACCCGGTGGCGATTTACTCATATGACCCCTTAAGTAATTTGAAATTTAAACCATATTTCGATAAAATACTCGATAGTTAGGTATTTTCTTTCAAAGGGATCTCAGACTAAATGGTAATTGAAAGAAGTATGTCTGGACCAACCCGCACTAGGCCAGCGTGGTTGACTAAGGCCTGATCCTAATTCAGGGTAGGCTCGAGCCCTGAGAAATAAATAAATAGTGTTAATAAAATTACTAGCCTATTGAATTGAAATGTTATTGTTATTACCTTAAATTTAAATTATTTGACTTGGATTTACTAACATTATGATAATATAATAAAATACTAATCAACTGTTAACTATACATTTCATTTGACGGCTCCGTAGCCCAGGTGGTAGTGTATCTGCTTCCGACGTACAGGGTCGCGGGTTCGAATCCCGCCCAGGGCAAACATTTGTGTGATGAGCACTTGTGTTTGCCTTTATTTATCTATATAAGTATGTACTTATCTATTTATGTAATGTATATCAGCTGTCTGGTACCCATAGTACAAGCTCTGCTTAGTTTGGGATCAGATGGCCATGTGTTAAGATGTCCCCATATATTTATTTTTATTTTTTTAAGTTATGTGGCAATTAGTTGCCCCTCATGTTTGCCATGCCCTTGCAGGGCGTCACTTGTACTTAACATATCATGTAACAACTATTTAACTAGTGACTTTGCAATAAATATTGTTTATGATTATGCCCCTCAGTGGGGACGTATATGACCTGTTGATGATGTCTGGACCGCAAGAAGAGCAAATGGCTTCTAAGTCTGAGTTGTTTTGTTCAAACCGGCACACATGCCTCAAGGCATTTCTATCAAACGTTATCTGAGTCCATCGATTTGAACAGTCGCGCTGGAGTGCTCTTGTAGCTCCATTAATAAAATACACATATTAGGAAAGAGGTCAATATTTTCGCACAGGGAGGGGGGAGCGAGATACCGAAATTTGAAGGGTGACATGATTCGTTCGGGTATACCTCGTTTGCGAAAGAGCTCATTTTATTTAGTTCGCGTGACCTCCATCTTTGACTAAATAAAGGCTTCGCTGGACTTTTTGCGTGATTCTTGAAAAGGCGTTTGTCCAGCAACGAACGACTTTTAGCTCATAATTTTGTATTTGGATTTGAGTCATCATCGTCAACAGCTCATTATACGTCCCCAACGAGGGGCTAAAGCCTACCCTGAATTAGGGCGATTAGGCCTTAGTCGACCACGACCACAGTGCGGGTTGGTCGACACACAACCCCTAGATTTGAGTAAATGATAATAAATAATATTTGAAATGATTCATCAACATCATCATCATCATCATAATACGTACCAAGGGGCTCGAGCCTACCCTGAATTAAGGCGATTAGGCCTTAGTCGACCATGAAATCATTCAAATCATTTTAAAATGATTGACAAGGTTAAATTTAATCATGAGGTGACTAGAAATATTTTCAAGGAATTTTGGCCTTAGGCCATTTAGAATTTTGGTGTATTTAGTAGCTATAGATGAAATTTAAGCGGGAAACGTGAAATTATATGCAATATACCCGTTTTAGTTGTAATTTGAAGCCGCACGTCACAAACACTTATAAAATAACCATAGTTTGTTTATAGTTTGAGTTAGGCTTGACAAAACAGTACCTAACTATCAAACTCAGCGCAACAAAACCACGCCTCGTCCATCAGTGTAAAGCTAAAGCAACATTACAACTTCATTAGGAATCATTAAGCTTTAAAACGATTGCTCGATCAGGAAGATTAAGCAATCACGTGAGTGACTCGGTATACCGGGTATACCCCTAATATCTTTTATGGTGGCCATACATGCCGTGTTACATTGTACACCCTTCATAAATGACGCCATATTTCTGACGCCTTCTATATTCCTGGTATAAAGTTCTCTATAGTCCTCGTTTTACGCCGTCTTATGCCTTAATAGCTCGATAAATATAATTATTATATTAGCAAATGTAAAAGAAGAGGAGAGAGTGAGAGTAGTGTAGAAGATACTTTAGAACGCTGCTATGAAAAAGATCAAGAAGAAGGCGACAGTTCATCATCATCATCAACAACAGCTCATATACGTCCCCACCAAGGGGCTCGAGCCTACCCTGAATTAGGGCGATTAGTCGACCACGCTAGCCCAGTGCGGGTTGGTTGAATTTCTTCGCAGGAGTGTGCAGGTTTCTTCACCGTATAAGAGCGTCGAATAAACGTAGTACATATAAATTTGAAATTCAAAAACACATTGGTACGTGGTGGGGATCGAACCTGCGCCTCCCGGACAGGAGGCAGCCGCACTAGCCACTAGACCATCAACACCAAGTGAGACGACAGTTAATATTACGGAACTCCCATACCAAATTGATTAGACTACAACGTGTTTCGTATTACCATTTCTTTTCACAATCTGATAATCAATGGTTTACAGTTTTATTCATACTTACTTTAAAAAATTAAGACTGATTTAGTGATTAATCGACCGTTAAAAAGTTTAAGCACGGTAAGCACCATAGCTTGACCCACAGATACAATTTATATCAAAGCATTAATTTCCTATAAAGGAAAACATTATCAAAACGCAAGCGGAACTGCAGTAAGAAGCTGGTCTCCTGTATTTACATAGAAATGTGACACTGAACTGAACGATACCAGACCCAATATACAGGGTCTTAGTAGACATAAGACGATACATTCGATCCAATGTATTATTATTCAACAACACAACGAATGCAACGTTAAAAAAATAACTATACAGTATCTGAATTTTTATTTTATTTGTAATTTTTTTACTGGTTTAGATTTAGATGGCTTGTCCAATTATGGTGCTTGAAGTGTCATAATTTTATTGCTATAATGTTGTGGTAGATATATATTTTTAACCTTCATCCATATCATTGTTACATAACCAGCTGCGAAAATCTACAAGATTTAATTTATTATGGCATCATCTAATCGTTTTCAGCTCAAGGCAAGGAGGGCTTTCCATTCGTTACTATAATCATAAAAAGCGTAATTTTGTTAGACCTTTTGAGACCTGGTTTGCGTATACAAAGCTGGCAATGGTCAGGACATTATGCTAATGTCAGTTGGCATTATGCGCCAATTATACATGCGCAAGCGGCACTGATTGATATTTTAGCGCAATCGTGCGAAATACCGCGAACAGTTACTGTTATTATCAATAGCCGGGATATTGATAACGTTGGTTCAATTTTGTTGTTGGAATAACTGCGTTGTGCGGATACTGAAATTTTGATATTTCGCTCTAGCACCGTCGCCGTCGTAGACCGTAGCGTTGTAGCGCGTAGAGCCGCTACGCCTTAGCAATACGAGTTTAAATATGACAAGATAAATCATTCCTGATGCTAATCATTATGACTGTGCGTGTATTATATGTAGATCAAAAAACACAATTGAATTTCGAAGATCTCGCAATCAGGTATATTTTGATAATCATAATATTCAATTTTTACTACACGGATAACATAGTAACAAAATCGTATTAAAAACATTATTATATTGATCAACGGTTCACATATTCCTTCTAGATTAAACAATACAGTCAGATTTCTAAAATCCTAGCGTACAAAATAATAATTGATAACAAATTTAATTGATAAGAATAATTTCATCACCAGCCCGTTACAGAATAAGAAGAAGAATAATTTAGTACCTTCAAAAACTTATTCAAAAATTGCCAACTATTAATCTGCAAATAGCACCAATTTTTCAATTACTCACAGTCCAAATAGCGCTTTCTCTGACGTCACGACCTCTACAAAATGGCGTCGGCTGGAGTGCTATTTACGTTAAAAATCCGTGTAGTAATGTGAAGGGCTGCGTAATTGGTAAGTGTAAGCTTGGAAGGACGACGGGCAATTAGGCGCCCCCAGGTGGCGACTCGCCGTACTAGCTCGAATTATCTGCTTAAGGTTTTATGTGAAGATGTTGAGGGCGCTGGAAGTGGTCCTGGTTTAATTCTTAATCTTATATTATAAATTAAATTGAGGAGGGCCCATTTTTATCTTGGACAGGTGTACCTAGACTTCCTATGCTAATAAATGTTACGTATTTTCTGTTTATTATTTATGAATTAAATATCTATTCAGGGTAGGTTTGAGCCTCTCAGTGGGGACATATTATATGAGTTGTTTATGAAATATGTATTAGGGGTTTCCTATTTGATGTGCTCATGGAGGCCTCAGGTGGAGCAATCAGGGTGGCGGCATACTGGGCAAACAAAATATAAAATCTTTGACGAGCCATCGCATCGACTCGAAAGAAGATTTGACGTGCCCCAGTATATCACGTAAAAACTGTATAGCTGAAATTACCGATGTGGATTAACTAAAGGAATAAGTAAATTATTAAACTAGTGAAACTTTTGGCGCAAAACAAAAGCCACACTTCATTTCTTCCAACACAACGCCTCTAAATTATTGTCAAAATTGTAAATGATCATTTACTATAGAATCTTCAGCTCCACAAGACTTCGATCAAAGAAATCACAAGATCATTTATTTTGATATTTTTCATAATGTATCAACATTTACTTTTCAGGTTTATTACACCGAACCGACACCTTAAAAGCTTTGTCAATTTATTTTTTTAGACGAGTTCACTAACACAATTTGTGAACTCTGTTGAGAAGAACTCACCGAAGAAACATCACAAGCATATCATCGTTTGCATAAAAGTATTGTATAGTTAATGTTCCGTCCAGTATCTATATGCTGGCAATATTACACGCAGCAGAGTAAGTGTCAGCCGCTTGGACGCGTAAATATCACGGTTGAGTTAAAACGCCGCGCCGCGTCGGCCCGGAGCGGCGCGTGGCTCACACTACACGTACGCTCGGCAATTACCGCAAACGTGAGGGACACTTGGTTTTGCCTAAGGGACTAATTACTAGGCACAGCTTGAGATTTAAAAATAAGACTTGAGAGTAAAGACTTGAGACTTAGAAGATCGACAACGCTAAGTGTCTTTACCGACTGCTCTGTTTGTAGCACCTGTCGTCGCAGCCGTTTTTTTCTTGTTTCAATCAATCAATCAGCCTATTGAAGTCTACTGCTTGATTCTTTTTTAGTTAAGTTTAAATTTGCAGTCTTGCTTTTGCGAATAAAATTTTAACGGAGATTGTTATTTGTGCAAACATTAGCTATATCTGATGTGTTGTTTAATGACTTTGATACTAAAATAAGCTATTTTTGTAAACATCTGTCTGTAGACCCATGGAATTGAAAATCTTGAACTTTGTCAAAAAAATAAATTATCAATAAAAAAATATCTGTTCCAGAAGATAGCTTTAAAGAAAAAAAAAAACAATTCATTACATTCAAAAATTTGCTAAGACATCGCCGATAGTTTTAACAAAAAATAACACCTCATTTTGGGGCTATTTTTAACAAAAATACTTCTATATTTATACATGAATTTAATAGGTACTCTATGTTCTTGACTGCGCCCATCTATATTCTATTTTAGATGAT
Organism: Carpatolechia fugitivella; assembly: GCA_951230895.1. Classification (NCBI taxonomy): domain Eukaryota; kingdom Metazoa; phylum Arthropoda; class Insecta; order Lepidoptera; family Gelechiidae; genus Carpatolechia; species Carpatolechia fugitivella. Next base: position 4,245,817 of record OX579658.1, read on the forward strand.
AATATAATAAAATGGAGCTGTTTATAGCTCCATAATATTTTACGTGGTAGATGTGTTCAGAGCGTCGGTGGTCTAGTGGCTAGGGCCGCTGCCTTCCGTCCGGGAGACGCGGGTTCGATCTCCACCACGTACCAATGTGTTTTCGAATTTAGAATTCATATGTACGTTTATTCGACGCTCTTACGGTGAAAGAAAACATCGTAATGAAATCTTCACACTCCTGCGAAGAAATTCAAAGGTTGTGTGTGAAGTCGACCAACCTGCACTGGGCCAGCGTGGTCGACAAGGACTAATAGCCCTAATTCAGGGTAGGCTCGAGCCCCTCGGTGGGGACGTATATGCTGTGTGTGTCAAAGTGAAAGTCTTCAATCGTGCTTAATCAAAGGCAGTGTTTACACTCGATTTAAGGAGGGTGCTAAATCGAACTAAGTCGAAAACTTAGAGACTTAGCGCCTAAGTGGCGGATCGAAGTTCACGACGACACACGCACGTGGGACGAACTATGACGCCTGACGGCGAAACTTCGGGTGTCCATTGCGTATAATGTATGTAGTTTTTTTTTCGCTTTCTGGCCTACTGTTACAGTAAATTGAGTGCAGGGAGTGAAAGGTTCGGTGGTGATTACACCACCAGCGGCCCTAACCATTAGGCTACGCCAGGCCATTCGACGCTCTTACGGTGAAGGAAAACATCGCGAGGAAACCTGCGCACTCCTGCAAGAAATTTAAAGGTTTTGTGTGAAGTCAACCAACCTGAACTGGGCTAACATGGTCGAATAAGGCCTGATCGCCCTAATTCAGGGTACGCTCCCCTCGGTGGGGACGTATGAGCTATTGACGATGAAAGGTTCTCTAGGTATACAACGAGCAAAAGGATCTAAGCCTAGGACGATTTCAGGCCTATAGGAAGCTGTCTTCACCCACTTACCTATTAATGTAGTAGTTCAAGTTGAACGCTGTTTTTAGCTGCACTACCCTCAACCTGCTCTTAACCACCAAAGGTTAGCTGGTAGAAAATGCTATATAGCATTAAGTTCGCCTTTGTACACCCTTTTTTGGTGCAGTAGAGTATATATCAATCAATCAATCACTTACAGTGTGGTAGTTATGATCTTGAGGCATTAAGTAAAGAAGTTAGCAATCACCAGTTATTTTTAAACTAGGAAAAACTACTAATACCAGTTCCAACACAGGTAGATAAACGGAACCAATCGCTAATTGTCCTTTCCGATTAACATAAAGAAATGGCGAATCTCGAATTCGATTTGTATACTCTAATCAAATGCGTGCCGCGTAAATACAACACCATGTCTGCAGATGTACTACAAAACCACTTACACCCGAACGATTTTCACACAGCAATGAAAACACAATAGGAAACACAACGCTCTTGTGTCAATAACCTGAGGCGTAAGAGTTTGCAAATAAGCGAACTATTCCGCTTAATTCCGCTCCAGGGTAACTTAGTTTGCTGTTCGGTGACACGTGAGGATTGCGGGCGTGGCAGATAAGGGCTCTGCAGATGTTCTTTGCTATGCTGTGACGTCTCTTACTAAATTGGTATTTCTTTTATGCTTGGATCACATGGCACGAGATGGGCGAGACAGCAAAATTGTACTTGGCCTGGTAGTTGGAACAGGCTGTCTCGCCCTTAGAGTCGAATGATTGCACTGACTAGGCCATCCACTCGTGCCGTGTGATCCAGGCGTCAGAGCGACTAGCTTTTTTGAGATCGATTTTCAATTGTCTTGGCAAATAGAAACCAAATCACATTCATGATTTCCCTCTTGCTTAGTTTCTAACGCCATAATATTGTTTGAGCTTTTGACACTGTGTGTGACATATTGTCGATTAAAAGTGACTTTTGTAATATGACCTCAGTGCCAAATAAGTAGATTGGTCATACATTAATATTCAAAAAGTCGTCTTGTCTATTTAACATTGATAAAAATAAGGAAACGGCAATTAAACAAATAAAGCCTTGAATATGAGCATAAAATATGTTCACCTAAATGTTTATCTTCAAACATGGCAATTAACGCGTTGTTAAGTTTCAAAATTCGCCAATTCTTCCAAGCATACGTTCACCTCCTGTCTCTTTTTCCTCTTTAGAATAATAACGACATTGCTTCGAAGTATTTAGTAGCAATCGCAATATACCTATATTTTAGAAACGACGTGACGTTCGTTTCAAATTACTCGGCTCGCTCGCGCTGATAAATGGTCCATTCAAAGTGCCACTCCGAGAGATCCAATGATTCCGGAAGTACGTATTTTCAGCTTCTGAAAATGTGTATAAGGCTATTCAGAATAACAAACTACGACGATTGGGCTAAAGGAAAATTATGCATAAAAATCTGTGGTAGTTTCTTCTTCATATTATCACAATGACACAATCGATAGCTGCTGGTCAAGGTCTGCTGTAAGACATTTCGTTAGAAATAAGCAGTGCCTGTTGTGTCGTTTTTCTATGTGATCATTTTCTGTTAACTTTATTGTGTACAATAAATAATAATATAAATAAATAAATAAAAATAAATAGATAGACAAAGCTTTAGCCGGTAGCATTTTACGATTTATAAAAAACAAAGGTTGTATGTCAAAACTGGTCAATATTTAACTTTTCCTTCAGTACAGGATCTTCTTAATCCAAAGTTAGTGCAAAAAGGCTTATTCCAAGAGTAACTTATTTCAAATAACTTTATTCAATTGCCTTTTTTGTCTAAACTCGTGTTGCTTTTGATGTCATAATGACGTCATATAAGTGTTGTAATTAGGCTTTAGTTAAGTCGAACAGCAAAAGAAGCTGTAGAGGTTGATTATAGAAGCTTGGCATTCAAAGCCTCGCTTTTCCGGTGTTAAAATTTAATCTTTGAAACTTTCCCGTTCACCGTTGTAAGGGATCTAAATTTCTAAGTAGACGTGCGCAACTAGCGTGGAATCAGCGCGTCAATCTTCGTGCGTGTTGCAGAGCCCACTTACTTCAAGTTGCAGTTCACACGCCAGTCCAGTAGCATGCTCGAAAAGATGTAGGTACCTGGAAGCCTTTGAGATTCAGAAGAATGATCCGTTTTACCCTTGTAACGAGGCATTCGTCCTCTTTCCTGTTTTATGACTGGCAACCTTTCTTGCTGGCAGTTTTATCTTTCATTTTAAATTCATTTTCAAATTTAGATTTCTTACGTTTCGATTTTGTCTTTCTTCTGCTAAATTTTCCACTTCATGTTCTGATCTCCGATAGTAATTGTCTCCTAAAGCTTATCTACTATTTTCTACTATTTTTCCATGTTTGTTATTTAATATATAAATACCTTTTTCTTCGGACAGTGCCCTGGATATTGCCACACTTTATTGTATTTTTATTCTACAACACTCTTCGTGTGGTGTTCAGCAGCTTCGTGGTGGCTGCTGGGCCACACCCTATAATTCCTGGTGGATCAGTTTACCAGAAAACTATGTTTTTTTCCAGCCTGATGATCCCACTCCCACTGTCGTGCAAAGACCTCTTGGTTTCCACAGTGCCCGATCTTTTGCTACTTCCAAGTCCTTTTCAAAGACATAAAAACCATTTATTTATGAGACATTGGTGTTTTTTACACGGTTCCATTCTGAAACTATGCGTAGCAAGAATGTTTTTGTAAATATTGGTTGATTCGTTGATAGCTTGATAGTCGCCAGAATTTCCCAAATTTCTGTGTTGCCTAAAGGCTATATACAATTTTAGATGCCCTTAATCCACTTTCTTAAAAAAAAATGTGCCATCCGAAACCTACATTATGCTCTAGTTCATATTCCGAGAGCGCAAGCTAATGAAAACAATTTATATTCTAGCGTGCTAGCAAGCTTTTAAACTGGCAAGTTAGACTAAACGCGACCTAACACTTATCCTCGGTTATTATCAAAGTTTCCTCCGGCCTAACACTCGCTCGCACGATCGACTTATAAATCTCAAGAGAAAATAATAGTCGGCGAAATAGCTTACACGTATCGGAGGAAAAAATGTTCCGCGCGTGGTTTTGTGGTAGACCACCATATGTTGAAGGCTAGAAAAAGTTAATAGAATATACTATGTGCGATAGCCATTGGCGGAATGATGATTAGACAACAAACAAACAAACAGAAAGAAAATTTGAATAAATAATAATTAGTATTCTTCCTTTAAGGTGAACTGCTACAGTTTCTCCATATAAGTAAGTAAGTAAGGTTATTTTAAAAGCTTTTATTAGATTTGATTTGACCTGTCTGACTAACCTTATTATTGATTTCAGAATAGGGGATCGGACTGTTCACCATATTTTATGAATTATTTTTAAAATACAAATTAGTAGGAGACGATTCGCAAAAAAAATAATAACAGAATCGGTTGAAAAACGAATTTACAGTGATTTTTTGAAGTTTCAATATGTCTGTCTCTTTCAAAAACGTGTTTTGGTGTGGAGATTATAATGGCGTTACTAACAAATGACGTCACAAGTGGGTATGTTCCTCTGTCTAATCTTGAATTTCAAACCTTTATAACTCGGTCAATTTTAAAGATAGAGCAAAAAAACTTTTAGTGTTCGATAGCAGAAACTAAGAAGTTTGAGTTTATAAAATAAAAAAAAGTAATCCTATTATGAATCCGAATTTTTAAATTAACTATTCTGCTTTTGTCAGTATCAGTCGAGGACCGAGAAAGATTCATAAGACGTTTTGTATTGCAGCTATTGCTATACGAGCTACTAGAAACTAGATTATATAGGTATAAAAAATGTGCTGGTCTTGCTATCAATAAAAATATCTAGAACAATTTGATGGAAATCCGAAATCATGTATTGCTTGCAATCAAGTGAAGGTTCGTGATCCGGAGTTATACTGATACAGGGGCACTTTAGACGCCACGTGTTGAAAAATAAAGAAAAATCCCCTTTTGTGCATAATACAAAAAGAACAGGTTATTTAGCCCTAATGAGGGTGATTCATTCAAAACTTTATTTATTCGTTCATGGCTCACTCATCGTGTGGACTCTAAGGTCGACGACCGACCTCAGAAACCCTTGTTATAGAGCCTCGTCGACATGGCTCCACGCTGGCCCAGTGCGGATTGGTTCACACACAACTTTAAATTTCGTCGCAGGAGTGTACAGGTTTCCTCACGATATTTTTCTTCACCGTTAGAGCGTCGAATAAACGTTCAAATTGAAAACACATTGGCACGTGGTGGGGATCGAACCCGCGTCTCCCGGACGACAGGAGGCAGCGGCCCTAGCCACTACACCACTGTCGCTCTGCATTTTTACCGTCACATTTTATAATCCGTTTCCGTAATACATGTACGACTTCCGCCACTAGTCACCTGCAAATAAACTCCACCAGTATTTCGCAAAACGCTCCTTTTCAATAATATTTTCCTCCATATTGACGTTCATTGAATGTTGACTCACTACATACCGGTGATAAAATGCGATCGCAAAGTGTGAAATAAGGTCAGTATTTTTGTTGTGAATTTTTAAACATATTACAGAAAAAATATATAGTGAGGATCTATTGACAACAATTTATATTAATATGTGATGTTTCTATAAGTTTCTTGCTGTTTCTTTCTTCCAGTCACAACACATACTGGAAAAAAAATGACGGAATTATTTATTTCAACTATTCATACAAAAAAAAATAAAAAAGAGATTTGTAGAAGAGATCATTTCCACGTTTATTCTTGTGTAACTTATTGTATTTTCTACTCATCATCAAAGGCCCGTTACAGTCCACTGCTGGACTATGAGCCTCCTCCACTTAAGTGGAGGGTTTTGCCATAATCTCCACTCTTGGCAGGCGGGTTGGAGATCGCAGATTAAAAGGTTACTGTATTAGAGAGCGCTGCTGCCCGTTCCCTGTTCAATGTGTAGAACCTAAGTTGCCTCTTACGACACCCACGGGAAGAGTAGGGGTTGGTGACAAATGTATTCTACTCTGCCGTCACCACACGGCTTATTTTCTACTACTGCTTTAAAATAACATTCAACCTCTTAGTCGTGACTTCCTAATGGAGTCCATAAATCTCCCGAACAAATTGGACTCGCAACTCGACTGAAGACGCGGACAGTGTGGACCGCACTGCATCTTGACAACTCTTAAGCTAACTCGCATTTGCCTTTACACAAATCTTTATTACCTCCATCTAAGGTCTAGTTTTAACAGCCCCAGCTGCAGGCTATTCGTTTGCCGCGTGCTGAAGTCTGCAAATCTTCGTGCAGTTATTTTAATCTTTAGCCTGGGGGATAGGGTTGGTTTTGCTTTGCGTTGGGGTTTGAGGGGTTGGTTTTGTGGTGAATGATCGAAGTTAATTCCGGGCCGGTCACGTTGGACAGACAGACATACAGGACGTCGCTCAAGCAAGCCATGCCATGTCGATTTACTCCTTTATCACGTCGTGTGTTATGGTGTCAGTTTTGACTTCAACACGGTAGATGATGTTGTCAACGTAGCCAACTGTTCCACCATTTACTGTTATAGTTTGCGTTTGTAAATATGGTCAAGTTTGTCAAGTCAAGTTTGTCTCCGGTCACTTCATAAAATTTTATAAATTTCATAAAATAATTCTGCTTTGCCTGACATTTTTGCTTTTTGCTTTGTGTCCATAAAAACGTATCGAGTGTTGACCACTCAACACACATAATCTCAATATGTTAGAGGTTGAGCGCTGAGTTTTTGTTTTTTACTACAAAATTAATTTGATATAAATAGATTTAAATTTAATTTAACCACCTGTTCACTGTTTTGATAATTACATCAAAATTACTAATGTCATGTTTTTCTTTGTTTTCAGGTAAGCATCTTTTTTGACGATGTGAAGACCACTGCTTCTGATCTGTGGTAGTAATTGTGCGGAAACCACAAGAAATAATTTTAGTTAAAGATGAGTTTAAAACATAATATTGCGACGATAGCACGAGCAAACAGCTTTTAAATAATTAAACAATTTATACCAATAGAAAATATTATTAGAAAATAGATATATTATTGTCAACAAAAAATATCGCAGAAAACCATTTAAAGGAAAAAAATAATTAAGGCGGGGTTATGTGGAAATACCGCCCATAGTCGCTACTTTGACGATCAAATACCAGCACTTCTACTGATGCTATAAATGTAAAAAAATGTGCTAACAGAATATATCCTTAATTAAATTTTAAATCGAGTAAAGTTTTTAAATACATTTTAGTAATTTAGAAATAAGAAGCACAAGTTTTAAAAAAAATCAGCAAAAAATTTTTTTATGTCCTAGATCTCGTAACTTAAAGCGATAACCATTAGTTTTAATATAACGTGCCAATTACTGACTTAGATTTTAAATCGATTACATTTTTCATAAACTCTATTTTCTATTAATAAGCAAAAGAGTTAAAGAAAAACGAGTTTTTCGCACGATTCCTGCGCAGTGTCGGACGTAACCACCGTGAAGCATCGCACGCTAATATTAACGTTATTTCAGTAACGCGTCGGTTGAACTTTCAACTAAACCGCGGTGAGTTGCTAATTTTTGCCATAACCCGGCCTTAAAGGTAGCGCTGCGTGTGAAGTCAACTTGAATCCTTTCTCGAGTCCAATAGAGGGCTGGTAACCCTAATTTAGAGTGGGCTTAAGCCCCTCGATAGAGATGTCTCATATACATCTCTATCGAGGGGTTAACGTATAAATTATAATGCCGAAACAAGAACAAGACTAATTTGATAATAGTTTGTTCGTCCTTTTGTTTTGTGCTATCTAGGCAGCTTTTGAAAAGGTAAAAATTTTGTTTGTTCGTGTCTGTACTTAAATAATTGTACCAAGCTGTAAGATTTTGAATTTCCCCTTTAAAATAAGTACCTCCATCAAGATCATAAAGTAGAAGCATAATATTTAAATTTCTGTTATTAATAATACAAAAATTAAAAAGTCTGTCTTTAAAACTGAGTGACCTCAATTTATGTTAAGAAAGAGATTAATGCATAAAAATGCAACACAACGAAACCGAGATTCAAAAATACTCAACCAATAGGTTAACCTAACTTAGTTCTAGTTTTTACTGTAAAAAATACTTCAGCCGCTACGTGTAGACAAAATATGACACTGAGAAGTCGCCAAAACTGAAGCTACAAATCTTTCTTTTCTCTTCTCTTCTATCTTTTTTTTCATATAGCTTTATTGAATCCAAAACTTTGCGACCTGCAATCTCCCGGCGCTCTTTGCAATAAAATGTGCAGCCTCCGCGCACTCTTTCCAACTATGTACGTAATAGCTCCGCCATATTTACGGGCCCCGTAATTGCAACATACGATGATTTGTGGGCCCAGGCTAGAACTTCTCCTTTACCGGCTACGTAGACTTGTGTAGTGAAGAGTACCCTGTATCATTAAAACAGTCAGTAATATGAAGATGAATGTGGTGAATCTATCAACTTACAAAAGATATGTTCGGAGAACTTGTACGTGATTTTATCTTCAGGACTAGCAAGCAGGGTTCGGAGAATTGATTTTTTTTTCACGAAAACACTAGACACGTTTAGTAAACCGGTAAAAAATGTTTAAAATCGATGATAAAACTGACGTAGGTAAGCGAGCAAATAGTTTTAAAGTAGAATAATAAAATAAGCTGGTCGGAATGTGATGTGCAAACAGTGTGAGTGTATAAATTAACAAAATTTCAATCTCTTCCAAAGATGATTTCTTCTTGTATCGCTCTATAGTGTAACAGCAACTTTTTCTTTAAGCCGTGTGTGTGGTGACGGCAGAGTAGAATACATTTGTCACCAACCCCTACTTGTCCCGTGGGTGTCGTAAGAGGCGACTTAGGGACTACACATGGAACAGGGAACGGGCAGCAGCGCTCTCTGATACAGTAAACTTTTAATCTGCGATCTCCAACCCGCCTGCCAAGCGTGGAGATTATGGCAAAACCCTCCACTTAAGTGGAGTGGGCTGTAACGGGCCGTTGATGATGATGATGATGAACTTTTTCTCATTATAGTATATGTAATACAATACAATACTATTGGAACGTTTAATACGTGATTGTAGCTTATGCTCACAACTTAATACAGTAACTTGATAATACATATTTGTATGAACAACTTGTAATACCAGTACACAAGCGGCTTGAACTTTGCCGTGTTGTGACTGAGACGGCTATATTTTGTGTAAACTCGGTGAAGTTGTGATAGTTGTAATTTGATATCCGAGATACTAAAGCTTTATCGGGTTTGTAACTGATTTTGTTGCTGGCTTTGTCTCGCTTCTATTAGTGTAACCGTTGATGTACGAGTATGTTGGTTTGTTTGTATTGAGGTATGTGTGTCATGTCATCATAATTCTGTGTGTGAGACTATGTGTGAGAGCGTTGGTGGTCTAGTGGTTAGGGCCGCTGTCTTCCATCCGGGAGACGCGAATTTTGAATTTATATGTACGTTTATTCGACGCTCTTACAGTGAACGAAAAACATCGTGATGAAATCTGCACACTCCTGCGAAGAAATTCAAGGGTTGTGTGTGAAGTCGACCAAGCCGCACTGTGCCAGCGTGGTCGACTAAGGCCTAATCGCCCTTATTCAAGGTAGGCTCGAGCCCCTCGGTGGAAACATAATATATGAGCTGTTGATGATGTGTGTCATTCAGGAGGATCCTCTCCTGAGGAGTTGACGCAGAGTATCAACTCTAACCGTCTATTTTTAACACCTAAAGCACTAATAAATTCGATACAATGAAACTATTTCTGACTTAAGGCAAAAGGATAGTCTTCAATTTCAATTAACGGACAGAATGAGGGTAGCAGCAGATAAACTGATACTGCCAAGTATCTTGATGATCTTGTTTCTGATCACTTAGAGTCACTAATTCAGTTACGATCTTTGGAATCGACATCACATTAGCAAGCTTTCTCTGTTTTTTTTTTACCCTTAAGCTCATGGACATGTGCATTCTCCCAATCCTCACGTATGGAGCACAGACTTGGCCCTTGACGGAAGCACAAAGATCCAGACTCAAGGTTTGCCAGCGAGCCATGGAGCGCAGAATGCTGGGGTATAAACTGATTGACAGAGTCAGAAATACGGTACTGCGCTCCAAAACACACACTGCGGCCAGGCTTAAGTGGGACTGGGCTGGCCACGTCGCTCATATGCCTGACATCCTGTAGGCTAAGTTAACCACTTACTGGAAACCCCAACTAAAAGGCGACGACGTGGCAGACCTCGGCGGAGATGGCAGGACGAGCTAAAAAATTTCTCCAAGATCTGGCTTAGCGATGCCCTAGACAGACAAGGGTGGAAAGAAAAGAGAGATGCCTTTGCACAGCAGTGGGTCAGCATAGGCTAAGTAAGATAAAATAAATAAAAGTAACATTTATTTTAGAAAACGTGCCGTTCATATTAGTATCATCATCAACATCAACGGCCCGTTACAGTCCACTGCTGGACTATGAGCCTCCTCCACTTAAGTGGAGGGTTTTGCCATAATCTCCACGCTTGGCAGGCGGTTTGGAAATAGCAGATTAAAAGGTTACTGTATCAGAGAGCGCTGCTGCCCGTTCCCTGTTCAATGTGTAGTCCCTAAGTCGCCTCTAACGACACCCACGGGAACAGAGTAGGGGTTGGTGACAAATATATTCTACTCTGCCGTCACCACACATCCATATTAATATATGGTTTGCGTTTAGCTCCGTGGCTTAGCCCTAGTCTTACTTGATAGGAGGTTGATTACTACGTATATTTAGAGGAAATCTATTAACTCATAATCAACAGCTGATTTATGTCCCCACTGAGAGGCTTGAGCCTACCCTGAATTAGGTCGATCATTTGTTCGCACTTCACACACGACCTTTGTTTTTTTATTGTCGCCTATGTCACATGTCTGAGGACGACGTCTTTTTTCACCGCAAGAGCGTCAAGTAAACGTAGATATAAATTCGAAATAACATTAGTATGTAATGGGGATCGAACCTGCGTATTCCGTACGGGAAGTAGCGGCCCTAGCCACTACAAAGCCTACACCACCACTCTTGCCTTGAAAATACCAAGGTTGGAGCTTTAAAGCGACGAACGGTAAATTGTCCCGGAAACGCCCGGAACTCACCCGACCCGGCGGCGTCGGAGTTTTCCGCGGCCAAGACTAATTTGCTACATTGTATTCCGACTAATTTTCAAGACTTCTGAATGCGCTTTGTTCTCAGGTAATATACACAAGGAATGAGCTAAACGACAAGTGTTATTTCTTTAAGCTTTTTATAACGTGCGCATGGAAAAGTACTTTAAATTTTACTAGTAAAAGATTGACTCTTTCATAAAAATACAAGACATTTTTAAGCTGGTAATTTTTTCGGTTCTTTTATGGTGAAGGAAATTATTGTGAAGAAACCTGCACATTCTTGCGAAGAAATTCAAAGGTTGTGTGTGAAGTCGACCAACCCGCACTGAGCCAGCATGATCGACTAATCTTCGCCCTTATTCAGGGTTAGGCCCCTCTTTCCCACTGGGCACTCTGGGCACGGGCCCAGGGCCGATCTATAGGGGCCCCCTAGTTCCTTCGAGATCACCAATCGATATCCGTCCTATACTTATTACTAAACTTCGGATTATTTGTGCACTATCAAAATGTCAAAATATACATGCAAATTGTACACTAAATAAGGGCGAAACATGCACAATCGAAATGCTGTTTATTAATAGAATTTAAGGTTATTTCCGTCTTTTTTTTTATCCGAAGAAACATCGAACTACTTCGTCCGATCCGAATCCGTGAAAATAGGTCCGGAGTATACATAGATTTCGTAAATATTTGATGACTATTAGTGATATTTCTCAAATCTTGAAGAATTCAGAAAATACATACTGCCAACACTCCCTCAAGATTATAGGGGCCCTAATATCATTATGTGCCCAGGGCCTCCAATAGGTTTAAAACGGCCCTGTCAAGGTACGCTCGAGTCCCTTGGTGGGGACGGTTGGGGGGTCAGTTTAAAGACAGGGCTATAATTCTTTTACTATTTCATAATTGTAAATATAAAAAAAAATAGTCAGTAACCCTATTTATAATGTACCTCATATTTTAGTGCGTCCATGCGAGAACGCAGACATAACATTACTGTGGCATATGGCGGTGCTGGTAGAGGGAATAAATTCTCTTAATCTAATACTGAGGGTATCTTGGAAGCAGTGGGATTAACAAACGGAGCACAAAAACACGTCACATATCTAGGTTCAGCTGGGAACTACAATTAAGTTTGTGTCTTTGTTTCATGCTCGTATAAATAACCTACAGTTTACTTGGAAACATAACGACCTTGTCGACATTGTAAATCAGTTTTAATCTGAGAATGTGATATTGTTACGCTCGTATTTCCTGTAAAGACTTCAGACGCAGAGCAACTTAGAAAAAAATTAAGTAATTGACGACAAGATTTTAACCTGCAGTTCCTCAGCAATGTTACCAAGATACTGCGAAAGGTTAAGGTTAATGAAAGCCATCGTTTCTATCCTATGCTGGGAGTACATTACTCAATTAAACTTCTTATTAAAGTCTCTCCTTCTTTTAGACCAACAGCTTGTTTTGACATAATAATTTAAGGACTCGTTCTACTGAGAGAGTCAGGCATACAAATAGAACCTTAGAATGCAACTGGCCTCCAGTAAACTGTAGGAAGGGTCTAAATTATGATTTCTTAAGTGCTCTCCGTCAGTTTCTTTTTAATTCAAATATGCTTCCCAACACTGTTAAGATCTTACTTATCAAGCCAACGAGGAAAAGAAGTCTTCTCCAATTTTAAAAGCGTTCCTTTCTTCTCACATCTATTGTCCTATAAACAAGTCAATTCTCCAACAAGCCGCCATCTTCCAAATGGCTGAAGATTAAACTGGACCGGTCATTTGTCTGGGCCACTCATCTGGCCGGGCCACTTTAGTTAACTGCTCACGTGCCCGTTGTGCCTTAAATGCAGCATCGGCCACCTGCGTCCGATCTATAGTCGGGACATGACCGTAATGTATTGGCTAGTTTTAGTAGGATACGAGGATACAAGAGCCAGGTGGAAGCGGATGGCTTATGGTGCAGGCATACGGGCTGCGGGGTGCTTTGCTGCAGTTTGGGCGTCGTAATTTTTTTCATATTTTGTATTGTAGCAACCCTAGCTGGATAGATATTGTGGTGTATTCGTCACTAGATAAACTGCAATATAGGCTTTGACTTGCCTATGGTCTCGTCGATCGCACACAGCCAAATAGCTCTTCGTCCTCGATTTTTATGAAGCAAGGCATTTAAGCATTGTTATGATAAATGGCATATTTATCTTGTAGAGACGTAACAGCTAGTATGTAATTTCGACAAGATCTCGTGTGTCGTGTGTTTGCAGTTTACGTGTTAGTGAACGTGCTAATTTAGGCATTTATTTACGTTAGCCAAAAATGAATAAATACAAAGATTTTTTCGACTGCTTTACTACTTTTTTTTTACTACTGTCAAATTAACAATTCAATGTTTCCATGGTAGTTGGGAACAACAATAGTGGTAATGAATTCCTTGGAATTGATTCTTCCCCGTCAGGGCCATCTCGCTCTCTTCCTCGCGCATCTCCCTCTGGCATGTTCCTACCCATGCCGAAGTCCAACCCACTTAAGTGGGCACCCTTATTAGGCTCGTTGCTATTTATATTTAGGGACTACGAATAAGGAAGCTATGAAAGTGTAATTGTAAACAAAACCCAAGAAAAATATGGCTCCAAATCTCGAGTACTTAAACGAGAAACGTTACTGTAGACGGGCCAATTGGATGCGTTCACACATCACGTCATATTCCGACAAGCGCGGTGATTGGTTCACGGCATGACGGATAACGGTGATTGGATCGCGTCACTTGTGCAGTGGATGTGTTATGCATTAAGTGTGAAGAACAAGTCAAATTAAAAATTATCGTTTTTTTTGCATTACTGATATCAATCAGATTGGTTTGTTATTATTTACTAAAATCACCTTATATATATTATTTAAATGTGTGATTGTGTGATTGTTTTTGGGAAGAGGCCATTACTCTGTGTCATACTTCTCACGTTTTCATATTGTTTTTTGTATCTATTAAAATCTTGCCAATCATTTGTTATTTTCGAGTTGTGATTTTACTAACGTTGAAATACAAGCCTGAACTAAGGAGAGACTACATTATTTCGGAGATCCATCCACCATGTGCGATCCTGCTGGCAACGGTTCTCCGTCAAATATAAAGAGATTACTTTGTCATTTTTTACTAAAATAATCTTATATATATTATTTAAAAGTGTGATTGTGTGCTTGTTTTTGGGAAGAGGCCATTACTCTGTGTCAAACTTTTCACGTTTTCGTATTGTATTTTGTATCCATTAAAATCTTGCCAATCATTTGTTATTATCGAGTTGTGATTTTACAAACGTTGAAATACAAGTCTGAACTAATGAGAGACTACATTATTTCGGGGATCCATCCACCATGTGCGATCCTGCTGGCAACGGTTCTCCGTCAAATATAAAGAGATATACAGCGACTCGCGAGGTCTACAGCTCGCAGAGCCACTAGTATAGAAGACTTGGCCTTGTGCCTTTTAAAAGAAAATAACAAAGAAAATTGGCAACTTCAGATGTATGGTTTACTTACATTGTCTTTCACTTTGGGTTATAGAGAAAACTTCATCATATTATGTTAATAATAATGCAGCACAATCAATATAATTTCAAAATTTACTTAGTGGGGTAACTAACGGAAAATAACAGTTTCTATTCAAGATTATTTAAATAATACTTATTATGGAGATTATTTAAGTATTTTTATAGGATATAAGTATTATGACATTATACCTTAATTTAAGCCGTAGACATTGGTGTCAATTCTATGCAGCGAAACTTAAACTTAATTTTATACCAGTCTTGTCACTTTCTGACCCACGACCATGAAAAAGGACGGGAGATTGTTGGCACTATTAAACGTCAAATTTTATGTCACAAACGTCAATTTTATGTTGCAAATGTCAATTTTAAGCAGGACCCTAAAACAAGCCGTTTAAAATTACACGGCACACGTCAAAACTTGACTTTGGCGCTATAAAATTTGGTGCTTACGATGGTTGACAATCTCCTGTCCTTTTTCATCGTCGTGGGTCAGAAAGTGACAACACTGATATAAAATTAAATTTAAGTTTCGCCCGTGGAATTGACACCATTGACTGACTATTGCTTGCATAATCCCATCCATCATTATTTTGTGTCAAGTATTTAGAATACTGAAAATAAATGTATTTACTTGTGATTTGCTACCCCAGTTTCTTTTTTGCTGGCTTTTTGGGCCTCCTGCACCATTTTACCTCGCCGGAGGTCATTTTATTACCTATGTTTGTCTGAATTATATTGCATTTTTGTTTTTTATCGGAAGCGGCAGTCCATCATACAGTGCGTGACAGACTAACTAGCGCGTGTGTTGCCCTTTTGAAGCCCCGCCTTCTGTGTTGCCCTTTGCGTGGGGCCATTTTTTGAACGGAATGCGACTTCTATAGCTTCCTTATTCGTAGTTTAGGGATAAAAGTCTTCCGCCCCTCAAAAGTCCGGTTACGCGTAATGCGTTGACTTTATTACAAGTCAATTCGAAAAAAAAATGTCAGTTTGACGTTGAAGCACGGAAGCTGCAGTTTTCGCCGACTGCAGTGCAACAACGAAAACTATTCAGAAAGCAGTTCGTGTGCATAAACTTGAAGGGATCGGAGGATATCGGTTTTAAGATCAGTCGATGAGTCGGTAATCTGTTACCCGTGAACGTACGTAGCTGGTGTGTAAATTCTAAACATTGACTTTGCTTCAACACTGGTGAAGGATATTATGCGTTGACTAAACTAGATAAAATTATTTTTACAGCTCGAATACCTAAACATTACTGACCTGCCCAAAAATAAATGAAATCACTTCAATAACACTACGAGGAAGATATCCTAAGTTCATTGCATTAACACAAATTTTCTTGTACAAGTAATAACTAAATAAATTGTAAGAGTAAGTTTCTACCTATTAAGATACAAAGGAATCAAGTTATTCTAGAAAATTGTAAATATTTTTGTGTCTGTTTTTCTATCACTTACTAATTATAAGCAAAGCATAAGAACATTTTTTTCTCTGACTGCAATTATTCAATTAAAAATACCTATATCAGTAATTTCTGGTCTTCGCTAGTATTTTGAATAGTATTTCCTACCTAACCAATAATTTGTATGCCGTATACGTAGTGTCAACCATCCACCCAATATCTAAAATTGATATTTGACGCGACATCACTCCAAATGTTCACACGTGACTTTTACGGTGTACTTACCTTTCACCCTAATATATGGCCACATTAGCGATTAGGGTCGGGTAACCTTTCGAAGATAAGTGCACTTATATAAATAGTGTGGGTATGTGTAGAAAAATAAACTACGACAAGTATTTTCGATTAAATTCCATAAAAATACTAATAAGAGGGCTGGCTGGTTTTTAACAAAATGTTTTCATCACCATGCACTGACAATCTTGTTTTAAAAAACCCTCTGTTATAGACGTACATAAAGAAACGTGATTTTAAATCTGCAAAAACAAAAAAAAAATAATGTTGGTCGCTGGAAATTTTATTTTAGTTTGACATAGCTTTATTAATAGCATCTGGCATGGCTTCGATTTTAACTTAACTTAAAAAGAAAAAGTGGCTGTGACATACGGACGGACAGACAGACAGACAGACAGACAGACAGACATGACGAATCCAATCCGGGTTCCGTTTTTTGCCATTTGGCTACGGAACCCTAAAAATGAGATAGTAGTAATAACAAAATGCAATACTCGATTCGTAGAATTCTCGTTGGATTCGAAATTCGAACGGTCGTAAAGAAGCGAAGTTAGCCGCGCATTGCTAGTTCGCCACTCGAGGCTCACAATTTGCTAGGAATATCGGGCAACTGAATGCAATCATGTAAGGTTTTCGCAAATAAAATTATTTCGGAATATCATGTTACTTTATAATAGCATTAGTCATCTTAGACGTAGTAGAGTTCAATGTAAAAAGCCTTAATAAAAAAAACCTTTTTCTAGGACGATAACACTAAAAAAAGGATGTTCCATTAGCACCACCTACCTAATTTTAGTATCAAAATGTCCTAATTTATATTTTAGATTTGACATCCGGATGGGCTTATTCAACCTTGAAAACTCGATAGACAAACTCCATTATAAACAAAACAATCTGTGCCACAAATACACAATTACCCGAATCCCAAGAGAAACAGCACGTTTGACCGATAAACCAGCCGAATACCGAATACCGAATTCCGACTACTATCTGCGAATACCAATACCGACACCATTGGTCGGTTTACATTCCAAAATAACAATAAAGGAATTGTACGACCGTCCGTTTGTCTAAGGGTTCTAACAATGAGAGCTCGGTGTGCAAATGAAGGGACCAAAGATGCTGAGAAGGACAAAGGGAGCGAGTATTCACCATTTTTAAATTTGGTTAAAAAATATTTTTTTAATTAATATTCCATAAGAGACTTTTTGGGACATGTTCTCTATTTATCAATAGTTTTGAAAGCAGCCAAAAATATTTAAGGCCCTGATATGTTCATACTGTTTTGAACGGGAATTTAAGAAACGTTTTCAGGTCATCCATTCCATTGTTGCGTCTATCATCCCTTCCTAAATAAATAAGTAATGCGGAACTTAGTCATCATTAGTATCTTTATCAGAAACCTACTCCATTCAACGTGCCAAAACCCTCTTCCGAAAGACTCGGTCTTGGTCTACAGCTTGAAAAAAAAACAACTAGTTCATTTTTTCTCGTCTATTAATATTCTAGAGATAATATCAGTGTATTTTGTTCATGTTTATTGATTGTAAACCCAGTGGTCCAAGTCTACGCCCGCTATATTACCACTCTGTAGAAATAGCGATTAGTCCGTCGAAAAAAAATCCTGTCGTCAAACATTTTTCACTTCACGCAGTAAGTTATTTAACCGTTTTCAGTAACTTCTGTAAATTGTATGTTTGTGATTATTTTTGTTATGTGTTTGTTTCTGAACTGTGCTTATTTTTATTTGTAAATATCTGAGTTTTGTTGTTTTTGGTGTGTAATAAATACTGTGCTGTCTGTATATGTCATTCAATAAAAAAAAATCTATTCTATTTCTATTCTAAGTAGATAGAATTAAAAGTAACGCGCTCTACCCTTTCCATCATCCTTCACCAATCGTCGGGTCTATGCCAACTAATTTATTGTGGCCCAATTGACTACAATTGGGCGGTGGCGGGAACCGACCTGCCTTTGCTTCGGGTTGGTTATTTGCTTCATTATACGACTGAGGAGAAGATTTCGGACTATTTGAAGCTTTGAAACTCCAGAGTGTGAACTCGACGGGTTAAAGCGATTGTGATTGACTTCTAAGTGCAGTGTGGTTGACTAAGGTCTAATCGCTCTAGCCTACCCTGAATTAGGATGATCAGGCTTTAGTCCACCACGCTGGCCCAGTGCGCGTTGGTCGACTTCACACACAAACTTTGAATTTCTTTGCAGGAGCGTGCAAGTTCTCTACTTATATTTATATGTACCTACAGAGAAAGTTAATTTGTATAAAGCGTGAATGAACATTGTTTCCATCATGGTGAACCCTGTTTGACCCGCCAACTTCGTCTATTTGCGTTGATATGACCTGTCAGCCAGAATTTCCTTTTCTCTATATAAGATTAAAATTTCGAATTTAATACCCTCTTGGAGCAAATAAATAAATTCCATTTGTCATGTTCTGAAATGGTATTCCAGTATTTCCACAGCGGATGGTGAGCGTTTTCAATAAAAACATGGGAAAGCTTCTCAAATATTTCATAACTAATAGCGTGAAGTATGAACGTCTTAAAAGCATTTTGTTGGAGGGAAAATTTCTTCTTCGTTCTACGTATTACAAGTTTTAGACAACGAGAGGCGTCGAAGTACTAT
This sequence comes from Carpatolechia fugitivella, assembly GCA_951230895.1. NCBI lineage: Eukaryota > Metazoa > Arthropoda > Insecta > Lepidoptera > Gelechiidae > Carpatolechia > Carpatolechia fugitivella. The sequence continues at coordinate 4,264,791 of OX579658.1, forward strand.
GTCTTCTCTGTTATCCATATTCATGCAAAACCTAGGTGTTTTTTTTTATTAAATTCTAAAAATATTCTTAATTAGACAGCATGTTTAGATTTTATTGACTGAAAAGGTACGCATCCTATTTAAGTGTTTCTATCAATTTATTTACAGTATAATGGAGTAATAACATTATGTTAAGAACGTCTATAGTAATGCAGTCTGTACGTAGTCAAGGTCGGAAACTTAGTATTTTACATGGACCCCCAAGCAACAACAATAACTTGTTTACCGTCTTATGTATTTTAATCCATGGTACCCACAGACTGAACCATAATTTTCTCTCAATATTTGTAAGGCAAGATCTCTTGTTTAATTTTATTTAAATTACGGAATCCGTGATAAAGTAGTCTTACCTTTTATGCGACTCATTCTTTTACCAGTCTGGTAGATTCTCATAAGTTACTCCTAACAAAAGGCTATGAAAGTAAACCGGGGTAGCCCGACGCCTTCATTCATGGGGTAAAATGGGAAGAAAGCCGCTAGCGTTTAGTCGTAAAAGGAGCCCGTAATAATAACCTGGGGTAAGATTAAATATTATAACTGAGTCAGGTCGGCTATGGGAAACGCGAGGAAAAATATAAAATTGGGTGCAACGTGTAAAACTTTGCTGCTTGTGTGAAAGTGTGTTGTTAGAAAGCAGCTCCTAATAATATTATTGCGGGCTTGAAAGTGGCCTTATTTGACCATTTGGGTTCACTGAGCATGCGTATTTGGCGTCTTTGCTTACATTGAGTCTTTGAATTTTAGTACAGGCACATACACTTAATATGTTTCTTCAACTTCAACGGCCCGTTACAGTCCACTGCTGGACTATGAGCCTCCTCCACTTAAGTGGAGGGTTTTGCCATAATCTCCATGCTTGGCAGGCGGTTTGGAGATCGCAGATTAAAAGGTTACTGTATCAGAGAGCGCTGCTTCCCGTTCCCTGTTCAATGTGTAGTCCCTAATTCGCCTCTTACGACAACCACGGGAAGAGTAGGGGTTGGTGACAAATGTATTCTACTCTGCCGTCACCACATGGCTTAAATGTTTATAACTAGTGGCTCTGTGAGCTGTAGACCTCGCGAGTCTGTATATATCTTCTCAATTTTTTTTTCTCGACAAACATCCCCAACCCCTTGATTTTTTTTATTTTTAAAGTTTATTTGTTTTGTTTTATTTTATTCTATTCTATTCTATTTATTTAATTTTATTTTATTTCATTTATTTTATTTCATTTCATTTTATTTTAAGAAATGTGACCTGTACAGGAAAACAGCCTCAGCGGTAGACCTTGTAAGCTGGCAACCCCCATAACTCCGTCATTTTTTTAAATTTCCAAAAACTGACGACGAAAAAATTCGTTTATTTTATCGAACCTGCTCACAAAATTTCACGAGAATCGGTTGAGAAACGCGACCTGTAGAGTGAAACAAACAAACAAATCCACAAAAAGATGGACATACAAAAGCCAATTTGGCCAAGCTGAAAAAGAGACGCTTCGCTCGCTTCGCTCGCTCGGTCAATAATATATACATAATATGTCCAGCAGTGGACTGTAACGGGCCGTTGATGATGATGTTTATAAAACAGGAATTGCCATATTATTGTAAAACATAGAATTACCGACCCTTTCTTTGAAGCCACAACTTGATTGCTTGCATTTTTATTTTGCACTCCACAAATTATAAATATTGTATTTTGCTTGAACCTGAGCTTGCGGAAATGTGATTATTTACAATGATCTAAGGTTTTTGAAGTTTTAGACCAGCCTTCATCATTGCGTCTACTTGATCGAACCAAAATAAGAGAAACTATTCCTTTTAGCTTTTGTGACGTTTACACCTACACCTGGCCACCTTTGTCGCAGAACCAATGAGCGTTAGAGCAGACGGGTTCTCGAATGGAGACCACGTCTCAGGAAATGTATTGTGGGACGCCCTCCTGCCAGGAGGACTGATGACTTGAGGAAGGTCGCTGGTGGTGGCTGGATGAGGAAAGCGGGTGATCGTACGCTTTGGCGTGCCCTTGGGGAGGCCTACGTCCAGCAGTGCAATAGGCTGATTGATGACGTTTAATCCATTTTAAACAATATATTTTGCCACATACACCTACGCACACCATGTTATGTTTACACCTACACGTATTTTCAACCACAACCACAAATTAATTTTGAGAAGTACAATAAAAGAAGTCTGTCCACACTTACCCGCATATCGTTCGCTAGACAAAAGGGGTCGGGGTAAGCCGGGTAAGCCAGTGGGCGGTGTTTGCCCAGAAGGCAATAATGCCTGTGTCACCCTGGTCTCCTCTATATTTGACTAGGTAAAGAGAATACGTGGCTTTAAACTTCTGAGCCCGATGAAGTGACAATTTGAATTTGATTCTCTCAGATTACCATTCTGATTTCGTATGTAAGTAGAACGTGGGTAGAAATCTCTTTCTGTCATTTGCCGTCTTACATACTCTGTCTCTTTTTCCTAATTCGTCAGTCTTATGCGCGGTTTTCGGTTTGGAAATTCAGAATTTGACTGTTATTTCAAAATGTCCATGAAGAAAAAAATATATAATGAAAGTTAAGCTAAGGCGAATGTTCCACGTCTAAACTATCAGAAGTTTAGACGTGGAACATTCGCCTTAGCTTAACTTTCATTAATTTTTTTTATTTTATTACCCATTTAATTTATATTTTAAATAAATAAAAAGTATAAGAATCTTAAAAGACAATTTTTTTTGCTGGGATTTTTGTGTCAGTGTTTTTTGAAACCTAATAATATTAATCTAAAAAATAATTGATTTGTAACCCAGAAACTAATTTTTAATTCCATTTTTTTTTTATCAGTCGCTATCTCCTAAAACACTTAGATAAAAATCTTCCCTGTTATGCAAGAGAAGGCTGTCTAGCGAGAATGGGTTTAGTTTTAGACCCGCTGCTGACGTAAATATTTAGGTGAAGACCTTTTAGTAGTGGACCGGTCTGGGCTAAAGATGGAACTCCCATTTTAAACTCATACCTTCCTTAATAAAAACCAGTCCGCCAGTACGGTTTAGTGTAAAATATTAATACCCAGTTCAGTAGGTCATTTCTTAGAGCATAAAACTATAATGTTCATTGTAAAAACAGTTGAATGTGCGGCGTGGGAGACGTTAAGGCACTTTGAGCTGAATATGATTCGCCTCAGCGCCACTAACTTTTAATTAAAACTAGAGATTTTACAAAAATCCAAGCGAAAAATGTACCACGTTGTAGATGTTTTACGGCAAAACCCCGTGTAGGGTTCCAAATTTAAAACCGTTGTTTATTTTTGCGGGAAATAACATTATGTTTGGAATAACGAGTGACGTTCCTGGAACTTTAAATAACGGACTGGTAACTTTTATTTGTAGTTTTTTGTTAATCTATAATTTTATTTATTTGTTTCAGGTAAGTCTGCACTAAACAAGACACTACCTAACACTAAAAAAGGTAATCTCTGCAACTTATAATAAGGTCGGTTGTCGAACCCCACCAAACAATTAGAAAACCCATAAGTTTATTTTGTTTTCACCCCATTTAAGGCAGGTACTATATGTATAAACAAACATATCTGAAGCACGTTCCATATGTACCAATTCAAAGCCTATAACAACAGTAACAAGCTAAGAAATTATTGACAAAGTTCACATATGTTACGGGCTCACGTAAGGCGTCTAAATCTGGCGCCCAAACTGGGACAGCACCAACCAACTTGTAGCACTAAATTTAAATCTTAAACATATCTCCGACGCCAAAGTTTATGTTGCAAAAGTATGGATTTTGTCATAGAGCAAGTTAAGTATAACGTGTTATATACCACGCCAATATCGCATCGCCAATTAAGTAAGAATAGGAAGGAGATGTTTTATTACGTGCGCGCGCATGTCTTATAACCCTCACTGCTCATTTTGATTGACGCGATATCTCACATTTGTTTACGCATTGACGCTTAGTGTAGAATATTATCTCTCGTATCTTACTCGTAACATATACTTGTATTTCTAGTTTTATTTATCTTTATTTAAAAAAAATACTGATGTTGTTAGCCACCTAAAATTATATTGACGTAAATATCATATAAACTTGGGCTTTTGGTATGTTGACGTATATTTATCTTAGTTATGTCTAATACAAAAATCTGTAGTAACGTATAATACCACTCTCGTAACTAAAATATATTACGTACAACAAAATAATTCAAACAGACCTCCAAAAGCGCTTTTACAAAATTTCCCAGAAAAACTCAACCCAACCGAAACTAAAACAAGTTTCCCAAGAGCGGCAAATGTGGTATGTACGTACATTCCCACCTTTCTCCCACGCAGGGTAAAGTACAGACTAGTCGTCCCATCTCGCGTTATTGACTAAACGATCCGTAAACCTGCTCCGAAAACTCGCAACTCGTGTATGGGCGAGGTAAGGATATAAACACAATAGAAGAGACAAAACAAACTGTACGTGGGGATGTAATTAAGCTATGACTATTTGTGTGTCCATTATGAAAACATGTCATTAGCGCTGAATTGAAAAGTAACACAATTCGAAAATAAAAATAATACATATAGTTTAATGAGGATGTAGGAAAATGTGTTTCATAGCTGACAGCTTCACCATGGGTAATTTTTTAATTGTTTAATATTTTTTACAAGCAAGATAAAAATAATATACGGCGAAAATATGATTTTTCGATTCAAATCAAATTCAATGTTGCTTAACATTCTATAATAAAATCTGTGATAGATAGAATTCTTTAATAAAGCTTTATTATTTACTTTGAAAATTTGTCTGATAAACGTAAGCTTTATAGCTCTACATTCAGTAAAAATACAAAAAAATATGGTAAAAAGGTTTTCATTTCCTTGCCCTTGTCCCATCATTTGCGGTCGGCGCAGTATGTTTTCTTCTTCCACACATCCCTATTAGCCGTCATTTCAAAACTCACATCCTTCCTAGACATATCGCCCTTCACACAAACCATCCATTTTTTCTTTGGCCGTCCTCTCCAAAAAGGTTCTATGTTTCCAAAAATTCGATCAGCTGTTGCTCCTTCCAGCCACTATGAATCCGCAAAGTTAGTAATTTTTCAGCAGCGGGGGCCGGGCGTTGGCACCTAATTTATGGCGGCGAGGCCGAGGAAGGAAGCTAAATTACCATACGACGTCCGCGCAACAAAGAAACCAAGCAAGTGCCCGCTTCCTACTAGATACTAGTGACGCATGGTTGCGGGCTCCCACGTAGCTATTGACCTGGAGAAGAAACTGAGAACTGAACTGACAGCTCAAATCCGGATACCTATCTTGTCAGTTGAAAGACCTCTGCTAGACAAAGGACTTCAATGATTTCTACAACGGCCAGTTTTGTGTCCGCATCCAACCACTTCCCGCATCTTACACCAGACTGTCGATGTCAGTACAACTTGAGGAAGGCCTGTCTACCTTGACTTCCGGTGCTTGGTCGCCACTGAGAATCTATTTACCTCATATCGGCTATTAGATTTACGAGCATTGCATTGTGCTTCACCGATAACCTATAAACGTCCCTAAAATTCTTTCAGATTTATGTTTCGCGCATGACTGAATTACCTGTAATGCTAAATAATATTAAAAAGTTTTGATGTTGTAGATGGACGTAATGAGCTCACTCTTCGCGGTTTATTCTATTGGAAAATACTGTGTCTGCATCATCATTGTCAGATCTTATCAGCAAACATACTTCTTTTGCTGGTCGTTCTAAATGACGACGTCCAGAATGAGTTTTCCTGTCCATTCTGCATCCAGCGTCTTTGCAAGTAACAATTGTACAACTTTTTTGTACATTAAACAAAACATTCAAGAAAAGGCCGATAAATAAACAATGAACACAAAAATTATATCAATGACAAACAAGACATGCGAATAATACATTCGATACTAATATTTCTTGAAACGAGAAAACAATTTACACAAAGAGCTTTTGGTAATATGATCACAATATCTTATGGATAAGTTCCCAAAATGGCAGCTACCGCTTGGGATTTGATAAATCTTGAGATAAACGCACGAGTGGTTTTGTTTTGGTTAGTATCAAGTATATACAAATTTTGTTCCTTTTAGGCTATCTAAAGTCTCGGTAGTTGAACATATTGATTTTCTAGAATAGCTATGAATAATGCACTCCGACCGAAACCCAACTGCGGTAGCAACCAACTAGCTTCCATTTAGTTTTGTATAGCTACTGCCACAAAACTAGCGAAACAAAACCAATTCTATAACATACGTACGCCACCCGAAAAACTCATCCTTTAAAAATTTCAATCCAGTACATTTGAATGGCTTCACCGAATGTTTTTTTAAACGGTCACCTCGTTTAACTTTTACCTACATTCGCCCCAAAAACAGGAGAACCCAACGTACATTTTTATTCAATAAGGCGAAAGCATAACAGATCCGTATAAGCACTGGGCCGACCTCTGGAATAACGACAATATTATTTCAGTTAAAAGTTTTGCGCTTATCCGATCCATTTCCTTCCGCGAAGGGATATTCAAATAAGATATTTTCAGTCTACTCGACAATATCAACTGGATGGTGCGAAGATTTACATCTTGGGTTTGCTCTTTAAATCGCTGTATAATCAGAGATATAACATATTTATTTTGTGCCAGTCAGTACCAAAATTTTAAGTTTAAAGCCATGGTAGTGGCCTTTGAGAAGCTATGGTAGCGGCTCTGTAAAACTGAGTACCTATACTGACACAAGGGTTTTTGAGGGCTGTTGTCGACTTTAAAACCTACTAGATGAAAATGAATGAATGAATCAATCAGCCTATTGCAGTCCACTGCTGGATGTAGGCCTCCCCAAGGGCACGCCAAAGCGCACGATCACCCGCTTTCCTCATCCCGCCACCACAAGCGACCTTCCTCAGGTCAGGAAGATGAATGCAAAATAAAAAAGATGTTTATAAACTCACTACATGCGCTGCTGTATTTACATAAAAAAGCAACGTAGTAAAATACTTTGCGATTCGGATATAAATTAGAAAACAAGGAAAATTAAGAATAACTTCATTTCTTCATAAACGCTACTAACTTCGCAAACCTCATTATTTGCAATAGTGTTACAAATAAGCGAATCAAAACGTGACAGCCTCACCAGCGTCCGAATTCCGCAAACTTCTCTCAAAGACCAGCACGGTTTAACGGAACATACAAATCCGGAGTTCTGTTTCGTAAACCCCCATCGCTCATTCAGAGGTATCCCGCCGTGAACAATTGCAGTTGTAGTATGCAGATTGCTGCGTTCCCGTCACACCAACTTAGCCGGAATGTTTTAACTCAGATAAAAGTACTTTGTTAACTTTTCAGCGTTTTGGCTTTGTTTGCGAGATAAATCGAACTATTTGTAGTGGGCGTGTATCTCTATCTGTGTTCCACTTTAACAGGAATAAGGAATTTAAAATATGCAACTCTCGTGTAAACTTTTAAGAAACTTGTCCAATATTAAGACCTTCGGGCTTGAAAACTTCAACTACTGGGTTGGTCTGACATCAGTGAGAGCTAGACCAAAAATATCCTGAAACTTCTGCTGCTAACGATCAGGCATGTTATGCTGGTATCAAGTGTAGGTTAGAAAAGTGGAAGGGAAGAGATTTTAAGATGCTCTTAATTAAAAACCACTTGCAAACATGGTTTTCATTATCGCGATTACACCCGCTTTGATGTATACCAAGCTTTAACCTTGAAAACTACTGAACCAATTTATTTTGAAGGTATTTGAATGAAAATGCGATTGTTTTTTTTTTGTGTAAACAAACAATATTGTAAAATGTGCAGTTATTAATATCATCCTGCGTATGAAAACACTGACTAGTCATACCTTTCCAGTCACGCGGGGAAACAAACAAAACTTGTCGTATGCAGGAACAGTTTTCAACCCGATATGCAAATCCATATTGCCCGTAGAGATTTTCTGTTCTTTCTTTGAAGTTCCTTAGAACGGCCATTGCTTTTTACGGTGTTTAGTTTAGGTACATTTGAGTTTTTTAAACAGCGCTTGTTCCCAAGTTGGTTAAACGAGTAAACAGTTTCTTTCATTACTTTGTAGTAGACTGAAGTTTCTCGCATTTACACGGTTGTAGATAAGATAATGCAAGAGAAAAGAATGCGTACATTGCATTCAAGCAATATAGGACTGTAAGACATCGTGTGATTGTAAACAATGGAATGATACTGTTTTATCCAGGAAAAACTATTCTCAGATACCAGAAAATAACTAATCATGGTGGAAAAGTCTGATGCCAAAATTTTTTTTTTATATTCGTGAATTCGAGTGAGTAGTAAGAGCTTAGTTTTACCATTACTATAAGTTAGCTATACATTACTCTGAGTCGGAGTAGAAATTCTTGATTAAAATAATTGAGAGAAATCACAAACATGCATAGCAAATAGAACAGTGCAAGTTTACAGTAGAGTGTTATATTTGGTTCAAGTTTGTGTCTATGTTTAAATAGCTTTGCAATATTTAGGGTGAATATCGACCAGGACAGAAATGAAGAAATGTCTAGGCTGGCCGTGTGGCCAATTAGTGGAGGCCTCCGTCTGCAGTCGCCATTGGGACGAGAATAACTTCTAACTTGATAAATGACGTCAATATAGCTCGTGAGCTTACCGTAAGAATGATTACGTCATAATGGCGTAGTAGATGCATGGTCGGAAAAGTTATGCTAAGCAAGGATCAACACAATAAAACACCTGAAATAGGCTGGTTGTTCGAAAAAATGCTTCACTTTCTGTAAACAAAATAAAAAATAATTTACGTCATGTGGCTTCACTACTACTCATTACATCATCTAGCCTTTTATTTTCTAATACGAAAACGGTATAGACAGATCTAATATAGTACATATAACACAAACTGCCTGCATGAATCAAGATTCTAGATGCTTATTTCAATGCACTTAATTTTCTGGCTCAAAACTAAGATCAAGGTGTCAAAAGCAGCTCAACTTGAAAATACGAAGTTTCTAGATTCCAAGTTAAATTCGTTCTAGGGACATGGTCTTGCAAATAGTTGACCCAAAACTAACCCGAATAGCTTTGAGGTAAAACTAGTTATGTTAAGATATAAATCTATTATATATCGCATTTCTGTCAAAGGCACTTTGATAAGCAAGCCTCATTAATGTATTTTTGTATCGTAGGTTTCATACAAAACACGTAAAGATGTCATGAATCTGAAAGTTCAGCCGGACCGACGCGATTGAATGCGCGACGCGAGGCAAACGCGCGTCAGTTTGAACGGAACTAAATTGGCACATCCACTATGTGCGCTCTTCTGTGGACAAAAACAGCCAATGAAACTCCACAAAATGACAGGATAGGACTCGCAGCTATTTGTACTTCACACTAATATTATTAATGTGAAAATATATTTGGATGTTTAGATGTTTGGTCCGCCTTCACGCCTAAAGAACTCTACGGATTTGTATGAAATTTGGAATGGAGATAGTTTGTAACTTGATTTAACACATAGGATACTCTCTATGGGTAAAAGTCTTATTCCCACGGGAAAATCTTACATAGCGCGAGCGTAGCCCTGGGCGGACCGCTAGTTCTAATGTTTCTTGAGAGTGAGGTCTGAATATCCGAAGTTTGTTGGTTTGTCCCTCTTTTACAAAGCATCGGAACAACGGAAGAGACAGTTCATTTATAGGTCGGAAAACAACATTGTGTAAACAGAAAATCGACATTGAGGTGAGGTGTTAAGGGAGATAGTGGATGATAAATCTTGTTTAGTTCGCTTTTCATCTCAGCCGTTCTGAAAGCCGGACTTCAAAATTACAATCGATGTCCCATTTTCAAAATAGCTATTAAATTCTATCGACACGGTCAAATACCACTCTTTATGGCTCTATTAGGATAATCATTTCCTATATTGTTTTGATTGGGTGCTGGTGGAAGCGGCCAGTGTGAGTGACCACAAAACCACAGGTTATCAGTAAATTATAATTTATAGTCTGTGTAATGGCTTTCAAACTAGGACCAACAGCAGTAATCAATGATAGAGGTTAGTTACATTTAGCAATCGTCAAATAGAAGTCAACCCACTTACCTGTTGAACTTTCCTTTTTTTAGAGTCTACTATGTTAGACCCTTTTAAAAACAACAAATGAAGATGAAGAAGAGAAAAATATTGAGAACGTTAGGAATGTTATGTAATATGTTGTTAGAGAGCACGTAAAACATCCGACTTAAAAATCTCTTAATCTGACAGCTATTTTAGGTTATGCCCTTATTTTAGGTTATCATTCATTCAAAATAATATCATTCGTTCTTCCGAATTCATCACCTTTCTTTATTAATCATAATAGCGAAAAGGATAGCTGTATTTTAAAATTCGAATTAGAGCATGACTTACCGTCAGTTCTAGGCGCATTTCATCGAAATAATGAGGTCGGACCATCTGACCATGTTTAAGAACTGTAGAAGAAGCTCTATCAAATAGAAACGACGATAAACCTAAGGAACTACTACATAAAGTGAGATTTAAAGTTCGAACACAACCAATAAAGTTCATAGCTTTTATCTATCGTAGTCTGAAGCTATATATAGGCTCACAAAATTGCCCGTCACTCCGATTCGCAGCGCCGCATCGCAGAGTGCGCTTCGGGCAGTATGGAGCTATTTTCGTTCTCTCCGTGAAATCTGTTGACAAATTGTATAAATTAAGCAGAAGTCATTCAGCTTGCGACTACGACAACCCTGACAATACTCGAACAAGAGCACTTTATCGGTGTTACTTAAACTCCAACAAATTATACCTATAGGTAGATTCGTTGATGAATTCAGACATCATGAGGAAACAAATAAAAAGTGGGTAAACTTAACACCCCAAGCCCAGGCTCGTCGATTTAGAGAAAAATAAAGTAATAAAGCTTCATTGGCTTTTTGCTTCTTTATATTTTCGAACGAGAATTCGAGCTATGAATGTCTAAAGTCCCTCTCTAGGCCGACATGCTTCAAAATGAATTCGCTCCAAGCTAGTTAGAACCGGATAGTGCTGCGTGAAGCCGGACACTGCCTGTTTCAGGAAGAGCTTAATCCTGCTTCTATTATTTAACTCAAAGATACTCTGATGGTTCTTGGTACTAAGTATTAGAATATGGGTCGGTATCAGGTTGTCTAGATAGCAGTATGACTACACTACATTGTTGACTATCTCGCAAAATGACTAGTTATCATTTCACCTAGGTCTTTTAATTGTGGTAACAAACAACGAAATTCTATACGAATATTACTTTTTTTAAAGATGTATTATTAATATTACCAAAAACTTTATTAAGAGACCTGAATAAACATTTTAAACACTTTAAGGTTTTCGCGGTCCCGTAGTAACGTGTGTTTTTAACGTTTTTGGTTTTCATTAGACATTATTTCAGATGTTTTGTTTCGAACAATTTCTTACCAAACTCAGCCTTATATCAAAACAGAGAACAATATTGGGGTAAAACAGCGCGTTCCGATCATGAAACTGAAATATGAGCACTTTTAAAACAATAACTGTTTGCAGGAGGCTGCACTGTTACGATAGTTCGACCGCACCGGTCTGCGAACTGTGTAACAAAATATGTGGAGAACAATGCGGAGAATATAACAAGTATTGACTAGAAATCTTGGTTCTTCAAATTCAATGATCTGGCAAAAAAGGGTGTGATCAGTTTTTTTAATTAATAAAATAATCGAAGAGCAAAGACGCGGTTGAAGGTAGAACACATGTACCTAGATCATGCCTATTCACTCTTGCTCAGAATTTTAAAAACTCTAATCTATTCTACATAACCAATGAATCCAAGTAGTACATAAAGCCGAGTGTATACTAGCACAAGTACAGTGGCGAGTTAACTTAATCCGTCAACCGAACTGCGGGTGAAAGCTGTCAAATTTATGCCATCTCTCCGTCTGTCCTTTTCGCACACATTTGATATCCATCTTGTAGTGAACGTGACAACCAGGGACAAACTTCTTTTGTCCTCCTAGCTTTGACGTCGAAAAATGGTTTTGTTAAACCTTACTTCGAATAAAGACATTCGATTTTTTTGCCAAGTCGAGCAAAAAAGCGGCACGGCCGTACCATCCTTTTCTCGAAGCAGTTCGGGCCATTTTCGACCCCCCTATTACTTCTTTGTGGATAAAACTAGAAACCTGAATTTTCAGTTATAAAGCAGGCATTGTATAAACCCAGTATGTTTCAAATTTCATTTAATTTGAACCAGTAGTTTAAGATTTATAACTAGTCAAAGTTTCTTAATTTTGTCACACTACAACATCTTATAGTGACCAGATCAATATTAAAAATCTCTTATGTTTTAAATAAATACATAGATTGACTTGGCAATTGCATTAAACAATCAAATTTAATATCATAATGTATTACTTGTGAGATACATTGTGTTTTCATGCGATAAATACATAGATTGACTTGGCAATCCCACTAAACAATCAAATTTAATATAATAATGTATTACTTGTGAGATACATTGTGTTTTCATGCGATTGCCAGATCAATCTATGTATTTATTTAAAACATAAGAGATTTTTAATATTGATCTGGTCACTATAAGATGTTGTTAGGTGAGCTAATTACGTAATAACTTAAGACAGAAGGACTCTTAAGTAGGGACTGAATAAATTAACCGACTTGGTATTACATGGATCTCACAACTTTTTACGGTAGACTAAGTTGCGTGCGAGTTTTGGTTTTTTACAAGTTATATTTTTGATGGCATCTTTATCTCTTTTGACATTCAGATGTGCTTTTCGGTGTGCTGTTGACGTGGTCGATTCATTAACATTTTATCTTCCTACGCAACGCAAGAATCGTAAACCACGTCAGCATACGGTTTTTTTGTACTTTTTTATACCCCTAAACCTATCTATAACAAACCCAAATATTCGCAAATAGCTTGAAAACGATTCGGCGAAGTTTCCTCTATATATTTACATCGGAAGACGCTGCATGGAGCTCTCATACAAAATGCAAGGGCTGGAATAGCATGAATCCGGAGCGCGGCGAGACGAGAATAGACCGGTCGAGACGAGAATAGACCGGTCGATACTGTGTGAGTCGCCGGTTTTGAATCAGATCGTTCATTCTTAATGAAAAACTATATTTACTATTTATAATGCTATCATTATTTTATTTCGTTGGCTGAGGCAAAACCGCCGCCGTTTGTCTACCTGAGTATGAATGACTTTTGAACTATGCAGTTTAGCATCTGTTGAGAATCATAATATTAAGTTTCATTTTGTCATTTCGTGAACAGTCGATACGATTTGGATGGATGATGTTCAGGTATCCTTATTACATGTTAAACCAAATAATTATAAAGCACAAAAGTTAAAAGTTTTGTCGATCTTGGGAACTCGAATCTGCATCTCCTTGACTTTCCGGGCCAGAAATAGGCGCATTACCAATATGCCACCAAGCACTGTGAAAGGTCGACGTAATCTGTAACAATATCTGATATCCAGAACACGATCTTGTTAAGAAAAACGTAAACTTATACTATTAGGGATGATGTTTTGTTTATAATATTAAAAAACATGATTCTTTTTTGCGTAATAAAAAAATTACGGATATACAGTTTGTCTAAAAAGTCGTGAAATTAATAGGGGCGCCACCTCCTTTGCGGTGTTGCCATTTTATATGATGCTATCCTGCTCCGACTTATGGATATTTCAAGATTAGTTCAGCTTGAGTCCCATTTTATAGCGAATTGTAACGTAATCAGCCCCAACTTTAATGCGGTTTAACTAAATCGTTTATGTAAATCATAGTCTTATATTTGTATATTACCTAACTGACGGACTAAATAGAATTTCGTTTTCTTTACCCATAGGTTTTATCTATTGAGCAGCAAACTAAGCTAAAACCCAGACCGACTTACTATTTTCCCTCAAATCATTTGCGTGTATAATTCTTTTGAGCTGGATATTCTGTGCAAGGTAATCAAATGGTGCGCGACGCAAAAAAACCACCAAATAGGATTAATTCATTTTCCAGACCCAGTATGGCAATCCTATTGGTAGATTTTCTTTGCTCTTTGCTCGGTTATCTCGCACATCTCTGATAGAAAGCCAACCTAAACGCGCATTGTTTAACGTCTTCCACCAACTACCGTCTGAGGCACATTATACGAGCACAAACATTTTCATGTGCACCTAGCCTTACTCTTAGTAAAAGCGCTACTACAGGAAGCGTTTTAATGGTTGTTGTGAAGATGGAGTGAGTTTCCTGTGAGTATTGCCACTGTCTCACTTCTTTCTACTGTGATATTTAAAATACATTTAATAGATGATGATAACCATTGTAATTTGTTACAGTTTTCCATTTAGCTTGGATTTAGATAACCTTTAATAAAATATTTTTGTCGTCGGAGAAGTAGTCTAATAATATCATCATAATTTAATATGAGGATTCGCAAACATCATTTCATCCATTTTGGAATTTGCACGTTTCCGCTCCTCGAATTATTCAACATTCTGTTTTTCAACCTTTGGTACGAGTAACTGCTGGCGCATTAGGTGGATTACTTGCTACACGGGTGTCGGAAAATGACAACTTAAGCACCTGCTCGTCCTCTTAATGTCGGCAGATCCTCGGTTATGATAGAGGGATATTTATTGAAGATTAAAACATCAAGGCGCATTTCTTGGGCTTCAAAACACGGGCGATATCGAGTGGAAGGAGGTTTTATCGAGTTGGTTATGAGAATGTTTCGTGTTATTTGAAGATATATCTTAGTACCTATTCGCTTACAGAAATCACCTTTAATTACTAAAGAGAAGGAAGGTTATTGTAGGTAGAATAACAAGCAAGAGGTCTCGAAAAGATTTTCATTTTCGATGACAGCTGTCAAAATTCAAACGCAAGAAAATAAAATGCTGAAAATATTGTGGATCTAACTGTACCATATTTTTTTACAATCGACGCAAAGGGAACGAAAGGCGGTGGTAATCGTACACCAATTCACCGCAATGCAAGTAAATGCAAAGAGAGTCACAGCAGAGGGAAAGCGACGCAACAAAAAATCGATGCTAGGGTCTCACAGAAATCACCTTTAATTATTAAAGAGAAGGAAGGTTATTGTAGAAGGTCATAGGTTGGATAGAATCATAGAACTGATAATGTTTTATGTTCCTTCTTTGTCCCTACTTATTCATGAAACCTACTTATTCATTTATTTCCAATCAGAATCTATAGTATCTAACAATTTTACTAAATATTCATCATCATCATCTCAGCCGAAAGACGTCCACTGCTGGACAAAAGCCTCCCCCAAGGTTCTCCACAACGACCGGTCCTGCGCTGCCCGCATCCAGCGGCTTCCCGCGACTTTCACCAGGTCGTCAGTCCACCTCGTGGGGGCCACCCACCCACCCTGCATCTTCCGGTGCGTGGTCGCCATTCGAGAACTTTTCTGCCGAAGCGTCCATCGGTTCTCCGTGCAATGTGTTCCAAATCCGTGCGTACTAAATTATCTATTCCTTAAACAACTGTAAATATAATTTAGTTGTTCAAACTAAGAAAAATTACAAAAAAAGAAAGCCACATTAGATATAAAACTAAAAGGACCATAACTCAGGAAAGATATAAAAAGTATCTTCATTGACACGAAGTTTATTGTAAACATCGTTATGCATGCCCGACACCTTTTCAAACCCCCACGACTTATACAAAGTAACAAAACTAAAAAAAATATGAAAGAAAATAAAATAAAATAAAATTT
This sequence comes from Carpatolechia fugitivella, assembly GCA_951230895.1. Classification (NCBI taxonomy): domain Eukaryota; kingdom Metazoa; phylum Arthropoda; class Insecta; order Lepidoptera; family Gelechiidae; genus Carpatolechia; species Carpatolechia fugitivella. The sequence continues at coordinate 4,280,587 of OX579658.1, forward strand.
TCTAGACAAAGCCGAAGAAGCGTACGTCACATTTTTTGCTTCCCGCTGAAAAGTTGAAAGTTTCTCACGTAGACATTATTCCTTTATAAAATCGTACCGGGTGTGACTTTTAAATAAGATCGTGTTTCGGGGTACGGAGATATTCACAGAACACGCACGATAGTTTGTTTCTGTAATGTAGAAGTGTCTAAATATTTCGGCTAACTAACAATGAGTTGACAAGGCTTGTTTTTTTTTTCTTCATGTCTTACATTTTGCACAAGCTATATGCTTTGAAATTTTTAGTCTGTAGAAAATATAAAAATAGATTGTATTCGAAAATGTTAATAGGTTTTGTCAAGTATTTTTTTCCGAAGTAGTTATTTAGCATGTACCTTACAATTTATCGAAAATTGGTTGTTTAACGAATGTTATTTATAAATGATAGAACGACAAAAAATATTTTGGTGCGATCTATCACATACCAAGTATAACCTTATTAACATTTTTATTAACTAAAAAATCTAAATAAATCAATAAAATTACTCCGTCCGCCTACCTTTCGAGTCCAGCTTTGCACTTATAAGGTTTTCTGTGTAATTTATGCCCAGTAAAGTGTTTACGCTTATACGCTTCCTAGGCCGACCGTAGAAAAATTGTCTACCATATTATAAAATTTTAAACGTAAAATTAGATTTAAAACGTTTTACTAAGTGGCATTTCTAAATATTCTTCGTTCTATGCCGATGATATTGCAAGGAGCGCTCTCTGGCGGCGGACGCGAGCGTTTTCCTATGCAAATCAAATCCCGCGAGTCTCTTTGCATTTGTTTGCGCGAGTCTGTATGGCGGCGGCCCTTACACGACTCTGCTGGTTTTATACGTAATGAGCTTTCTGGATACGAGGGATTCGATAGGGTTTTGTGTGCTGACAAATACGCGAAAGATATAAAATAAAGCGTTTTTCCAGTGGTATTTGTATTTCAAGTAGTTTTCATTTAAATCCGTATTTGAAGAAAACGATAAGCCGCTGGTTTCGGCTGGCTGCCATTGCAGATGGTAGTCGTTAGACGTTATTTGGTGATGTGAAAACTGCACGTGTTCGGCCTTTTCGGGAGGGTCCGAATGGAAAAGTAAAAATTCTAATAACTTGTAGTTTTGTAAGGAACTTGAAAACTGGCACCTTAATAAAAAATGAAATATTCAATAAACAGCCATCTTGGTGTGGCCAGCTTTCAACTCTCAGTAGCCCGACGACCTGGCTAGGCAGAAGTAGCGTCGCATAATCAAACTGGAAGATATTTATTATCCCAATTCATAAGAAAATATATTCCTATAGGTATTGTACCTAAATACTCTAGACTAGACGGAGCCCTTTAGGGCGTACGTTTCTTGCATTTATTTTTGTATTTTCGAAATCCCTTTCTTATACTACATCAGACGCAAAATCTACAATTCACATATTGTGGCCTCCCTCTCTTCCATCCCCACCTTCACACACGCACACGCACACACACACACACACACACACACACACACACACACACACACACACACACCCACCCACCCACACACACACACACACACACACGCACGCACGCACGCACGCACGCACGCACGCATATCATATATTTATTTCAACCTAATTACTTAGCCCTGTGTTTTCCAATTGTAACTCATAATCGATTTGCTGTTGTCACTCGGAGGAACGTTGGCTCCCATAATACAGATTATTCTAGCTTGGGAGCTATTCGTTACACTTATATGCGACCAGCCTTATTGTACTTTTCTCTTTAGACATCATGGATAAATGTAATTAGGCTTAATCAATAAAGATTTATTATTATTAATATTATTATTATTGTGTTATTTCCAGCTTTAAATATGCGCACTAATTAAAATCTAACTGAAACAATACAATAAACAAATATTAGTCGTCTCTGCCTTTGCTCAGGATCCCAACAGAAAATTAACTATAGCTACTATTTCTGTAAGTCTGGAAATACAGTCACGATTGCAGGGTGAAATAAAAAAAAACTTTTTGCTACAGTTTCCAGCAAACCATGAATCCTCCTGTTTTCGTTAGCAACTGACATTCTTTTGATCCAAAGGGAAGTTTGTCCTCGTGACGCTGGATACTGTAATTGGGTTAGTTCCAGCTCCCGACTATTCTTTGCATATAGTCTCTAAAACAGCGGATGCTGGAAAGCGGGGTTTTTGAAAACCTTTCGTGGTAAGTTCGGTGACCGGGAGTTGTCGATCTCATTTTGGCTCTTGAATGTAATGGATCAGGGTTTCTCCATTTTATAACTTTTCGTCTTTTCTATGAGTTTGCGACGGGTTCCGGCGTCGAGCCCGAGGTTTTCTCCAATAAATAAAAGTAATAAATTTTCTAAGAACCATACAATTCTTTACGTAAAGAATCGTATTCGAAATTTAAAAAATGGGCTAGATTCCTGTAATATTTTGATTTTACTTTGTCTTTCTTTTACCTAATGTATGAAAATCCCGATTATACCGGCTGGACCTTTGTGCAAACTTAGGTAGGTAATAACTTCTGTGAAATAATAAAATCAACTGTGCAGCCGGATACATACGACGTTAAAAAAAAGTTATATTTAGAAAAGTTCTGATTTGATAATCAGAGAAAAAAAAAAACTTGTCGGCAGGTTAATGTCCCGCCAAAGAGATTCGAGCGTTGTAAGGAGTTCAATGTGTCCCGCCCATGGGACTTAGTAAAATTTGGGAAAGACACTGTGTCACAAATTCACAATGGTTTTTTTCGTGGCCTCCGTATTAAGAGCCCGCAGCGGCTGCGAAATCAATGCGATGAATGGCCGACAAACGAGTTGCCGGATTCAGTAAGTAAAAGTTTGTTCCGAGCAAACCACACTTTGTACTATTATACTCACTTATCAGTTCTTGTTCGTCTCGATGCCAGATAAGGGCGTAGGGCGAAATATTCGTTACATGAGCCTTTTTAGTGGCCTAGGAGGCTCAATAACACTGACGGCTTGTTCCCAGAGGTCCACCATTCTATTGATCTTGTTTTCCCATCAGGTCCATGAAATAAATGAAGTAAGAGATGCGAGTATTGTAAATGCGAAATGAACTCTGTCTTTCTGTCAATTACTCTTTCACGGCTAAACTACTGAACTAATTTTGATGAAATACAAAAATATTGTATTTTGTTTGGTACCCAAAGACGAACATAGGGGACTTTTGACCGTTAAAAAATATCGTATTCCCACGGTATAACACCATATCGCAGTAAGATTACTAAAACTTACAGCACCATCTGTCGTCATCGCTCGAAACTATAAGTGTATCTCCCTCTGTGTTCATAGATGGCGCTTTTAGTTTTAGAAACGGAAAATCTGGGGTCATGCTCTGGAGCAGAGCCACCGTGAAATTTAACTAGTTGATTTTGGGAGTGCTCATCGTTCCCCAAGGAACAAGGGCTGACAAATAAAAAAAAATGCATCTCCCATAGTAAATAGATCAGGTGGCCGGTCGGTTATGTATGAACTGGCCATTTTTTTGTCGCTTTACAGCCCATGTTCTTTGGGGAAAGTTGTTCAGTGTAATAGGCTGAACACTCCTCTCCCATAACGAAAATCAACCTTTTTCCCAGTGTTTTGTTTAGAATATTTATTTATTCATTTGTAGCCGAGAATAAAAAAAATAAAGGCGGAAGCTACTGAGAGATGAATTTGTCTTCGCGCGATGTGGTAAGATGGGACTTATCCTAATAGACAACTCATACGCCAAGGCGATTACCACCGGCTAGAAAACATTTATATTTCACAACAGACAAAGCACCTTTGGTACTAATTTGAAGCGCAAGACTTGACGTGGCTCGGTTCTCGCTTCCTTTGTGGGAATAAAATTGTATGCTAGCATATAAAAAATTTGTCCTTACACAATTGCGAAATTATTTTATTTATTAAGATCACCAACAAAGTATAAAACAGATCATTTTAAGTATAAAACAGTCCTTAATTATAGTAAACAGCTAATTGCTACCCCAATTATAGGTGATATCAGCATGCAAAACACGAAGATGTTGCGCTAAAGACAAATGAACTATAACTATAAATGTATATTAATGTATTGTATGTTATTGTTAATGTATAATGTATTGTTGTTTTTAGCTTAAATACTTCCCTATCGAGAGGTTCGAACCAACTCTTATCCACACTGGCCCAGTGAGAGGTGATGATTTCCTTCACATACCTTCGGATATATTAGGTTCGCTGGTGTGTGCAGGCTGTGTGTGAAATTGAGTAATGGACACTGGGACTAATATCTGTTCACTTCAATCAATGGAGACTCAAATACGAATTTTAATTAACACAGATAAAGTTACTTTTACATTCACAAGCTTTTGGCAACTATATTTACATTTCCACCTTCCAACTCTATACCTAGGGTCAACCAATCATCTTCCTTAGTCGATATTTCGACCGGATATAAGTCAGCCTTTAATTGCTGTCCAACTTAGTTAAGGAGTGTTCGGAGTTCGAGCCCCGGCTAGTCCATCCATTATGGATGACCGGTTGTAATAACGAACCTATTCAACACGGATAAATTATTTTGCTACATCGCTTTTTGAGTTGTTTCTAGGCACTTACACATTCGGTTCACACGTAATTTGCTTAGGGTTGGATTAGTATGTTTTCGTTCAATTTGGTTTGTTGAACTTGGATACCTTGTTATATCGTTGAGCGGATTCAGTTAATTTTATATTAGGCTGTGTGTTTTCAGGCCTAATAAATTGGTAGGGCTATCCACTATCTTTCATGAGTGAGAGAAATAAATACCTGTTATTTTTATCTGGTTTTTTGTAAGAATATTTATAGTGTAAGTATATTAATTATGATGTCAATGAAAAGGTTCAATAATAGTGATTATTTTTTCTAAGAAATAAGATAGATAGATATATAGATAAATCGTTTACTTGTAAATGCAATACACAGTTTTTACAGTATGCTAAAAACATTAAATACCTATAACATAAGATTTTGGCGAGTGTACCACATCCACAAAACGGCCCTAACTCAGCATGTTGCAGTGACACGGGTAGCACAGCGCCATTTGCTGTTATTCTGTTAAACTGCGGATCTCATTGTGACGATTAGTGTGAAAAATAATTATCGCCATTTTTCCTGTATATTAATCTAATATTTACAAAACAACTAAGTCAAACTTTTTGGTAGTATTTGCGCTGTAAGCCAACTAAAACTCACCTCACCACTTGACTCGCAAGAAACCCTGTACCTACAACAGAAATTGTGGAACAGTAACCTAGGTCTGTTTTTGCCTGACTGCAATACAGACCACAACAGGCTGCAATTCCCTGAACTAAATTGTCACAATGCTATATACTCGTAGATATATAGTGACCAAACTATTGGTGAAAACCACTGTTATACGTGCCATTAATATAACACACATCCTTGGTTTTGTGTAACAATAAAATAGTTTCAAAAGTTTGTAAGAGCTCGGGTATTTTTTAGACATTTTCACAGCACTTCAAAATGTAAAATAGGTTGTTTAAAAAGTTAATTTAACCATTCATCCACAAACTCCAAATATCGTGGGTTCTTATTTATAAAGTACCCTGGTAATCCTACTAATATTATAAATGCGAAAGTTTGGATGTTTGGATGTTTGTTGCCGAATCACGCTTGAACCACTAGACGGATCGGAATGAAACTTGGCACACATATAGGTTAGGTCCTGGAATAGGACATAGGATACTTTTTACCGCGGGAAAACACTTCATTCCTATAGGAAAACTTAATAAACGCGGGTATAACCGCGGGCGGAAAGCTAGTAAATAATAAAGTGTTTAGGTACATACATTACTTACATAATTTAAAATTGGTGTAAGAAAAATACGAGAATATTTTTTTAAGTCGTCCTATGACGATCACATTCCAATCTCACTATATACCTATATTCGCTTCGCGTTTTCAGCTGTTTCAATTTACAGTCGGTTTAGAAATGCACCCATATTTTTTTATGGCAACTTGCCAAGTCACGCCAGTTAATAAGTCAATAACCGGTAAACTTCATAAAATGTTGAGCAGCCAAGCATGTATTATTGCACGTGATGACGCGTTTTTTATAAGAACTTTATTAGTTATAACTTTAAAAGATTATAAACTACTCGACCGATTTTGATGAAACTTGCACCTATACAAGCAAGTTAGTGGCAGTGACTGCTTAAGAAGTTTAAGATCTTGGTCATCATCTCAGCTGAAAGCCGTCCACAGATCGGCAAATAGGCCTCCCCCAAGGATCTTTACAACAACCAATCCTGCGCTGCCCGCAACCAGTGGTTCCCGTGATCTTGCCCAGATCGTCGGTCCACTTTGTGGGGGCCCCACCCTTGCCGATGTCCAGCAGTGAACACGGTCTGATTATGATGATACAATAGGCACTTTATTTTCAAATTTGAGTTCTCTTCTTCTCATGTATATTTATTTTTTATTCGAACTCTTTTAACTTAGAAGTTTATTGCAAAATTTAATATTTCCGTAGTCGAGGCGGAACACCTCCTAAGGTATTCCATATTACGATATTGCAATACCCACCGCCATGATTACTAGTAGGAAGCTATAGTTTAGTCTGCAAAACGTCATAGCTTTACCACAGAGTCGGTTTTAGGGAAATATTTTCAATCAATTTAATATTATGATTCAAGTCGGTAAAATATTTGAGTTTTTTTTTTTGGGCAAACCGTATATAATGTGTTTCCGCTCATTAATTTATTTATGTACTTTGAACAGAATGCAAGTACATAGATTTGGGTCTGTGTTTTTTCTTTTATAGGCCAGAATATCCAATCAATCAACCCATTATCTGGTTTTTTATTTATCTGGCCATATAAAGGCCTGAGCATTTAGTCCAGTTTAATTTTCTGTCTGACCTTAATAGAGCAAAGCATTTACTCTAAATATATTTACTATTTGGCCTCATTCAATATATCAGAATATTTTAGTCTATTAAGATTATTTTACCTGAGTCCGTACCTGGCAGTCTGCTTAAGAACGCATAAATTCATAATGCAGTGTAATGGAGGCGCATCCAGGCGGCTTATTATATCCGCTTTAAGGTGGCTGTAATTTCTATACAAATATTCTCTTAAGTAGTTGTAAGATGAAGGTGAAATGTTTATAATTCTTTATTTTTTGCGAATTTTATGACTAGTTAAAAGTTTCCTGGAAGAGAATGCTACCTTACCACCAAGGCCGTATATTGACTCAACTTTTGAGAGGTTTTTCCATACATACTGCAAAGATTTACACGTTTTTTAAAACGGATAATACAAATAAATAATAAAACCATGGTAATATATAAAAATATCTTTATCTGATGTGACTATTTAAAAATGTATTTATGAAGTAATTTATACATTATCAGTCAGTTTGTCGAAGTAGGCTAAAGGAAGAAAGTTCTAATCTAACATTGTAGTTTATAGTATCAAATCTGGATAGTAATTTTCGCAATCAAGTAGTTCTGTGTCGTATCTGAGTAGATAATCGGATATCTGTGCGTGTCTAGGCTTCATTGTAGCTGCGTCCAGGAACACTAAACATTGAAACTAAATAAATGTTGATTTGTATGTTAACTGAAATGTCACGATTTATATACTTGCATTCGCATTCAGATTGAATTATGTATACAATCGAAGCATTCATTTGTTAAAAGCGAGTCAAAGCGAGTTAAAAGCGAGGCGGCGGGCGGGTCATGTGGCAAGATTTTGAGATGGCAGGTGCAGCAAGTCCCTAACAGAATGATGGCCAAAGCAGGGGAAAAGAAGACCAGGTGAGTTGATGATATAGAGCAGGTCACTGGAAAGACTTGGCTGAGATTGCACAGGATCGCCAAGGTTGGCATGAAAAAGAGGAGGGTTATGCCCTGCAGTGGGTAGTAAAAAGCTGATAATGATGAATAGGATATTGAAGATAAATACAATATGTTCACGCTCCCAAAATTAAGGGTGATCAAAGAAAATGGGTGAAATATTATATTACCGTTAAATATTGAGTCTTTACCAAGTCTTACTAGAGGCTCTCAAACTCCCAACTTTGTCCTGACGACAACTTTTTTATAAGGAAAAAAATAATGCAACTTCGTATATTTTTAATAATTTTCATGAATAATAAAACATGAATGTAACACGAAAAAAATAATTACTAGATCTAGAGATGTGTAATCGTTTCTTTACTCGAACGACTTCAAAAGAATCTGTACTTCAAAAGAATCTGTAATTCAAATATATTTGATCTAAGGTAGTTACCCTATTTGCGCAGATTATGAAGGCGAATCACAGCAGAACGTACTGGCAGTGTCATGATGATTAGCACTTATTTTGGACTCACGCGCCCATCCCGAATAGTTAACGAGTCTGTTGTTACAGCAGTCAAGGATTTGTTAGATAGATTTCGGGAACGTTATTATTTTGTTTTAGCGATTTTTAGAGTCGTATTTTTTAGCGAAGCAAATTTTTATGTTTGATAGATTTCGCAAACGCATTATTTAGTAGGTATAGTGGTTTTTACTTTTACGAAACGAAAGGTAGGGAAACTATTGAAATGAAAATGTTTGTTACCGTTATTTACCTATTTAAAAATTGAAATGACGCTCACACTATGCATTATTATTTATGTCTGTTTAGAGTGCCTATTTATCTTTGTAAATCTGTCTTATCGCAATCATTTCTGTTTCATCATTTTACTTAAATAGTTTGGTGTAGGTTTGTTTCATACTAGTGCCTCATATCTCTCCTGAAATTCCAAGTCCGATATCTGAAATCTTTACTTTTTGTAACTTTAATGTGAAATCGTCAACCGAGAACTCGACCACGGTTGGAGCGGGCCCTTCACATTTATATGACAAGAATTACCCTCAGTCTGTCCACCAGTAGTGGCATGAAAAATGGCCCGATTGCCCGTCGCCGTGCCGGGCCATAAGTAGTCCTCACGATGACAAGCCATATTTCCACACGGAAGCTCAACCGATGAGCGACAGCTGTGGCCAGATTTTGTGACCGTCACTTGTTTTTTTAATGTCAGAAGTTTTGTTTTTGGAATGTTTAAAATTTTATAGTGATGAATGTAAATCTATGGATACCGTTATTAGTTTTAAAAGAAAAAGGAATCTAATTTACATGTGAATTTTACTGGCTTCAATTTGCTTGATGATGCTTTAATTTTTTTTTTATATTTTCTTGAGTATTAATAAAAAAAAAGAACATTCATTAGCAGATTTATAACTTTTTTTTAAGATCTGTGCTTATTCGATCTTACAATCAACCTGCAAGATAATAAGAAAATCATACATTTCCCCTCTTGCTGTTTCGTTTCTTATTTTACGAGTATAATACTTCAAATTACGTAAAACATGAAGTATCTGCATAAAAAAAAAATAGCTCGTCTTGAACTTAATGAATCTAAAAGAATCCTTAAAGTCTGGCCGTCGTCGTCCGTTCGAAATTCGAAGCGAGACTTCAGATCAATAAGACTAAATAGTGTTACCGAGTATCGCTCTTGATAATTATCCTTAGCAATGGCGGAGTCAAGCGAAGCGGGCCGCCGACACTTCCCTAGCTGTATAATTGAAGATTCTATTCCGAGCAAACTTCCCCGGCCATGCCGTCTGCTACAGCGAAATTACTCTATGTATAAAGGGTAGTTGGAACTTATAATAGTATTCGCCATATTAGTGAGTTGAATTGTAGTTGACGTTGGTGTAGTTTGATGTTGGCAATTGACGATTTGCGTTACCTATCTAGGACTTTTATAGTTGGTTTTAGAAGAAATAGTTTTTATTATACCTCTTTAAGTTTTGCCAATTTTCGTAGATATTCGGAGACTGATATAGGTATTTTTCAATAGTAACTTCAGCTGCTACGGCGTAGCTATGTTCGTAGATTTCTTTACGCTACGGTCTACGTATGGAGTACTACAATGAAAAGTCTTGACTTCTCGACTAACATCTATATTGTGCTATCGTGGTTGGTTGGTTCTTTGTATTCAAACACGAACTAAGTATTACCAATGAAAAAAAAAGAAACATTTGACTAGAAATACCAAAAGTTTTGTCGAGTGCTATTCAAATGATTTAGATAATAATAAATAACTTTTTTGTTGTGTAGGCAGTTACTATTTATTTATTAACTTCTTTTTTAATATCGGTGATTCTATACCGCGTTACTAAACTTAGTCAGACAGTTATTAAGTAATATGAACGTATAAAATAAGCGTATTATGTCGGATTGTTTTGTTTCTTACTCAAATGCGTGGAGGATTATCCTATCACGCTTACCGTGGCTATGTAAGACCGCGTTTAAGCTTCGCATTTTCTTATAATCCTTCTCCACTTTTAGACAAAATTTTCCCCATATTTTCCTTATAAATAATATAAATAAAACAGTAAATCTTCCCTTTGTATGTCTTTACGCGAATGTCTAATTTTCGGAACATTTTGTGTTGTAATAATGCCGTAAAGCTAATTAAGATTTGGGAGTTCCATTCGCAGACTTATTACTGGAGATCATAATCTTTTCCTTTGTGTTGCCTGAACAACGGACAATGACGAATGGTCCACGTATTGGGCCCTGATTAAATACTGCTCCCTTTTATATATGTTTATAAATGGTAAAGTGGGATTTTGCCGGGTTATAAAGGTTCTTCTTGCGTGTATTTTGTTATGGGCGGTTGGAATGATAAGAAGCTGTTATTAGATTAATTCGAGCCTCCAGAGAGGTGATTTCTGGAAACCAAATTTTAAATAAGTGCAACCTGAAAATCTCATCACCATCATTATCATCTCAGCCGGAAGACGTCCACTGCTGAACATAGGCCTCCCCCATAGGTTTCCACCGTGAACGGTCCTGCGCTACTTGCGTCCAGGAACTTTCACCAAGTCATCTGTCCACCTAGTGGGAGGCCTTCCAACACTACGCCTCCGGAAAGAAGAAGATAATCCGCTTTCAAGGATTCCTGGAAAGAAAAATACGCACTTTGCTCTATGTTATTTTAATCTATGAACAAGTTAGGCCCAGGCAACACTAAGACTTACCTTTTTAATATGCAACACTCTGGATAGGTCGCGTCTTGCTACTCGATGAGGTAGGGTCGCTGACTAACATGGGTCGAAATATGGTATGGTACCCCTGTTTTGTAACTGTATATTCTTGTATTATAGGTACGAGTATTATACAATCTAGTCCATTTTACGATAATTTTATATAAACACTTTCTCGTGCAATGATCATTGCGAAGAACGAAAACAGTTCACTTTTACATCGCAACATAAAATTGCACATTCAGACTATTCAGTGGCTATTTCATCTTTATAGAGATATACACAGACCGTCTAACCAAGGAGCCTGCTTGCCTGTCTAAAGATAGCCTTCCACATAGGCTATGGTAGAAAACATAGCAATGCTGAGTAGAGCTAAGAAAAATCTTCCATTTTGGTTAGTTTAGTCATCGGTGTATTTTTTCGTCGCGTAATTTCTGCTTCCTCACGCAGTTCATTTATTATCTTATATATCACTTAGCGTTTGTTAATACTAATTTATTGTCTTTCACAAAACGAAAAAATGTTTTTTTTAATACAAAGAATAAATAAACAACTGAAAAATAAAGCAAAATTCGTGGCAGAATTTATGTACGTAAACTTATACTTACATCAAAACACTTATATTCTGTACATCAATCAATCAGCCTATTGCAGTCCACTGCTGGACGTAGGCCTCCCCAAGGGCACGCCAAAGCTCACGATCACCCGCTTTCCTCATCCAGCCACCACCAGCGACCTTCCTCAGGTCATCAGTCCACCTGGCAGGATTATTCTGTACATAGCCACACACATTTCACACAAACTCCGACGGAAATGAAGTCTTCAGTTAGATGGTCAATAAATGGTGAGCATGTAGAGAATTATAGCCGATACGAGGGTCGTGAGCCAACCGGAGCCTTCATTCAGACCATGTGCGACCCAAGTTATATGCGGCTATTACGAAGAAACGCAGTGTGGTTAAAACACTTAATAGATGTAATCAGGAGAGACGCTATCTGAATTTCAATTCGTATGGAATTGAAAACGCAAGAATTTGCGTTTGTATTTTTTCTTATATCATCATCATAATCATCAACAGCTCATATACGTCCCCACCGGGGGGCTCGAGCCTACCCTGATTAAAGTGATTGATCACGCTGGCCCAGTGCGGGTTGGTCGACTTCCACACACAACCTTTGAATTTCTTCGCAGGAGTGTGTAGGTTTCATCACGATGTTTTTCTTCACCGTAAGAGCGTCGAATAAACGTACATACTCGTATGAATTCGAAATTCGAAAACACATTGGTACGTGGTGGGGATTGAACCCGCGTCTCCCGGACGGGACGCTAGGAACCACTAGACCAACGACGCTCTCTTATATAATGTTGTATAAATTGAGTCTAGTTTATACGGACCCATGAAAGCAAAACAGCCTTCAAATATTTGGACAAACTCTAGTTAAAAATTTAACGTTAGCGTTTATTTTTAAAACGTAAAATTATAATGTTGTTGAAAACACCAGATCTGAATTCATTCTAATCCTGCTAATTTCGCTTTGATGATCTTTTTCTTTCAGCGCTCTTCCCTTATCGTATGGGTCATACGGTCCACAACCGACCTCACGAACCCTGGACTCTTTCTGCCCTTGGTAGGCACAACAACGTTTCTTAAAGTAACTTTAATTTAACAAAGTTATTACGACTGAAAAAGTGATACCACGTTATATAATTGTTACAGAAATTAAATACTATACACTATTGCCAATTGTCGTCTAGTGTTATAGATTTTGTTTATTTACTTTAGCTATTATTAAAGATAAACAAACTGTTTACTTTTAAAGATCTTGCCGTTATTCATAGTAAGTACTATCACAAAGTAGGTGCGGCGCAGGGCCACAAACAGAGAGTCCACTCAGAACAAAACGCCAAACGCAAAATTTCACGCACGCGCTCATTGATGTATCGTTTATAGGCGTTAAATTGCCACGCAGTTCCCAAACAGTGTGCAAAGCTTGCAAACAGCGTTTGCCCAATGAGTGAGTGAGAGAGTGAGTCTGGCAAGATGACGGGAGTGGCCCTTCTGTAAACTTTTTATTTTGTTTACCTACTACATTTTTATGATAAAAAAATAAAACATCCCTCTCGAAATATCAATAACTGGCGTTGTTTGTTAAAAGTCATCCGTGAAGATTGCCTATTGCTAAAAATTCATCAGAACCATTGTGAAGGCCCCGTTCGGAAATTACGCTGTTCACTGCAAACATTGAAGAACTGTTTCGTCCGTAGCTATTGCGCTTTAAAATTACAAAACTATTTTTCTTTGTCAGGCGCTTGGCTTTTGCTGTCCACGTGCGCCTTTCAGGCATTCAAAATATGAATGGGTTATGTAGGTAGATCATTATAGGGCTGCCATTTTCTGTTATTTCTGTTTGTTTCTTTTTTTATTATTGCGATCGTCATTGTTTTTGATCAGGCTAATAGCTAATCAATCACTTTTAAGTTTTATCAAGTTGACGCCTCAGATTTGCGTTTTGTCTAAAAATTTCTGCTTGCCTCCGTGGCCGAGCGGTTGACACTCATTACGGAGTTTTCGGGTGCGATCCCAGGTGGGGACACTGTCAGGCAAAAACATCTTTTATGATACTTTCCCCAGTTTGGTTAGGACATTGCAGGCTGAATCACCTGATTGTCCAAAAAGGCAGACTATTTCGTGATTTCGAAGGTACGTTAAATCGTGGGTCCCGGCTGCTATCTTAGGAAGACGTCATTACATGAGCTACGTCAGAAACCTTTGGCGGCTCTATAACACTGACACCAGAATTATTAGTGTAATCACTTGTCCACCTTACAATTCAATAAAAAATAAAGATTTCAGCTAGCCCTAATCGCTTCAAGTTGAAATGTTAAAAATGCTAAAGAAGCATATGGAGCGGCCGGTGATGCGGGCGCGCAATAATTGATCAGCAAATCGAGGCAAACGGCCACCTGGCCGACTCATGATTGCCTTCAATAATGCATTGTTCGCGGCACGAAACGTATTACTCGGCCGTGCGGATTTCCACAGTGGTCTCACTGGACTATTCCTATTAGGGAGTGTTTTAGCGGCGAAAACCATTTAAAATTGGAGTGCATCCTTTAAAAATTTAAGATCTGAGATTATTAGAGTCCTATCGCATTTTTAACAGACGATTGTTTCTGCTTCTGAATTTTAGCTATATCTTAGCTCCTGTTAAATAAATTGAGATATTTTTTCCCACTTTCTTGTTATTCCAATCTCAAAGTGCAGTGCTGTACATCTTCAAGTTCTCGATAAAACTAATAATGTATTTTTTCTCATAACATAATGAGATCGAATTCAAACAGTCGACGATGTAATGCAATCTCTGTTTTAGATTAATGCAAGGTTAAAGTTATCGACTTCTTTATAGTAATTTTTATAAGTTGGGATAGGAGTGAGCCGTGACTGTTGGCTATTCCAATCATACCCCGATCAGCAAACACGGGGTTGCTGCACGATTTTGATACGACTTCACAAAGTCAGAAATACGACAGCTATCTCTCATCTGTTTAAAAAGCACCATAAATGCAGCTCTTTGTTTTTTTAAGTGAACACTAGTTTCTCTGGACTCGACAGATGGCGACGTCACAGTAAAATAATACCTGTAATTCAACCTTTTCAATAGTTTTTAAAGTTTTATGGAGCAGTGTTTATTTTGGTGTATGAGTGGTGGGCATATTCTATATTTTTGACAGCTTTTCAAATTTTTCAATTCCATCTATTGACACCTATGAGTACTCGGTTTGGTGACGGCAGAGTAGAATACATTTGTCACCAACGCAACGCAACCCCTACTCTTCCCGTGGGTGTCGTAAGACGCGAGGGACTACACATTGAACAGGGAACGGGCAGCAGCGCTCTCTGATACAGTAACCTTTTAATCTGCGATCTCCAACCCGCCTGCCAAGCGTGGAGATTATGGCAAAACCCGTGGAGGAGGTTCATAGTCCAGTAGTGGACTGTAACGGGCCGTTAATTTTTTTGGTTTGATTTGAGTACTCGGTTGATAGATGTCTTCGAATAAAGTTTGTTTGCTGTCGAAAGCATGCTGAAACGTCAATACTAATGAAAGAAGCCATATAAGATACAGGAGATCTGTGTGTGGGTATGACGGTTCTTCCTTTCTTTTCTTCGTGCAAAAGAAATTGGCGAAGATTTATATGAATCTGATAGTTGTCATTAAGCTGTTAACCACACCATCTATTTAAAAAAAAAACTAATATAACCCTTACGATATTCACGTTAAAATATAATGGCGGATTTAAATTGAAAACTGAAACTACATATTTCTAAAGGCTTCGAGTATATCAGCTTATCGAATAATGATTCATAGGCATAGTATTATTACAGCTATCGTTTTCTGTACAGACAGAATTCAAGCGCGTTTCAAATTTTTAGGTATTAAATGCTCAAAATACATTTTCATTTCAACAAAGATAAAAAACAAAACGCGTGCTTAAATTTTCTTTCAATAAAAGTAACGGAAAATAGCATTAATTTGTTTTCTGTTCGTCTGTATGGGAGTGAGCCATGTCTGTTTGGTTATTCGGTTCGGCCCATAATAACCATGGCTCGAGCAAACAAGGGCGCACGCCATTAAGATGTTCAATGCGATACCACTTCACGTGCAATAGCTAATTATAATTTGCAGTTTGATTATGTTTGCGCCGCGTCATTTTATTGTTTTGTTGCTATGTGGGAATTTATGTGGAGTTGGAAACAGCTTTATCCCCTATGTAGAGTGAAATATTCGTTGAATCAATTAGCAAGCTCAAGTGACATGGGCTTGTTATATCTATCTGTAGAACTGAACCATAGTAGAAAGAGTGCAAAGTAGGTTATCTTCATATCCGCACGCGGCTTGTATGTGTGCGGCCATAGTATCTATGCGTTGCCGCACGCACACTCCACTCAAACAAAATCTCGACCCGTTTCTCAGTGCGGCCATAGTGCGGCGCACTGGATTTTGTTTGAGTGTGCGTGGCGCACACATACAAGCCGCGCGCAACCGCGGAGTAGGATATCTTCATGTACTCTTTCTACTATGACCGAACCAAACTGCTCGCGCTGAGATGGCTTTTAGAGTGGACACTTCGAATCTACCTTTACAAGGCGTTTGTACCTTTTTTGTTTTTATTTGTTACCTGACTTTGTTTTATTTTTGTTTTTCTTATTTTAATTATTTAGGTAAAACGTAATTTTAATTACGCACGACAGCTTCTAGTGGCTAGAGGATAGCAGCAAGTTGAGCTTCAGTAGAGTGCGTGAGAGAGGCAATTACCGATGGACGGTCAGGCGGTGGAGTGACGGCCGATGATTTTCGAAGCTCTATGGCAAGTAATGGAAGTTCAATTCTTCTTCTTCTTCGTCCTAGCGTTTCCCCGGCCTAGTGCTGGGGTCCGCATTCCTACTCAATCTTCTCCACTTTGCCCGGTCTTCGGCATCCTTAGGTGTGAGATTGGAAGTTCAATTGTATTCTCAAAATATAGTCTTTCGTAATGAACAACTTACATCTCTTAGTTGGATTAACTAGGAGATAAATAATTGAATTTTATATAATTAACATTATTTTAAATTATTTGGTCATCTGATTCAGTTACACAATACGACATGTTGTAGCCATGGTTGTTTAATTACGAACAAAATTGTTTGCAAGTATTTTTCAAATAGAATAATTGAAAAACAAATTATTTAATTAGATCAAAACTTAAGCAAAAGATTAACTGCGGGTTTTTTTCTTTAAAAGACAAAACCACGCCAAGATAACAAGATAAAAAAGCCAGACTCATAAGGTTTCATTAGGAATTTATCTTCTAATCTCTAGACATCTCCAGACTTGCCAGATGGTGGAATCCATTAGATATTTACCTACCCACATTTACAAAGGTTACTGCCCTTTTTCTCTAGAAATCCTAAATATTGTACTTTTTCTTTATACTTTATACTATAGATAAATGTTGTACTAGCATTTTCGGTCCTTCAATTTACTACGCAGTAAAATCAAATCTTTTCTGTTTTTTTTCTCCAGTCTAGTCTTATGAGATAATCTTCTAAATTATTAAAGGTCAAATGACCTTATAGTAATCCAATCCCAAAATCATTAATATTTTTCTATATTTTTACTGAAATGAGTCGCTATCTCATGATCAAACGACTAACTGTTCTTTGGAAAATTATTATTATGATTTTAGCAGTGGGAAAAATGGTTTAAAAGAAATTTAAAAGAATTCTTGCTAAAACGAAACGCAACATTAAATAATTATGAAAAACTAGTAGGCAACACTTCTTCTTAAACCTTTCTATGTTCTAAACTTAACCAATTTAATTAATCTATTGCTTAAACAAACTAATTAATTAAACAACGACATTAACAAAATGTTTTAAACCGTCGTATTCAATCATGGAGTGTTTTGATCCGCCCATTTGCAAGGATAAGTAAACACCTGAACAATACAAATTAGTGTACTGGGTCCGGCTAATTATAAATTGTGGTAATATATATAAGCATACAGCTTCACAAATTTTGGTAATTTGCCTCCGGGGGATCGTTTGGAGTGGGTGAGTAGGTGCGCGCGCGAGTTTGTTATCGGCTGATTAAGATGTAGAGCGTAGAAAAGACGACCGTGCTAGTTATGTGGAAACGCAAAAGATGTGACGAGTGCGGAGTTTCATGGGTGAGCTCTTCTCCACGTATTTGGCCATTGTGTTAGTGAACTCACCCAAAAATATGTAATGACGAAACTAAGTGATGTAACAATATCCTATAGAAATAAAATATTTGGCGATTTTAAGGTTTCTTGGTAACATACATACGATATAATAATTTCATGGGTCTTTGAAAGTCGGTAACGTGGTGGTGAAGAATCAAATTATAACAAATATCTTATCAGTTCAAGAAAATTAGCCTTAATAATATGTATCTGCAATAAACCATATTTTATCGAATAAGTTGGTTGTAAGTAGGTGCCAGACCTTAAAACCGAAAAGCCGGACTGATCAGCCAGCTTAGCCGGACATTTGGGTAGTAAGACCCTAACAAACAATTAGACTAACGTCTAGAGTATGATTATTGATAATGTTTTTTTTTTATGTAGCGACATAGTATTCAGGTTCATTGCGGATTTTAGAGCCCCATCGACACGAAAAAAAAAGAAGAAGAGCCCCTTAAAGTAAGACAGTGTTCTAAACGAGGCTCCTATTTCGTTGTTACAATTATAACTCCGATGAAACTGACAAATTGCGACTTGGTTTCATAGGATTTTCGTTCGCGGCCGACCCATCTCCTCCCTGTTCCGTATCTTGATAAATTGCTCAATTTTATTTACCAAATTAAGTGTACATAATTCAGAGTGTTATTAACTCAATGTAGGTCGAAGGCATGGCGAAGAGAAACATCGAAGAAACTTGCACATGTTTGCCTTAGTGTGAAAAGAAATTCTAAATATGAGGGCCAAAAAAATAAAACTGTTATGAGCTCAAAAAATTAAATATTCCATTTGGCCACAAGCGACCACGCTAGCCTATTAAAGAAAATAAAAAATATTATTAGCCTGAAGTGTCCCACTGTAGGGCAAAGGCCTCCTTCGCCTCCTTCCACTTATCCCGATCCTGGGCCAAACTTAAATACTTACACT
The DNA here is from genome assembly GCA_951230895.1 of Carpatolechia fugitivella. Lineage (NCBI taxonomy): Eukaryota > Metazoa > Arthropoda > Insecta > Lepidoptera > Gelechiidae > Carpatolechia > Carpatolechia fugitivella. The sequence continues at coordinate 4,299,336 of OX579658.1, forward strand.
TTGTTAGGTATGTGTACATACCTATACCTCTTTGCCTCTTTGGCTGTTGCTGGCCGTAAACATTTGGATTTATTTGAATTTGGAATATAAGTTTTAACTTGGAAAAAAGAGAGCTGATTCTAGGTTAGACTGCGCGTGTGTAAAGATCTTGGAAAAAGAAAATAAATACATGTCTTGTGAGATATCTATCTTTCAGTTAAAAAACCACCTCCACCTTCGTTCCACACTTGTACTTATATTTTAAATTGTTATTTTCCTATGTGATATATTAATTATTTATTAATTTATGCATAATTTGTACGAGTATGATTTATTTACCTTTACCTAATAATGATAGTATTCCCTATTTGCTAATGTAAGTAAATATGTGTGAATTACATAATAATATACTAATGATAATATTGTTTCTTTGCTTTTAGAAAGAGGATGTGATGTATATTTATTATATTTTTATGTAGGTACTTGGAGATGTGGTTAGGTGGGTACATAGCTAAAAGTCAGTCTTGATCTTACTTACTTACTCCGCTGGCTCAGCGAGCTCAGTGGACCTTGGCCTCCGAGACGAGAACACGCCATCCATCTCGATCTTGTGCAGTGGACTGCCAATCTTCGGCCTGCAACTCACGAAGATCGGCAATCACCACGTCGCGCCATCTGTATCTCGGGCGCCCGACCGGGCGTCGACCCGTCGCGACGCCTTCGTACGCTCTCTTGACGGCTCGATCCTCTCCCATTCTTTCTAGATGGCCAAGCCAGCGAAGTCGGTGTGATCTAACAGGCGTTTTATTACTAAAAATAAGAGGTGTAAATGTTATGTAACTGATTTTATCATGTTATTAATTTTACATTTTCATTTGTTTCAGACCTTCAGTTCGAGTGTCGGGTCCTGTAAGATAACCAATATCACACCCGTAAGTACTTACAATATTTCTAAATTATTTTTGTTGAAAATCTTACTCTATTTCAATAACATTAGAAAGAGGAATCAAAATCTCGATGTAGGAGTAGTTTTTTTTACAGATAAATTAAACTTAACAAAGAAATATTTGAAACCGAAATAGAATTAATTCAATTTCTAATGTTGTTTGAAACTGGGTAAATATAAACATTTTACTTAATATTTGACACATCACAATCGGTTAATAATGTTATTTAAGCACTAAAAACCATAACTTTTTATGGGTAAAAATATCTTGAAAACCGACAACCGCTTTTAAAGTTAAAAACTAATATTATTTAAAGCAAGCGTGAACTTCAATAGAAACTCTAGTGATACTTAAGTTGCCAGTTATAAAATCACTTGAGTTGTAAAACCAAAAATGGCGTCTGAAGTAGCTTTTAACCATTTTAATGCGTAAATGGTTTACTTTAGAACAAAACGACTTAGCATTTAAAAACGCTCCTGGCGATCTTCAGCCACTTATAGTTAAACACGTCCATTACGTATTTTATTCAGTCAACTGCGTAAATGAAAAAAACAACGTGAGCTGTAAATTGCACGGTGTGGTCTGAGACGGATACAAAAGTTATTAACCTACTGTTTCTTAGGTTATTCATCATCATCATCATCAACAGCTCAAAGCATGGAACACCTGCTCTCTTGCCCATTGTGTCCCTCCACCTGTACTAAGGAAGACCTAAATTTGGCTTCGCCCAGCGCCGTAGCTGTGGCAAAGTACTGGGCCGAGAAAATATGAGTTTTTGTCATTGATACGAAGAAGAAAAAGAAGATCAACAGCTTAGGTTATAAATATGAAACAGAAATAATCATCTAAGGTGTTTTGGTGTGACCATTTTAAAACAAACACACACCGTTCGTCCTACGCTAATTTAACGTGAAGTGAACTGATTTGTACATTCAAAGTAAGGTTAGTTCATTTGCGCTGTCTGCAACTAGCCTCCAAGTATGACGGACTTAAGTCTGTCAAAACTCGCACCTATTTAAAAAAAACACAGGCCATGTCTTTTACCACTGCCACAAAAGCGGCTTCGATTAACAATGCGCTTAACCGAAAGTTAATCACGGTTTAGTTCACTATGAAAACAATTTCTATATTAAACCAGTAATTTGACGCGAGTTAGTAAATCACGCTGATATTATCAGTTGGTCGTTTAATAAAGGTAAACAATATGATATTCAATAATAATGTGAAATGAGTTGAGGCATGCATGGTGTGACTGCTTTGTTAATGTTAGTAAGTTGAATAGGAATTGAATATTCATGAAGATAATTCTAAATGGGAGCTTGAAGTGGAAGGCGAGATGTTTTGAATGTAAGGTAGTTAGTAAGTTTAGTTAGAAGCGGAAAGAAACAACGTTTTTATTTCGAATATTGTATACGTTTAAAAATCTTATTTATCTAAAACTAAAAATCATTGCTGTGTGAAATGTCAAAACTGGTTTCTACTCAGCGTAAGCCGCGACAAAATTGGCTAAAAAAACAGTCATTGCGTGTTGCAGTAATTTACCGTCCCAAATGAGACCCAAATACATCAATGTATACCGAATTACGCTACGGGATAAAATCCGAAACGAAATCATCCGGCAGAAGACCAAGGTAGTTGATATCGTCCAGAAGTGTAGCAAGCTGAAGTAGCAGTGAGCTGGCCACGTCTGTCGCAGAACCGACGAACGTTGGAGCAGACGGATTCTCGAATGGAGACCACGTCTCAGGAAACGTAGTGTGGGACGCCTCCCTGCCAGGTGGACTGATGACCAGAGGAAGGTCGCTGGTGGTGGCTGGATGAGGAAAACAGATGATCGTGCGCTTTGGCGTGCTCTTGGGGAGGCTTACGACCGGCAGTGGACTGCAATAGGCTGATTGATTGATACCGAATTAGACTATGCATTTCATCAAGTCTTATGGCAGCTTTAAGATAGTCTACTTACCAATACAGAAAAATGATTGAACGGAAATAAAAGTGTTCATAAAAAAATTGTTTATATGGTATTATGGTCTTTAACAATCGAAAATTTAAAATAACGATACCAAAAGAATTCGTAAAAAAATGCTATAATCTCGTGAAATACGTAGACACATAGGCCAAGTTTCTTTTGTATTTTTTTTATGTCGGTTAAAGTCAAATCTTGTGCCAAGTTACTACTTTTCCATACAGAAACTTCTACTATATTGACCGGCGTGTGTGTTAAAAGTAATCGTCACCAAAGAGAAGTATTTATTAAACTGTGGCTAGTTAGTTGTGGTCAGTTAATTTTTAATTGAGTACTATTTTACGTTCACATAAATATTTTCCGTTTCATGCCATTTAAATAGTCTAGACAGTTAGCATTATTTTGTCGGAACCTGACAAATAAACAACTCGATGCATTTATGGTTGAGTGCCCGTATTACAAAAATTAGCAACAGCAGTATATAATTGTCATGGATGGCTGACTGCCTATGAGTAACTAAATAAAAGTAGGTATTAGATAAATAACAAGAGCTCAGGATAGAGTAAAGAAAATGTGCCGCATTTGAGTGCAGTTTTTCTATGTTTGTCCATGATTAATTACGTACTTTGAGAAATTAATCATACCTCAAAATTTCGGTTCTGTTATTTCATGCTTTAAAAAAATAACAACAATCTGATCTGGAGCTCTAGTATTTGTAAAATATCATGTTAACAAACGACTAGAAAAACTAAAAACTAAAACACCGTAACAAATTTCGTCCACAAATAACTAGATAAAGAACGAATAACTTAGTCTCCGAGTAACAATATCAAATTAATATAGTCACAAAGACAACGCGAAAGACGAAGCAACATCGGAACGTCCCGTAATATCATTAGAGGCCTTTGTAAATGAAACAACCGATTTAATTTTTATACGGATTTGTGAGACAAAAAAAATTGCGGTTCGCCTTCCGCCTCCCCCTTGTTTGTCTGTTCTGTTTGGAATGGAGACGCGGAAACAGTTTTCGATTTCTTTTTGTCGTACATTGCTACTTTATCAGCGGCGCGGCAAAATCAAATATATTGTTTTTTTTAATTTTCATGGTCTCGGTAAGCATGTCAAATAATGTTTTGTAAATTTTAGATAGATAAAAAAATATAGTACCTAATAACTTGTTGCAGGATATTTTGTAAATCAAATATAAATTATATTATTTCTTTTTATAAAATAGTTATTACTTATAGAAATCACTTTGATTAATCGATGTCGTTTTTAACACTTGGTTAAAAATACAAATATAGATGACTTTCGGTAATTTGTATTTTTTTTTGTAATCTCTGCTGGGCCCTTCTTCATTGCTACTAAATATAGTATTAACGTACATTTAGTGTTTTATTCATTTTATTCCGTATTAAATACGATACTGTTCAGAAAGACAAACAAATTAATGGAACCGCAACGAAGTAGTTAATTTAAATCGCTATTTGTTATGATGAACCAAATTTAATTAAATTATTAAGTAAATAATCAACTGGTGTAAGTTTTTATTTGGAAATACGTCAGTTTTAATCAGACCGTTATTGTTTACTTTATTTAAAAGAGGAATATTATAGGTTATGACATGTGTCTGGAAATGTGTTCTGTGAAAGGTGTTTCCAAAGTTATCTGAAACTATAGGTATTGGGTATGGTATGTTTCAATTTTGTTCACTGTAGCCTAATGGTAGGTACATTCTATGTAAACTTTAGAGTAGTTTTGTACTAGCCGATAAGTACTTATCATTTGTTAAATAAATAAAAAAAATTGCCCGTCTGTCGGTTTGGCATCGTAGCTCTTGAACAAAAAAAACTTTCTGTGAGAAAATTCAATAGAAGAATATGAAGTCGACCAACTATTACGTAGTAAATATTATCTAACCTGTTGTGCCCTCACTAAGTCAGTGTTGTAGACTAAGACCTAATCGCCCTAATGTGGGCAAGACCTTCGGTGAGGACGTAATATATTTCAATAATATTTGTTGAAATCCTGCCTCTTGCTACTTATAAGTTATTATGTTTATAATAAATATAAAACAGAAATTGTATAAAAAAGGTTTAGGATATCTGATTACTAAGAGGACAGCTATCCATGGGAATAGATTGTTTGAGTAGCAGGCTTTTTCAATATATAATTAGCATTAATTTTGTAACTGACAATATTTTATTTAAAAAAGGAAACGCAAAAGATGCGATGACTGTGGAGTTTCTTCGGTGAGCTCTTCTCCACAGATTCCGCCATTGTGTTAGTGAACTCACCCAAAAAAATGTAATGACGGATCTAAGTGATGTAATAACATCTTATGGAAATAAATAATTTTTGACTTTTTGACTTTTTTTTATAAGTATAGCAGTATATACTGTAAGTAAATACATACAGTAAAACTTCAGGTAATGTAATAACGCATACCCGAGAGATAAGCGAGGACGTGAAGAACAATCGACATTACATGGTATAAGTTATAATATCCCACTAATATTATAAATGCGAAAGTTCGGATGTTTGTTATTCAATCACGCTTTAACCACTGGACGGATTGGGATGAAAGTTAGCACACATTTGGGTTAGGTCCTAGAATAAGACATAGCATAGTTTTTATGCCGAAACGTCTCATTCTTACGGGAAACCAAATTAATGTCGAAATCTACGTGGATGAAGTTGCGGGCAAAAGCTTGTTAGGTAATAAATTAACTTATCAATCTCCCGAAATGTCCTTGCAAGTCTTGCAACTATAGCCTGTATAGTCCGATCCATGGCGAGATGGAAGCCTACAAAAGTCTACGTCGCCATTCATCCCAATAAGCAAACGGCCCTGTCTCAGCCTTATATCTGTTTCGAAAGCTCTGCGTAAAGCCGCGCTCGACAACCTGAAAAATCCGTGACGGCCAGACCCTCTTTATAAACGATTATAAACCGCGGGACAAAACAATGGTTGAGAAGATGTGTTTTAAGACGAATATGGTAACCATGATTTTGATCTCTTGAATTTGGGTAATCGTAGATAAATAAGGTTTAAAAAATATGTGTAAATAAATTAGCTGACACTATTTTAAAGGATCAACCTACCCATGAATTTGAACAACTTTCCCCAAGAAACATGTGGCTGTCGGACAGCAAAAATATGCATCTTCCATAGTAAATCGATTAGCTGGCCGCGCGGTTTTACTATTTTTTGTCCTCCGACAGCCTATGTTTCTTGGGAAAAATTGTTCAGTTTCATGGGTAGGTTGATCCTTAAAAATAGTGTCAGCTAATTTATTTACACCCTATATACTAAAGAGATTTATTAAAATAGTGAATACTGAACCTTTTTATAATTGTTAGGTTTTATTTGGAGTTGCATTGCGTTTTAAATAATAATGTACTCGTAATATTTTACATTTTCTTCTCACATTTGTTTTAATGTTTTATTTTAATGTCAACGAGCATTTACTATTTCCGAGAGGTGGAGACCAGGAGTCCTAAGATACAGGGTCTACCTATTTAGGCTCCTGTCTCCCCACTTTCACTTCACTGTAACTATATGTGATATTGTATTTTTATTGTAATGTGTGGGAGAAAATAAATTTATTTTGTATTGTATTGTATATTGTTCATCATCATTCTCAGCTTTCCTCCGAGTTCTCACGCTACATCGACCTACAGCTGCTGGGTATTGATATTATTTACTGCTTCACTCCTCTTGGTGTTGTGTTATCCGCATCCAGCGGATCCTGCCAATTTGACAATTTACAGACATTTACAGTTTTGTATCATTTGTTGCAAATGCTGCAACTACAATATCGACTAGCGTATATCGACCATATCGACCTACATACAAATATCTTCTTTTTCTTTGTGGATTCTAAAATCTGTCTTTTGTTTTTTTATCTCAATACCATAACAAACGCTATGGTCTTGCCTTGATCAATATATTCATTTATTCAATTCAACAATAACAATAAAAAAACACTGCTGCTGATCGAATGATGTATCTAACTTTACTGCATAAATTACACACAAACATATTTTATTATTGAAAAAAGGCCCTGAAAAATGCTACCCTGGTTATCAAAACAGGATAAGGTTGATATCAAAATTTCAACTTAATTAATAATAAAGGCTAAAATAGGCTTAGTTTCACGAAATCTGGTTTTAATTGACAATTAGATTACGGCGAGTAATCGAGTCCTATGATAAAACACAGAACACAGAAGAAGTCAGAAATGGCGTAGCATTATACGTTACGCCTCTTTAAATATGTAAGTTCAGAAGGCATACATATTACGTTAAACTGAATCCTAAATTTCATAGCTTTATGATGGCGTTACGGATAAGTATAGGTAGCCATTAAAAAAAAGCAGCTCTAATTTCTTGTTGAGATAGTTTTGAAAGCGAGTATGATAGAATAATTTTTAATCTTAATTATATATTTTTTTACAAATATTTGAGTTATGTGTATAGTAAAAGAAATTTGAACTTTAAGAACTTCACTGATATTTCTGTCCGTATCTATCTTCTGTGTTGTAAGGAGACAGGGATTTAAATTGGGTTTTTAATTTATTGCATCGCGTTTTTAGGCCGATCTTAAACCTGTCACCGAGGCGATATTTCATTACTGACAAGCTTAGGCCGGGCGGCAAATGGCCGGTTTTCTTTTCTGATTTTTTTACGTACATAGGTTTTAATCTTCGACAAAAAAAGCAAGCTGTTTGAGTATTACACGTATTCTTTAATTTTTGAATAACATATTTAACAACATTCAATAAAATAGTCATGTCACAAATTAATACATAATGCAAATCATAAAATTCATGTCAACTTAAAACTAATTAAAAAGGCCGCCCAGCCTCTACGCCTCTCGCCCAAATGTGCCCAAAACATTGGTAGCGTTTCCTTTCTGTACTGCCAGAGAGATCCTCTGAGCGAAAAAAAAGCCCGCGTGAAGATCTGACCCCTGGCTGGCATTTTTAATCTATGAATACAGTTCTTCTTGTTACTAAAATTGATGACATGGTTCCTAAGAATAGATGTTCGTATGTCTTATAGTTTCAGACTTTCCCATACAGATAGATCTAAATGTTACACCCTATGCACATCGACGTTCCCTTGCGTACAATGTTCTATTAAATTCTAATCTATTCAAGAAAACAAAAGAACGCTAAACATAAGATCCTATCCAAAACAAATTATTTAGCGCCAATTCCATTATGTTACGTTAGAAATACAGAGGAACTCCCCAGAGTAACACAATTACAACATGCTTGAAGCTTTACTTGGCTCCTATGAAGTGTGTAATATACACAAAATCGGGCTCTTTGTGACAGGAAGGCAACAAAGCAGTTAATTGAAACAGTGAGAGAGCGTGAGCGACAGTGTTGCCAGGTCAAGAAAACTGAAATTTTCGGAATCTCTCGCTGTAAGGGCAAAAAATCGTCACATTTCGGTTTACAGTTAAGTAGCCGAAGATTGCTTATTATATCACTGAAATTTTCTGTTTTCTATTTGTCGAAGTATATTTGTTTGTTTTTCACTTTTTGGGAGCCTGAAAAAGATGTTTACCATGGACAAAGCCGCCCAAGCGCTTCTATTATTAAAGTTCTTCTGTATGCTTTAATCTGTTACCTACTTACTTTTTGGTAGTTGTCTGCTTACTGTGAATGAACCGTTTGAGTGAAGAAAATCAACCACAATCAACTCTTCTGAGCGTTTCCAAATAAGATGCAGGTTAAAAACTCGGCGAACGCAATTGATTACGAATTGAATCCAATGCTGTATTTTGTATCTTGTGATAATGAGAAACAAATTCATATTATTTGAATTTTATTCTTATTTTCTTACAGTTAGCTTAGCCTTCGATATGTCGCCCACCATTATTTTGTAGTCATTGTAATAGCAACTCTTAAGATAGCCTAAAAATTGTGATAAAATCACCTTATCTGGCACCACTGTTTCGTAGCGCTTCGCCCGCCGCGGTAGCTCGGCAGTACTACGACGCGCGTCGCGTAGACCAGCCGTGCGTAGCGCCTCTACGGCGTAGACAGTGCCCAGTGAGCGTGTGTTGTTACATGTAATTTGTGCCCTATTTTTAGTGCTGTGTTTTTTGTGCTCTATAAACATTTTTACGGAATTGGAATGCGCATCGTCTGCGGTAATTTAGTGATACTGGTTTATTTGGCTTGTTTATTTTTTATAAATTTTTAAGGGTATTTTCTGTGTTAATTATTTGTTTGTTGTTTATTCACATCGGGCTGCTTTTGTGAATTTGTGTTAATTGAAAGGAGGATGACTTAATTTGTTGTCTTTGGTAGGTTATTTTATTGTGTTGAACAAACTTTGATGTTTAGGAACTTGGATTTTTAATTTTATCTTTAGATCGTGGATCTAAGCGTCGTTGTTTCCCTCTGGACCTTACGTTCATTACAAAAATGGAGTGACTTTTTATTTTTTAGTTTTTATAACAAAACCATGAAGCCATTTCACTGGCGCAATTTTTTTTATATATAAATTGGATTCTGTTTTTTTATTATTATATTGATTAGTTTCGGAAACCAATTTAGTAGTTCCAGAAACGACAATTTTCGCGGTCTTTGTTTGATTAAAAACCAAATTGAACCATTTCCACTTTATTTGAGATGACATGAAAATGTTTTGACATTTATGTAAAAATAATGAAATTGCTTTCTTGTTTCCGTCGAACACAACATTTTATTTAAAAACCTATATCTATAAGTTATTATGAAGTTAATGCAGTCAAAATTTTACGCACCTCATAAAATTTAAAGTATCTGGAAGTATCTATTTGTATATTTATTTTGTTGGTTAATTAAAAATAACAAAATAGCTATCATAAACTGAATTAGGGTAAAATTATATCGCGAAGAAATCTAAAAGAACGCAGGCTTTGAAGTGGGTAGACAGTTTCTACACTTTTGGAGAGCATTCTTGACTTTTACCTAAACTTACCACGGAAACAGCTCTAACGATTTTTATAAAATTTTGTTATAACATAAACCTTTACTTTCTAAGTTCATTTGAGTAGGTGTCACCGCTAACAAAACACCTTATCAAACCAAAAATATTTATAACTCAGAAATCACGAAATTTGACTTAAGATTATGACTATGACTTTTCTCATAAGAAACTTAGTTACTATCAAGACGAAATGTCTTCACATGAAAATTGACATACCCATACATAAGAACGAATCAAACGCCTTTATTAAACTCGACTGAACCTACACTTAGCTCAGTCGCCCAGGTAAGTAAAAGCTGCTAAAAAAGCTGCCTGTTGCTTTACGATTTTTTAACACCGACCATGAAATTCCTTCACCATTCTTCGAGCGATTCGTCAACTTTTCAGCGATTACCTGAAAGTTATAAAAAAAGTTGTCAACGTTTTACAAGGCTTTAGCAAGGAGATGCCACTCCTAAGGACTTGCTGGATATTTTACCGTTTTTATATCGGCCCTATAAAAGGATTTGTGTTTGGGACCCTGTTTACATTATGTTAGGAGACAAGTTCATTGCCAAATAAAGTGTATGGGGGTGCTTGGGGGTGCTGAGGGACACGTATTGAAGTTTTAAGGGTTTCTTGGGCGGAGTGTATATTGGGCTACATTTTGATAGTTAAGTTAAATTGAAAATATTTTCCACACTACAAACATCTCGGTTTATTTTACACATACCTATTTATTATGTAATTATTATATACAGTTTGTTAAAAACGTACCTTTGTACGTTCCTACTAGACACTCCGTATTTAAGTGGCAAAGAAAATAAACAAAAATCTTCAATAAACATTTAAAAAAATTAAACAGTCAGTATAATAATAAATATGTGTACTTATCATTCAATCAATCAATCAGCTTGTTGCAGTTCACTGCTGGACGTAGGCCTCCCCGCAAGGGCACGCCAAAGCGCACGATCACCCGCTTTTCTCATCCAGCCACCACCAGCGACCTTCCTCAGGTCATCAGTCCACCTGGCATTACCTGGTACCTATCATTATTATTTGTTTAAAACGGGAAAACTCACGTAAAAATGGTAACTTTGTCTTTCAACGTGCTCGGCGGGCTCACCTTGCGGGCGGTGGTGAGTGACCCGGCCTCCCAAGAAGATCCTCGTAAAGAAACGAAACGTTGGAGACAAAGTTTCCATTTTGACGTGAGTGTTTCCGTTTTAAATAAATAATAGTGTACTTATCGTAATGCCGTGTGGTGACGGCAGAGTAGGATACATTTGTCACCAACCCTTACTCTTCCCGTGGGTGGAAGAGGCGACTTAGGTACTACACATTGAACAGGGAACGGGCAGAAGCGCTCTCTGATACAGTAACCTTTTAATCTGCGATCTCCAACCCGCCGGCGAAGCGTGGAGATTATGGCAAAACCCTCCACTTAAGTGGAGGAGGCTCATAGTCCAGCAGTGGACTGTAACGGGCCGTTAATCTTGATTTTTATCGTAATATCAATGAAAAATAATTTAATTAAAAATACTAGATTAGTAAATAGTTATTTCATTGAATTGAAATCGAAGATCTGAGCCTATCTTGAAATATGTCTGACTTCGAAAGACGGTCATCATTAGACGCTTATTGCTAAGTATTTTTACTAAGTATTTTTGCGACGTTCTGTTTTTATAAACCAAGAAGGCTTCTTTTCGCCTTCTTGGTAAAGCTTAACTGCACTTTTCGCTCGAGTGAATACACTTTTTTTATAATCCAAATGCTAGGAAAAAAGAGTCCACTTTCAGTACAGTTACAGTAGCGCGATCGACGTCAGCGCCATTATTACAGGCGAAAAAAAAAGCAAGCTTGAAGAAAAACAGTTCGCTGGATTTGCAGCAGAGCGGTCACAGCTACTTGAGGGTGGCCGGTGTAGTCCGAAAGCACTTGGCAATGGTGGCAGTTCTATTCTTTGTTCAAAAGTAAAAAAAAAAAGTCAAAATAATTTATTTCCATTTTTTTGAGTTCATTACATTTTTTTGAGTTCACTAACACAATGGCGGAATCTGTGGAGAAGAGCTCACCGAAGAAACCACAGTCAGTTCCACAGTCGTCGCATCTTTTGCGTTTCCTGTCGAAACTGCTGTTCCGTAGACAGCCGGAGCGGTTCATATTTGGGTAATACGAATAGTGACCAACCACTTGCTCGACGGTACAATGATAGTTTAGCTTTAAATTAAAACCAGTATTTAGAACTATAGAAAATGCTATTTATTTCAAAATAAACTGTAGAAAAATCAAGTATATGAGGGATACGAGCGATACGATCGTTTTAACATTATTAGCTTTACGCACCTCCAGTCGGTGGCTCACATCAGTTTGACCACAACCATGATACGTTCTAGCGCCAAGCATGAAATTAACAAGAAAACCTTAAACCTAAAACTACATAACACTTAATACACAAAGTGAAGATACTAACAAATTCACAAAACTACAGTAGTAACACCGCAAGTGTTGCGTGCAGCCTTCTGTATCGACCGACTACCATTCTTCCTCGCCGCGATCTCGATTTAAAAACATCCAATCCTAGACACGAGACATTAATAAGGAAAGACCAAGAAATTGTTTGTACAAGGCAAAGTGATTTGTCTAGTAGCTATAAAAAAAATACAGCCGAATTGAGAACCTCCTTTTTTTGAAGTCGGTTAAAAGATAGATAAACACGTTTATTGAATAACATGCAAAGTCATGGACGCGTTAATTAAAACTAGTTCATGAACAACTCTAACAAGCAGACTTTCATAATAAAAGTTTAAAATAATAATAGTTACTTTTAATAAAGATTTTAACAACCCCTAAAATCATGATGATGCTTTGAAATTCTGCTAGCTCATATACGTCCCCACCGAGGGGCTACCTTGAATTAGGGCGATTAGGCCTTAGTCGATTACGCTGGCCTAGTGCGGGTTGGTCTCCTTCTTCCGTGTTCTTCGTTATATTACCTTTGAATCTAGTTGGAAAATATTAGTCGAACATTCTAGCATAAGGTTCTTGCACTGTCACAAAAGATCTAGATTAGCTACGCAAAGAACTTCAACAGGCCAGTTTATACTTTGACAAGTACAAGTGCGAGTTGCAAGTGCAAGTTGCAAATGCAAGTAGTCAAAACAAAAATTTCATATCTTCCTGTTGTCAATAAGCATATTATTTCCTGTTGCCAAGGTAACACTTGCACTTATGCAAAATAGAAGTCCGGTCTATTTTTTGCAAGTGCGAGTGTTTCCTTGGCAACAGGAAAAACTTGCAACTTGCTACTTGTCGAAGTGTAAATCGGCCTTTAGGAAGGTGTGGTTTTATATAAGCGTGCCGTTAACTGTTATCTTGAGGGAGCGTTACAAAGTAGTGCAAAGCGCTCACACACGGTTCTTGTACTTTCAGAGATTTTCAAACTTGTCCGGAATAATACCCCCCTTATGTAATATTTAGTTTTATAATATTAAAATAACGCATGTGCCTATTAGCTCTGCTCACCTTTTTGGGGATATAAGCGTGCTGTTATGTATATGTGTATGTATGTACATATTCTAATCTTCTTATCGTGTGGTTTGTAAGGGCGACAAACAACCGACCGCGCAAATACACTCACCGCCCACCCTTCATTTCAGGGAATACTCATGATTCTTTATAATTCTATTAGTTACAGCTTATGTTAGTTAAAAAGTTGTTAATTTAACGTTTATTTAAGTGTGTTTAATTTATCGTAAAATTATCAATAAATCAATTGTAATGTATAACAATAAGCGTAGTTTAAAATTAACCCGAAATACAAGGGTGGGCGGTTAGATGTGCCGGTGAGTATATTATAATTCTTCTTAATTGCTGGATTTTTTTATGTTTGTGTTTATGCTCAAGTTTTGTGATATGTTCGTGTGTTTTGCAATAAATTTCATATCTATCTCTCAGCTATATAATTGATCTTGTTTTTATAACAGTAGACAATGCTCGTTCACATGAAAGTATATTCGTTCATTCAAACATAAACCGTTCATCATTACCTATTTCATCAGCTTCAAAGAAAGAAAAAGGAGGACCCTCTCTCATAAAAAAGAAGTTAATGTTAATTTTCCACATATATCTTCTCAATCAAGCCTCAAATAGACGTATGATAGCAAACTTGACCCCCTCGCCTACTTCACAGTTGCTCCTGTCATAGTTTGAGAATCACTTAAGTAGTTTATCAAGTTGCGCGTGTCTCATGCATTTAGTGCACTTAACAGGTGCAGCTTATGCTCATGTGAATATAGTTACGAGACTCCGAAGAAGAGAACGCGAAGTTATGGTCTTGGATGAGATTGTGTGTGGATGAAATCTATATGTACCTATAGGTATGTGTGTAACTGGTCGATATCTAAACATAGAAGATATTTAAGAAAACATGGGAGGTCTTTGAAGAAGCAATTAAGGCCGAAACAATATTTTTCAGAATTTTTCTTTGTGTACGCGCATCGAAACTACAGCACGAAATTGGAAGCGGTTTATACAGTTATATTCCTAGTCTAGAGGTTTACTTAAAAACTGATGCAAGTATCATCTTTATAAACCACCTAGAAGCCAAGAGTTATCTTTTCATAAAAATTTTGATTCTTTCTTTTAACAATCAAATAATATACATTTAACTTTTTTTAAAGATACGAAACATGGGACGTTCTCTTACCTGTCGTATACATTTCCATTTTGATCTGTTTCTATTAGTAACGCAGCGAACCACCATTCTCCAGCACACAAGCTTACAACTCATAATAAACATAATTTGTGTAGGCGGCTACTGTTATCGTAAAAATGAGAAGGTCTGGATGGGGTCAAAGGGAGGTTATACACGCGAGCCAAGTATAAAAAGAAAAGTAGAACATCTTCGTTTAATAAATAACAGTTCTAGTTGGACACTTTCTGGACTCTACAACATTTTTATATTTATAGTTTTCCGTATCGGGCGACAATATTTAACTTTATCTGTTTTCCATTGTAAAAAGCTACCGCTAGCAATTTAATGAATTTGTAAGCGCCTCATATTATTTCCAACTAAAAACCCTATAGTGTTTGTACTTGCCTTTTGCCTATGCACGGAGACAAATACCGTGTGCCTATGAATTAAATAAAAATATGCGACGTATTTTTGCTTATTTTGATATAGCCAAAAACGCTGTTTCATTACTTTTAAGTAGTGAATAATTTTCCAATAATTTTATAATACATTTTTTACACGGCTTAATTTTATTTCACTCCGTAAACGTATCGTTCATATGCCATTGTTTTCGAGACAGTACGCGAACTTTACACACACTTTTTTTTTTCAGTATTTTGGTCGTCTCTATTTTGTACTACTGCCCCTCTTTTTACCATGACCCGAGCCCTACAGAACTAGAGCAGTTGTGGTTGTAGTTAGCACGCAACGGTATTCGGTGACATTGGGCTCGCATGAATGGACTTGGCTTAGACTATGTTTTTGTGCGCAGAGCTAAGACTGGAGTCTAGATCAAAAAACTAACATTAAAGTTACTTTTACAATCTGCTTACTTATATAATCAACTTAATAAAAACTGGATATATATAAATTGAAATATCGTGACTGTAAACAAACTTTGGCTCAAGACTATAAACTACACAAAAACTGAAGATTTATTACAACGCTTTATTTGAATGTTCTCAAATAATAAGTTCATTAATATTCTCCATTATCCATTCATATTCTAAAGGTTAGATAAAATCCTAAAATGAACCCCAAACATCATACTCTATATATACACCACACCACACATCATACATCACATACCACACGTCACATATCTCATATCAAATAACATACGCTAAGATAATTTTTATACCTAAATACTTTTTTGTTTATTTATTTCTTAAGCAATAAGGGATAGTGCTATGCAACAGCGAGGCCTCCTGCCTGACACAGGTATATGACATGCTTACTAGGAGGTCTCAACCACTGTTTATTGTTTTTAATGTTTAAGTTTATGAAATAAACAATTTTGAATTTTTTGAATTTTTTATAGACTTCTACAGTTAAATTACATTGTTTTGATAAAAGGGAAGTTAGAAACGTTACTTCACCCTACTAAAAATCAAATCTCCTCTCCCGATGGTTTATTATAATGCGCAGAAAACAAGACAATCCTATTATCCTTTCACCTTGTCCACTTTCTTAACTTGTCCATTTCCAATCTCGTCACTTTCTTTTATTATGATACTAGATGACCCGGTGAACTTCGTATCACTTACCTTTTAATGTAAACCAAATTTATTTAAACCATATGTATTTTAGAGCTGGTAACTTTAAAAAGACATCATCTAATAGTTTTAAGTAGGTGTCGGCTCAATAAGTGGCGGAAAAAATGGGCAAATCACGCAGACATGACCATGTTGCATGCCAATTATTTAGTTGCAGTTTAGTAATCTGGCAATACTGTCAGTGTCATGTCACCTAACTTCCAGGGCACAAACCCAAAAAAAAAATGTCACCTAACTTGGCAAGAAAATATTGTTGGAATTTTAAAACTATTTTCCAAAGTTTTATGGAACTTCTAAAAATGTATTGTCCCTATTGTAATAAGTGGATTGAACGGCAGAACAAACGTAATACCTGTCCTGGTTGCAATATAAACATTATTAAAATGCGACGAATGTTACACCATAATCGCTGACACCTTCAGATTTTGTGTCAAGTGTGGTAAGAATTTGAGCCGAATAATACGCACAGGGTAAAGGAACAAAAAGATAGAGTAAAGTTTCAGCACCTGCAATAATAGACAATAAATGGTAAGCAAAAAATGTATTTCCATCCATCTATTCAGCCTACACATGTCGCACTGCTAAGTATGTGAAGGTTCAAGAAATAGCCCCCCCACATTTTCCAAGTGGATTACCTATTCACATTTTGTTTTTTTTATTTTATTTTACAGACACAAATACTTTTTCACCATTTTAACTAAGCGAAATATTGATCAGTAGCTATTTGGTAAAGAAAAACATTGTAAGGAATTAATACTTATTTAAAAAATAGGTGCAAATACCTGTTACTTGGTTAATCATTTTGATATTGAAATTACCTAAATCGGTCCAGCGGTTCTCGAGTTTATGCGTGACTAACAAACGCATTTAATTTTTATATATATCTATGACAAAAAAAAACTGTAAAGTCTGTCATTACCCTTTAGCTGATTACTTGACACTGGCTAAATTGCTAAATACAGAAGCCATAAAAAATGAAACCTTGACAAATGATAAAAACAAAATAGTTACCCTAGGTAACTAAGTAAGATCTAGGTAAGATCCGTATCGAAGCCAACATTATTAGTGCAAAATTTGCATGTCGACTTTTCACATAAAACACTGCAGCAAGATAGAACTTGCTTTAATATTTCTGAGACTTCCAAGTTTTTTATAACAGCGCTGACGACGAAGTTTTTATTATCATACGAGGTAGTAATTTCTGTTTTTGTGCTCATGCTTTCGCAGTCGAAGCTGTGGCCAGGAACAATCGTTAAAAGTTACACTCAAAATCTCTAGGGAAATTTAATAAACTGATGATTAATTAAGCAGTAAAATTATGCATCTGGAATTTTTTAGAACATTCGAAATAATCGTCACGAAACGAAAGTCGGCAAACGTCTATTAGATCTTATTTTTTAATTTTATTTTTAGCATTTCATTTTATTAATCTTTCCATCGTAAGCTCCCGAAACTAGGAATATTATGTAATACAATGAATATGTTTTCTAAACATAAACCCGTTTCGTGGGGAGACGCGAAGGGGGTAAATAAGAATGTGTGTAAACGCGAAAGCAGCAGCGCAGCATACCATCCGCACTTGGTCGACATACCCCTTTGCCGCACGAAGCGCTTTCAATCATCTTTTATTATGCGCACGGCCAAAGAGTGGAATTCTTTACCTGCTTCTGTTTTTCCAAGTGCTTATAACCCAAGCATTTTCAAAGTTAGAGTGAACAGGCACCTTCTGGGCGAATCGTTCCATCATCGACCGCATCTAGTCCCTCGCGGACCTGATTGTGGTCAAGAGTAAGCCCATAACTAATTTAAAAAAAAACTTAAAGTACGCCGTTTTTTACTCACACAAAACCTTGTAGAACCCAAAGTGAACGTCCAAACAAAAACTAGTTCATCGGTAAGGTGTGTCGTAACGTTACTAAGACGATGAAACCCTTCTGCGAGTCCCTTAAGCCCGCAACTTGGATGTGTTTGGTTAGGACCAACAAACACGCGATTACCTACAGCGGATGGCGCAGCCGACCAGGGCTTTATAACCGGTATTATCAGAAACCGGATAAAATTGATCTTGGTTCGGTAGCAGCTTGGTACCAAGTTCTACTTACACCTATAATATAAAAAAAAATTGTATCAAAACAGGTATTTATCGGTATTAGGGATAGGAATACTGGTAAATTAGTATTTGTCGGTTTTTGCCGATTCGGTCCGTAATACCGGTTTCAAGCCCAGATGCTGACCGTAACCTAGCATAACCTGACCTACGATGCTATTAGCAACAACAGTACTGCGGGGCAGTCTATTTATACTGGTGATCCTGGTGTCTATGTTATTTATTTATTATGAAAGAAAATTTACAGCATGATATATAAAGATCACTGACATGACTCGTGTAACGACTACACTTACCTACTACCTTAGATAGCAGCCGAGACCTACGACTTAACATGCCTTCTGGAGCAAGGAATCGTCTTCATTTGTATTTTGTTTTATAACTGGCCAGAGAGTTCTACTCAGAATTAAGAAAAAAAAAAACTGATTAAAAACCGGCGAACCCCAACTTAAATTAGAGGCATATCTCGTTACAGATCGCAGTCTTCTTCCATTCAGATTTAAATAAGGAATCTGAAAGGGATCGGCGGGAAAAATGAGTCAATTCAACGGGGTCTTTTACACGTCATTAATTCGGCAGATTGGGCCCTATCGATGGTTTTACAGCACACGATAACGATAGCATATCGTCTAAAATTCCAATAAGATTAAGGCCCTTAATGTAAAATCACGACTATTTGTCAAAAGAATGAATGAATGAATGAATAAATGAATGTACTTTACTGCACACACAGAAATAATAAATGACAGAGTGGAAGTAAGAACAGGTAGTCATGTACAGTTAGGCGGCCTTATTGCTTCATAGCAATTTCTTCCAGGCAACCTTTGGGTACAGGAGACTATAAAGTGACGCGGAATAGTGCAAGTATACCGTATAAACTACAAAATGTAGTTGTATACTAAATAACCTACATGAAATATATACCTACAATAACATACATATTAATAAACATACATAATAATAAGTACTTACATACTATATAACTACATAAAAACGATATATATGGCGATAAGCCTTTTGGGAGACACTTTTGCCCCACTTTTCCAACATAAGTGTTTTTTATATAATAAAGAAATTTTTATTTTTTTATTTTATAATATATATATATATAAGAGTCAGTTAGCAGGCGTTTTTCGACTTTTACTTGGTAGACCCCGTATATACCTAGTGTTAGGTGTTAGGTTCGGGGACTAATTGCTAATAGATAGCGGGGTAGCTACCATAAATATAAAAAATAACTTGTTATGTCAGGTTCAAAACTATTCGCGTAGCTAATTTCTGGCCTTCTGGCATATAATAAACATAATTTAGTTTAAAAAATACGTCGTCATCAACAGCTCATATACGTCCCCACCGAGGGGCTCGAGCCTACCCTGACTTAGAAAAAAAAATACGTATTTCCGGTTAATGGTGTTACCAATTAGAAATAGGTTAGAAACGACAAACTGAAACCGATACCTATGAGTTACGAAATACGATAATTTCCCAGTGAGCGCTCCACTTAATTCCTAATTGAGACTAAGATGATTTGAAACCGTCGTCGTCGTCTCATTTTACGTGTCACCGCCTACGGATTTAGTCTGGGTTAATAATATAATATATAGGTAATGTAATGAACTGTTACAGGCAGTTTACATTAATATGCTCGCTCCTATAGGAAGTCATATTGTTCCATAATTTATTGTCAGCCTCCGTGGATGAGTGATCGAGATTTCGCCGCTCATACGGAGGTTCCGGGTTCGATTCCCGGTGGGGACACTGTCTTGCAAAAATCTCTTCGTGAGACTTTCCCCAGTTAGGAAATTAAAATTTTTAATAAATTTGCCAGCCTTCTTATGGTAAAATATAATTAGTCAAACTTAAGTTTAATTGCAGTCTACAAATACATTAAAAACAAACTTATTTTAATAATGCTGCTTTCGTTTCATATTATCAAAACTTACGAAAATATTACTAAAATTACTTGTTTTTTTCCCCCTTTCTTTTTAACATTTCACAAGTCAAACATTTGCCGAGCGAACTCAATCACAATTTCCCGGAGTCTTTTATTTTTGAGTTTTTACTCAAGTAAAGAGAGTGAGAGCGTCTGTGGTCTAGTAGCTAGGGCCGCTGCCTCCCGTCCGGGAGACGCGGGTTCGATCCCCACCACGTACCAAAATGTTTCCGAATTTCGAATTCATATGTACGTTTATTCGACGCTCTTACGGTGAAGGAAAATATCGTGATGAAACCTGCACACAGCTGCGAAGAAATTCAAAGGTTGTGTGTGAAGTCGACCAACCCGCACTGGGCCAGTGTAGTCGACTAAGGCCTAATCACTCTAAATCAGGGTAGGCTCAAGCCCCTCAGTGAGGACGTATATGAGCTGTTGATGATGACACAAGTAAAACCATTTTCTAGGAACTATAGAAATTCCTTCAGAGAGTTAAACCTTAGACAAGAACAAACAACAAACAGTTTTGCAGCTCTCCAGTTAGATCATTGTGGGGCTAACTTCGACCAGAGTAACCTACAGTTAAACACCTAACCGATGTAAATAGATCCTGCACTGCTTACATTACTAACGGCTTTGTATGTCAACTTATTCTGGTCATGTAACAGACGTTGTTGCCGACTGCACCACAAGTCTTGTGAATGTCTTGAATAAACTTACGATTGTTGTGATGTTGTATAGTGAAAGGCATGGATTTGAACCTGTATCACAAAAAAGATCATATCACAAAACGGGCTTGGTTTTGATTTAAATTGAAATCTTAATATACCTATTTTTAATATTTTAATATCTGTTTACAAAACCAAGTGTTGATAATGTTTAGTTCGCATGTCCCTTTTGTGTAAACAGCAACCTCTTATTTAAGTTTATGTATTTACAAAATATAAGAATACATTTATTCATTGTCATTACATTAACAACATGTATCATAAGCAGTTACAGACACGAAAATAAGTAAGACAATGAAAAGGTGATAACGTCAGCTATGCTAGTTTCTCAGCCATCACCTTTTTGATTAACTAACTTCGGTGACAAACTCACAACAAAACTAAACAATATAAAATCAAATTAAAACTAATAACATTGTAATAAACATAAGCAGTATACACCGTGAAATTTACATCGTTTTGTTCCCGCCGTGTAGTGATAGTACCCGTCAAACTGAACAACTTTTCACGAAAAAATATTTCCTGCGACAAAAAAATGTTTGGCCTCTCCATACAAAGTGAGACTCCCGACCGACCCATTTTGTATGGAGAGACCAAAAATTTTTTTGTCACAGGAATTTTTTTTTTCTTGAAAAGTTGTTCAGTTTGACGGGTACTATCACTACACGGCGGGAACAAAACGATGTAAATTTCATGCTGTATAATTTATTTTTGTAAAAAAGTGCTTTTTACTTTAGAGTTTGGCTATTTTTAAACTCACATAGAGAATCAAATGACTTTAAATATACATTTTCTAAAATATTTTCGCGTATATCGTCTTCACTGTTAACTTTTCTATTTTCTAGATTTGATCTGTTCAATCTGATTCCCCATACGAACGCAACCAAGTATTGGAAATGTTATTTCCGCTGAATCAATATCTTCGATCTTGTTACTAGCAAAAGTAAAATCTCGTGTTCTGTGCAAAGTCTTTTAGAAATTATCAAGTTAGTGTATCAATAATACACTAAATCAATTTTTAGAAAAAGCATTGTTTTTACAAGGTCAACAGGGTGTCTCTTTCCCGTTATCCACGTCATTTTTCTTACTGTCTAAGTTCATTAACAACTACAATAGCAAGTTAAGTTAGTACTAAATGGAATATCCAAGTTTAACAATTTACTTTTTTGTATTCCTCTTACTGAACTGGAAACCGATATATTTCGAGCTCTAATAAAGAAATAATAAAAAAATGGAATCGTATTCCTCGTTAGTGATTTCCGACAGCAGTCAACTGAAGTGCCGTAGAATAATGACTAGCTGCACAATTTGATACTACTATTGCTATACGAGCGTGCATCAGCATAACCAAACGTGTTTTACAATCGATGTAATTCCAACAATTTTGTTTTTGGCCAATGTTGTCGCTGCTGCTGGCTGGTTATTTTAGCGCGTCATTCCATTTTTTGTTTTTGTTTTTCGTAGAGTTTTTCAAATTCATTATAAGCCACAATTTAAATTTAGAAATGGTGAATGAAGAGTTGGAGTTTTGGCGATTTTCACTCAATAGTAACTGTGGTAGATTGTGACCTCAAAGACTCGGGTTTATATTATCACGGAGCCTGTTCTTTCCGAAAATCATAAAGAAAAGCACCAGAAATTTTGATGATTTCGGTCTTAGTTCACCTAATGGTCTAGCAATGTTCTTTCTTAAACAAGATGTTATGTTGTTAATGAGATAAGTGATTACTGAAATTATGCGCTAATATTCATGTCTTGACAACTCACTTAAAACTGTGCCTTTGAAGCTTTGTGAAGGCAAACTTATTTTTAACTCAAGTCATTGAAGTATTTTCACTCGAATAAACATTAACACTTACATTATAAAATGTAAAATCTAAAACAATTTGTATGTGTTGTGTATCAACCCTCGGGCCAACCCTAGCCGCTATCACCAACGCTCCGTATTTTTTTTATTCTGAAATAATGTAACGAACATTGTATGCATTCTTCCTCCGATTTGCCGCGAACGTTTTTCAATAGCCGCTTCACAAACGTGTGTCTGTTATAGCCACGGCGAAGACAGGTGCGCTCGCTCCAGCCAAATCGTTAGCTTGAACTGCTCGAAATAATAACTAGGTCCACCGTTTGAGACAGCTAGAGGCGACGCTTGACATAACTGTTACTAAAATTATTAATTAATGAGTAGGTATGTTTTTTTAATGTGGAGATCGAAAATATTTGGCATTTTTTAGGTGCGTTCATTGCGTACTAAATTGAAAGTGTGAGATCAAAATTGTACCACGGATTAATAGTTTGTGTAGAACTTTTGTACTCGTAACATATATTTATTTTACAAAATGACGAATTATTTTGACGGATTTGGGTTTTAAAACATTTAAGTATAACAGAGTCTCAAATAAACCGCATGGAGCTAAGTAAAGTGTTATAGTTAAGTGTTAAATGCATGTTTTTATTTATTTACCAACTTATCAATGATGTTTGTTTCTAAACTACTGTGATTATGTCTTTGCATTTATATTAAGTAGGCACTTGATATGTCAGAGTTGGGGACCGGGTGGCCCATAGCACAGGATTTTTCCTAGTTTAGGACTCCCGTCTCTCTACTAGCATTTAATGTCAAAAAACTTTACTAGTATTAATTGTCACATTCCCATAAAATCTTGATGTATATACTTTTGGCGAGATAATAAATTATTATTATTAAAAAAAACTTAATGTACGTACATGCATGTTGCACACGAGATACTCCGCCGAATGCATACGCGTTCATAGTTCCAAGGCGCAACCCTACTAAGCAGTTCCACCGTTTGAGTTGCGGAAAACGTCGCTGGCAATTCTATTGAAAGCCCGAATGAAGATAAATGGCGGAGTCGGCTCCATAACGAGTAGAACTCGACTGTTTTCAATTTGCTTGCCTCTAGTTCGATTTAGTGAAAAATCTTAGGAATTTTTTACGTCCGCAGTCTGGAGCGTGTCGGAAACGCGCCGCGGTGTTTCACTTTGTGGTTCTATGCGGCGATGCTTTTTTATTTGGACTAATTTGAAGTCAGGATGTAGTAACTTACCTCACCAGTAGTAACTTAACTTACCATACCACATTTAATTTTTATGTGGGCAATAAAGTATATACTCTACTAGTTATCTTGTCGATAAGATCATCAATAGTTAATACCTATTGCAGGTTCCTGGTGTTTTCAGTATCGTTATCAAATAAAAAAATAAATACATACTCATCTTTCAGCGGAAAGCTGCCTGGAATAGAAACATACTTAACTAGTTCGCGAGTATTTTTTTTTAAGTCTGATTTTTTTATTTTTTTACGCTTTCAACCCTCATAACTTCGTCATGTTTTAAAATTTACAAAAACTGATTCGCCCTAAAAATATATTAATTTATCGAACCTGCTCACAAAAATTCACGAGAAACGGTTGAGAAATGCGACCTGTAGATAAGAACAAACAGATCGACAGATGCACATACAAAAGCAATTTTGGCC
This sequence comes from Carpatolechia fugitivella, assembly GCA_951230895.1. Lineage (NCBI taxonomy): Eukaryota > Metazoa > Arthropoda > Insecta > Lepidoptera > Gelechiidae > Carpatolechia > Carpatolechia fugitivella. Next base: position 4,323,758 of record OX579658.1, read on the forward strand.
AAGCTGAAACGGAGCCGCTTCGCTCGCGCTCGGTCAATAAATAAATACTTATGTGACACAATATAGCCGATGTAAATTACTTAACAAAAATTCAAGCGATAAATATAAAATTGACAGAACTCATACATTTTCATGGTTATATCTTTGAATTAAATTTGAAACGTTCTTATTATTGTTTCAAATTACATTAATATCCCGAACAAAAAAGCGGGTAGCAACAACTGGAAATAATTTCGTTGCGATGGAAATCAAAATACCGGGTAATTTAACAATAACATTATTATCATACACATATGAAAATGGCCGAATAAACGTGAGTACGTGTCTACAAAGGGTAGGTAACCAGTAAGTTGTTTATTTTGCGTGAATGTCGTTTGTAAATCAACTGGTTTAGGTTTGGTTTTGAATGGCACTAAGTGCTATGACTAAGTGTGTAATTGTTTGATTGTCGTGCGTGTAGCATTGCCGGTAGGATATACAGGTAACAACTGCAATAATTACAGACAAGGGGTCAAACCCACTGAAAGAGTGGTCCGATTGATCAGTAACTTAATTAAACTTTTTTCGAATTTCGAACTATTTAAGTAAGTATAATATTTTTGAAGAACAGAGGATATACAGGTAACAACTGCTATAATTACAGACAAGGGGTCAAACCCAGTGAAAGAGTGTTCCGATTGATCAGTAACTTAATTAAACTTTTTTCGAATTTCGAACTATTTAAGTAAGTATAATATTTTTTAAAACTGGGTAGAATTTTAGCTTTCTATGACTGTTGAATTGCCAATGTTAATTTTCCTAATAACAAACTCAAAAAGAATATTACAACTAATAAAAAAAATATGTTGTTGTTTGTCCAAATATAACCAAGTACTTCCTATTAAGGATAGATCATCACTCTGCGGTTTTGGCTGTTTCTATGATTACCTAAACCTAGATTACCTGTTAATCTGCTAATTAACAATTCCCTATTCCACTAATGGCATGTCTTGATGTTAGTCTCGGGGGGTATGCACAGCTCTGTGCAATTACAATAATGCTAGCATGTCCGGAGTAGCTGCGATTAAAAATGCGTGGCTTTCTCGCTCTTTTGTTTCTGAGAGTAAGCAAGCGAAAAAGTGTAAGTTGAATAAGGCTGCTTTTCCACCAGAGATGTCCGAGGATGCATTGCGAGGGATGTGTTTTTCAAGAACCAATAAAATCGCTTCATTTACTTTGCCTCGCTCAGCACAGCTCTGGCGAAGAGATTCTATTGGTTCTTGAAAAACATATCCCTCGCAACGCATCCTCGCAGGTAAAAAAGCAGCCTCATGGTCTTTTAAAGGCCTTTAACAAATTTAAAGCTAGCAAGAAATCTTGGTAGTACGTTGGATATTTTTCTTTTATGTGTTATAAAGTTTTTCCTTACATAAAGTCAAGTCAAAAATAATCTGAAAAAAAAAAAAACCTCAAAACAAACAAAGATATTTCGTCTACACGTGTTTTGTTTGCGTCTATAGCATTATTACAGGGTAAAATTTGTTGTACATGCATCGACTACAGCAGCCAACGAGGTAAAGACCCCAAATTTGTCGGGCGACGTCTCGCATTCGCTCGTGTTCGGGTCCGCCCTAGAAGGTTTTGTCCCATAGTCCCATCCTTTGCCGGTTACGGATGGTCGTGCGTGACTGGTATACAACTTTCGGGGCACATTCTCAAAACACTCGTCCATATCGATAGAGAAAACTGAAATGTTTTTGAATTTTTACATTACCTACGGTTATTGTTACTCTAATCGTTCCAACGTATATATTATTATTTTCTTTATAGTTTCGACTGCTAATATCACACTAATATTGTAAATGTGAAAATATATTTGGATGTTTGAATGTTTGTTACGCTTTCACGCCTTAACTACTGTACGGATTTGGATGAAATTTGGAATGAAGATAGTTTGTACCCTGGATTAACACATAGGGTACTTTTTACGGGGGAGAAACTTATTCCCACGGGAAAATCTTCCATAATGCGAGCGTAGCCGCGGGCGGACAGCTAGTAGTAATCTAATAAGTGGACTCGGACTTTTAGGAGAAGCGGAGGGCTCAATGCCTTTTTTTACTTCTTTCGTATATTTTTTTTATTTCCCATATAATATAATTTTTATTTCTAATCCAGATTTCAATTATTTTGAAAAGTCTTGCACGTTCGTTGATAAAGCCCCTTTTCATAAAGTTCAAGTTACAACGCTTTCAATCATTGCACCATAGCGAGATGTTTGACAGAAAATAGATTTCCACAATTTTCGCATGCGACTAAATATTATACGACCGATTTGAAAATGCTTAGCCGCCGCCGTCGAGCTAACTCGGCCGGCTTGCTTTGTACAGCTTTTGATTGACACAGATATTCGGGAGGTTTTGTTTCAAAGGCCGAGGGGTACTATTGTGAAAAAATATACCGGGAGTGAGGAAAATTCGCGAGGGAAAGTAAAAAAGTCGCGCTAGGAAATTCTCCCGGAAAATAATAAAGCAAGGATGGTGTTTATTTGTAAACAGTTACGTAACGACCAATCTAACTTTTTTTGTAAGTACCTTCTTTTATAATGTTTTTGTGTGCCTACTCAATACCTGCTTATTTTCTTAGGTACGTTACTAAAAGAAATTAAAATGGGTGAGGTTGTTGCTTCCGGCCTTAGTTAAACTTGGAAGTTAATTCTGTCTTTTAAAAGAAATACTTTGATATTTCTGTGTACGCAACATCAAGTCTGTCACGTTTTTAGAAACACTTATCTAAAACACACATATATACCTATATATATATAAAATATAATCTGGTTTTTAATAGAGATTATTAGCCTTACCACATAAAACTAAAAATACACAAGCACAAACTCCCTATTTGTCATACATTTGCTTCCGTTTGTGGGAACATAATCTGCACATCATCGTAACCACATTTCGAGAAACGTACCGCGAACGCTGTTTCTTTTTTAAAACACCCCGTCTCCACTCAACTCTTTTCTTTTGTATTTCTATTCACCCCACCCTCCCCTGTTAACAACTACCCACCTGTCTGTCGACGTAATCGCCCCTGCTTCCCCACTTAATTGACGACCGCACGAGACTGACTTCCGATTGCTATCCGAATGAGTATTCTTTCTTGTTAGTCTTCCCCTTAAGCAGATAAGGGGCTGTTAACTACTTGTACGTGATAGGGTTTCTTTTATGTTGTTTTTTTTTTTATCTGAGACTCAGAAGTGACTTTGACTTTTAAAGGACTTTTTTATTAGACTGAAGACTCTTACGTAATATTGGTCTAACGAAATGTTCTAAGATGTTTTATTTTAGCGCTTAGTATATTCTTTTTGAGGAAAAAGAGGAGGAAAATGCCCGCTTTAAATCCCAAAAGAGCAAAAGTAAAGGCGACTGCTTTTCTAACGCAAAGACTTACCTTACAAAATTACCGAGTAAGTACCTCAAGTGTTTAATATTACAGTACCCAAGTTACTTACATGGGTATATACAAACTCACGGGTACAAACCATATCAACTTATTGAAGTCTGTGTGTGTCTACTCCAGTGTCTATTTCAATATTTCAGCCAATCACAAATTCCGAACATCACGTCATCTAAGTACATAAGACCGCAAGTCACAGGCTCACGACGTCACACGTCAAAAGCGACGCATCCAACGAACCGAATAGTACAGATAATGCGTTATTTTCTGATGTTGCTCGAAGCCAAATGTTACTGAGACATGTATGATAAAAGCCTCCAACATTTGCCCTCTGAACCATATCATTCGAACTATTCGTCTCGCATTTCACCTCTATGATGTTGTACCTTTGCCACAGACTATGAAGAAAAAAGACTTCGCTTTTGCTTTGTGAATTAACGATCGGGTACTCTGCAAGTAAAGCAACAATACACACAAGGTAACTGGCGTAGGATTTTCGTTGGAATATCTTAAAATCAGACTGATTGCATACTTAATGAAAAGAGCAGATCATGATTTATGCCACTGAGTAAGGCTAATAATGATGACGTGGAATATTAACTTCGCCGCGACAAGTTTCACAATTATGTGCAATTAATTTGGTTTTATTTTAATTTTAGATCTAAGAACCTCTAGTCATCGACTCTATTTTGTTTACGTTTGAATTTGTAATTTGATAGATGCGTGAAGGTTAGTCTGTCAGTCTGCACATGCAAAGTCAAAGGATTTCATACTCTGGTGTTCAGTGCGCGCTCAAGCGACTAAAGTTACACATGACGATGAAAGGTATCCAAGTGTACTTACACGAAGCGGCAGAGCGTGAAACCTCATTGCTTGACGGAAAAAATATAGTAATAAAATCGAGGGTAGGCGTATGAATAGCTACTGTTACATTCATGAACTGACATTCTTAAACAGACGTCTTTTGTTTTAGCACGTGAATGGATTTTGTAGTAGTGTTTCATGTTTTGTAATGAGATTTTTTATTAAAACCGCTATTTTTTTTTTAGATTATTCTGCTGGCTAGTTATGTTAATATATAGATATACTTTTTTGACAAAGATATAAAACGTGTGTCTTCTGATTCATAATGTTGGTATTGTTTATTGTACTATTCGCTTTGGATGATTCAGAGGGTGTCACACTTTATTACGTCATGCATGATATTACGACGAGTAGGCTTGAGAGAATGAGGGATTTCATTACCTATATATAGTAGTAGTTTTTGGATAATTCAGTGCCTTGACTCCGTCAAGTTAGGCTATATGGAAGCCGTTCAATCAATCAATCAGCCTATTGCAATCCACTGCTGGATATAGGCCTCCCCAAGGGCACGCCAAAGCGTACTATCACCCGCTTTCCTCATCCAGCCATCACCAGCGACCTTCCTCAGGTCATCAGTCCACCTGGCAGGGGGGCGTCCCACACTACGTTTCCCGAGACGTCGTCTCCATTCGAGAACCCATCTGCTCTAACCTACTGAGTGAGTTTTGTTAGAGAGTAGTTTTGTAGATGGCAGCCGTTAGTCCCGGCTATTTATCTATGAAATTAGTTCATTTGATTCTGGCAGGTTTATAAGTTTAGTGTTCAAACTTTTTATCCACCCACACGATAAAAAGAAAGATTCTCTACCCATTCAGCTCTTTCCTTTTCGATCCGAAAAATAATTTTGTTAAATCTTACTTTGAATAAAGACACTTTTATCTTTTTTTATCTTTATCCGTTTTTAACTCTGTCCCTTATCCGGTTTGTCCTATCGGGTCACAGTATTCATATAAATTTCATTAATATATTGACCAATACTCATCCGGCCCCTTGAGTCCTTACCCCAATTCAAACTTCGTTTATTAAGCTTAAAATTATTTAGTGTTGGCAATTTTGGGTCCTTTTAGAGAGAACTGTCGATGGGGATATCAAACAAATATACATAAGTTTTTAAAGTTATTTTCATATTTAGAAATGTAAGTTGCTTTGCGGCAAACTAATTAAAAATAAAATTGCTTTAGTACACCTTTAAGGTCCATCCATCCAAAATCGTCATCGTCACGAGTCTAAAAAAATATCGGTACATACATTTTCTATGACATTTGCCACGTTCCGGCCCCGTCCCTGACACGGCACTGAGCTGTCGACATTCTGATTTGCTTGAATCATGGCTATTGGATGGTATTGAGCAGATACAGGTCCACAAATGTGGTGGGTGATTGGACATGAAGGATAAAACAATAAAATATGCTAATAGTACGGGCAGAAACAATTTTAATCCGCTTAAATATATTCCCATTTTAAACAGTTCAACGCTTGCTGTTTGGGTTTTCATTCATCACATTTTACGCAAAATTCGCGAAACTGCTGTACCTGTCGAACGCTTTTCCTGCGTATTCAATCAATCAACGGCCCGTTACAGTCCACTGCTGGACTATGAGCCTCCTCTACTTAAGTGGAGGGTTTTGCCATAATTCTCCACGCTTGGCAGGCGGGTTGGAGATCGCAGATTAAAAGGTTACTGTATCAGAGAGCGCTGCTGCCCGTTCCCTGTTCAATGTGTAGTCCCTAAGTCGCCTCTTACGACATCCACGGGAAGAGTAGGGGTTGGTGACAAATGTATTCTACTCTGCCGTCACCACACGGCACTGCGTATTACGTGAACTCTATTCCTTGAATATTTGCTAATTTTAGAATTCTAAGAGAATTTTAAGCTACGTTCCCCGTATCCTGTTTGAAGATGGCAAGTCTTAGTGCATTATCCGTCTGTAGGATTGCGTTTTCCGTAAAAACTCAAAGGAATCTGGAGAAAAGTTGCTATTTCTATGCACTGGAAAGACTCATTTCGATTTCATCCTTATCTGCGTCGAAATCTACAAAAATATTTGTAAAAATGGCAAAAAAGCGCTTTGCTTACTACTTATTTAAAATACGTAAAACTGTGATATTATTCTTTTAATTTAAGAAACTAATAGTTTTTTGTTGAAGCAAAAAACAGTTGTTTTCTCTCTTATACAAAAAGATTTTCTCTTCTCTAGCAGAGTCAAACTCGCTTAAGAAATATTTTCTTCACCGCAAGATTTATCCTAGCAATTCTATCTTTTCAATGTCTTAGAAGACTAATGTCTTCGCACTGGTTGCAGTTGCAATAGTCTGAATGTAAATGCAGCTATACTTTGTTCTCTGTTATCTGCATTGAATCTGAGTTGCAACGTACACGCATCGGTCGGTATATTGGTAGCAGTTTCAATGGCGCAGAATTGGATAGTTTCATCTTTAGCTGAGTCGGGTCCTAGAACATAAAAGCCCCTTAGAAACTAAGGGAAGCTTCTCACCGCACTGGTCGTAAAGCGTATACGTGTAACATGGTACTGTTTGTTGTAGATTAGAGACGATCTCAATGTCGAACTGTTATACAAAAGTATAGTCACGAAACTGTGTAGAAAGGTATACGTAGATGATTTTGAAACTCTTAGTTACGAATTTGGCTAAAGAGCATTGTCACGCAAAGCCTTTTAGACCCTTTTACTGGGCTGTTAGGAGTTGTAGTTGTCCCATTTTATAAATACTGATAGTTATTATAGCCAAATCTTCAACAATACGTCAAAATGTCTCCAAATGCTTTTTTTTTTATGAAAATAACCTACATTTGCAAGGAGAGTTTTTTTTTATTTCGATACACTTTATTTTAGCATTTCGATTCAGACAAGCAGCATCTTCAAAAATTTCTAAATAAAAATATTTTTGTCCGTTACACTGTTTTCTTGCCTTGCGGCTCGTTGAAATAACTTGTGGTCGGCGAGCAAAATGCAAATGCGTGATACATCGCCGGGTTTGCAATCTGTGTCGAATCTAAATTGGAACACCACCACCGGTACCTATTGGTTCTGTCTGACGAAATAGGGGCATACTCATATCGACTAAGCTATGAGGCTTATTTGTGTAAGAACGTTGAGCTGCGGCTGTGGAATATAGCATGCTCTAATGTTTTTACATTTTCCGCCTTCGTCGAGGTATTTTACTTTTACATTAATTTGTAATGAAATTGCGGTTGACCTTAGTCTCGGCTGATGAAAAGTGTTGGTCATCACCATCACTTCCGTTGTGATGCTCATTAATGACCGTTATTTCTACAGAGATTAATATTCATCAATAATGAGTTAAACCCTAAATTTAAAAATTTAAGATATCAAGTATTTCAGTTTTGCCGCTTTTTTCTTTTCAAATAAGACTGACTTATTAATTAATCATGGAGTCACTGCTTGGGAAGAAATCACAGCAATAGTAAAAATAATATGATGTTTATTTATTTGTAACACCTCGTGTCGATGATGCAGTAAGAAAGCCCAGCATACAAAGTATCACAAGAAGAAAAATAATCTGTCCTTCATAAACTGGCCATTTCCTTCAAAGGCTCTAAAGGGAATGGCCCAAGCTTGTAAAACTTTGAACTTTGTTTATTCATTACCTAATGGATTCTGCGCCCGAAGTATAAGGAGCTACGTAAAATACTTTTTTAAATGTAAATCGACATTTAAGAGAATATTTTAGTAAGTGCCGTTTTTTAGTTAAAACTGTGGCCCAGCACTCGCCACGGAGCACTACACGCAGAGTGTTGTAAAGGGTTATGTGGCAAAAAACCAGGGCACAGTCCGAAGGTATTTATATATTATTATATTTATTATATACTTAGTATAGTTGAATATTAAGTAAGAAAATCAGATATAGATTAATAAACAGAGCAGTAAGATCGAGAGAAAATTTAATCTTTGTACAATTTGTATAAAGTTTTGATTTTCACTATATTTTTTCTCCCTTTATTTTTTGTTTTTACCATAATATTCTGCACTAAAGACATATTATGTTTAAATACCTATATAACCGTATTTTATCTTGATTATAGCTGTTGTAGTTTTCAAATTATAATTGTTTTTCTGAATACATCGCGCGCGCACCGGTTATAAACCCGCTAGACGTTTGAGTGGATACGAGTATATTTCAGGACCGTGTCGAAAAGGGCGCAAGTGGGCGCAAGATATTTTTTTTCTCCTTATGTAAAGTAATATATAAAGATTCTAATGTAATAAATATCTCGACATCGGCAAGCATCGGCAACACTTGTTGAAATAATAAAAGTCTTAAAATATGAGATCTCAAGCGACATTGATTAATTATATTTTATTACATTAACCAATATAATTTAATTAACGGAAAATTATAAAGAAACTTTAAGCATTCCTAAAATGTAGAATACTTTCATACTTGCAACAAAAACTTTCGAGAAATAAGGCATTGAAATGTAGTAATGCGTCGCGTTAAAATCATGTTATCGAACATGTGTTAGCTTTGATGCCTATTTATTCATAATGTGTATCAATGAAATAAAATTTAAACATCTAAACTGAAAAATTCGTATATTTTAGTATATATATATATATTTTTTTTTTCCCGGAATACCGATTTTCGTGTTAGATAGTTTCGAGACGGCTTTGTATGGGGCTTTCCCATAGTGCACGGCTACGCTCGCGTTGTGTTAGATTTTCCCGTGGGAATAAGACCTTTTCCCGTAAAAAATATCCTATGTGTTAATCCAGGGTACAAACTATGTCTATTCCAAATTTCATCCCGATCCGTTCAGTAGTTTTTGCGAAAGACTAACAAACATCCATCCATACTTACACACTTTCACGTTTATTCTATTAGCAAGGATATGTTATTCATTAAAACAACACAAAACTATTTGAAAAAAAAAATATATATTTTTGTGGTTCATAAAATTATTTTAAAGAACCCCGTGAATGAAGGGTGATCTTTAAAAAGGGGAGATGAAGTGTGGAACAAACACTGATTCACAAAATAATTGTATTGACTGCAACATGTATTGAAATGTAGAGATAGCAAAGATGCATTTAAGTATTAGATATTAGATTGCGTTAATCGCGCACTCACTTAGATAGATGGATAGATAAATAGTTTATTTGTAAATGCAATACACAGTAAACACACACACACAGTGTGCACAGTATACTTGTAATTCGACAGTTGACGAATAAACACGTCAACACAGTATTAGGGTGTCCTGTTTTTGGTTCAACATAGGTACCCAATATTACATTGCTATTGTCAAAACAAAAATTACATATCATTGTTACACATTTATTGTACAAATACTTGTCTCGCGATTGTGTACTGCAACCTTTATTCCTAGACTGAGATTGATTAAGAAAGATACTGACGTAATGTTTTCGTAACCTGTTGTATGTGGATAGTTTTATATGAAAACACTTAAACACAAACATCTCAGCCTCCCAAAAACAAGTATAAGAAAGTAAGTCCCTACAATATTAAACTGTTATTGTAAATTGCTGGTAAATTGAGACCACAACGGATAAAGGCACGCCCATCCATCAGCTCATCTTTTTAAGTATTCGTCAAACAAGCCATTTTGTATAAACAACTACGAGGAGGAGTCGATATTGTAAGAGTGACAACGCCTTGTTAAGTCAACTTGATCAATATTAATGTCTATGACTTTAACGGCAGCACACCTAGGACGATCTAGACGATCTGAAATTGTCGTCGTTTACGTTACAACTGGTTGTTTTTGTATTTACTTTAGGATACCAGACATTCATGTGCGTCCCGAGGTCCAGACTTGATAAAAATGGTGATTAACGCACAACAAAATAATCAGCTGTTCAGTTCGGCCGACGCCATCTTTTGTGCGTGAAGCCTCGTTTGCAAACTCGCGTGACAATACTCAACAAGAAGCTTACGTCAAACTCCTGTCACTGTTTCTGATCTGAATTTACATGTTATTGATTCTGATTCCTTCATGGTCTATGCCTAAAATTGTGTTTGTTCGTCTTATGAGCCCTATGTAAAAAAGGTACAGGAAGAATTTCAGATCTGTCAAATTACAAACTGCTGAATTTTAAAAGTAAAAGTTGACTTTTACACACTTAATTGTTACATTTCATTCAAAACACCATTCGTCTATCTTCTATTCGCTTCATTACTCACACAAACAAAAAGGATAGATAGATTTTAGGTTTAGAGAGGTTATTATTAGAGGACTTAGTAGGTTGTAATTACCGGAATTGGGGCCAGAAGCGTGGCAACACTGTGTCAAGTCTTGACAGCTTGTGGCCACAAGCTTCCCGTTTGGGCGCCTTAAATATACGTCGATCAAACCATTATCAGAGACAAGTAACGGCCGAAATCAATTAGCCTGTACACACAAGCCTTCAACTGAACAATTTATGTGTGTAACTAACTGATTATATATGTGCCTACTGGATATGTGTGTGCCCAACTGATTATGTGTGAACGAACCTGATTGTGTGAACCCTAGCGGTTGGTGTTGACACTTCCTGATTTGTCGCGCAATTTTGCTTGCCGTCACATTCTTCTTTACGTACGGTATCTTGATAAGGCGAATTAACAACTCATATGGCCGTTTTTAATGCCTAAAAAAGTAGGTAAATTCTTTTAGAGACCATTATCGCAGATCAGAGAAAAGCAGAGACCTATGATCGTTTCCTTATTATTAATTCTTAATCTAAAAGCAAAAAATGCTGGCAACAAAGAATTTCTAAAATAAATCCGATGCAATGGTCGATCAGTAATGGATCCGTTGAAAAATAAATTAAGCTTTCCAAGATCCGGATGTGGGGGTGCCTTCCGGATTCCTCCGAGTATTTTCCTTAAAAGTGTGTTTATTTTCCACCCCATATTTTGAGGCTCGGACGTCTTTCTCAGTTCGCAGTGGTTCGGTCAAAAACGGAAAGCTATTATATATTATTAAGATTAGAGTTACCCTGTGCAAAAAATGAAGTATTTTTGTTAGAATGAAGAGATATTAAAATTTCATATTGATGATTTCTTTACAATTGGTTTCAAATTTGATTTTTAGGACTGTGATAAAAATATTATTCATTATGGAAAGTGTTTTTGTTTGTTTGTCCATTTTTCAATCAGCAACAGATCAAAGGAGAAGCGTAGTTTTTTGACATAGGCTACTTTTTGCGGTAAAAATTGCTATCTCCACAACATAATTACGAGGGTACCTATTAAATATTTTAGTACATTTTTTCATATTTTTACATTTTCTGTGAAAAAGTACTTAAGTAACTGTGTTTTAATTAAATATTGAAATAAACCAGTCTACTTATCCAAGTTCTTCTGTGTATTGTTCAGACAACAAGCTTTTTCTAGGAAAAAAGATATAAGTAAAAAAAGGCGAAAAATAAACCTCTTTCATAATTTAACGTGGATACTTATTTTTCCCCGCCAATTTACGGCTTTTATTCTACTTATTAAGGAATTCAATAAAACAAAATGGTGGTAAATGATGTTCGAAGCTCGTACGTGTCGACATCAACTTTTTATACTTGAATTATTAGCCGAAACAAGGGAGGAGGATTGCTCCCAGTTTACTGCTTTTCTATTACCACAGGAAGAATTCCGTTTTATGAGGTCGAGTCACAACATAGAGATTATGAACTGTGTGATAGATACGTCCTTGTGACCAGGATTAGAGTTTAGTAAAGATGCTGCAAATACGGATCACTCCTTTAGGTATGTTCTTCTGTTCTTTCTCCGTGGTAATGCAGTATATCTGTGCTAATCTGATAAAGCAAGAAAGGTACTTGTGCACTTCTGATATTCTCCCAAAGGTGTAACCGGTCTATTGGGCTCGAATTTCTGAAGTAAATTCTTCTGTATAGTTATAATCATGCTGTCCGCTTCATAATGTATTCGTGATTGCATTATGTAACTTTTTTGTGTACCTACTTACATTAAAATTATTGATATTTAAATCAGTTTTTACAAAGTTTTCGAGTTGTCGGATAATGTAAACCTGGCTATTTTAACGAATTAATTATAAACAAAGATGGTATTCTGAAAACATTTGTATTTTGAATATAAATGATAATTCTAAAACGTATTTTTCTTCATTCATAGAATTCACGTATCAAAATTTAATAATTAAGTCCAACAAAAGCTTCTTAACATGATTTAAGTGCCAAAACATATTACAGAAAAGATTCTTATGAATATTATCCAAGTATGTTTACTTTCATTAAAAACTTTGTTCCTAATATAAAATTAATACTTCCTATTTCACAAAAAGTGCCAGAACCCAAAATACCTATATCTGGAGAATTTGGCCAACGCTTGCATAACTCAACAAATTAGTTGCGAACTGGGCCTATGGGGAGCGAGCTGGTAGCTCAAATATTTATAACTAGAGGAAAGATATGGCAGGATGTAAAACTAAGTATTATAACTAAAATTAACTTATAAACAATGCGACGAAGATTGGGAGTCAATGGCAAGATCGAGGAAAGTTGAAACAAAAAGGAGAGGCTTTGTCCAGCAGTGGGACAGGTTAAGCTAAGTGATTTCTTTGAGTCTTTCTCCACAGAGCCCGCCCATTGCATAGTGAATTCACCCAAAATAATGTAATGACAAAACTTAGGTATGCAACATTCTTTCATTTAAAGTTAATGTCATAAAACAACTGAAGAACGATTGATAGATACAACAGCAAATTATGCCAGAATGCACCAGATTTAGATCAAACCCTAAAATATACTTGAGCTGCTTAAAATGTTCAAATTAAACTTCAGAGCGTCTTGAATTATAACAGTTGGCAGTAGACTCTACAGTTACAGCTCCAATTTCACTTCGCCGAAATTATATAGGCTGTAAGAAAAATAAACATAAGCCATCTCCAGTTTTCCCATAGTCAACGTACGCGAAAACTAAGAAAATCCGAATTTCTCACTAATTAGTTGTTGGCAAGTTGCGAGTTGCAAACAAGTAGCGTTAGAAGCGTAATGCTTAGCTTACTATACCACTCGGAGCGCTAAGCGTTAAGCACCTAACTTCAGCTGCTTGTGTGTCGCTCAAAAGGACGAAACTCTAGAAATGCCCTTTTTGGAACTTTATTTTTTTTTATGGCGCCGGCTTTTAGTTTTTCGTAAAGCGGTAAAACGTTCGGTGCTCTGTAATAGAGGTTTGAATCCCGGTAAATACACTGTCAAACAATAATATCTTTGTGAGACTTTTCTTAGTTGGGTGGAGCATTGCAGCCTGAATCACCTGATTAGCCTGAAAAGAAAGATGATTCCGTGCTTCAGAAGGCTCGTTAAGTCATGGGCCTCGGATACTCATTACGCGAGCCATGTCAATGGTCTTTGGCGGTTCTCCTGACCCTAGGGTTGGTGAGGTCGAATGTTGACCTTACAAACCAAACGACGAAGAAGATTGAATTGTTCTTTATTGTAGACTCATAGTCACCAGCAATTGCCATCATCAAGAGAAAACACTGTAACTGCCGAATGTCGCGTGAGACACACTAATTTTACTTTTCAGTTACTTCAGTTTGCGACATCCTCTTAATGGTACGCTCTTACTGAAGTAAGGTGAATACTCGTTTTGTTTTAAACTGTTGCTGGGAAAAGTACAGTTAGCGTTATTTTTGCTATAGCATACTACGTAGGTACAGAGGACAAAAGATATAGTCAGGCCAGGCTGCTTGATACGGTTTGAATTTTCTCAAGAGATTTTTTATATGAATTTTTTTTACATATAAAGTTTACCGAACTGCACAATTATGCGAAATTTCATGACAAAGCATAAATAATTACCAGAGAAAACTTAATCCGTTACAAGCAGCCTGGCCTGACTATATCCTTTGTCCTCTGTACGAGTAAATCTAATTCACAATGCAAAAATAAGCCACTGGAAAAAAAGCTTTTCTGTGTTTTAATTAGAGCCGGCTAATGGAAAGTTTTTTTATCCGAAGGCAATAGTTCACGTTTTAGCAGAGTTGAGTTAGTCACAACAAGTAACGAAAGTTACATCGACTTTTCATTTAAAAAATGTCTAGACTAAGCTCCAAAAGTAAGTAATAACACAACATGTGACTGGCATGGCGTACCCTGTAAAAAAATTGCAATGATTTACATTTTGAACTCAAAATATAGATACGAGAAGATAAAATATTTATTGCAATCCACGTGGCTTAAAGATGTTACAGAAGAAGTTGTGACACACATGGACCCAAGCGGTTACATCAATTTCCACAAATACAGAAAAGAAAAAAATATAAAAAATATGGAGACCAGAATCAGCCTTGACTGCCACCCTCTACCATGGAAAAACTATAAAAAAAAAGGATCAAAATCATCAAATTTTCAATAAAAAATCTGCACGCACATCACGATTGAATACGCTTACTAAGATAATACTCACTATTTCCACATTTTGACTATATTATATTCGTAGTATCTTTTTCTTCCTATAGTTTAAAAAACACACATATCTGTACATATTCTTATTTCAATAAATGCAAGTTATTCTCAACCCTAGTCGTATAAACCTCCCCACAACAAGAAGGCTCTTCAAAGACCAAGCACCACCAAAGCACGGCTCTTGATGTCTCAAGCACCAAGTAAGAACCGCGTAAAGAAGTTGTTATTACCCCCATAAAGGTTTATGTCTATCGCTACACTTTCTCTGTATGCGTCTAAATTGTTTTCGTAAGTGTCACTCTAGATAAATCCTTGGTTAGGTAACGATTCGCGTGGCAACTATTTACATCTTCAGCATATTTCGACTTTAAATTTTTATGTGTGCTTTTTATGGGACTTATTTGAACTTATGACAAAATATGTAATAGTACCAGCGTCCCCTGACATAATTTTCAACTTGGAAAAAAAAATTGTATAAATATAAATATCACCATGTCTTTTTATCGACTGTATTATGTACAATTTCAAATGTACATAGTTTAGGACTCCATATTCCTTAACACAAAATGAAAGTATGTATACCTAATGAATTAACTACCTTATTTTATTTTGTTTTCCATCTTGACAATACTCGTATCAAGGCTAGGATACTCATAATTTATTACAGAAAAATGAAATATTTTTTTTATTAGAGGAATACCTTTATTTCGTATCTCACATTATGTGACCAATCAAATCGACAATCTTTCTCATTCTAAATAAAAAATATTTGTCAGAAGTTAGACGACAAGATAAACCCTAGAGTCCTGTATCAAAAACATGGTGGACAAAGTACCCTGAAACAAAACATTGCATTTATTTTAGTCGAGTTTGAAAGTTTTTACTTTTACTTGTTGAATTCAGAGCAAAGTAACATAATCGCGTCTAGTTTTATTAACTTACTTTATAACAACTTTGCCGAAATGAGTGCCAGAACTTCGTTTGAGTAGAACAATTTATGAATTATTTACATCAATTACTTTCAAGTTTCAGTTACTTAAAGTTGCCTGAATGAAAAAAAAAATACTTTTGAACTCTTTTAATCGTATTTAAGTACATTTTGAAAATTTCCTTTTTAGTAGAATATAACGCAAAAATATATCTGGTAGTGTGCTTCGATTCTACAATGCCACCTACGGTAGAGCGAAAATACAATTTTCCGACATTTATTTTGAATTTCAAGGAAAATTTACCATTTAGAATACAACAAGTTCCGTGCGGTTTACGCGTTATAGCCATATTCGAAACCAGATAGAAATTCACGCCAAGCTTTGCTCTGAGCCAAGCTCTGGGTGTAGTTGACCGAACGAGCGCTGAATTTAGAATCTGAATCTGTTATTTTTTAATATTTCTGGTTAATTCTTTGCTCGTGTTAATATGAAGGATATCCCAAGTGAGTCGAAGTGCTAATAGGGATTTTTAGATTCAGCGATGTGCAAAACCCCGGTAAAGGTCTCTTATCAACTTGTTAAATCGTTTGCTTCTCTCCATGAAAAAAAGAAGGAATTCTGAATTCGTATCTCACTCTAGTTTGGAAACAGCGTGGCAACGCCTATAAATGTGCCAGAAATGGCACTTTGTTCCGAGTGGACTCTCAGTCTGGGTCCCCGCAAAAATCCTGACATGATGATGAGAGAGACTCGACGCGTAAGACTAGTAATAAAGACTTGTTCATGATAGTGAAAAGCTAAAATTCACAGCACTATAATACCTTAAGCGTTCTTTGCGATGCTGAACACATCATTACCATATGGGATGGTAATGAGACAGCGAAAGGAGTTTTGCTGCTATTCCTTTCGCTTGTAAACTTTCGGTTCACAAGGAAACCGATATAAAGGTACGCTTCATACATTATAGTAATAATAATGTCTATAACTTGAATATTATTTAAGGAATATAAAAGTTACATAGAAACAGAAACTACTCTCCATTTAAAAGCAAAATTGCTTTTCTTTTTGGGGCAAATCGATAGTATTTAATTACGATAACCCTGATAATTTCTTCGTAGCGTTGAGTTGATGTACCGTTGAAATTACCAACAGGAAATGCCACTTACACCAACGTAAAGCATCCTATTACTAAATCACTAAATACGTTATTATAACTAATTATTACCGCAATATTAATTTTCTTTCTTCGAGCTAAAAGCCAGAAGGCACCTCGTTCTCATTAGACTCGTTTCCGTACAAAGCTTACTGCGGTTAGCAACTCCACATGCGCGAAAGCAACTGTATACTACACACGGAATACTGAAGCATTAACGAGCTCTACTGAACGTTCTGACACCACTCTACGACACGACTACTTTTCTTTAGATTTAGCGACTAATTCTAATTACATTGGTGCGTTCGTCGACGTTGGGACGATCAAATTCGTACTGCCGATAGCCGGTAGCTGGTAGTTAGTTAGCATCATATGTTAAAAAAGTGTAATCGATGCTTTCGATATATGCCATCTGATTATTGTCTCATAGACGTCGGCCTTGACGATCCCTCAAATTAACGCACCAGTAGCAGTGGTTCGTCTCGGGTAGCCGCGGGGGCCATGGGGTCATTCCATGCCAGAAGCGGAGAGAACAAGGGATAGACCTAACACAACTCACCTACCGAGGGTATCACGCGGTACGGCTGAGCTGATGCGGCGCTATCATGAAAGGAGCATCCATCAATACTGGGATTAAGGGTGAAATGGTTCTTAACTATAGAGCAGGTTACCCGTTTGCGCTCCTCGCAGACGTCCCCCTTACCAGTAGCAAAGTGTATATTTATATCTGCGACATATTAAAATTGGTTGTCTAGTCGTATATTGTCAGCTCAGTCAGTACAGGCCTTAACGCCGCTTTGCCTTTTTAATGAGGTTCTAACAGCGCCTCGGGTGCAAATGGAATTACAACCAAAACATCGTCGTGCGAATTGTCTTTAGGAAGTTGGAAGAGTGCTTCGTTAGACGGCTAAACTGTTACAACGCTGGTGTGAGCGCTTTGTTGCCAAATGACAGCATACGCGAAACTAAACAGACAGCTTTTTCTGTTCGTTTCTTTTTTCGTGTCGATGGTAATTTTGTTAGCAATAAGCATGTGTGGTTGGTGCCTGGTTTTTTTTTATGAGCCTATTTTGTGTCCCACTGCTGGGCAAAGGCCTCTCCTCTATCACGCCAGGCATCTCGATCGCAAGCTAATATGGACCAGTCTTTAATGTAAGCGTCCAAGTCGTCCCGCCAACGTCTACGAGGCCTACCTCGCTGACGACGACCGTGTTCTGGTATAAATTAAATTTTGCACTTGAGTTGAATACATACAAAAAAACATCTGTGTCAAATAACACACGTAAGACAATGTCAATGTTAGTTGTTACTTTTCCAATAGAAAAGATTTCCAAGGTATCTTATTTACCTTATACTTATCACTCAACTCTCCTAGCTTTCCGGAATATCGTTCTGAAAATCTCTGTATAATAAAGTTATACTGGGTGAGGAGTGGATTGGTGAGAATATAGTCGAATGCTGACGATATGTCGAAACGTGAAATCTCTTTTCAGAGACTTTCAAACGGTAGCCAGACACGTTCTCGATTCATATACACAACACACCACACACACATTCTGTTTGGATATAGGGAAAATTATTTGCTATTCAGACTATTTCAATGAAGTTATGTACAAACGAAACATGCCAGTTTTGTGTAAATCGTCTTTTTATTTTTTAATCGATATACGATTTTCCAATACCTTGCAAATATTTGCGTACAAGACACCATCAAACATTTTATATACAATTAGGAATTTGAAAAAAAAAATGTTAAGGTTCTAGAATAGCACTTCAATTGAACCAGATTTCATTCTGATGCTTCAAATACTTTTGCTATTTTTTATTTTTAAACCTAGTCTCTAATTGAAGCATACACGCAAGCCGCTGTCAATGCCCGTATATAACCATAACCATTCATTAGCTACTGAACAGAGTTTTCGCCGGCTCCAAAGGTTCAGACGGATCTAATTTGTTTCTTTTCAACCTTCCCATTTCGTTTTGTTTCGACGAACTCAACCTACCTACAACAACTACTACTACGATTGTTTATGAAACTAGATTTTTGTTTACTTGATACCTAGTTAATTCAGTACATCAGTGTTGTGTGTGTGTGTTGTTCAGTGTTTTTACTTACCTTACTTACTGTAAGTATACATTTTAGACAAGATTTTCTTTTAAGTTGACAGGATGTCCATGCAAACATGATACCGTATTTTTTAAATATAGCGTATGAAAGGTTTATTTTTTGTTAGTACCCTTCCCTATATTGACTCTTGAAACCCTTCAAACGTCCAGATTTTCTCACGACACTTTTCATCGTTGTTAGTTCGTTCAATGATTTCCAAAAATAAAACGCATTGAGTCGTAGCACAGAATATATGTATTATAATAGTAATACCTAGTCGTGGCTACAATCCGTCTCGTTCGAGAATCGAAATTTGCTCTCAGTTCAGTTAGTACATGAGTGACAGAAGTTGAAACTGATTGACTGACTGACTTCAAAGGAAGCGTCGGGTCGGGAGCAGTCACCGCACCAGATAATAGGATGTTTTCCAACCAACTGAGATGAACGGGTGCAACCTTAATTTGGAGCTTAAACGGTAAAACTAGTTCGGTTGAAAGTAGGTGAGTTCAACAGGGGACTCGTTTGGGATATATTCTGTTTTTGTTTGATGGAAAAGTACTGACTTTTGGGAAAATATTCAAATTAGATGTTTTAAAACTAATTTTCGCGTAATATTAAAGCTCTAAAAAATGCTAGCGTTTTTCTTCTTTGTATTGTTTTGTGTTCATTTTTATACCTATCGTTACCTTACAGCTTGTTATATACCTCCCTATATCACCAAATATATGTACATTAAACCTATAATTGATTCACAAAACATATCTTGGCCCTTTTTCGAGAAATAACTTTTAAAAGAACGGGAATCACCGAATCAACAAGCGAGAACCCAGAATCTCAATAGCCAATTAGAACGGACCTTTTTCACTCCTAATTCAAAATCATTCCTTATTCGAATTGGGAAACTAATTCGTTGAAAACTAACTAATTCTTGGAGCATTCATCATGCATTTGTAACGTTTCTTTATGTCTCTTCGCGATAAAATACCTTTTGTACAAAATGAAATTTCTTACAAATCTCTACAATTTAAGTGGTCCCATAAGTCGCAGCCCAAAAGCTCGTATTTGAAAATGGTGACCGCATTTATTCTCGTGTAGCTACGTCATCGAGACTGCATCGAATCGAGTGCAAGCCGAAACGAGCTTAGCCAATCCCAAATGATGTTCCGGGCTCGTGGATTTTTACCGCGAATTTCCGGGAATGGTCGGGAATAGTCGGGATATCACCGGCTCTGTACTCAATTGCTGCGACTGCATATAAGTACCAACATTGCAAGTTAGATGTGTTGAGCGCACAAATTGCAAGGTTTGTTAGGCATCGTTCTATGAACTGGTTGTTAGTACATTGAATCGTTTAAGCTACGTATTGTTATGGAAATAGCCTGAATACGGTTGATGGTTTGTTACAGCTGTCTCCATTAATTTTGATCCGTCGTCTAAGTTGCTGTGGTGTAAAACATACTAATTTGTACTTTTTATAGTTTGAAGCGAAAATCGTAAATCCTCTTAACGTAAACAATATTCTGATTTTTAGAGTTTCAGAGACCGGATTTAATATAGGAAACTGAACATTGTCTAATGGGTCCTATAATATCGTCTTGTTTATTGCACATCTGTGTGATGAAGTTGATAAAGAACACTTTCAGTATGTTTTCTCACATTCTTTCATTTCAGTTTTATCTATTTAGCTGTTTTTTGTTTCTACAAAATACTGGTTGCTTTTGTACTGTGACTCTGCAACTTAAAACGATCAATCCAACTTCAAAGCTATTGCTGGGTTTGCTAAAGTTCTCTTGAGCTATTTCTAGAACTCTAGAATAATTTATTATTGGGTAAATGTTCCGACTTTAGGCATTTCGTTACCCGACAATAGTTAATTTCCACAAATGTTTATCCTATTTTAGAAAGTACATTGTTACAGCTTTTAAACAACATAACATCTAGGAAATAATCCATATTAAGTATTATTGTATTGTAGGTAATGCGCGAAATCCAACCTATTTTAAGTTATTTTTTGTATTTTTCCAAATCATTCTATTCTATCTGTATCATAGACAGACAGACAGACGGCCATAGCTAAACTATAAGGGTTCCTTTTTGACTACGGAACCCTAACGTAGAATTACTTTTCAATCACGGTAAATCGATTGCGAAGATAGAGATAGAGAGAAATGTCAATATATTTAGAGTTTCTTTTAATTATTTTCTTTTTTTCTTTGTCAAGAGGGTACAGAATAATCTTGTATCTGTCTTTTCCGAATCAGACAGTGCTAACCCCGTCCTATATTTCAAACGGCATATCGATTTGGCCCCACGGGTGTCCCGCAAAGGCGCGAAAGAATAATGGAAGCGATCCCTTGCTCTCGACCCTACGCTCAATTTGGGCACTGATCGGCCCTTTACCCTATATTAATGTATGGCAACGGAAACAGTGAAAATGTATCCTCCTATTTATCTTTTGCATGCTTATGAAAAACCGACAAATATTGAACTTAAAAGAGTCCAAACAAGAAAAAATCTGTCTCCCTTATAAAAAGTTGATCAGTTCCAGGAACCAAATGACATCATGATACTGCAAAAGAAAGATGAGATCATAGACCGACCACGCAAACAAATACGTACCGGGATCATAATTATTCAGAAACTCAAAAAATAAAAAGAGACGAGTTAAATTTTTATCGTCCTATAAATCAAATTCGGAATTCAGATTGCTGTTTTAGAATTATTTTAATTTTCAATCCTATCGTGTTCCAAAAGCTCCACATAACTAAGCTTATAAGTGGAGTAACTTTGAACACTCAATTTACACTCTAACATTCGAGAACTTAATACTATGAAGGAAAGAAACAAAACACAGGAACATCCACGTTGGAGTGAAAGAGACTAAACATTTGGAAGAGAGACACCGAGGTCAAATTCCTCAGACCCATCTTATCCCTTCTATCCAAGTTTCTAATTTCGGGGTGATGAGTGATGAATAGCAGTTTATTTAGTTTCCACCCTCTCAATTTGGGTACGCATTCCGACCAAAAATGTTTTTGTAAATTGGCACCCAACTTTCAGTGGCTTACAGATTGAACGTAGAATTACTTTTCAATCACGGTAAATCGAGTGCGTATTTCGTAAATAAAACTCCGCCTTTATTTTATCTTCTTACTCCTTTTGATATTCCCACTCAAATTAAAAAGTTGAGTTCAAAATTTTTCTCGTGTATCGTTAATCCTATGTTGGTTCAGAGTCTATATTTGGACACAGACTGTCCGGAAATGCCCCGAGGCGTTTGTGGGAGGTTCCAGCTAAAGATTACAGGTAGCAGCTAAAATACAAACACATTTCTCCAAGTTTTTATAATATTTTGTGCACCTTATAAAAAATATCTCCTTTGTTCACAAGTTTGCAATAACTTTGATTCTGCTTCGGTTAAGAACTGAAGCTATTTGGAGATCTTTATCCAGAGGAAACTTTTCTCTAATATAATATCAAAACAATTTAAGAAACAGAACAAACAATAACAGATACCAAAACAACACTAAAACTCCAACTATCATCTCCACTTCACATGCGACCACTCCACGTTCAAACATTGTTATTTCAACATCCGTATTTATTTACTTACAATATTTGCCGCATGTCAAAATAAACAGTACCCGCCTTTTGTAATCTGGGTTCCATTGAGTGTGAGTATTTGCCCTCGGTATTTGCTTTCATTGTCCACGGTATCATCGGCTACGGCCACCCTTTTGTTATCAACCCCTGTTGGGGCCACAGACGAACCGTGTTCGGGAATAGGGGCTATTCTATGATGTTCTTGAATGTCGTCATCGTCAGGTGCAGTTGCATTGACGTAACGGAGCGTGTCAATGGAAATGGCGATTTAAAAGTCAGTAAGAGGCTTAGGACGGTTAATGTGTTCTTTTGTTGTATCAGTTTTAATAATCCACGTATACTTATGAGCCTGTGCGTCTCCCTGTTCAAGACTGTTTCTTTATAATGCATTATTGAAAAGTCAGTCTATTGGTTCTGTTGTTGTATCAGTTTCGAGTACTCCACATAACGACCTACCTTAGTTCTCTTTTATTATTAGTTGTTTTTTTTTTTTTTAAATACCATCTTAATGAAACGGTGTCAACCAACGTTAAGTCATTTTTTGGTCGCTGTATGTATACCAGAGCTGTGCGAAGTGGCCAGAGAAATGGGAGCTGCGGAGGAGGTGCTGGGTTATTTTGGTTGCTATCTTTTATTATGGCATTCATCATCATCATCAACGGCCCGTTACAGTCCACTGCTGGACTATGAGCCTCTTCCACTGGCCTGTTATGGCATTAAAAATTCCAAAGTTTGTCTATTGTTTATGTGTGGGATAGGTTATTGAAGATTTATAAAAACAATGATACTACACAACCTTAAACGTCAACGATACCTAAACATAAAAAAAAACGTGCTTCCAAGAAAGATTTCGTTTAAAACCTCTCACGGCCTCACCTACATTGTTTCTCTCAATCACCGGTAAGGGCACAACAGTACATAAAAGGTATTGTTTATTCGACAAGGCTGGGCCACAAAATAACATAAATAGGCTATTTCGGCGGTATCCACGCACGAGACGACTCGAGTAATTCATCCGGCCGCGGGAAAAAATGGCCCAATAACTATTAGGGTCAGGGAATCAACAATAGTGATTGGAGCTTTCCCGTTTGAATCAGGTATTTTGTATATTTTTAATACAACGTATTAGCCACGTTCTATAAATTGTATAACAATTACATAAATGCGCTAATATTTTCCTAAACCTGTACTTAGATTTATACTGCCCTTTTAGTCATAAACAATATAAAATAGTAAAAATACAAATTACTATATAGACGAAATTAGAATAACGAGATAGCTTTGTCATATCGCCTTTGGTAGTAAAGGTATAGATTAAGTCACTTTGATTAAGCTAAGCCAATCTCAGCGCATTATATGTAAGTTTATGTTATAGACAGCTGACAGAGAAAATTACACTGATTAGAGACACTGTCAATAAAATTCCACAGGAATTGTGCTTCCCTGTATTTCCAGTAGTCCGGTATGAGCACGTTGCATTTCTAGAAGTTGTACTACACTGCGACATTCCGCAATCAACATTACATCCGAACTGTGACAATCTTTTATCTGAGTCAAGTCAGTGACTCGCCAAACTTCCCCCATCTCTATCAACTAAGTAACTTGGTAGAAACACGCGGCAAAAACACGATGGATGGACAAATTTGTGCTTAGTGACTTATTTATCTCTGAAGCTCGTAATGAAAGGGATTCTTCTCTTGACCGCAGATTTTCTCCACATTTTTTTTTCTAAGAATTCCGCCCAGAGTACAAGCCTGCTCTAATATTCATTAGCAACGTGACAGGCAAGAAATACTTTGTAATTATTCATCGGGCCGTCGCTAAATCGTCAGCCTACTCGCCTTTTAATGGAGAAGAAAATAAAAAAACTTTTCAACATAACAAGTGAGGCGTGTCGTGCCCTGTAACTTATTCATGAGCATCTAAAAAAGTTCGCGCGAGTTCCTCAAGTAAATTTTGATTACAGTGGCCAATGCACGCGCGGAGACTTGGCTGAATTTATTTTGTTTTTTACGAAAGAAACACGGAGTTGGGTGCCTTGATTTTATGTTCTCCAGGTTACTGAATGCCATTAAAAACATCGTTGAACGTTTTTGTTGCTGGATGTTTATTTCATATAATTATATATTTAAGATGGTTTCCAGTTTAGAGGGAAAAAGGATCGAAGATTATCGAGAAACACGATTGGTTTAGTATAATACATACATAATTAGCAGAGCCTGGCGGCGGCGAATGAAATATTTTACAGAACTCAACATAATCAGTACTTTTTTGTGAGCTTCAAGATTTGTTCGAAAAGCTTATTCCATATTTTTTTTCAATGAAGTCCCTATTCTTAAATTTTCTCATATATGGGACTAAATAACGATATTATTTACTGTAGTTTTTGGGGCCCCTCCCCACCCGAATCCCCATAACGGTCCAACTATATAATTAGTTCCTGGCAAAACGTTAACTACAAACTTTTCACAAATTAAGAATTAATTAAAAAACATTTTCATTCTGTACCCGTGAAACGTGTTTCTGAGATTAAAACTTTAAAGTTTTTTACATTGCCACGTTCTAGCTGGCTTTTCATTTCTTGTGCAGTTTTTGTTGCATGAATGAATATCCAATTTACATTTTGAACTATTTCAAAAATCTTGATAGCGTTGAATTAGTTTTGAGCGTAACACAGTAAAATAAACGTTCAAATTAAACTAATTGTGGATTTAAATCAGAGGTAGTGAAATATTTTTCATGGAACAAAGCTTGCTCTGTATAAAACGTTATACAAGTCAAATGCACAGAAAAAAAATGGTCGAACTTTTTCTTCTCTAAACCTGTATTTCTGTGATAAAAAGTAAAGTTTGAATTATAACAGATATTCTTTGGTATATCTGACATCTGACATAGCAATAGGACAAAACAAGCGTGATGAAGAGGTCGACTGGGGGACAAAGATGGGCTATTCACTCTTGCCTATAGTTTGATTGTTTTCCTTATAACTACATGTTCTAAGATCCCTTAAATAGTCAGCGAACGATCTACAAATATATTCAAAGCATATAGATTCAAGTGTCTAATGAGCATCTTCAGAAACTGGAATATACTTCAATCATCTCAAATTTGGGAATCATGTTTCTTGATATCGTAATATTAATTTCTCAACACGGAACTAGATATCCGCTTCGTGATGGTGGGGCCTTACCCCCCTCGTGATGGTGGGGTCATACCCCCTTCGCCCCCAAGACTAATAATTAATGCAAGCCAGTCCAACTTGTCGTATCGTAAGAGACCACTTTCTGAGCAAAGTTAGATTAAACGCTGTACATCGACGCGTATTAAATGGGCAATTTTCGGGGTGCTAGTAGTATTACCGCATTGTATTGCAAATTAGTTTGCTGTTGTAGTTTTTAAGGTACTTTTGTTCTGCGAGCAAAGGTTTTGTCTTGAACAGATGTTAATTAAATATTGAATGAATGGGATCTCTTGCACCAACCTTAAAGTGATATTGTCATTGCCATCTGCCAAAAGTTATATGGGCACTTTTCGCAAATATACAATTTCATACTTTTTTAATTTTATATTACACACGCCAACCTTATATTTTCATGTCTTTTTCTGTTTTATATATCTTGTTATTGAACTGGGTAAAAATATCAGAAAAGTATTATAAATAGTGTAGTAACAATAACACCTAAGCAGTCCGTTAAATAAACTGGCTAGAAAATCGTAAATATTTTTTACTATAAATCAATGTTTATTCTAACATTCATCAAAAATGTTAATCAGCCCGCCGTCCTCATACCTCAAAACACAAAACAAAACACGATCTAATCAAAAACATCTAAATATCGTTGTGTTTTTTTTTATGCCATAAATCGCGGTGACATGCGACGAGATAGGCGCGTGGCACTTTGAACTACGATGATATTATTCAAACGACGTGTCCGTATTGACGGGGGATTTAACTAATTGATAAACGGCTTTTACCCCTACTCTACATGTTTACGTAGTATAGTTACTGCCCGTGTTACTGCCTATATGATACTGACTTTATCTTTAGAGTGAAGTGGCTAAGGGACGTAGGGACGTCTACTAAATTCGCACATTTAACATTTTTTGGATTTTTAGGGTCGTTTGAGCGTACGTGAAGATTCACCCAAAAAAAATGTAATGACGGATCTGATCTAAGTAATGTAATATATGGAAATAAATAGTTTTTGACTTTGAAAGTAAACATCGTGAGGAAACCCTACATGCACAAACCTGCTCGCTGCGAAAAATAATTTAAAGGTTGTGTGTGAAGTCTACCAACCCGCACTCGCAGCGTGGTCGAATAAAGTCTAATAGCCCTAATTCAGGGTAGGCTCAATCCACTGATGTAGACGTATATTATTATGAGTTGCTGATGATAATTACCTCAGAATCAACTCAACTTTTCATGTAATAAGAAAGTAAGTTTTGCTTGACCTTTGATCCGTGTTAGATGGTTGGTCTTCCGTGGTCTCAATAGCATATCTCCTTTAGTGCCAAACCTTGTAGATATCGAACCAGTATTCTACGAGAGCAGGCCTATCTTTAGCAATAAACTGCATATCACGGCAATCCATTTAGTTAAATACAGCAAGCTGACATACGGCGCGTTTGATTTCATTATTACCGCCAGACCTAATAGGGGATCGGACTGTTCAACATAATATTTTATGAATTAACCATATTTTATTAATTATTTTTAAGATTAGTAGCAGACGATTCGCGAAGAAAAAAACTGAATCGGTTGAAAAACGAATTTACAGTGATTTTTAAAGTTTCAATATGTCTGTCTCTTTCAAAAACAATTTTTTGTATCGAGATAATATAGCGTTAATAACAAATGACGTCACAAGTGGGTATGTGCCTCTCTGTCTCATCTTGAATTTCAAACCTTTATAACTCGATCAATTTTAAAGATAGAGCAAAAATTCTTTTAGTGTTCCATAGCAGAAACTAAGAATTTTGGATTTATAAAATAAAAAAAAAGTAGTCCGATCCCCCATTACTGGTTACAGTTAGTGTACATTATGTTGTTTTGGACTCGTACCCACCTGTACAAATAAGAACAACAGTTACGCCACATACATCACAGTCCTATTTCATGCTCCATACTCATTATGCAGCGTATCTAGTTACATTACATGAATAATAATGCCCTTATAAAACCTATTAGTATTCTTTTGTATTCTGTACTACACAAAGTTTTTCTTTCAAGTTAAAAGGAAGGGGTATGAATATGTTAATTTAACTCGATTATCTTCGTGTTTGGTCTTTGTTTGCAAAAGTAGTTCCGGTAATAAAAAATCGGTTTTTAGTTTTGCATGATAATCTGGTTTCCTTTGCTGTGGTATTTAAAAACATTGCTTAGACAGGAAACCTTTATCAAAACTAATCGTTCTTTCTCTGTTTTCATACTACACATAGATAACACATCAACAGCTCATATACGTCCCCACCGAGGGGCTCGAGCCTACCTTAAATTAGGGCGATCAGACCTTAGTCGACTACGCTGGCCCAGTGCGGGTTGCTCGACTTCACACACAAACTTTGAATTTCTTCGCAGGAGTGTGTGGTTTTATCACGATGTATTCCTTCACCGTAAGAGCGTCGAACATATGAATTTGAAATTCGAAAACACATTGGTACGTGGTGGGAATCGAACCCGCGTCTCCCGGACGGATGGCATCGGCCTAGCCACTAGATCAATGACGCTCACTAAATTGTTTTAAATAGCTCCTACCGTTTCGTCTACCGTTTGATACACACATGTGCTTCAAATAAAATATTCCCTTCCATTAATTTTTATACTGACTCGTAAAATAGAATATACTCGTATAAATTCAACAATACATCACAACATTTAGATTTATTGTTTCTTTATTATCTAATTCTAATTGTTGTAAGTACCTGTACACGAGTCATCTTCCAAATTTTGGGCATATTTAATCTTTCGGGAGAGTTAAGAAATAGCATTGCAAACCACTTCTAAAAAAATTAAAATAAAATTAAAATTGTAAATGTAAAATAAATGTAAAATTACATTAAAGTTAAAATTTCGTTCATTCTAAGCTTGATTGATTAATTGATAAGCTTTGCAGATAAATCGACTACTCAAGGGACCAACTTACAACGCATTGAAATTATACTCGCTATTGACTACGGGAGCGTGATCCTATTCCCCTATTTGCAGTTCGGCTAATTGTCGATAGGCAAAACGTAACTCAAACAAGGATTTGCCAATCACAGAGCCGGCTCACGCCACCCAAACCTGTATCCGCCAATCAGCGACCAAGCTACTGTTGGTTGTTACAGCTGACCTCGGGTGAAATTGTTGATTCCTCCACTTAGAGGCTGGCGAGGCGTGAATACAAACTGCATTCACGATGGTGCTGGATGTCGAATGCGATTGATGACGTCATTATTAACTTCAAATGTTTTGCTATGTCGCACATAATCCAAACATTTCATTCTATGTCGATTCTACCGTGTGTGTCTTAGAAAAACGAGAAAGAGTCTCCACAATTAGTATTATCACATTTTAAATTTCGAATGTGTCGACCCTTCAATCTTACTGCTATATCCTAGCGTTGGTAGATTCTAGTAGCCCCAAAACAAGGACGTATATAAGCTGTTGATGATTAATATAATTATATTATTTGTATCCCGAGCTCATCCTCTATATCCTACTGATATTTGCTCTACCACACAAATAGAAAAGGAACGAAGATAAGAAATTCTAAAACTAAATTCCTTTCTAAACTAAATTAAACAGTACATCAGTTTTAAAACACCTTTGCCCAATTCATAATAATTAACCTGTAAAGTTTTTATAAGTAAGACCTTTGGAGTTATTAGGCAGCTTTTAGATCCTTTAATTATTGTTATTAGGTAGCTTTTAGATCCTTTAATTATTGCTCCCTGAGGTCTAAGTTCCGTAACTTGGGTCAGTTCTTTTGGCCAAAGTTTGTTTATTTCGCCTTCGATATTTCTTTGCCGGGGCATTTTATCCCTTGAGTATCTACTTAGAGATGTTTGAACTCCTTTTTTCTTTGGTTTATCATTATTAGTATATTTATATATTTCTGTCTCTCGAATGCAAGGTCATCACATGGCCTCATCGTGAGTGATGTGAGTGAGTGAGTGAGTGATGGTGAGGCGGATTCATTTATAAGAGAAATATCCGGACGATTCTGTGTTAGTCCAAGTCCGCGCCCGTTCTATTACGACTCTGGTAGAAATAGCGATTAGGTCCGTCAAAAAAAAAAAGATTCTGTGTTAGTGTTCCTGTGTCATTTGTAACTTACAGTAGTTTAGTTGGCTTTTTTCACACTAATATTATAAATGTGAAAATATATTTGGATGTTTAGATATTTGGATGTTTAGATGTTTGGATGTTTGTTCCGCCTTCACGCTTAAAGTACTCAACGGATTTGGATGAAATTTGTAATGGAGATTGTTTGTAACCTGGATTAAAAACTTGGATACTTTTTATGGGAAAAAGTCTTATTCCCACGTGAAAATCTTCACAACGTGAGCGTAGCCGCTAGCAGCGACCGCTAGTTAAAATAAACTAAGTGAGATAAAATACATTTTGTTATGAAACGACAAAAATCGACCTTCATTGCAATTCTTTTTTCAATTATTTGAATTTTAAGTAAGTATCCACTTAATAAATTCAATATTATTATCTCAATCTTATGCCAGTTTGAATTATCATAACTCTTACACACAAATTTGAGATTTGTAGCTTTGTTAAACTAATTTAGTGTTTGACTTTTATCAATAGTTCGTAGGTATACATCTAAAGTGTTTTTTTTAAATATAAGTACACCCTTTTTATGAGTTGGCTGTAGACAAAGGGCGCATTCCGAATCAGACTTTCAACGCTGTCAGCGATCAGAAAAGCAAAAAAATGTATGGCTGACTGTGATTCGGAACGCGGTTACGGGTACTTTAATCGATTTCAGCGCGTCTCGAAATGCAGGGAAAGTATTTGGATATTTTGTTCCATGAAAATATCTGAACTCCCTGAAAAACGGTTTTTAATAACAGCAAATCATAATAATTCCCAGGAAGTTTCCATCATAAAGCTGTATAGAAGCTGAAACGGTACAGGTTCCACGTTTGAATGGAAAACACATAATTCCACACTGGAAAGTGAGACGGTCTCGAAATTCCAACTTCCATGAATAAAATCTCTCACGACGTGCCGCGGAGATAAAATAAGTAAAACCAAGTTCGTTCCGAATCATAGTGAGAGCCGAGACGATCCGTTCGCGTCATGAAATTAGTTTCAAGAGAACTCGATGTTCTGAACGCGCTTTACGCCTTTTAATTAAGTAGCTTTTATATTTTACTCGGAAACTATTCCTGTATATGGCTACTATTACAATAGGGGATCGGACTGATCCTAAATTTACCATATTTTATGAATTATTTTTAAAATATAGATTAGTAGCAGACGATTCGCGAAGAAAAAAACAGAATCGGTTAAAAAACGAATTTACAGTGATTTTTTAAAGTTTCAATATGTCTGTCTTTTTCAAAAACGATTTTTGTATGGAGATTATATGGCGTTACTAACAAATGACGTCACAAGTGGGTATGTGCCTCTCTGTCTAATCTTGAATTTCAAACCTTTAGAACTCGGTCAATTTTAAAGATAGAGCAAAAATTATTTTAGTGTTCGATAGCAGAAACTAAGAAGTTTGGATTTGTAAAATAAAATTAGTCCGATCCCCTATTGAGTTTCTTAGAACTGTACAGATATTGGAGACTTTTAAAATTGGAGTTCATATAAATAAGCTGTTAGATTTACTAAGGCGAATCGCTAATTTGACAAATTAATTTTGTCCGTATGACCTACATTTTTAACTTCCCACGACTTGATGACATACTTTATACTTTAAATGGAGCTTTAGTTTAGTAATAATAAGCATTTTAAAATATACTTTCGAAATATTTTTTTTCTATTTTGGATCAAGAAAATACAGTATTTTCAGCAAAGATGTTGTCATGAAATGTTAACTTATGTTTGTGTACTTGACGGTAATAAAAGTTTTACTTGAAACAGTATGAATTCCTACGTTCATTGCTATAAACTCAGAAATCTATAAAGATAATTGACCTAAATAGTGCTCTGGAACTTAACTGAGGTTTGAGGACATCATAAAAGTAGCTTACATTGTAAACTAAAGTAATTAAATTCGCCATATTATGAAAGAAGAAAAGTAGCTCCCTATACATTTCAACCGAAAGACGCCTTCTGCTGGACAAGAGATTCACAACGAATATTTTTTGTTACATCTATTTATATAATAACCGGCCCGTTACGGTCCACTGCTGGACTATGAGCCTCCTCCACTTAAGTGGAGGGTTTTGCCATAATCTCCACGCTTAGCAGGCGGGTTGGAGATCGCAGATTAAAAGGTTACTGTATCAGAGAGCGCTGCTGCCCGTTCCCTGTTCAATGTGTAGTCCCTAAGTCGCCTCTTACGACACCCACGGGAAGAGTAGGGGTTGGTGACAAATGTCTATTCTATTCTGCCGTCACCACACGGCAATATCTATCTATATATAAAAATCAATTGCTGTTCGTTTGTCTCACTAAAACTCGAGTATGGCGGACTGATTTGGCTAATTTTGATCTTGAAATATTTGTGGAAGTTCAGGGAAGGTTTAAACGGTGAGAAACAAACATAATAAGTAACAGAAAAAAGAACGACAATTTAGTTTTTCAATCCAAAATGGTCAAGGGTAGGTGTAAGGTAGGTGTAGAGTAGGGTAGAGGTAGGAAAAATGGCAGGACAACGTCTGCCGGGTCAGCCAATCTTTCATATTTATAAGTTTACAGGTAAGCCTGTTATGTCAGTATGGATGTTAGGTATGTGTACATACCTATACCTCTTTGCCTCTTTGGCTGTTGCTGGCCGTAAATATTTAGATTTATTTGAATTAGGAAGATAAGTTTTGACATGAGAAAAAAGAGCTGATTCTAGGTTAGACTGCGCGTGTGAAAAGATCTTAGCAAATGAAAATAAATACGTCTTTCGTGTAACATCTATCTTTTAGTTAAAATACCGTCTCCACCTACGCTTTATAATGTATTATAGAAAGACGCAGTTAAAAAGAAAGCGAAAAATTCGTAACTTTTTTTCGTAGCTTACAAAAAAAGCATAAGCAACAATTTCGTATCATTGACAAAAGTGGGCATTTTTGTTATTGGTGTTGTTTAATTTAGGAGCTAGTACGAGTAGATAATCGAAAGCACATAATATCATCGTTACACCAATAAACTACTGTGGTAAATAAATACAAATTAGTCCTTCATGCAACCGGTTCAAACCAGTTATACCCCCCACCTTATCCGACAAATCGACAATGCGCCAGTGGAAATCCGCCAACCCGTCGTAAAGTCCTCTCGTGTCCACCAGTGCATTAGCAGATTAGGCGGATACGTGACACTGCACTGGTTAAACAGTCATCTTGCACTGCACACACTCGGGGCAAATACCTGATGTTGTTTCTGAAGATTGAAGTTAGGGGCTTATTAGCTACGTTGAGTGCAAGTTGGGGTTTGCTGTTGTGAGGCAACAACGGTTGAGGTCATTTTGACACTTAGTGTTTTTTTTTATCGAGTTTAAGAAGCGAGTGACCAAAAAATATTAAAAGTCACTGAATACAAAACGCAGAAACGATTATTTCATTAAAAAAACATTATTTTAGCTAAACTTGATTTGATTAGAAAAAAAAGTCTAGTTTTAAAGAATGTAATATACATAAAGCAGCAAGTAAGTGTTAGTAAAGGTTCTGATATGTAATTTAGCTTTAATTTGTGACAACTCAAAGTCAAGTATTAAATTACTTGATATTGCTGACAATTAACTGTTATTGCTAGTACCAATACAATCAAACACTACTATAAGATAAATTCATTACAACTCCCCATAGCACTCTACTACGTTTTAGCAGCAACTCTCTCAAAAACCTATTTGAATTCACTCGGGCACAAAATACTGAGAGCAAAAAGTGGAGCTTAAAAATGGCCTCTTCGCCATGCGATGTTCGTCCAATAATTGATATTTGCCATTTGAATTCAAGCTGTGTTTGGGCTGCGAGCCCCGGGGGGTTGCGGTGAGAGGGGATGTAGAAATGGCCCCCAGGCCATTTCACGAAGCTACAAGTTACAAATTACAAGTACAATTCGATATACATTGCCTAGACAAAAAGATAAAACGATAAGGGAAGGGCAGTTTAGGCGAATTGGCTACGCAATGAATATCAAATTGTAACTTATTACTTGTAACTGGTTGCTTCGTGAAACGGGGCCCTGGTCGATAGATAATCTATAGTGTTGATGCGCGATTGAAATTCTTTAGAATAGAAAATAGGAATATACGCTACTTTTTTGCACACAAGAAAAACATAAATCAGAAATGCAGAAGAGGAGTGTACAGATAGGCGACCGACCGATTACTAAAGGGCCCCGGAGACGGTCAAACGGTTTGATTCAAACACGTAAAGTTTGGTTTGACTCAAACCATTTTGATAGTTTACAAAGGTGGTTTGAACGGTTTGTCAAACTGTTTGAAGCATGTTTGATGCAATTTCATATTTTTGTTGTGTTTGACGCGTCAGAAGTGTAATTACGACAGCGTACAGAATCAAACTGCGCAGAGCCGTTTGACAAACCGTTCAAACTGACCTCAAACGGTTTGATCAAACACGTAAGGTTTGAGTCAAACCGTTTGACCGTCTCCGGGGCCCTTAAGATAGAAATTTCTTTCAGACAGGCTAATGTTGGGTTCCTTAAAATTATTTGAAAATTAAAGAGGGTTATAATTAAAATAATGCAGACGGTAAATATCTTTTATTGAGCGCAAGATAAAGAGCGAAATAATAAAAACAAAAGATCACCTATTTCGTTTAAGCTCGTTTCTGCTATTACAGCTTGTGTTAAATATAAAGACCAGAATATAAATCATTTATCATTCAGAAACTCATCGACATATCCGCTCCCCTTCCGCTTGGTCGCTAGAGAGGACGGGTCGTTACGGACCGCTCACAAAGAGAGATTCAATCGACCTCAGAGTGTGTATCTTATGGCGCTGACGTGCCAGTAAATGTTTGCACTGTCCCCGTCTAACAGGACACTTATTCTGGGTGTATTTGCTTACGTAATTAGAGGCAGGCCCGCAATTAATAGATACTGGACTGGAGTGCGCTAGTGATGTTTCGGATCCGGTTTCCGGATAACAATATCCGTAATTTATCATTAGTCTGTCGAAATAAGAATATGTTGTTTTGCTGCTTTTGACTTGCTTAATTTGCTGCCCAAATTTTAAATACGCCATGCAATGAAAAATCCGAAATCTTTTTTCTGCCGTATAATATATTACAGACAGTTGCACAGACTAACGTGTACCTATTATTTAATTGGGTTATAGTAATCTGACTACAAGTTGGGTGAAAGACAATTAAAGTCGACATACGAAGGCTGCTTAATTGGCTGTACAGGTAATGCCGCAAAAGTAATTTGATAAGTTAGGTCAGCAGCAGCATTTTTTATGGAAGATGTTGATTACGATTCATTTGTATGTTTTTAGATTATCTTTAAGACCCAAGGGTCTTAAAGATCGAAAATCTAGTAATGACCCAAGGGTCATTACTAGATTTTCGAGAAATATTGATTACAAAAATCTAGTCTATCAAATATGCTATGATTGACGTCAATGAATTTAAAAATAATGATACTAAATATACTATATATGAATTGAAGGTTAAAGCTTTTTTTCCCTTAGTTAAATCGTCGTAAGAGCGTCGGTGGTCTAGTGGCTAAGTCCGCTGCCTCTCGTCCGGGAGACGCGGGTGCGATCCCCACCACGTACCAATGTGTTTTCGAATTTCGAATGCATAATGTACGTTTATTCGACGCTCTTACGGCGAAGGAAAACATCGGGATGAAACCTGCACACTCCTGTGAAGAAATTCAAAGGTTGTGTGTGAAGTCGACCAACATGCACTGGGCCAGCGTGGTCTATTCGCCCTAATTCAGGGTAGGCTCGAGCCCCTCGATAGGGACGTATATGAGCTGTTGATGATGATGATAGATGTTAAAATGTATCGTATACATACATCTCTATTTTAATAAAATGGGTCGCCCTCCGCCCTAGTGCTATCTTTACAGCAATATCATTGAGTGTCAGAAAGTGGTCGTATGTGAAAAAAATAACAGGTAGCGCACCGGCGCCGCCGCTATCGGCCGAGCAGTGAAAAGCCGATAGAATAAGAAAGTAGAATAGAGTTGCGCCTGAGGGCTTTAGCAGCAGTTAGTACTAGCAGATTTACTTGTTATTATTCGAAGCTTCAAACCATTTTTTATTAGTAATTACTTTTTTAAATCACTTTGATGGCCTAACGTTTTAATAATTATTATATTATAACCGTAGCAGGCCACTGAATGCAGCCTTACTAATATTACAAACGCGAAAGTTTTTATGGATGGATGTTTGTTACTCTTTCACGCAAAAACTACTGAACGGCTTTGTATGAAATTTGGAATGGAGATAGTTTGTAACCTAGATTAACACATAGGATACTCTTTACGGGAAAAAGTCTTAATCCCACGGGAAAATCTTACATAATGCGAGCGTAGCCGCGGGCGGACCGCTAGTCTACAATAATTTTATTTTTATTACCTTTTATTATTTAGTTATTTTTACTGTAGTGCTAAAGGTAAATTAAGTTGTAGGATAAAGTATACTCATTCTATTCTACTCTTTTAGGACTAATAATAACATACTAAAAGTTGTTGTTACTTTCTTTGCTTTTATCAAAATCCATATTTTATATCAGTGGCCTTTGTTTGACTGTTTTATCCTATTTGATAAATTTTAATGGAGCCTCATCTCAGTAATGATAATATTGCTGTATTTTAATACTTGTAAACTTGCGAGTAAATACTTGGGGGCCTGGTGGCTAGGTGCCCCCCTTCCAGAAGACGTGGGTTTGATCCCCACCACGTACCAATGTGTTTTCGAATTCATATGTACGTTTATTCGACGCTCTTTGAAGGAAAACATCGTGAGGAAACCTGCACACTCCTGCGAAAAAATTCAAAGGTTATGTGTGAAGTCGACCAACCCGCATTGGGCCAGCGTGGTCGACTAAGACCTAATTGCCCTAATTCAAGGTAGGCACGAGCCCCTCGGTGGGGACGTATATTGAGCTGTTGATGCAATACTTGCTAGTCATAAAGTAATCGGTACGTTAAAAAAGACACATACTCAACTCTATATCGGAAACTCCAGGCTATTAGCATTCCGGTCAGTATGGAAGGTGTGTGTTACTGAATTTTATGGCAGTATTTGTTTTAATAAACCGACTCGGCGCCCAAAAGGTTGGAAATATCAATTTTATTGTGCTGGCTACCCTAAAAGGCCGACGATAAGTTATGAAGTTTTATTTGGTTATAAGTAGTTTGTGTTTAACGTATGATTACCTAAATTTCTATTTAACTGCTAGCTACGACTATCACTAGAAGACATTTTGTCTTCAAATATTCAGTTGGTTCGGTTGTATTTACTCATGTAACGCATTTCAGGCAACGTTGCTTTGTTCCTTAACAATACTAATTTAATTTCCAGGAATTTTTCGTCAGCTGTCTGCATGCTTTTGCTGCTTTTTATTAAATGAAAATGATATTCGTTGTTAGTACGCTCAGAGTAGACCAGCTGAAAATTTAATTATTAAAATTATTAAAGTGCAGTGAAGTTTTTAAGTACCTATAGATTTTTATTGTTACAAATTACGTCTGTTAACGAAATATCTGGCTCTTGATTGGGTCAGATAGCCAAGGAGATGCAGGTTCGAGTCCTGTCCAAGTTCGACGAAATTTTTCATTTTTCGCTTTATAATTATTTTTTATTACCTTGGTGTCAATTCTATGCAGCGAAACTTAAACTTAATTTTATACCAGTCTTGTCACTTTCTGACCCACGACCATGAAAAAGGACGGGAGATTGTTGGCACTATTAAACGTCAAATTTTATGTTGCAAATGTCAATTTTAAGCAGGACCCTAAAACAAGCCGTTTAAAATTACACGGCACACGTCAAAACTTGACATTTGCGCTATAAAATTTGGTGCTTACGATGGTTGACAATCTCCTGTCCTTTTTCATCGTCGTGGGTCAGAAAGTGACAACACTGATATAAAATTAAGTTTAAGTTTCGCCCGTGAAATTGACACCTTACATACATTACACTTCGGCCCATAAAGACAAAACAATTGCAAAATACCTACCTGTCAATATTATGAACTGTCTTATCTGATTTTCTATTTTCTCTCACTAGTGTTGAGTACAGTTGAGTAGTTAACACTCAAATAACCTGATAGGTGAATCTAGAAAGCAAATACGTTTGGTCTTAACTTAAGTTACTATAGGAGTTTCTTTTTTTTTTTTTTTTGACATGGACCTAATGCTTGTGTCGCAAAATCGACGTATAAAGCGTAACCGGACTTTTGGGGGAGCGGAAGGCTCTTACCCCTAGTATTAATAGCAACAGCCTAAGGGCGCCCACTTGGGGGCACGGACCTCGGCCTAGGACGTTGCCATGGCGAGAAGCGCGCGGGAGAGGAATGACTCTGACGGGGTCTTCCAGGATTATGCAGAACTTGATTGGGTCTACCGCGTCCCCGCCGGCGGGTGCGGTTGCTACCAGAAGGGCATTATGTGGAGTGCACTCTATTGGCAATGGCTATCTCAACAGCAGATTGGATGGGATCGACAGGATCGGACAGATACTAT
Organism: Carpatolechia fugitivella; assembly: GCA_951230895.1. Lineage (NCBI taxonomy): Eukaryota > Metazoa > Arthropoda > Insecta > Lepidoptera > Gelechiidae > Carpatolechia > Carpatolechia fugitivella. The sequence goes on from OX579658.1 coordinate 4,362,099, forward strand.
AGTAGTTCGGAACAAAGCTTTGTAGGTACAGGTATAACTCGGTTTGACGCAGTTTGATAATTCGTGATGGCAGTCTAATTGGCTTTTAAGTTTGTACTCATCCCTTGAGGGGTAAGATATCTTATATAATTTGTCAAGCACTGGCATCATTACTTAGTTCCCAGTAAAATCACCCGATATACTTTTACGACGTATATTATTAACTCCGTACTATTTATTACTTTTAGTGAAAAATTCTTATGTTATACCCGTATATTATATGTTTCTCGGAAACGTCTCTAACGACTTAAATCATTATTTTGTATTTTAAATATAATATTTAAGCTAACAAATCACACAACAAATAGAGATTTTTGTAATGAAATCTTATTGCGAACAAGATATCGAGCACAACTTGTTCGCCCAAGTGTATTTTTTTAATTTGCTACAATTGGAAAAAAAAAGAATAAAGTCGAAAAAATTGCTTTTTCATAGATCACACCACAAAAACTGGGTATTGATTTTGGAATTTAAAGGATTTTTGTTAATGGATAATGCTAATTGAGGGTCCATCTGACCCCTTAATGAATCTAATATGAATAACTCAGAAGATCCGGACTTTGGAGAGATTAGTGATGAGATTCCGATGAGATTATCGATAAATGATTTGATTTGGTACATTGTTATAGGTGAGTCAAGAAAAGGCGATTTTTGAGAAAATACTATTTATTTCTGCGTATTTGATGAATGATTTGGCATTTACGGCAACTTGTATACTGCAAGAGTATTTATATTTTATAACTTCTTAAGATAAATTTTATAGTAGCTAGTGGCTAATTTTATAGTACAATTAGATGTTGGTAAATATTATAAATGTTTTTGTCAATTATTCTTCTACCTTCTTTACTATTTTTTCCTTCATATATTTTACTTGCTATAAAAAACTCATTTTGTCAAGAAAAGTTTCTGAGAATAATCGTTTATGAAAAAATAAAATAGCTTTCTTTAAGTAAATAAACAATAATAAGAAATAAACGGAAAGTATTGAAAGGAAAGTATCTCAGATTTACAACTCCTTCGCTCACCAAGGAGTTTTTTTCATCTGAGGAACGTATACCTAATATTCTACATAAATAAATAAGAGCAACTTGCTCTGCCGCCGTGTGATGACGGCAGAGTAGAATACATTTGTCACCAACCCCTACTCTTCCCGTGGGTGTCGTAAGAGGCGACTTAGGGACTACACATTGAACAGCGAACGGGCAGCAGCGCTCTCTGATACAGTAACCTTTTAATCTGCGATCTCCAACCCTCCTGCCAAGCGTGGAGATTATGGCAAAACCCTCCACTTAATTGGAGGAGGCTCATAGTCCAGCAGTGAACTGTAACGGGCCGTTGATTTGATTTTTTGAACTGACTTTGACGCTTCCAATGCCCATCCCTATTCGAAAAACATTAGCCATCCCAGTCGTTTCATTACCGGCGCCATACAAACTTCGAATAAACTCCGTTAAAAGCTTTGCCGATACTGAATAATTTAACCCATTATTACAGACTGTAAAATTGGATTAATAAAATCCTTCGAACCGGCTTGTTAGTTCTTTCTCTTTTAAACTCCCATCAAATTCTCGAACAATTTACATTTTTAAATGAAAATTTTGTGATGACAAGTTTAGTAGAATTGGTGGAAATATTCATGTAGGTAGAAAGGGAAGAATAAATTATTTTATGATTCTAAAAAAGTGTGTTCAATGCATAACATTTATTATTCTTTTTATTTATTTATTTATTACACTGTAAATAGTTTGAGTAATTAAGTATGTAATTTTAGTTAGAATTTTTGTACTTATTGACCGAGCGAGCGAAGCGTCTCTGCTTCAGCTTGGCCAAATTTGCTTTTGTATGTCCATCTGTTTGTTTGTGGTTTGTTTGTTTGTTTATTTGTTTATTTCACACTACAGGTCGCGTTTCTCAACCGATTCTCGTGAAATTTTGTGAGCAGGTTCGATAAATTAATCGATTTTTTTTGTCAAGTCGATTTCTTAACCAATAAAATAAAATAAGATAAGACGAAATAAAATAAAATAAAGTAAAGTAAAATAAAATAAAATAAATCAAGGGGTTGGGAATGGTTATCGAGTTTTTTTTTTTTTTTAAAGATATGTATACAGACTCGCGAGGTCTACAGCTCACAGAGCCACTAGTTTATATGCCGAAGAGGATATTACAATCAGTATTCGAAAATAATCTATCTATCTATCTATCTATTTTGTTTACTATACTGTTTTATTAGTAGGTATGTGGCCAAGTCCGCGCCCACTATATTATACCGCCACTTTGGTATAACATAGCATATTTGCTGACCTATTGGTCAGTTAGGGCAAAAAAATTGTAGATATACCAACAATTTCTCATAACGGAAAACAAATTTCCTGACTTTAATCTCCGACGAGCATTTACAAACTCTTAAAATCTCACTCGTTGCTTTTGTAAACAACCATTCCTCGGTGCGCCGGCTTAAGCCACACGAACCTCGGCTACCAGTTCCAAGCCGTAACTCTAATTAAATTGACGTCAACTTTGGTGACAACCCAGCTAAGCCAGAATCGCAATTTCTTTCGCCATAACTTCAGTTTTAATTTAATTAAGGGGGACGTTTATAATTTTCGCTCGAGGCTCACTCGAGCGACGTAAATTGCCGAAGTTTATATTTATCGTCATGATCTGTCAAGTGTTGCGGCGACAATTACGATATGCTATCTTTATCGCTGTTCACTGCTGCGTGAGTGCGTATGCCACCGATCGTTTTAGATAATTAGTGTTTACAAGTCAAGAGCGAATAAGGGGCGTTCTCTGCGCCAGCGGGTTTTCTCTGTTTCATCAACGGCTCATATTTAATACGTCCCCACCGAGGGGCTCGAAGCTACCCTGAATTGACCACGCTGGCCCAGTGCGGGTTGTTCGATTTCGCACACAACCTTTGAATTTAGAGCGTCGAATAAACGTACAATGACGTACATATGAATTCTAAATTCGACACACACATTGATACGTGGCGGGGATCGAATCCGCGTCTCCTGGACTCAATACAGCGGCCCTACCCACTAGATAACCGACGCTCTGTGTGTGTAACAAGTTTAAGTAGTACCAAATGTTGTGATACTTCAAGAAATATGACAATAGAGATCGAAAATGACGGTTTTCTATGTACGTCGCTAATGTTACATACCTTGGTTATGATATGATGATACTTTCTTTCACTCACACTACTATCTAAGAGCGCTCATAATCCACTGCGGGGACTTTTACAGCTTTACATGTAGTACGTATCAAATCTCGCATACTTAAATAAAAACAAAAAATAAATCTGTTTGACCATTGAACTTATCATCCCACAGATTAATAACATGGGTCAAGTAGATGCAATAACTTAGTGCATAATCATTACTTTCTCCTTACAGATATTTTTATCCTTCTAAATACGGACATGCACACAATATCTACAGCAGACCTCTTCAGGAAATAAAGGGTTTATCCGAGTTACAGCCGGACGTGTGGTTAATGTGCGGACAGTCCTGAAAGCCCATAAAATTATGGTGCCTCTAGCTCCCATTTAATCTATTAGATGGTCTGTGGCAGTCTGCGGTTAATATGGCGGCTGTGGTTTGTTATCCACTTAGATTTTCTATATTATTTTATCATTTAGAGATAAAAGGAAAGATGAAGGATATGATTTTCGCAAAATGCGTAGTACAGTTTGTCTAAAAAGTCTTGAATTGGAACTAATCTTACCTTTCAGAAATATTCATAAGTCAGAGCAGAATAGCATCATATAAAATGGCAACACCGTAAAGGAGGTGGCGCCCCTATTAATTTCACGACTTTTAGACAAACTGTATAATGTTCTTATAGGAATAAAATTTGATCAAGATTACGGGACTCGTTCTATTGGCGCGATTGCAATAAGAATTTTATGGTTTTTTTTTTTTCGGCGGCTCTCTTATATTACTAGTACTACTATTTTATAATATTGTGCTTTAGAAAACTAGGAAATTGTAAAAAATTGTGGAGAGTTCGGGAGAGTTTGACTTTTTGACGTTGACTTAAAAAAAAACTTGTGGAACACTATCCTAACATTAATTAGCCTTGATATCTGATCATGACTAAGTTAAATAGTTTAGCTTGCGACCTTTCATATAATATGTTATCTTACTTAGCATATTTATAAGCGTCAAAGTATATGTTTTCTTACCGCTGGAAAATAACTAGCTGCAATCAGACAGCTAGTTTTATACAACAGCCCACTTGTAAAGTAACAAATCTCGGAAATAGTAAACACGGTGCAACCCTAAAATGAGGAACAAAAAGTTGCACCTGTAAGTCAATTATAGTTGTAATATTGTTAACTGTTATTTTGCTGAATAACGCTGTTTTCGTTTGTAATACTAATTGGTTTTTGCCGCCATTTCCTGTTCGAGTCTGCTTGTAATTTCCATCTTTCGTATTGTGCTGTCATGAGTTCTTTCTGTTGATGACGTCGTTTTAATGAGGACTACCGCGTTGTAATGCTACGGATAAGGACCAATTAAAAAAGCTGTAATATAAGTAGAATATTTATGGGTCAACGCTGGTACAGTAAATTCTTAAGGTATAGGATTCGGATACAAATCTACAAGCTTTGACGCGGCTGTGCCGCCGGCACTGTGGTATAGGTTCTTTAGTTGAGCAGTGGGAGTTTTTGTGTGGGAAGAATAGAGTTTTTTAAACTAATAGTCAATATAGTCAATATTATTTATTCATAAAACAATATACATTGTGTTTGAAATAATAATTATAATAATAAATAATTTACTAGTCTTACATTATATAACATGCAATATTATATTACGTCATAATTATCAATAACTAATTTAATAATCTAAAAAGAAATTTCTGACTCTTTATTTTTATTATTATACAATGTCTTTAAAATCATCATTAATTAATTGCATTAATTGCATTATTTGCTAAAAACAAACCAAGTTAACAATAGTTGCACACTGATCCCCACACTAGGATTCCCTGTGTTGTGGGATATCAGCCTCTTCCCGTTGGATGTGAACATTTATATTTGTCTATTATATTTATATCTTATATTTCATTTTAAAAAGCAAAGGTTAATGAATCTGTGTGTTCGTGTGTTTGAGTATGTACAAATTAGGATAATAATATATTGTCAAAATAAGTAAAGTAAATAAATAAATATGTTATATATATTTTATATTTAGTTTGTCCGTTAAGTTTTTTCTAAATCATTTTAGTGTGTGTTTCTCCGTGTATGTAGGCAGATATTTTGAAAAAGATATTTCTCGGTTTGGGTGTTCGTTTCTGTAACATGGACACATCCATTGTATGTTATGATGTATGTTTTTTTTTTTTTGTATAGAAGTTTAAGTACTTATTGCTAAACCTAGAAAACTTATTGTCAGGTAGCTCAAACTTGTTCAGTATCACCGGCTATGCACGAAAGCTCTAGCAATTAGGAAAGTCAATAGACTATTATTAAACTTATGATCCGCGATATGATAATTTTGGCTGTGTCAACGTCGGATATGTTTGTCAATTTGATACCTGCCGTTATTCCATGTTTGAGTTATTCATAGTGATTAGGTTCTTGATGGTATTAGCTAAGCATATTTGCCTTCGTAACATAGCAGCTATTATTGGGAATGAGTATAATTATCGTTTGTGCCGTGTGGTGACGGCAGAGTAGAATACATTTGTCACCAACCCCTACTCTTCCCGTGGGTGTCGTAAGAGGCGACTTAGGGACTACACATTGAACAGGGAACGGGCAGCAGCGCTCTCTGATACAGTAACCGACCATTCTATTGCCGTTCAGAATGGTTTAAAATGTGAAATGTTTTTTTTATAATGTGTTTACAAACCCTTCCGGAAAGTAGATCCCGTCGCAAGACGGGACAAACGCTAGGAAGAATAAGAAGATGTGTTTACAAACCGTTCTCTACCGTGACAAAATTAAACCAACTATAAAAAGTTACCTCAAATGAGTTTGCTCTTTCCGCTCGATTTTATCGAGGCCCAAGTTTGGACCCCTGATTGACAATTATACTCAATGCTTTCATACCTGTACATCAGTTAAAGCTAAATTTTCACAGTAAACATCTAGTAACTTGCAGTGTGCACTCAGTCCAACCGACCGAATAATTCCGAGTCGAACCGCGTATGGCTTCCTCCATTAATTGTGGAACTTTGCCGTATGAAGTCGAGCCTTAGGGCGGTAATATAACATTGCCAACTATATACAGACAATGGTATCGGTATTATGTATCATATGTTTGTAATGTATACCATATTTGAAGAAAAACCTTGATTTCAAAGCGATTGCGTTGACAAAAACATCTCTAAAAGTTTTTTATAAAAATCTTTGATTTGACAATCTTTCTGGGTTTCCTTTAAAAGAAATCTAAAGTTCCTGTACTTTTACACATTGAAGATCTCTGATGACCTTTCCGACCGTTTGTGGTTGTGGCCATTGAACTTTCAACCAGCTGCCACACGAAGTGATTTCATCTTGACACTGTGTCCACCGGAATTTGAACCCAGATCCTTTAGATCGACAATCGAACGCTCTACCTAGATCCAAGAGACAAAAATATAGACACCTAGTTAGTTATTCCTGACACAAAGACAGAATTAAATAATAATTTATATCACACATGACTTGTATGAAGCACAGCCTGGCCCGTCGTAAGCGCTGACATGTCGTGATCCCCAGTTGATCAAAGCGAGGGTCGAGGCAAGGCGCATTGATATGAGATGTGAACTTCAAGCAAATTAGCGACGACACGCAGTGACATTCAAAACCACTGGTTAGAAATAACTCGTTTATATATCGTTTTGAGAGTAACGCTTGCTTTTGCTGGTTTTTTGAAAGAAAGCCATGCACACATAAATGGTTTTTAAAAAGCTTTTCGGATATTTTTTTGCCTGAAATAATATTCAGCCATGTAACGTTTTTTTATGAAGTAGTAGTACCTAAAATACATTTAGATTGTAAATCTACAAATAAAGGAGTAATACCTGGCAGCGTTGCTACATTTTTTGTTTTATTTGAACCCATTTCAAGAGAACAAACATTTCTCAGAGAATCGTGTTGTTTTTATGGCCGAAAGCATACCAAATTATCCCTATTGATAAAAACTTGCGAGTTAAAGGACAATAAGTCTGTTAAGGATTATTGAGCAAATAGACACTGATAGAATTTTAATATTTCTCTGATTCTAATTAGCATAATTAAGTTAGTAAATAAAAATGCAATCAGACTTATTAGATCATTAGTTATTGCATTAAAAAATGAGCTAGTGAAAATTTAAATTGAATCAACATGCGTTCATAAAAAGAATCACTGTCATGAAAAAAATTGAAACAAAAGAAAAAAAAATGCTACAAAAAATGTACTCCACCAAACGGTAACAGTAACGAGCTAGCTAAACCTTACTCTTTCTACGGAAGAACTAACATTCCCGTATACGCAATCATAACTAGAACCACAAATAGCATAGAGGCGGAATAGGAAACCGTATCAAAACTTCCAAAAACTTTGTTCCCCAGTTCAACTGTAGTTGAAACCTAGTTGGATCGCCGAAGGAAGACGCTAAAACGCTTTTTGGCGCATTTGGATGCGCTAACTTCGCGAAACGGTATATTTAGACCAGAGGTGGAATAGTTTGTAATATATGAACAAGTTTTGTAAATTAAGTTTCAAGTAAATGGCGCTGAAAATTTATCGCTGGAGGTAGCAATCTGCGAAGTTCTGAAATTATATTTTGGCCTTGATAAAGTACTTAACTGAAAAGGCTTAAATTCTAAGAACGAATTTTTAATGTTTGTATAAGATTTTTCCTTTTAGTAATTTCTAAAAGGAAACTCTCTGGACCATAAAAATTAAAAACTGTTATTATAAATATTGGGAATTCAGTTTACTTTAAATTTAATATTAGGACACAGGCACTTCATCATGTTTACATAAATTATGGATTGTTTAAAAGTATAACTCACCATTTACCTGTGACTTAAACACCGTTAGAATTTTACTAGAAAAAAGTATTACAAAAAGGTGTGGATTTTTAATAACCCATTAGGGTTCTGAATTTTTTTGTCCGTAGCTTCAGCTTGATTCAGCAGCTCGAGTATACTAACAGTGTACTTCACTTAGCTAAATTAAGCTCGCAAATGGACGTAATTGGGGATAGCGGCGACGCAACGAAAAATATAAAAAAGGTGTGATAGGGTCACGGATATTTTCATTTAGCCAAAACATGGTGGGAAAGAGAAAATGTATAAGCAACATGCGATATGTGACTGCCTATGTTACAATTAATACGAATGTGTTTGTTTGTTGTACTTTCACATAAACTCATTATCATCATTATCTCTGCCAAAACACGACCACTGCTCAATATAGGCCTCCCCCATACGTTTCCAACTTGAACAGTCCTGCGCTACTTGCATCCACCGGCGCCCAGCAACCAGTGGAACCGGCCCTCTTGTAGAAGACCGTCCAACACTACGCCACATCTATTTACATATAAAACTCGTAAAAGTCATATATTTTTATGCTGTTTAGCATTGCAATGGCTGGAAGGCAGAAAAAGTTAGGCTCCTACAAAAAATACTGCATGCAAACGTTTAATTTCAACGGAAAAGTTTAAAACTATACGCGTGGAGAGCTATAGCTCTATTAAACACTTATTACTACATACAATAAGTGTTTACTTCAGCAAGTTTTTGTTTAAGTATCTTTTTCAAAAGCGTCGGTGTTGTATTGGTTAGGGCCGCTGCCTCCCGTTCGGTAGACGCGGGTTCGATCCCCACCACGTACCAATGTGTTTTTGAATTCCGAATTTATATGTACGTTTATTCAACGCTCTTATGGTGAAGGAAAACATCGTGAGAAAACCTGCTCACAACTGCGAAGAATTTCAACGGTTGTGTGTGAAGTCGACCGATCCGCTCTGGGCCAGCGTGGTCCACAAAGACTTAATCGTCCTAATTCAGGGTAGGTTCGAGCCCCTCGGTGGGGACGTATTTGAGCTGTTGATGACTACATACAACAAGTGTTGACTTCCACAAGTTTTTGTTTAAAATATATTTTTTACTAACCATTCCAATTTAATACTCACGTAGATACTAGGATAGCATAATAGTTCGAGAAGCGTGCGGCAAATTTGGCCCAGTTCCACCGCTCCCCGGTAGTGTTATAGCTTCATTTTGTAATTAGAAACAGGTACTTACATTCGTAGTTTTTAAATTGGGTAATGCTTTAAATGTAATATTCTTTGGATTTTTAACGTTGTTCTGATGACACGATTTAACTTTTATTGAAGGATTGACGTAGCCTTGATAATTTGTGACATTAAGAGATGAAAATTCAGCAACCGGTTGAAAAACTAATATGTAGGGACACACGATCATCTGTTCCCAAATAAGGCTGAACTTTTACGAATCACAAAAGAAAAATAATATAAATAAAAGTAAGGCGATGGTATTAAAATGGACACACTCACGTATTATTGTTTGAAAAGTTTTGTCGTGACTTTATTTTTGAAATTATTGTTGAAAAGTTTTGAAAAGTGTTGTTGAAAAGTGTTTGAGGAGTTGAGTTAGATGAGTGTGTCATTCATAACATAACTTCTCAGAATTAAAAACTATGCAAGAATAGAAACTATCGATCCTATTTTTTATGGTTAGCTTTCATCACCAGCCTGTTAGTTAAGTATCAATTTTGGAAAATGAATAAACGTTGTAGGCAGTATAATGATTTCAAGCAGAATTTGGCATCGTGCCATCGCCCGCGGCGGCTGTTATAGCTGTTCAGTGGTAATGAGAGGCAGGTAGTGCTCGGAATGTAATACGGGAAAAATTCTTAACGGTCATACTTTAGAAAGCAAAAAAACTGCCTTTGCGCAATACAATAACCGGAGTTATAGTGAATCCATTGATAGATAGAAGTACAATATTGAACAAACCACCAAAACACAATAACAGAAATACTTAACAAAAAAAGCAAAAGAAATAAAATTCATACTTGCTCCCTCTTTTTCTTTCCTACTAACAAAGAGCGAGACAAAACAACAATAGCGATTCTAAATATTGTTTAATTGAGTGGAAGGTGGTGAGTTCAAAAGACCGTAACAAAATGATATGCACAATTGAACAAAAGATTTATTCAAATCGAAAAATGATAAGGGTAGTAAAGAGGCTATAGTTAAATGAGGACCGAATGAAATCATTTTTTGAATGTACTTATTATTGACAAAGAAAATAAATTTGGAGCAGTTGAGCGAAGTGTATTCGATGTTCATAATACTGTATCGATGTTAATATATTTAAAATTAAGTTGGTTAATCATTCAATCAATCAATCAATCAGCCTATTGCAGTCCAGCAGTCATTGATCATTCACTACAAATTAATTAGTTGCATTTAATTTTATCAACATAATTCAGTTTTTTTTTATTATTATATATTTGCAAAATGTTTCTTGTTTGGGAAGCCGGTAAACAGATATCTTTTTTTTTTTTTTTTAAATTATTAAATCCATATTATATAATAAAATATAATAACACTCGTTTTATGACGTCATCAAAAGCTCCTACTCCTACGTCTGTTCCGTTAGTTACTCGTGAAATGTGGTTTCTTCTGTTAAGATTGGACCTTTATGTCAATCTGTATTTTTTTCTCCATGTAGGTCCACATAGATTTATTCTTTTTAACTGTAACAAACTTTAGGCATCAATCAATCAGCCTATTGCAGTCCACTGCTGGACGTAGGCCTCCCCAAGGGTCCGCCAAAGCGCACGATCACCCGTTTTCTTCATCCAGCCACCACCAGCGACCTTCCTCAGGTCATCAGTCCACCTGGCAGGGGGGCGTCCCACACTACGTTTCCCGAGACGCGTTTAGGCATAGTCGCCCACAATACAGAATAACCTTGCGTAAGTTTGGGTCGGCCAATATTAGCTTATAAAGTTAAATTTTCTGTTATAATAATGCTCAAATATTCTGTTACCGGTTTTCGTTTTCCATTCTGTTCCTTGTAAAATATAACCCGTTTTTGCCAGTAACTCGTCGATATTTTATCGGCCATGTTTTGTTTTTCCTGAGTTGCGGGTTCGAGTTAGCAACTCCACTATTTATAGGGGCAGGCTGGTACTGTTACACCTGTTCGTTTTTCTTTCACCTACCTCTGTTTGTTTCATGTCGTCTCTAACTTCCGATTGGGATTTTGTTTTTATATTAATGTTTATTTTGGTGTAGATTTATTATGTATTAGTAGTGCTCGTACCTACGTATATGTAAATCTTTTATCATATTGAAGGGTGTAATTTTTTTCTGAGCCGTCACCTTGAATTAATTAGCTTAATTCACCCCTTTTTGGAAGGTTTATTAAGATTTACTTTATAAAATAAACAGTTTACTAATCCATTATTAGCAAGCTCTCATAATTTGCATATTAATTTTATCATGCGAATCCTTTCTTTTGAATCCATCTATACTATACTAAGGAGTTCCATAAAAATTATAGATCCTAATATTTTACACCTCTATAAATCTCTGCAGTTTTCTAAGGATTTTTCTTTGTCTGATAATATCTCATTTTCACCTTACTTGACCTACATACTCTGAAAGCACTAACTCATCTCACCTTTCAAACTATAAACTTACCTTACATGTTTGTCTCCTTCATAAACGGCTTTTATGTCATAGAATATTCTAGAAGCCTCCAGATGTTCCGAGCGCATTTTTATCCATTAAGTGCGCTTTCAAGTGCGCTTAGTGCTCGCGTACTCTTTGGGGGATGCGATGTAACAAAGATGAAATACATCTGTATTGGAGAAGGCATTTGTCTTGGCATTGTGCCGAGTAGCAGTGTTATTAATATTGGTGTGTGCTATAATGCGGATATGCTGATGGGAGATTTAAGAGATGCAGTAGCATAGGCTGTCGTCTAATTGTTAACTCAGATATTTTGATAGATTTTGTTGCTTGTTGTAGTTGTTGTTGACGGTGGTGGCTCTAGATTTTCGTTACCTTTGAGTAGATAATATTGAGCTGTGTGTCGTATATTTTTATGTATGCGCGTGAAAATATGAGAATGGATTGCATGGTAAGGGTATATAATTGTTTTTGAAGTGATTCTTTTATTTTATTATACCTGTCTGGTACAATATAATGTCCTTGATTTTTAGAAAATTTATTTATTTATCATAAACTTTCAAAGAGTAGTAGAAAACCTCACAAGAACGACAGTTTCTGTTGTCATTTTCCTGATTTCTTTCAAATCGGTTTTCTCAAACTCAACCATTTATAGAGCATTTTAATTCTGCATCCAACAATGACTTTATTACAATGCACGTTGCATTTCTCCGGCACTCATGACGCGACTGTCAGCTCTTACGTTGATGCGCGCCGGGACAACTGAGACAGCGGGATGTCCGGGACATACTCAGACCATGGAAAAAGGTAGACGTGAGGAAAGGAACGTACAATTGACACCTAGAAAAGAATGTCCTATTCCTAATCACGGGCTTACCGGTCCAGCCTGGAAAGACTAAATTTAAATTTACTCTTGTCACACCTATCGATAGATAGATAAATAAACGGTTTATTGCATCAAAAAACATACACGCCCTGAATTATAAGATAAATTATATTGGACCAGTAGAGGCAATTTCAAATAGAATCTTAACGAGCTAGCTGATAATGAAACGTCTATATACTTTTGATTTTACTTTACACGTTTAAATTACGTTAATTTGTACGTATTTATCTTTCATTTACGATCGTCATGCGATTTCTATGTGCTAACTAGTCTAGCACTAGTATGTGACTAAAACCATCAAAAGATAATGAATGTTGTTTCGAAAGCAAATACGACATGAGCGCGTTAATTTCCCTAAATAAGTATTGAATTTTATTTGTAGTGACTTTTATTTCTCAAATCACGTCTGTTGTTTACGTTAGTCTGAGAATGCAGGTATCCTGCTGCGACAAGGGAAACTCGTCTCTATTATAAATAAACTGTAGTACTTGATAGAAATGTGTGCGTTTTTGAGACAGAAAGCGCTTGTGTTTAAATACATTTCTTTTTATTTTCATGTCACTGGCATACTTACGATAATATTATGTTTTATGAAGTAGGCAAACAAAATAGGAAATGTACTATACGAAATACTACTAAATTTCGATGGGATACTCGTAGATAGGTATATCTGTTCATATACCGATCCAATAGACGTTTGCAATGTTCTCATCAAACGTAAGGTTAGATCAGACCAGTTCAAAGCGGTTCTCCGTCGACAAGTTTAGCAAGACCCTGTAACGCCCCCTAATGACTGTCACCCCAAGATCTGGAACTTAACTATTCCATCAGGATGCAAATCTGCTAACTAGCCGAGTTCCGATGTAAACCAGTAAACAATGATTAATTAAGTCAGCCGCAGACGGGATCTTTGTAATTTTAATGAGTCGAGCGACATTCATATGCAAACACAACGGGCTTGAAGCCTTGAAACAGGAGGGTGCGGTTTCGATTCCCTGTTGGGTTCTTACATTACCATTTGTGTTGTAGATGTCTAAACTTCGACAGCGTATGGGAACTACTTAAGATATTAATTTGCGTAGCGGTTCTTCTTTGAAAATAAATTCATTTAGTAACCCGGAGTAGGCTTAAGCCCCTCGATGGGGGCTTTCATAATAATACTTACAGTACAACCCTGCCGTAATTAGATCTAAAATATTTACGTTAAATTTGACTTAAAGTTGGATATAACAGACAAACAAACTTGTACTTTTAAATTTTGTTCGTAAGGAATTCTTAGCGATGGAATTACAGAAGTAAATTCTTTCGAGTTTTATTCTAGTTTTATTTAGAACTCGAGCCGTCCGATCTTTATTTTTAGCTTTACTAGTTTATTACTTTAAAAGTAACTTAATTTTGGAGTCTCCACCGACACGCAATAACCATGGAGTTATATATTTTAGCTGTACAGGCACGTCCCCACTGAAGGGCTCGAGCCTACCCACCTCGAGTCTAGGCACTAGACCACTGACGCTCTCCATGCGTCCATGCCTCACTCCATAATCATTTAAGGTTGACATGAGTCAACGCACAGCGACTGGTTGTAAATGAGTGCGATTCCGGTGAGTGAGGGGACTCAGTTGTCGTGAGTTGCGTGAGTCCCTCCGCGACGTATTACTGTTTGTTATTCTCATATCCTGGCGTAATTCGTTTCGCTAGAAAGTCACGGGATGCCACGTTTTCTGACAAGTTGAAATACAGCTAAATTTATGTAAAAATCAGGTCTGGGGCTCCCTGGATATATTTTTGGTTATTTAAGTCGATCGCGCCGCTTGTTCAATTATATTAATAAAACACATGTTTCTACAAGTTATAACAACCGCGAAAAACGAAAAGTGTTTATATTTAATTATTTCTTCTTTTTAATTCATCAACATCAACGGCCCGTTACAGTCCACTGCTGGACTATGAGCCTCCTCCACTGAAGTGGAGGGTTTTGCTATAATCACCGCGCTTGGCAGGCGGGTTGGAGATCGCAGATTAAAAGGTTATGTATCAGAGAGCGCTGCTGCCCGTTCCCTGTTCAATGTGTAGTCCCTAAGTCGCCTCTTACGACACCCACGGGAAGAGTAGGGGTTGGTGACAAATGTTTTCTACTCTGCCGTCACCACACGGTTTTTAATTACTTTATGAAAAAACAAGAGGTCAAAAAGTATTTTTCTTGTTAGGGTTTTCTTGCTAAAAAACACGATTTGCTCTTCATTGTATTCTTAAGTCTACTCAAGTAACTCGTGTAACTTATTTATTGCTTGTACATACTAATTGCACTGAGCCAGCGTGGTCGACTAATGTCTGATCACCCTAATTCAGGGTAGGCTCGAGCCCCTCGTTGGGGACGTATATGTTAATAACTATATTTATTTGATTAAATAATAAATTCCATCGTCAAAAGCTACATTTTAACTTTGAACAATTTTGCGAACAAAAAAGTGTGTATGTATATTTTTAAATACAATGCTCTTACCACAGCTTCAGCTCACCTCATTTCACCTCATATTTAGCAGCACACAAGTGGCTAAACCATAAATTTTGTTAAATACGCCATTATGTGGCGTTTTGTTACGTCTAGACATTGTAATGGATCTAAAAGACATTTGAAACATATGAAATCATAAAGTACTGCAAAATTGAACGTTAAACGTTTATCCTTTTTGTTTATTGGTATAGAGTAATAAAATAGTAAATTAAATTGTGGATAAAGTACCTTAATAAAAGAATTTTATTGTTAACAGCTTTTTATTTTATAACCGTTTTGAATGTATACTTTCTTAGCTATTTAGGAGAGTCGTGTCTTATAATAAATTCTATGGATATCAATAAACCCGAAGTCGCGCAACCCTTTCTGTGTTTGAGTTTTTTTTTTTTTTTTTTAAGAATAAGAAAACATTTATTTAGATAGTTTTCTTTTTAATACTTAGCATTGATGTCCAATTTTCAAACAATATTTATTTGTTTCATTTTTATAATGAATTGTCATGGTTCAAGCAAATCAAATTAAAAATTTCCATAGGATGTAATTACATCACTTAGATCCGTCATTACATTTTTTTAGGTGAGTTCACTAACACAATGGCGCAATCTATGGAGAAGATCTCACCGAATAAACGCCACAGTCGTCGTATCTATTGCGTTTCCTTTTTTAAATAAAATATTGTCAATTACAAAATTAATGCTAATTATATATTATTGAAAAAGCCTGCTACTCAAACAATCTATTCCCATGGACATCTGTCCTCTAAGTAAATCAGATATCCTATAGTAACCTTTTTATATACAATTTCTGTTTTATAATTATTTTAAACTTGTCTAAAGATAAGTTTTTAATATCAGTGAAGTAAGCAAGATGAAAATAAGTACGAGTATCTAGGTATTATTTGAAGCGCTAGTCGAGTATTCTATAGTTCTCACTAATGAATATAAATATTATATTAATATATAAGTATTCTATAGTTCTCACTAGGTACAAATAAGTTACATTAATCACCATTGTCTTTTTTTAATCTTTTAACATTTAAACTCTTTTTCAATATCTGAATGAAAATCGTCGCTGGCAACACTTACTCCCAGATTGTCTCTGAAATAAATCTCAATTCATTGAATTGTATTCCCGCTGCATTCGTTCTTGGCGGATATTGAATTTTCATACAGATCGTTTGTTATTGGAACTCTGTTTTTATTTATCGTTCGGCACGAACGCGACAGGATATTAATGCATCGCCTGATTCGATTTGCATTAACGAGACATCTATACTAAGTTAAACGATTTCATTGTTGGACGTACTAACCACCGTGTGTCAAAACTTGTGGAACTGAGAAATTGTATTTTACTTATTAAGAGGAGGCGGGTCATCGAATTTACAACCTATATGAAGTTATTTTGATATCTTTGATGCAGTTTTTATCATGTGTGCCGTGTGGTGACGGCAGAGTAGAATACATTTGTCATCAACCCCTACTCTTCCCGTGGGTGTCGTAAGAGGTGACTTAGGGACTACACATTGAACAGGGAACGGGCAGCAGCGCTCTCTGATACAGTAAGCTTTTAATCTGCGATCTCTAACCCGCCTGCCAAGCGAGGAAATTATGGCGAAACCCTCCACTTAAGTGGAGGAGGCTCTTAGTCCAGCAGTGGACTGTAACGGGCCGTTGATTTGATTTTGAGTTTTTCTCATACTTCGTCCAGAGTAGGGGGTGGTAGTAATGGCTGATTGTGTTGTCCATAAGTTTTTATTCACTGCATTGTAACTTTTAATGTATCTTATGAGGTATAATAACGTATATTCTTTAGGTTAATGTTATTGCATCTCTACTTACATTATATCATTACAAATTGTCTTTAAAATCAACGCATCATCTTCACAAAACGGATTTAAACTTTAATGCCCATATAAAACTATTAGCACCTTTATTAATTAGTCAAATAAAATTAAATCGCAGCAGCACCACGCCACGACACCACGACCATTTATCACTGCCTACAAAAACGTACCTACCTCCTATCTACCTACCTACTAAAATGCGAAACATTCGAGTGTGCGTGACAAAAAGCTCGCGATCGGGTAAGCTCACAGACTAAAAAATCTATAGACGTGACATGACAATTCATTGGTTCGGGGTCAGCGTCAGGAACGTTGCCATCAGTAAACCAAGGTCAAACCTAATAACCTAATCCACTAGCCAATTAGAATAATTATATGTGAAAGTGGCAAGTCATAGTCCTAACATTAATTAATTTGACATTGGTGTCGATTCAGCATACGCCCAACTAAACTAAACTAAAAATTAGTCCTGTCACTTTCTATCATTTTTAATTGAACAGGGACCGAAGATCATCGGTTTTGGTTTTGTCTTTGACTTCACGACTAACTGTCAATTTTAATGGCTTTTTAGTCGTCATGGTGTTAGGTAGGCACTAAAACAAGACTAAATTTGATAGTTAGTCGTGAAGTCATAGACAAAAACAAAACCGATGATTTTCGGTCCCTTTTCAATTAAAAATGATAGAAAGTGACAGGACTAATTTAAGTTTAGTTTAGTTGGGCGTATGCCGAATCGACACCATTGGAGACACAAATCGGACGTCAGCCAGGTGCCTTTTAGCATATTAGTTACCTACTTGCATAGTGGCTAGACAGATAGAAAGAAAGACAAACACATAAATGGTTAAATAAATAAAGATAGAAAGAAATAAAACGTTTTGATTTTAAGCAATTCACAAACGACAAACTTAGACTAAAATAAAAGTAATAAAATTATAATCTGAAATGCCAAAAATGGTCTCCACTCAGCATAAGCAGCAAGTTCTACGAAATGTTTTTATTTATACGGTGGATGGATAGGTATAATGTCATAACATAAGTATAAGGTATTGTCCATTTTTTTATTTATAATCAGTTCGATGACAAATAGTTGTTTGTTGTTAGTGTGTTCAGCCTCTGAATTGGGTTAATGTCCATCTGTTGATGTTGATAGATGAAGAACAATATTCGACTGCGAAGTAATTACTCTTCTAGTTAGAATATAGCGGGTCATAAGTAAACTTCAGTCCGGGAGGCGGTTTTTTTTCTGTGGTTCTTCATTATGTGTGTTGTAAGGTCGACAACCGGCCTCACATACCCTAGTGTAAGGCCACTCACATGGCTCGTAGTCATAGTGCGGTATGTCGAAATTTTTTAACTATACGTGTACATTTATTTGCGCGCACGTCTGAAAATTATCTAATCTGTGGCGTGGCAGCTGTAAAATGTACTCACACGCCGCTCGTATGCGTGATGGAGCGCTGAGTCGGCTCGTCGCCAAACGGCCTGATTCGTTGACGGTTTTCAAACACTGTGATTTCAGTGGATGGGGATTGTGGATCTACCCCAGTTGCGGGGTACGGTTGACATGACGTGATGGCTGAAAGTTCCCATATTTTAGCCACCGAGAGTTTGTTGGCATTGATCAATTAGAATATAATAGAATAGAATATACTTTATTGCACACAAGGATATAGCTTGAAAGTACAGAAGATAGATAAAAGGGTGTACAGATAGGCGGCCTTATTGCTAAGGTAGCAATTTCTTCCAGGCAACCTTAGGGTACAAGAAAACTTCAATTAGATCAGTTTTGGCAGTGACTTTTTAAGGTACAATCATACCTTAGTGGTATACTTGGTTTAGGAAACTGTATTTTTTCATTTACTACTTTTTCAAACAGTGTGTCAGAAATATCCATTTCAGGGGTTTCTTAGAAATTTACGTCCCGACTTGTTAATACTTAACATTTCCGTAATTAATTTGCTTACTTAGCTGGGGCCTTTTCATTCACCGACTAAAAAAATAATCATCGCTCTAACTTAATCGAGTGGTAGGTTAGGGGGTGATTTTCCCGAATATCAGTCGAAGTTTTGTCGGCCTACCCATCACATACCCCATTCATCACATAGATCACAAAAAATCCATGTCGAACAGAGAATGTAACAGGAAAATCGCTAAATGGTTACGCCCGTAAATCAAGCGCTGATTCTGCAGCGCGGCGTCGCGTCAGCGAATCATCGCGCGCTGTGCCGGCGCGAACGACCGTGATAGGCTAAATCTATTTCGGTGTTGCCACTGTAAAATATGCGGGCGTTGCAGTAGGATTATTATTAAGTCCCGGTAGTGTTATCGGTTCTGGGTGAGTTAATTTTAGTTTGATTTTTGTTTACTTAGAAAACTAATTGTGAATTATTTCAAATTGAATTGGACAGTTATTGTATCAAAATAGTTTATTTTACACTACATGTCCAGGAAGTAAACTATTTTTTAACCCTTTTTTTTAATGACGCTATACCATGCGATTTATCTTTCTGTATTACTATCTTTACAATTACGGTACCTTAACGGTAGAATTGGCTAAATTCAAATGACATTGCTTCCTTAACGAAGAAAATAAAAACATCTACACATTAAAACCCTTTTTCCCGCGTTCGCAGCGCACTTTTCTCATTCGAAATGGTAGTTATATTCTCTCACATTTGAAAGTATCGAAAATTTTGCTGTGATAATGGCGCATAAAATCCAACGGGCCACATAAGCCCGGTGCGCTTGTATACTTTAGCACACGAACAGCCTAAATTACTTGAAAATTACCCGTAGGTATTCTGTAATAAATCCAGGGCCTATTTTCAGGCATTTAACCCTCTACCTATATCTAGTTTTATCGCTTAATCTTTGATTAATATATTTATCACTTCACCATTACAATGTTTATACATCAGTCACAAACTTCAATAAAAAAAAAACTTAAACAAGAAGCAGCACGAACGTGAAACCTCAATATATTTGAAGTGCTAAAGCTTAAACTATAGAGATATAAATAATATGTTCAGATACCAAATCGAAATATAAACAGCATAATAATTATTATTCCGAGTACTTGCGATGATAGTGTTTTGACCAATAATGATTTCAGTATCAATTTAATAACAATTCGTATCGTCAGCTTGATTTTAAAGCCTGTTACAGTGAAAATTCATAGTTCATTAGTTTGAAATGAACCGCAAACTATTCGCAAATGGTTCATCACATCGCTCATCGACTTTCAATCGATATTGTTTTCATGGAAAACAATTGCAATAATAGGGGATCGGACTACTCGTACTTTTTTTTATTTTATAAATCTTATAGTTTCTGCTATCGAACACTAAAATAATTTTTACTCTATCTTTAAAATTGACCGAGTTATAAAGGTTTGAAATTCAAGATTAGACAGTAACACATACCCACTTGTGACGTCATTTGTTAGTAACGCCATATAATCTCCATACAAAAAATCTTTTTTGAAAGAGACAGACATATTGAAACTTTAAAAAATCACAGAAAATTTGTTTTTCAACCGATACTGTTTTTTTCTTCGCGAATCGTCTGCTACTAATCAAAATTTTAAAAATAATTCATAAAATATGGTAAATTTAGGAATAGTCCGATCCCCTATTACTGACCGCAAATTCAACTTTTTGCATTATCGAGAACGTAGAATTCATTCAACTTTAGGTTATATTACGAAACTAGCTACGGGAAATCGAAATCACCGGTCGAAGTTTTCAGTTCGTGTCAACATCTATCCTCTAGAAACATAGCAGAGGAATAAAACTCCCATGGTTAAAATAAATGAGCCAAATAAAATATTTTGTTTTGAACGATGAATCTCGTAGCTCGGCCTACGCATTGCAGACTACGGCCTACGACGCGGCGCGGCTACGGTTACGAAACTTCGTAGCAAGCAATTCGTAACGTTTTCATTAGCTTTGAAAGAAAGAATACACCATCACATAATATAATTAGTACCTGTTACCAGAAATGTTATCTTTTTGTTTTTTGACATAATTTCTAAACTATGCCATTTTTATCGTCAGCGTGGCGCTTTTTTCTACAAAAGAACCGAAAGCTCGTAGCGATTGATAGCTATCGTATAGACATTGTTAATCTGACTAGCCTAGTTTTAAGTATGGCATAACATTCAAATACCTATTTAGTCAAATTCAAATACCTATTTCGACGGCTCCGTAGCCTAGTTGGTAGTACGTCTGCCTTCGAAGCACAGGGTCGCGGGTTCGAATCCCGCCCAGGGCAAACATTCGCGTGATGAGCGCTTGTGTTTGCCTTGTGTCTGGATGTTGTTTATCTATGTAAGTATGTATTTATCTATTTATGTAATGTATATCAGCTGTCTGATACCCATGGTACAAGCTCTGCTTAGTTTGGGATCAGATGGCCGTGTGTGAAAATGTCCCCATATATTTATTTAGTTAAAGGTAAGATAAAGGTATAAAAGTATATGAATGGATGATTATTTAACAGTAAACAAAATATTTTTTAGATTCCAAATCTAGCTAATAATATTAAGGACGGAAATTTGTCCACGGATGACACGTTCACTACAACTGCACGCTTACTAGAAGAAGACTAGGTTTTGAAGATCAGCGAGATGAATTATATTTATGTACTCTAAACTAAAATAAAAAGCAATAGCTCCGCCAATCCCAAGCCTCCTCGCGACATCCACGTCACTTTCGCACGGAACTAAATTTGTTTCGCGTGGAAACAAATGTTGGTCGCTGTCACCGCGCGGCTAATCCGCGCGCCTCGCTCTGCTTTATTACCAGGGATCGGAACGGCTGTGACAACATTGACACTAGTGTGGATACGCTCACGGATCCGGAAGTTATAGATATTTTTGTGGAGATAATTTTATATTTAACATACACATTCGTTGTCGACAAATCACAAACCAATAAAAATAAATTTAAGGCTATGTGTTGCTAATTTTAAAGATTAGATGGACGTGTAGAATACATTTGTCACCAACCCTTACTCTTCCCGTGGGTGTCGTAAGAGGCGACTTAGGGACCACGCATTGAACAGGGAACGGGCAGCAGCGCTCTCTGATACAGTAACCTTTTAATCTGCGATCTCCAACCCGCCTGCCAAGCGTGGAGATTATGGCAAAGCCCTCCACTTGAGTGGAGGAGGCTCATAGTCCAGCAGTGGACTGTAACGGGCCGTTGGTGTTGATGAATTAAAAAGAAGAAATAATTAAATATAAACACTTTTCGTTTTTCGCGGTTGTTATAACTTGTAGAAACATGTGTTTTATTAATATAATTGAACAAGCGGCGCGATCGACTTAAATAACCAAAAATATATCCAGGGAGCCCCAGACCTGATTTTTACATAAATTTGTTTAGTACATTGACATAAATAAATTGCGAAAATTTGAATTAATTTATTTTCTAGTCTACATAATTTGATCGAGCCCTAAATTCGCGGTTCTTAAATTTTACATCCGCGAGAGTATCCATAAAATGACAACCAAAATTGTCATTGCGCTGGTACCGACCCACGTTCCGACCTCTGTTTATTACGGTGGGCGAATTGCAAGCGTGTGAATTCGTGCGCCTACACAACACAAAGCATTTTAAAATAGGACCCCTAATTGGTATTTTTTTCGTTGGTTTGTCTGTGGAGTGAGATTTGTGTCGGATTTAAAACTTCACGGAATTCGAATGGGAAGCTGCAAACAAACAAAACTACTTTTTTTAAATTGTGTGTATCTGACCATGCCGCCGCCGCCAGCTATATAGTAGTTAATACATTGCTAAAGTTCAAATTTATCTAAAAATAAATAAAAAAATAAATAAAAAATTTATTTCCAAAATAAGACATGTTATTATTTTAAAAAATCTGCCAAACTGCATGGCGGTTTGTAGGCAGAAAAATACTCCCATTCTACACATCTGAAACACATCTTATGTTTACTGCATTAAATATATATCTATTCTATTCTAACATATTGTTGTTATTTTTAGCATACTATACACATGTTTTACTCAATCTGTCTAGCAACCACTCACAAATTTTTTTCTTAAAGTAATCTTCTATTTTTTATTTCGGTTTTGCGAGTATACGTGGGTAGGATAGATGAAGCGTTTAGAGACATTTTATAAACATGCTCGTATATTTGTGGGCGTAGGTTTTGCCTAAAAAGTAACAAAATGTAGGCGTTATAATAGGCTAGACTAGACAATAATACGATAAAATAAATAAACCTAAAAGGTGTTCCAATCCAAATTAAGCACTGTTTTATTTTTGGTCCTGGCAAAGAGGATTCAAGTTATTTTCGTTGTTGGTTCAATCCAATATTTAATGGACGTCTGATCTGTGAATCCGATCCTATTACTTTAGTGCGTTCTTATTTACTGATTCTGAATTAAATTTGATTGGATTCAACTATTGCTCCATAAATAGTCCGTCGGTCAGTGCACTGTCCAACCAATACCAGTTATATAATATCAGATCCAATTCAAGGAGTTCCATGCAAATGACTCTATCGGACGGGCACACCTGGTCCGTCCTTATTGAAGTTATAAGTTGTGCAAACTGCCGCCAACTGTCCTACTCTCTATCATCCGACGTCCTATATAATAATATCTTCTATCTCTTTTGCTCATCCTGTCCTCCAATTCACCGTTTATTGAATTCAGAAGCAGCAGTTCTCGAGTTTCTTTTAGAAGTTCAAGTTTCAAAGTTTCGGGGACGACGCCTGTTGTTGGGTGTATTTTTGTAAAGGTTTTTCCTTAAATTAACATGATGGTGTGATCGAGGAAGTGGGCTTATGATTGCTTCTTTGGTAGTAGGTATCAATCAATCTATTAGCAAGTTCTTTTAAACTATACTCTCCTTGTTAAGAATCCAAATTACTTTCCAAACTAAATTATCCATATCAGATAATGCAGGCAGCTCAATAGTTCTGACACTATGGGGTTTGTGAAATCGGTCTTTGGCCTTTTTACCCATACAAAATTATGATGATTTGTATTCCTATTGCTCAATCTCACCTTTTTTTTTGTTTAAGGATGCGCATTCTAAATCCGTTTTCTTCCAAAAAATTATGTTGTTCGTTCGCATGATTGATTCATGCAAACATACAACAATTTCGGTAATCTTTTTACAGGTGTGCGGAGAGGAAAGTGACACATGATTCTGGCTACAATCATTAAAAAATGTGTGTCATTGAGATAACTTGTGTCAGTGTATTGAAACGAACGCGTCTGTGCTGTGCGAGCTTAAAACAGTTCAGTTGAGTGTGGAAACAGTGAACGACAATGGAATATGGTTGAAGGACGAACTGTGCTTCCTAAATGCTCCTGCGCAGTATAAACAACGCTTAAAAGTAGTTAAATCTTAACGAACAAAAACACTCTTCATTAAATAAATTTAAATTAATCGTTGTAAATATTAGTCTAAATCTAAAATCGTCGTCATTGTCTACGTGTATCTTTACAACTACTAGCTAATATAAAATTAATTATAAAAATATTTCGAAATTTTTAATCATCGAAGTGGTTGTCGTATTTTTGTGATAAAAGTAAAATTTTATCTAGTCCTAAAAGTTTTTCAAATTTTATCTTTATAAAGTGGCAAAACTCGGTTGTGATGTGTATAGTGTGTAAGGTTTAATCGTAAGTAGAGTTTGGCGTTCGCGCCATTTTGAGGGGCCGCCATTTTGTGTGGGGGCGCCATCTTGTCGTCGCTCACGCGGTGATGGTGGGCGCGGGGCGCGGGGGGTGTGAGCAGAGCTGTCACGTGTATTTTGGCGCAGGCGCAGGCGCGGTCCGGCGCCAGTAAAATGCGAGAGGGGCGTCGCGCGCTCCACCGCACCGCCGCTCTGCTGTTTGCCTGCCTCCTCTTCTTCACCTCTCAAGTCGACGCCTCTGGTGAGTCTCATACTTTTTTAGTCTAGAACTTTCATTTGTTTTGTACAACTCCACTAAGAGAAGTTCAAAAACTATGATGAGAATAGTGTTTACACTCAAATTGAGTCTAAAGCGAATCGGTCAATTTAATTTACGTTCCTTTCACGCAATTAAGATTCTTGATTCAAACCAAAAGTTTCAAGTCAAGACTCATAATATAGCTTCCTAATTTCATCATAAAAGCTCATATTTAATAAGCTTTCTCGAAGCCTGGAAAAGGTGTCTTTTACGGCGATTGGCGGAGCTCCAAACGGTAACATTGTAAAGTCATAAATTTTGGCTCTCACGTAGCAAACTGAAGTGGATGTGAGGAATATATTCCAGTACTTCAGTTTGTGGAAGTTATATTAAAAGTTCATGATACTTGGAGAGCACACGGAATGGTACGGCTTGTAGAATTCTAATATAAATCAGATGTTGAAAGTAATTATTAATGGTTGGTTCATATGAATCGAATATTTGAATGAAACGAAGAAATTCTTTAGATCTTAGAGCTACAAGTTTTATTAATCTACCTTTCCGTTATTGTTCATTTTAAATGTACTGATCGATTTGTACTTGATACATTTTTTATATAAGCAAAACAAGTGAGAGTTCACACTAATGCATGGTAATTTTAAGCCTATAATTACGACTTGACGATGTAACGGCATACCAAATCTAGAACTAATTATATAGAATGTCTGTAGACATAATAATAAGCAGGTACAGGGTAGAGAAAATTACAGTAGTAATTAGGAACAAACATGTCTTTTCACACGTTTAGTATAACTTTAGGTATAACTTTTTAACTTTTACTTTACACTAGTAGGTTTTAAATTAATTCTACAAATATTGACATATTGTGTAGCCCATTCATTATTATACACGATAACTTTCCAAGGAACATAATTAAATAGGGGAAAAATATTTTATTACTACTTTCTTGGATAAAACCGCGCGAAACATTCTTTTCACAAGGCGATTTTGCAGAGCGATTTACGGGCGCTTTCATATCCACTGCGTAGCAATAAGTACATTGCAGTTTAATACGCTTATAGTTAAATCGCATTGGAAGTGAAATTACGAGTCTATCACATTGCTGCGATCGCCGATGTTTGTTTTTACTTGCTGACGTGATATATTTGTGTATTTTCAATAATGTTCTTCTTTTTTACGAATCGATAGCAGCCCAGTGTTGTAGCCCAGAACACGGCCAACAACCTATAATGTTTAATGTTCATAGCGTCATGTAAACATTTCACATCATCTATGTAAATTTTTTCATAAACCAGTATCTAGTTTAAAAAAGAAAAGAATGGCTTTGAGTTCTTCAGTTACAAATTATTATTTTTTATAAGTACGCAGCCAGATATGATCTATCTTCGTTCCTGTACAAACAATTCGAAGTGACTGCTTTGCCATGCTGTCGTCACGCAACTAAATAACTATCTCTGACGAGTCATTAGGCAGACAAATTATAGGGGTTCTCTTTTACAATTACAGAAATTCATTTTGTAAGATTATTTATTAATGTGAATTCTAGCCGTATTTTTACGAGATTTTGTAACTAGGTTTCATGTGATATCAATGGAGTCGTATTATTTGTAAAGTTTCATTTGAATACTTATTACAAATATTGACGTTCATTAAGTAACAAAGAGCATCATTTTATTTATTTATTGTTATAGGATTACCGACGAATGATGCACCTTTACAAATAATATTTTAAAGTACAAAAGTGTTAGATGCTCATTCAGTTATAGGTAACCACAACATACACAGATATCTATATAATTCTAAGTGGTTACTACTTAACAACATTAGTTCTCTGTCGTAAATTAAGAGAAAATTATAATTAAAAAGTATGAGTTTATATCTTATCCTATAAATAATCATTCATTCACATCATTGGATCAATAGGTATTTCAGTAAATGTTTTTTGGAGAATTTTTCAAGAGCAATGCTTGATTATTTTATTAAACATAATAATTAATGTAAAATGAGCAAGTGCACTGAATGTTGTTCATTCATTATAATGAAAATGAAATAATGAAAGTAAGACAATAGCGAAAAGCAGTCGAAAGCGTATTCATTGTGAAGCCAAACGGAAAATGTTTCAAACCCAAATTCAAAAAGGTCAATTTGCTTAAAAAAATATCAGTTACTCAATCAGGACCGCCCCGTCAAACCTCGTAACTCGGAGAAACAAAATGAACATACACGCGTTTCATAATTATGCGGACTCTACCGTACAACAGACAGCATTAAAACCTCATTTTGTAGGCAAATCGAGTAGGTGAAGGGTCGTCTGCTGCGTTCGCGGGTGTACAAACTCAAAGCAGGACTACATTTTGTAGGGAAATCAACCCTCATGAACTGACTCTGCTTTTGCAAGGATCGGGACGAGACCACTTATACAGTACACCACATTTTGTAGTTAAATAACGGACGCAGCTGCGTTCGGAAGGATATGGTATAAAGCATATGATGACCCACACAAGTTGAGCTACATTTTGTAGGCAAAATATACATGACAAGAGACGTTCTTTTGTGGACTACAGTTAGTAACAAGCTACTCGTATGCACCGCACCCCATAAGTGGACCCGTATATTGTGTGAAAACGACATTTAGCTGGGGATCTGTTCGCGTGGATACACTAAACAGTGCACCACACAGGCACGCCCGCATTTGGTACGAAATTTCATCGTCGGTAGGCATGTAATTATGTTCGCGCGGGTACGTAAGGGTTAAATAGTGGTTCCGTGCGAATGCGTTCTCATATTCTGCCATTAACATATGGCGTTCGTACATTTGCATAAAATTGTGTCAAAAATCGCGCTAGAAGGGTCTACCGGACCCTTCCCGAATAATTAGGTTTACACTGTTTTATGAAAATGCGAAGGAAAAATGGTTAAAATGTTTTAATGTGAACTCTCGATTTTGTCCGGGCGGAGAAAGCTTAAATATTAATTTCAAATTCTGTTCCATTTTTAAAACTTTTTGAATACCTATTTTATTTTAACGTTTATATTTTCTATAGAGAGATTAGTTAATGAGACAAACGGAAATGTAGTTGACTAAGTTACTGTATCAGAATATAAATTTATAATGTTATTGTAATACGTTCTAAAATTGCAGTGACAAAAAAATATTTAACTTCAGAGACAGCTTGGCAAAAAAGAGTTTGTAAAAAATGAGGGCGCTTCTATCCCAATATTGTAAAATTAACTAATAAGAATCAACATGGCATACCAATGGGATAATAAAAAGCAACCCAGCATGAATGGCAGCAAACTAAATATTTAGTTCCACCTGTCACCGCTTTACGTTACCGTACATTAAAACACGGTTTTAAGGCAATAAACAGGTTTATTTAAATATTTATGCAGAGCTACGTTCGTTTGTGAGAAAAGCAAAAATGGACGAGAGAGTGAATGCATTTTACAGAATGAACTAAGTATTATTTACAATGTTGCCATTTCATGTTTTCAAACACCGCTCCAAACTCTTTTTTGTCAAGCTGTAGATGTTAACGCGTTAAAAATTGGTATTTTTTTTACAGTTTCGTGCAGGAATAATTATGAAACCGGAACCTAAACCTGCCCCAGCATAATGTAAAGGGTTTATAAAAGGCCCGTATCATCGGCCACATTAATTGAGGCCAAGAAACGCGCGGTTTTATCACCGCGCCAGCCGCCGCTTATGCTAATCACTCGCGCCGCCTGCGACTAATGCTGGCATTATAACAATGAAGTAAAACACGCGCCTCCCAGATTAATATCTCTGGCCGCAATACAAAGGAGAAACGAAAAAAATATCAATTTCTCACCTCTGTGGAAGTCAGACGCGCATTCGGTTTTGAAATTGGATTAGAAGTAGCTATCTTTTGTTTTCACAAGGAAAGTTAGGCGGTTACCAATCTGCAACGCTTGGTACTATCACATCTTGTTTTTTTTTTTTAAACCGCAAATTATTTAATAATAGCGTTTTACATGCAAAACGATCCAAACCGCTACGGAAAAGTGGAAAATATCTTTTTAACGATGATGATAACCTCGTAAAACTTGCAGTTCCAAATTTTTTTCATTAACATAAATACTAATCGCAATGAATGTAGGCATAGGTACACCCACTTTATTTATTGTTGTACTATACATAATATGTACTAACTACTAGGTACATTTTAATCTTATTTTAATTTAAAAACAAAAAAAAAACAAGAAAGCTCCGAGTGGATCTGATTAATCTGTGGCGATAAATACATACACTGAAGTTTTAATTTCCCCTCTACAAAAATCCATACCACTTCAGTAATCTATAATAAAATGGAGATCCGTCGATACGCGCGCAAAACGTCGCGTCAAAATCCTCTCCCGGTGGCGTGACGTAGATATATTAGCATTTAGATTATCTCCGCGTTCGAGACATGTGGCGCTAGCGTCGTCGGGAAAGCCACGGAAATATTCCGAACAATTATTTTATAATTAACGGCCATCTTGTTGCCCGATGCTAAAAATAGAGGATGTTTGTTTCTGTCTATTTTTATGGAAGTTTTAGATCAATTGGGTCGGTCGTTTTAGTTAGGCTTCGTCTTCTCTCCTTCATCGTGTGGGTTGTTAAGTCGACAACCGACCAATTAATTACGTGACACCAAGTCAGTTAGTGCTTTTTTTGTAAATGGCATCGTCTGCATTACTCGTTTAAAAAAATAAGTCGAGGAATTTCTGTAAAAAAGTCTGTGTATGGGTCAAAGTCTATTTTACAGAAATTCCTCGACTTAATTCACAGTCTGGACTAAAATGGTAAAAACAAACTCTGCAAATGTAGACTACGGTCCGCCCGCAGCATCGCTCGCACTACGTAAGATTTTCCCGGTAAAAAGTATCATATGTGTTAATCCAGGTTACAAACTATCTTCATTCCAAATTTTGTCCATATCCGTCCGTTAGTCTAGGCGTGAAAGCGGAACAAACATCCGAACATCTAAACCTCCAAATATATTTTCACATATATAATATTAGTGTGATTATAGAGATTAATCAAAATTCAACATTAGTTTTCTTAAAAATGCAACAGATTGGTGTCGATTCGGCATACGCCCAACTAAACTAAACTAAAATTTGTCCTGTCACTGTCTATCATTTTTAATTGAAAAGGGACCCAAGATCATCGGTTTTGTTTTTGTCTTTGACTTCACGACTAACTGTCAAATTTAGTCTTGATTTAGTTCCTACCTAAACACCATGACAAATAAAAAGCCACTAAAATAAGACCAAATCTGACAGTTAGTCGTGAAGTCAAAGACAAAAACAAAACCGATGATCTTCGGTCCCTTTTTAATTAAAAATGATAGAAAGTGACAGGACTAATTTTAGTTTAGTTTAGTTGGGCGTATTGATAGACAACTACGCGCCGCTGCTTTTTATTTTGACTGAACCTTAAATTGCTTGTGGAAACTTATTACTTATTAGTACGAAACTTCAAAGCCGAGAACAATATTCGTTTTACAAACTCATTGCCTCTAATACGTCTTTTATACACAGCATAACGTTTTTCCATGTTTCATTATTTTATGTTTGATTAACCTAAAATTTAAAATGCCTACCACTTAGCTACCTCCGTAGTTTGCGTAACAAAGCCACAGGAGCTGACAGCTTCACAGTCGATCCCCTTGCGCGTATTAAAATGCAAATCAAACCCTGGCTCTCTTCCACTTCTTTTTTAGGGTACCGCATAAAATAATAAAACCTAGCCGCGAAGATTTGATTATTATGACAATTTTTTAAGTAAGAAGCAAATTCATACAGGTACTGAAAGAGTCTAGGGAATGTATCAGCAAGCCTAAACGTGCCTTCACTATATTAATTTTATTGGGTATTATTATTACGTATCTATTTTGGAAATGGTCGAGTATTTTAATTTAAAAACAATTGTTTAATTTTATTAACTTTTCCAATTTTTTGTGACTTTTCGAGAACCGGCCTCAAAAATGGGGAAAAAATAAAACATCTGCGCAAAATACTAAAGCCCAAGAAGTATGTGTGACGTAGTTTACCATACATCTTTACAACACTCCCAATAATATGTTGAGTTACACCCAGTAAATACGGAACCCTCAATTTTCAAGTTACACTTGCACTTGCCTATTTTTTTTCCGACCGATTCGGAGCCAGTAATCGAGAGCGACATATAGTCACGTCTGTAATATATTTCTCGGGTGTCGTAAAGGCATCTAATACGTTTTTTTTTTTTACTTATTCCAATATGGTGGGGTTATAAAACATTTTCGCTACGGCTTCCTCGGTGCGTGATGAAATTGTTGATAGCAATCGTTACAGATTATAAGAAGCTGATTTGTTATTGTGTGCGGATAAAACAAGTTTTACTTGTGTGTCTATGGACCCTGGTGGAAGATTAAAAGTGTGATACCGGAAATAATCTTTTAATATAGGTATATCTAGCCTAGCCTATTGATAACATCGATGACAGGACTCCTGCATGACCACAGTAAATAAAATAAACCGCGCGACATTTAAAGCGACCGCCAATAGTATCCAAATTTATGTCACCGTCCGCGTGTAAAAATCCGCGCGCTTTACGAAGGGTTATCATAGGTTTTGTTTGCACTTACTTACTAGATCGAAAAATACTCGCTCATTCTATATACCTATCCCTTTCCTACTCACGCATCACGCTACTCGCATGGAGAGAGAGAAAATCGCCTTATTGGCGCCATCTGTGTGAATATGAGAAAACTATCGGTCCTAAAACGTGAAGCTTCAAAAATGAAAAACTTCAATGTGCTAACGACGTCGACGCCATTAATGCGTCTCCGCAATTAAATACTTTATTAGTGTTAATTACTAAATAACCCGCTTCTAAATGTGTACTCAAGACATTTCCCGCTGTATTTTTTGGTGATATTGACCAGCCGGCGCCGGCATCTTCAGGAAGACCTGGATTTTGGGAACCAAGTGGATTTGGTGAGGCGATCATCTGCTATAAGCTGTGAGCCAGGTGAGTTTCCTTCCATTGTCTGTTCTGCTTCTCTTACCACCTAAATCCTTTGCAGGACAGTTGTTTCCTATTAACCCTGATCGAATGAGTGAGCACACATAACCATTTTCTATACGCGTCTTCTAGCCATACCGCAGCCGCTAATACAGTCCACTAAACCTATCGATAAACCACTCAGACAGGGCTCGAGCATACCCTGAAAAATATAAAAAACTTGTAAAAATCAGAACCGACATTTTCTAAGAAAAACATCGCTGAATTGTAAAACTCAAAACAAGCTAAACATAAATCAAAGGGAATAATTAATTAATGAAGCAAACGAGACAAATATATCTTTCTTAGTATCTTCTTAATCTATATTAACAAAATAATGCCTACGACGACAGTCTCTCACAAAAGCACCAACCCGAAAATTCTAAACAATTTCTCTTAGAATTCTAATGAATTCATCACCAAAATATAACTGAAAGCGCCTCAGGCTTTATAGAGATGGTCTGCACATAGAGATGGTCTGCACATTTATAAATAATTGTATTTTTTTTTACATGAAAAAAAAAAAATTATAAAATTAATGAAGATGAGATTTCTGCGGAACCATAATGTGAAAGCCGTTCCATGTTTTTATTTCTTTTTGCGCATGGTTAAAAAGCTACACTAAATCTAGATTTATCAAATACATAATAAAAATTTATATGAGTTACTTTTATACTTTTTTATATACATAACATATAGACTTACCAGACGGTGAACTGCACAGGGCCGTGAAAAATGGCGCAATAAAATAAAGAATAGGCCTATACTCAGAAGTGGGTGGATGTGGGCTAGATAGATAGATGGACAGTGAAGAAGAAACCACCCACACGACGAAGAACATAAAGACAAAATCACGCTGCTCTAAGATTACTATTCAACATCTAGCCTGCGTGCACCAGCACATATTAATCAAATAAAACAAAACTTATTTTTCTTTTATTATTAAAACAGATCACCAGCTCCATTAACATAAACACTTTCATTTTTTTTAAAGTTATTTTAATTGAATCCGCATTTCCTGTGACGAGAACAAAATATGCCTAAGAAAAATCAAAAATAACTAAAAATAAAATAAATATCCGAATTCATGTCTGTGAATAACTTCGGCACATCCCTACCACGAGCTTTATGAATATGGATATCTCCAATTCGCAAAGATAAGTGTTATTATTGTTTCGAATACTTGAGCACCGCCTCATCGATTGTTCGTTATAATATTCCAATGAAGTTTATTGAATTTGACGGTTTGAACATAGAATGCTGAATAAGGGATGTTTTAAGTATGAAACCAACGTTATTGGTATAAATTCGCATAGTCGAAATACCCGTCGAAACAGGAATTTGAATATTAGGGACCCTTTACTGTAACCGATGAGAGACTCGCGAGTCGACAAGCATGCTTAATTAAAATTCAGCTTAAAAACATAACTTCTCTTTTCTATAAATAAAATTTGCCAACTATGGCGTAAGTGCCCAACAGTAAGTAACTCAAACAATTTAGATATTTTTAATAGTTTTATTTTCAATCTTAATTAAATTAGCTAGTAAATGATACCTAGCATGCGTAAGATTGTCTTGCACTTAAAATGCAATAAAAATTACGTTATCAATACAGTTTTTAACACTGACAAGTATTGGTATTTGTTATTGCAAGGCTGCCAGCTTTATTTTCTATTTTACACCGTCCCATACCAGCTCTATCATTCCGACAATGAAAAACAAAAGAAGCCGATACCTCAAAGGTTTTCCCGCGCAAAAATCCCATCTTGCAGGCTCCGGACGGATAGATATTAATCCATAGCCAATAATCGCTTGTGATAAGCGATTTCCTCCGATCCCCGAGTAATAGGAAGTTTCTGCATGACCGAACGCGCTATTTAAGTTTAATAACGTTTTAGCCGAAGGAGGGCGGCCAACGTGACCGCAATGTACGATTGTTTTGGATTAGGAACGCAAACGTTGAGTTCTTATTTTAAAAAGAAAATACGTTTTTGTTTTTAAGTGACTGTGGGCTATTGGTTTTAAATGTGAAAGGCAATAACTCGTTCCTTGAATAAGTTTTCGCGGTAACAGTAAAATTGTATTTATTTTTTTGGTCTGTTTATAAGAGAGATTTCTTGTCGTTGGCTGGCATAAATACTCATAGCCGCTTTAGATACAGAAAAACAAGAGAATTTGGCAAGCTAAATGATATTTATTGCATTAAAGATCACAACATTTTACCAAAATTGCGAATCCTAACAACACAGAAAGATCGTATGAATTAGACTCGTTAAAACCATTATACTACGAGTATATGCATTAAAAAAACACTGTTTTTATTTGAAATTCGACTCCAGTAACAGCTATTATACTTGTACCTACCTGTGTCGTAACGTTTATGTGACGTAAAGAGGCCCCCCAAATTACGCTGGGCCATAAACTTAGCCAGGGTGAGTGAATAAGGCTCATTAGTATACGGGCACTTGCAGGGATGATGGGTGATAAGTTTTTCATTAGGTATTGTTTGGGTGGGGCAGTTTGTCAAAATTTAGGGCATAATAAAGATATAGTTTTTTTTTTTCGATAAATTATTCAGCAATATTGGCGTATTTTATTACTAGTAGTCTGACCGCGGCTACGCTTGCGTTGTGTTAGATTTTCCCGTGGGAATAAGACTTTCCCGTAAAAAGTATCCTATGTGTTAATCCAGGTTACAAACCATCTCCATTCCAAATTTCATCCAAATCCGTTGAGTACTTTAAGCGTGAAGGCGGAACAAACATCTAAACATCCAATAATAGTGTGAAAGGAATATTGTTCTTTCATCCAATTATATTCCTATTCCTATATAGCACAAAATAAAAAAATTACGAACTTAAGTTAAGCTTTACGAAAGCTTCTCTTCGTCGTCACGAGAAAACTATAAATAAATTTATTCTTAACGGAACATTTCTTCGCCAATATTTCTCATACCGAAAAATATTAACGTTAAAAATACAAAGTCCCACACAAGATTGTTTCAAATCCTTTAGTTCGACGTCTATTGTCTCGCTTCTATCCTCAGAATTTTACTTCCGTGCCATTAATTTTCCATTTCCCTCCAAAATCGCTATTGAGAGGCTGAGCCGACGGATTTTGAGCGACGAGACCCTTAGATAACTTATTATAAGGCCATGTCATTTATAGACTTTTCTGTCATAAAGTCCTGTAGGGCGTAAATACCTACTGAGTTGATAAAAATGACAGTCAATTGTCTTGTGCGCATTTGAGGTTGTATGGAATCATTTGTATGCTTTTGGTGTAGGAATACGTCTTCGTGAGGAACGGATGTCTTCGTGGAATAGAATTGCAATGTTGTGTGCAAAGTTGAAATATCCGCATCCGCGGACACTTATGCTGATACCTAATCTAGGGTAGATATTCGTATAGGTTTTTGTTGGCAAAGGGATGGTCAGAAGATGCTTAGGAAATAATTTTGTATAACTTTTTGATAATCACATTAATATTATAAACGTGTAAATATGTTTAGATGTTTGTTCCCCCTTCACGCTTAAAGTACATAACGGATTTGGATGAAATTTGGAATGGAGATAGTTTGTAACCTGGATTAACACATAGGATACTTTTTACAGGAAAAAGTCTTATTCCCACGGGAAAATCTTACATAACGTGAGCGTAGCCGCGGGCGGACAGCTACTGTGGTATATATTTGAATTAGAAATAATTTTATAAGTAAACAGATAGTAGGTACATATCTTTTTTTAAACTATTTACACCGTAAACTACCATCCAAACGATCCTTTGTACGAGTAATGACACTGAAAGTTTTTCTTCGTCCACATTTTCTTTCATGATGTTACTGTGGATAAAATGACTATTTTAGTTGGTAGTTGGCACAAAGAGTTTTCATCAAAGCGTTAGACGACGCCTCCTCGCGTTGCGTTCATAATTCCTAACTAACGCTACAAAAATTGGCGGGCTGTCGAGGGTTTTCAAACGCGCTTTTACTCTGAATACTGAATAGTCTAGGTTTTTAGCGTTGACACAGCAGAAAAATTAAATTCTAAACTTGGGGTGAAAAGTAGCCAATATTACGTTCTCCAGTTTGTAAAGGTTCTTTCACCTCTAAAATTTTTTGACTATTCGATTATTTGAATCATGTAGATAATAAAATGTACTGAAAATTGAATCTTGATTTAAATTACAAAGTAACTAGAACGGATGGATATCGTCTTGACATTTTGTCAGTCTAGTGACTAGCCGAACTAAGTAAATATTTGAATATATAGTGTTTATTATACATCAGTAATAGAAAGTTATCAACATCATCAACGGCCCGTTACAGTCCACTGCTGGACTATGAGCCTCCTCCACTCAAGTGGAGGGTTTTGCCATAATCTCCACGCTTGGCAGGCGGGTTGGAGATCGCAGATTAAAAGGTTACTGTATCAGAGAGCGCTGCTGCCCGTTCCCTGTTCAATGCGTGGTCCCTAAGTCGCCTCTTACGACACCCACTTAATAGAAAGTTATATGCACACGTATTAATTAGTCTTCAAAAAAATTGTCCGATGCTATTTTTAAAGATTTATTTAATGCTGTTTTACCAGTGGAATTATGAAAAACCATCTATTAGATAGGTTAGGATAGAGACGTCAAGTCATGAAAAAATAAGTCGTCACTTTCCTCAAAAAAATGTTCTCATGTAAATGGCCCACAAGGCCTTTGCTTAGCGTAAGCAAACAAGCGGAGATAAGCTGCATTCAAGGCGAAATTGTGAAAGCTTAGGACCCAACAAAGAACCTTATTAACCCCCACTAACTAATGGACGACGATAGGGTTACAGAATGGCCCGCCTCGCAAGAAGACCTTTGTAATGGTAATATGGGATCTTGTAATTCTAGGTCAATTCTCAAAGCAATTTATTTTATTACGCTGTTTGAACATCGAATTTCGAAATGTGATGGTAATGAATTTTAATTTTATTTTCAACGTTGTTATTTTGGTTATAAAAGTAAAAGCTTTTATTATATCATGGATGCCAGTGAACAATTAAATTTTTCCGTTCAATTTAGTTATTGGAGGCACTTTTTACTTTTATTGCTTTTAAAATTTATCATTTTAGCCTTAACTACCTACACAGACAAAAGATACTCTTAATATTATTTTTTACTCATTTTCAAATATCGTATTTACGAGTAAGTACATTCTAAAGATTGTGTCTAAAGCAAGCAAACGTTTCTTTGATGCCTCCCTTTTTACTATCTAGTGTGGAGTGTGAAGCGTGGGCATCGTTGAAAGGAGATGCAAACAAGATATCTCTTTAAAATGAAAAGAGATGTACACACGATGTTGCATAGTTTAGACGATGCCTCCTTTGCCAAAGTTAATGGGAGTTGCAAAAGGCCTTATCTGGAGTGTGTTGGACGTTTAGCGGTAGAATGACCTGGGTAAGAGGGGTTTTTGTAAAGGAGAATTTGTAGATAGTTTTACTATGTACATGTATATCAGAGTAGTACACTGAAGGTAATAGAAGTACTGTTGCTAGAGACTGCAAATATTGACGCGAATTCGCGATATGGCGACCCAAAAAAACATTGATGCTCTTACAATATTGAAAATGAAAAATCATTCAGCGGGTTGGTAATATTTACTTGTATCAAATAAATCTTTTTAAAATTACGAGAATAAATCATATCGAATACAAAAAGTGGTACAAGTTTTGTTAAAGTTTTGAAAGGAAAACCTAAATATTTTTGTCGTTATTTAATCATGTCGCTTGAAAAAAAATGTGGTTCTTCTATCACCTCCTGCTATTTTGTTACTGGTAATCTAGTACTTTTTAGTACTGGCAGTTTCATCACCCATTTTCAAATTTTCAAATATCGAATCCATCCGTTTCGGTTTTGTCATTTTCATTAGAATTTGTTCATTCCACCTCAAGTCATTAGACTGTTACCATCTTATTCTATCCGGATCTTTATACATTTTTATTGTTAATAGTTTTTGTGAGTGTTTCTTTTAAATCTCAATCTCTCACTATTAATAATATGATTATAATACGATTTTGGAGTACCTAATTTGAACTGGATCCTGTTCTCTTAGCCTCTATTGATTTATATATTTTTCTATCTTATGTAAATTTAGTTGCTGATAGCTTCCCTAAAAAGTTTAAACAAAATAAAATACCCTATATTTTCGGTCTCCTTTGAGCAATATCTTTTTAAAGCAATGTATAGAGATAGTAACGTCTTTTAAAAAGCTTTTAAATTGGTCGAAAGTGGTAACTCAGAAACTTTAGTCAAAGAATAAGTAATTCCGTACAGATCGTAAACTCAATAGGTACTAAGTTCCCGGCGAGTCCAACTTCTTTACAACTTACCTCGATTCGGATGCTTCTTGCACGTCGTCTTTACGATGTCCTGAACTCTAGGTACTGTTTTAGTTGTAGTAGTAAAGTTCGTGTAGGTAGTAATAGTGGACAGGATTACACTTATAATTGTTTTGCGCGTCTGAAGTTGGAGGTGGAGTTGCTATTCTTTGGTGTTTGTAGTGTAGTGCAAATGCAATGAAGTCGTATAGTTTTTAGACTAGCTGACCGTTAATGATTTGCATACCGTTGTAAATTTGGTTTTATCGCAAATAAAGAATCTTATCTAATCTTATCTTATCTTCGCGGCTATAAGATTTTCCCCGTAAAAAATATGCTATCCAGGTTACAAACTATCTCCATTCACAACTTCATCTAAATTCGTTCTTTAGTTTAGGCGTCATAGCGGAACAAACATTCAAACATACTTTCACATTTATAAGTGGAATTAGTGAGTTTTTGTTGAATCAGCTAAGTTAGATTTAGATCACAAATATTTAATTGGCGTACCTAACTTCAACACATCTTTATCGATGCTTTCATGTTTTTATCTATTTATGATGTAGGTTATGGTGTAGCAAACGAAATAAATAGCTACAACACAAGTATCATAAGAAACTATTCAGGACATGAATATGATCCAGATAGATATTATTTCTTTTCTATTCCTATTTCGTATAAAACATAACTTACGTATAAACGTCACGTTCTCATACACATAAAGTCATGTATTTATAACGTGTCTTAACATCAAAGTTGAAACAGAATTTAAAAAAGCCGAACATGAAGTAAGTAAAGCGGTGCTAGGCTCCAGATACTAAGTTTAAACGTAAAACTGAAGTATTTTGTTTCAGGGATCAATCCGATCCCCTTTTTTTCCCCGATATACATTTTTTAAATTTTATAAATCCTATCTTCTTAGTTTCTGCTATCGGACACTAAAATAATTTTTGCTCTATCTTTAAAATTTACCGAGTTATAAAGGTTTGAAATTCAAGATTAGACAGAGAGGCACATACCCACTTGTGACGTCATTTGTTAGTAACGCCATGCAATCTTCATACAAAAAATCGTTTTTGAAAGAGACAGACATATTGAAACTTTAAAAAAACACTGTAAATTCGTTTTTCTACCGATTCTGTTTTTTTCTTCGCGAATCGTCTGCTGCTAATCTATATTTTAAAAATAATTCATAAAATATGGTAAATTTAGGAACAGTCCGATCCCCTATTCATCTTAGCCAGTCGGCCATAACAGAACATTTCATGAACATGCATATTGAAAAAATGTGCAAACTTCGACAGTTAGCAGCTCCGTTACAAGGCGAAATCTTTATTAAACTGGGCTGAAGATTATACAATATCATATAACGTCTCGAGTTGCGTTCAACATTCTTCCTTAATAGGGGATATGGATCATCGTGAAATATCGTCGAGATTACTCTTCCTACCCATCTTGCCTCGCCTTGCCCTCGGCCGAAACAAAGTGCGTATGGTGACGGTGATGGCGAGTCCGTAAGCGGGGCGATAAGCGATTTGAGAAATAAATTTCACGCTAAAATGGCTGAAATTATAGAAAAGAAGATACATAAGTGAAATATATTGTATGGAAAGGTTTATAGAGGTAGAAATTATGATAATAGGAATTGTATTTCAGTGTTTTTAATTCCACTGCTTATTTTTTAAATATTTCGCATCTAACAAACCTGCAACCCCCAACCCACCTGCCAAGCGTAGATATTACGGTAACACCTCCCTTTCAAGGGAAAAGTTTTTTTTTTTATATATAATATGTGGGGGACATCTTCACACACGGCCATCTGATCCTAAACTAAGCAGAGCTTGTACTATGGGTGCCAGACAGCTGATATACATTACATAAATAGATAAATACATAATTATATAGATAAACAACAACCAGACACAAGGCAAACACAAGTGCTCATCACACGAATGTTTGCCCTGGGCGGGATTCGAACCCGCGACCCTGTGCGTCGGAGGCAGATACACTACCACCTGGGCTACGGAGCCGTCATTATCCGGAGCCGGCTTTAGTCCAGCAGTAAACTGTTATAGGTTGTAGTAGTAGTTGTTTTAAACCTGCAACTTGGGTAGCGTGGTGGATTAAGGCCTGATAACTATTCTGAGAAAGCTCCTCGGTCGGACGTACAATATGAGTTCTAACATTAACCTTATGAAGTCCGTGTCGTAGCACATTTAATTCATCGAATACGTCGTCATGAAGTCCGTGTCGTAGCACATTTAATTCATCGAATACGTCGTCATCGGGATCACTACATGTTTGC
Organism: Carpatolechia fugitivella; assembly: GCA_951230895.1. NCBI lineage: Eukaryota > Metazoa > Arthropoda > Insecta > Lepidoptera > Gelechiidae > Carpatolechia > Carpatolechia fugitivella. The sequence goes on from OX579658.1 coordinate 4,402,687, forward strand.
GAATGTCGTTAGCGTGAAGACGGTTGCTTATTTCCACGAATGTTCAGTTTCGCGAAACGCTCTCAATAACGCCTCGCACCAAAGAAACAGTAGATTACGCACTTAGGCGCGCGTCAGATGCGTAATTTAAGGCTTAAACATCCTGCTCTTTCCGCCGTCATCTTAAAAGTTCGCCACGCCAGTCAAGCTTATCGAAAACTTGCAAAAGTAGGCCAAGTTCTCCTGTAATTTAAAGGGTGTTAAAGGCGAAACTTGCCAGAACATCGAAAACTAATTTGGGTTGGTAATCTCGGTAACGGTAAAAAAGTTGCAGTAACGGTAAAAAAGTTGCTATAACGGTTTAGATTTGCGTTAACCCAAGTTTTGGGTCTTTTCATAAGTATTTAGAAATTCCACTCGGCAAATTACCACTCAAAATATTTTTAATGGGCTCCTGAAATAACAAATACGATGAAAAAGGTATCGCCACCCGCAAACCGTGTATATAATTAAATAAAATTAAATATTCCTCCCCTGATAAAAAAAAGTATTTGGAATCCAACCCTCTAGTATGGAGTTTTTATTAAGTCACAGATATAGGGGTCCTTTATTGCTCGGGAGCGCAGTTATGACCGACAATTTTGGGGTCAAATCGAAGTTTCTCTGACCGTGGTATATTTATGCGGATGAGGTCCAAGTTTAGTTTGAAGAGTTCTTTGGTTGCGAGTGAAATAAGGGTGAAAGAATTGGAAAAAGAAGGTAAAGTGTGTGTGTGTGTGTGTGTGTGTGTTCTTTATTCCCTTGATCTCGTCGCATCATAAGTTCGCCATGGGGCATTATATTAAAAAATATTCAACGTCAAGTTATAGACCGCTTTCAATGAGTAAACTTGAATGATGACTTAGATTGTACTATATTATGTAGTGTGAAGTGCGAAGCTCTAGTAAAAAAAAAAATTGTGGACCGCGCAGGATTCGAGATTAAAGCCAACTTAGTCAACAAAATTGATAAATTTTATAGTTACAATACATATTTCAAAAATACTTTACTAATCGGAAACTTTACGATGTCTCCTGAAAAATCAACCACTGGCAGTTATTGAGGGCAATAACGTATGGCACTAAAAATAGTGCCGGTTCCCGCCGAGCACTTTATAAATTGCACTAATGTGAGTTCCTTGTAAGGTACTTTTCGGCGCCGACCAATTGTATTCAACTTTTCTGTAGCAATAACTTAACGGCCAAATACTTACACAAAGCTTACAGATATCCATTAGGATTTTTTTTCAACAATGTCAAGAAATTATGTTTAAATTATTTTTAATTATTAAAACTGCGGCAACAATGCACATAGATGTACATGAAACTGCGAGTTGGTGCATTAAATAACATTTTATAAAAAAAAACAACATCTACATTATTCCTTGGGTTTAGAACATTTTTTCATTTTTGTTTTCATCTAAAGCACAATGTTTTCAACAACTGCAATGGACCTTTTTTTCGATTCTTGTTTGGCAAGTAAATAGATTTTTGCCTGATTTGGAAATCAACATGGAGTGCCTGACTGTACTGAACTGACGAATTAACGAAACTGACGAGTAAGAAAACTAACTAGTAAACGAAAAACTCAACACTGACGGATTAAAGAAACTAACGAATTGAGGAAACTAACGAGTGCCCACCCGACCCGCAACAATTATTACTATTTTATTTATATTCTTTGGAGTAAGTAAGATATAGCTATTTTAACACGAATACTCGTATAAGTCCTTTATTTCTTTAGAATTGCAGAGGTCAAGAGCGAAAATTGAGGGTAGATATAGTATCAACTGAGTCAATGGAATCAAAGGGCTGTAATACTGAATGAATGGTACGAGTATAAACGTATAGGATTATATACCACTTGGGGTTGAACCAATCATCTATTGATATCTGAAGTGATTCTACGTTACTTATTCATGTAACTTACCTCTGTTGCTAGGGTGATCATCGAGAAAATACATTTTATTGGGTACTTTTATTTAATTCACATAAATAAATAAAAATACAGTGATTGACAAGGTCGCCTGGAAGAAATTGCTACCTTAGCAATAAGGCCGCCTAATTGACTCAACCAACTGTAAAAATGTTTCTTGTAAATTGTGATTGGTGTCAATAAAGAATATTTTGTATTGTATTGTATTTGTATTGATTATCTTGAAAGTAAACAGAAATATTTTTTTAATGTTGCACTTAATTATGGTGACTCTATTGTGAATTCGCTTACCTATTATGTCTTGCAGACTTAAAGATGTGTCTTTATAATGAGACAAACAAACAAAACTAATAAAAGCACGGAATTAGTAAAGAAAATCTTAAAAATAACATATGAGCAAAATTTAAATAATAATTAAAAAAAAAAACATTATTTTATAGGTCAAACGCGCACACGTGTAAACAACAGCCAAGTACTCGCAACAGTTGACAACCAGGTTGCCCGTCCTAACTAAAGTGTGTTGTGCGTTTTAAACAAACTTCGTGTCTAATAAACACGGGTAGTTTAAATCTAAACTGTGCGACCCTAACTTGAAGAGTACATTTTGTATACGCAGTTATACTTATATACAGGATGTTAGTAGATTAAGGGATATTTAAATTTGATTTTACTTCTTCTTTGATTTTTTTTTCTTCTTTTTTGGGTTCAGATGGCCGTGTGTGAAGATGTCCCCACATATGTTAAAAAACAAAAAAATTGAAAATAATTATCCGAAAAGGTTGCCTTTGAAATTACTCTTTCCGGTGTCAGTATAATCGTGATTTATATAAAAATGTTGCTGCCCTAAATTAATGTTAAATCTAGACCAAAAGATGAAAGCGCATGTAAAACTAGACTGAAAAACTTTTTTATTTTATTTTATGTATTATAGGCGTCGTCTTTTTTCGGCTTATATTTTTGTGAATTTTATTTTTTAATTTTTCGCAATACGTCATCACGGAAAACAACTCGCTACAAACATTAGGACCCGCTATGACGTGTACATTTCCCGTGACCGGGACAAACACAGGTAACAAAGAGGGCCTCGTTCGGGGTAATAACTTGGCCCCTGCTCTCCGGACCATGTAATTATTTATGTCGCGCCATCCCCTGTTTATGTACGGCTTAGTTTAGAGGAGCTGGACATGGGGACACCTGATTTAAATTCATAGTTAGTTATAGATAATTGAATCCAAGCCTACCTGTGCACTACTTACTGTTGTATTTTCTTTTCTCTGTGTGAAAAACTATGTTCTCTCAAGGTATGCCTCTCTCTTGCGGCTTTGCGCAGAACTGCTTGCTGGTGTGGACACTGAATGGAACGGAATGGATCAGTGTGTGCTACAAAATGTGTTCTTATGACTAGTTTAGGTGCAAAATGACCAATTTGCAGAGACTGAACAATTTGGACACAAGTAGCAAAATGTCTAAGTTTAAAAATATATATGTTAGTTTTATTTAAACGTGCAAAAGAAGGTCAATAACAGTTCTTGAAAACTTACATGGAAATCTAGTTAATTTCCCTCACCTTTTACTACCAAACACAGTGCTTCGACTAATTTTTAGGTGTCTTTTCGCACATTGATTGTAAAATTCGTATGAACATTTTTGCACATTTTAGGGACAAAAAATTAAGAATAAGAATAAGAAAACATTTATTTACGGCACATAAAACAAAACACACATAGTTACAAACAAAAAAAAATAACATAAAACACGCAAATCAGATGCCACCACAACAGTGGCGATCTAGTCATTCTAGTAGTCATCTAGCGATTAAGTCAAAAATTGAATTGCCCAAGTAACTTTGACCCTGAACTAAGTCGTGTCCATTCATCTTACAACCGACATCCATACAGTAGACGCACTATCTATCAATGGCAAAGGCGTTACTTTGATTAATGCTAGTTTCCACTAGATATTTCAAATGAACACTGTTTTAAAACAATTTCCCTCAACGTCTAAAGCTGGGGTTACACAAACGCTTCACGTCACGATACGGCCGAGCACGCAACGGTAATTTAAAAAAAGATTTAGGTTAACTGGGTTGTGGTTGACCTTTGACAGGCTTGATGCTATGTTAGCTTGAAGTGTTGTGTCATCTGTAGTTAACTTAAGTTAGTAATAGTTTATTGCAGATACTTCAAATAAACACATCATCTATCAACAGCTCATTTACAAAACACAAATAAAAAAATAATCAAATACACACATAAAATTAATCAATAAAATAGGTTACCTATATTTTTCGACGCAGCGCAGTTTAGTTGTCTATTGCAAACTAATTGGACTCTTCAAGTCGCTGCTAATAAATAAAGTGACTGATTGTTTATCCAGATTTTAATCGAACTATTGTAAAAAAAAATGTTATACTTTGTATCATTCAGTTTTTTCAGTCGACAAGTTAATTATAAGTGAAAAATTGTAATGTCTTATATTAAAAAAAAAGTTAGCTTCATCAGTTGGTCCAAAACATATCACCGATAACAATCTTTGATCATACTGAATTATTTTTCTAGTTTTTAAACGTTCGCTTTGAATGTATTATAGAAATATGTTGGTAGGGTTTAGTCTCCTTCTGCGTAGGCATAATCCCGATTCTTAGAACCAGCCGTAGAATAAAAATGCTGAAATACAAAACTCCACCCCCGAATCCTCGTAAACCGATCTCGCAAAGCCAATCTATTGTGAACGCAGACACGTTTCTTCGCGCGGTCTTATCTCCCCCTTTATTATAAAGCTTTATTATTTTTACGAGGAACTGTCAAAATCGGCTGCAGTGTCGGTTATACGTTTCTACTATTTGACACGAAACGCGTACACACAGCAACAAGACAATTCAAGGTAGGTCGTCTGGTTTTTGACCGAAATAACCTTTTTTTCTTACAAGCTTCCGTGGCCGAGTGGTCGAGATTGCGCCGCTCATTACGGCCGTTCCGGCGTTCGAATCGCGGTGGGGACATTGTCAAGCATAAATCTCTTTGTAAGACTTCCCCCGGTTTAGTTAGGACATTGCGGACTGAATCACCTGATAAACCGAAAAGAAAGATGGTGGCGTGCTTCGGAAGGCACGTTAAGCCGTTGGTCCCGGCTACTATCTTGTAGTTACACGAGCCATAGCCCTATACCACTGACCCCAGGGTTTGAGGTCGGATGTTGACCTTACAACCCACACGATGAAAGAAGGAAGTGAGTCTTAAAAATTTTCATGTCTTAAATTGCTATCAGCTTATTATCATCATCACCATCATCATTATCATTATCAACAGTTCATATCGTCCCCCGAGGGTCTCGATCCTACCCTGGAACAGGGCGATTAGGCCATAGTCGACCACCCTGGCCCAGTGTGGATTGGTCGACTTCACATACAACCTTTGAATTTTTTCGCAGCAGGTTTCCTCACGATGTTTTCCTCCACTGTAAGAGCAGCTTATTATATTAAACATAAAAAAGGCTTCCCAGAAGTAGTCAAGAACACTTGTAGTGGTAATGCCACGCTCTTCCATCTTAGGTAAAATAGCAAAAGATTATTACAAAAATGTAAGACTTAGGTAATTAAAATTATATTACACTTAAATCATCTAAATTACATTATTCCGTTACGAATCCGTATACACTTCCACCCCATTCATGGTTCAAACATGTCTCTTACATAATCAACCCTTGCCGGCACCGGGTGTGATAGCATTAATTAAAAAATGCTCCCCTTTTTGTATATTATCTTAATCTTGATACGCCGGGTCGTAATTTTAGAACGACTAGTATTTTTATAGTATTTTTTAAGAGTTTTATAGGTGTTGAAACATGGCTTTAGTAGCAATCTTGTATAGGTAATAGATTTAGTATAATGATAGATTAATCTGACTGAACATTATTGTGCTATAATAAAGATTAGTTACCTTTTCCTCCTTCATACCTTATATACTCGTATAAGTTATAATTAGGCATAATATGAGTAACCTTTTGCGATTATTGTACATTTACACATTTTATTTTTATATCGTGATGCGGGGCTACCGCTAAACTAGTTTTAAAATGTAGGTATGTTATAGATAACAACGAAATTTATCATATTTCTAACATAAACAAAAGGAGACGCGTGTTCCTAAACCCTTATCTGCTGCATAAGCGATGGTTGCTGTCGTTAAATGTTTGTTTTCCGCGCATCCATGTTTCACGGGACACAAAATAAACACAGGTGCTATGCTCGCTGAAATATCGTAGGCGTTCTTTAGGGCAGACGTAACTGGTTTAACCTGTAGAGTTAAATAGAAATAATAAATTGCTTTGGCCTGGACCTGTGGAGTTTCTTTGTAAACAAAGGATGCATGTTTTCGGTGAAATTGGACCGCTTTAGGTACTTAATAATCGTTAGAAAATAATTTGAATCTTGGATAAAGAGCAAGAGGAATATTTCTCAGTTAGTATTGAAGAAAAAGAAAGGTTTGCTAGAATTGAGAATTATAAAATCTATTCAATAATGCATGATGCGGTGTGAAAATTGCTAGTAATTCAGAACCTACATTAAAGGCCGATTTACACTTCGACAAGTAGCAAGTTGCAAATTTTTCCTGTTGCCAAGGAAAGGTCTATTTTTTGCAAGTGCAAGTGTTTCCTTGGCAACGGGAAATAATATGCTTTTTGACAACAGGAAGATAAGAAATTTTTGTTTTGACAACCCGCACTTGCAACCCGCACTTGTAACTTGCACTTGCAACTCGCACCTGTACTTGTCAAAGTATAAACTGGCCTTAAAACTAGTGTATTACGCGAACATGCACGGAGCCCTTACTTGCAAATATTGTTTGTTCCCTAAATTTTGAATAATGTTTTTCGCTCACGATTGATTCCGGTTATTCCGCACGTTCTCAGAGGTATAAATTCGGCTTCGCAGTCAATATTTCAATCAACCTGACGTTCTTCCACCGTATTTTGTTAATTTGCGTCCGATTTTGGCACACTGAAAAAAATTGTTTGACAAATTTTTGTTTCTACTTAAAACCGTTACTTTACGTAATTATATTACTCGCAAAAGCACTTTAAACAGTGTTGTTATTTTGTGTAAAATTTATTTTCTTGTAGATGAGGTTTATTCAGAAGTTTAAAACGAATCTGTTTATTTTCGGAGTCTGTTTTAGCGAGAGCTTAATGTTTGCTTGTATGGTGAGTAAATCATTGAAAATGTACATAGAGTAGTTCATTATTGTCTGAGTAGAGCAGAGCTGTGATGAAGTAAACTACAATGAAATATGGCGTGAATATTAACGCTTGCTTGCTGATAATGAACTATGTTTCATAGCTTTATAGTTGAAAACTTACACCAATTTCTTGCGTTCAAAGCAACGTTTGTAATTATATCCTTCATTATCTATTTCGTGTACCGCTGAAGCTTTTATAAACATAGTTTCAAAAAAGATTTTTATTAATAAAAACGTTATATCCAAGCTCAAAACAGCTCTCAACAATAACAAGAACCCACTTAACTGGGTATTTCATAATAAACTACTGAATGCACCGAATAAAATATCTTTTCCATCTTCCCAAGTTATGAAAAGATCATAACGCTCGCCGTGGCAAAAAGTCGCGCACAATATGTGACAAACTTGGCCGCAGCGGAAAGAAATCTACAGCGAAATGGGGTAGGTTTTTGTGCGACGACGGTATGTAATTACGTTACGAAAGCTACACAGAAGCTGGCAACACTGGAAGTACTTGGTTACTTAGTGCACGGTAAAAGACTTGTGTAATTCCTTTTATAAACAGACTAAACAATAGAAAAGGGAGTGTGGTATTTAACTGTATTTATGAAATGTAAAATCTTTTATTTTACGTTGTTTAAGAAATAAGCTATATTAAATACTGGTTAATCGTTTTGTCTGTGAAAGAAATATAAAAAGTACTCAAACTATTCGCGACGAGATTTAACAAAATCTAAAAGAAATAATCAGTAATTTATTTGTTTTTTTAGTTTAGTTTTTTACTTTAACATAAATCCAATAACTACCTACTTAATACATAAATTACACCATGCTGCATGTATTGGGGCTTAAAATAATCACAATTATTACTACTTTAAACTTTGTTATAGTTTTTGCAAGTATTTTTCCCAAATTAAGGACTATTTTAAGTCCTCGCCACCTCCACACTTCCATGTAGAGTATTAAAGGTGTTAATAGATGGAAATGAAGAACTTGAAATATGTATATCAAAAATAAATGACAACCATCTATAAAAAAAAACAGTACCAAAATTGCTTTAAAAAAGTTTTTACTTTTTAAGCGTCTCATACACGACATATTGTAACTGGCGCTGGCAACACTGTCCTGTCCTGTATGTGGTACAACAATATTCTGTTTTGCACGCCACTAATTAGGATGGTTTATTAATTGCAACTGCAGTTTACACTAGTTGGTGCACTGTATAATCAACAAGATGTGAAACGAGGTTTATCTTGCACAGGCAGTAGCTACGTCCTAGATTTGGAGTGAATGCACTGTATATTTGCATTGATATGTTAATTTGTAGCTAAATGTGTATTTAGTTGTGGTTAGTTTGTGGTTTTGTCAATTGTATGTTGATTCAACATTATTGTGAACAGTAACTGCAACTAACAATAAACAACTGGCTAAAATTGTTTGATTACCCTGCAAAATATGAAAGTCCACAAGGTACTTTTGATAATGCATGCATTTATGTTTACGTATTTACTTTTTTAACTGTTAAATGTTTATCTTAAAAAGTTGATTGATAAAATCAACAACAGTACAATAAAGAACATGGGGGCGTTGCTCTAAGAGCCTAAGCTATGAATATAAACACTAGTGCAATATATGTAGTTTTAGTTTTTTTAATTATTTCTTTTCCATATCATGTGGAACCAAAGTACACGTAAACGTCTGGACCGTGGCACGACAGCGGTCAGACTCCCAAACAAAAAAGAAACCATTCGATATTCAAAAACTATCTCGACCGAAACGGACGAACAGTCAGCCAGCATCCATAAAGGAGGACGCTCACCACAGTACCTATAAAACAAATATGTCATAAATAGCTTTCTTTGTAGTTACATTAGTCAATAGTACTACTTTTCAATGATAAATAGTGCCATATCAGTGGCGTTTGGCAGCTCTATAACACTGAACCAGAACGACAAGTATACCGCTTGCGCACTGAAACTTTCCCGTTCGATCGGTTGCATTTTTATTACAGAAATCTCGTAAATAAACTCAAGCATTACTGTACAATATAAAATATTTATGCCACAACACCTGTGTCATTTATCTTATCAGAGCGGTCCAAACTCGTAAAGCCCGTCGATAATGGCGTCTGGCACTCTTGACTATGATGTAAAAATATAAAATAAGAATATTTAGAGTTTTGAAAAGCGGTAAAAAATTTGATACTGGCACATAGCTCAATTAGTGACATATAAACGAAAAAAGAAAAGAGCTTCGTCGCGTCTTCTACTATTATTCGAATTATTAAAACTTGCTCTTGGCGTATAAATATCGAAGATCTCCTCATACCACGCTATATTATATCATACGAAATCACGTTAAACCACCGCCAAACCTGGTTAAAAGCTTCAAGAAAATCTAAAAGAAAGAAAAAACAAAGTGGTCGAGATCTTTCCAATAAGAAAGAGTGCATAAGATGCACCGCTTCTTGTTGTCAAGATGAAGCGATAAAAATGATGTATTTTGCGCTCTTATTTGGTAACAATTTCAGGCCATATTGAGAAAAGACACTGTTAAGCACCATAAGCGGAAAACTGTAGATATGTCGCATGCAGCTTATATTCATAAGTTTACTTTTTCTATACCTAACATCTGAGGTCCACTCCGGATCTATGAAGACACCATTGTTATTTATTAAGCTCAATAGCTGATATAAAGCCGCGGATAAAAGCAAGTATGATATAAGTGCAGTATACATACTGGTACTGGCAGCAGCAGTAAACCAACCTCATCGTAATCGTAAACTCGCAGCTGAGAGAGTGTGAAATTTCTCAAACATCTGCTCTCCTGGTACTAGCTGGTTAATGTATAAGGAGTTAAAATTGGATTAGATGAGTTTTATTTTTAATAAGTGGGTTTAGGAAGATTTTTTGGTAATAAATTTTTTGAAACTTATAATAAATATTATCTTTATAAAACTTCGGAATTTTTAAAAAGGTATTTATAGCAAAAACCCTTCTAAAACAAGTTAAACAAGAAATACTTCTGAGCATACAGAGATGAAACTAATAGGTGGCCTTATTGGTACTTTACGATTTCTTCCAAGCAGCGTTTAGTTAGTGTTTATAAACCAAACTTAAAACAGCGGCATGATTTAAGAATCTAAAATAACAAATCTTAATAATCATACTTAGTAGTATAGGTAGATAAGAAAATTCCTTGCTTTCATGACCTAGCTAAAAAATCTAATAAGAAGTTCAAATATGACGGCCCATCGTAGGAATGACTTAGCACTTTGGCGGAAAGTGTTCAATCTACAGTCATCCATCGTCCTTCGTACTAGAGGTTTCATATCGTCTTTCATACTAGAGGTTGTGTGATCGATGCTTCACGATTTAATCATAATTCTCACCCGAATGTTTCAACAGCAGCATAAACAAGCTACATTTGTAGATTTAGTGTTTTCGTATGCTCTTCTAATGCTAAAGGTTTCTTATTATGTTGAGTTTCACGAATTGAACAACCACCCCACCTAGATTTTTGCGTTATATATCTAACACCTTCAAACACAACATAACATAAACAACATATAACATAACATGTGAAATATAATGATTGTACCAAACTCTTTGAATAGACTTCAAAAAAACAATAAACTTTGAATCCTGTTTAATACTGTAATGTATTTGAAAAGTCCCAAAAATATCCCAACCATTTCATCCTACAAAATCTGGGTCGTAATTCGCAAATGAACCAAGTCAGCATAAAAGTTAAATTGTAGAAAAGAAGGAAAAGCGTAAAGCAAAGAAAATAAGAAACAAAACAAATAACAAAACTGGAAGAAAAGGGGCTTGCAAATTCAATTGTGGATTGTCCAATCAATTTCGCAATTTGATAAAAGAGATAGCATCAATCGCTTTTACGTGACAAGCCTAAATAAGGCACCTCATTTGAAAATGCGACAACGGTGTTTTTGTAAATAAAAGACAGTTTAGAATGGTTAACTCCCAACCAAGATTGGGGTTAGGTGGTGCTAGATGTAGATGTGGCATGACATACAGTTTTAGTAAAATAACGTGTTTGAAAAATCTGTTACGTGCATATGGCAATGCAATGGACAGGGGAAAAGTAGTAATAACCAATTGAGCATGTTCAAAAGATTCGACTGTCTATGATCTAGTAGGAAATTTTCAAAAAGACATTCGACCTTGAACTAAAATTAAAATGCTGTATATCCAGCAGTGCACATAAGAATCCAAAAAGTGTTAGTACTACAAGTATGTCTAAGTACTCGTACATACAAAAAGTTACGCCTCTTTTCCGTCAGTATAGGTTATATTATATGTGGTATAGGTAAGTACAGTAAGGTGAACTTCGGAAAATAAATACAAAACAAGCATTACAAGCGTTTTAATTTTCAATTATACCATTACGATTAACACCAAAATTCTATTGAACTCGCTTACAATTCAGCAATTGATTACGTGCCTATTGTGCCCAGTAATACTTCGTTACATTACAAACAGTCCACCTATAAGCCAATTAAAAGTTGCCCCCTAAATTCACGCACAGTCTTTGTTGAAAAACTTTTCCTTTAAATTCAGGTTAAGCCTCGGTTGAACTGCTAAATCGTGTTTCAATTTAGGACGTTGAAATAGGGCACTCAAAAATGCTTGTTTAAGTGGCGTGGGACCTCCACACTTTTTGTCAGATTGAGAGTTATAATAGTAAAAGAAAAATTTGCTGCGGTGTCTTTGTTACCATTTATTTACTATCCTTTAGTTTTGAGAGAAATTTAATGGTCAAGGATTCCATCTAATTCAAGTCTAGGAACTTATGGTTAAAAAAAGCAGGAAGCAAAAAACAAGCACGGAAATTTTCCTCTCTCTCTTTTTGTGTTAGTTTTTTACCTTTCATTTTATTTATCAGTAGTAATAAAGTCCATTCCTTTCCATTATTATATGATTTCTATTCTATTATTATGCCTTTCTAATATGAGCTATACGACAACGCTGTTGTTTACCAAAAAAGTCTTTGTTACTCGCACCTACTTCCTTTTTTGTCTTTAATTCGAAGTCATAGCTTGCGCCATTCATTCCTATCCTCCAAATTTCTCCAAATCCTGCACTCTGGAGGAAAATAAAACTCCAGAAAGAAAACAACGCCACGGGGGATTGCTCGTGTGTTTACTTACAGCACGTCATCGGTTTAACAAGCCCACGAAGGGTTTAGCGACTGCCGCGCACTCGCTGTTGTTTACCTTTCGTATTTCGTTTTCTGGTACAAGTCTCGCAAGTACTACTAATAAATTATTCGTCTCATTTGTTTGTTTGATCTATGATTCTGAATGAAACCTCTAATGTGTTACGCAGTCATCCTAATAGGAAAGTGCTGACTACGAATCAACACTGCACACGGCACCAAACGCATGTCGCTGCCCCAAATTTCGCAACCAAAAGTAAACCGCAGACACAGCGCCTCGTGTCGATGCCTCGTGCCACCTTCGCCATCGACCTGAGGACCCAACGTCAGCTCGGCACTTCGATACTTGCATCGGTCGAGTCAAGTTCTTAGTTATAGTTCATTTATCTTGTGGAGGAGACCTGTGGGAGGCGACCGACAATGCTCCCCGGGTGGCTGCCTACTGGTCCACCAAAATATAAAACCATCGACTCGAAAAGATGAAGATCACTATTTTTTTTTATGACTAAAATACCTACTCATATTAAAGTCGTTAGATCTTATTAAAAGATTGTCATAAATCCTACTACATATAGATAAGTATCGGTTAATTCTTGTAAGTACCTACGCAAATTATATTCTTCAGAAAAATTGGTTTAGTTAAAGGTACAACTTGGGCGACTGCCGGCAGTGGCTGTTGCAGCTCGCTTCGAACTTGTTTGTACCTTAAATGTCATGTGTACGTTACGATACAATCCACAACTTTCTGTTGACTTTCTTTTGGCTTCAAAACCCAAGCTGGCTTAAGTGTTGGTAGATTCCGTATTCTGACCACCTCTGACGATACTTATATAATCAACATGCTTGTATCACCAATCAACTGAACTCCTCAGCTCAAATTATGACACAGTAAGAGCTGCAGCCTGCGGAAGTGCTACTCGTATTACAATGAAACATTATATTCTTTTCAATTCACCTTGCTCGAAAATTGAACTTACGAAGGCAGTAAACTGTGCGATAAATGCGTTTTACCGCATTAGTGCGATTTTATTACATTTTTTTTTTATTCCTACGGTCTTCAAAATTATTATTCAGCCAGGATCATTTTGACAATAAAAAATATTTAAATCGATTCATAGTTCATACAATGAAAAAAGTATTTTATATTTTTTTATTTCAACAAATTGTATCAAAAATATCATCAGCCAGTAATATAAAAATAAAATTATCTCGATTTAACAAAGAATCAATTCGTAGAGGCTGAATGTCCGACAGAGATTTTTTTCCCTAATTATGCTTATAAAAAGAAATATACTATCGTTTTGTAGTTGGCGCCAAGTTTGTATAATTTTCATTTAATTGTTTTACATTGAATGTTTTTTTATGAGTGATTAAGTGTTGATATTTAATGATAAATGTGAATAGTAAGGATACTCAAACTGCTCGCGATATAATAAAGGTTAGTTTTTAGATCTTCTATAATCCACGTGATCAATTTACCTGTAGTATCATAGCTTTTGTAGGGGTACCTTTCTTAACCATTTAATTATTTACTATCAGTTTTCTCACAAGTGTATTGAAAAACGTCGTACAACACACGGATCTTAGGTTTTATAACAAACTCGTGACATTATAAACCCTCGCCTGCGGCTCGGGCTTACAAAAGTCACCTCGTTTGTAATATGCCACCTACGATCCTTGTATCGTAATGTACTATTATGAGCGATAAAATTTTCCGACCACCCCGATAAGAGGTTTTTTGTTAATGTACTCCGTAATTTACATACCTTGCCTTGTCATGAGGGTGTTGTTGAGTTGTTGTGAAAAATACATTTGGAAAATTTCAAAGCCAAGTACCTACTTAATTAGCGAAGTAGATAATGATAATAATGATATGAATAATTTTCAACAATTATAAATGATAATTTGAACAATATTCTGGAGGAACTAGCTCTTTTTAAATTTTAAACAAGTGTTGTCAGTAACAAACTACAGTTACAAAAGGCGCGGTTAAATATTTGCAAGAAATACTTTCTTGATGTTCTTCTTTGATTTAATCAGCGATTATGATAGTTATTTAAGTAGCTTATTTTATTAGCTTTTATAAAACCTATTAAGTATATCTTTTAGTGTGTAAATCTGTATTTATATTTTGAGCTGGTTTTATTATTATAAATATCTTGTAAACATTTATTAGATCGTCACCACCTATAGTTGAAGTTCAGACTACCTATCTAGTTGCCAATATTGGATTAGGCTATAACTCATCCACCGATAATTTCTCATAGCGCCCACAAGATACTTGACACTAGACTTACATAGCTAGCTACCTATATGTAGAGAATAGGTGTATTAGAAGATAGGCATACAACATCATAGTATTTGTAAAGTGTGGTCAGTAATTGACACCGTTATGTGGAAAGCACTTCAAATCAGTCAAATACTGCAACTGGTTAATCATTTTCTTAAGGATACATGTATGTTATACCCAAGTCCGTACCCAAAGCCGTTTTTTATATGAGGACCCAAAGACTCGTAATTGGGATAAGAATGGGGTTTCCTAGGTTTCAAAAGACGTATTTCTTTTAATATGTATCTCTATTAGAAGGTCAAAAAGGCCTACCAATGTATTTATTGTTTTTGTTTTATTTATCCAGAAAATATTATATTCACTTTTTCAAAGAAAAATATGAGCTGAGTGCCATGTGAATATTGAGGTTTACCAACACTATATGTCTCAGTCCCATTCGGGCATCAAGGTCTCCTTATCGATCCTCATGCCACCTATACCACACGCACACAATGGTCTTAAACATTTATTCTTGAGCCATTGCTGCTTGTAAGTTATCAGTTATATTAAGGGTTAGATGTAAAGCGCTATTGGACATGAAAGGAAATGCTTGCGCGATTCAACTCCTCTCAGTGTACAAGTGCCATTACCTACTCGAAGAACGTGATAAGCCTACTTGAAGGGGCTTTGTTGCTGTTTGTTCTGTATCGGATAGCATTTTGTTTCTTTTCTACGTTAGAAATTATTTTAAAAGCATTTTTATAGTGAGAGTTACAGCTAGTTCGACTATGTTTGTAACTCAAAACGGTTGAACTGGTTTGCGTGAAACAGGAAATTCTGATAGTTTACAGTCATAATCAACACATAATGAATGATACTTTTACGGGAACATGTCTAATAAAATTCCTACATAAAAATCTTACACCACGCAAGCGTAGCCTCTAGAACTGTAGTATATCAAGACATTTTATTTTAGTTATCTTGTTTATTGTTGTCACTCCATTCTAATTAAAGGCGGGTCTAATCGCGATATAAAAACAAAATAATTACAACACACTACATGTATGCATGCACAAGTTAGAGATCTGATTTATGACTTATCAAAATTTGACAAATGTTAAAGAAAAAAAAAACTACAATAACACTGACACTGTTGCAATATCTTCTTTCAGTTTAGTTCAGTAAAATCAAATTGAAAGAGTTTCCAAAGAGGAGATCGTTCCTCTTTCTATCGCGTTCTTTCTTAGTCGGAGTTACAAGAAAATTTACAAAGTATGCTGGATTCAATATGGATTCCATACATATTTCCTTGCGCTGCACAATCTTAAGTTACTTGACTTTCAAGCTGAACTAAATCGAGTTCATTCCAAATTTCCTTTGCGAGGTAACACAATGAAATCAGCTTTGATGATAAAAATATATTTCGTGACAAAATAACACTTTTAGTACTTAAAAAGTAGCTACTTAAATCTGCGCTCTTCTCAATCATTTTACTACCATTCATTTCAAAATTGTATGATTGTTTAGAGTTTGAAAATATAATATTATCTGTATGTTTGCGTACTTTATTTATCTTGTTTAATCTGCCTTAATTGTGAACATTTAGTAGTTGTTTTTTAGTCTTTTTAAAATTTGTTGGTTTTGTTTAACCAATTATTGGTTTCCTAAATAGATAACAACAAATTTTTTATGAAACTATCTAGAATCGATTTAACAAGCTTTTGTGCTTTCGTTAACGATAGACAGTGTTTTATTTCTCAATAAAATATCAATACTCTATCGATTCTGTAATTGTAAGCTGTTAAGTTTTCATTTTGATTGTTAGTACTTTACGATACCTTATAACGAGATTCCATTTTAATTTTGATGGAAGCTGACAATTTTGAGCAGAATTCACTGTGAAAAACAGCTTTCCATTATTAATTCAGAGAATATCTTTTTATATCCCATTTCAATTCCACCAATTCGAAAATCGACAATAGGGTATTGGACAAGTTTAAAATAATTATAAAACAGAAATTGTATAATAAAGGTTACTATAGGATATCTGATTACTTAGAAGACAGGTGTCCATGGGAATAGATTGTTTGAGTAGCAGGCTTTTTCGATATGTAATAAGCATTAATTTTGTAATTGACAATATTTTATTTAAAAAAGGAAACGCAAAAGATGCGACGACTGTGGAGTTTCTTCGGTGAGCTCTTCTCCACAGATTCCGCCATTGTGTTAGTGAACTCACCCAAAAAAATGTAATGACGGATCTAAGTGATGTAATAACATCCTATGGAAATAAATTATTTTGACTTTGACTTTGACTATTCTTATATTTACCATATTTTATGAATTAATTTGAAGATATTAGTAGCAGACGATTTGTAAAGAAAATAACAGAATCGGTTGGAAAACGAATTTACAGATGATTTTTAAAGTTTCAATATGTCTGTCTCTCTCAAAAAGTATTTTTGTATGGAGATTATATGGCGTTACTAGCTTGTAACGTCACAAGCTAGTATTTGCCTCTCTGTCGAATCTTGAATTCCAAACTTTTATAACTTGGTCAATTTTAAAGAATTTAACTAACAAGTTTGGATTTATAAAATTAAAATAAAGTAGTCAAATATCCTATTAATGCGTCAATAAATGCGCCCAAAGTAGTGCTTTCTAAAAAGAACTTTCATAGGGCAGTAGATAATTTGAATTTAGAATATGAGTATTCCTTTGGCGACGTACTTTGAATCCTTTTTGCTTCCTTGTCATACAGTATTGAAGTCTGTGATTGATTCTCCAGCTTGCTCGCAATCAGTTTCTGTCACAGGACATCCTACACGTTAACTATAAAATTTCTAAAAAGAAATTAATGCATGCACGAAGTAATAAATTTCTTTGACGTATATATGTCATAAATTTTGACATAATATTGGAAAGGTTCCTTCGAGTTTTCTTCCTCGTTTGCATGCGGGCAAAGTCCCGTATCAATTATTTATTATTGATTCTAATATAGAGAAAATAATGTGCGCGTGAATTGTGTATCACGTTTCGAAAAATAATGGACTTAAAATGAAATAATAGGATACCTATGAACCATTCTGAGTCACAAACATACTCAACAAAGACTGACAGTTGGACTGTAGACCTTATAAGACTCCTCTTTTTTCCAAGTCATCGCATCTCAGCTGAAAGGCGTCAACTGCTGGAAAAAGTCACCTTTATTTTCGTTCAGCACCTATATGGATTCATACTACAAGTCAGATTTTCGTTTCGCCTTTCCATTTCATTGCTATTAAAATAATTTGAATAAAAAAATGTTCACACAAAACTAAATCGAATCGAAAGAAATTCCGTTAAAATTCACGATTCATGAACTAGGTAATCGTATTTCCTAGCAATTCATGTTTTTTTTTTATTTAGTGCACATTTTGCAGTTCGTGAAATAAAATAACTTTTCGAGTCCAACGGGCATTTCTGGTCGTTGCTAAAATATCACATTGCTAGCTTTCTCATGGCAATCCTGAGTAATCCTAACAATGCAATGACACCTTTATCTTACTCATCTAAACGCTTTTAGGGTTAGCGAGGTCGGTTGTCGACCTTCAGCCTACACGATGAAGTAGACTCATCAAGATTGGTGCAGACCCTAAGCGCTAAAATTATTTCGGCATGTAATTTTAACAAACAAGCTTTCATTTAACCCCCCCTTACATCTAACCGATATCCCGGAGCGAACAAAGGCAAAGTTACAACTTGTATTTCCAATCAATTTACTCTCCTATTTGGTTTAAAGGCAGTTATTTATAAGGCGTTTTGTGTAAATACAAATTTTCTACCGGCAACAGAGTAATTGATTCCTTAAATATGCGATCGCGTGATGTTTGCCTTTTGGTATTACCCGTTACTCCATGTTGATGTTTCTTCGGGTTGTAATTTTTTTTATTATTATTATTATTTTATTCAACTAATCACGACAGTTCTAGGATGGGTTTATTAGTACTACATAAGAAATTGAATTTCGTTTACATAAAATAGTTACACAATAAAAGAAAAATCAAAAATAATAATAAATAGATATCTGAGACGTTTTAATTAGAAGAATTTCTACATTTTTTGCGTTCCTGATGACCGTATCGTAAGCAAATGATTTCTAAATTTTTAAAACTAAACGCATCCCAATGTTTCACCATATTTAGCGAATAAAATATAGGTGGATTTGTTAGCCATCAGTACGACAGAAGGATAGGAAATAAAATTTTTTTTACGTATTTTGAGTTTTACTTTTATTGAAAAAGTTACTTACTGAATATTTCTTTTTTCGAGTTTTACTGTTGCAAATCATTCAATAATAAGTTTATTTACTGCAATAATAGGTGAATGAAAACATTTTTCTCCGCCAGCTCGAAGGTTTTTATGCTCGACTTTTTTTTGCTGCAAATCGTAAACATTTTTCAAGGAACAAAATTAGGTATCATTCAGCTGTCCTTGAACCCGGCGTTTTCATTCGGCTTCATTTCGGTTGATTGCTCGAACTGAAATCCCTAATTTGTTTTGAAGAGTTCAATCCAGATTGCCAAGCCCTTTTCTGTAAAAAGCTTCAGACAGGCATTGCTTTAATTATTGCTCGGAAAAGTGACTAAATGGAGAATAATTTTAGTTATAACAAATGACGATAAGGTGTTTTATTCTTTTTCTTTTCACTATTAGTCTGTCGCAGACGGGTTCTCGAATGGAGACCACGCCTCGGGACACGTAGTGTGGGACGCCCCCCTGCCAGGTGGACTGATGACCTGAGGAAGGTCGCTGGTAGTGGCTGGATGAGGAAAGCGGGTGATCGTGCGCTTTGGTGTGCCCTTGGAGAGGCCTACGTCCAGCAGTGGACTGCAGTGATTGATTTGATTAGTCCGCCCGTAGAGATTTAAGTATCCGGGAGCCGCGACTTATCGTGCCTTCCGAAGCACGGAATCTTTTTTTCAGTCAATCAGATGATGCAGCCTGCAATATCCTAATCAAATTGAGGAATGACTCACAAAAGATCCTTATCTGGCTTCAAACCCGGAAACTCCGTAATGAAATTCAAACGTTCGACCGCTTGGCCACTGAAGGTGTATTATTGATAACACACCTATCACAGATTAGTTTGTAGGAGCCCAGAACAGAGCTTTAGAGATTCTTTAGCGATGAAATTTACACCAACAATGTCGCCATTTTGACTACAGTGTTAACAGCCAATCAGCGGCTGCGACGTCATCACGTCAATCGTGAATGTTTAACGCTAATCCCGCTGGCGATTGACAGTTCATTCTTTGTCTTATAAATTGATACGTCAAGGGGAGGCGACGCAATCTCAGCAACATCTATCAGTACGGGCTGATGATTGATGAGCTCGATCCACTGGCCGGCTTCTTCGAAGCTCCTAGAGCTGGCTTGTAGTGGTGGTATTTTCGGAACTGATATCTGTTTTTATGGATAGATATGCTTAAGGTTTTGGTTTAAGATATTTATTCTCATTACATACATAGTCACTCTCTTGAGAAAAAGACGACGTTACATTAAGTACAGAATTATAAATCGTTCACTAACAAAAATATATCGCTTTGTAGCTTTATGCCTAGTAGTCCTTAGATGTAATTCATTAATACATTTATTTGTACTAAATCTACAGGAATATAGTACAATAGAATATTGCCTCTGATAGACGATCGTTTGCTGTCTTTTTAGGGTTCCTTAGTTAAAAAGGAACCCTTATAGTTTCTCCATGACTGTCTGTATGTCCGCCCGCGGCTTAGCTCAGAGACTCTTAGTACTAGAAGGCTGTAATTTGGCATGGATATAAATATTAATCATGCCGACAAAGTTATAGAATAAAATCTTTAAAAAAAATTATAAAATGTACTTGTACAAGTAAGAAATATCATAGAAAAATATTTTGATTAATGTTAACTGTCAGGTAGGTGGTACCTCAGTAGTATTGAACAACTACGGAACCCTACACTTTGCGTGGCTCGACACGTGCATGGCCAGTTATTATAACACAGACCTTCAATAAGTAATGGTAATGTTTTAAAGATATTTTCGTTTTTATAACTTCTAAAAATCCTTAAAAAAAGCTACAACATTCATGATGCAATACCCTTTTTGTTAATTCTATAAAATTTTACATCTCCTATTAGGTTTTGGGTGTTCTTTTATGTAGCTTCGTTCACATATTTAACAGTATTGTACCATCGTATGTATCATGTCTACTTGAACTAACTATTTCCAGCGGTAAAATGCAAATTGAGTACCAGCAGCTTTGAACCGCACAACTTTGTGTGCAGTTACCGAATGCAACTGAAATAGCAGCATTGTTAGCGAATAGGGAATGATTTAATGGTTACAGAACCTCTATATTTGCTACTTTGTTTTAGTAGATAACAGACACAGCTTTGCCAAAACTAGCTTTTGTTTCGCACCTTATTTGACGGAGTTCTCATGAACATGTTGCGTAGAAATCGATAAATCTTGGTATAATTTTATATTCATTATTCTTTAGAGATTTGGGCTTTGATTTATTATGAGTTTGTGTTTTAGTAAAAGCATAATACTCGTAACTACAATTTTACCGTCTCGGTAAATACTCATTATGTCTTAAAATATTTACGTTACGTTTAACTATTACTAATACCTGTTACGACACAGAAACTGTTATTTTACTTATGGTTCCAACTCTACCCGACCAATTCTTGGATTATTTTTCTCCAAGCGGAGATTTCTTCGGCGAACAAATGTAATAGGTATAAATTCGTTGCTTTTGCAAAGTTAGTCTAGCTATATGATATATGTTTTAAGATTTTCGTGGTTGTTCACTACACTAAAGTTGGCACTATTCTCGGGTTTGTTACCACGATTATATTTAATATTGTTACCCCGATATTTCGGAACGTGCGCTCATTTTAATCTACTCGTGACGCGTGCAACCGTGCATGATTCTAGTTGTCACTGGTGAAAAATAACAGTGCGATAAAATCTCATTTAATACCTAGATACAGTTATAAAGTATCTTGTTAGTATAGTAGGAATTATTTGCTTGCTGCTTAACTGTGTTCACGATTATAAAGTTACTACATACATATGATCGCG
Organism: Carpatolechia fugitivella; assembly: GCA_951230895.1. NCBI lineage: Eukaryota > Metazoa > Arthropoda > Insecta > Lepidoptera > Gelechiidae > Carpatolechia > Carpatolechia fugitivella. The sequence goes on from OX579658.1 coordinate 4,424,437, forward strand.
CTCCTATTCGAGGGTTAAGAGGTGGAGGTGAAGGGCTAAATTAATTATTTAGTTAAAATTAATTAATTAAATACTAACTGTCTGCATGCGGCTACACGCGTGTTTCTTTTTGTTCCCGTAGATGAAAGTATTAAAAAAAACCCGTAGTAACGCTAGCCCATCATTCTTGGAACAGTTAACTATTACAATCGATAAATCCAGAAATACACTAATTTCAAAAATAATGCTATGGCTACACTAACACTACTACAAATTAAACACAAAGAGCCAACTCTATTCTAACACCCCTCTTTTTTGGTCAGTGCGCAAATAGTCAGTTAATTTAACAAGAATCCGATCTCATTGTCTGAATAATTGAACGTTTTAAAACAATGCCGTAAGAAATCTGAGCAAATTGCTTTGGGAATAAATCGGAACATGGAATGGATGCGGCGTCGTCCTCTACATTCCTGGAGGTGCGTAGCTGACTGTACTACAACAATACTAGAGATATATCACTCGGTCGATATCTTTATTGATTCAGAAGTCTTAGTCTTACTTAGTCTATCGCTAAACGTGGGGCTTCATTGATGACAATCAGTGTGCCTGCCTGCGGCGATACGCAAGCTATGGAGCACCTGTTGTCTTGCCCTAACTGCCCTGTTTCTTGCTCTATACAAGACCTAAATGAGGCCAATGATAAGGCAGTAGCTCTGGCCAATTTTTATCGACAAGAAAAGAAGTTTATATTGTCCCACTGCTGAGCAAAGGCCTGTCTCTGTTGCTTCACCCGATTCCTATCGAGAGCGTTAGTGGGTCAGCCTTTGGCGAAACTGTTTAGCTCGTTATACCATCTTCGCCGTGGTCTACCACGCCGTCGCCTATCAGATGGAGGTTTCAAATAGGTGTCAGTGTAACAGGCGGTTAACTTAATCCATAAGTCCCACTTTATGCCTGGCTAAGTGCTAAGTGTTTTTGTTTTAGTTAAATACTTACATAGCTATCTCCTATTTAAAGAAATAGGAGAGAAACTGTTTTGTACTCTATCATTGTAAAAATATAGTGCGCTATGTTGAAATAATAAAAAAAATTGGTTACATGTCTACTGTTTTCGCTGATTTCACTTTAAAAGCCGGGACTCCGGACAAATTGGGAGATTCCGGGACAATCGCATCGTTTCACCGATTACGGGACCTATTGTTTACGGGACAATGAATGCGGACCGGATTAAAATTTACAAGTTATCATTAACTCTTTGTTTTATTACGTGGTTGAGCGGTAGAGCGTCTTGGGTTTGAATCTCGGCGAGGACACTGGCAAACAATGCCACTTTGTGAGGCTATCCTCAGGTTGGTAAAGACATTGCTGTCTGTTTCATCAGCATGTTAGAAAAGAGACAGCCCCGTAGCTTAGTTGGTAGTACGCGTGCCTGCGAAGCACAGGGTCGCGGGTTCGAATCCTGCCCAGGGTAACATTCGTGTGATGAGCACTTGTGTTTGCCTTGTGTCTGGATGTTGTTTATCTATATAAGTATGTATTTATCTATTTAAATAATTTATATCAGCTGTCTGATACCCATAGTACAAGCTCTGCGTTTGGGATCAGATGTCCGTGTTTGTTGAGATGTCCCCACATATTTATTTATTATTATTATTATGTATATTTTAAAACCTTTTTCTCCCGTAAACGGGGTAAAATATCACTTCCACGGGCACATTTATTACTTACTAGAGGTCCACCCGCGGCTACGCTCGCGTTATGTAAGATTTTTCCGTGGGAATAAGATATTTTCCCGTAAAAATCCTATTCTATGTGTTAATCCAGGGTACAAACTATCTCTATTCCAAATTTCATCCCAATCCATTCAGTAGCTTTTGCGTGAAAGAGTAACAAACATCCATACATCCATACTTACAAACTTTTGCGTATATATTAGTAAGGATTATCCAGTTGAAGCGCTTTTAGATAGTTATTAGTCTATAATGTCGTATAGCTCTAAAAACTTCACTGTGTACTTAAAGAGTTAGGTATTGAACAACCTGCAACACTGCCTGTACGTAGTTGGAGCAATATTCAGAGCAACACTCTACAAGATGTTTTATAACTGATTGATTATCTATTGAAGTGCTTCTAGATATCTATTAATAGTCTATAATGTCGTATAACTCTAAATACTTCACTGTGTACCTAAAGAGTTAATGTTCAAGCGGCAACACTACCTGTGCATAGTTTGAGCAACATTTTAAACAGTCAGCGAAGTTCGACCGATGTTTGGTCAGCATTGCAGCGAGCTAAAACCAGCGCAGGAGTCGAAGTTTGCGTTTTAGATTCGGTTAGTGTTTTCTTTAGTTTTGGAGCGCACATAAACTAAGAGCTAGTAATGTATTGCGTAAATTTTGGTTCAGGTTGTAAAGTTACAAATTTTGGATATTTTTTTTTTCGACAATATTGTAGTGTGTGTGTAGGTATTATATGTTAAAATAATATAGGTACATGCTACTAATAATAAACATTAATTAATCTACAAATATTTTCTTGTTAAGATTTTGTTTTTTTTACACAGGAAGATGAAAAAACTAACTAAATTACAAACAGCACAACAGACGCACAACTAAAATTAAAAAAAATATCAGTTACAGCACAAATAATAAATTGATTAAAAATTCACTGCTTTGTAACATAGCTGTTATCCGTTCTGTATCATATCTAAGAAAAACTATCGCAAGTCTAGCTACAATCTGAAAAAGATCTAGACCATTTTTTTTATCTCGACACAGATTTAATAACGCACTTAGCTGCCCGTTTTTCTTTCACCGAAGACTCATATTTGCTCGCATGTGCTGCTACTTATTACTGACGGGACTTTGATATTAAACAACTATTCCATAATCTAGAAAATATGATTCATTTATAATTGTATTTATATCAAATCAAATCGGCTGAGTTAGTATTTGAACAGAATACTTAAGTGATTGCTTTTTTATTTATGTACACATATATGTGTAAAAAATTATTATGACAAAACCTGACTGTTAAAAAGTTATTGGAATTCAACGTTGGTAAGAAGTTATCTCTAGAGATATTGTTATCTTAGTTTAGGAGTTGGGACGCATATGACGGACGTTGATGATGATATTGATGATATGTGACTCCTAAAAGTGTAAGTGGATATAGTATCATGGCAAATCCATAATCTACACGTCAGCGTCAGTAGTCATGCTAAAAAAGTGGCTAAAATATTGTCAGCAACCACTTCCCCGAAAACCTTGATTTTCCCTTCAAAATATCGCTAAAAGATCATTCAAAAGGTCCGCCATTTTCTTTTGTTTTGTTTGTACTAGCTTGTGAGGTCGTTCCTGTGAAGAAAAGCTTACTTTCGCCTTTAATCTTCGCCGGCCGAAATAAGCCGCTTACGTACAAAACCACTTTTTGGCTATTACACATTTTTCTTTTTAAATCTCTGCAGATGGGCAGATGTTAAAGATATTAAAACCGTGGTTTTTCTTTTACGGCATTAACGATGTCTTGGTTTTTGAATTTGCGATTTTCATACCATGGAAAAAATACGATTGCTTTTCTTTTTCAATTATATAATTGGTTTCATATTTTTGTTTATAAAACTCTGAACGTTTTAGTTAAATATTGTTCTTATTTAAAATTGTTTAGCGTTTCTAATAGCTGGAGTTAAAATGTTCTTAATAAATTACTATAATATAATACGCATTCGTACTCTCATAGAACTGAGTTTTTCCAAAGTCACAACAGGTATATGACAGGTATCTAATTAAAAGTCACCATCTAAACTTTCGTGAAATTAAAATTTTAAAAGTTAATGTCTAATTTCGTTGTATAATGCAAGCACTCATCATCATCAACATCAACGGCCCGTTACTGTCCACTGCTGGACTATGAGCCTCCTCCACTTAAGTGTTTGGTTTTGCCATAATCTCCACGCTTGGCAGGCGGGTTGGAGATCGCAGATTAAAAGGTTACTGTATCAGAGAGCGCTGCTGCCCATTCCCTGTTCAATGTGTAGTCCCTAAGTCGCCTCTTACGACACCCACGGGAAGAGTAGGGGTTGGTGACAATGTATTCTACTCTGCCGTCACCACACGGCTGCACAATATTAGGTCAAAACTGCAGTATTTCATAGTAAAACCTCGATAGCTTTATTCAGCGAGACCGTAGTTTGATGTTTATCTCCCCGTACGGAGCGATTTCGTTTATCAGACACAATTTCGCTGAGTGCTGCTCGAATCGCCACTATATTTTGCAAACTACTATTACAGTTCACTTTAGTCGTATTTTGCTGTATATTATTATGCAGAAAATATTCTGAAAGACTGGATAAGCCTGGTTTGAGGACCCAAAGGGATGGCACGAAATAAGTAAAGCCTCTACTTCGGCTAATGATATTTACTTGTATTATAATGATTCCGAATCTATCGTATTTTGATTTTCTCTTAGTTCATCATCAACTTTCTTAGTTAACGCCAAAATGAATTTTATTGTTGTTTGAACTGCTTTTGTATGGCATTCTATTGAAAGGCAAATTACCAGACTATGTTTTGTTTTATGATTGTCTCTTTATAATGTCATTGTATGTTATAAAAAATAGCATCATACTTATCCTATAATTCTAACCACTAAAATCTTCAGAACAACTTCAGAAAAACAGACCTATCATATCAACAACAGCGTGTGTTATATCATTTCCGTTCTATCTTATCTAAAACAATGTCTAACAAAATCAATAGACAACATTATTACGAGCCTATTAACTTCCATCAAAACCAAATCAAACTGTCGTTCACGTGTATAAGGTATATGGTGTTTGTTTAGACAAGGATTACCACTTGTTTGTTTGGAGTTAACCGAGGCTGACCGAAATACAGGGTGCGTACAAATGAGGCAGTAATTGTGCGAGGGCTTAATATTAGGCGACCATAACAATGCAGAGATATAACAATCTCGTCTTTTATTAAGCTTGTGTTTGAGGGTTTTAGTACAGCTCTTTACATGAGGACGCGTGTATCATGCACATAATTAAATTAGGTGGTAAGAAATATTTATTGATATTTCCTCACTAATTAAATCACTGGAGTTGCTAGATTAACACATCAGGCTAAATTAATGGTGATCGCGCAGAATGTAACCCTAGTTCAAAATTTGTAGACGAGTTTAGTATGTCCACTATTTACTAATTTTTTAACAGCCGAATAAGCGATTAAAAGGAAATATACAACGTGTTACAAAAAATACCAAAAAAAAGAATATTCTTTATCACAAGCATTTAATTAAAATTTTCCCATCTCTAGTGTCAATTGACACCTAAAATATAGACTATCGATTCTCAGAACGGAAAAGTATATGTACACCTTTTGTGCCTACATTTTTAAAAGAGATGTACTGAAATCTATTTATGTTAGAAAACATTTTCTTTTTTTGCCTTAATTATCTTGTTTACTTATTTAGATACATAAATATTATTTTGAAAAATTCAGTTCATTATTTCATTAATTTATTATTTCATAACAATTATTTAAAAAAGCTTTTTTTATTTATTTGTAGTTTTTTCATTTTGAAATTAATTGTTCTAATGTGGATGTCATGGTACAAGTAGTACGTAAAAATTTTTTACCATGACGGTAAAAATAGGCACATATACCTAAAATTACATATCTGGTCCGAATATTCTTTGACACCTTTGATAAAAATATTCTTTTTTTTGGTATTTTTTGTAACACGTTGTATAACGTTTGGTCTATGCGTATTGTTGTCTTGAAATAAGAAGTGCGCGACCGTTTTAACTAAATAAAACAAATACCTAACTAATACTAAACTCTGAGACTGGCATTATGTATAAAAGTCAAAAAGCTATCCGTCACTAATCAAAGTAACCAAAGAATAGTTTATTTTTATTTCCACGTAGGTTTTTTGCTTTTGTTACGCGTCAATAGGAAGGTAACAATGGTCGTCGGCTCGGCTTAATAATCTGTAGGTAACAATCGAGGATTACCGAATCGTGCCTCGAATCCAATAGGCTTTGGTTGGTCGTTTGATAAAGTGTCGTAAGTAAAAACTGAAACAGATTTACTAGACATTTTTATGTTCTTCATTTGTTTTTTTTTCTTTAAGTACCTATTATAACGATCGACTTGGACAGAATCGCGGTTTTTGTGTGCAAAATAAGAAATAAAATATTCTTATAGGTACTAAACATTACATTTTGGATTGCGCTTGTAACATTTTACGAAGTTGGACAAAGAAATGCAACATGATTTACGTAATAGATTTTCAGATTTACTTTTTAACGTTTTATTTTTGTTCAGAAAATTAAATTAAGTCAATCAACATACAAAATTGTTGAAAATGCTACGAAATATATAAAATGATGATAAGACAGTAAGATAACTTCTTTACTTCCTTGTTAAAAATACACGTATGCCGTATGTAAAATTCTATTTTTATACAGCGACATTACGATAATCCGATTGAAAATAAGATTAATTCAGAATCAAATTGTTTTCAAGAAAATACAATGCGAATGAAGTATGAAGACGTCATGTTTTATGCATGTTACACAAAGGTACATTATTCATGTTCACTGAAATTCATGAAAATATTTCTTCGAAAATCATATTTTTTGAGATACCATATTCTTTGTTTACGACGTGGTTCTAGTAAGCTTATCGGCATTTTGATATAATTGTAGGCAGTATGATTACCTTGTATTAACTATTGTGCGTTTTGTGTCGTTTTGTTTTTAATACCACTATAATAACGTCCTGTCTCAGTATGTTACGAAGTAATCACCTGTGTTGTTAGTCGTCACAAAGCCACTAGATATTATCTTGTGTCTTGTTTTGTATTCGGTATTCTGTAATTTCGAGCCCAAATGAGGTTTTTATTATGTTGATGGAAAGTTGTTTTGGGATCTTGAATAATTTACGTTTCTCGTTAACGATGCGACGACAATGTTATTATAGGAATGCCGACAGAATACTTAAATTACAAATAGCCTTTTTTTTTCTTTAACAATGTAGGCGCTATATGATCTCTCTATTAAGTGGGTATATAGGTACAGTAAAAGTGGGGGGCGGTAGCCAGATGGGCGCTAGCTATTCAAAGTTAAAATCGAATAATTAGTGTAAATGAATTTATTTTATATCTTTTTTTCACTATCTCACAAAAACCCGTCTACTCGGTAACGACGTGACGTCCCGAGTCAAAACAACTAAAAAGAACCATTCGTATTTCAAAATCTTTAAACTCAATCGAACTAAACGAACAGCCAGTCCGCTCAAAGGAGGCCGCTCCTTACAGTACTTTGGTTTAGGTTTAAAGATACTTTATTCTCATTAAAGACAATAAGCCACTTACATGAGAAGAAGACTAAGGTAGGAATAATATTCGCTTCACACTTGGATAACAAACACTGCTGCTCCCGGAGTAGCAACTATACAACGATTACAAATTTGCAACACAAGTTTACAACATTATTAGAGAAATGCACCATTATTCTTTGATACTATGGAATTAAACCACCTTTCCGTAAGATATATTCTGTTAGTTTGCGTTTAAACCCGATAATTGATTCCGATTTTTTAATCGATGACGGTAGCTGGTTGTAAAGTTGTGCGCCCTCGTACGTTAGCATTTGTTTGCCGTAGTTCGTCTGATATTGTTCCTCTGATACAAGTGATACAACTAAGTACGCTAACAATTGATATAGATAGATATTATGAATATTTTGGTCATCATATTATGAATATTTTGGTATATGAGCATATACCCAACGAGGGGCTCGAGCCTACCCTGAATTAGGGTGATTAGGCCTTAGTCGACCACACTGGCCCAATGCGGGTTGGTGGACTTTACACACAATCTTTGAATTTCTTCGCAGGAGTGTCAAGGTTTCATCACGATGTTTTCCTTCACCGTAAGAGCGTTGAATAAACGTACATCAATCAATCAATCAGCCTATTGCAGTCCACTGCTGGACGTAGGCCTCCCCAAGGGTAAGCCAAAGCGCACGATCACCCGCTTTCCTCATCCAGCCACCACCAGCGACCTTCTTCAGGTCATCAGTCCACCTGGCAGGGGGGCGTCCCACACTACGTTTCCCGAGACGCGGTCTCCATTCGAGAACCCGTCTGCTCCAACGCTCATCGGTAAACGTACATATGAATTCGAAATTCTAAAACACATTGGTACGTGGTGGGGATTGAAATTGAACCCGCGTCTCCCTGACGGGAAGTAGCGGCCCTAGCCACTAGCGGTGGTCTAGTCCACTGAAATTTTGGTAAATTCCTCCAACTGCATACATTTGTTCACTAATATACACGGTACATCTTAGGGAAATGGTCACCGACGTCCATGATAATGGCACGAAAAAATAGTTCCTTCTCGTTCAATCAATACCGATTTTTTTACTATAAAATTTAATTTTGACTTACAAAGTAAACCAAGCCGATGGTGTTTATTTTTAACTAACACCGCACCGGAATTTGCGCGGATGACTGTAATCTGCGCGTACATGGTTGCAATAACATGGAATGGGCTCCTCACTAGGGCTGCGTGGATACATTAGATATTGAATTAACTTAAAAAAAATAAGATTTTTTTGTCAAGAAGTTGTTGCTGTTATATTGCTTATTTTTTTTATACAACAGATACAGTATATAAAAAAAACCGACATTTAATAGGGATCGGACTACTTTTTTTTTATTTTATAAATCCAAACTTCTTAGTTTCTGCTATCGAACACTAAAAGAATTTTTGCTTTATCTTTAAAATTGACCGAGTTATAAAGGTTTGAAATTCAAGATTAGACAGAGAGGCACATACCCACTTGTCACGTCATTTGTTAGTAACGCCATATATAATCTCTATACAAAAAATCGTTTCTGAAAGAGACAGACATATTGAAACTTAAAAAAATTACATTAAATTCGTTTTTCAACCGATTCTGGTTTTTTGTCGCAAATCGTCTGCTACTAATCTATATTTTATTAATAATTTATAAAATATGGTAAATTTAGGAACAGTCCGATACCCTATTGTTGAGTGAAATTATTTTTAACTACATTGGTTTTTTATATCATGAAGTTTGACATTCCCCTTACGTACATTTTAACGAAATCGTTTTCATCAGTCGTTTTCACATTAATGAAGAAACATTACGTTTCTTTCACAAAACTTTTTTTGTAGTTTTCTCCAACGGTTAAAAGGGTTAACAACAAACTTACTTTTACTCTAAATACCCTCTGCTTTTCCATTATCCCACAACTTACTTTTAACGCGGCAGCCCTATACCGAGCGCATGATGGTTACCCATTTTACAAGCTTTCCATGCAATTTCCAACATACGATATTTGTAATTTTACTACGCAGATAAACAGAAGGTGGTAGTTCCAGGTTAGTGCCAATAAGGACTTTTATGACGCCTCAATTTCACTGCATAATACTAAAAGCTTGCTTATGCAAGTGAAAGAGTTTTATAATGATACTAGCTGCGAGCTGTGTACAGATAAGTTAGATACGGCTAAGTAAAGTGGCCACAATAGGGGATCGGACTGTTCCTAAATTGACCATATTTTATTAATTATTTTTAAAATATAGATTAATAGCAGACGATTCGCGAAGAAAAAAACAGAATCGGTTGAAAAACGAATTTACAGTGATTTTTTTAAGTTTCAATATGTCTGTCTCATTCAAAAATGATTTTTTGTATGGAGATTATATGGCGTTACTAACAAATGACGTCACAAGTGGGTATGTGCCTCTCTGTCTAATCTTGAATTTCAAACCTTTATAACTCGGTCAATTTTAAAGATTAGTGCAAAAATTATTTTAGTGTTCGATAGCAGAAACTAAGAAGTTTGGTATTATAAAATAAAAAAAAGTAGTCCGATCCCCTATTCACCATTTTTCTCTACCGCATACACTTTTCTAGGCATGCAGTAGCGGTTTGGGATTTGTGAGGTTGCCACACGGTAAGAACAAGAAGTGGCCTATCTGGGCCCACGAAGCAACAATTTACTAGTAACAAGTTACAATTTGATATTCATTGCGTAGCTAATTTGCCAAAACTGTAAGCCCTTATCGTTTTACCTCATTGTGTACGCAATGTACATCAAATTGTACTTGTAATTTGTAACTTGTAGCTTCGTGAAACGGCCCTCTGGTTCTGATTCTTTCTTCTTCTTTATCTCCTGCTTGCTAGTATTGCATATTATCGCGCTATCTGTAACGAGCTTAGACCCGGTTTCCACCAAAGCGGAGAGGAGAGATGTGTTTAATAACCAATTAGATTTCGTTATTTCCACATCTCCTCTCCGTTTAGCTTCAATAACGAAATCTGATTGGTTATTCAAACACATCTCCTCTCCTGTCCGCTTTGGTCGAAACCGGGCCTTAAACTATACGATAAAAGTCACGGGCGGATAGGTATATAGTGACTAATTAAATTTTTCCTGAATATTCTTAACGATGTTCAAACCTTTTATCTTCTTAGTAATTTCAGATTCTTTATTTTTTAATGTTACCTGATATGTCTTAGTTTTCCAGTCAAAACTGTTAGCCTCCGTGGCCGAGTGGTCGAGATCTCGCTGCTCATTACGGAGGTTCCGGGTTCTCGATTCCCGGTGGGGACACTGTCAAGCAAAAATCTCTTTGTGAGACTTTCCCCACTCTGGTTAGGACTTTGCAGGCTGAATCAATTGATTGTCCGAAAAGAAAGATGATTCCGTGCTTCGGAAGGCACGTTAAGCCGTTGGTCCCATAGTAGCCGTCTAGTCGTTACACGAGCCTTTTCAGTGGCCTTTGGCGGCTCTATAACACTGACACTAGGCTTTGTACCCACACGATGAAGAAGAAGAAATCACAACTGGTATTTTAATCTAACCCCCCGTATTGCTCGCTCGCAGCAAAATATTCGTTTCTTTTTGCCTTTTACGGTAGCCTATAAAACCGAATCGCCGGTCAAAATAGATACTAGCATCGGGCTACATTAGAAACATTGAGGTTATTTGCTTTGTAGGCGTTTGACGTTCCAATTGGCGGTGTGGGATTGAGGGTTTGGAATTTAAATAATCGCTAGGTACACAAAAATGTGGCGATAAATCTTTGTTTAACTTGCGACGCAATTTTATTTCTCTCTCTTTTGATACTTTGGTCCGACGTCGCTGGTACAATAGACACGAAGGAGCTTTTTCGTATGGGTCAAAGAGGACCTGCCAAACCTTGTTATCTGGTGTAAGGCAGACTAGAACTCTTGACAAATTAATTTCTACTTCTTCAGCCAGCTTAAATAAAAAGCTTCTTTAAAAATGCCGCAACTCTGATCTTAAAATTTGACTCATCTCATCCAGTCGTTACCAGCTCATCAACGGCCCGTTACAGTCCACTGCCGGACTATGAGCCTCCTCAACTTAAGTGGAGGGTTTTGCCATAATCTCCACGCTTGGCAGGCGGGTTGGAGATCGCAGATTAAAAGGTTACTGTATCAGAGAGCGCTGCTGCCCGTTCCCTGTTCAATGTGTAGTCCCTAAGTCGCCTCTTACGACATCCATGGGAAGAGTAGGGGTTGGTGACAAATGTATTCTACTCTGCCGTCACCACACGGCCAACCAGCTACTGTAGCAGAATACTATCATTTGAATTGTTGCATCAGAAAAACACTTTTCTACTTCATTCCATCCAAAAAAAGGACTTTGGTAATATCGAGCGAGTCTTTTAAACAATGGGATCCGCCATTTGGATTCATTTCAAGCCAACAGGCTTTCTTTTTCCGTAGTGACCATTACAACGGCCGTTTCCTTTACTGCCATCGTAATGGGAGGAGTTACCTTACCGACTTTCCAGGATCCAATAAAACCCGTTTAAAAGAATAGCTTCGGTTATATTATCATAATCGATTGGTATTCCACTGTTTTATTACGGTATGATATGGGTGAAACCGAACATTTTTGAGGGATCACTTGCGGAACTAAGTGATTCACCGGTGAACAAAATTTAAGCTTAACGAATTAGAAAGTCTGGGCTTGTTATTTTTTGCGAAGACCTAATTCTTCATCTAATCGGCAAACTGATTACACTGCTCAAAATATCGCAAGGTAGATACCGTAGGTCATTGTTGTTACACTACTAAATAACCCACACAAACGCGTCTTAAAAACAGCGGTGTAATTCGCGTTACATCCAGAGAGGTGGAGGAAACTGGAACGAACTTCAGATGAATCTTTTAACATTTTACTGTTCGTGAGCTGATAACTACCTATATAAAAGTACATTTGAATACAGTGTTGATTATTAGCTAGAGCGCCGGACGTTATTTGTAGGATAGCTAGCAGCGACAGGTGAAAACAGTAGAAGATCGCGCTTAAAATACAGATGCAATGAAAGTGACTGTTTGCGCCAACCTCAGAGGAAATAAAAGACGATCGCCTCGCGAGGCGACGCGCGCGTCAAGAATGTTTGGCGCCAACATTGCAGATATTTATTCGACTTAATACAGGACAGGCACAAGCTCCTCGATGGGGACATATTTCATGAACTGATAACTATAAAAATATGCATTTACTTAGAGCGTCGTCGGTGGTATAGTTGTATTTAGTAGAGCTATCCAGGAGACGCGGGTTCGGTCCCCACTACGTACCAATGTGTTTTCAAATTTCGAATTCATAAACAACGCTGTTACGGCGAGTAAAAACATGATGAAACCTGCACACTCCTGCGAAGTTATGCAAAGTTTGTGTGTGAAGTAGACCAAGCCGCACTAGGCCAGACTAAGGCCTACTCGCCCTAATTCAGGATAGGCTGGAGCCCTGGTGGGGACGTATATTAGCCGTTGATGATGATGCATTTACTCAAATAAATAAATCGTCCTGTAATAGTTACTGTTAATATAATGAGATATTAAAGCTGGAATATTTCTCAAAGAGACTGAAATTGTTTAGGAATATTTTTCTTGGACTTGGCATTTATTTGTATTTCTTTGACTTCCACGAAACCAATTATTTTTATAGGAAAAAAAACTCTATTCTTTGAAACTTTTTAGTTGCTTCACAGTAGAAGTCCTCAGTAACATGCCTGAGGTCGTTTTACTTTACGCGAAAACAGACTAATTGGTCCGAAAAAAAAAACTTATTATGTAATCACTATTAATCAATCAATCAGCCTATTGCAGTCCACTGCTGGACGAAGGCCTCCCCAAGGGTACGCCAAAACGCACGATCACCCGCTGTTCTCATCCAGCCACCACCAGCGACCTTCCTCAGGTCATCAGTCCACCTGGCATCACTATTATAAAATATTAAAATTTAGTTGCCTAATTGTTCTCAGCCACTGATATAAATTGGATACAAGATATTATTATATCCGTGCAAAATACATTTTCTGGTCTACTTTATACTTCAATAAAAATTGCCATTAGAATTGTTTAGAAGTACGCCTGTTTATTATGTAAACTCGTGAACAGTCGGTTGTTCTTAGGAAAAGATTTGGGATTTTTGTAAATTCTTGGTTGAAGTTAGTAAGAAACTCCGTTGCTTTAAATGAAAACTATACGGACAAAGTCGCTAGCAAAAAGCTAGTAGGCAATTAATACTATTCACATGTCATTTTTCCAATGCGGTAATTCTCTTGTCCTAAATAAGGTACATTCAGGTGTAACCATAGAACGAACGTGATGAGGGTTGATAGTATCACCTATTACATGAATGGGCGAGTGACGTGTGAATGGGAATATTTTATGCTACCCTCTTTTATTGGTGTAACTAGTTCGGAATATCATGCAGGGATTTATTTCCTTTCTCAAAATAAACAAGTTAATTCCTCAGACCATTTAGAACGTAAGCACGGTGGTGTTTTTAAGGTTATTTGTTTGTTTGTGCATTAAATTCATTAAAATATTCTTGTGTAATTGTGTTATTGATTAATTATAACTGTTTATAAAAACAGTTTCTTGATATTTTTTTATGAGCTTGCTTGAACTTTTATTTATCTTTGTAAAATAAAAAATACTGACACCGTATTGATTTAGTAAGCGTCATCTTATTTTATGATCATTTACACAAACTACCTGCATTTTATTAGCACCATTCATTCCCAAACGAAAGTCCAGAAATAATAATAACGAAATACAAAACAAAAACGTGGCTACCGGAGCACGATCAATTTGCAAAAATAGAAACATCCCGGTATTCTGGTATTCCCTATGCACATCCCTTCGACATCCATCACGTAGTCTATCTACTTGCTATTAAATTTTATACCCGTTTGATTGTTCCTCTTTGTTTTTGATAGATCATCCATTACTAAAAGGTTTCGCAGAGAGGCCCGTCCCAGGGGTGACCCAACCTTTCTTAATAGGAACAGTATTAGCCTTTGGGAAGATGGCGGGGAACTTTTAGTATTTTCCACAACCTAAGGTTCGTTTTACAGAGCTGCCAATTTTATTTGCAAAGTCAAATTGACAGGAAGATCAAGACCAAAGACTATAAAAACTCGAGGTTGACAATATCTGTGATATTTCATATCTGTGACACTGATAGTAAAATAGTGAAAAGGGTCAGTACCACGTGACACTCTGATTGCAGAGATAAGCAACATTTGGCATACCTACATTTTTGGTTTTGTGACTTCAACAGTCTAGCTCTTTGCGCGTTCGTAAATAGGGTTGCAATGGAGGATAACAGTGGATTCGTATAAATGTTTGAAACTTAGTGAAGGTTTAACACATACAAAACTATTACTTTTTGTGTAATTCAAATTGACTTCAGTTCCTATTTTACGCTCATTTAAAACTTCCAATAAATAAACTTCGCGTGACGTCAGAACACGGTTTTGCTAGCTTATTCTGGCGCTCTTACATTGACCGCTCACGTGTTTGCATGGGGTTTCAGGAAAGCAAATTTAAATTCTCACTTACTATTTAGCGCAAAAATATTTTTTACTCATATTTTAATTTTTTATTAAACAAGTATTAGATAGACAGCCTCCGTGGCCGACTGGTCGAGATTTCGACGCCCATTACGGAGGTTCCGGTTTCGATTCCCGGTGGGAACACTGTCAAGCAAAAAATCTCTTTGTGAGACTTTCCCCAGTTTGATTAGGACATTGCAGACTGAATCACCTGATTGTACGAAAAGAAAGATGATTCCGTGCTTCGGAAGGCACGTTAAGCCGTTGGTCCCGGCTACTATCTAGTCGTTACATGAGCCAAGTTAGTGGCCTTTGGCGGCTCTATAACACTGACACCAGGGTTTGTGAGGTCAGTTGTCGACCTTACAACCCGCACGATGGAGAAGAGAAGAAGAAGAAGAAGAAGATAGAGATTGTAACAAGAAAAGCGTTCAAATTCCTTTAAATGGTAAGTATCATAATTAAAACGTGTCGTTTTTTTAAAAAAAAAATACATTTTCCGTATAAATAATGAACAGAACCGCACTTTTTTCCCCAACTCCTTTTTCACAAGTCTCTTGATCGATTCGCCCTACACGGCAAAAAATATAACGAGTGGTTGCGAATCCCAATAAATACATCTAGTATGATGCCCTCTCATTACCTTCATATTAAAGCCGATTAGTTCCACTCAATGGCGGCCATTAAGCCTTCATAATATACTTTTTGTGTACGATATTATTACCTAAGCAATTGAGTTTCCCTAGAACTAATATACCGGTAGGCAATACTAGGAAAAAGGCGATTAAGCGAGGAAATATAAAATACCGACATGTTACGCTACTTAGGTAAATTGTACGAGTGCTTCACTATAAAGTATAAAACGCGCTTTTATTATACTGACTGCTTCATGAATTATGAAGACGAAGCACTTAAAGAAAATTGACAGTTAATTGTTTTGAAACCAACTTCATGTTTCATGCAAGTCTTTACTTAGAGTTGGTATCAAGGGTAAAGTAATTGGAAATAATTACTTTTGTGTGATTTTTACCAATTAGAATAAGCAATCATAATTTTATTTATTTATCATTGGTGGTCAGTAACTTACCAACAGCAACGCAACAGCTCGGAAAACACTTTTAATAAAAAACAAGCGGTCGCCTTGTATCTTATCTTACGAGTTTTGCTTTTGTGTGCAGTATCAATCATACACCTAAATAAATACTTACTCACGCACAGCTCGGCAAAGCCTTCTCAATAGGGGATCGGACTGTTCCTAAATTATGAATAATTTTTTAAAATATAGATTAGTAGCAGACGATTCGCGAAGAAAAAAACTGAATTGGTTGAAAAACTAATTTACAGTGATTTTTTAAAGTTTCAATAGGTATGTCTGTCTCTTTCAAAATTAATTTTTTGAATGGAGATTATATGACGTTACTAACAAATGACGTCACAAGTGGGTATGTGCCTGTCTGTCTAATCTTGAATTTCAAACCTTTATAACTCGGTCAATTTTATAGATAGAGCAAAAATTCTTTTAGTGTTAGATAGCAGAAACTAAGAAGTTTGGATTTATAAAATAAAAAAAGTATTCCGGTCCCCTATTCTTCTTTCATTCCACCCGATTCCATCAAATTTCCACCTATTTTTTTTCAAAAGTATTAATTATGCACAAACAACAATCTCTTGCTTCGAGCAGTCGGATGACATTTACAAACTGAACTTTTCTTACTTTACAAACACGACTTGTAGCGGTAAAAACTGCAAAGTGTTTTTCCTGCAGACGTCCAAGTGAGTTATAGCATCCCTCCCCAATGTAAAAGTGTTCTACTTCAAAGCTAAGTAGCAGTTTTAAGTTGTAATTTGTAAAATTTAGAACCGTTGGAAAGGTACCTAAAAATAATTTGAAATTGAAAATGGAAAAAATAGCATTAGCACAAAAAAGTTTTTATTAAATATTCGTAATTCACTTATATATAGTGTATATATAGTAATATACTGTAATTTCTTTTACGTATTTCTTATTTACCCATTGGGCGTATCACAACATTTATCTACATTTATCCTAATAAAAAGCTGTCAATTAAATCATTAACAGTTAAACTCATTCTGACTTATTATTAGTGCTGCCGTGTTAACAAAAAAAGCTACTTGAGCCCTATCGATAATAATGATTGAAAAATTATTAGCCTGATCAATAAAAACTTCAATAACTACATGCTGAACATACTAATGGCTTAACCTAATGGAAACGACAATTTATTTTATATTTTCTTTTTTATTCGAGTAGCCATCACTTAACCTTTCAGTACGATTTCAATCGATATTGTAAATCAAATTGATAAATCTATAGATATAATGAGAGCGTCGGTGGTCTAGTGGCTAGGGTCGCCGTCTTCCGTCCGGGAGACGCCATCCCCACCACTTACCAATGTGTTTTCGAATTTCTTATTCATATGTACGTTTATTCGACGCTCTTACGGTGAAGGAAAACATCGTGATGAAACCTGCACACTCCTGCGAAGAAATTCAAAGATTGTGTGTGAAGTCGACCAACCCGCATTGGGCCAGCGTGGTCGACTAAAACCTAATTGTCCTAATTTGGGGTAGGCTCGAACCCCTCGGTGGGGACGTATATGAGCTGTTAATGATGATGATGGTAGATATAATATAGGTATAATAATATACACCCTATAGATAAATCTTTGTATGTATAAACACATGCGCATGAACCCTTGCTCGTGTACCAATTATACTAATGAATGGTCGGGGCGCGGTTTACTTTGCATTGGTCAAACAGTGTTCAGGACATATAGTTAGATACTTTATAATACATTACTATATTCAGCAAACATTGACAGCTTTTAATACCATAGCTACGGGTCCCTATAGAATAGCCCGTGGGACGTAATGTGAAGTTCTAAATTTAATTAAATCAGATAAAAGTGCAGTTGTTTCCTCTTTAGTGTTGAAAACAAACTTTTCAAAACAGAAATCGTCAAAAACAAATCAATAACTAACTTGAATCTTGGCAACAACAAAATTAACGATACCGTCACATTTAAAAAAGAAACTCTAGAAAATTTAAAAAGAAAGTCGCGAGAAGCACGCTTACTTCAGTCAAAGTGTTAAAGATAATTAGCTCCTGCCCTGATGGTACGTAAATAATGTTAATTAACATGCAAAGGAACAAAGTGGGGAAGTTAATTGTTCCAAGAGTCGCGGCGTTCCTGTAAACGGTTGTGGAATTACACGTATGCGATTGGTTTGCTGTTTCTTTGACGAGTTGGCTGCATGCGAGATTTTACGCTAATAATTATTTAATTTGTTTTTTTTTTTTCTATTTGCTTGCCTGAAAGCGTAATAAAACCGATTATTTTTAGTGTTTTGTAGTTTTTTTTATGTAGGTCACCTACCGTGGGTGGGTTGGAAAAGAAATAAATAATTTTAAAACTATTTTTTACGCATCACAATATACAGTAATTTTGTAATAATGTATTCAACTTGTATACGCATAATATAATGTGCATTTATGATAAAAACAATGCAAACAATTAACCAAAGGCACATAAACAAAATCCCAATTCTTAGTCTCGTTCTGGGCGCCAAAATTAAATTTGGCGCCCAAAAATGGACCTGCAACTTGTATCGAAGATTTACTTTCTTCAATTTATATCCGTCGGCCATATCAAAACGATTTGAAGCTATTCAACCCAACTAAAACATAACCGTTTTCGGTCAAAATTTAACGTTTTACGATCGATTGTAATATTTTATGTTTCATCGTAAAAGTACCTGAAGTATGCTAAAGGAGTGTTTGTGTCACCGGTTGGTATTCTTACGTTCACTTCATTCCAGTGGGTGTACTGTGTTTTATGTCCTCACGTTTTATTATACTGTAAAACGGTATTAGCATGAGAACTACACGATAGCTTTCATGAGCTTTCTTGTTACAATTTGATTTCTCATTGTTTGATTTGTTTAAGAATGCGACAATTTAATCATCTAAAATATACCGTCAAATACTAATTGAATACTGTTCCAAGATGCGATATGTAATTTAAGATTCTCAATTTAAATTCAATCTGTTTTTTTCGAACACTGGAATTAAAAATTCTGTGGTTGATAGACACGAAAACCCCAGTGGTAGTTTATTTTTTGTGCCTATAAAAAAGAGAGTATATTTCGGAACGGCTCGTATTTTTTAGGTATTAAATTAGATAAGTTATACGGAATCCGCTTTTCGCGTCACTTTTTTCTTTTCATGTGACGTGAAGGAGCCTATTTCTTTGCGTTTGGTTCAGTAACTCATATGAGATTTTCGATTATCACATCTTCGATTCCGGAAAAAATGGCGTCAAGTCGGGTTCCTCAAAAGACAATGCTAACCTCCCAGTCAAAGGTAAATAAAGAAAGCGACGAATCTAATAAACGGGGTTCGTATCCATTCCGTTTGTTGCAACACATCCACTCGATCAGGAGCCGTAAACCTTTCCGCGTTTGCGTTTGATTAGCGTCTATCAGTAAGGGTTCGGGGCGGCAGGGGAGGTCAACCTATATTGGTATTTGTACACGTCCAATTCTCGGAAATGGAAGGGTATACCCAGGGGACAGGCGTTCACAATAGACCTCTCCGAATGAGAGCCATTAATTCACATCTTTGTTTTATAAAGCCCAATGTGACATAAATTGACGTTATGCGAGCTCATTTAGCGATAATTCAGTTTGAATGTTTTTTGGACAGGAGTGTTCAAGCCTGCCTTTGTTTTTTATTCCGTTCAAAGTTTTACAGTGCTATTTCCAAGTAAATCAAATAAATTTCATCACGCGACGTTCTGTTTCAAAACTATTATTTTAATGGTTCCATTTGAGATTTAATTAAACAAAATTTTCGTTTTTGTACTAAAATGGGTTACACCAACGGCTGACCAAACCATGTATTGGTAATATCAGGTTTGAAAGCGGAGATAAGTCAATGCAAAGCATCCGCACGTTACTGACACGGGACCGCAACCGCAAACCCATTCTGTCACGCCACACCTTTGAAGTAATGACGACGTTTGGCGCAATCCGCCCCTTAACCTCAAAATTAGATTAATGATGCCTTTCACAACTTGCATCGCTACTTATTTGTGAATCTATGGCTGAATCATTTGTTATTTTTTGTTGCAGACGTTTGTATTACTTTAGTTGTAAAAAGTATTTTTTCGATATTTTGAGTTATTGTTGTTCTGAGACCCAAAAATGTTGCCAAACGTGGTTTTAGTGTGTGTTCCTTGGGAACCCACAAAAGCTCTGCTCACCCCCTTTGGGAATAAGAGCGTGACTATTATGTATGTGTAGTTCTGTAAGTGTTATCAAAGATTTCATAATTGAGACTCCATGATCCACAGTCAAACTGTATAATTGCAGTTTTGTGGGCTTTGTGTTTAAGTGACATGTATAGGTATGCATGTTCTTTAATAAATAAATAAAAAATAATAATGTATGCTGCACAACACAGACAAAAGCAAGTCTCTTCTGTTGTCATTATTTCCGCTATATAATTCAAGTTCCTAACCGTTTTATTCCTCAGCATATTGAAATAAACCAGGACGGGTCCTGTAACGTGTCTGCCCACTTGTGCCTTTTTTTTATTAAACTAGAGGATCAGAAGCGAACGTCTCGATTTACGGCCGGTTTTCGAGGCCGCAAATCTGTATATAGGTGTTGGTGTAACTGGCTCTGTGGGACAAAGCTTTAGTTAGCTTCGATTCCATGTTTGTTTTTTTTCTGAATTCGATATTAACTGACAGGTACTCCGGATACTATTGACATGTAGACGAAATCTGCATCTCGTTGACTATCCTAATTGTGTTTTAATGGTCGAAAGTGCATTACAGCTTATGTTATTGTTATGTTTTTGAAACACATTATGTACATGCTTATTTTGTGAACAGTATTTTTCACTTTACTGAGCATACAAGGAGTTCCTAATTCAGTTTTACCTTTTCGTATTCCATGATTCGTCCGTCGGTCGTACGATTGGATATAAAAATCTTTGCTGCCATTGGTCTCGCAATAAAATTTTCTTTTTATTTCTCTTTGGAATGGTCTAGCGCTCTCTCGTAAGGTGTATTAAGTATAGAAATAATAAGTATAAAATATGTTTTTTATTTTAATTGTTGTTCTGTTTTGACACCTTTTAAAATTAAAATAAAATGTTAACATGTTGATGTAATTTTTTCTCTAGGTAAATCAATATATAGTAAATATTAAAAGAAAAATGAATTAATTATGTTCATACCACAAAAAACTGTCTTACAGCTACCTATATATTGTCTTAATAAGTGCCAGTACTTTACTCAAATTATTGAAACTGAATTTGTTCTAACGAGTTAAAGTCAAAGTCAAAGTCAAAATAATTTATTTCCATAGGATGTTATTACATCACTTAGATCCGTCATTACATTTTTTTTGGGTGAGTTCACTAACACAATGGCGGAATCTGTGGAGAAGAGCTCACCGAAGAAACTCCACAGTCGTCGCATCTTTTGCGTTTCCTTTTTTAAATAAAATATTGTCAATTACAAAATTAATGCTTATTACATATCGAAAAAGCCTGCTACTCAAACAATCTATTCCCATGGACACCTATCTTCTAAGTAATCAGATATCCTATAGTAACCTTTTTTATACAATTTCTGTTTTATAATTATTTTAAACTTGTCTAAAGGCAAGTTTTTAATATCAGTAGGGACCTTATTGTAATAGCGTATACAATTGCCTTTAAAAGAATTACTAATTTTATGTAGTCGGCTGACATAAGCAACCAACTTGTCTTTATTTCTAGTATTAAAATTGTGTATATCACTGTGCTTCTGAAAATTACTTATATTTCGTTTTATATACACAAGATTGTCATAGATATATTGAGACACAAATGTCAGAATATTGATTTCTTTAAATTTTTCCCTCAGTGACACTCTAGGCCCTAATCTATAAATTGCACGAACAGCCCGTTTCTGCAAAATAAATATACTATTAGCATTCGCAGCGTGACCCCACAATAAAATACCATAGGTCATTAGACTATGAAAGTAACTGAAGTAGACTAGTCTAGCGGTGTCTACGTCGGTAAGGGCTCTAATTTTTTTAACTGCGAACGCTGCTGAACTCAGTCGGTTCGACAATTTATTTATATGAGAATCCCATTGTAGTTTGGCATCTAAAGTAATGCCCAAAAAGACAGTCGAATCTACAAGGTCCAATTTCTGTCCTTTTATAAATATATCTGTAGTTACCGGTTTCACATTGGGTAATACGAATTTAATACATTTAGTTTTCTTTTCATTAAGTAATAGATTATTAACAGTAAACCAATTCACTATACTAGAGATAGCATTGTTTACGTCGTCATAGTTTGATTGTTGTCTTTTAACTTTAAATATCAAAGAAGTATCATCGGCAAACAATACTAACCCATGTTTTGCTTTAACAAGATAAGGTAAATCATTAATATATACTAAAAACAAGAAAGGTCCAAGAATTGAACCCTGCGGGACGCCCATACTTATTGAAGATCCGGGTGATCTTTTCCCATTAACATCGACCATCTGAACCCTATCTGTTAGATATGACTCCAGAAGGCCAAGAGCCTGATCTTTTACACCATAATGGCGTAGCTTCCTGACAACAATGTCATGATGGACGCAATCAAAAGCCTTGGATAGATCGCAGAATACACCTATTGCATCCATTGCGTCTTCCCAGGCACCAAAAACATTGTCAATTAGCTCAACACCAGCGTCGGCTGTTGAACGACCCCTTGTGAAACCAAACTGAGCAACATGAATTAAATTATTGACATAAAAATGACTCTGCAATTGATTAAGTATGAGTTTTTCAAATATTTTGCTAAGAGTTGGTAGTATCGATATAGGTCTAAAATTTGTGGGGTCTGATGTACTACCGGCTTTGAATAAAGGTATCACTTTACTTAGTTTCATCAAGTCAGGAAACACACCATTATCTATACATTGATTAAATATGCAACAAAGGTGAGGTGCGATACAATCTATAATGGAACTTATAATTTTTACAGATAGACCATGGACGTCAGCCGTCTTTTTCATTTCCAGGGATTTAAACGCTTTTACAATGTCCTCATTATTTACGTGCCTAAATTTAAAATCTGTTTTACATTCCTCAAAGTTCTGCTTAAGTATAGATTCAGCAGCAGCGGGAGATGAATTTAAAGACTTGGTTGTTGAAACTGGAATGTCCGTAAAGAAAATAATTTTCGTTATCTCTTTTTAAGGGTAAGAGGCAGTTTCGAGAATATCGGAGCTGTATCAAGCACCTGTCTTAGAGTTACCCGCTTGCAATTCATTCTATTCATTCATTCGTTCATACAGTTCTATCTAAATAATGACGTAATAGTAAAAGTTGGAATTAGGTTCAGACGTTGGGACGTTACTCTATTAAGAGACGTTCAAAATTTGAGCTCGCGGCAGTAAATGGTCCAAAAAATTGTCCTAGCGAAATTATACTGTTCCGCAGAAATAACTGTACACGACCTTTACATTTGGAAAGAATTATTTGAGTACTTACATAAAAAAAGTAATTTGTGATACAGGCTGGTTGTAAAATATTTACCAGGACTTTTTCAAGCTTTTAAAATACGTAATATTATGACCTATGGGTAAGGTGACCGGTATTTTTTTAAAGTTTTGATGATGATTCGATGATTTTCTTCTGTGAATCGTTGTTTTGATTGGATTAGATTTCGAATTACTATTGAAAGAAAAGAAGAAAGAAAGAAAAACCACTAACCACCAACTATTGGGTACCCTACCTATATTTAGTCAATCCCCCATGGACGTATACACCGTGTCGATTTTCGTTAGAGGGAGTGTTCAGTCAATTAAACTGAACAACTTTCCCCAAGGAACATTGGCTGGCAAAATATGAAAAAAAAAATTGCTTCCCAAAAGTAAATCGATCAGCTGGCCGCGCGGTTTTGTATGAACGGGTCAAAGTTTTTTGTCGTTATACAGCCCATGTTCCCTGGGGAAAGTTGTTCAGTTTAATGGACTGGGCACTCCCTTTAACGAAAATCAACCAGTTAAAATTCATTGTTTATATACGTATATGTAATGATATGAGCTGATAACATACAGGCATTACATACATAACTATGGAATGGGATTTAAACACAGATATAATGATGTTCTGAAGTAGCTTGTAGACTGTTCCCACGACGGGAAAATCAGCAACCATGTGGCCTTATCACCGATCGGACGGTAATATGCAATTCAAATGGTTTATTTCAGATTTATCATAATGCTAAAATCTTAGAAACATGTCAATAATAATAATTAACAAAATGTTGATAAAAGCCTTAAAATTACTTGTTATCTTGTTTTTAGGCTAGCGTCGATACGCAGCCGAATTTGAACGTTTACGACGCTGTTATTTTTTTATAGGCGGTTCATAAAATAAGTTTTCCGAATACATTAGGAACGTTTAGCTGCCGTCGACGGTTATTCACTAACGAATATAAAGAGGTTAGTATTATAAAAATAACATGATTTATTAGAATATAATATACTTTATTGCACACAAGAAACACACACAGATTATTTATGATTTCATTAATAAATAATTTTGACTACAATATCCTGCAGTTTAGAATAAGATAAGTTAAAAAGTTATCCATCGATGTATTATTTTGTCTTTTTGCACTGCAATTTGCAGATTTTTACTGGACAGTTCTAAAAAACTTCCGATTGTCTTTATCTGCTCACTTTGTTTTTTAATGAACTAAGGCAAAATTTTTATTTCGGTAAAAATTTTATTAAGTGGTTTTACCGGCCACGAAGTTTAAAACAAGATTTTACAACTTGGCAATATACCATTATGATGGACTTATTTAGCCTAGACTGTCCCACTGCTGGGCAAAGGCCTCCCTCTTCTTCTTCCATCCTTCCCTATCTTGGGCTTCCTCATCCCAACTCCTTAAAAAAGAGTCAATCTCATCCTGATGGACTTAGAAACTCATATTTTGACAATAAGTGGAACACTTTAATTAAGTTCTTTGTCAAACAACACTAACAGCTCCGTAGCCCAGGTGGTAGTGTATCTGCATCCTACGCACAGGGTCGCGGGTTCGAATCCCGCCCAGGGCTAACATTTGTGTGATGAGCACTTGTGTTTGCCTTGTGTATGGTTGTTGTTTATCTATATAAGTATGTATTTATCTATTTATGTAATGTATATCAGCTGTCTGGTACCCATAGTACAAGCTCTGCTTAGTTTGGGATCAGATGGCCGTGTGTGAAGATGTCCCCACATATTTATTTATTTATTACACAACACTTTTCTTCTCTGCGGGAAATATTAAAACAGGATACTGTAGTGGGTACATTGTGCGATATCTTTTTATCGTGTCTCCTGTAATATTTTAACATTTATTGGCCTTTTGCATAAGCTTTGAGTGTATAAAATGTTTTTGGAATAAACTTCTCGACGCCGCCGCCGCCGCCGCCGCCTATTCGGAATTATCGTTGCGATTTTATTGGTGTACTCATGGAGTTTCAATTTTGATTCTACTTTTGTTAAAACAGCCCACAGATTTTTTGAAAACCTTTGTTTAACTTTAAGACGAAATCCATTTTCATTTGTTCTAATAAATCCTCCTCCTCGCGTCGCCTTCCTCATTACTGAGGGTCGTGCGGTTACCGTTGGATCAGCTTCTTGCGATTTTTGATTACGATTTGATTACGATGTTCCGCCACTTGTTCCTGTTCTTGGCATCGTGTAGCGCAACATGCAGTTGGGTGTCCAGAGTACAGCGGATCTGATCCGCCCATCTTGTAGGGCTGCGGCCTCTTGGTCGTTTGCCGTCAACCTTGCCAGTGACAATGAGCTGTTCGAGGTTGTGCCCTTCTTTCCTGGCTATGTGAAAAACTCCAAATTCTCTGCAGGCATACAGTTGACAGTCTGGTCTTGATGTTAAGTTCGCGTAAGATAGACAAATTTGTGCGAAAACCTGTCCAAGGAATCTGCAGCATTTTTCGCCAGCACCACATCTCGAAGGCATCAATGCGGTTGCGGTCAGCCCTTTTCAGAGTCCAAGTCTCAGCTCCGTAGTTGAAAATGGAGAATACTAGAGAGCGGACCAACATTGTTTTCGTTCTACGTGAAATGTTACGGTCCTTTCATATACCCTGTAGCTGAGACATGGCGCTTTTAGCCATTCCTATGCGCCTCCGGATTTCCTTATCACAAGAACCGGTGTTGTTGATATTCGCGCCGAGATAGATAAAATCTTCAACTATTTCAAGTCCAAGAGTACCTGTGAGTTGAAGCGTTTTGCCACGATCCACTACCATGACCTTGGTTTTGCTGTGGTTGATCTTTAGACCCATTTCCAGACTGATACGCTCCATCCTACCTAGGATCTCAACCAAATCCGCTTCATTGGCGGCCAGAAGCGTGGTGTCATCTGCGTAACGAAGATTTGTGATTTTGGTACCACCAATGGTGACGCCTCCCTCCCAGTTTTCGCAGGCTCTAATAAATAACGTAAGCGATTTTTAACAAAATATATACGTAGGCTTGATAAAAATAGCAACATTTTTATTAGAATTGGAATAGAACATTTTAGAAAAAGTGTACTCGATTTTTCCTTCTGTTGTTAAAGACATTATTATAGGGAAAATATCTGAAATATTGGTCACTTTGAAGTGAAATTGTATTGGAGGAAGAACCTACAAAAAACCTTAGAGGGCTTGTTTTCATCGTACTAGTAAATGCAGTGATTTTGGTTCTGGCAAGCACGAACAGTTTCACTGTCTAATGCACTCCACCAGAGCTAGCTAAGTATTCGTAGTGTCTAGAAGTATACTGTTTTTGTACTGGCATGCAATATATTATTGCTATGCAGAACTTGTATTCGTAGGTAGGAATAAACCATTTTTAATAATAGGCAGTAGAACAACATTCAACAGCGCTTCTTTTAACTTAAGTATAGCTTAACATCTTTTGACTCTAAGCTCAAGGTATAATAAACGGGATATCTAGGTACTGTGGCTTTTATTTATTGTCAGTGGCTGACGTTTCGGTCTTTATCAGTGTCATTCAATCAAGCCAGCGTTATCTAGATTAATTAAAGCGATTCTGCTTTTTCGGCGTAATGCTCAACAATTTTTTTCTACAATCGAGCCGTTGGTTGATTTTGATTTGCCATCGTGGGAAAAGAATTTGCCAGTCAGCTAATAGTAAACTTCGCTAGACTGTTGCCCAGGGTGCGCCAGACGTATTAATAAGTAGCGGTATGTCGTCGCTCGGGGAGGCTAATTGCAAATACTTTAATCTCGCTGATGATAGTCGAGTCACTGCCTTGAATTATTGTACTCACCTAATTTACTAGCATGATACAGACATGCCTTAGGAAATATTCAATAACAGATCAGAGGGACCATTTTATTTTCGTCAAATAAAAGTCCGATCTGGTCATGGCAGTCACGATGTTTCGGACAATCACGGTTGGTCGATTATATTGGCACAAAAGAGAAAATATCTTCAGCTTTTTATTGGGTAACGTTTGCGATAAATGTAAAAATATATTTATATTGGTAACGGTTATGTTTTGGTACAAATGTAAAGGGTTAGTTGGAAGCATTCGACTAAAAGAACTGATTCGATGTTAGTCCTCCAACATTTTTTTACAAAAATTTAGATATAGTTTGATTAGATTTCTCTTTCACAGGACGTCTAGCATAGCTTCTAGACAGAGGATGTCAATTTATACTGTGGATCTTCTTTTGTGGATCGTTTTCTCCTACACCGTATTACAAAAAGTATTAGAGAAATACAAAGTGGCTGTTCCTTACTAATATATCATCTATAGATGATGACAAACAACCCCGTTTCACTTTGGTACAGTAAATTATTTTTAATAGTGTAAAAACTGTCGAAATATTTGTGCTACTTTTCAAAGTATTGTAAATTTGATGACATACGAATATGATCTACGTATACAATAATTTCCTACACATATTTTTCTTTCAAAACAAAGCTTAGCTAAAAGGGGCGAGCGCGCTCGATCACGATTCCGAAGGCGAAAATAAATCCTCATAGATTCAGTTGAAAAATATCCGCCATTTCTCTATAAAAATAATAATTTTCAATGTATAGCGGGTTATCGCCAGCCCACATATCACCGTGTCGGCGGAATACGGACGAATGCGCCATGAGGTCTCTGCTATTTTTCACGCCGTTCCTAAATTCAGAACTTGTTCTGACGTACTACCTTACTCTTGCCGAGTCTTGCCTCAGAGACAGAGCTGTGAATCGCGGATGTGGGAGTGAGTATTAGCATTGAAGTTGACGCTTGGCATGTCATATCTGGGTTTTGTTACGTACTTACAACGCTTACGATGACGATGGTGAAAATGATACATTTATAAAGAAAATACAAAAGGTAAAAAACTGTCGCCATAAAGAGACCATAGACAAATCGGACAAGGAAGGAATTATCATATTTATTTAAAAAAATATGTTAGATTAAGGCTTACGAGTAGATCTCTTTATTTTTTTAAAGAGGGAAGTAGAAATGTATAAAAATAAATGAGAAAATAGCTCTTACCACCTCGGGCATATAATAATATTGTACGCAATTTGTTACCGTTTTCATAATTGTGTATAATTAATTATTATGTTAATATTTCGTTTTCGTACCGTTGAGATTCAATCATACAGGCATTATTATTATGTTAATATCATTAACGAAGGTTACTGGATTAAGTCAATACATTCTTCATTTGGATAATTTATGTTGGAAATTATAGGTTTAAGTGAGAAATAAAAATTGAGAAAGTGTTATTTGTTCACCAACGCAACGGGAGTGTTTCCATTGATATTATAGCATAAAAAATCTTTCTAATGTTAAACAAAACTTTTAACTAAAAAAAACTTAGGGATGAAGAACGTTTTTACGAATTATTTCCTGTTTTCTCCGTATTAAAACATTATGCTTATGCTGGTTTAGACTTGCAGATTTGACAGCTGTGATAAAAATTATCAGCATCAACACAGAGTGAAAAAATGGTGTTCCCACCGAAAAAATAATTGACTTTGTTAAGATTACACCAAATTAGAAATCATGTAGCGGCAAGCACAACCAAAATCGAAGTCACCATCACCACACTTACCGTCAGAAAACGACAAAAATGTCACGTTTCCCTAATCCGTAATCCCTCCTCGATCTCAATCCTTTCCGCTATTGCATTCCCAGCGGAGTGCTACTTATGATGCTGTCATGAGTCTTTTATATGCGGCCATGAGTCACGACTCACGGCATGAACTGTGGCGTGAACTCTTGCTGGCAAACACGCCTGTTCCGGGTTTAGCAAACCTGAAAAGAGGCATTCCTTATTGTGAGAATATGCTGTGTCGAGCTCTCCGTCTACAATAATGTTCCGAATGATACGAGTCTCACATTTTGATCGTGTTAGGTGTGTAAGATGAAAGTTTAGAGGAGTGTTTACTTTATTGTGCGCAAAGAGATTCGCTAGACTGTTGACTGATTTGGTGGAATTGTGTAGTGTTAAAATTACTCTCGGATAAGACATTCGCTTCGGACAAGATAGTGGATTATTGCAGATAATGGCTGTTATCTTAGTGTCCACTGACAAAACGCACTGTAACACTAGTCTCAAAAACTCGAAGAAGTGTCCCTATTATAAATACGTCGACTTCCCTTAACAGCTTTTTTCCCTTTAGTTCATTTGTGACCATCTCCACTGCGTTGTAGGGACGTGAATTGCGATGTTCCTTTATTGTGAATGAACAATAAGAATTAAAGAAATTAGAAAACTGTAGTCCGAAAAGTTACAAAGAAGCAAAATTAAAAAGCCGGTATCCTTAAAAACCGCCGAGGGAATCGAGGGACCATAAATTATACCGTGTTTTAATTTCCTTGGCACATTTTTTGCGGTGGCCGATCTCTCAGGACGAAGATTGTTTTCACCAGTTAATTAGGAGTTATGGAACATTGCGGAACTTGCTCTTCACCGCTGAGTTTTTTCTTTCAAAATAAAATGAGGTGTGCCAAGAAGCTGCTCTCTTAATTAAGAAAGGTCAATTTGTGCGTTTCTTGTTCCGACGTGGTTTCTTTCTTAGTGGCCAGTGCAGCCACATTGAAATGATGCAGCTGAAGTGATTCTTTACAATGGTTAATTAAAATTATTTATTGTTGAGAATTTTACTTGACATGACGTTGATTGGTTTTATGATTTAAGTGCCTATTAAAAACTTAGTTTTGAAAGGCAGAAATAGGCAGGCTTTTTCCCTACAGTGAGACAACTAAGACTAAATATATATATATATATATTTAGCAAAGTTATAAATAAAAAAGTGCGCTTGTGTTTTACGGCATGAAACACAAATATCATAGATAAGATCAGGATTTGAGAAATGGTCAAGGACTATTTCGTCAGAAAATCTAAAATCCATTTCCTTTTGAGAGAAGTCTCGAGCAATTTATAGTTAATAAATTAGAGTGTGCTGTCGCGTTGCGCAGGATTAATACCTAGTACAATTTATATCAGAAGGCTACTCCATCTTTTTATTATTACCTCGTGTGCAATATTACATCAGAATCCGTTTAACTGCTAAATTTGAGATAGACGAAGATATATTGTTTCGCCTTTGCAGCATTATCCTTCAATAATATACACAAGAACATAAACGAGCCTTCATCTCAGCCTTGTAATCTTGAACGTTATGGTGTCGTGATAAGGTATATTTTAGATATGCGTTCAAAAGGTTTGTTTTTTCCCTCACGCACAGCATCCAATATCAGAGGGCGGAAGACACCATGTTTCCCTCAACCCTTTTGTTTTGCCAAGTTTCGTTTATGAAGATAGCCCAGGACGTGATCGGAACGGGTCCCTAGGAACACACTATAAGATAAGGTATAAACAAAAATTTCATGTAGAAAATGTTGTGCAGTTTTTTTTTGTGTATGTGATAAATAATGAAGCGTGAGAATGTGAATCGTTTTACTGAGAACAGTATTATAGTATTAGTAAAATGTATAAGGTTGTTTTAAATCATATTTTATTATGCGCACGGCCAAGGAGTGGAATTCTTTGCCTGCTTCAGTTTTTTCGAGTGCTTATAACCCAAGCATTTTCAAAGTTAGAGTGAACAGGCACCTTCTGGGCGAACTCGTTCCATCATCGACCGCATCTCGTCCCTCGCGGACCTGATTGTGGTCAAGAGTAGGCCGGCCCATCAACTTATAAAAAAAAAATGGATAAATTTAACCCTGGTTCTTATCGTGTACTTGTTGAAATTACAAAGTAAGTATAAGTAGTTATGTTAAAGCTGAAATTAAGTATTGTCAATTTGAAAAAAAAAAAAAATGTTGAACTCGTATGAGTACTTGTAAAAAAGGCAACTTTATTGCTTATTAACATACATTTTCAAGTCACCTAATATAGTTAATTATTTATCTATCTTTCGCGCTTTATGCATCTAAAGATTCTTATATATGAGACCGCAAATAGTAACTTTAGTAAGTCAAGCAAGCATGCTCTTTTTTCGTAGTAACATCATGTATTCCATGAAGGCTTACAGATTTGTTTAGACGTACACAAACCTCCGTCCAACCCGTGCATTACAACCCGTACACAAACTACCCGCACTTGAAGCGGGCTAGCTTCACAACAATCCGTGACATGCTGTTACAGGCCCGTGCGCATCGCTGATCACCCGACTCGCGACATTACCATACAGTTGATACAGTTCGCGGCTGTTTTTGAAAATCTACTCACTTCTAGGGTTGCCCGATGATAATTTGGAAAAGGATGTAATGTCACAGAACAGCGTCTCGCCGCCGTAGAAAGGCAGCGCGCGCTCTCAGTTGTAACAGCGTACAGTGTGTCAAGAAAGTGATGAAATTAAAAAGTGGCATTACTGTAGTAGTGTCGTCCCGTTTTCACAATTTATTTGAAATTGATTTGAAAGAGAGGACACTACAGTATTCATCAACATCAACGGCCCGTTACAGTCCACTGCTGGACTATGAGCCTCCTCCATATTTCGATATTTAATTAGCATTAATTTTGTAATATTTTAATTTTTTATTTAAAAAGGAAACGCAAAAGATGCGACGACTGTGGAGTTTCTTCGGTGAGCTCTTCTCCACAGATTCCGCCATTGTGTTAGTGAACTCACCTAAAAATATGTAATAACGGATCTAAGTGATGTAATAACATCCTATGGAAATAAATTATTTTGACTTTGACTTTGGCTTTCCACTTAAGTGGAGGGTTTTGCCATAATCTCCACGCTTGGCAGGCGGGTTGGAGATCGCAGATTAAAAGGTTACTGTATCAGAGAGCGCTGCTGCCCGTCCCCTGTTCAATGTGTAGTCCCTAAGTCGCCTCTTACGACACCCACGGGAAGAGTAGGGGTTGGTGACAAATGTATTCTACTCTGCCGTCACCACACTACAGTATTGCCACTTTTTTTATTCATCACTTTCTTGACACACTGTACTATGCATCCTAGGCGCACGACGCTTCACGCACACGTCTAAATAGAGTAGCGTGGTCCAGCAGCCGGCACGTTAAGTCCGCTGGTCGCACCATGTTAGATGATGATGATAGCGTGGCAAAAAATCAGGGTCCAGTCCAAATTAGTTACACAGATTGATTGTTGCACAAACGGTTATAATTAGAAAGTGATTTTAAAGTAACACTGACAAAAACTATTACCAATAAATATACATAGGATACAATGGTGTCTTGAAGTGGAATGAGGAAATTCTGATGAAAATGACAAAACTGAAACGGATGGATTCGAAATTTGAAAATAGATGATGGAACAGCCAGTACTAAAAAGTACTGGATTGCCAGTAACAAAATAGCAGGAGAAGGTAGGATAGCACCTCTGCTACAGTGTATGTACACCATTTGTGTCTACATTTTTAAAAGAGATGTACTTGAATCAATTTATGTTAGAAAACATTTTCTTTTTTGCCTTAATTATCTTGTTTACGTATTTACAAACATAAATATTATTTTGAAAGATTTAGTTCATTATTTCATTAATTTATTATTTCATAACAATCATTTAACAAAGCTTTTTTTATTTATTTGTAGTTTAGCACAGTAGTAGATTTCAAATGCGACCGTTTTATGGAGTAGCTAATGTGTAGTGTAGAGACCCAGCAGAAGTTTCTAGATAAAAAATATATTTTATTAATCTTTTGCTGAAGCTGAAAAAGTTGAACGATATAACCGACACCATCACGGCATAACCAACATGCATTAAATTATCATTAGGTAAAATAATAAAAAAATCAAATAAAGTACATAATATTTAAAAATAAGGAGAAGACAAATTATAAAAATTGAAGATACGTTCTATTCTAGAGTATCATCTGGCAACCCTATCAACTACCGGCAAACGTTGGAATAATGTTGAACAGCCCCAGTTCATTATTCGGTCATGCTGCAGTGGCCAGATTATGGCACTAACGCATTGTTCTGCAACAAGAACTACGTCATATTTGTGTATACCAATGATAGTAAAAAAACATTGCCTTCTTCAGCTTCGTGTTGATTGTTCATCATTTTATATACTGTCATTATTTGGCTACTTCGGTTTTGAAAATTTTTAAAGTATGCATAGTGTCTAAAATGAAATCTAGGTCCATGCTTGAACAGGCAGCATCAACAGCTGTGTTGCTAGAGGGTTCCATACAAATTTTAGTTTGATCTTGACTTTATTTATTTTATTACTAGCGGTCCGGCCGCGGCTACGCTCGCGTTGTGTAAGATTTTCCCGTGGGAATAAAAAAAAATCCCGTAAAAAGTATCCTATGTAATAATCCATGGTACAAACTATCTCTATTCCAAATTTCATCCCAATCCGTTCAGTAGTTTTTGCGTGAAAGAGTAACAAACATCCATCAATACTTACAAACTTTCGCAGTTATAATATTATCTTCAGGGTTACCAGACGTCCAGATTTTTGAATCAAAATTAAATGTCCCGCGCGGGACAGGCTCAGTCCCGCTTTTTGGGGATAACTCGACCGTGCGTGCAGGTGCTGAAGTAACTTTTTTGACTTTGATTTTTGTTTTTTTATTTTTATTCGAAGAAGACTAACTACCTAATTATTAAAATACATTTTCTATGTCTATTTTAGCTACGAGTATTTTTTGTCACGTAAACGTAATTAAAAAGATAAATATTTAAAAACTTCTAATTATCTGTGTTTGTTTACTATGTCCCGCTTTCGACGAAAGGATCCCGCTTTTTTCACTAATTAAGATTCAAAATCCCGACTTGGCAAAAAAAAATATGGCAACGCTGCTCGTTTTCAAACAAATTTTACTGACATTGTTCACAAGTTTGGCAGCCGTTGTATGTTGTAAGGCAATGCAATAACATAAGTGGATCTACCTCATATTTGTTGTCAAACAAGGTTTCAGAATCGGGCGAGCGGATGTTTGTAGTGTTCTCTCATTCCTCATGAGGACCTTGTCATTGTGCTGTGCACGTACTACAGTACGCCTGAGTACCTAGCTTAATAGGTACTAAGACGGACTACATTTAAGAAGAGCAAGGTGGAGTAATGTTTTGCGAACAGAGTATCTCAATGGTCTTGGAATCCTTGATATGTAGCGAAAAAAATTTCAATCCACGGAGTGCACATTGTTATGTTTGCATTCATATATTTGACATAAATTTGCTGGCGTTCGCAGTACGCCCGTGTAGCTCTTGTTATGTAAAGCAACCATTTCATAATTAGCCAATTTTCTCCCATAAGAATAAAGTTGTTTTCTTACTCAACTGAATACTAGTTGAGACCAACATCTTAGCGTGTCTTTCGAAGCACGGCAGATGCAATACAATTCAATTCAAACTAAAACCAACTAATATTCATTTCAAGGTTGTTTTTAGGTTGATTGTTAGGATATTTATGGTAATGGCATTCCAATCTCTCAACGAATGAAATCAATCATGGAAGTGGGGAAAAAATTTGGACTGTTATCGGCGTATGGCTCTCAGCATAATTAATCCGGTGTTAATGAAGGACTTTATTAAAACGCCGTTATGGAATTGGGGCGACAAATTTATTTCTCTTTTTCAAACACTTGATTAAGCGAAACGTAAAGTGCACTCTCCCGAAAGATAATTAAAACGATATCATTCTGCATTTTTTTATTAAAACTGCCCAGAAATTGAAACGCGTGAATAATAAGATAAGCTGAGTTCTTTCTGTACATTTTTAATCTGTGGTTGTTTTCAATGCGATATTTTTTAGGAGATCGCAAGTTTCAAGCAACACGCAGATGCATGTCATACATTTTAAAAGGGAGGTGTCGGCGCCGTCTGTCAAAATGTATGTATGGAATTCTTCCGTGGAAAATAAATTAAAACAAAAATATTTTTCATAGTTCCCTAAACTATCAGTTTGAAACATAAAAATAAATAAGTATAATCTAAGTATAAAAGTGTATTAGTTTTAGTTTGTCTTGGTATTGTCTTCCATTAATAAAAGCCTAAGCCCCAAGGATCTTCAAACGATTTATCTTACTCTGCTCACTAAAATTAAGTCTATAATTTAACTTCTAGAAACCACCGAGTCTTAATAAAACAAAACCGAATTCCAAGTAAAAAGCCCAGAAAAATCGTGTTTAAATATTCCTCCGAAATTCAACGCAAACAGGCAGGCGTATTCAGATTTCTCCTCAGAAGTAATTAAGTCGAGATGAGCGCGAATGGGTAACTCAGTACATTGTACATTTTACTATGAATTCCCACGGACATGGCTCGCATAAGCACTGGATTGAAGCTGCTTTGAAGATAACGAGGTTGCAAACACAACGTTAATATAATAGGGGTTCGGACTGTTCACCATATTTTATGAATTTACCATATTTTATGAATTATTTTTAAAATATAGATTAGTAGCAGACGATTCGCGAAGAAAAAAACAGAATCGGTTAAAAAACTAATTTACAGTGATTTTTTAAAGTTTCAGTATGTTTGTCTCTTTCAAAAACAATTTTTCGTATAGAGATTATATGGCGTTACTAACAAATGACGTCACAAGTGGGTATGCGCTTCTCTGTCTAATCTTGAATTTCAAACCTTTATAACTCGGTCAATTTTAAAGATAGAGCAAAAATTCTTTTAGTGTTCGATAGCAGAAACTAAGAAGTTTGGATTTATAAAATAAAAAAAAGTAGTCCGATCCCCTATTGTAAAACAGATTTCGAAGGTAGGTTTTGTTTAAAATACTTTGAAAACACTTATTTCTACATAGACAGCAGAAACGTGATTTCGATATCCAAAACCTTCAAATATTTCTAAAGACGACGGCTGGTAGTAGCCCAGATGGTAGTGTATCTGCCTCCGACGCACAGGGTCGCGGGTTCGAATCCCGCCCAGGGCAAACATTCGTGTGATGAGCACTTGTGTTTGCCTTGTGTCTGGTTGTTGTTTATCTGTATACGTATGTATTTATATATGTATATGTATGTGTATGTATATCAGCTGTCTGGTATACTGTGGTATATGGCCGCGTGTGAAGATGCCCCCACATATTTATTTATTTATTATTTATCTATTTGCTCACTATATTATTTAAACTCTCTTGCATCTGTTTCACATTGATTGGCATTGCAATTCAGATTGGCCATCTTTTAAGCACTATACCTCCATGCACTTTAGGAACACAAAAGTTGACATACCTACTACATTTCTATGAATGCGTTTATATAACTAATGTTAACTTAATAATTTTGTCAAACGGTGGTGTAATTAATGCTCTATGTAAGCGAACTAACTGCCCATTAGTTACTCTTATCAAGCGACTGGTACGATTACTTATTAAAATACCTCTCCAACTGATAAAAAAATCCTAGCACTTAATACTGGCCTTTGACATTCCAATTCCAAATGAAAACACCGCTAGAAATACTTTTTAATTTTGTTCGGTCGCCGCCTGATCCTTTAGTAACGCGATACATCGCTGTCTTCAGAAAGTATTAGTTTTAATAGTGTCGCCTCGGTCGGTTATTCATTGCGGCACGTCGAGCGGCTCTGCGCTAATCCCGTCCCTTACCACGTCCCCTGGTTCTAGTTCCGTGTTTTTAGGGTTCCTTGGGTTAAAGTTAAGAATCGAGATATTGGAAAAAGTGTCAAAGTGTTTAACAACATCTCATACCGAGTGGCACGAGCCTACCCCGAATATGGGCGATTAGGCCTAAGCCGACCATGCTGGTCTTAGGGTATTCCTCATTATTGTTACTTTTGTGTGCAATAAAGTGTTTTTACTTAAATATAATCATGTTTTTACATTAATAAAAAATACAATTCAAACGCTCACTTTCATCTTGAAGAAATAAGATCAACTATGAAAAGAAGCTTGTCTTGGTTTATCTACGTTAGATTTTCACACTCAATTTTAAAAACATTCAAAAGAATGCAAGAAGGCAAAGGATGTGGTGGAACAAAAATCTCCTGCTATCAGTATAAAGAACCCTTTACCGCGAGACGGACTCGCGCTGAACCAACTTTTTATTTTATTTTTCAACATCAACAAGAGATGAAAACTTTCCAGGGCCGGCGGAACTTTCCGCCGACTAATCCGCGGTGGCCGCGCTAAATTCTCAATTTAGTTTGTTGCGGAGTTCGGGCTTACGCGGC
Organism: Carpatolechia fugitivella; assembly: GCA_951230895.1. Classification (NCBI taxonomy): domain Eukaryota; kingdom Metazoa; phylum Arthropoda; class Insecta; order Lepidoptera; family Gelechiidae; genus Carpatolechia; species Carpatolechia fugitivella. The sequence continues at coordinate 4,462,047 of OX579658.1, forward strand.
AGCATATTTTTCAGGCGATTCAACCAGTTCATAGTGGATTTAGCGACGCGTTTGTTATCGTTAGCCCGGAAGTTCGAGAGACTCAACTTTGGCTATCGATCGATCGAGCACTTGGTTTGATGATTTTCATGGAATTGAGTCTTTTGTTACATGTGCGAGATATTATAGTCCTGTATTGTTTCTCGCAATAAAAGCTCTCATTGTAAGCTTGTCGCGATATTACAGTTTCATAAGTATCGCGATCTTAATTTCATATATTCTTAAGTACTTCTTGAGTTAGCAGAAAGTTTACTCAAGAATTCTCATGTCTATCTATTTTAAAATAACTTTTCCAAAGCTCCAGCGATAATTCTTAGACTGAGACGACTCAAACATTCATATTTGTCGCAGAACAATCCACTTCATATTTAATTTTGCATCAAAACGTCGCAGCAATAAAACTCTGGTGCCTCTTAAGTTTATAAAAAGACAGGCTGGTCCCGTGATAAAATTACTTTTGCAAACTTTTATTGACAAACTGCGGAGCCCGAGGCGAAGTAGGAACTGACCGACGCTCAAGTTGCCCGTCGTCTAGTTATTGATACCCAACCCTAAGGGAATCGCTGCACAGCTTCCGATATGTAGTTGATATCTATTTGTTTCTTTACTCTGACTCTAACATGCACTGAAAAAAATGTTTTGTTACCAATAACACAAAAAATTCTCCATGAAACTCAATATTTACGGATAAATAAACAATTTACAACACCAAAATGTATTATGTTACTGCTAATAATTTTAGTTTGATAGTAACATTTATTTTAACAGTAACAAAACTTTTTTTCAGGATAAAATAATTTGGGCGCTAGCCCATTCGTTAATTTAAATCTTAGGCGTTTTTGTTTTGTAAATCATAGGCACCTATTTGAAACCCTTCTCATATTGACATTACCACATACGTGTTCCAACCAATAAACAGGGTTTTTCTGGGCTTTCATCTAACTTACTTAGGCCGATACAGCCTCCAATAAAATATACTTGAAAGTTGTCTCTTTTATATAGTCGCGATATTTCATCCCTAGTTTATATTATACCGGGCTCATATTTCGTAGCCGTAACTTTGCACCCGGGAAACGTAATATATTACTCGACAGCAATGAATCCGGGTCAGGTAAAGAACACATCTGAAAATCTCGGAAACTAAGAATGCTAATTTAGTGAAACAAATCGTGTTTAATAGACAAATGAATACTCATTGAAAAAGGTAATAAAATGTATTTGGCACTTTGTAATTTATTCTTCTTTTTTTTATAAGAAAAAAATATGCCAACCTCATCTTGTAAGAAAAAACTTATTTTTGATAATTGTTTATTTTTTGTGTTACGTGCTTGTTGTTACCGCGGTTATGCGGTTTGTCCTGATCACGCGGCAGTTCCGCTTATAACAGTCCCATTATTATTTTGCCATTTTTGATGGCATAAGTTAACAATAACCAAGAAGTCTTATTGCTATCATTTAAAGTGTGCTTGTCTATTAAACACGATGGTATAAATAATATAAAAAGTGTGTTTCATATTAGGTTGTTTTTATAGGCGTCTCCATCACTCGCTACCCTCCATCCGTGCCGTGCACACGTGCCGATGTGATTTATGAGCTACTGAATAAATAAGAAATAGTACTTTTCAGATTTTTCCTTTATTTATATACACACAACGTTCACAAAAGCGGCTCCGGGGGGGGTTAGGAATATTTTTTTTTCAATGCTGATTGGTGACTAGTTCTTGGAAATGGAACTGGATTTGTAAGGTATTTCAAAGACTTCCGTTTTCTAAGGCTTTTTGTTTAGAAATCTTCGCTGTTTTCTTAGAAATCAGCGCTGAGCCCAAGGCGCTCTTGCGTTTTGTTCATTTTTGTTTCTCAAAATTCTTACAATAATGTGGCGGTTTCTACAAGGAAAAATAAAGTCTAACTTGAACTGTGGCACAGAAAAAACGTCTACAAATAATGTATTAATTTTTTTCAGGAGTATTTTTACGTCGTCCCTCTTTTTATTATTTCAATTACAATCACTTTTCTTTATAATGTTTTATATATTCTCTACTTCTTTCCTGGCAACTAAAATGTTTGCACTCGTCCACAACAAACTCCGCCCTTTATCAATATTTGGACAGTATTTGCTACACCACCGCTATTTATATGAACTAATGCGTAAATCGTTCAAATTGTTTATTGCGTATGATAATTAATATCATAGACTAACAAATTAAACATTATATTTAATTGAACAAACATTGTTAGTATGAAAATGCAAGTGTTTGTTTAATAGTTTAATAGGTTTGGTTCATTTTATACTTTTTTTCATTGATGTATTATAATAAAACTTCAAAATTAAATGTACTGTTCGTATTGGCGGATTTGATAGAAGCGCACGGGATCGTGTTAAGGTCTAGACATAAGAAGAAGAAGATATTGGCCTAGTTTGTGTCATAAATTTTTGGTCTCTCCATACAAAATGGGTCGGTCGGGAGTCTCACTTTGTATGGAGAAACCAAAAACTTTTTTGTCGCAGGAATTTTTTTTTTCGTGAAAAGTTGTTCAGTTTGACGGGTACTATCACTACACGGCGGGAACAAAACGATGTAAATTTCACGGTGTAGACAACAAAAATATAGTAACAGAAAAAAGTAGGTAGTTAAAAATATATTAGTAATTTTTTTATGGCCGTTTAAAATAACCGAAAAACGGCCGGCGCAGGCCGGATTGCCTAGTAAAAAACGCCCGGCCCTGAAAGTGTTAAAACATTAAGTTCATAAAACAATGCATAAGCCAGAGTACAAAGGCTATTATTAAAGTTTTTAATAGTATAATTTTGGTACTTTAGATACGTAATGAACAAGTGCATCTAAAACTTTACAATTTACGTCTGAAACTACCGTTCAGATACTCTAGGAAGGTAAATAATTCATAACATACTTGTCTCGAAGTTCGATATCGCTAGCAGACTGTAGCTTCCAAACAGTGGAGAGGCTCTCAAACTTTTTACATAAGTTATAAAATAAGTAATAATGCTCCTTAGCTTCGGACTGAATAATAGAGTAATTTATTCGGTCTTGATATTTTGCGCACTAAAATATATTATAATAATCTTGGTTCTTTTTCTACAAAAATTTAAGACTATCAAAACTTGTTGTCGCTCGTGAGATTTAAATCCAATGACATTTGACGTTGATAGTTGACGCGACCGTCTATGTTAGTGTATAATTTGGCATCATAGAAAGTACGTATTGGATGGATTGACTACAACGCAGTGTTGTTTTTCATGTGATCGGAATAGGTTTTGGTTGGCAGTCGATGAAAATCTGTTCATCGGTATTTGTCGAAGTATTTTGAATTTTTAACTTACTAGCTGTCTGCCCATATAGTTACGTCCGTGATTTTTGCAGTTTTGTTAAACTATATTTGAAAAATTCGAAAAATAAATGTATTTTGTGATCAACTGTGAAAGCCGAACGGACAGATAGACTTTCGCATTAACAATACTATACCGAAAGTTTAAGAACCAGTGTGCTGTTTATTTGCGAGGTATCTCCACACGCTCCGGCTTCATTCGAGCGGAGCACACTGAACTCGCCCTGAATTATTTAGTTCACCTGGAAGCTACATTAATGTTCGACGTCTCCAACTCATTAATATCTATGATCTTACGCCTTATGAGAAGTTATTGGCCGGAGTAGAGCTCATGTTACATTTATGAATATTGTATACGGGCTGTGTAAAAAACATTTCTTTTACGATGTCCTGAGATTAGTTTTGTGTCGGAGTAGTTATTTTCTTTTCTTTTTTTCTCGGCTATTTTCGATGTATTTTTTTTTGTTATTACTTTAGTTGTAATAGCACTCGTACGTACTACGATTTTGACTGATTCCCTGTTTCAAAACATTAAAAAACTACTCGCACATCACACTCATGGCTTTTGCGACTGCGATAACAAATAAACCCACTTAATGATACCCGAACCAATTGAATATGATACTCGGAACCGCAACTTGTAAGTATCATCACACTAATATTATAAATGTGAAAATATACTTATTTGGATGTTTGTTCCGCTTTCACGCCTAAACTACTTGACGGATTTGGATGAAATTTGGAGTAGAGATAGTTTGTACCCTAGAATAACACAAAGGATTTTTTTTACCGAAAAAGTCGTATTCCCACGGGAAAATCTTACATAACGCGAGCGTAGCCGCGGGCGGACCGCTAGTTAACTCATAATAATTATACTTCCCCACCGAAGGGCTTGAGCCTGCCCTAAATTAGGGCGTTCAAGCCTTAGTTGATCACGCTAGACCATTGAGGGTTTTTGGTGTCAAATTAGGTTTGGTCCTATTTTATATGTCTTTCAATTATCTTTTCTGCATAAATCTCTCTCCGTCTATAATTTAAAAACAACAAAAATATTACGGTTTGCGCAAAAAATCTTCACGTAGCGTTTTTGGCGACGTGGGACTAAGCTTAGCCTGTCAACTGCACCCAAAGCCTGCCGCTCTATAAAACAAAGGAACGGGAGCCCTCACGTTCGGCATACAGAGCAGGTCCTGTCACAAGTTGTAAAGGTGCTTTATAACAAATTTTATGTCACCAGTGCATTCCCTTGTTAGAATGCAGTGCGGGTAGCAAAACGTCGACTTCAACACGGGTGATATCAGAAAGAAGAACATTCAACACAACTTTTGCTGTTTTGGTGATGTGTCTTTTAAATTTTGATCTTTTTGTCATTCGTTTGTAATTGCAAAAGTACCGTGGCGAACTTGGCAAGTATTAATATAAGTAGCTGTCAAAATGTGTTAGATTCTTACTTCTAGGTTAAGCGGTAACTTACTACTTCTAGAAGTGTAAGGCTCAGTTTCACCAAAGTGCAGAGGAGAGGAAATGTGTTTGAATAACCAATCAGATTTCGTTATTGAAGCTAAGCGGAGAGGAGATGTGGAAATAACGAAATCGGATTGGTTATTCAAACACATCTCCTCTCCTCTCCTCTCCGCTTTGGTGGAAACCGGGCCTAATTTAGCCTTGAAGGCTGGAACACAAAAACTGTCTGTCATTTACAGTATACAGTTTAAAAATAAGACCAAAATTATTTTTACTAATGCCGAGCGGTTGAGATCCTTAGGGAAGGCTTTGTCCAGCAGTAAGCGTCTTAGCTGAAACTATGATAATTTTAGCTGAGTAAGAAATCGTCAATATAAAACAGATTATCTCCGAAAGATCTAGAAATGATACCAATCCAGCAAATCGTAAAACTAAGACGACGTTATCACGCTTTCAAACGTCTCTAGTCTCTCGAGGATACGTCTCTACATTTCTACATTCTTAGCTGGCACGGCGCACTATTCTTTAACTATTTAGAAAGTAGACTGTCTTTTCAGAATTGACATTTCTGTCTAAGAGACAAAGTCTAGTTTTGTGTGTGCACGTTGTTCTTTGTTACCCAGTCTTGTGCATATTGAGAGAAACGCCTGGGACTAGGAGTGACATGCACTCGGGTACATTGTCTCTGTTCTAAAGAGCATGCGCAAATGGACTTTCTGTTTGTTCTATCTTTTGGATATTGGCACTTGATAGGTTCAGGTTAAAGTAATTAATTTTTGATGTGTACGAGCGTTTGTGGTGTAGGTGGTAGGTATGCTGGTTTGAACCTCATAATGAATCGATGTTTTTCGGATTCATATTTGCGTTAATACGGTAAAGGCAAACATCGCAATGAAACCTTACTGCGTTTAAGATGGCGGTCGAAGGAAACCTGCACACTCTTACGAAGAAATTCAATGGTTGTGTATGAGTGTAGTCGATTAACCCGCTCTGGGACAGCATGGTCGACTAAGACCAGATTTTCCTAATTCAAGGTAAGGTTGAGCCCTAGTTCGTTGCTGAGCCTTTCATTAGGGACGTATATAAACCTGTTATTTCGGAATCACTAAACCGTACAAATAACAGGCCTTTGCTATGTTTACTTCCCACTGATTTCCCTTTAATGTGACCCAAAAAGGCCAAACCACACTTTCCAAGCGTCAAAAAGTAAATAAACAATTAAACCAGCCACTTGTTAAGGGTTGAACAAATTTAAATTAATGAGCTCAGTAATGAGCGGCAAAAAACAATTGGCAACACGGAAACCCGTTCGGCAAACAGTTGGTCGAAACCCGTTGCCGGGACCCGTTAAATTCATATTGGATTACCCGTTAAATTCATATTGGATTACCCAATGAATTCTGTGTAATCGTTGCCCTAACTAATTAATATCCAACTCCATGCGCGGATTGAAATTTAATAGTTCACGTATAAAGGTAATGTCTAGTTTTGTTTTGAAAACGTGCGAAATCGGGCAGAAAATCCAGGGTGAATTTCATTACAATATCTACAAAATTATTAATTTAATCAATGTTTCTCAATTCGGTCACGATTATCTTCCTAGTAAACTAAAGAGTAGGTACATACTCCACTTTTTATATCTTGAAAATGACAAAAAAAATATTTCTTATTTTACGCTTTAAGCGGATCTTAATTTAAATATTAATCACTTTACATAGACATGTAAATCTCGCAATTCAAAAACAGGACGCGAGCGTCTATGATGGACCCCACAAGGCCCTGTTACTACACCTATTACGGTAATTGCAGGGCCTCATCACCTCTCGTTAGGGCCCCCGGAGACCGGAGAATTTTCAGTGCGGTCGGCCGCCTAAATATTTCACGAATGAATTTTGTAGTACGATGAAACTGATACCTTGTTCGTTGAAGCGATATACTGGCTGATTGTAATATTTTGGTTGTTTCATCCTTTTTATTTGTTTATTTTAGGCATTGATGAACAAATTGGCTTCTTTCTGGTGTATTCAGCCTCCGCGGTCGGATGGTGGAGTGTTTGACTCTGATTTCTTAGTGCCCGGTTTCAAATCCCGGTTGAGGCATTGGTCACGATTCACACAGTCACGCTCTAATCCTTAATTTAAGTTCGTCAGTCATTTTCATCTTTTAAAAATTGAAAAGGGACAGGAGATGGCCATCCTAATATTAGAGCTGTCAAATATCGAATTTGAACCTTATAGACGCGTTGATTACACAATTTTAGAGAGCACGTAAAACAACCGACTTAAAAATCTCTTAATCTGACAGCTATGCTCTTATTTTAGGGTAAAGGGTAGCTGGATTTTAAAATTAGAATTAGAAGATGACTTTCCGAATTGAGGCTATTGGTAAACAAAAATCACTTATAGTTAGAACGTTACAGACCGATTCAACCATTGGTTCCGGATACGGCAGTCAGTAAGTAGTTAGAGACCTTAAGTGGCTCAATAAATCTAACATCGTGAGTGTTTGAAGTCAGTTGTCGTCCTTCCAACACTCTGTGAAGAAGAAGAAAAGCAAGAGCGTTTGTGTTGTGTGTAAAATATTCGTATGTAACAGCTAAAATTATCTTCAAGTTTAGTTACACCTTCGAGACATACTTCCCGTTCCGTTGACTAAAGATTTCGGCCGCGTTCCCGAATCGAAACCGACTGCAAATATTGGCTCAAGAGCTCCCAATTAAATTTAAATAAGTTCCAATCCGCCCCGTACTCCGACACAGGGCCGAATTCATGGAAATGGTTTAGCACGTTTAGCACGTTACACTGTATTTTTTTACAAGCTTTTATTTAGTTTCACCTGTCCCGTTGTCTGTCTGTAATCAAATCTTGCAAGTTAAATTTGATCCACTTCCCAGTTTCCGATTGCATTCATGTATAAATCGGATGACAATGCAATATTATGGTACCTTGGAGCTGGTCTGATGATGGAGACGGAAGGTGGCCATAGGAACTCCTCTAATACAGAACACAACCTAGTCGTGTTTGGGCTCGTTAGATTTGTCTTAACAAGATCTTTAGCCATACGTGATATTCAGGGTCTTATGATGGAGCCGGAAGGTGGCCACAGGAACTCCTTAAATACACAACACAACCTAGTCGTGTTTGGGCTTGTTGGTTTTGTCTTAACAAGATCTTTAGTCATACGTGATGTTCAGGGTCTCATGATGGAGCCGGAAGGTGGCCACAGGAACTCCACAAATACACAACATAACTTAGTCATGTTTGGGCTTGTTGGATTTGTCTTGACTAGATCTTCAGTCCTACGTGATGTCCAGGGTCTCATGATGGAGCCGGAAGGTGGTCACAGGAACTCCACAAATACACAACATAACATAGTCGTGTTTGGGCTTGTTGGATTGGTCTTGACGAATACTTTGATACTAAATGGTAACCAGAGTCTGATGATGGAGCTAGAAGGTGGCCATAAGAACTCCGTAATTAAACGACGCAACCCCACCGAGTTTGGGCACATTTGATTTGTCTTGACGAGTACTTTGATACTACATGATAACCAGGGTCTGATGATGGAGCTGGAAGGTGGCCATAGGAACTCCGGAACGACGCAACTCCATCGAGTTTAGGCCCATTTGATTCGTCTTGTCGAGTACTTTGATACTATATGGTAACCAGGGTCTGATGATGGAGCTGGAAGGTGGTCATAGGAACTCCGTAATTAAACGACGCAACCCGATCGAGTTTGCGCTCATTTGATTCGTTTTGACGAGCATCTTAGTTGGCGTGAATATGCAACTCCAACAGATTTGGGAAAAAGTTCGTTCCGTTTGTTATGAATGTGGATTATTATATGTCTGATTGATTAGATGGATGCCCCAATGCCAAGGTGAGCACGTGCCGAGGGCTGAATGGTATGAGAGTGTATAAACATTTCATATCGCTAACGTTGCGCCTCAGGGTACCAGGGCGAACCCTGTTGTACTGAAGCCCTTATCCCTCTACAATGGATATTGGCAAGGATGGCATTCACATAATACAGCCTAAATCAATTCAATTTCCTGCTAAATTTAATTACGGCACAGCTGAAAGAAGAATGCTTCGGATTGTCTTGTCTTGGGCTTCAACTGTGCACAAAATGCAGGGAACTACTGTAGATCATGCTGTTATTTATCTAGGCTCTAAATTATTTGCTGCTGGTCAAGCTTATGTGGCTTTAAGCAGAGTTAAGTCTTTAGCAGGACTTCGAATCGAAGAACTTGACTGCTCCAAGTTGACTTCGAAGAAACCTTGTAATGTAAAGAAATGGATAGAATGAGAAATGTTACAAATAACTAACTTGTGATTACATAACTAATTTAAACATTAGTTTACCCTACTACAAACAAAAAAAATGAAATATTTGAATATAAATAAAATACATAAACTTTAAGTGCTCAAAGCAGCACATTATTATGTGAACGTACTACGGACTACATAACGGAAAAACGCTGCTACGCGCTACTAACTACGTCGTAGTAAATCTCGAATTAAACATACTAAAAAGTTAAAAATAAAATTAAAGAAAAAAAACCTTTTTTAAAAACAAGCTTTTATTATTTGGAAAATGAACTAAAAAGTTAAAAATAAATTAACTCTAATTAGAAGTATAACACTTTATAAGTTCATTGTAACCTTTAACGATAATTAAGCTTCTTTGTCTACGACAAAATAATTCCATATCGTAATCATATATTTTTAACACCAAAACTTTACACCTTAATTATTAAATCTTCCCGTTTTTATTACAGTCTCAATTTTATAAATAATAAAAGCGTGTTACATTTTGATGGTATAATTAAGCTATCACAATGTAACACGCTTTTTTATTTATAAAATTGGGACTGTAATAAAAACGGGAAGATTTAATAATTAAGGTGTAAAGTTTTGGTGTTAAAAATATATGATTACGATATGGAATTATTTTGTCGTAGACAAAGAAGCTTAATTATCGTTAAAGGTTACAATGAACTTATAAAGTGTTATACTTCTAATTAGAGTTAATTTATTTTTAACTTTTTAGTTCATTTTCCAAATAATAAAAGCTTGTTTTTAAAAAAGGTTTTTTTTCTTTAATTTTTTTAGCAACCTACATTTATTACTACTTCATCAGAAATAATGCGGGTACACCAAAATACTTACCGATTGCACATTTTTCAAAAACATTATCACTACCTATATCAAAATGTTTTTTTTTTGTGTTTTTGTGTCCAAAGTTATTCAAATCAGGTTTTGATAACAATCAAAATATATATATATAAGAAAATTATATTACGTGGTAAAATTTATTTTATCCAACCGTTTAGCAATAAAATTAACAGCGCGAAATTCTAAGCTACTTTTTCATGCACAAAAATTAAAGGATATTTATTTATAAAAGTATTTCCATTTTCACTTTGACTACAATGTCTTGAGAATTTCGGTTTCATATTTTATTTCAGTAATAAAATGTCAGGCTCTCAGTATGTACAAATCTCCCATATTTGCATTACCCCTTCTCGTCGTGGCCTTAATACGACCCTGTTCATTAAACCAATTTTCCTTTCGTAGAAATGTTGGGGAATAGAGAAATATTGTCTAGATGATCAAAACTAAACCCTAGGCATTTATTCAACTAAATGGTTTCAAAGAAGCCTTTGTTCTGTGGTGTGTCATAGTTTATTTGGAAATTCGTTATTGATTTATATCAATCACGATCATTTCTAGCAGGGGTAGCCAGAGACGACTTGCTAGAAAGCATACGCAAATTTTTGCTTTGACATCGTATTTTTCTTTAGTCGTGAAGTATTCGCCTTGATAATCAAAAAAATGTTGATCATCTTTTCTTGGACGGAATTGTTGACTATATGGGGTTATTTTTTATTCAGTGCACAAACTTCAATATGTTGTTCAGACCATGAAACTGAACAATTTTCCCCAAGAAACATGGCTCCGGAAATGAAAGAAATTTCGTACCTCCCATACTAATTGCTGAGTTGGCTGCGGCAGTTTGTATGAGAGATCGCTTTCTTTTTCGTTCCGAACCTATTTTTTCAGGAAAGTTGTTTATTTTCATGGTCTGAACGACATTAAAGTTTGTGCACTGAATAAAAAAAAAACCTCTAACAACCCTTGTGCGTATTTTGTCATAGTCCAAAAATTTGGTAGAACAGTAACTGTAATCCCTAATATTCACCTAACTATATTTACAAGCATTACATGACCACAAATCTACAGTCATTTCGCTTGCAGCAGACAGTAAAAGCCCTTTTTATATATTATTCAGAAGCACCGTAACGGAGAGAGTGGGTAAAAGGATCCTCAGGTTGTACCTATATATGCACTTAATGATGATTAACAGTACTTTTAGTGGCCTACAACATACATTAAAACTGATCATTATGTCACTATTACTATGTGTGACAGCGTCGGTGGTCTAGTGGCTAGGGCCGCTGCCTCCCGTCCGGGAGACGCGGGTTCGATCCCCACCACTTACCAATGTATTTTCGAATTTCAAATTCATATGTAAGTACGTTTATTCGACGCTCGTACGGAAACCTGCACACTTCTGCGAAGAAATTCAAAGGTTGTGAAGTCTACCAACCCGCACTGGGCCAGGGTGGTCGTCTAAGTCCTAATCGCCCTAATTCAGGGTAGACTGGAGTCCCTCGGTGGGGACATATATGAGCTGTTGATGACTATGTGTGTATTGAAAGGTAGCTATCGTTCACCCCGATAATGGTATAACTATCGAAATTATTTTCTTTACAGTCTCGTCACAAGTATCTCGGGTATGAGTATATAAATAGAGTAATATTTCCTATGATGAGATGAGTAACCAAAATCCATGACCCTCGATGTCTCACACGTCATGATCTTCTGATTGTCGTTTTTGCATATTAAATGTTAGAAAGCAATCATGTGTCATGACGTCATGGTCGCTCTGTCTCACTCAGGCTGGTAATACGAGCACATTTCAGATGCAAATACTTTAGCCTGTAATCATGAAAAACAGATACAAAACCAAAGTCAAATAAGGGCTAATTTACACTTCGTTAAGTAGTAAGTTCAAATAGTATGTAGGAACAAAACACAAAGTAGAAGCCCGGTCTATTTTGACAGCTACGAGTACTTATTACCTCAGAGGAAATAAAAGACTATCGCTTCGCTCCCTCGACGCGCGTCAGAAATCTTTGCATAAGCAAGGTAATTATACCTACTGTTTAGTTGACAGATTTAGTAAACTCGTAACTGTACTTGTGCAACTACAAATGATCCTAAGGGGTCGATTGTTAGCATCCGTCAATGGCGGATTCAATGGCTTTCGTTTTAATTTTCGTTTTTTAGTTTATTTGAGTGTGTTTAGTGTATAATTTCGATAGTGTATTATCCAGAATGACTCTGAACAATAAACTTTAACAGGACAATTGAAACGCTGGCATTTAGCCGTCATTTATTGACGACTTGCAGCGGCCATGGTGGCTTCAGTAATGCTGCTATCATATTACTGGAGTCCTTTACCGTACACAGCACGCTAGTCTTAGGATTAGGGCTGTCTGTGTATCTGATGCTACTTACTTAGCATACCCACTTGATACTGGCGAAATACTACAAGTGAAACGCCATAAATAAAAGATTGAATTGAAATGGTCCTTAACGTATGGAAGCGTAAAATTAAAAGAAGAAAAGGGCATTACCAAAGTAAACAATAAAGTAGCCTTTCCATTTACTAGTCGTTCGCACTTTGACGCGTAGTAGGAAAGAGGTACAACTGGGTAAAAGGTTCGCCAGATTAGATGCACCGTAATGAAGATAAACAAGGCACTAATGGGTTGCAAAAGAAAACTGTAAACTCGTAATGGACCGAACTAATTGGCCGATGTTTTGGCAGATTTATTACTTAATTATTCACCCTACATGCCTGCGCGTGGTTGGCCGGAACTGAGGTAATTTCTCTGAATTTACCTCGGTTTTGTTCTGCTGGCTTAGTGTATAGGTGTGGTTGAAAGAGTTTTTGGTAGCTCATTGGAAAGATTTCGGTTAAAGCGAAATTGACCTCGATTCGGGATGTGGTCTAATTCTAATTTTAAAACTCATGTTATCCTTTTTTATGACCAATGAAAGAGATGTGAAGAATTCAGATGAACGAATAATATTGTTTTGAATGAATGATAACCTAAAATAAGGGCATAGCCATCAGATTAGGCGATTTTTAAATCGAATGTTTGAATGTTTGAACATCCACACATTACGTAATAAATCTGGATCGAGATCTGGATTGACCGTGTAATGTCTGCCTAACTCTAAAATTGTGCAACCGACGCGTCCATAAGGTTCAAATTCGATGTTTGACAGCTCTAATATTAGAATGGCCATCTCCTGTTCTTTTTTAATCTTTAAAGGGTGAAAAGGCCTGGCGTACTTAAATTAAGGATTAGAGCGTTTACTGTGTGAATCGCTACCATTGTGCGCTAAGCCGGGTTGTGAGAGATATAGTTCGAAAACTACCCATAGATGTCACAAGTTGCTCTTGGTGACTATGGATTCTTATTTTTTTTTAATTTATTTATTGTACACAATAAAGTTGACAGAAAACAATCACATGCTTATTTCTAAAGAAATGTCTTACGGCAGACCTTGATCTTATACGTATAGCAAGCAATAACTATTTCGGTGGCTTCTATTAAAAAATCCATGGTTTAGTGACTAGTTAGGTTACTCTGGCTGCGAAGTCGTCGTTGTAGGTTCAGTCCCTGCTGAAAAGATTTAAGTTTTGGTTGCATTCATATTGTGTCAGTGTTATCATAGTAACAGTCTTGCTGTTAAGTAAAATTTTAACTATTCCAATTCAACTTATCCATTTTTGACGAATACAAATTGCGATAGTTTATAAATCTTAAAATCTTCTACAATTTACCAATAAAACTTTACAAATAATTTGGAGTTTACATTTGAATAACAATTAAATGGTTCGTTTAATATAAGAAGTTTTGGTATTTTCCTTGAAATTTCAAAGGTCGGCAGCCCTCAGAATTTTCCAAGACTAATTATGAGAATATTAATAAGAGACAAAGGCTAAAAGCTCACCATTTAAGAAAGCGAGCCTAAGGATAAAATGTAAAAGAAAAAATGTTTTACTTAAAATGTAAATAAAGTATCTTTTTTACCCACTGTTATTCTTAGGATTCAGTAGCGGTGGCTTTAAAACAATGAGAATATTTTTATAGTAAAGAATCTTGCAAACCGCTGTTCCTCTGCTAAGAAATTCAAAAGTTGTGTGAAATCAACGATCCCTCTGAGTTTTAAAGTTTTTAATAACTCCTTCATTGCGCTCCCGGGAGTTTCCCTCTTAATCAAAATAAAAAATAATTTATTCGAATTAAGATGTTTACAAATCATTTTTCGACGTCTAACAAATACCAAGGACAAAGAAAGCATAAGCATGGTTAGCACGTTCACTAACTAGTGTACGCTCGCTGTGGTGGCTGCGTGTAGAAGTTACGCTTCTAAGAAGATCATTAGGTGGTGTCTGCGGGGTATTCTAGAGGTGCCTACTTTAAAAAAAACAATTTAGGCATTTACATAACCTATATAAAATATCACGTTTTTAACCTAGTTTTTCCATTATTCTTCGCTGTCTCTAATATAAAGTAATTGTGATCGACTTTGACATGATCAATTAACGTCAATTTCTCTCGACATTTTTAATATTATTTAAGAAATTGTGGCCAAGGCCGTAGCAGTTTTTGTTTTTTATAGATTTCCGATGAATCTGATGGTGATAATTTAATAACCGAAATTTCTGCATTTCTGTGTGTGTTTAGAATAGAATAGAATATACTTTATTGCACACAAGGATATAGCTTGAAAGTACAGAAAATATAGCTTGAAAGTGCAGTTTAATGTGGTTCTACTTAAAAATAACAAGAGATTTCCACCTCCGCGTGGTTTAGAATTTATTATTGAGAAACTTAGATATTTTCGTAAAGCTAAAAATAGTCCGTGAACTTCTTCGAGCAATAATACCATTTAACTGAAATTTCATGTAATGTTTGTAATCTGCGGTCTGCATAGAGTGATCTGTAACCTAAGTTTGTAACGATTAGTCAACCCAGAAAGCAGTTCTTCTTCCTGTAAAATAAAACTTCTAAACGCTGTTTACATTTCAGCCAGTATACCTATCATTCCTAATTCAAACAAAGCGCTACAAAAAAGAAAATCAAATTCCGTATTTATTATTGAATCCGCCATTAACGCACTCAGACACTGTTTGCTGAATAAAGTACCCAGCAAGCGATACCGAGATCTCTCCCAATCGGATTACCCTCAGATTTTGCCAAGAAAGAAAACGCGGATTACGGAAATGGGTACATCAAAGGCCTCATTTTACATTTTGGTGGTTATGGTTTTTTAGTATACATTGCTGCTACTTTTATTTTAATTTAAAGAAAAAAGAAAGACTAGTTTTGTCACTTTAACAAAAGCTCGTTAACAGGTACTATAGTTATTGGCTTCAATGTAGTGTTCTGAAGAAAGCAGCGTATAAAACTAGCTAACTAGCGTAGCTTTAAAACTTTTTACCAAATAAAAAATAACAAGCAAGAATACTAG
Source organism: Carpatolechia fugitivella (assembly GCA_951230895.1). Taxonomy (NCBI): domain Eukaryota; kingdom Metazoa; phylum Arthropoda; class Insecta; order Lepidoptera; family Gelechiidae; genus Carpatolechia; species Carpatolechia fugitivella. Next base: position 4,477,517 of record OX579658.1, read on the forward strand.
CCATATTTTCTCTTATTATCCTCTGAAATACTGTAGACTCCGCTTCCTATGGTAATGAAATCAAAACTACAATGTACCTTAAATATATCCATGTCGCCGTAAAAGTCTTAAACCAGTCTTGGATACCCGGCATGGGTACATTTGCTCTCCGAATCTATTTAAATTCAGTCGTAGTAAAGTCGCGTTTTCGTAATTGAAATGAAATTCCAACTTGTCTTTGCCGGAGTGGTTAATGTGCGAGGTCCCTAAGGTCCTCAATCGTGTTTCTTTTATTATCTTGCGTATGTGATTCTCTTTTATGCCTACGCCGCCTTCGGGGTGTATATGTTTGTCAAGTTTATTATTCCACAAATGCCTATGAATTTCAAAATGTTTCCGCATTATGGTGATTATTCTTTGTGTAAATCGGTTTATTATTTTTCCATTAGACTTTGCGATTATAAACCGAGTACTTAATTCAAACTTACTACGAGTACTACGTAATTAAAATAATATGTTGAATAATACACGGGTTTGTTCCCGGAATACTCATACACTGGTTGACTGACGTAGAGATGAAGGATTTATGCTTTTTTGCAGCTATTAATACCTATATATTATATTAACATAATGATGAATAGGTCATATTAACTGTAATAAATACGTTTGTAAAACAAACTTCCGTTGGCTTAAAGATAAAGATAAATTTATTCTGTGAAATCTAGGCTAATATAAACAGTACTACTAAATATAATTTATAATTAATATTATTTTTTGTCAAGTTACACAACAAGAAAATAAAAACATAGTTGTAAGCATAAATGTATGGATGTTTGTTACTCTTTCACGCAAAAACTACTGTACGGATTGGGATGTTTAAAGAGATAGTTGGTACTCTGAATTAACACATAATATGATACTTTTTACGGGAAAAAGTCTTATTCCCACGGAAAAATCTTACACAACGCGAGCGTAGCCGCGGGCGGACCGCTAGTATAAAATAATTTGCTGAGTTAACAACTTGATTCCTAAACTAAGTAAATAAATACATGTGTCTTAGAAATCGGGTTATTAAGTGCTTATAAAGTAAGTGTTAATCAAAGAGTTGAAAGGGTTATTTTTTAACTTGGTATTATCCGTCGTTGGTATTGCCGTGTGGTGACGGCAGAGTATAATACATTTATACCCAACCCCTACTCTTCCCGTGGGTGTCGTAAGAGGCGACTTAGGGACTACACATTGAACAGGAACGGGCAGCAGCGCTCTCTGATACAGTAACTTTTTAATCTGCGATCTCCAACCCGCCTGCCAAGCGTGGAGATTATGGCAAAACCCTCCACTTAAGTGGAGGAGGCTCATAGTCCAGTAGTGGACTGTAACGGGCCGTTGATTTTTGATTGATTTATTTATCCGTCGAGGTTTTATTTTTGTGCAATAATAGTCCATTATAGTTAATTCACTTATATCAAAATAATTTTTACTTTGAATCTGTTTTTATAAAAAATCAAGTTTTTTTTTCATACCAAAAGGCATTCCTGGCAGCTTGTGCGCGATTAGCGATAAGGGAAGGAACGCGGCATAAATCGCGTTCATAAATTTGTTTTATACGGAACAAACAGCTCGGCTCTCGCTCAATTATGGAAATACCCCGCTTATTCTTACTGACGGCTGCTTTGAATATACTAATTTTGTGTAATTTTCCATGGTTATAGAGTTTATTTTGAACTATATACGGATGTACTTCGGCACGTGTTAGTACCACTTTTGTAGGACCGTGCCTAAGGAAACACTTTTGGTTACGAAAAATAATAAAATCGGCACGGGTGTGACGTTTTTACTAGCCAGTTTTGATGTCAGATAGGAACAAAAGACGATCGTTTCGCTCAGAGGATTGTTTCGTTCTTCTTCTTCTTCTTCTTCGTTTTCCTCTCCACTACTGGAGGTTGGCATGACTGCGCCACTGCTGTTGCATGTGCTCCGCGTACGTCTCTCTATCTCTCGCCAAACGGAATAGTTCTTCTACCGTGCCGACGACGCCTGTCCAGTTTTGAATGTTCTTGAGCCACGACATCTTAGGTCTGCCGACGCTTCTTTTTCCTTCGATCTTGCCCATCATTATTGTTTGGAGTATCTGGTATCGTTCGTGTCTAAGTATGTGGCCCAGATACGCCACTTTCTTTTTTGGATGGTTTGCCAAAGCTCTCGGGACTTTTTTACTGGTCTTAGCATCTCTACATTGGTGACTCGCTGAACCCAACTGATTCTCAACATTCTACGGTAGAATCTCTAAGGCCTATAATCTACGTCGGGTATCTTCTTTAATGGTCCAAGCCTCGGCGCCGTACAAGACTATTGGCCAGGCCATATGTAGCACTGGAGTAATCTGACACGTATTGTTTCGTTATAATATAATAATTACAATAATAATCCCTAAAGGGGTGAGCAGGAATTTAGTCGGCTGTGAACACGCACTAAAAGACAAATTATTTATATAAAAAAGTTGTTTTGATCAAAGACAGGAGGCGACGCGCGTCAATAATCTTTGGATTTAGTACCTATTTACAAAGTCTTTGGTCAAGCCAGACAAGATGGTGGCCAGCTCGAACAAACTTTGACCGAATTGACCACTCTAGGCTCTAGCACGCTCTAGGCTGCCTTTTGACTTTTTCTTATCAACATCGTCAAAAAGTTATTTTTCATGCACTCACATAAGTACAAATATACATTTTCTAAGTTTTTGACAGTATAACGGGCATTCAATGATGACGTCGTCCTTGCTGCTATAAGATTTCTTAACTGGTTGCGTCTTCTTAAAGAGCTCAAACCTATCCTGAATTACCCATGCTGGCCCGGTGCGGGTCGATCGACTAAAATTTCTTCTAAGAAGTGTGCAGTTTTCTTCACAATGATTTGAAATTCGAGTAATGTGGTTCAAACCTGCATCTCTCAGACGGGCAGCCCTACCCACTACACCCCCGACGCTCTTTGTTGTTGAAAGAGTAGTTTAGTAAAACTTACCTCCAATATCGGTTACTGAAATCAGCCAGTTTTCCTACCTGAAACTTTACCGCAGGCAGCATCAGGTACCCTTCCGGTCGAAGTTTCCCACAACTTGCACTTTTACTTGTTGGCAACACTGTATACCGTGGTAAAGAGCAACAACTAGCGTTATCTCTTTTTTACCCGTGAGCTAAAAAAGGGATATCTCAGTGGTTTTCAAAGTGTGGGTAGTGACCCACTAGTAGAATTTTATCTAACTTAGTAAGATTTTTTTGGAGCTTGAAAATATTAGCGAGGGTAAGAAAATAATTGGGTACGAGACTCTTGCAAGATTAAATATACATCTTTGATCTTGATGTTAGATGTTATGGACTAGTGGCTTTTTCGAATGAACGCTATTTATATGTTGGATTTTACATTCAAATGTTCGTAATTTTGCAACATTTCCCAGAAATTGTTTAAGATATTTGTCGCCCCTTTTCACGCTGCAGCAGCAAAGTTGGTCCAGATTTTAGAAATGTTTTTTTTAACAAATATCAATATAATTCAACTGTCCTATTTTAATTTTCGTAAAGTACCTCCTCCTTTCTCTTGAATTTGTACTTCAAAAGCGTGGGTTGGGTCACATAACTTTTGCAACCACTGATCTAACATTTTTACGCTGAACTCTTAAACTTTGAATACTAGATAGTACCTGCTTACATTTTATCCTTTTGCTTGCTTCGTTTTGTTATGTTATTGTGTTCTTTGTGAAGTTTTCACAGAAAAGGAAAGCAAATCTGTACCTGCAGTTTGCATAGCGTTATCTTGGATTTTAAATTTAAGCTGTTAGAAACGAGATATTCCTAATGTTGGTCTTCAATTATGTATGTTAGTAATAAATCTAAGGATAGTTAGAATTCTAATCTAAAATCGAATTGAAAATAATAGCCGTTTGATTTGTTTTTATGGTCTAACCTACAATAGTAAAGGTTCCGCGGAAGACCTGCTGAGCTGGGACCTCTTTGCTTGCCAAATCACAACAAATATAATTTTATTTTTGTTTTCTTTAGTATTGTAAGCAAATAAACGTTTTTTCTTTCTTTCTTTCTTTCTTTCAATATATATATTTTTTCATTGAAATTTCACTAGCAGGCGTGTTCCACTTTCGACCTCGTCACGTTATTTCCATTGGAAGGAACTGTTGTAAAAACAATTAACACACACACCAGTACATTATTTATTTCCACAAAACTTAATACTAGCCTTATTTATAAAATAAAAATTATATCTCAGCATTTGTAACACTAAAGTGCGCATTCTTTCAGAACTCCGAAGCGGTTCTGCTTGCTTCAAGCCGCGGAAAAAGCATCTTATATTTCGACAAGTCTATTCAATTAATAGATACTGCATAGGTTTACTCCTATTTCACCCAGTTTCTGCACCATAACTAACGAAGGCAACAATCGCGTTATCGAAACACGGGACAAATGGAGTGGCCCGAACTTTGCACCAAACACCCACAATCGCCGGTGCAATATTTCAACTAGATAATGTGGGTAGTTCCCAATAGGTGTTATTCGGAGCTCGATATGTGAATGAACGAGTGTTTCGGTCTCCTTTGTCTTTTTGGCCGAATGTTTATTAAAATTATGGAGTTTTAGTATTGTATTCATGAGGGAAAGTATACGTTTGATTTTAATGTTTGAGTATTTTGGGTATTTTGACTTAGGCATTAATGATGCTTGCCGTGTGGTGGCGGCAGAGTAGAATACATTTGTCACCAACCCCTAATCTTCCCGTGGGTGTCGTAAGAGGCGACTTAGGGACTACACATTGAACAGGGAACGGGCAGCAGCGCTCTCTGATACAGTAACCTTTTAATCTGCGATCTCCAACCCGCCTGCCAAGCGTGGAGATTATGGCAAAACCCTCCACTTGAGTGGAGGAAGCTCATAGTCCAGCTGTGGACTGTAACGGGCCGTTGATTTGATTGATTTGATTAATGATGCAAGGACTGAATTATACAAAGGTACTGAAAAATGAATTGTTATATTTTGTTTTTACTGTATTTGGTGCTCGAACCATAACACAAAAAACGCACATCTCTAGCTGTTGTATTTCAAGTCATGAAAAAGAGTCAATGTATAACTTATAATATTTCTAGACAAAAGGTTATATTGACACAAAGTTGTTCTTCTATTTTATGCTGCAGTAAAATCAATGGGTTGCGTGCGGTTATAAACATTTTACGCCACGCATTGGTGCTAAAGTGGTTTTATCGAAAGTTTGCCATCACATCAATCAACGGCCCGTTACAGTCCACTGCTGGGCTATGAGCCTCCTTCACTTAAGTGGAGGGTTTTGCCATAATCTCCGCGCTTGGCAGGCGGGTTGGAGATCGCAGATTAAAAGGTTACTGTATCAGAGAGCGCTGCTGCCCGTTCCCTGTTCAATGTGTAGTCCCTAAGTCGCCTCTTACGACATCCAAGGAAAGAGTTGGGGTTGGTGACAAATGTATTCTACTCTGCCGCCACCACACAGCAAAGTTTGCCAATACCACAATAAATATAAATTGAAAGAGAGGACAGTAGGAAAACTGTAAATAATATTCTTCTTATCCACGCTTGAATAAAACAACTTTCCTTTTTGCCATCGAAGAAACTTTCATAGAAGGAAATAAATAACATCCTCGCGAAGTTTTGTTGCCCTTTTCAATATGGGTCTTTGTTTTATGAGTTCGTCGCGTTTTTGTTACACTCCAGTTTGTGTAAAAACGTAAACAATACTCTTCGGAAACTTATCTCTTTGTAGTTCCGTCCGTAGATATATTTTTTCTAGTATAAAAAACTATGCATGATACGAGTATCCCCGTAAAACTCATGATATTGTATCTGACTGAGGGGCTTTAATTGCTTTTTCAAATAAAAATATCAATTACGTATTGAATATCATGTACATGTATCATGTCCTAGTTTATCATACTTCGATAGTGTAGATTTTGGTTTATGCTTGCTTTTATTTAGACATTATATTAAACTTAAAAGCAATGATTGATTAGGATTGGAAGATGAACAAAGCTACCTAAGACATGACTTCAACCTTAACCATAATATGTATGTATATGTCGCCATAAGATAGTAATAGCCGTAATATGATCATGTCACTAGGGATATGATCATATACCGGATGATAGTCATATGGAAGCTGTCTATAACTATCTTACTAGTGATATGATGATATCACTAAACTAATCTAGTGAAATAGTTATTATAGATAAAGTACAGTACAAGTACAATCAGGGCGGGGCCAAAGTTTTAAATGTGCGTATGTACGAGGAAATTTCCGGTGGCTACATGTTTGCTCCAATAGGGTTTGAGACGTTGGGCCCATGGGGCCCTGAAGCTAAAAAGTTTATAGCAGATCTTTCGTCGCGTCTCAGCGAGACTACTCGTAATCGCAGAGCTGGCAGCTTCCTCGCCCAGCGCATCAGCTTGGCCATACAGAGAGGAAATGCTGCCAGTATGCTGGGAACTGTCTCGCGGGGACGCGCTCGAGGATCTGCTCCTTTTTTAATTACTGCTTGGACTATTATAACTATTTATAATTTGTATGTAATGACATGTGGTTAAATGAATAAATCTGTACATTATTATTGATCATAAACAATATGTTTATAATAAAATAAATAGGTTACTACAACTTTCACTAGATTAGTTTAGTGACATGATCATATCCCTAGTAAGATACTACATAGGAGCTTTCGTATGACTATCATCCGCTATATGATCATATCCCTAGTGATAAGATCATATTACGGCTACAACTATCTTACTGCGACATATACATTTTTAATTTGATGTGCAATAAATTATATGATTCGGATTAGATCTTTCTTTTTTGTACTACATGTAAGCTGGCAAGCAAAATACAGTTGACCGTTGTCAGTTTTATATTATTTTCATACTTTTTATTGAACGTGATAATATCTTAAAATTTAAATGCAATCCTGCTAAAAACACCTAAAGCACCCTTGTCCTCTCTTTCAACGATATCATAACGTTACATCAAAACAGACCTCGCCAGTATATTCATATTAATTACGTAAATATATTTTCTACGAATGTCTCTGATCTCTTCGGCTTCCATCGGTGGAATTAGTTTACCTTTAATTTGGCTAAGCACCATCGACAATGCTCCGCGGACAAATAAAAGCCGGTGCCTTGCCGCCAACTCCTGAATTAAATTCCGTTTCTATAGAACAGCGTTTCTCAAACTTGGAGACCCACTCAATGTATAAAAAATAGTAAGATTGTGTAACTTTTTGAAGAAGCATGGTCATCATATTTCAAGACTTTTTTTTAAAGAAATTTTGAATCAATTAAAATATATTATGTTATTATTTAGAATATAATATAATAGAATTACAATGTATTAACTAGGTATTTTATTTCGTCTTCATAATTGCAGTCGAATGACGTCCAGTGTTTGACAAAGGAATCTTGGAATTTTGTTTAAAAATATGATTAACAGTGTAGTCAAACAGAAATGAGTTGTTAATTTAATATTAAAACGCAAAACTTAATCAATACCGTCCTAACATTAATCTAAAATCTTGAACTTCTTGAAGTTGTTGCATAGTTGTTTGTTGTTGTTGTTTAGATTTGGACTCTTACTACTCTCGCACAAACACGCACACACACACACGCACGCACACGCACACTCACACACACACACACACATATGTTTCGTGTTATTATGTTTCGTTCATTTTGTTATATTTTTATTTTTTCATCTCCAGTTTTTATTTTTATGTTTCTTTGATTAGATATTTTTTTCCTTTTTCCTTTCAAAGTCAATGTTATCACCATACCTACATTCTATAATAATATTAACCATATGTTACTGTAAATGGAGGCCTGGAGTCCTAAAATACAGGTTATCCTAGTTTAGGCTCCAGCCTTTACAAATATTAATAGCTCATTAGTCTAATATTATAGCAAACAACAAATTTTGTAAACATATTTGTAAAGGAAATAAATTATTTACTTACTTACTTACAAAATCGTGATATATTTTCGTAAGTAATGTTGGTCAATTTTAATAAGCTGGCTTACTAGGATGGGTCTTATCGCACCCCCGACGAGCAACCGAAAACGACTTCCTTTTGTAACACATTTTGAGAAACGCTGGGTAAGAGAGTTCGGAAAGTTGAATATTGGAACTGTGTTCAGAATACTAGGCAAACAGAATTGAAAAGATATAAACAGATTCGGAATTCAAAGAATGTTATTTGCACAAACTTTTTCACCTCTCCAACTTGGAGAGAGATTGCTGCTCAATTTTAATATTGGTTTAGCGGGCCTAATCACAATAATACAAGTATATTATTTTCAATTTTAATATATTTCGAGAGTGTAAAATGTTATGTTGCCGTTGAAAATAGTAATCAAAACTGAATTTTGCTCTCAGTTCTAATGTATACTAACAAAATATTTAGCATTAGTTTTTCTAAAATCTAGTTCAGTTCATATCTTAGCGCTTGTAGAAATAAAAAGTTGTCGTTTCATGATATTTTATTTCTTTCTTTTCTTTCATCTCTTAAGAGCAAAGTTACGTCTCACATCCTTACTATCAATCTCTAAATCCTTTTTCTGATTTTGATTCAGAATCTTTCCTCACAGCCATTTTCACACAATTTTAACATTTTCGTTTCTATTCGGTATACAAACTCTTGCATACCATTTTGATTTTCACGTCCTGTACAGCATCTTACATCAACATAAGGACTTCCTACACCCCTCGCTGTTTGCACACCACTCGTGACGTCACAGCTGTCTCTCGTGTGCCGTCACTATCACTTCAAACTAAATTATGATTAATTGTTGATGACAACATTATAATAATGTACTCGATTTCATTCATATGTTAAACTGTTAATGATTACATCAGCTTTTAAGCTTAATTTACTCTTGTGTAAGTAAACTAGTGACTTATATTAGACTTCTTAAGTATGATGTAAGTGCAAGTAGATGCAAGGGAGGGCTACATAATAAAACCCTAACTGGTATCTATACATAACCCGTCAAGAAATAGGCTAGGCTTCTAATCTGCGTCAACCTGCTACTTCTACCACAGAATTCATAATAGTAGTTCTTCTGTGGCAACTTAACGCGCCAGGTATGTGAAAAATTTGAATAGTCACAGAGAGAAAGAAATATTTTCATTAGCCTACAACTAGGAATACAGCAGGTGACAAGAATTACGGCTGAACTCAGAATTTAAAGGCAGGTTTATATTGAATCAGTTACTAACGCAAGTCAGGCGTCATGTCAGTGCTGACCCGCTACTGTCAATTTTCAAGTCAGTCCAGCGCTGTCAGGCCTTTGGGTCAATGCTGAATTGAAATCTGTTATTTACACGATGGCAGTCCCGGGTGTTAGTTGGATGCAAAAGGTTTCAAACGAAAGAGTTTGCCAACGCGTCCAGAAAACCCGGGAGATGTTGCAAACCATCAAAAAAGGAAAGGACACCTCTGTGCACATTTGCAAAATATTTATATTGTATACCTTAAGACATGATAAATATAACTTTTTCTTCCCATAATTATGAGCAAAATATAAGAGAAAAGAAGTGTTAGAAGCCGGAAGAAATCTTGGCTTCGAAACATTCGAGAACGAACCTGTAATTCCAGGAATGTTTGAAGTGTGGAAGAGCTGCTTCGATTAGCAAGGGACAAGGAAAAATGAAAAAATCTGACGGCAGACCTCCAGCATTGGAGTGTTACCATTCAATCAATCAATCAATCAATCAATCAGCCTATTACAGTCCACTGTCAGCAGTGAGGCCTACGTTCAGACGTAGGCCTCCCCAAGGGTACGCCAAAGCGCACGATCACCCGCTTTCCTCATCCAGCCACCACCAGCGACCTTCCTCAGGTCATCAGTCCACCTGGCAGGGGGGCGTCCCACACTACGTTTCCCGAGACGCGGTCTCCATTCGAGAACCCGTCTGCTCCAACGCTCGTCGGTTCTGCGACAGACGTGGCCAGCCCACTGCCACTTCAGCGTGCCACCATTAGAAGAGAAGTCCCAGGTCAGCGCTGACTTGACGACTGACTGTCGCCAGTGACTGACTCAATATAAACCTGCCTTTACGCGAGGCTCGCTGCGGCATGGCTGTCAGATTTTACTGCAGCAGTAAAACAGTTAAAGTTATCTATGGTTGAGGGAATAATTATAAAGTTTAGTTGCAATGGTCTTAAACGCTTCTAATTTTAGAGCGGGCCGTAAATTCGGGAGGTATTCCGAGTCATTCGTGGAATCTGTCATGTTCCACACTACACTGATGTAATATACCCTAACCCTCGCGTGAGGATATGGAAGTATGTCGTAATTTACTGAAAATTCTATTCAGTTTAGAATCTCTGGGATGGAAACTCATTTACAAGCAATTACTTTTCATTAATTAAAACGGACCTATCTGGCGTATTCTGTGGTGATTCTGTTGTTTTGTGAACGCTGGTTAAGCAAAAGTTTAATGCCTTAGTTTGGATTTCGAATAATAATATTTTATAGTTATTATTTGTTACCACAGCATTCCAAATACCTTTATTGTATTTTTTTATTTTATTAAGAATCGAATATTATGTTATTTTTTCTCATACTCGCATTATAACAGAAGGAGTCAGGGAAAAAACGCCCTTTGTACAATTTATATTTTATTCAACTGGCAATACAGTTATAATTTCTAAGTACACACACACCCTACACTGTACTACACTTTTTTTTATGATCTTATATAACCTTTAATTAGTAATATCTCAGTTTGTTAATCAAGTGATAAAAGCTGTTTTTCCGCTGACCCCTTCTTTTATGTGAAATATTAAATCGGATGTGAATTTGGCTCACAGATATACTTGCTATGTTTTGAATTAACTCGGACTATTAATAAAACTTGCAGCCTAGGGTCGAGTGTTCCTAAAGCCAACCGACAGCTAAAAATCCAACCGCTAAATCTCAGATATTCCTAGCAAAAACTGGGTGTAACTAGCGCCAAGCGGAACAAACCTGCAAATCTGCGTCGCGTTCTGTTCCACTTGGAGTTTAATTAAATCGGATAGTTGCGGTCCTTTGTCTAACTTGCGTTATGTGGGATTGTCGCCTTATCGCTTAACGTCGCCGTATTTCTTAGCGAAACTGTAAAACTACACTCTGTCGCGAATTGCTTTGTTACCATGGCTGAGTACGCTTAAGGAACTTTATCTGCCTTTATACGTGCCGCAGTTCGTTGTAGAAATTTGATTAAGGCCGTGTATTTTTGTTCCTATAGAGGAGCTCAAGTGCGACCATATTTAAAGTGATTATGTCTCGGACAGCCCATACGGATTGATCAAATTCACACGCAGCTTATCTTTTGAATTCTTCTTCTTTTCTGTTGATTCGGCGACTTGATAGAATCGCCGTGTGGTGACGGCAGAGTAGAATACATTTGTCACCAACCCCTACTCCTCCCGTGGGTGTCGTAAGAGGCGACTTAGGGACTATATATTGAACAGGGAACGGGCAGCAGCGCTCTCTGATACAGTAACCTTTTAATCTGCGATCTCCAAGCCTGCCAAGCGTGGAGATTATGGCAAAACCCTCCACTTAAGTGGAGGAGGCTCATAGTCTAGCAGTGCACTGAGAATTTTCCTGCTTACGATGTACTAATATTATTAACTTGAATGGTGGCTATAAATTATTTTGTTTAAAAACCGTCTTAATTTTTTTACATTACGTCTTTAAAAATATTGTTAAATATCTCCATAAAAAACAATAGTTTACTTTCTCAATTTTATCATTTTCCATCAAGATTCAATAAACATAAAAACCAGAAACATATTCAAAGGAATCTCACCTTTATTATACCGTGTAATGATGCCACAAAATAAATAAATTGAGAAGTTCTCAGAAACAGGAGGCGCAATTTTAGGCGTTATTCGCACACGTATTTTAGATACTCAAGTTAATGCAACGTTTTCTTGTAATTCATGGCATGAAACAAGACTGTTCGAAAATTCCTTTTGTTGCGTTCGGAGTATAAGGTGCGTTTTCTCCTTAAAGTTTGTAACCAATGCTGGCATGATTTTTAAAAACACCGTGCGTATTTCGCATGGTCAACGAATTGCATTGGTTTATTTCATGTTTCATTTAATACGTGTATAGTGGGGTACACTGAAAGTCTCTGTATCGGGCCACTTACAATAAAAGAATAAAAAAACAATTATGGAATTTGAAAATCGAACTCTTTGGGAACATATTACGTCCTCATAATTTGCGAGACTGTCATTTGTTTTTTCTTCACTGTGACGTCCTTTCGAAAATTGTGTGTCGCTATCAAAATGAATTTAACTCGTGAACATTTTCTTTCAATGATTTTATGATTTTCGTTGTGGGTTAAGTCAACAAGAGAGTTGCCAGAGACTTCAATTGACATTGGGTGATGAAGCACCATGTCGCAGCTCTATGTATTCGTGGTTTGGAGAATTTAAACGTGGACGTGATCGTCTCCATGACGAGGTACGTGAAGGTCGGCCGGCTACTGCGGTTACAGACTCTAATATTGACACCGTACGAATTCGTGCTTTGTTAGGCATTGGAATGAGCCAAGTGCAAAACATTTTACATGTACATCTGAAGGTTCGGAAGCTTTACACTCGATGGATATCGCATGACTTAACGGAAGACCAGAAACGACTGCGTGTCCAGTGGTGCCGTAAAATGATAAAAAAAGTCTAACGGAGAACAGTCATTAGCTGTCTATAATATCGTGACAGGTGACGAAAGTTCATAATCTGTCGGGTTTTATCACCCGTAAAATTATGAACCGATTGGTCGGTTTTGGCAGTAGCTGTATCCATAGAGTTTTATTTTTTCATTCATTGCCGCAGCCAAAACTAACCAATCAGGGACGGTTTGCAATTTGACGATTTAACATCGATAGATTATAAACTATCGAGAAATAATACGTTAAATTGTAAATGTTTATAATATCGCGAAATAGATTATAAACTAACGACGTTCACAATTTTACGGTGACATATATAATATAAACCTGTCAATATTCTTTCCGGCATATTAGTAAAAGTAAAGAACTTTTAAAACATACACTAGTATTAAAATCAAATCAAGGCCGCAATGGACGTAAATTACTTCGCCTCAACACTGAACTCAAACAGGCGGCCATAATTCTCCTTCATGAATATGTGATCACAAATGTGGGAAGTCGAAACGTAGCTTCACCCTTAATTAGGGTGCCCAAGTACCAACAATTTAAGTTTTTGACTCCAATTACAAGCTGTGCTTAACTGAAGTTGTTCATTAAGCTTAATTGTGCTCCCAGGCGGTTTCCACTTAGCTGCTGTACAAAACAAATGAAATGAAAGTTTGTTTTTCTTGTTTTTTTTTTTTAAATTGAATGTGGAGTTGTGGCTCGATGTGCTGATAAGACTGAAGTGCTTCCATTGACGCGTTCAAAAAACGATAAAACTTTTTTTCCCGCACGTTTTGATGTTGTTGTGCAAGTGTGATATTTTAAGACCTGTTGGTGGTTTTTTAACACTACCTCATTTATCGTCAATATTTTTAATGGGTGGATGATGTAGACATAGTCAGTCCTTTGCTTAACCTATGAACCTAATAGTAACCCTAATAATATTATTGTTATCATCATCATCAACAACTCACACACGTCTGTACTGAGAGGCTCGAGCCTACTTAGAATTAGGGCGACCTTTGAATTTCTTCGCAGGGGTGTGCAGGTTTCATCGTAAAAGCACAGAAGAAATAATAGTAAAAGTAAGAGTACTAACGTCTTTATTTAAGTTTTCAAGTTAACAAAATTTTGCTCTATTTTTTTTTATTATTACATATATCCAAGGACGTTTAAACAGTAGCCGTCCATGCATATATCTATTCCTTTTTCTTCTATATCAATGATTGTCTTCAGGCTCACAAAGCAAAATTTTTGAATTAGATCGAAACCTAAAACTCTTAATTTTGGTCCACTAGCCCCGAGCGCAATCGAGACACTCGACAATAATGAGAAAGTAGCAACATCTAAAATACACGTGATTATTATTATAATTACTTTAAGATTACTTTTGAAATTATTTAATGCTATGTAAAATTCTGTTCTCCCTCCGGCTAAGGAAAAGAACATGTTTTAATTTTCTACGCGTTTTTCCAATTTCTTTTGTTTGATGACCAGCATTACTTCTCCTTAATTCAGAGTTTCAAGCTCGCATATAAAATACGAGTAGGACAAATAAAAATACATTTAATGTTTTGTATAAAGATTCTACGCAAAGAAAATTTTTACATTTCAAAAGAAATATCTACTAACGTATAGTATTTTTTTGTATTAATAGAATTTTTTTATTTTGATTTCGAATTCCTAAGAAAGATTTCGACAATTTCAATTCGGCAAACGCTAAAACGTGCTCAATAAATTCGCGATTCGTCTGCGTACGAGTATAATTCTTTATTTAAAATGGAAGTAACGGTTGTTTCCGCTTGATTTTCAATTCGATAAAAGATCGATTTCGTTTATTCTCCTATGCGCGTTCTATTCTAGACGTCAACGTTAATAAAGTTTTACGCTCGCTGTTCAAAGCGAGTGAATTTCTAAAGATATTCGCTTTATTTACTCGTATGTAAAATGATAGAGACGGATAAAAGGTAAAATAGCGTTCGGAATAAGAATAAAAACAAATGCCGACGTCAAATTTTCGTTTTCTATATTCGAAATTCGGATATTGGATTGTGGTGCTCGGTGAAATGACTAATATTCGATGGGTAGAATTTGTTTGGATTTGAAAACGCTTCGAAATTCAATTGCGTAACGCTTTAGATAGACTCAGGGAAGTTCCGAGCGTAACCAAATTGAACTGCGTCGTTTTGTTGTTTCCGAACAATTTGTTTGTGACTGCTTTTAGTTTAGTAAACATTGCATATATTTTATTGCATCTTTAACCGAACGATACGTTTTATGATTGTTTCAATCTGTCGTTCTTGAATCATTAATATTTATGTTGGTTCTATTTATACTCCTTGATTCTGATATATAAAGGTATAGGTACAAATTGTATTTATATTTATAGGTATAGCTAGAAACCGAAAACGATCTTATGGCAAACATATTTCTTTTTTATTTTTATTTAGGAAAACCTAAACATTATTTTATTTTATCACGTGTGCCATCGTATAGGTACATTTTTTTTTTTTAAGTTTCTGGCACACGAGTTTTCTTATAATGAAGCCACTGCGTTTGCAATAGCATTCACGTTCGGACGGATTTCTGTACAGTTGCTTTCTACCTTCATTTCCTCCTGCCCTACTTCACGTTAGGTAAATGTAGTGAAGATCTGAAAACAAACATTGATATTTTTTAAAGATTTTAGTTGCCTCCGTGATAAGAGTGTTCAGCTATCGATCTGAAAATTCTAGGTTTGAATCTCATTGAGGTCACAAACAAAATCTCTGAGACTGTCCTCAGATTGGTTAGTCATTGCAGACCATACTTGGTCCCGGCTTTTATTACTGAAAGTAGTCATTTTCATTAAATGAGCTTCCGTGGCTAAACAGTCAAGCGTTCGATACGCGAAAAGTGGGGACAAACAAAAATCTGTGTTTTGTTAGGACTTTGCAGGTTTGCACTTGGTTTGTGAGACGTTCATCGACGTTACGATGTAATGATTGAAATAATAATGTCATTAATGTGAAACTAGTTTTCTACTTTTAACTATAGTACAAGTATATCGATCTTCCTCTAAAATCACTAGCGAAGTAGCCATAATCAATAACACTGAACTCACAGATGATTTTGTAGTTTCTATCGATGTACAATATTAAAATTTGAGCAGGCGACACTGGCTGCAGCTTTCAAAGGAAAACATATATTATCTAGCGGATAAATAAATAACCCGTTCGTGGCGCGGTTTCAGATGCGCCTTGCGTCTTTGAGGGGTGAACATTTGGAAATATGAATACAGCAGATATAACTTTGCTAGATACTTTAGCAACGATTACTTAGATTTCTAAGAGGAACATTTGTTTATCCTTTAATATCCTAATGTAATGTGGTGTCCACTGTAAGCTTTATAATCTTAAACTTTGGACAACTAATTTAACCATGTTTATTCACAGAATAATTAATTGCTTAAGTACCACAAAATGCGGTGACCCAAAGCAAAATTACATGACAGGAAAATCTCATTGTGGACCCACCATACCACCATAGAACTAGTGCCTCGATTCGGGATGTCACGCTCTAATCCTTAATTTAAGTTAGTCCGTCCTTTTTACCTTTTAAAGATTGAAAAGGGACAGGAGATGGCCATCCTAATATAAGAGCTGTCAAACATCGAATTTGAACCCGATGGCCGTGTCGATTGCACAATTTTAGAGAGCACTTAAAACATGCGACTTAAAAATCTCTTAAACTGACAGCTATGCCCTTATTTTAAGTTATCATTCGTTCAAATTAATATCACCCGTTCATCACCTCTCTTTCATTGGTCATAAAAACGAAAAGGATAGCTGGATTTTAAAATTAGAATTAGAGCATGTCATCCCGAATCGAGGCCATTATGGCGATGTTTCTTAATATTTCGGTTTTATGATAAGTAAACATTTTCTCACACTGCTATACAGATAATTTTTATTTTATCCCTGTATGAAAAACTATTTCAAGATTCTTTATATTTATACCACGGAGATTTATACCCATTGTAAATATCCTTAATCTTTTTAACATTTTCAACATTTTCTTTTCATTACATAAATCCTAACACCGAACAATCCCTGCACATCACAATATTACATCAAAAAGCGGGCCATTTTGCTGTGCGGATGAAAAACGGGATTTTGTTCCTTGTTCCGTTCTAGGGACCATGAAACGGCCGTGTCCCGGGTGACAGTGGTGCCAGAATTCAGTACCTTTCTACCACAAGGCTGTCATGAATAATTTGGTGACACCTGAATAGCTATTTTTGAAGAAATTTTATCATTTTTATTAGATGCACAACACGACAACTTCCAAATTTGAGACAATATTTTAACAATCTTGTATTTTTTTTATATACGCTTACATCTTTTTTGATACAGTTTTAAAAAGTATCGTTTTGTAAATTAAAAAATATGATTAAATGATAATAATGATAACAACGCCAAAAATGGAATAAAAACAAAATCAGTCGTGTCACATGAGAATAGAATATGTATTTAAATGATTCACCAAAACTAGATTTTTTCTACCACCACAATTTCACAGTGATTAAGAGCGGTTAACTCTGGCAACACTGCGGACAAAGGCAATTTAGACTAAGACATAAAACACGTCAAGGGATTGTCAGCGTAGAATGGAGTGAGCAAAGTCGGGACAATTCATTTAAGACTTTTAAGGCACCATTTTGGAATATAAAAGGAAAATTAAAAGGGATTGTGAATTAAAAACAATGACCGAATCATGAGTTCCACGCTTTGTTAAAGTATCAAGGGTGAGATTTGGTAGGATCTATTGCTCTGAGGGTAGATGGAAATTGTTCAGACGGTTTTGCAATTAAATTGGAATAGATACTTTAACAGATCACTTTTTTGTATCGAAATTGAATTTTTAGATGAAGGACAAAATTAGGTTAGTGGTACAAAAAACCTTTCTACATAAAAAATAAAGTCTAATAACTTCTCAGCCCTTTTATAGTCTAGGGAGACAGTATTAAAAAAAATATTTCTCAGAGTCTCTGCTATGAATACAGAAATCCATATTTAGGCGGTTAAAACCGGATCCGTACCGGATTAAAAGTTCGCGATTAACGAACGAGAGAATTAATTAGAAGCATCCCAAGTTGGGGAAAAAGTTCCCTTCGAAGTTGTTCTCAAACTTCACAAGTAAATGTTGACAACTGGTCGTCGTGTCTTCGTGAGTCAACAACATAGCTTCCTTGGTTAAAGCACCAATCAAAAGGAAACGTCAGCTATAGTAAAAAAAAAATATTTTGATATTCTTAAAAACTATTAGTATTCACCTATTTTCATCTTAGAAAGGTATATGACAAAAATTTAACTTTAATCTAGCTAAAATTTACTGCACAAATCTCCTCCTATGTTTTATTTTATCGTGTTTATTTTTTAATCACAATTTGAAACGTCAAGATTGTTAAAGATTTTAGATTATAGCTATAAATGTTACTTTAAATATTCTTTCAACAGACCTCGAACCTAGGACCCAATGCTTCTGCCTCTCGACTCGTTCTCCGATCGTCAATTCGGTGTGTTTGCTCCGTGTTAATGAATGGTAATGAGGTAGGACCCGTAATGAACGGACTTGATCGAAGAAGCCCATTACACAAATTAAACAAGATTGTTGTGAACGATTCTCGGTATAATATTTATTTATTTATTTATTATTAGTGACACTTCACAGCACATAAACATATCTTAAATATGTGATATGAAAATTATACATAGCCAATAACGAAGATCACATATTACATTTTATCAAGGGTAGGGAGAAAGTTTGTTGAATCGATACAAAAGAAAAAAAAATCGATATATAGAAAATAAACGATATAATAATGATTTATAGTATTTTTATCATTACATAATTGATTCATCAACAGCTCATATATGGCCCCACCGAGGGGCTCGATCCTACCCTGAAATGCCCTACTGATCAGACCTTAGTCGACAACGCTAGACCAATGCGGGTTAAATGTCACACAACCTTTGAATTTCTTCGCAGGAGTCGCGTTTCCTCATGATGTTTCCCTTCACCACATGCCTGATTAAAGGGAAATAAATATTAGATTTAGCCTGTAATGTCCCACTGCGGGGTAAGTGCTCTAAAATGAATAAATAAATATTATAACGTGTTAAACCAAATATCATTAATTTCTTTTCTGTTTTCTTTCTCAAAATGATAACAATAACAGGAGTCTGTTTCTAGAATCGACACCATACTCGTAGCAATATCGTCATTCTACGAAGTAGCTACGCCGTAGCAAAATGCTAAGAAATACGTAGCTACGAGCTACGACAATTGCATTGTACGTACGTTTTCCTAGGTTCTCAACTTTAATTTAGCTCGATCGTCTCTGGCATTTTGGAAATAAGAAAACGAAAATATCTTCTTACCCGAAGCTTATTCGCTTAGGTTTTCCTTAACTTTTTTCCATGTGACGTCACCCGATGCGTTTGAAGCATACGATGCTCTCTTTGATGGCAACCCCTTTGCCAAAAACAGGGGTATAACGATTTCACGGGCCAAATCGGATGTTTTTCTTTGATATGAGATATCCAGTACGAGTTGTTATGATATAACTTGGCTTTCCATGCACAGTAATAAAAGAGTTTTCTTTTTGTTTAGTTCGAAGCGCTTTTGTGTTTACCTTCTTCCGAGTTTTTTTGATTCTTATATTGTATCGCAGTATGTCGTCTCTATTGAACAAGCTGTTTTGGCTAGGTAAGGAAGAACAATGCCCTTCTTTTTGTTTCACTTAGAATAAGAAAGAAGTAATTGTACTGGTAAATTAAAGTATAAATGGAGTTGACATTAATTTACTATTTCCCATTTATAATATTGCAGCAACACAACAAGTAGCTGATAAATAAACACGTCAATACAAATAATAAAAAATAAAGCTCTTAAATACTAAAAACGACATGTTACGAGTATTTAAAAATTCAGAACTTTCTGAAAAACACTTTGAACTTCATAACAAAGAACACGTTTATTTTTCGAAAAAAATAACGCGTCGGAAGGAGACGCAACAAAAGTCAGTGACGAACAGGAGCAAATTAGACTTCTTTCAATAGAACTGTGCGTCAATAAGGCGTCAATTGTTAACGCCGGAATTGGGAACATCAATCAAAATGGCGAAAAAACGCCAACAACAAAACAATCTAATTAGCTGACAATCACGGAGCAGCCGGGCCGCGAAACCCTCGGGCAGTAGACTAGGAGCTTACTGCTACATTTAGTCACTTCAGCGTATTTAAGTTGATATACTTAAAAACTCGCTTAAATAACGCAATTTATAAAAATATATTTTTGGATTAATTGCAACGTCATAATGTACTAGACCTGCAGGAGGAGACCTGCGCCTTTAATACATTGGCCCCGATTCGGGAAGTGCTTTAATTCTAATTTTAAAATCCAACTATCCTTTTATATTTTATGACCAATGAAAGAGAGGTGATGAATTCAGAACGAATGATAACCTAAAATAAGGAATGAAATTAAATGAAATTATTTGAAATGAAATGAAATTATTTATTTGCGGTAAACACGGTACATAGAGAGTTGGTTGAATATTTTGAAATAGCTCAAGCGCGCTTAACTGATTTCATCAGTATGCAAAATATTATCAAGAATAAAATTAACATGCAGGTCAAGATCTTAAGTAGGTAATTATTATCAGTAAAATGAAAAAATGAATGAATGAATTATGAGTAGAATTTGAATTTAGTCACATAGTTGTCAATTATTTATACAATACAATACACCACGGAATATACATTATACAATTTATTTAATATTTTTTATTTTCATACTGTATTATACTTATCATATTATTATTTTGCAGAATAGCTTTCCATTATAAAATATAAGTTAAGTATATCGTTTAAGTCTGACAAAAGAAATTCCTTTACTGAATAAAACTGTTTAACTGCAAAATAATGTTTTAACTTCCGTCGAAATAATTTAGCTGGTAAATGCTTTATTTCAACTGGAAGAGCATTATACGTTTTTACACACATAGCGTAACAATTCTTCATATAGACTGCAGTTTTTGGTGCAGTGTTATACAGAAGCCTATCTGTAGTGCTTCTCATTCTTCGGCTCCAAACCTCACTCGCCTTTGTAAATAACTCACCATTAGTTTTAACAAAAGTTAAAAGTTGTAACAAGTACAAGGAAGGTAATGTTAGGATTCCCAACCTTTTAAATAGAGGCCTGCAAGGCTCATCGGGTGCTGTACCGCATATGGCACGGATGCATTTTTTTTGAGCAATAAAGGCTGTAATAGCACAGATTTTAATCTGTGCTATTACCCCAAACAAGTAAACCATACGTCAGGATTGAGTTAACATACCCGTAATAAGCGGTCAGTACTATTTTTAACGAGGTAATTTTTAAGGGCATATTAGCTGTCAGATTTTTTAAGTCGGATGTTTTACGTACTCTCTAAAATTGTGCGTCCATAAGGTTCGATGTTTGACAGCTCTAATATTAGGACGGCTATCTCCTGTCCCTTTTAATCTTTAAAAGGTGAAAACACTGACGTACTTAAATTAAGGATTAGATTGTGACTGTGTGAATCAACCATTGTAGTTTTAACACAAAAATTACTGAAGTGAAAATTTAGATATTATATTATAGATATTTTAGAGATATATTATATATATATATGTCATTGTGTTAGGTTTAGTGACTCAATCATGGTTGTATGGGATTCAATATCACATCTCGTTGACTTTTTAATTAATTAACCTTGTTCTTGGCGTGTTGTAAGGATCAGCCAATTTGCTTTACTTTCTAGCTATATTCGTATAACTACATGAATATCTCAGGGTGTGTAGGACATATAGAAAATATCATTTAGGCTGACCACTTTTCAACACGGCTATACAAATTATAATAAGTGTAGCTGCTTTTTTAGTTAGTCTACGAACGTGTACTTCAACAAAGCTTCGGTTATAATTGTGTCCATCAGTTAATATATATTTCCATGAAGCATCAGAATTCCCAGTTATTTAATGTTCGATTCAAAATGCAGCCAGCTCCTAACCTATACATACGGACCAAAGCAAAAGTGGCAGCAAACTTGCAATTAATATTCAGCAAGCCAGAGACCGCGTCTAATGGAATTACCACAACAAAGCGCCGGCAGCGCTGCTTGGGCCTGTGCAAATACGAGCAGTACACACAAGGTCATCCAGCGGGAACAGCGCTGGATTTTAAAATAAATATGGAATGCTTAGATGTAGAGCTGAATTGGAAAACTTATCTTGCAGCTGATGGATATGGATGGATTCAAGTAAAAATGTGTTTTTATTGTGTTTACCTAAGCACTTAGTTTTTTTGCCGTTGGTCCCGGCTAATATCTACGGAAATAATTGTTACATGAGCCATGAAGCCATTGGCAGTTTAATAATTCTGACACCAGGGTTTGTGGGGTCGATTCTTGACTTTAAACTACACGATGTGATGATGATGAGCGACTGTATTTCATTTATTTGTTTCGCCATAAGGCTTGAAATTTCATTATGTTAATCAAAGCTACTAACCAAGTCCAAAAGAACCTTTCACTTAACTTCCTTCATAAAAATAACAAAAACCCCTTACAAACACTCCAACAGGTTTTGCATCTCTGCCTTCATCGAAGTATTTCCTTACTATGGATCCAATTCGAAAACAAAACACCATCTTGTAAACTAATTGAAAGAACAAACGATTGAAGACAATGGACCGTTCATTGTGAGAAAAGGCAAAGCGAATTATAAAATATGTCTCGGTGCAGCCAATTGAATACTTAGTGGATAGAGCTGATCTTTAGCTAGTATTTGAGTAGATTTTTTTATTCGCTACTTGTAGTACATTTAGTTCATCATCATGATCATTTCAAGGGCAAGACGTCTGCTAGACAAAGATCTCTCTCTAGAACCACCGAGCGGTTTTGTATTGCCTACATCCAGCAACTTCCCGTCACCTCCACCAGATTGTCTGCTCACCTTGTGGAGAATTTTTGATAGATAACTCAGGTTATCTTTAAAAATGGTTTCTCAAATAAATAATCGGTTCTTTTTAGTATTTAGGTACCATGTATTTGCGTTTTTTTTTTAATCTCGTTATATACTAACCGAACCAAACCTTCAGCATATGTCATTATTATAGGCTGCTTTGTAAAAAAAACACTACACAGAAAAAAGTGGGACTTTTTACTTAAAAAAAAAGAACAAATCTCATTTTTATTTTTGGAAGGTCTCTTCCCCAAAAAAGGTATTTTAGGTAAACTCTAGCCTTCTTTCAAATAACACCGGTTTCTACTTTAAAAAATGGCCCAAACCCGAAATAATGAGAAAGCATCTTCAATCAACTATAAAAATAAAGTGCTGGAGTAAAAATGGATCGAATTCGAATCACGCCCTGTTTTAATTCAAGTAAAGTAAATTAAAATGCGGGTGGTCGGTGGCCGTTTGAATACAAATGGTTTATTGAAGGAACCGGTTTCAATTTTGCCCCGGCCTCCTCTCTAAGGGTGTGGTCTTGAAGACAGCGGGAAACGAAATTGTTACCGACGAGTGGAAGTGGAAGAATTATAAAATACATTCAAATAAAACGTATAAAATAGTTTCTGGTCAGACATGCAAATCTATATTTGTTAACGTTCCGCACTTTTTTATCTTAGGATATCAAATAAGAAAAACCCACATGACAATCTTCAACTACTTTAGCTTTTGAATAGGTTATTTCCTTTGCATTTGGTATTTTAATAACTATGTTTGATTTGGATGTAGGTTTATGATCAGACGTTTTTAAATCAACTTACCAAAGACGGTACATTGCAGGCCTACCACAGAATCTGTGAAATGACCAAAATTGGAACTACAGCCATTACTATGGAAATGTCAACTTGCAGCAGAGTCGTGATTGGTTGAAATGTAATTTTGTATTACTACTAGCGCCGCCGTTCATTTCACAGTTAAGTTGGTAGGTCTGTACGGTATGCTAGCTACGCCATCTGACAGATCAGATGCCATGACGCCATCTGTCAGATACCATGCAAAAAGTATTCTACTGAAACTTTTTGAATTTCGAACATGTCGCTTCGCTGTCCGTTATCTTACTGGCCAAAGTTTAACTCATTAGAGTAGGACGGGGCTTTAAAGTTATTTATTAGTCCGTTTTTAGGGTTCTTTCCGTAAAAGGGTAAGGTTATTAAAATGCCCTTGCAGTTATTGCCGTAATGTCATTACTTCAGGCTGAAAATGTTGAATTGAGACATAAATATTTCATTGCTTAGAAGAAAGTAGGCCAACCGTTAGCATCAACTTAGTAAATACTAGCAAAATTCTCACTTACAAAATTTTTACTGCAGAGTGCTTGCTGCAGGTTATAATTTTAATGGTTTTAAAATTAAAGTAAAATAAAAAATTGTTTCAATACAGTTCGATAACAGCCATCGAAATCGAAAGCAAAACATTTACCTTAACCTTACTAAATAACCCTTTTCATTGGCACATTCAGAAGGGCCATTTGATTTGATTATTACATCTCCCGCAGTGGCCGACGAGGTGATATTAAAATGTCTTCGCTCACATAAATCTTGGGCTTTTTGTGCCACGGGAAACAATGGGGCTATGAAGCTCTTTTGTTGGGTATTTTTATGGGTGTTTAATAGAGACTGTGCTAGCAAAAACCTGTTTAGGAGAGGAGATTATATTGCTTCCGTTTTATGTTTTTTTTAATAATTTTCGATATTGCCGTGTTTTGCACACATTTTATTGCACTCATCCTATGTTGTTGTTTACAAATCTTTATGTGACATAGGTTTTTTATAGATCTTTTACCTTATTTTATCCGATGACGATTTGACAAGATTGGACATGCCGTGATCGTGAGGAGGAAAAGAAGACAACTTATTAAAGAATACAATTGTGTCTATATCATGTCATGAGGCTCTCTTTAGTTTGCAACTTTCAGCACTCGTTGTGTACGATTACGTCGTACATTGCCTTTTCGCTTATGCGGCAAAATATTACTTTAGCATTACTTTGTAAAATATAATTTGAGACAGTTGGAGTTCGTCGTTCGTATTGTGTGCACACGAATCATTATTTTTTCTTAATAAACAAGTATTAATCAAGTTTATAGCAAGTTTTTCCTGTTCCTCATATCAAGATTATCAAGAAAGAGTAGTAGTAATCAACTGCCCCTACATCTTTATGGTCCTTCGAGCCATCGTTTAGTGTTTTGTGTTTTTTTCTTGTGATTGCGAGTCAGCTCACCGGCCTCCCACAAGCGGGTCTCACCGGTGTAGCGGAGAAGGCGCAAAGGTCACAGGGAGGATACAAGTACACTATTCGGAACATATCAAGTAACCAGCAAGTATCAAGTATCAGTTTGATCAAGCAAACCATTTACAAGTTTTTAACGAAACTCCTATAACTCAACTTTATCAAGTGAACAGGATTGCCTAATCAAGTAGGTAAAAAACAACAAATTCATTTTTATCAACTATAATTTTTATCAAGCAAGAGACTAAGTGATCAAGCACAATGGAAACAAATCAAGAAGAATTTGAGAACTTGCTCGACAATCAAAAGCAAGTTTGTGAAGGAATGGAGAAAGTCTGGACAAATTTTAAGAAAGACAGTCAGAGCAGGAAGACGACAGAGTACATTAAGAGACGGGTAGAGATGCTGGATCGATATTGGGATGAATTTAATGAAATTCATCAAAAGTTGAAAACATTTGAGTATCAAGATGAAGATCACTATGAAGCTACAAAAAGTTATTACAACAAAGCACGAGAAACTATACAACAAACACCGATTGAAACGTTGTTAAAACCTGCTACTTTCTCCGGACGTAATCTTCAGTCGCCGTCGGAACCAATCGAACCTGAAAAAACAAGTGAAATACGATCTGTAAACAGGAAACAAGAAGATGAACATGGACAGTCTTCGCATTACCAGTCGCAAGGTAACTTTAGCAAGATAGATGAGTTACTGCGCAAACAGAAAACTAACTTCAAGGCTTTTTCCCGAACTCTGAAAAATATTAATTTGGACGGTGTAACAGAAAGATGGGAATTTAATGACATACTAAAGAACCTTGAAGCGAGGTGGACTAATATTGATAATCTTCATTGGGAGATCGATAGCCTTCTAGATGAAGAAGTAAACAAGGACTATGAAAAACAATTTACACAACACGAAGAAAGCTATAATAAAATAAAACGAGAAATAAATAGCAAACTTTGGTCTGTCGCTCACCGAGAAACGTCAACGCCCAAGTTAGACATACCGATCTTTCACGGCAATTACCAACAGTGGACGTCGTTCAAAGATCTTTTTACTGAAGCGATTCATAACAATTCGTGCTTATCAAACGCTCAAGGGATGCAATTTTTAAAAAGCAAAATCAGAGGCGAACCCGAGCGTTTGATACAACATCTGCCAATAAGCTCCGAAAATTATAGCACCTGTTGGGAGATCATGAATCATCGCTATAATAATAAAAAGCTTATCTTCTCAACTCACATGAATACGCTCATGTCATTACCAGCCATACAACAAGTAACATCAAGCCACATCAAGCGGCTACATGACGTAACAGTTGAGTGTTTGAATGGTATCAAGAATCTAGGAGTGAGCATTGACACGTGGGACCCTATACTCGTCCACATTCTGTCTCAAAAATTAGACTCGGAGACTCATAATGATTACATGTCGTCACTTAAACAACCTCGAGAGCTGCCAGAGCTAAAGGATTTTTTACATTTCCTAGAAACAAAATTCACTACACTGGAATCGTCTAAACGGAAACAAGAATCCGCTCAACAGAGGGCGAACAATATTGCTCCTTCGTCGTCTTTTCATCAGGCAAAATTCAAGCAATATTATTCTAGCAACAAGGCTATATCTAACAAACCACGTGCAAAGCAACCACATTGCCCAGTTTGTTCGAAGGAGCATGGCATTTATTTTTGTAACCAATTCAAAGAAATGCCGCCGTCCATGCAACTAAAGACGATTGCAAAACTCAACCTATGTAGCAACTGTTTGTATAATCATAATGGAAAAGTATGTACTTCAACAAAAGTATGCAAGGAGTGCAACGGGAGTCATAATTCATTACTTCATGGCGCAATGGCACAACAAACGCAAAAAATCGGAACTGCCAACTCGACCCACGTGGCTCAACAAAACACAGTTCCCAGCGAAGTACTTCTGGCGACAGCGCTTGTTCAAGTTAGGGCAAGCGATGGAGAACAGTATACATTGCGGGCTCTCGTCGACCAAGGCTCACAGGTGTCTTTAATTACCGAGAAGGCTGCGCAAAAACTAAAGCTCCCTCGACAAAAATGCGATGGAGTCATAACTGGAATTGGAACCAATGACAATGTATGTAAAGGCAAGACAAATATTACCTGCAGTTCGTTAAGGGGAAGCTACACCTTTAACACCGACGCCTTTATAATGAAAAGTTTAACAAGAAACTTACCGAATGTAACCTTCGCTAAACCATCATGGGAAATGCTGAATGACCTTCAACTTGCTGATCCGCATTTTCATTTAAGCAAGCCTATCGACATCATTCTTGGTGCTGACGTGTACGCAGACATCCTCTTGAACAGAGTTAGAAGAGAAAATCAAGTTTCTACTATTGCTCAAGAAACACGACTTGGGTGGATTTTGTGTGGCAAGATGCAAAATTTACATTGTAATATCATACTGAACAACATTCAAGACATACAAGCATTTTGGGAAGTCGAAGACATTGCTAAAGATTCGGCATATACAAACGAAGAGGAAGAATGTGTAGAGTTTTACAAGTCAACAACTACAAGGTTGCTGGATGGAAAATATCAAGTGAGACTTCCTCTTAAACCGACAGTGCAAGACGAGCTCGGACAGTCGAAAAGTAAAGCGATCGCACAATTTCAACACCAAGAACGAAAATTTTCTAAACATAAAACAGTTGCAGCGCAGTATAAAGATTTTATCGATGAATATTTACGCCTCGGACACATGACACCGGCGCATGGCAACAAGAAACTTGAATGCTACTTGCCACATCATTGTGTGTTAAGGGAAAGTTCTACAACTACATCACTTAGAGTTGTATTTAATGCTTCAGCTAAGACAACCAATGGGACAAGTCTAAACGAGTTGATGTATAAAGGCCCAAATTTACAAAAAGATCTTTTGGAACTATTGTTGGGGTGGAGACAATACAAGGTTGTTTTCACCGCCGATATCGAGAAGATGTATCGGCAAATTTGGGTCCACGCAGATGATCAAGCATTGCAAAAGATTGTTTGGCGTGATAGTCCTCACAAGCTACTACAAGAATTTCAGTTAGCGACTGTTACCTACGGCACCAAGGCCGCCCCATTCTTAGCGATGATGACGTTGCGCCAGCTAGCTGAGGATGAGAGTAAGAACTATCCAGAAGCCTCTCAAGTTATTAAGAACAGCTTTTACATGGATGATGTATTGCATGGAAGCCAGTCCTTGCAAGCTGCACTAAAATTAAAGGAAGATCTCAAAAAAGTGCTTAAAACAGGAGGCTTCAATTTAAGAAAATGGAGATCAAATGTTTCTGAACTATCAGAAGAAACCAACAAGGGTGAACTTACTGAAAGTTATATGTTTAAACAGCCCGAGTCGATGAAAACACTTGGCCTTAACTGGGACCCAGTTCAAGATGTGTTTAAGTTCGAATCTGGCATCGAACCCGCTATCAGTAGCAAAATTACTTCAAAGCGACAACTGTTGTCCGAAATATCAAAGCTATTCGACCCCGCGGGGTGGCTAACCCCTATATCTACCTCAATGAAGCTGTTGTTTCAAAAAGTGTGGAACGTAAATATCCAATGGGATGACAAGCTCCCAGATGATATAAACAGCGAGTGGCTGAAAATCAAGGAAGATATTATATTAATAAACACACTAAACATACCACGATGGTTCGGCACGGAAACAAACAGTGAGATTGAATTACACTGCTTTTGCGATGCATCGCAAAAGGCATACGGCTGTGTAATTTATTGTAAAATCAATGTCCAAGGCCAAAATAAAATTATATTGGTCGCAGGAAAATCAAAGCTAGTCCCAAGCAAGAAAGAAGTCTCGCTGCCAAAATTAGAATTGTGCGGCGCACTCTTACTAACAAAATTATTGAAAAAAGTGACACTTACCTTGACCAACCATAATATCAAGACCTTCGGTTGGGTGGACTCGACTGCTGTTTTGGGATGGATACAAGGCGATCCCGAGCGCTGGAAGGCATTTGTAGCCAACAGGGTGCGACAGATAACACAAGTAATGCCTGCTCAGTGTTGGCGATATGTCAAATCTGCCGATAACCCAGCCGACTGCGCAAGCCGCGGACTGACTGCATCTCAACTGCAAAAACATGAATTATGGTGGCAAGGGCCAGCTTGGCTACGTACCTTCAATGATACACACAACGTTGAAAGCCGAACTTTTTCAACAGAGGAAGAAGTCAAAAGCAAGCAAGTTCACGTTGTGCAAAAAATTGACAGTAAAGATGACAGCATAATAACAGAGCTGTTAAACAAGTACAGTTCATTTACTC
This sequence comes from Carpatolechia fugitivella, assembly GCA_951230895.1. Classification (NCBI taxonomy): domain Eukaryota; kingdom Metazoa; phylum Arthropoda; class Insecta; order Lepidoptera; family Gelechiidae; genus Carpatolechia; species Carpatolechia fugitivella. Next base: position 4,506,848 of record OX579658.1, read on the forward strand.
AAGTTATTCACGTACTGTCATGGGTACGTCGCTTCATTACGAGAAAACAAGATCGGAGAACAGAAGCTTATCTTACCGTCACTGAGTTGAAACAAGCGAAGCTGGAAGTTATAAAACAGATTCAAGGGCAAGAATTTGGAAAAGAGATAGAAGATTTGAAAAGAAACAAAATAATTTCAAAGAAAAGCAAGCTGGTTAGCCTAAATCCTTTTCTATCAAAAGAAGGAATTCTACGTGTCGGTGGGAGATTAAATCAAGCATCCATAAATCCAGATATGAAAAATCCTGCAATTTTACCACACAACAACAGACTGACCGAGCTTCTTATTACACACGCTCACAGACTTACCTATCACGGCGGGGCTCGGGTAACACTGTCATTTATCAGGCAAAAATACTGGATACTAGGAGGAAACAATGCGACCAAGAAGCATATCCGCCGCTGCATTACCTGTAAAAAACAAAATCCTGATAAAAAATATCAAATAATGGGAGACTTACCTGAAGTCCGAATAAATCCATCACGACCGTTCATGCACACAGGTGTGGATTTTACCGGTCACATATACCTGAAAGCAAGTAAAGGGCGTGGAATCAAGACCACCAAGGGTTATGTGGCTGTGTTCATCTGCATGGTTACCAAGGCTGTGCACTTGGAGCTGGTATCAGACATGACGACATCCGCTTTCATAGCAGCTATACGACGAATGGCCGCGCGAAGAGGTACACCAAGGCACATATATAGCGATAACGGCCGAAACTTCGTAGGAGCCAGCAGATGCTTACAACAAGAATTTCAAGAAATACAGGGAGTGATGAGCAATGAATTCCTCGCAGAAATGGCAGACATGGAAATTACCTGGCATTTCAATGCGCCCTCTTGGCCATCAGCAGGAGGACTATGGGAGGCAGCCGTCAAAAGCTTTAAATTCCACCTTAAAAGAGTTATCGGCGAGCAAAAACTCACGTACGAGGAATTCACGACTTTACTAGCACAGATTGAAGGTTGCCTCAACTCAAGGCCGTTATGTCCACTAACAGAGGACCCGCTTGATGTCGATTATTTAACACCAGCCCATTTCTTAGTTGGTGGGCCGGCGATGACATTGATCGAAAGTGAAACAGACAAACGGACTCGATGGCAACTTACGCAAAAAATCATGCAAGATCTATGGAAAAGATGGCGCACAGAATACATGGTACAGTTAGCTGCAAGAAGCAAATGGAAACATCCACAACGAGATATGCAATTGAACGACGTGGTTCTCATTCATGACGATAATCTACCGCCAGGCAAGTGGGCCATGGGTAGAGTCATCGAATTGCATCAAGGCAAAGATGGCCACGTCCGCGTGGTAACGTTAAGAACCAAGAGCGGAACGATGAAACGACCAATCGTCAAACTCTCGTTGTTACTAGAAACAAACAATAACGAAAAATCAAGCAATCATTCGGAGAACGAACAAAAGCGTCAAGAAAGTAGTCGTACACCTTATACAGGGTCTCAAGTGAACACTACTTGCTTTATCAAGTTTAATTTGGCATCCATTTTCACGACACTTCTTTTATTCTTATCACTAGTTTCAAACTCACAGTGTGACATCAAGGTCACACCCTTCAACAAAAGCCAAAGTTTATATTTTGATAAACTATCCGACATGATGCAAATTCGAGACGAATGGAAACTGATCGTTTTCTACAATTTAGAACCTTATTGGCAAGCAATAAGCGCCTTTGAGAAGTATACACAAACATTGAGAGAAACCTGCGAAAAGATAAGGGATCAAGCCCAATGTGACGTCATCGTATTACAACTACGCCATGGATTCTCGGAATTAGAGTACTATAATCACATGTTACTCAATCAGCATGAGAGCACGCGAGCTGCCAGACTGCGTCGCCGCCGCCGAGGCCTTATCAACGGCATAGGCTACGTAGCAAACAGCCTGTTCGGTGTACTCGATGAAAGATTCGCCGAACAATATCAAAAGGATATTGCTTTAATTCGAGACAATGAAAAACATATAGCAAGACTATGGAAAAATCAAACATCTATTATGGAAGCAGAATATAATCTATTAAAACGAGCCGAAAACACTCTTAATCAACAGTACAAGATGATAAATCAGCATATGAACACTTTGGGCAATGCAATAAATAAACTACATGATGAAGTGGAAAACATCAAGATTGTTGATTCGTTCAATTTAGGAGCAACAATAGCAAGCAACATGTTGAGCAATATAAAGGAAATACAGAGTACTTTAATTGACACCGTTACTGATGTTTATCATGGCCGCTTCAACTATCATTTATTAAGTCCAGAACAACTTACAGCAGAACTGAGCACTATATCAAGCAAATTACCCAAAGATGTAACTTTACCTATTGATAATATACATACGGAGTTGAGAAAGATTTACAACTTACTTCAAGTAAAAACAAGATTACTAAAAGAAGTTATAATCTTTGAGATCACAATACCTCTAACAAGCAGAGATGTCTATGAAATCTTAAAAATTATTCCTATTCCACAAACTATTGGAGATAAGATGATTAATATTGTACCAGTCTCAAATTACATCTCGATAAACATGAAAAAAGATGTATACATGGTTCTTTCAGAATATGATATTCAAACTTGCTTAGTACTATCAAATATTTATTTTTGTCAAGTACGAAAGCCAGAATTCCAAATGAAAGAAGACAAAAGTCTATGTCAATTAAATTTCACAGAATGTGAAACGATTATCAATTCGTGTAATAATCAGTGGATACAGACTGCGGCTATGAATACCTACATGTATTTTTGCTGTAACACTTGTTCTGCGAGAACAATATGCGGCGATCAGGTGACCGCGCATCAGCTGACCCATGCCGGGCTAATAAATGTAGGTCAAGACTGCATTATCAAAACGGACATGTTTACTCTGTTTCCGCACAAACTACACTTGATTGAAATGCAAATGAAACCTGAGATATACACACCGACTATGGCTCCAATAAATCGTGTAATCAATATAACGATACCTAAGTTACCCCAAGATGGAAATGAGTCGGCCAAATTTCATCAAGAGCTATCTGCAATTGGTGAGAAGATAAACACTCTCAAGGATGAGGATTTCACATATAATGACATATCATATCATGACGTTCATCACTACGTTGCAATATATGTCTTGTTGGGCATTATGATCATAACAGGAATTGTAGTCATGGTACGAAAGTTCCGATGTAAATGGAATGTGCCACCTTCAGTGAGGTCGCAAGAGAGCGAGTTGACTCGCACTGATACACACACACTGGGTAATCGCGCACCACTGCCGACAGCTACCAACAGCGCCGCCGCCGTCACCGCCGTGCGCGCGCCCCCGCACGCTGCTCGCAGCTTGCAAGTCGAAGACATTGAGATGGCGGTCTTGCGACCGCGTTTGGACAAGAACACGTCCCCTGGACTTCGGACGAAGATTTTTAAATGATTTATTTTCATATCAAGTTTATTTTTATAAGTATTTTTTTTATCACTTTGAAATGTAATTTTTAAGATGATTTCATCTCGTGTGCCGGAATATGTACGATTACGTCGTACATTGCCTTTTCGCTTATGCGGCAAAATATTACTTTAGCATTACTTTGTAAAATATAATTTGAGACAGTTGGAGTTCGTCGTTCGTATTGTGTGCACACGAATCATTATTTTTTCTTAATAAACAAGTATTAATCAAGTTTATAGCAAGTTTTTCCTGTTCCTCATATCAAGATTATCAAGAAAGAGTAGTAGTAATCAACTGCCCCTACACGTTGATAAAAAATATGTTTAGACATTGAGGAAGTGATAGAAAAAATCTTAATTAATCAGTTTGATTCTGGTTATTAAATAGACAATAAAGTGGCTCGCGAGAATTTTAAGAAAAATATATGCCTAGGTAAAACAATAGTACATTGTTATACGAGGGGTGAAAGTAACTTATTCAGCGCCGGCGAGGGCCCTAATAGTTCGAGGCACTAAATAAGTCTTTAACCAGAGGTAAACACTGTGCTTTTCATTACAAATACAAGGAAAGCAAAAATAAAAATACGAATCAGCTAAAAAAATGAGTGACTTCCATATCTGAATCAGATGAACTCATTGTAAACAATCCTACAACTCGAGAAACAAATGATAATCACTGCTTTCCCGCCTATCTTTATTTTTTTTCTGTGGCCGAGCTGGTTAGCTTTTGAGCCATTATTTTTCATTTCCCTCATTGAAAAATGGTAAATATTGTGCCCAAATCTATTTTATTTTAAAGAAATTGTTGAAAGTCAATTATAACAAAGTCATATAATATTCTTAAATTAATACTAAACTTTATGTTATTTCAATTTAACATTGCGTTGTAATTGAGTGGCTGTATAGAAAGATGGAACATAGTTCAATAGAAGTGAACTAGTTTTTTTATATAATTTGACAGCTGTCAGTTGTAAACGATTCTCCCTCCGGGCTGAAAAGTATTACCTTCAATCCGCTCCTCAGGCAACTTCAGGCCTACTTTCCGAGTATGAGTAATGAAAAGTATTTTCCCAAAGACTGTACTGCCGGCTATAATTATCTTACCAAACAAAATTATTTAGATACCAAACTCATCCCACTTAAAAAAGCATACTTCGAATTTCGAATGTACATTTTTATATTTTCCTGTGAGAAAATGTTCCTGTGTGGCCTATCATTTTACATTATATTTGTGGCTGTTTAAGAATGTAGCGAGTGGGAGGACGCCACAGCCACCTGATGCCTGCAAGGTGTTTACTCTTCCTCCGTGACGCTCAGAGAATCTAATTATACCTTATAGGGAGGGGAAATAATGTAACAAAATTGAGTCGACTCGTTGCTGAGTCACGACAGAAAATATAGCAGTAGGTACAATTTTTATGTTTTGATTAGGTAAGCATCTTTCGACCGGTAGTGTAAATGTAAGAATGCTGATTCAACATAATAATATCCTTAACATAACCGTTGCAAAGTTAATTTTGTTTTCTATCGCTTGCTCCTTTTATACAACGCTCATTTTTAGATTCCAGTTCACCGATTTACGACTGGCTATACAATTGTATTATTTTTTACTTTAGATGAAACAACTAAATGTGATGTTGACTAAATGTGATGTTGAATCTGTTATTATTTGTAAATATTAGACTTTCAATAGGTACTTGTTTTATTATACCTATATATGACGTGCAGGAAAAAAATATCAAGGTTTTAAAAGCATATAGCTACACTACACTTATCATAAGCAGCTTAATCAAAGGTGGCGATTTTAGTGGCAGAAGTTCAGAAGCAATCAGTTTACTGTACTACTCACTTGAATCACTGAGCCGCACTACTCGACACATCACTAGGGTACTCCCTCGCTACATCACTACGGTACTCCGTCGCTACGTGCGGGAACCATAAATCATCTTTCATCATTTCACCAAGCCTAGATGAAGAATCTTCCATTACTTTTATCCCCATAAGGAAGGAATTTGTGCACGAACAACCTAAGCAATAAAGTACCTAATTAGTGAAGTAAGTTTATTACTCGTACTAGAAAAGAAAATTGCAGAGTAATTTTATTCTTAATTGATTTCCTTAGAATCGACGAGTCTGTAAAGTAATCTTATTTTCGTTTAATATTTCTTAGAAATTCAACTCGTATTATTTGATTTATAATAATAATTAAGCTCACTTTACCTTTACCATTTCGTTATCCAATATCAATAAAATAAGTAATATAACAATACTAAATAAAGTTTAACTTGCAAAGGTATGAGCGCAATGGAGGCTCTACGCCCTGTGGCCTATCGATAAAGTTTTTTGTTTTTGTTCAAAAATGTACGATTGTTTAAGCTGCCTTACTATTGATAAATTTAAATAAAAAAACAATAAATTGATTACTTATTTATTTTATAAGCAAAACCGAACATACAATAAAGTGAGTTAATAATAATATGTTAAAGTTGTATACGTTTTAAAGAAGAAAATTAACGAAAACATTGTACATGTTTGTTTGACTGCAAACGAGCGTGGCAAATTACCAGTACTTCTTACAGTCTATACGTAACATTACTACGGAGCATTACTACAATTTTAATAAACTAGTAGTTACTTCAGCTGCTTAAACGCTGTAAATACCAAACCGTCTAGAAAGCAATCGCGTGATAAAACCCACACTTAAAATATTCCCCGAACCGTTGATGAAATGTAGAAACGTTGCCGCTGAATAATTGGAAAATTACAGGTCGTTCCAAAAATACGCCCCGTTTTCTGGTATCCAGGTCAGAATGGCTCCGAATGGCTTGCTCGATTGCTGGCAATGACGTCCGTGTTTTTAGACTAGACTTTCCTTTCAAAAAACAGGTACCAAATACGCGAACTGTTTTGAATTTGGAACTTGATTAATTTCGTCAGAGAACGTCAATTGCAGATGCGATGTAGTAAATTGTACGTAATTTTGAAGATTTAAATGTAGGTATAGACAGTCTGAATTACTTGATCGTTTAAAGTATTTTTACGAAACAATTGCCGTATTAAAAAAACATTCTATTTTTTAAATGTAAATATTAGAGTGTGTTGTTTGGTATGCAGAGTTGTCCTTCGAGCAACAAATCGACGTAGATCGTTTTGCATAATATGTCCAGCAGAAAAAGTAGCTGTAGCCACGAAATAATTCGAAGGTAACACTAGTAACTTCATATTTACCTATCTAGTGCGTAAAAAAATATACCTTACATCCTTAATAGTTGACTACGTTTCTTTATATGTTCGTGGAATTAAACTTTAATGAGCTGGTTTACATAGTGACCTTGTTCGAACCTTGAACTGGATGAAAATGTTAGTAATGTGGCGTTTCGTTGCGTAATAAGCGTGTTTGACCTCCGTCTGGGAAAAGTCGGGTGGCCCACTGTTGAAACACTGTAATTTTTAACGAAAGGTTATCAGCTCTATACATTTCCACTGTTGTGCTAGAGCTTACTCTGAGTAAAGGCGATCGGGCCTTGGCAAACTTTTTGGCCCAGTGCGGGTTGGTCGTCTTAACACTAGGCTAGTGCCTTTGAATGTCTTTGCACGTTTTGTAGCATTTTTTTACTGCAACTTTTGAATTCAAAATTGGAAAGAACCTTTTTAATGAAAGGTTCTCACGTTTTTTATATAATTCTAATCTTATTTCAAATATAATCAATTTGTTATTTTAACGTCACTTTTTATTAACAAGCTTTACTTATGAACTTGAAACTCTAACGCAGTCCAAAAATATATTTTTAATTCTTAAATTATACCCTAAAAAAAGTTTGTCTACTCGCCTTTTCGGCTTTGCGAAACTGGAAGGAACTTGGATATAGACGCAATGTTTTTCCCTGTGAAGATACGGTATTCCTGTAATTAAAGAAACAAAACTATGCAATCTAAATAAAAACATCTACTGCGAATCTCAATTCAAAATAAACCGGCCAATTCAAAAATCCACCGACCAATCAATACGAAACTCAGTATTTTTCCAGTGGCGCGCAACTTTGACACCTTATTGCTGCTCATGCAATATGCATGGTGATACCACCCCGCCCCCCGCCCCCCGCTACCGCCTACGCCGTAATTGTTGAAAATCAAGAGTGAAGGGTTCCATACTTCAGGAAAATGCCACCGGAATAAAAAACACATCCCCGGAAGTGAGTTATTCAAAGATGTGATTAGATGTTGTTTGTGGTAAACAAGGTTAAGTATGTCGTCGGACTAGCTTTATTAAAAGGAGTTCCAGACTTTGAAGATACTATGGAATATCATATGGAGCTAGTGACCTTTCGTTGCCTAAAATTTGTATGCAGATGGCGACACGCAGCTGCGATGCATAAAGGCCGGCCATTTTACTTGGCCGCTAACCGGAAATAGTTAGTAGACAAGGAGAGGTCACCAGCTCCTTCGATATTTAACGCCCTTTAATTCAGCGACTATAGTCTACAATAGTACCTGGACCCCTCGACTCAACAGCTACCTGCACCTCCCAAAGCACGATAGTCACTAGTTTTTTTTACCAATACCGATCAGTAATGATCAATCATATTTTGCAATAAAAAACCTATGGTTGTATTCCATACTAGCAACATTTTTTATATTTACTATTCTAAGAAATTAACTTTTCTTTGTTATTAAAATCCTTGTTTCAGATTGAATTTAGCTTATTCCAAGATACATATTTACTTACCGCTTGCGTTATTCGCTAATCCTCTCACAGAGATACACAATCTTTGTACAGTCGAGAACACATCAATTGTTACACTTACGTTACGGAACAAAGGCTCTCAAAATCTGTTTATCCTGACATACGTCTGTACGTCGCGCCGCCGTGTGTATTTCTGGTTGTGTTAGTCATCCTCTCGCGGTGATATTTACGAACCTAGACACTTGATATTTATAAAAATAAAACGAAACTGACAGTGTATACGAAAAATACATTCGCTTGCAAAATAACTGCCTATTTCGGTTCCATTTTGAAACGCATCTCCATTGTAAAATGACTTGTGGTTTGACATGAATATTCCGATAGAAACGTTATATTTATATTTGCATATCGTATATCGTCTATGACATTCGTCACAGTCGCTACAGTGGACAAAAATATAAAATATTGGTAAGATTACGTGGATTTTACAGGGCATGTTTAATAATGCTTATACATACGTATGCTTTACCAAATAGACATGGGAGAAGGCCGGAGAAAGAAGATTTTTTTTTATTTTCTATGTTATCGTACTAAATAGACACTACAAAATATAACCAATGGAAAAGGAGACTGAAAGTTTATAATAGGTATCTGAAAGGAACAAGATTTTATGTTCAGGGCTGATTCTTTTTTAAAATAATCTAATAAATATAGGTGCCTTATTTTCTGTAAATTACGCTCAAGTCATAAAATTATTGAAGCATTTTTATTGTTTATGTATCAACTCCACCACCCGATAACGATAAAGATATGAAACTATATTGCTACGTTTTTATTAACATGAGTTTGTATATTTACTTAAAGTTTAAAGCTAAGGCTCAGAAAGTACCAGAAAAATCCATCAATTACGCTAAAAGTTTTCGCGGCGGAAAGTAAAATACGGTAGAGTTTTCTTGCAAATAATTTTCTTTTCGCAGAATACAGTACAGTGGACCAGCTGCCAAGCGAAACGCTTACATCAGATACCGCTTTTAAGGTGTGGGAATAAAGGCGTTTTCAAGGTCAAACTGTTACGGTTGACTTGTGATCCAGTGTACCTTTTTGATGAATTATTTAGTGAATGAGAGTGTTAGTCATGTGTAGCTGTACTTGTAAATTATTTACAAAGCCTTTCCACGTATTACGTTGAGGTATAACCCAAGGCTTAAGAATTTTGTGTGGTAAATTCTCGTAGTAACCAACCATAATAACTTAATTAAGTATCGACTTAGATAGCCCAATCTTTTTAGCCAAGGCACATCAGATTATGTGTTTATAAAGGAATCTATAATGTTACATGGTCTAGTAGCTAGGTCCGCTGTCTCCCGACCGATAGACGCGGTTTCGATCCCCACCACGTACCAATGTGATTTCGAATTCATATGTACGTTTATTCGACGCTCTTACGGTGAAGGAAAACATCGTGATGAAACCTGCACACTCCTGCGAAGAAATTCAAAGGGTGTGTGTGAAGTCGACCAATCTGCACTGGGCCAGCGTGGAAGACTAAGACTTAATCGCCCTAATTCAGAGTAGGCTCGAGCCCCTCGGTGGGGACGAATATGAGCTGTTTATGAATGATGATGTCATGAGATGAACGGTGACTTTGTGACTGAATTAATCTTTTGGTGTCGGTTTTTTTTGGCTAAATAATGTACCTTGAAAGGGTGATCTATGAGGCCGATTACCTGTCTGTCTGTGTACCGGACCTAATTCGAAATACATTGCTGTGTTTGGGCCGCATCTGTGACGGTAGGTTAGAACTACAAGAGCATCGAACGGTAGTTAGGTTCCGATATAAGCGTTTTAGTTAAGTGGTCACACCACTTAAATGAGTTTCGTAAAAATATACGTGTAGGTACACACTTCGCCTAATATGTTTTGTTCTCAAATATTAAAACGAAACAGAAAATGAAGTTTTTCAAAAACGTGGCATTCTCATCGAAATGTTCTTTACATAACCTACTTTCGGTTCTTTCCTCCTTTTCGCGAGCAGTGTTTTCAAGTAATATTGTTTATGTTAAGCAGAGAATCTTGTCACGGCTTCATTCTCCATAGCACAGCGTACGTGAGCCTTACGACATAATAAACATTCATAGACGCGCTCACTACCAAAGTTTATCCTGTTGGTACAGTCAGCAAAGGAAATAGCCATGCAGGCCGCTCAAAAGATTTTTAATTTTTCAGGTATCTGATTGTGCACCACTAACCTGCACAATTATACATAATTTTGAGACGAAGCATAAATAATTACCTGTGAAAACTTCATGGGTTTTAAGCAGCCTGTATAGATATCTCCTTTGTTGACTGTACGTGCAGAATGGTAGAGGGGAAGGAAGATGCATTCCAGAATGTGAAATCCCAGGCTAAAGGTAGTGAATCTGGTAACGACGATTGACAAAAGAATAAAAATAGTGTACTGGGCCCGCGTGGGCGAAGACATGTTCACGCTTATTCAGGGATATATATTGTGTTCTGATTAATTAAAGGAAAATTTTGCGAATGCTACGAAAAAGCGCCCTTTTATGTTCAGACATTACTTGTTTTTTTTAAATTCCAAGCCATCTGACCCTAGATTAGGCCAGGCAGAACTATAACAGAAACAGATATAGTATACACCGTGAAATTTACATCGTTTTGTTCCCGCCGTGTAGTGATAGTACCCGTCAAACTGAACAACTTTTCACGAAAAAAAAAATCCAGTGACAAAAAAATTTTTAGTCTCTCCATACAAAATGGGTCGCTCGGGAGTCTCACTTTGTATGGAGAGACCAAAAATTTTTTTGTCGCAGGAATTTTTTTTTTCGTGAAAAGTTGTTCAGTTTGACGGATACTATACACGGCGGGAACAAAACAATGTAAATTTCATGCTGTATATATTTTTACTCGTGGTAAAATTTGAACAGGCGACTCCGCTGGCAGATAGGAATACTCCCAACTACTAAAGGAGCCTAAAAAATTATTAGATAAATATTAGGTACTTCTCCAGAGTGAGCAGAGTGTGGTTAGGGCCGCTGTCTTCCGTCTGATAGGCGCAGGTTTGATTTCCACTATGTACCAACGTGTTTTCGAATTTCGAATTCCTATGTAGGTTTATTTGATACTCTTACGGTGGAGGAAAACATCGTGATGAAACCTGCATATTCCCGCGAAGAAATTCAAAGGTTATGTGTGAAGTCGACCAATCCGCACTGCCATCTGTGGCCGACTAAGGCCCGATCGCCCCAATCCAAGGTAGACTCGAGCCCCTTGGTGGGGACGTGTATGAGCTGTTGATGATGACTTATCCAGACATCTATTTACCACAACCTAGTATTAAGTAGGTGGGTCCATATATCTTCTGACGCTCTAACATGCATGTCATTATTCGTTTTAACTATCCATTTCGTCGTGCACTCGATACGGCTCCTAAAGTTGGTGTAAAATTTTTAATGTCACCATACTCGTATACTTACCATCTTGCCCTGCACTTTGGCTTTATGTTTTCTTTGGAGTATTTTACTTTGTTGCATTTTATTTAACAAGTGCTTTGAACCCAGGATACTTCAAGTTATTTGAAGGTTTTAACAGGACACCTTGGATTCTTTATCAATCTGAACTATGCGATCATATTATTATAACCTTCAACTTGTAGCTCTCCGTCATCTGCGGCTACGCTTTATTTGCTTACTTCTCGCAGTAATATAACTCCTATCCTCCTGTTGATTATGACAAAAATTCAAGTTCAAACTGGCCTTTGCTACGAAGCGTAGAGATAGCTACGAAGCGTAGCGGTAGCTACGAAAAAGTCTACGACGTGTGTAGGTATTCTCTCTAACAAATTAACTATTTTGATTGATACGTATTTACAAGACGTTTCTACAGCTACCACACGATGCAACACTTCGACTACTTGAATACTTATATTTAAGCAAGCCTATACTTATATATTATAGGTATAACAGCTCTCAAATATCTAACTCTTGCTGTTTCATGTTCATGCATATTTATATCTAGCTATCTCGCTCACAACAAAACTAACAAAGTTGCGGTTTCCCGTATCGTGTATTACCTGCAATCTCATATGCACTTGCTTTAGCTTTCATCATGTTTATATGCCGTAAAGTGCTGAAGACTCATTCGGGAGCGCACAACATCTGCCATTTTGTATGGGAGACTTGGAAATGTTGTATGTGCTTTAAAGTTCATTCCGCTGTCATGTGCGACATATCCAGGAAATAAAATAAGTATCAAGTTTAAAATAAAAGTCTTAGTGGAATCGCTTTCAAAACTCTAAGTAATGGACAATAATAACAAAGAAACTACATAAATACATACACAAGAAGAATTTAATCATTTGTTGGATCCACGTCGTGTATGTAGACTGAAATTACATAATTGTATTATAGTTTGATATAATATTATTATATTAAGTTATGCCGTGTGGTAACGGCAGAGTAGAATACATTTGTCACCAACCCCTACTCTTCCCGTGGGTGTCGTAAGAGGCGACTTAGGGACTACACATTGAACAGGGAACGGGCAGCAGCGCTCTCTGATACTGTAACCTTTTAATCTGCGATCTCCAACCCGCCTGCGAAGTGTGGAGATTATGGCAAAACCCTCCACTTAAGTGGAGGAGGCTCATAGTCCAGCAGTGGACTATAACGTTATATTAAGTTAGGATAATGAAACTAAAAAACTAAACAAATTGAGTAAAACTCAAATAAATCACTTACTTATTGAGGGCAGTGGCAAAAAAAACTCTAGATATCTTTTTTAGATTCACATTTTGACCTTTATTTACGAAGCTAAACTAATAACTGACATATTTATCCTGGAAAGGTCAGGGTGCAAGCGAACGCGATGCATCACTCGAGCGGTCGACTCGAACCCGAACAAATCGGTTTTCTATCGTCGGCGGGTTATCGACCGCTTCAGCTAATAGCGCATGATCTTATGAATATCTCAGAATAGCACCCTGCTTCCGTAACGGATGTTTCTAATAGTTTTCCTTCAGTTTCTTCAGAAGGAAAAAGGAACCCTTATAAGTATAAGATCATGTCGTTTTCCGAGTTTCTGTATGGATGTTCTAATATATAAAATATTAACTCGTCGTTACTGTGAGCTGATACATATATAATGTTTTTTTTTTATTGAAGCTTGTTTTTGTATCAATGATAAAAAGTGTAAAATTTCAAAGACCAGAAAGTTTTAGTAGGTCTAAAAATAAGAAACTGTTTTTAATTTTAATTCGTTAGGTATCAAGGAATACTTTGTAGCAACATTGAATCAATATTTTACCGTTTCAATCCAAACGCATTTCAGTCACTTTCATCATATCTAATCTATCACTTTCAACTGAAGAACTCAACCTATAACGCCTTCCGTGACACTTGAAGCAATAAGCCGTATCAATTGATGTGAGGTCTAGCGGCGAGACGGAAAAAAGCTAAAGTACGGCTTCGCATGCAAACAGCGCTGATATTTCAGAGTTAGCACGGGGCAATCTAGCCAACGGAAAGGTTTATTGTGGCAGTACATTGTAATAAGCCCACGCGTTATCTAGGCAACTGGGGCGCGCGGCCATTGCTTATAAATAGACCGTCTTGTATGTGAAATGAATTTGCACAGGAGACCATGATGATAAGTGGTCTTTACGTCACACGCAATATACCTATAAATACACTTTGTACTGTCTCCAGTCGTTACAAGCTGAATCCCCCGATTGTCTGAAAAAATGAGACGGTTCCGTGCTTTGAGCCGTGAGTCTCGGCTACTATCTACAGATGTATTCGTTACACGAGCCATATCATTAGTTGGTCAATAATTCTGACACCAGGGTTTATGGGTCGGTTGACCTTACAACCCACCTATGAGCATGATGATGACCGTGGGAAAATCTTATTCCGACAAAAAAAACTAAAACAACTCGGGAAAAATGTGCCTATAGTTTTAAAAGGTGAATTCACCGTGTTTAAAACAAATAGCCATGCAATCGTAACGTCAAGTACGTTAGGATTGGAGTGGTACTTAACATTTAAAATTCCTACGAACTCTACAATATTCAGGAAATCACGTCACTACGTACACTAAACAAGCACGTCCGACATTCGACACTGAGAATCCACTCACTCTTTACAGAAAATTAGAGGTTAAAAGGGTTATACACAAGAAGCGAGCCTGTCAAATTAAAGCGCCATTAGGGTAATGCCAACATAAGGTCCCGCCACTTACTTCCCGGCAACACTTCCGCCACTAATGAATAGCACAGACAAAAAGGTTAAAAAAACAAGGCGAGAACAATAGGAGCAAAACAAAGCGAGTTTCCTCAAAGACGGGAAAGAAGGCTTGAGCTGGAAATCGTCGGTAGAGACGGACAATAACGCTGTTTCACCCTTCAGTAGCTCGCCTCCGCTACGTTGTTGCACCTGTTTAAAACCAGGATAAATTAAATAAAATTGTTTTCTACAACTTTGTGGTAGGTGTTTCAACTTTCAATGCGGAACGTTGCATGTCTAATATCAAAGTTCAGAGCATACTCTCCGAACGGTAGACACCGTTGATGTAAGAACATTAATAAACTTTGTGAAACGTAGCAACAAACAACAGTGGCGCGAGTTTAAATAGATTCCTAATAGTATAGTATGAGCAAGTCTTTCTTGTAGGTATTATTTAAAGACACATCAGTTTCTGTGCATTTTGTGCAGTTGCATAAAACTAGGTATATGATCTAATATTTACCCGGTACATTAATATATAGGACCCATTTTAGGCTCGAGCCCTTCAATTGGGACGTATATGATGATGATGATGAAAGGACACATTTGACACAACATACAGCGGCCTACATTTAGTCGAGAAAATCATACATTTAACTAAATCCAAAAACGTATTTCGAACTTATATCTCATAAATTACCCCAAAGCTTGCTAACGCCACCACGAACTTGCTCTAAATCAAAAATTCTTTACAATTTCGATCATCACAGGAAATTGACTGAAGAAAGTCCATCGCCTGTGCTTAATGGCGCCCAAGGAGGGCTCTATTAGCTCTATCGGATGCCCCTAGATTTATGGCCCAATCTCTCTCCCTATACAGAACACTTTTATGGCAACTCGTAGTTAAGGTTAATAGTGTATGAGGGCTCTTATTTGTAGTTTGTAGACTATTACCTATTCTGTGTTTGTAGGTCACTGGAATGGATGCTAGGGAAGTGGTACTTGGGAAGGAAAGCGCATAGCGAATGGAACTACAGTTGCTTTCATTACATTACTCGTATTATGTCTACGTTTATAATATTTAGAAACTTAGAGATACTAAAATAGTTCCTACCTTGAGCAATAGTCACGCGCCTTTTTTCCTTTGTTTTTTAATACCATACACCAACTATACAACGCGTCGCATTCGCATCATACATACTTACATGTCGTGATTTACCGTTAATAATTAGAAATCTAAAAATATTTTCATCACACTTGCAACTAAAACTTTCTGTGACAAAATTTAGTTAAAATATAAAATTATACGCTAAGTTTTTTAGAACATTGTTTTACCCAGCCAATAATCCCGCACTATTGTTGATTTGAATAAAGATTGAACTAAGCTACTAGCAGTATATTCCCAAGCACGTACCGGCCAAACATTGTATGGTGCGGGATCTGTCTAAGCTTAGAGCATATTCCCAGAATTGAACTGCAGACATCCAGTGACATAGTGAGATGGAAGTACTTAGAAATGCTACTTTGTGACTACTTAGGGATAGTTACAGAAGATATATATATATATACCTGCTTGTATCAATAAATTTAACTTACCTTACCTAAGAGTTTACATTACAAAACGAAAAAGAAAATGTATTATCTATTTCGCCATTGTGTTAGTGAACTCTCTCCAAAGACACATCCAAAAAAATTACGAATCCACATAAGTGATGTAGCTACATCCTATGGAAAAATAAAGTATTTTTTTGTAGGTATTCATAAAAAAAACTAACTATAACTACATGTTTCTGCTAATGTTCATGATTTTCGATCCACACATTCTTTCATGTTAGGCTTGATCTTGTTAAAGAATACATGTTTTCTTGAGAATCTTATAAATAAATTCCTACATACAATTTTGTAAATTTAATAAACTTTCCCAACTTATTACCCTACCCTAGGCCCTACATCATCATAAATGTGTACCGCAAATTTTACAAGAAACAGGCACACAAAGGTTACCTTATACCTACTTCACCAAAAAGGTAAGTAGGTACTTACAACACACTCACACCCATATAAATTACACCCACACATACACCTACTCGATTGTAGGAAGTTCCGTGTTTTGGTACGGTCGAGTTCAAAAGCGCATATTAATCTCATAATACATAATCTGTACAGTTTGAAGTTACTTAAATTTTGTAACCGTGAATTATATTTTTATTCACATGAGTTCACTATTCTTTCTATTTCGCATAATATTTCTCAAGCTAGTCAGCCTGTCGTTTAATATATTTTAGCAGTCTCAAAAGCTTCACAACTCAAAGATACATATTTAGAATATCGTTTTTTGAATGTACTGAAGTGTCTTCTACACGAAGTTCTGTTACAGAATGCACTTGTGAACTCGTCTGTACATTCGAGCGTCTGGAAAAGTGATGTTACTTTCTTATTATGTAAAATGAGTTATAGAAACTTGGAGGGCGAGACCATACGTGTGCAAACTTCGCTATATATATACTCGTAACCTTTTCTACTTATATATATATATATATATTATTTTTTTATTATTTGGCTCAGTCCGTGACTTAGTACTAAGGAAGAGTAAGAAAGAGTACTTACTACTAAGGGCTAATTTTTCGAAAATTTTTATTTAATTTTAGGATATCCTTACCTTTAGGTGCACCAGCACCTGACTGACTAGGATTTTTTTTTTTATTGATTAATCGCTATTTCTACCAGAGTGGTAATATAGCAGGCGCGGACTTGCAGGGGGGGGGGAAGGCTCGTACCCCTTAGAAATCTATGACAACGTATCTGGTTGCGCCCTCAAGACGGGCACGGACCTCGGCCCAGAACGGTCGCCAGGGCGAAAAACACGTCGGAGAAGAACCGACTAGGAGTCGATGTGGACGCGTCTGAAAGGCCTTTGTCATCATCATCATCCTACCTTACTCCTCCTTTCATCACCTTTTGCGTCTCATATTTCAATTAAGCGCAAGATACCTCTAAATAGGTTGGTGCTGAATGTTTTTTCATAGTATCTTAGACAGGTAATCAACTGATAGTATCGACTAAAAACTTCTAAAAAGTTAAAAAAGCGGCACAGAATCAAAACAAATTGAATAAACTTTGCAAGAAAGATAGAACAGGAATAAGAATACTTAGGTTATCAATCAGCCTATTGCAGTCCACTGCTGGACGTAGGCCTCCCCAAGGGCACGCCAAAGCGCACGATCACCCGCTTTCCTCATCCAGCCACCACACCACCAGCGACCTTCCTCATTAAAATAAGTAATTATTATACTTAGGTTATGAAGCGGACAAATTATCTCCTTTTTCTTCGTTATTCGGTATTACTCGTTTTTTGCTGTATTATCAGTCTTTACTCTGTCACTGACATAAAAGACAATAGATTCAACATTCATTGACGGCTCCGTAGCCCAGGTGGTAGTGTATCTGCCTCCGACGCACAGGGTCGCGGGTTCGAATCCCGCCCAGGGCAAACATTTGTGTGATGAGCACTTGTGTTTGCCTTGTGTCTGGTTGTTGTTTATCTATATAATTTTTTTTTTTTTTTTTTTGACAAGGACCTAATGCTTGTGTCGCAAAATCGACGTATCAAGCGTAACCGGACAAGTATGTATTTATCTATTTATGTAATGTATATCAGCTGTCTGGTACCCATAGTACAAGCTCTGCTTAGTTTGGGATCAGATGGCCGTGTGTGAAGATGTCCCCACATATTTATTATTATTATTTGAAAGAATCCCAAACCTTCAGAGACTTCGCCGGACAGATCACTTGATCACTGAACACTTTCACTTACTATGCTATTTGCGTTCTCCTTTAGTGCTAAGCGCATCTATTGTATCTCTTCAAGTGCCCTGTATTCCCTAAAGCATTTGCATACAAAGCTGGGAGCAAAGAAACATCTAAAAGAGCACCCACACCGTCCGTGCCTTTATGTACAAAAGGAGTTTCCATATGAATAATGGTTCGGCATGCACGTCAGGCAGAACTAAGATATAAATCTTTCAATAATCGATGTTGCTTCGATGTTTATTTATTGCGTCGAAGGGGATAAAGAGAGGCATGAGATTGTGTAAAGGAGCAAGCGTTGCTTTGAGGGATTGTTGTGGAAATGTGCAAACGTGTTTTAGTGATATTGAGTTGAGTATTTTTACAATATGGAGCGTATTTCATACAAAATTCTCGTTCTGAATACAAATTTTATGTCTGGAAAACTAGACGTATTGAACGTGGTGATCGGTGTACGTAGCCTACCCTTAGTTGCGTAAATCACACAAATATTATAAATGTGAAAATATATTTGGATGTTTAGATGTTTGTTCCGCTTTCATGCCTAAACTACTGGACAGATTTGGACGAAATTTGGAATGGAGATAGTTTATAACCTGGATTAACACATAGGATACTTTTTACTAGGAAAAGTTTTATTCCCACGGGAAAATCTTACATAGCGCGAGCGTAGGTGCGGGCGGACCGCTAGTCTTGAATCTTAACCCAGTACTGCCAATCGTGGTTTTAGTGTGTGCTCCTTAGGAGCCCACTGAAGCTCTTCTCACCCCTTCGGGAATAAGAACATGATCTTCATGTATGTATGGAAGGCATATCAGAAAACCAATTTCATAAAAAAAGTTTTAGGTGTGAATACTATCGCCAATAGCGGTCCTAAAACCAAGTCAAATTCTTAGTTAAATTGGTAGACGTACGTGGTTTTTTATAAACCATGATGGTGTAAAAAAACCCTAAGTAGATATAACCCCCGGTGAACACGTGCTGATAAATTGAAGAAGAATAAACATTTTTTTTTTTTAATCTCTTACAACTCTTCGATACTCCTTCTAGTCGGTCGTTCGTCTGTACCCGGTGCTCTAGTATCGAAGTCTCGGCAGTTTTTTCTCAATAATAACAATGGGATGATTTATAGAGGTGCCTCAGTTTTCGAGTAGGAGTACCGATGAACCTTCCTGCAGATTTTATTTATTATGTATATTTACTTTATCGACACCATTTCTCTTACTCCTTAGCATATATTTAGGAGTTCGACTACTTCAAAAATCGTTATGTAATTACTTATTGTTGATGTTTTTCTTTAAATGAAACGCCGATCATCGTCATTATGCCGAAACATTGTCAAGTCTTTAGCTATAGTAAGTAGTATTTATGTATAGTATAAAAAAGTAATAAGGTGTAGTAAGACTACTGGAGTTACTAACACTGTTAAGTTAAAAGCAAAAGCATCTTTATCCGGTTAACATTAAACTTCGTTTATCTTACCGCATCTGTAAAATACAATGTAATTCACGAATATGAAACGTAAGATAAATTTCTTTGCAAAGTTTCATATTAGTGGAATGTTTTAGATAAACATTGTAATAGGTGTAAGTTAGTTAGTAAGTATACGCTGTAATAAACAAAAACTCATCACAACAAAAACCCGAACTAAATCAATCTAAAAATAATACCAAAAACAAAACTAAAACGCATAAAAATACGACAACCGCATCGCGTCTAAAACCTTTAAAAAAATTGTCAAACAGACGAAGAAAACGAGATCGAGGACACTGAGGCACCGGAACTGACTACGGAGGAACAACCGCTGCCTCCGATCATACCGGTCATTCCGGCAATACCGGTCAACGATACTGGCAACATTTTTATAAGATACCTCACACGTAAGTTCTATCGGTTACTAATGCCAAAGATTCTCTGTTTCAGGAGCTGCTGTTTGAAGGACGTAGATGAGTGAGCTTCTGAAACGTTCTTGTAATCATTATACTCCTCCAGTGAGCTAGACGGGTATCAGCAACAGACTTATTATTACATATAAAATCGTGGTGTCTCTTAAAATAACGAAGGTAATTTAAACCGTATCGAACAACGAAAATGCGTTTACAACTCAACGTCAATTTGCAAATTTAGGTACAACATTACCTGTAACAAGCCTCCATTATCAATGATTGATTAGCATTCAGAGTTTAAAGTTTTAATCCCACCTGCTGCAATATGTAAATGGAATGCGCATTTAAGCGGCAAAACCGATAAATTACGATAAACCGCAATACACTTCTATTTGCCCCCGAAAACCGGTTTCGGGCGGATACTTGCAGATTATTGTCATAAATCGCCTATGCGGGAGTATCCGATTCCCAACGTATGGATGAATCGATTATTCGGTATTGGATGTAATCGAATGCCTCCTGGTCGGTAAAATTAAATCAGGAATCGGAATCAATTGCCGCTTGCAAAGGTATATTACAAATAAAGTAGAATACAACAATGCAGAAGAAGTTTGCGCCATTAGATTATTTTAACTTTTATTTACGCCAGTGGATAATTACGATTAAATCTACGTTTATACGTATTAGTGTTTATCTAGTTATATTTTTTGTATTTTTGTTTTTGTTCAAACTTCTTGTTGATAATCTAATAAAAGCCATTATTTAATTTATTGTTGATTTCTACGTACCTGACCTGTAACCGTAGTCAATTGCAACTGCCTCGTTGAAAATAAATGCAATTTCCTATCGGAAGTAATATACTGGAAATCGAATTGACAATATATTAAAAAGCGTCCGCTCTGAAGTTATAACGCAAAACAAGCGAAATGAAATGAAATCTCTGTGCAAACTCCGCACTATTACCTGGTTGCTTTATAGCACGTTGTTTGGTGGATCTGTGCAGACGAGATGACCCAGTCCTTTAATTTTACATACTACGTGAAAGTTTCTTTTTTAATTACTACTATTTTTAATAAACTTCGCGTTATTTTGAATCAAATCACACTAATATTATTAATGTGAAAATATATTTGGATGTTTGGATGTTTGTTCCGCTTTCACGCCTTAACTACTAAATGGTTTTGGATGAAATTTGGAATGGAGATCGCTTGTACCCTGGATTAACACATCGGATACTTTTAACGGGATAAAGTCCTATTGCCACGGGAAAAATCTTGCATAACGCGAGTGTAGCCGCGGGCGGAAAGCTAGTATAGAATAATATGGTTCATAACCGTAAAACTATTATATAAAAAAATATTATATGTTTTAAGATTTTTGTGGTTGTTCACTACACTAACATTCTCACAATTCGCGGGTTTGTTACCACGGTAATATTTAATATTGTTACCTCGATATTTCGGAACGGTTACACGCCCCATGGTCACGAGTAGACTGGTGTGGCGAGTGGATTGCATCTAAGGACAGACATATCTGTCTACCCTCCTTCGGACGCGGCGACTACCCTCACGTTGATTGTTCGAACCACTACTATTGTCACTCACTTGTTTTTCACGACACACAATACTCACTGTGGCTATACGCGACTTTGAAGTTGGACCATTTTTATGGTGATATACGTTTAACACTGGGTTCCATGCACCGGACAGTTTTGAAACCATCTTCACGATTAAAGTTTTTGTATTTCGTGATTTCGATCGCTTCTCGCACTAAACGTGGTATATTGTGGCGTTCTGTCGACAGTACTTGAGGGCTGTGTAGCTCAATCCAGTGGTTGACATCATTTTGATTTAGCTGTTCCGCGATGGCCGACTTTTGTGCGTCGTTGTTTTTTACAGCTCGGATGTGCTCCTTCATGCGGTCGACTATGGCTCTTTTGGTCTGACCGATATATGAGCTACCACAACTGCAATCCACTTTGTAGACACCAAGACTTTGTAGACACTTTGTAGACAATAGTAGTGGTTCGAACAATCAACGTGAGGGTAGTCGCCGCGTCCGAAGAAGAGTAGACAGATATGTCTGTCCTTAGATGCAGTCCACTCGCCACACCAGTCTACTCGTGACCATGGAGCGTGTAACCGTTCTGAAATATCGAGGTAACAATATTAAATATAACCGTGGTAACAAAACCGCGAATTGTGAGAATGTTAGTGTAAAAAAATATTCTTGTTTTTTCTTACCTTTAAATAACAACGTGTTTAGTTATGATAATTTAAGAAAACATTTCTAAACTTATACACGTTTAATTTCATTAGGTGTGTCAAAATAAAATAAGACATCAAAAATAATCAATCCGACGCTACTATTCACATCACGTCAAAACATAATAAAATAAAATTTAATGTTAATATTATTGAATTGTCAAATTCTGTCGTCCATGCAACAAAACGGTTGTTTCATGACCGGTTATTTTATAGCCGAAACGGTAATAGCCGAGTCGATAACGCAACGATTCCACGCCGCTGAATAACGAATGCTCGCAGATAATTGATTGGAAATCCCTTTGTCACAATATCGTTATTATTTTTTATGCAGCGTATTTTTTAAAGATTTAAATGTGTACTAGTCTTTATGAAAACACGTATTTGATTTCTTTACGTCGAATTAATATTTATTACAAGTATCATGTTTTTTGGCTAACCCTATGATCTTCAACAAATTACAAATTACTTAGAGTTCCCTCGCTTTCACAAGACAAAATTTGAAGCGAGAAATCGTTTCAATTTAGCAATTTCAGGTTATACAAAGCGACGGACGACGTCTAGGCTTTCCGTAATTTAATCTGGACTGGTAGGCGCGAATAGCGACAGAAAAAAATGGTTGGTTTTTTATTTGAATGCGTGCGACGTCACGTCCTGCCTGACGCCCGTTTCAATCCCGCGTACATATAAAACGTGACCATTCACAGCCTCGTCCGTCGAGGAATAAACATATCCGTCACATGGGCTTTTTCTCAGAGCGCCTGACGTGATTTTAAAGCAAATGCGCGCGGTATTGGAATAGTCATACCGGTTAACTAGGCGCTATTAATCGTGTCAATGAGCTGTGGTTCGATAGCGTAGAGAATTTAGATGGCGTTTTTATTCGCGGTCAGGGAGTCGGGCGCTCGGCAATAATTTGTTCGAATCCACGTGTTGGGGAGGCGCGGTGGCGCTCGATATGAATTGTTTCACGCTCGCCGCACCCGAGCCACCTTTTTTCAGATATCTCTAATCTGGGCTCGGTCTCTGCGGTGGCCGCTCTATGAATATTTTAACTCCTGTGTGACAGTCTCCGAAAATACGTAACTCGCATTCGTTCATTAATGTCACATCGATCCACCGGCCCGTGGGAGGCCCGGAACGTATAAAGAACTAAATGGGATTTCATTTTCTAGTTCAAAAATCAAACGTCCCCCGCGGCACGCGTCCAATGTTCTTTTTGAGAGGTCCCTATTTTCGTTCCGGTTCGTTTGGCGGTAGGGTTTGGAGTCGCGTCGGGAGCGTTCTTGCGCTCCGCAGACATAATTGTTTCGTGCCTGAGTGCGCATTTTTCCGCAAGATAATGCCATTAATCTCGCCAGCGTAATGAAAATGTACGGCGGTGGGCTGTGAACGCGGTACGAGACTACGAGGTACAAGCCCGTAATGCGCCGAATCGCGCGTCACCGGAACTTAAGCTCGAGTTGCCGCAACTTTCCCGATGTGGCTCCTCAAGTAAGAAATTAAATCCACTTGTGAGCGGTATTCGTCTCTCCATAATACACGAGGCTTAGGTTCGTCGAGAGCGCGGGATAATTCAGTTGGGAGCGGTCTCAAGACGTCCTTAATTTATTCATAGTCGAAAATTGGATTGGAATGGACGGAGTGCGTCGTAACGAGTGGTCTAGTGGTCGTAAAAGTACATCTATGGAGGTCCGTTTACATAATTCATAACTGTAACTTTGGTCCGCTGTGCGCGCTTAGTTACATACGGGTAAGGGACACCACGCATTTGCATATGCATATTTCGGAGGTTAAACTTTTTTTTATTAAATTAAGTGTTGCTGTACCGGATAGCGTTTTCGAGTGGTTATGATAGGGTAATATTTTTAAACTGTCTGAGTTGGCTATTTCGTTGTTTACGGGTATAGCGTGGAAGTTCGTTATTTTTATTTTTACCCATGACGACTAATACAGTAGACCAAATTGACGATATGTTTGTTTGTTTGTGTGCGCAGATCCGCCTGAAATCACGATCCGGCCGAGAAACCTGCAGGTGCGCGCGAACGGCATCGCAGCGTTCTACTGCGCGGCGCGCGGCGACCCTATCCCGAACATCCAGTGGCGAAAAAACGGAAAAAGAGTGTCAAGTGAGTACCTTATTTCTTTAATCCTTGTTGGTTTAAAATAATGACGACGTTATTATTGGACTTTCACTCACACGACTGCCCCAAAAAGGAGTGTAATGTTTTCTAGGTTCATGTATTTTTTTTACTTTTTTTTTTCATTTAATGTTTCTAGCCTCCCGTCCGGGAGACGCGGGTTCAATCCCCACCACGTACCAATGTGTTTTCGAATTTCAAATTCATATGTACGTTTATTCGACGCTCTTACGGTGAAGGAAAACATCGTGATGAAACCTGCACACTCCTGCGCAGAAGTTCAAAGATTGTGTGTGAAGTCGACCAACCCGCACTGGGCCAGCGTGGTCGACTAAGGCCTAATCGCCCTAATTCAGGGTAGGCTCGAGCCTTTCGTTGAGGACGTAGATATGATCTTTTGATGAATGTTTCTAGTGCTAAAATTTCGTAAACAAAATAAAACACGACTGTCTTGCTAAAAAATATAGCTAGTGTCACTCAGTCTGATGTAAAGATTCTAACGATACCCCACACACCCAAACCTGTTCAGGCATTCAGAAGTTATGGTGGAATAAAAAAACTCGCATAGAAGAAATTGAGTTCTTCACACAAATTTCTTGCTTATATTTTTCATACACATAGCCATAAAATGTCCATGAAACATTTCACATGCAAGCATACTTGGCAATCTCTCTTCATTACGAATTTCAGGTGCCATTTCTGTCTGAAGAAATAAAGCACCCGTTTCACTCAGTATTTTGCATATGTACTTCATTATTAAACATCCCGCCACAGACTCAAGCTTGCAACCGAGTGCTTAAAACGAGCATAAGGCGGTGACATAGCGGGAAATTTTACAGTAAGTCTGAGTGAGGAGTGCTCCTAGCTTGGAAGTACGGTCGCATGTCGATAGCTGCTTTTACACAGTAACTCCTTAAATGAGGAGCGGCACGACACTGCTTAGAATGTGGCTGGTAAAACAGCGGAAGGCTACTTTATAGTTTAGTAGATGAGAAGCGTAAAGGCAGAGAAATCAGCATTAAGTCTACAAAAAAAATGTCATAACAAAAATTATGTTTATGAAGACTTTAATATCTCTCTCTTTTCTTAGATATATAGTGGTTTTTAAGTTTGGTTTTATCCCCCCTAAAAAGACTAAAATTATTATTTTTCCTTTAATAATAGTGGTATCTAGCAACGGCCTTATATTTAAGCGGTCCGCCCGCGGCTATGCTCGCGTTGTGTAAGATTTTCCTATGGGAATAAGATTTTTTCTCGTAAAAAGTATCCTATTCAACCTTTTCTTGTCCCTCTGGGTCACTTTCCACGTCGTCAAATGTGTAATTATAAAGCAGAAAATGATAAATTTTGTCGATCTTGGACAGGACTCGAACCTGCATCTCCTTGGCTATCCGGGCCAAGTCCTACCTTTCATACATCAATGCACTTAGCCCTTTTTTACGTAAATTTTATATACCTCCCTAAATTTTTCGTCACCCTTGGACTATCCGTTAATTTAGCAGCCACAACCGAGGGTACACCGTACTGGAAGCAAAATGTGCTCTAATTGAAATGAGGTGAATGTTTGAAAGTATTAAAACTTAGGTAGCAACGTATTTCTACAGTATTTTATAACGCGAACTTGTATATTTGCTGTTTAAATTTATATTTATTACAATTATGTCCATATCTAAGGCTTTTTAATGCTAAAAAATAGCTTTCAGTCGAGAGTAGCCGCAAAAAATACATGGAAAATTCTCACACTCGGTAGGCACTTATGTATTTGAGGCTTGACCAACTAAATGACTGAAACTGATATTCAAATCAAAATTCAAATCAAATATATATTTATTAAAATTTACAGTTGAATAAAAAATTAAATGATGTGTGTGATGAATAAAATATAATAAATAAATAAATATGTGAGATGTCACACACGGCCATCTGATCCCAAACTGAGCAGAGCTTGTACTATGGGTATCAGAGAGCTGATATACATTACATAAATAGATAAATACATACTTACTTATATAGATAAACAACAACCAGACACAGGGCAAACACAAGTGCTCATCACACGAATGTTTGCCCTGGGCGGGATTCGAACCCGCGACCCTATGCTTCGCAGGCAGGCGTACTACCAACTAGGCTACGGGGCCGTCAAATTATATATAAATATATTACTTAACTAGATACATTTGTCTATTTAGTTAATCTCGCCCTTGGAAACCTTAGTTATCATATTGGCTACGCAATTAATCAATGTACTTGAACATGAACGTTCACAAAACTATTCCCAGAAATATACCGAGCCACAGACAGAAAGGTAGTTCCTACATAAAGTACATTAGGTAGATTAAACATACAACGTTTGTCTAGGACAGAAGCGCAAACCAATCGTTTATGGACCGTAATGACGTACGCCCCGGGCAATGAGGTAAAAAACGTATTGCGAATCGGCAGTGTAAGCAGGAAACCAGTGACAGATTTGCCCTGGAGAAAAATTATCTGAGTCAAGGGATCGGGCAGTAGAACTTTCTATGAAGTTTTAATAGGAGCTATCGGTATCAACGCAAGACTAGTACTGGTTGATTAAACCTAGGATTTGCTCTCGCGAAACTTTTGTGGTATAAGTTTTATTATTCTGAACTAAGGAGCACGAACATTTTCAGAGAATAATTTCTATGGCGCCTCAGTGGCTGATAACAAAAACAACTTTCATTTACTAATTACCTAATTTGGTCCTGCTGGACTCGACATTCATATTATTTTCTGTTCCTTAGGTGTTTCATTCGATAGTTAGTACGTATAGTGACACAAATTTGAGTACGCGAAATGACATATACTTACACATAGAATGACAGAGAAAATAACGTGAACATAACTATAAAAAAAAAGATCTCAATCGGTGACACATCCGCCACAAGACAAATCATCAGTCATCATACACAGTTTTGCCCTGGGTGGATTTGAACCCGCGACCCTATGCTTCGTAGGCAAGCACACTACCAACTAGGCTAAGAAGCTGAAAATGTCCAAACCAAATCTTACATCGTCTTTCCACGCTACCGACGACGTTCCCCTCAAAATAGTTCCGCCGCGCCGCGGCCATGAAAAATGTAATCATGTCCATCATCCGCCATGGCCCATAAAAGAAAAATGGCCGCCATCACACCTCCCCGGTCTCGTTCCATATTCCGACTGCTTTATCAATCTCATTACGTAATCTACATTTTCAATAGCGTTTCAGAGCTTAGTAGGTAAGTATTTTATTTTTACTGTAACTAAAAGTATAAAGCCACAGAAAAAATTCGCGTTCGCGCTTTGTTTCTTGTTTCGGTGGAAGTTTAGATTTCAGTAGTGCTAGTGTAGTGTTGTTATAGTGACGATTCGTACTAATTTTATTTTATAGCGCGCACTTTATAACCACTGGCACAGAAAAGGCGATCTATTCGGCAATGCGAAAGTTAAATGGCATTCGCAAATCATAGAAAAACAAAGATTATTTTCACAGCACATCGGTCTTTTAGATACTTTTGAATGAGGGAGCTAAATAAAAAAATATAAAATACTTTCTTGGTCGACTGTAGATACTAGCGTCTAGTAATCTGTCAATATTTAATCGTGAACACATGTATATTTCTATCTCAAAATGTGCAATTGAATACAATAACCTTATATATATTTCGGTAAACATTTTCCCCTAGATAAACGACGGGACCGTAACCGCGCGGATCACCGTAAAATAATAATGCTCCGCATCACACCTCCGATCTTATTTCATATTCGGCCCCATCAGGCTTACTCCCGATTTGTCCCAATAGCGTTCAGCTGGTCATCCATCAAATTGCGTCACTCACTTGTGAATCCTTGCTTGGACAGATTTGTCGCCTTTAGATAATATGGATCGTAACGTATAGGTATAGTTACACTGTAGGTTATTGATAGTTTAGTTTTCTTTCCATATAAGAGTGTCCCCTGGGCTGGTTGTAATTTTATAGGGTTCTGTCCGCTCCCCACAAAAATCCGTGTGGCGATTTAGTACTAGTACATAACAGAAGGACAGTCGGGAAAAAAACTACGACTACGTAACTACTTAAAGCTGTTATATTCCACTAGCATTCATAACCGTCACACTTACGTAGTACATATATCATTCTCATGTTTTTCTTTCATCCTTGGAGAAATGAAGCTGGGCAGTAATGACTAAAAACGTCGCATCAGAAAGCATAGCATTGTAATGAAATTCGATTTCTTTCTACATCCAACAACATCATGAGACATGATTAATATTAAGAATGATAATTCATTATTCATTAGAAATGCTACTTTCATATATTTTCTCATTCATAGTTCATATCCCACATCGTTGTAGCATACGAACGAGCCCGTCAAAATGCCAAACTAGCAAACTTAGTTGACGCTGTCACTACTTTTTCTTGAATTATGTCCTATAGCCCGCCATAGTTGGACACTTTCCACGAAAACTATGAGCTTCGTTAGACATTCTTCAGAATTTATATCAGTTTCAGTATAACTTTTTTCATATAATATTGACGACGAAACTTGGCGAAACAAAAGTATTGGCGAAATGATATTATTTATGGCTTAGTCCAATTTCGTGGATATACCTACTTGTTTATCTGACGTGGGCTCTGTTGTATTGGGTATCGACAAACCTATCTTACTCGTACTTTATAGATACTAAAACGGCGCAATGATACGCTTATCCGAGTAAAAATAGTGCATGTCTATCTATGTCTTGTACTTGTCTTATCCAGATGGGACTTGGCTCAGACACAGTAAAAAATACTTTTTTCTTTTCGTTTCACACAGTAGATAATCTATTGAAAAATAAATAAATTGTTCGATACACTATAAGCCTGAAATTTTTAGGTCTATATGCCTAGTAGTGCATCAACATCATCAACGGCCCGTTACAGTCCACTGCTGGACTATGAGCCTCCTCCACTTAAGTGGAGGGTTTTGCCATAATCTTCACGCTTGGCAGGCGGGTTGGAGATCGCAGATTAAAGGGTTACTGTATCAGAGAGCGCTGCTGCCCGTTCCCTGTTCAATGTGTAGTCCCTAAGTCGCTTCTTACGGCACCCACGGGAAGAGTAGGGGTTGGTGACAAATGTATTCTACTCTGCCGTCACCACACGCCTAGTAGTGCATGAAGAGGAAAAAGGATACACCAGGAAGTAATAGTTTCGGAAAGGTAATTAATGTGTAAGAATAGTGAAAGTTAAAAATTATAAACCAAAAAGTTTTGTTTTCACACAGATCAGACAGCAAAAGCAACAAGTCAAACCATTACTGAAATTCATTGTATAAAAGAAAAATCTGCTGTTATAGTGTAATTACTGTTCGAAGGGAGAAATAACAGTTCTTTCTTCACTGTGGCAGTAGTAAGTTCAAGCATTCGTTCGGAGGAGAACATTCGCTGACAAGTCCATTTCTTTACATCTGTTTATTTTTCTAGAAAATCTTTTCCAATTGAATACTACTAGTATTGTTTTCTATCTCTATAAATAGTTGACTCAGTTGGCTTCCAATTTATTATTCCCTTTTTCCATTACAATTAGCTTTCATTGGCTTGTCCGAACAGTCTGTTAAATGACTTCAACTCGAAGTCATCATCATCAACGGCCCGTTACTGTCCACTGCAGTCAACTCGAAGTGACTTCGTTATAATAAATAAAAGCCGTCAAGAATAAACCCACCTAAAATATCTATACAGAAAATGGGTCGTTCTAAATTGAACGGGAGCTCTATATGGAAGCCATCTAAAATTGTCACATCGGCGGCGGTTCCAGTTTTAAATGGAATGTCTACTCTTGGTGAACCTAAACCGAATTCACGGATAGGTCGCACGCCCCGCGGCGCCGGCGACGCGCTTTTTGTCAGCCGAGATTAGAGCTGACCGGGAAAAAGTAAAAAAAGACGCCTCAATGTATACGGGACAACTCGGGCCCTTTTTGATGGTATAGCGTAGTTATTTCAGAGTTACAAGGACATCATCGACTTTTTTCGTTGGTTCGTTATGACGGAAACACTCATGTAAAATTGGAAACTATGTCTTCCATCGTTTATATTAGTTTATGATTTTTGCTCAGAGTCATATATAACATCGAATTAGGTTTCTCTGTATCATTTTTAATATACCTGGGGACAATGGTGTTGGTTGTGCAATAAGTACTGCGTTTAATTATTATTGTATTAATTAAGCTACTGTACAATTGTTTATTGTCCTTTAATTCGATTTTCGGTAAAAAAGTTCCAGTAGGTAAGAGAAAGTATTGTCTTCGACGGATCAGGTTTTTTATATGTTTGTATCCGAGGTGTTTTCGTGAAGTCCAAAATTAAGGAGTGCCAAAAAAAGAAATCGAATCCTTTACAATTTGACAAAATTCGGCGTCGTCGGTTCTTCAAAATTTTAAAACTTGATTAAAGCTACAATGCGCCATTAACACACTCATTGGTTTCAATTTCCGAAGCGAAACTTAAATTTAAATTTAATCTTGTCACTTTTTGACCAACGACCATGAAAAAGGACGGGAGATTGTCGGCTCTTTTGAACGTCTAATTTTATGTCACAAACATCAATTTTAAGCAGGATCCTAAAACAAGCCGCTTAAAATTACATGGCACACGTCAAAACTTGACATTTGCGCTATAAAATTTGGCGCTCACAATGGTTGACAATCTCCTGTCCTTTTTCATCGTCGTGAGTCAGAAAGTGATAAGACTAAGATTAAATTTCAATTTAGTTTCGTTGCGGGAATCGACACCATTATCAGCTTTTTGTTCTATATCATAATCATCTACAGCTGATATACGTCCCCAGAAGGGCTCGAGCTTAACTCTTCTAAATTAGAGCAATCATACAGTCAATCACGTACCGGCCCAGTAACAGAGTAAAGTGTTTCAATACTTGTAAATTCTACATATTTCACACATAGTTCTTCTTACATGTTCCACGTAATATCTCGATGTAAGATACAGACTGAGCAATAAAACTGACGACAAGTCCCGAGATTGACAGTCTGGAATCGCGCTACAAGATGGATGGCCGTGTCACCGCCGCTCTTATCCGCAGCTTCTCCATTTTGTTCCCTTTGCACAGCTTCACGAATGAAACTACATATTTTATTCCAAACGTAGCTAGTTTCATTTATCATGGGGAAATTGTTTAATGTGATAATGCTGTAATGTAAGTTAGCGATTCGTGTTATAATTCTGTTTATTTCAACATCAACATCAACAGCCCGTTACAGTCTACTGCTGGACTATGAGCCTCCTCCACTTAAGTGGAGGGTTTTGCCATAATCTCCACGCTTGGCAGGCGGGTTGGAGACCGCAGTACTGTATCAGAGAGCGCTGCTGCCCGTTCCCTGTTCAATGTGTAGTCCCTAAGTCGCCTCTTACGACACCCACGGGAAGAGTAGGGGTTGGTGACAAATGTATTCTACTCTGTTTATTTAGCGATGCAGTTTTGATAACGCGTCTCGTCGTACTTGCATTTTAAAAACTAGGTAGTCAAATAAAAATTTTCAACATAAAAACAAGCTAGATGTTATAGTACATTAATGCGTTCGTGGCCGATATATTCCTAATGGGTATCTTTATAAAAGGTGACTTATGAGATTTGAGTAACTGGTTACCTTTTACTACGAGTATATGATGCAAGTTATTTGGAAAGTAGGTTGTTCTTGTAATATTTGGAGGTGCCTTGCTTAAAAGTTTCATACAAACTTCAATGGGGTTGAAGTTTGTATGAAACTTTTTCGTTTTAAACTTAAATCATGCGAACGATGACGCGGGCGCAATGCTAGAATAATTACCTATATAAGTATAATGAGATCTTATATAAAGGCTGCTACGACTATCAAATGAATTCTTAAAACCGTAAGTAGTTCCGCGAGTATCTCTTGAGAATCGGTAAAGGATTCCTGATTCAGCTATCGAGAGTGGATCTGCAATTGCGTTTCCTTTCCTTCTCCTATATTCTGTTCGCGTTCGGTGCAGTAAATAAATTGCTACACCGTAATTTCTTTTTCTCTTTGTTTTGTTTGAAGGGAAAATTAGTTCTCGAACGGAAGACAAGAGAAATGCAAACTTTAGCTTGTTTGTTAAGATCGCCAAAGATAGCGCTATAATATAAATAATAGAATAAGAAAGGAATAGGATATTTCAGTGGGAAGCCACCAGACCTCTTGTCGCCTACAATTAGTATGCTGATAGAGGTTCAAGCATTTCGGCCGTTACCGCTGCCGCCATTTTGCTTGGCCCTTATATCTGCATACAGAATAAGAGACGAAAGGTCTGGCAGCTTGCCTCTAAAATAAAATTACAGTTCACTACTAGCTTTTCTTGGTAGTATTCGCAGACTTCTTAGGTGTCTACGTCTTTGTGATTGATTATATCTTCGAGGATCATCCATTTAAAAAGACACCCAACAAGATTAGTTTTCAAAATGACCTTTAAACCTAACATGATCTACTCGTATTTTCAAGACTAGAATCTCTACATTATTGATCTACGATTGGCAATCCAGTTACCCTTCACCATGAACCCGCTATAGAAATTAGATTTTTCCAACTGATAGATGAAAATAACAAGTTGAGGCTATAACTGCCTCAAGCCTACATCGAGCCGCGGTAATATGATTGCGTTGTATTATAGGGCCGAGCGAAGCGCACCATTGGCGTGTTGTTTTCCATAGCACCAACTATACTGAATCAATAAACTTAACTAAGGATGGCTTTATATTCCACTAAAACAGTGTGACGTAGGGACTCTCCCTTTGGTCATTTTCACGACAAAAAATAAAAATAATTGACAATTTAGTTATGTTGAAATTGTATCTTGCGCAGGATTCACTTGCGACGTACCGTGTATTCACTTTCCCGCAACGGGTCACCTAGCATCTCAATCTTCTGGGCCGTTTATTTTCTATGCCATAATAAAAAATGCACATTTTTACCTTATACCTTTATCACGCCATTAACTTTGTTTGATTGAGGTTATTACGCCAAGTAAAAAAGGAAAAAAAGTTATTTTCTAAATTCATTTATTTAGTTCTTTTTTTTTAGTTTCGAGTGACTGACCAATCCTGTAGATAAATTCTACCCTCGTCTTTGTCATTATGATGTTATCGGAATTATGATCATCGTGACTATACCATTACAAAAATCGGCTTCCGCAATTATTCTCTTAAAACTCTGTGTGAGCTTCGTCGGAAGCTTAAATCGGAAGGTACAATGGAAAAGCTCCCTCCGTTCCAACAACTACCGCAGAAAGCTCGCCCACTAATAATAAGGTTTTATTTTACGGGCGCATACCACGAATACCTGTTTTTCTACTACAATAATAAACACCGTAAATTATACCTATAGCACATCTTTCTGGATATATGAGAATTCCTTGGTGATACCGATAATTCACGGATATTAGCTTTGTTTAATTATTGGTTCTATCGTTATTTAGGATCACACTCTGTGTAATTAGAAGCAAGTTTCTTTTGTATTTTAGTGTTTTCGTGTTTTCTTTGGTGTTTTTGCATGGAACAACACGTTAATAGCAATAAAATTTTATTCAACAGACTCAAAAATGATAAAGAGCATTCTAGCGATCTTAATAGAAATGAATGCGGCGGATTGAAACCTTTGAGATTTGAGTTCATAAGGTTTATATAACTTTCATATATATATAAGGTTCATAAGGTTTAATAATAAAAATAATGGAGAAACTCACCAGAAATTTCATTCTTACAACGTCCCAAGACTGTTTTTTACGGATTATTTCTGTGTGAATTCATTTGACCTCTAAGAAACAACAAAAAGAAAACCTTTTATAAATAAACCTTTTTTACCATCAACTGGCCATTCTATCATCCATCTGAAATTTTATTATACCTTATAATTCCCTTGCTCCTACATGCAAAGCTCGGGAAAATATCGTTGGCCATTAGCTTCCATTTTAGTTCAGGATGTTTTACACCAACGTGGAGGCGAAAAAAGACGAACAAAACCTAGGAGCGAGCATACCCGGCAAAAACTATTATCTTTTTAAAACCGGCGGACTAGCGGAGACAACGATTATTCTCACTTGTTGTGAAATACATTTCCTTGGCACTTACTGCGAGTGGCGATTTAGCTCTGTCGTCCTCTAGCAAGCCGCAGCCGAAGGAAAGAGGGAGGAAAGAATCTCATTAGGAGTCAGTTTTGTAATTTGACTACGAGAATGGTAATGTCTTTTGCTGTTTTAAATTAAAAATACTACAGATTTTCTATGTTCAGCTTCATTGAGTTTTTAACATTTTCAAGTAGTCGTAATACTAATAATATCAAATCCGTAACCTCTTTATCTGATATTTACAACCGTGTTTTGCAATTATGAGTAACTAGCGGTCCGCCCGCGGCTACGCTCGCGTTATGTGAGATTTTCCCATGGAAATAGGACTTTTTGCCGTAAAAAGTATCTTATGTTTTAATCCAGGCTACAAATTATTTCCATTTCAAATTTCATCCAAATCCGTTGAGTACTTTATACGTGAAGGCGGAACAAACACCCAAACATCTGAACATACAGACGTCCTATTATATTATTACATCACTGAAGTTCAGAGATTTTGAATAGGAAAAACTCAAATAAGCGTAATACTTCAATCCCGACCCAATCATTCCCTTTAAAAAGACCCCACCCACCAACCCGCAAACCCAAACAATGCTTACTCCACAAACTTCCCCAGCTCAACACATCCAAACAACTTCCGCATGCAGTTTCCACAACGTAATTCAAACTCTATTCCCACAACGTTAACAATCACGCGGGATGCATTTCAGTGTAGTTCTTTTGTGGTTGCGATCTTGGACGAGCAAAATGCAAATTGCAAGATACTGCAACAAAAAGCTGGGCATTAATCTGATGGGGCCCAGGTTTTTGCTCAAACGATGATAATTGAATGTTGTCTGCGGTTGAATCGTTAGTTTTCAGTGTTTTCTGTTTGGACTGCCGTTGATTGTTTAGGATTAACCACACAAAGCCGGTCCATCGTTGTATTCCAAATTTGGGGCTTTGTAAGCGAAATGGCTGAGATGAAAAACCAGCTTGGTTTTTGGTGGAAAAATAAGCTTTGCTCTGATGTAATCTTTGAACTCAGAATTATCATTGTTATCATCTATTTAAATAATTTCCTTAGCGCCGTATAGTCGTGACTTAACTGATAGTAGATCGGTGGTACTACTACTGATCAGTAGTCAAATTATAAATTAGATTGATTGACGACTTAAGACCAAACCTACGACATAATATAATATGCGCTTTAAAATGGTATTGAATCAAGACTTGTATCTTAATTGAATTACTCGACCGACTTACTATTGTAATACCAGTTCCATTATATTATGTTATGGTGTGTATTGAAATTAACTCAACAACAATGCATTAAACAACATAATATTGACAAACAATATACCTTAACACTATAAATCAATCTTCATTGTGGATTTACAACATTACAATCCAACAAGTAGTGAAAGGTAAACTCGACTCTCAAAATACGAGTATAACACGAGCTGGTCTGATCATTGAAGATTAAGCATAACCACCATACAAAATTAAATGACTTCAATTTTAAAAAAGCCTTCATACTCTCGTCTTCTTTCAAGAATTTTTAGTATAAATTGCATTCTGTTTCCAACGACAAGCACGTACGTGGTTCTCTAGCTGGTGCGAACTTGAGCAGTAACTTACACTAAAAGAGACGACACCAAGACGCTACTTCCAATTCAAACGTCTGACTTGTGTCTGGGTCTCGTTCGCAGTACCCTTATCTACAGCTAAGTTTAATCGGATTCGACTATCGCAGTTCGTGTAAGCTTTACTTTGGTAACTCCGAGATCTGGGTTATACCTGTTAGTGTGTGAACTGTTTCAACCATTTGGTTTATTGATCGTTTCGGCGATGCTCTTACGTCAGTTTGATGTTTGTGAGAATTACCTACCTAATAATGTCAAGACGTATTTTTCTTTAATTTGAAACTAGCACTTGACTATTGGACAAAATTGGTCAAAAAGCCAGTGTCCAGTCCTTTTGTCCGATGACATAATAAAATCGAAGAGATCTCTCGCCAGATAACGATATAGCACCGTGAGAATGAACGCAATTAAGAATAGGTTTGTAGTAATGGGTAGATATAAAATTTAGGAATACAAACTTTAAATACTTATCATAAAAGCTGTTACCGAACAACTTCGACTTCTGGAGGCGACCAGGTCTTTAAAACTAAACGTGATCTCTCCAACTAATTGTGACGTTTGGATGCATGCCAGAAGTAGTGGGATCGCAGTTATGGCAGGGTATCAAGCGAACTGTTAACCCCGGTTTAAATATGCTTTCACTGAGAATAAAATGTCTTTTACTATTATATTCATTTTGTTGTGTTTTACTCTATCTAGAGTTTAAAAGATGCTGACATATCAACCAGATTTTATTTTTGTGAATTTTGTTCATCTTTACGTTTCGAATTCTTCGTTTTTGCCTTAGTTATTTTGGTCCTTCAAAGCTATTTGATCTGTCAAACTTTTTGATTTTAAAATTTGAACCAAAATCTTTAGAACGTTTTGGTGTCGGTTGTCGACCCTACACATACACGATGAAGAAAAAGAACAAACAGCTACACGTTAAGAATTTACCATAATGTGATCATTTATAATCTCTCTTCTTTCCAGGCATGCAATCTCGGTACCAAGTGTCGGGCATGGACGCAGCAGCAGGTCCGCGAGCGAACGGCGCTGTCTTGCGTATAGAGCCTGTGCGTACGCAGCGAGATGACGCGAGCTACGAATGCGTCGCGGAGAACGGCGTCGGCGACGCTGTCACTGCCGTCGCCATGCTCACTGTCTTTGAAGGTAAGTGGCTTATATATAAAGGTTTTACCGAGGTGCTACAGAATATTATTGGTATACTAAGGTATAGAAATATTTAAATTTATATACTACTCACTAACGCACAAACTTTCTTTACTAAGTAACTCTTTTTATAAAACATTTAAACTTTACCAAGATTCATCTCGAACAATACTCAGAAAGCGTTATTAATAAACCTCACAACATCAAAAAACCATCAAGACATTCTCGGAAACGACTCAATTCTCGAACAACCCCAAGCCATAAACACGCAGACTTCAGAAGTTATACTGTTATAACGGCAAATTAAGGAGGCACTAAGCAGAAGTTACTGCAGTAAGTACTGTCCCTGCAATCCTTTCGGAAGACAGTCCTTTGCGGCTCTACGGAACGACCCGAGAATGCCGGAGGAGCTCATAAAGCAACTGCCGGCGACGGTCTGATCCCGGAAAATAACTCGGCCAGGCGAAGACAGTGGCCTTTCAATAAATAAGCATTAAAACAGACAGTGGCCCGATAACGAGCCCCCTCTAAATTGCGACTAACGATGTCCCCGAGCGAAATAATACGCGGGCAGGATTGGAGTCAGGAGCAACCTTCAGGAAAAATCTGTTCTGTTTCGATCACTTTTGGGGCTTATTGATAAATACTTAAAGAGCAAGGAGAACTGTTCATGTAAGCATTATAGAGAAGTTCAGTAGTTAATAAATCCTAAAAATACATAACAGTTAAATGCACTAGGTGTCTATTAAATAAATGTTTCTAAATAATTATCGCACCTATTGATCCTTAATTGCCTTTCACATGTACGGGTATGTATGCATGTAAACCGTTTATTCGATTTAATAATACATATTTTTTCTTAATTTACTTTTCTGCCAAACTGCACAGCAGGTTATTGGCAGGCTAGACTGCTCTCTTAACACAAATACCTAATATTTTACGAGAAAAAGAAACAAGTTTAAGGGGATCTTCTTTCAACATTAGCATCTAGCATTTAGCATTAGCAACTTTAGCATTTTAAATTGAGTTCTTTGATTGACATGATTACCTACTTACTCGCTAATATGAGTCTAAATTAGTTTTACTGTGAGTGCTACTAAAACATCATATACACAACTAGGCCTATCCTGGTGTATCATTTCTGCTCTCCCAAGAGCCGTGGCTTTTATCTAATTGACTAAATTATGCTCCTCCGACCCCAATCCCTCGCAAACTCCGACTTCGATCTTCGGAAATTGTTGTAAATGAGTGGGAATTATTATCGTGCCGTCTTAAGTTCCCGGCTTACGACATTCGCGGGCGACGCTTTGTAATTGACGACTAAATCGCTATAATTACGTCATATTTCAACCAGCACCGACACATTTAACTCTTTAGCATACATTTGTGAGTCGCCGAGTCTTGCTTCGTTTGTGGTCGGAACTTGTAACAAGAATTTAAGACGCTAATTATTGCGTTACGTCTGTATCATTTGTAACTGCTGCGTGAATTATTTGGTAATTAATTATGCTTCTGTTTTTGTTGGTGGCTTTGTTTTTGCTTATTTACGTGTTATTAGGTTTTATACTGTTTCATTTACTATATCAGAATTTTATTTAATATTGTTGAGTCAGTTTTTTATTTTTGGCAATCTTACAGATTTTGTGCTCTCAACATTTCTTTTCCTTCAATGATTTTTTCGCAATCTTTATTTTTGCTTACTTTTAAAACATGTTTCTTTAATACACCTATATAAAGTTTAACGTGCAGTTATAAACTTCGATAAGAATTTCCAGCAGGTCTTACAGAAATCTTTGAATTCTTGAACACGCAATAACATGTCTGCAAAGTTTAAAGAGATGTCATAAAGCTCAACATTATTTTGCCAATATTTCTGTATTTGCAAGTTGAAAAACGAGTTATAATGAAATCTCCGAACGCCATTGTCGTCTAGACGACTAAACTTCTACAACTTTCTAGAAAGTTGGATATTATGGAATGTCTGGCGGGCAAAAGATATTTTTATTGCGCTGCTGTAATGTCTTATTATTTTCTTATTATGCCTTTGAGACTTAGAAGTAGTTTCTTCTTAGCAAAGAGCTATGGAAGGCGACTACTTTAACTAAAAATAAAATTCTCAAAGCTTCTTACTATGAATAGTGAGGACCTGCTTGCCTACGTCTAAACGTAAAAAAAAAAAACGTTAACGTCGTCTAACGTTATTTAAATTTATAAATAACTAGCGTCACGAGCTGACTTTGCATGAGATGAAATGACCAAAAATACGTCAGCGGTGTAGTGGCTAAAACCACTGCATCCAATTCGGGAGTCGCGGATTTGAACCCCATTACCAATATGTGTGTACCAATAATATGTTTTCGAATTTCATATGATAATTCGACGCTTTTACGGTGAAGGAAAATATCGTGAGGAAACCCGTATATTTAAGAAATTCAATGTTTGTGTATGAAGTTGTCCAACCCGCACTGGGCTAGTATGGTTATAGTCGTGTTTTTTTATAATTTTATTGAGTAACAAAGTGTAAACATTGCCCTAATTTAGGGTGGGTTCGAGCCCTTCGGATGGGGGCCAGCTGTTGATAAAATGGTTTCTTGACCTTTGCACGGGCATGCTTCAATTAATCTTGTGGTGAATGATTAAATTCAGTAGTAGGTAATATCGTGTATATAGAAATACGAGTATAAACAAGGAAGCAATGTTTCCATTTATTAAATTTACTTTGCAGAGAAAAAATTTCAATACATTTATATTTATAAACT
Organism: Carpatolechia fugitivella; assembly: GCA_951230895.1. NCBI lineage: Eukaryota > Metazoa > Arthropoda > Insecta > Lepidoptera > Gelechiidae > Carpatolechia > Carpatolechia fugitivella. Next base: position 4,547,017 of record OX579658.1, read on the forward strand.
CAGTCATTCTGCAACATTTTTTCTAATAAAAGTGTTGTCTTTCATTATAAAGATTATAAAAAATCTTGGACATTACAGCAGCCAAGACTGAAGCTGTGCAATATTTCGCACAGATCTGTGTGCTTCAGTTTCGTATAATATATTGCTCAAAATTATGCGGGCTTATGCTAATAGCCAGCCATCCGTGAACCAAAGCGTCGCCATAGTACGTGCGATATTAATTATATAGGACGGCATGTCGCGATATCTGATCTAACAGATTATAATTAGTTAACCAAGTGTGATAGCGTTTAGAGTATACATAGATCACACGAGACGCCGTTTGATTCTATAGATAGTGGTGCCATTAATGAGGCTATAACGCAAATGGGAGGCGAACGGGGGATTTCCTGATATAGAACTTTCATGTCTCAAACTTTTCGTGTTAGATCGAGTCAGTGATTGGAAATATTTCTTTTTCAAACTATTAAGCATCAAATAAGTGAAAATGCAAAACCATATTTGAATGCAGTAGTCACATGCATCAGAATGCACCGTGAAATTTACATCGTTTTGTTCCCGCCGTGTAGTGATAGTACCCGTCAAACTGAACAACTTTTCACGAAAAAAAAAATCCAGTGACGAAAAAATTTTTAGTCTCCATACAAAATGGGTCGCTCGGGAGTCTCACTTTGTATGGAGAGACCAATCTTTTTTTGTCGCAGGAATTTTTTTTTTCGTGAAAAGTTGTTCAGTTTGACGGGTACTATCACTACACGGCGGGAACAAAACGATGTAAATTTCATGCGCCACGAAACTTCGACCATGCCACGAAACCATTCAGATCGCGCGCGGATTGTAGTTGGTCGATTTTTTTGTAACAGTATAGATAGTCAAACAACAGCTCATATATGTCCCCACCGAGGGGCTCGAGCCTACCCTGAATGAGGGCGATTAGGCCTTAGTCAACCACGCTGGCCCAGTGCGAGTTAGTCGACTTCACTCCACAACCTTTGAATTTCTTCGCGTGAGTGTGCAGGTTTCATCACGATGTTTTCCTTCACCGTAAGAGCGTCGAATAAACGTACATATGAAATCGAAATTCGAAAACACATTGGTACGTGGTGGGGACTGAACCCGCGTCTCTCGGACAGGATGCAGCGGCCCTAGCCATTAGACCACCGACGCTTATAGATAGTCAATTATAATAAATCAATTTATATTGTAACAAAAATTAATGTTACTTATAATAAAGATAAATTTTAGTTCAATTTTCATTTCAATGGTCCGTTTGCGTCCTGTGTTCCTCCAGCTTTTTTCACTCAATAATTTTATGCATTTATCACAATTTATCACTCGACGTTTATTTCAAAAGCAAAATAAAGCCTCACAAAGGCCCGTAAAAGTAATATTGTTGGCAGTTCGTAAATTACTCCCATTTGGCCGTAATTTCACAAGCAATTCTGTCCTGTTACAAGCAAGCCATACAACAATGTGATCTGATGACAGCAGTGATTGATGTAAATAAATATATTTGAATGTCCCCGTTTTGGTACGTGTTAACGCGGGAATATCTTTATTTGCGTGGACTTGTTTATTGTGATGGACTATCTGATTGACGAATTTGGCGGGAAATGTGCCAATATGGTAGACACGAATTTGTTTGGTGTAGTCAGTCCTATGCAATGGGTTGAATGCGTGTTGGGTATGGAACGCAGCCGCGGCAAAACAAACATTCGATGCAGTTTGCACAGTAGTATTTCTTGCTGGAATTTTTAAGGTGGTTTTATTTAAATAGAAATTGTCTCTTTTTGTGATTATCGATCTTTAGATTTCTAGAAGTACAGATCAAATAAAATCAAATCAACGGCCCGTTACAGTCCACTGCTGGACTATGATTCTACTCCACTTAAGTTAAAGGACTCAAAGTTAAGAGTTATTCTGTTAAAGGAGTCATTCATTTATTCATTCTAGGACGATAAAATGTCTAACGAAATATTGCTGGAGATACAAAAGCCGCGTGACTTATTGTAGTCAGTAGTAAAAATAGCCGATTGCTTTTGCTAGAAATTTGATTTCACAGAACTCGTTTCTTCGATTCTTTTGATTGCGTCATTTTTATAAATAAAATCCTTATTGAACTTCGGCTTTCAGTACCAGCTTCTCTTATTAAGTTAACATGCTATTCCTGTGCCGTATCCGTTACTGAAGCAGTTGGCTTTGGGTAGCTTAGTCCCAAGTATGTTTGGACCTACTCTAACTATGGTATAAACTGGTCAAACACAAAAGGGGATTGTGACGATTAAAAATACCGAGGTCCACAAATAAGAGGTTATAATGACATAATTTCTTTGCGTCTCTGACAGAGGTCATTATTTAAAAATATCTGACAAAAACAATCTGATTGCACTGGACTCAAAATTGGTTGATGATAAAAACATTCTCTTTATAATTCTTACGAATACGACAATGTATTATTAAAATCTTACTAACAGTATGTTTATGAATTACAAAAGAATTTACCTTAATATCCATTAGACATACATTAGACTTAGGTTTCTGGCAGAATCATCAGCGTCGCAGCTCGCTGTGGCAATATGCTGAGCCAGTGCCTTTTCACTGTCTTACACAGCATGACATAGCTGTCCCACTCCCACATGTATTTTGAACACTTGTTATTGTTTCAATAATAATTAAATAAAACTGTAATTCTGTCACCAGATTATACTGTGCCCAGACAACACTGAGCCAAGCCGTCGAACTCAAATACAATACATGAATAATGATATTGGAGTTTCACTTTGTACCTTTGTTGCTCGTTGTTCCTACTGCAGGATTGCAATTGTTTCCGATTTTTATTTGTTTTTGTTAGCAGTGAGTTTAGTCGATTGAAAAGTAAACTGTATTTTGGGTTTCAAAGCGAATATGGTGTTGTTTGTGAACTGATATACATTATTCAAACCAAAAGAGAGGAAATTTGTCAGCGTACTTTACTGTCCAACTTTGTTCTGCAATTTTTACAAAAAACCCTACAAAAAATAATACAAACATAGTTTTTAGCTGATTGCTGTCTAGCGGATTTCCTTGATATTTTTTGCTAAGAATATAATTATAAGCAATGCAGAAAAGCATGATCGTCTTGACTATATTTTACTTAAGATATAATTCTAAGCCTCTCAGTGGGGTGGGCCAGGGAGTAATTAAAACAAAAACTATCTTCGTGAACCCAGTACACTTCAGACGCCTTTAAACCGCTCAATAATGCTTAAGCATGCTGGTTTAAACCAGGGTTTGTGAGGTCGGTATTCGACCTTTCTCATCAACAGCTGCAACCCTGAATGAGGGCAATTAGGCCTAATCAACAAATAAACAAAAACAAAGATACACAAATAAAACAAATAACCAATACAACAAAAAAACTAACAAATACAAATTAACTATCCCCAATCAGGTGATAATCATCATTATAAAGTGTCTCAAATAAATTATAAAGCAAAAAACAAACGTAATTTATAAGAAAAATTATCTAAGTGCCTTAAACCTGTTATAAAGTGATATTTGAACCCCTTCGCAGAAACTGTAACAATATACTACCGACACAACGTACATTATAAGCTTATAGCTAGTAGGAGTACACCGCAAACCGCGCCCGTTTGACTTCGCTAACTAAATAGCAGGAGCGAAGGTAAACAAGGGCTGAATATTGGAAAAGTCTCTAGGCGTTTAAAAGCATTTTTACCACACTCAAAGTTAAATCTGCGAATATGTCCTGTGGATAGTATTTTTTTTAATGACGGGTAAAATTCTAACGTAGACAAGGGTCTAGAAGCTTGAAATCCTACTAATATTATAAATGCGAAAGCTTGGATGTTTGTTACTCAATCACGCTTCACCCACTGGACGGATCGGAATGAAACTTGACACATATTTAGGTTAGGCCCTGGAATAGGACAAAGGCTACTTTTTACCGCGGTAAAACACTTCATTCCCACGGGAAAACTCATTTAACGCGGGTGAAACCGCGGGCGGAAAGCTAGTATTGCATAACAGAGGCTAGCAGATTTTTTTTAAATCATACCTCAATAATGAACTTAAAAAGGGACTGTAAATTTTATCCCAACAAGCACACCGCTATGTGCTAAAAAGGGAAGAAAAGGAAATTTTAAAATCTGCACAAAATAATAATAAAATCTTTTGATTAATGTTGAAATTTGTGTTAAAGAATTACATCTTAAACAGTATTACGAAAAGCAGAAGTGAGCAAAATCAAGTCTCTCGCCTATTATCCTATACATAAATTAGATATCACCATATTCTCGAAATCAACCCTGACTTATAATAATAGGCATTAGTGGCTTGGCTTGAGCGTTAATCCGTATTGACTGGCATAGTTTATGCTGTATGCGGATTTGTGTGCCCATAAGTTCAATATTGTATGTGTTCATATACGGCTCTCTGTATTTACATCCATAAGCGTTGACTACTTAGGCATTTTTTTTTGAGAAGCGCTTTTTTAAAGCTTCGGTTAGACCTACGTGACAAAGGCGACGGCAACGTAACCTTTTTTTTGGCGGCAATTGGTTGTATGAAAAATCGATCTTGCGCATAATATACTATTGTAGTTTAAGTTTTACAGCCTCTTTAACGTAAATAGCTGTAGAAGTCTACACATCTATGGATTTTAAATCTGAAAATAAATGATTTTTAATTATTTTTTTTTAATTAAACTGTTGATTTGATGTTGTATGAAAGTGAACTTTCGTATCGGTATTATTTAGATTTCTTTTTTGTAGCACATTTGACGCGCGTTTTTACTCGTGATACAATGCTGCTTACGCACTTGTACCGCATTGAAATGGAATGGATTAGCGCAGTGGATACAAAATAGCCCGTAAATTTCAATAAAAATTCGCTGTGTGTTTAAACGAGGAACGTTTTCAAAACAACTTATTAAACGCAGGCACAAATCAAATCAAAACGGCCCGTCACAGTCCACTGCTGGACTATGAGCACCCTCCACCTCCACTTAAGTGGAGGGTTTTGCCATAATCTCCAAGCTTGGCAGGTGGGTTGGAGATCGCAGATTAAAATGTTACTGTATCAGAGAGCACTGCTGCCCGTTCCCTGTTCAACGTGTAGTCCCTAAGTCGCCTCTTACGACACCCAAGGGAAAAGTAGGGGTTGCTGACAAATGTATTCTACTCTGCCGTTACCACAACCGTCACCAAACGCAGGCACACACACACAATATTATCACTTTATCTACACCTACAGTAAGTGTGTACGTACAGCCTCCACAATCTCCTTAAGTCGCTCCATTGGCGCGACTCAGCCGATTGTCATTATAACTTGGCCGATAATCGGATTAGGAGACTTGGCGCGATCACACCCAATCAAAACTTGTATTGCACCTCCGGCTATGACGTGACATGGAAGCAGGCTTATTGTGTCTCTGTAAAATAAAATAAAATGGAGGATTTTTTTACTTTTTATAAGTAAAAAAGTAGCTACGAGCTTGCTACGAAGTTGCTACGAGTCCGTGAGTCAGCTACGGCCAATTTAGTTTCAATATTTATCTCACCCGTGTCATTTTCTTTCCTCTCAAAGCACAATACGTTGATAAGTTTCCGAAACGACAAAGAAAAACTTTAAAAATCTATTTAAAAAAAAATTATTTCTCAACGTAGTTTCCTTCTACCTCGATGCATTTAGTCCAGCGCTTCTCCAATGCCGTTACACCAGTTTGATAAAATGTTTTCTCCAACCCCTCAAAATACTCGTCCACGGCAACAATGGCTTCTTCATTTGATGAAAATCTCTGGCCACCTAACCATTTCTTCAGGTTTGGGAATAAGTGGAAGTCACACGGGGCCAGATCCGGGGAATAGGGTGGATGCGGTAGCAATTCGAACCGCAATTCATGGAGTTTGGCGACTGCAACCATTGACGTGTGTGCAGGTGCGTTGTCATGGTGGAACAAAACTATTTTCTTGGCCAAATGAGGTCGTTTTTTCTGGATTTCTTCACTTAAATTTTGCAGCAAGCTTGCGTAGTACTCTCCATTTATTGTTTTTCCTTTTTGCAGATAATCCACTAAAATAATCCCTCGAGCATCCCAAAAAACAGTCGCCATCACTTTGCCGGCCGACAAAACCGTTTTTGCTTTCTTCGGCGCAGGTCTTCCGCTCTCAGTCCACTGCTTAGATTGTTCTTTTGTCTCGGGAGTATAATGATGTATCCAGGTTTCATCGACTGTTACATAACGCCGCGAAAACTCGTTAGGATCTCCGTTAAACAGCGCCAAACACTCCGATGAATCGTCCACTCGACGTTGCTTTTGGTCAACAGTGAGCAAACGCGGCACCCATCGCGCGCAAAGCTTTTTCATTCCCAAATGTTGGTGCAAAATATTAAAAACGCGTTCAGATGAAATGCTCACCATCTCTGCTATCTCTCGCAATTTCAAGCGCCGATCATTCAATACAATTTTGTGAATTTTTTTGATCATGTCCGGATTCGTGACTTCATTTGGACGGCCAGACCTGTGGGCGTCTTCGCAGCTGTCTTCCACGTTTAAAATCAGTTACCCAGGTGTGAATTGTACTCAATGCAGCAGCAGAATTACCTAAAACACTGTCTAGCTTGGTTTTAATCTGGGTTGCTGTTTTCTGTTTTAAAACGTAAAACTTTATCACCGCACGAATTTCGTTTCTTTCCATTGTTAAGAAAATTTACGACAGAGAAAGTTCTACGTCCTATCAAACAAATTCCACCAGTTCGATTAAATTCAAATTTGGCGTTCTATTTTCAAAAAGATGCCAAAATATAATGTAATATTTTTTTTTGCGTATCATTTTTTTAAGTTCGTCGTTTCGGCCAGTTATCAATCAGCCCAGGTACAATCTTTATTGACGTACAGAATACTAAACAGAAACAAAAGAAAATAAAACAAAAGATAACTTAACAGGCGTACGGAAGCACTTATGATATTAGGTGTGATACTTAAAATTTATTGATAATTTTCATATTGGAAAATATTACTGCATACTGAACTAACACCTTACGAACGGCTAACTTTATAGCGCTTCAACTGCAAACCAGTTAATTTAGTTCTCTCATAAGGATGGCTAGCTTGCTTACTATTAGTTTCGGGATCATACGCATATATCCAAGATTCGTCTCCTGTGTAGATATTATGAACAGCTTTTGATATACCACATTTGTATTTTTCTATCATTTTTTTGCACCAATCAACACGAGCCTGTTTTTGTTCAACTGTTAAGTTGTGCGGGATCCATCGAGAACACATTTTTTTTACAGCCAAATGTTCGTGTAATATTTTATAAATACTCGTCATACTAATGCCCAGAAATGCCTCTATCTCGCGATATGTAACATGACGGTCTTGCATTATTAGTTCGCGCACAGCATCAATATTTTGTGGTACAACAGCCGATTTAGGGCGACCTTCTTTAAAATCGTCCGCAAGCATACGACGACCACGATTAAACTCACTGAACCAGTGATACACAGTGGTTTTCGATGGGTCTTCCTCCCCAAAAGTCGACAAAAGTTGATCCATACACTGTTTTTGAGTTAATCCACGCCGAAAGTCGTAATAAATCATAGCACGAAAATTTTCACGAGTCAAATCCATGGTGAGGATAGACAATGAATTTTAAAAATGGCGCCACAATGGAAAAACAATTGACAGATGAATGAAACAAACTTTATTTTACAGCCAAAGAGTTCTATTTTTAAATGTTATAATTTCTTTTTAAATATTGTTTATGTAAGTGGCCAGTTCCGGATACATAAATAGCAGCCCTTGTATAAAAATATAGTTTTAGATGTTACTTATCCACTCAGCGCTTTAATTAATGGCTTTTGTAAATCTCTTAAAACAAGCGTGCTTTATGTTATAATAGAAATAAAATGTGATAGTAAAACCAAGACATTTTTATGTTTTAAGTGGCTCGGTGCAAGTGACAGCTGTCATATCTTACAATATCTGCCCCTTTCGCATTCAATTTTATACCCATCGTTCTTACCTGCTGTCATCCTCAGCATGCTTTGTGAAACAAAGAACAATATGCCTATGTTTCGCTTTGTTTTCGGACTAACTTTATTTCTTTCTTCAAACCCTATACTGGCAATGTTATAAATTCTTATTTCACAAACAAAATAGCTATGTATTTTCTAAATAATAGAATCATCCGATCCACAGCCCACATTTAATAGACTTAATATATGTCTAACTTAGATAATTCCTTTCCTCTGTTCTATCCACAATCGGGCTAACCTCGACCACTTGCCCCAAAATAAGTCATATTTCTATTCAAACTATGCCCCGAACATTATAATAATCTGCGCTTGAAACAAGCTAATCCGCGATCGGCCATAACTCGGCTTGCATATTAAAGTCACGTGGTGTGGCTGGCCATAGAAATAGCGACAACGCCCACCTGCCTCTAATCTGAATATAAATTATCCATAATTAAAGAGGACTCGGACACGGCCAGAATAAATGCGAGCACTTGAAACAAAGCCACGGGGCGTGCCACAGTCCACAAGAGACTCCATTTTGAATGTGTCTCACGATGTGTGGTGGAGGAAATTCGGAGAATAACCTAACATTTTTTTAACTAAATGTATTCTGGTTTTTGGTAATTGTTTAAAGAGAAGTTATGGTTTGATCGATGCATTTTTAACACGCTTTTGTTAGCTTCACTTGTAACTATATGTAAGAAAATCTTGGAATCTTAATTTGACCCACTTCCCGGTATTCGATTAAGATGAAATTTTGCACACGCTCTGAGTTCTGATGACAATACATGACTAGCTAAGAAACGTCATTACAAATCCAATATGGCGGCCTCCCCAAGATGGCGGACTAGCTGTTTGAAATCCACCCCCATGATATGGGTATCAAATGAAAGGGTTTGCTGTCAGGAAAACGAAAAAAATAGTCACGTGACTTAAATCCAATATGGCGGACGTCCAAGATGGTGGACAAGCTATTTTAAATGCACCCCCATGATATGGGTATCAAATGAAAGGGTTTGCTGTCAGGAATACGAAAAAAATAGTCACGTGACTTAAATCCAACATGGCGGACATTTTGTAATTTTTAGTGCGTGCTAAAAGCGTGTTTTTAGTTTTTTAAACTATTTTTCATTATTTGTAGTATGTTTTTTCGACGTCCTTACGTAAAAAAAAAAAATACACACAAAAAAAACAGCTGAAATGAGAACCTCCTTTTTTTGAAGTCGGTTAAAAAAAGGAAATGACGACTAGTGTTATAACAACATTTAAAGCAAATATAAAGTTCGTAAGGAATGCACAAAATTTCAAAGAGAATGAAATTTACCACATCAGGCTCGCGTGGTTGACTAAAGCCTGATCGCGTTAATTTAGGTCATTAACGATGAATGCCAAACGGCATCTGTGCTGATTATTTTTTACTTACTAATGCTACAGCACATTTTATGCTATGACCCGTGTTTGTAGATCTTTCTGTGATTTGCGAAGCACTAAGTTTGCTTTATTCTTACAATTCAATTTATAGAGTTTCTGAACTTCCACGGTCTCGCTAAAATATGCATATGACCCTTGGAGTTATATCCTGGTCCCGCCCATCGCCTGTCTCTTTCGCCATCCATATCGGGAGCCCTTGTAATGCGAGCTCAAACGGCACCATATTTTTTACGGAAGCTTCGCAGGCAATGACGGTAAATTCGTGACGGTGCGCCGCCAACGACTTTTGGATGGTGTTACTATTCCCCCTGTATAACCCCGACGATAGCATCCGCTTTATATTCCTACCGATAGTCGGTTTCACTTAGGCTTATATTACTACTGTAGGTGTAGGAAAGGGATCGATAGATACTAATAGTAGCTTGGGTTAACTATTGTGTGGCGCTATGTCGATTTTATGTTTTGGATGACATGAAACTATTGATATGGATTTGATAGGATCAGATAAAATAATCTAGAGATGATCGAAGTAGTTGTAGGTAAGATAAAAGTCACAATTTATGATAGCAGGGGTTAGTAACTTAACCTCTTTTACTGTTCTGTGAACTTAACCGTAGTAGCGTATTAAATGTATAAGTTGAGTCAACAGGCGGCCTAAATGCCGGCCGCCAGTCGCTTTTATGAAATGCTACAGCTTCTATGGCCTAGCGGTGGAGAGTTTAGAGTTTGGTTATTTCTAAAGTGCCTGATTCAAATCCCAGTGAGAACAATGTGGTCAACTAAAAACCACTTTCTGAGATTAGCTACGAACATGAGCCATGTCATAGACCTTGGACTTCTCCATGACTTTAACATCAGAGTTGCTAGTGGACAACATGTTCAGAAATATGGGAAGCTGATGAATTTATTTATTCTTGTAGGTATTAAAAAAGTACAAGCTGCCCACAGATTCATCTCTAAACTTCAAAGCACAAGTTCTGGCGAGTCTTTTGTAAAGAGTGTAGCACCGAGTAGCGCGGACAAAGATATCGATCCCTCTCTAACGCAAACTTGTTCAAACTTGTGCCTCTTAACATATTTTGCGACACGTCCCTTGGTAGCAGGGGTGCCAGCCGAAAAAAGCGACGTTTCCGGATATATCTAGTTAAGTCAAAAGGATTACTATTGCTAGCCAGATTAGTCATTTTGGTAGTCTCCAAATTATCAATTGTTCTGACCTTTTAGTGCCATGCTATTATGTTCAGAAGGACAACTGCAAAGTTAATTTCCAATGGCCACCTTTTAAGACTATCTTTAGGAACACTAAAAACAACTACTATGTCTTCGTATCCTATAGGTTGTCGAAAAAAAATTGCTAAAGCAAAGCGATGAGGTAGATAAATTAGTTTTCCATTGTTTAACTTTTTTTATGTAATGAAGCAGTAGGTTTTTGACAATAATTTATTTAAAACAAGATAATTGATTAAGAATAAGACACAACTCACGCTTAGTGACAGCCCTACAATTGAACTGTATCCGATCTTTTTTAAGAGGAAATATTGGAAGTTGGTAGTTGTTAGTTCCTCGCGGTAGTTTCGTATTTGTTTACAGGGTTTCTTCTTCAACGTTGCTCGTGAACATTGCTCGCTAAGTTTCGCTGTATGAAGGGCTTTGTGTGTTATCGTTTGTAAATTCTGTAGTTTCAGTATGTTGTTCTTTAAACTTAGTGTGGATTTTGGTTCGAAAATGTAATGCCATAACAAGAAGTTTTGTTATCAATCTTCAGTCTGTACGCTGTTAACTTCCTCTTTTATCTTTGTCCTATTATCGGATCACTTATTGGCTGTGCCACAGCGAATTAAGAACACTGACTTTGAATGCGCCAGTATTTCTCTTCCTCTCTTATAAATATTTTTAGTAGATGTCTGCTTTGAAAATACTTGCTTAGCACAAGTTAATTGAAAGCACAAGCTTCTAAAATCCTGCTAAAATTGACTCTTTAACTGAACAAAGAACAATTTTCCTACGATCAATTTTAAAAAACGCGAAAGTCTTAAAGTTAAACAAACAAAAACACTGCCAATCTATCTGTTTTTATTCAAATAACGTATTTTTCATCCGTTTATTCTCTCAGATTCAACTAAGCCTTAAATATGACCGCAAGTTAGCCGGTGCCTCGAATTTCAGGGCAACAAACACAAATATTTTACATGCATTACAAAGAGCCGAATTCCTGAATGCCCGACGCGGGTAACAAATGATATTTCCCACCGAAACTCCCAACTAAAATATATCTTAAAATTCTAAAGCAACAACTGAATTTGCAAGTCAATACTGCAATAACCCCCTTGACATAAGTTTGCGAGTCGCTTTTAAAATTCAATATAAAATGCGCATGACAAGACTATTTTGGAAGCGCATACGTTCTGTTATTTCATTCCTAGTGCATTTGTCAAGCGCGGCGTGCATTTTGAATTTCTATTGCTGTTGCTTTTGTATTGGAAACTTTTTAGTTAAACTTCATGGTATTTCTTATTTTTTTAATTTTATCTATGGACACATTTCCTCCCAAGATAGACGCATAGACGATAACTTGGAGGACGATAACGATCATTCGTAGCGTGGGCACTGGGCAGGCCCCATAAGGTGGACCAACGATTTGGTGAAGATCGCGAGAAGCCGCTGTAACTGGGCATTGGCTTATGTTCATCTGTGGACGTGTTAGTGAACTCACCCAAAAAAATGTAATAACATCCTATGGAAATAAATTATTTTGACTTTGACTTTGATTTTCCACAGGCTGAGATGATGATGGTTTACCCCCTGCAAATAAATAGGTGAATTCCGAATCAATCAACCCACAATTGCACTTATGCGTGGTAGTCGACTTGTAAGTTGTATTTTTTCGTAATAGCTCGTGATGTTCCAATTCTGGGAATTAGCTTGCGACTCTATTTGTTTAATTTTAGTGATAATAATGATTCCATATCATCTATTTAGCATCTACACAATTTTCTGCTCTCTTTATCTTGTTACGTTCAAAGTTAAGATTTCATCTGGAATACTAAAAATAAAATAACCTGCTCAAACTTGGTTGCGCCGTAGACATATGACGTCATTAGGAGGTGAAATTTCCAGCTTATTTCGCATGTATGGGGGACTGTGGTTGTTTGCGAGTGCTCTGTTTAGTTAGCTCGCCGCGTTGAAATCCCTGCTTCCTGCTACACACGGAAATAATGTGAAAGGAACTAATTTCATAACCAGTATAAAGAAATGTTATGGACTAAAATAATAAAACAAAAACCTATCGTTGTGGAAATTTTGAGACTAATTTTAAGGGTAGTCATTTTATCATTATAATTATGGTAGTCAACCTGACGCACTTAGAAACTGTGTGGTAACACATTTAAAAAATAACCGAATTGTCATAATCATCACCGCAAACCAGTTTTGATTTCGGCCAAGCAATCTGATCACATAATCATCGATCACATAAGTGTCGCGATGCTGCTTTCTTAAGCAAATTTTATTAGAAGTTATTTGGTGTTTATAAACTCTGACAATACAACAAACGACGTGGTTGGTGTTGTCCGCTAATATACGTCTTCACCGGGCTCGAGCCTACCCTGAATAGACTATCCTAATGATCAGGCCTTAATTGACAACGCTGGGCCACTCCTACTTTCTGAGTACACATACTTATATGATATCCTTTTATCATTTTGATGTAGTGCTGCCCAAGAGTGCGCATTAGCAACATTATTACACCAGGACGCTCGAGATGCATGGAGCCGGGATCGCTAAGTCGCAATCTAGGTATAATCACAGAATTAACATAGTACTACGTACAAAGTGAGCTTTCACCGTATTTCGCCAATCCCAGATACCTCATCCTGCCCCGCAGTTCAGGGGCTAGTTGGGAGTATCGAACGAAACAGAAAGATCGATCCGCGCGCGCAATCATTCTTAAAGCGTGCTTGCTCCGTATCCTAGACGCGAAACGATAATTTGGATTTTTGTTTTTTTTTTCTTTGTCCGGTGGAGAATGCCGCTTGGCATTAGGCCCGCCATTTGTATAAACAATAAAGATTTTATAAATAAATAATTCTAGAACCTTAGCCACAGAATATATAATGCTTCACGCTTTAAATATTATAAGATGATATCCTCGCATCATGTAAAAGTAGTTTGTGTTGTGGTGTGCTACGCAAGAGTACGAATTAACAACGTTACTGCTCTAGGACGCTCGGGATGCCTGGAGCCGGGATCGCCAAGTCGCAATCTGTGTTTTCACTTAAAAGATCCCCGCTTTTGCTCATAAGCCGTCTTGGGAGGCTTTAGGAGTAAACAATAGGAAAATAGCGAATTTAAATACAGCACATCATTTAGTATTTCTTTTTATAAAGTAAGATTTAGCTTTAGCATAGAATGGTCACATCATCAGATGTCTCAAATATGATAGCGCTCCAAAATAAGCAGTAAAGCCTAATTGGCAGTGCAAGCACCGAGCTAAGGGTTTGCTCTGATTCCCAATAGAGGTAATATATAAATTGTATATCTGTTACGTTTTCATGACGTCTCGGACATAGGGTATCCTAGTGGTTATACTATTGCATGGAATTAAATCTGTTCTAAATCGCTTTTGCCTTGTATCTCGTACCAAAGCCTTTTACAATATTGTGAATTGCAGCAATCTTCTAGCTTTCAAGATTACAGCAAAGACGCTGCCAGACCAAATGTTTTTTCGCGTCAATTGCTATCAAAACATAAAATTCGCCATAGTGTTTCGCGAGCTCGGTAAAAATTTGTGTATTCAAGTTCCCATAAAACTCTTTTTTTATATATTTACCTTAGTTACTAGGCCATGGCTGTTTGTTGTTTCTGTTTCTGAAAGGCTGACATTTAAAGATATGGGATCAAGATAGTCAACTAATTTCATATTTATTTAAGCTGCACTAGCTAGGAGAACCAATATATGGTAACAGATATTTTTTTCTTCATTTGGCTTCGCATTTGGTTGATTCACATACCTACCAACAAAATTGCGCATAAATTCATCAACATTCAACATAATTAACAACATAACTAAAAATATCCAGCTTCGTGCTTGAAGTTCGTAAGCTCATAGCTAAATCCAAACGCGTTGCAATATTTTGAATTGCAGCAATCTTGTAGCTTTGAAATTGTCTGTGATAACAGCTTTAGCTAGGCTGATGAGGTGTAATCACGACCGTATCACTGTAAGAGTCATAATTAGAGTAGATGTCTACTTTGTTACGACTTAACTATGCAATTTGTTTTGTTGACGGTAAAGTAACGTTGTGAATTAGAAGCAAGCATCATGTTCTTGGTTTCAAGTGACTATGATAATATTTAAATTGATATTTTTAATTTTGTTAAATCACTAGGGCAGACGGTACAGAGACGAGAGGTCTGTCAAAGAGACGAAGAATAAATAATTGCATCTGTAAATTCCATTGAATCTGAACACGGCGAACCAATATTATTGTACTGTAACGTCGATTCTTTCTACCTCTATCTACGACGTAATCAACCCAGACGGTAGCCGAGTATTCCAGTCAAAGAGACACTGCGGGCCCCTGAATAAATCTTCAATGACTCTCCTGCGTTCATTAAAAAATCAAGCATATTTGATCCGTATTAATGCTACGAGAGCGACGACGGTGTCGTGAGAGCCCTCGACACAAGCAGACACTAACGCGATGTCGCGACACTTGACGAACCAAAGTCGTCTGGTTTAATTCAGTCATTTTAAGGGTGGTTTCTTGTTTGAATTAGGTCATGATGACATCTTTAGCTTCGAACTGCGATGTTTATTCAAGAAAACTTGGTTTTTATTTATAGCGTTCATGGTTGTTTTCTGAACATAATTGAAAAAGGAAACGGCATCGTCTGTTTTATTATAATGACAAAGAAAAAGTAACTGAAATATCTGTTAGAGATAACAAGATCCAGCTGAATCTATTTCTGCATCATTACATGACGAAAGAGTATTCCCGAGTAAAAAGCACGAATTATTCCTCAGACATTTTTAAATTAGAAGTCTACCTACAAGAGTGGAAGGTCACATAATTAAGGGTAAAAAAGTAAGTTGAGTCGATTCGTCCTTTCCTTTCTAATGAGTGGGTCAAAACATGCTTCGTCCTGGGCTGAGTGGGGTCCAAGTTTAGTGGTCAACCGAAGTTTCGGAGTCCGGAGTCCTGATTTAACTTAACAGCTTAAGATTTGCTCGCTTACTGACGCTTTGTGGGGCATTAAGGCGGCATTTTGGCGAGCTCGTGCATTCCGGAAACTAGACTAGGCAATTTCCTAGCGTTGTGTCCAACTTAACGCTAAAATTCTGAAAGTAAAAGTTGTTTTTCGATATGAATATAAAGCATGATTTTGTAATCCCTAGCAAAATTTTATGTTCAGACCATCATAAGCAACAACTTTTCCCAAGGAACATGGATTGAGCACCCCAAAAAAAATCGACTTTTCATACAAAATACACAATCAACTTTACTAATTTGTAGGTCGAAATTTTTTTGGGGGTTTTCAACCCATGTTCCTTGGGAAAAGTTGTTGCTTATGTTGGTCTGAACATTATATTTAAATTTTGCTTGGGATTACAAAATCATGCTCTAGGCTGGTCCTTTATCTAAAGGCCCATTCATACTAGCACAAGTAAAGTGGCGAGTTAACTTACTTAGTCAACTAAAGTCTATTTTGTGTTTTGATCCTACTTACTACTGAACTGGATTATTATGATAACTTACTACTTACCGAACCTTAGTACGACAAAAAGAGAAAAATGCATTACTCATGTGCCTTATACCGTTGTTATGCCTAAAAATAACATAATTGTATAATTTTTTTTATTGCGTTTCGTTCACGCAATACATAGCAATACCTACTTGTGACACACTGTACAGTGTGATAAAAGCATAATCTAATGGATTAAGACGAGTCCCTTCCAAACCAGAGCTATTCGCTATTCAGAGTGTATCTGCTATTCAGAACGTGACGGACCGGGATTGACAAATACGTCTGCCGGGAGTCGAATGCAGGTCAATGCAGTTCCAAAGACGGATAGTACCCGAGGGAGTGGCGAGCTACATCTGTACGTGAAAATATATCTGGCGTGCGAATTGAACTCGCAGGTTCGGTGTGTTGTTTGAAAATCTCTAGTTTTTTTTTGTTTTTACGAAGCGTTCGTACAGTGAACCCTGATGTTATAATTTCGTTGCGTCCTTTGGTTGGTGGTAACTATTTCATAGTTTCTAGTTCAGACAGCCTACTCTCAAATCTCAGAGCTGATTTGTAAACTGATGCATGAAAATCTGCCATTGCGATATGTCTGTCTAACACACAAAAGGTGTCTAGTTCTAATCTCTTTATTGACGGTTTAGATACCCAATGTGTACATATAACCTACACAATACAATCCCATTTCATCTTGTGACTAGCCCTTTGTAACTCTAGTTACGAGTTGTCGATTGTCAGAAATCTGACATAATATTGCGAGTGCCTCGCATTCGTCAGAAGTTAGCAGACTTATGAACTAGGACGCAAGGAGATTGGGAGAATTGTTTAACTTTCTGACTTTGGCAGGTCATGATCAGACGCCCTTGCGAGCAACTCGACTAAATCTAATAAGACCGTCTATTTTTGTGTTTGAAGGAATTTGATATGAAGATATTGAATGTTAGTTTCAGTATGAAAAGGATTATTTGTTCAGACAGTGACTGAAGTGAGTGGTGCAAAAGTTAGAGAGGTCCATATCCAGCTGGTTGTTAGTCAATTTAACATATTAACGGATAGATACGAAAATGAAAAATCATCAAGAATAATGATAGACAGAGGAGGCTGGAATCGGATAGCACAGGACCGTGAGAAGTGGCGCAGTAGAGGCCTATACCTAGCAGTGGGTGGATGTGGACTGGCAATGATGATAAAGATAATGATAATATAGATATATAAAATGTAACACAAATTATAGCGGAGTAGAGGTGAAACTGAGCAATTTTCCGATCGACCAATCCCAATAAGACATTCATTAGCTTTGTTATTTGTTTGTTCACAACTCAAATAAAATCTCCTCGTTTCGCAACTTCTTATATGTGTATACACGTCAAAAATTGGACTCCACGGCAATTTTATGTTTCTGTTTCGTTTCGTCGCATCTCCTCTTTCATTTTACATGTAAAGTAACTCCGTACCTGCATATTATGTGAGTTACTTCGTTTCTTCACAATT
This sequence comes from Carpatolechia fugitivella, assembly GCA_951230895.1. Classification (NCBI taxonomy): domain Eukaryota; kingdom Metazoa; phylum Arthropoda; class Insecta; order Lepidoptera; family Gelechiidae; genus Carpatolechia; species Carpatolechia fugitivella. The sequence goes on from OX579658.1 coordinate 4,564,711, forward strand.
TGGGTCAGAGTGAGGGTTGACTAATACAGGAATTTGTCAATACAGTGCTGGTATAAAGGAGTCCTTACTGTTGAGTTTACTTCTATTGATAGTACTGGCAGATTGTTCATTGTTTGTTTCGAAAAAGCAAATGATTAAGTCCTGACAACAGAGCTACAAAGCCTCAGCAAAAATGGCCAGCTACTTTTAATTCACCATCTTACTTGACTCTTATCTGTATACAACTTTATGGCAATAAGAGGTCTGATTCCGTTTGTGACGCGTTTGATAATACCTATCTTAATGTTATAACTTTAGCGCTAGTTCTAGTGAGGAATAGTGTGGGAGCGGTATGATTCATTCATTTATTATTCAATCACGTATGTTGCCAGTATTTTTTTCGACTTCACCAAAAGAAATAAGATCTACCTGCACTCATATAAAAAAGATTACTTAGTGCTAACGTTAGACAAAGGAATGGAATGTACACTATCGATTGTTATAGATAGATAAACAAAGCCCCGATTTAGCAAGTCCTATAATAGTTTAGTATAGTCGTAAAGTTGACTATTACAATATTGGCAATTAGAATGATGGCGTTTGCGTTCAGTACGTGGTTTCAACATAACCACACTGAAGGGTACCGTTTACTAAACATGCAGATTCGAGCGGGGGGGGGGGTGTCAGCTAATTCATCAAACAAACAGACAAAGTAACAAAATATTTTTTCTTCACCCCTAATATTAAATAGGTATGTAATTCTGCAAAAAGAAAACTTTTGTTTGGCAACCCTACATGGAGTTAAATAAAAATTGGCCCGGAAAGGGCTTCTCCAATACGGCCCTATTGATTACGACAACCTTCTATACATTTTTCTTTATTAACGATCTTTGGCGTCGTCATGGCTTCGCGGCATTGATTAGCAACCTTATTTCTGGCGTTCTTATTTATTGGGAAGCTGAATAGAAAATGGCTTCTTAAAATTGGGACAGAAAGATCTCGTTGGTAAATGCGTGAGGCGATATACAATCGGTTTTTTCCATAAGAAAGTAAACTAAAAAATGTTTAGTTATTCCTTTCACAAAGAACTGACTTGCGAAATATTTACTACCTCAACAAAATCTTTGTGAAAATTTTGCGACAGGCAAAATGGCGACTTGTCGTTAATGTTTTGAACATATCGTTACCGAAAGCTTACATGGTTGATAAAGTTTGTAATATAAACATTTTTGTACATCTAAATGTCGCAGACTTTAGTTACAAAACATTACCAAAGAAAAACACCCACCCACACTTACTACCCATTCTTTGGTTTCGCCAAAAAATATTATAGGCCAATGACGAAGAAATTAAGGTTAGTCATGTAAGTAGGTGTTTCGTATTACTAATCAAATGTGCTTTTTTACAGAATAATAATATTTAGTTCGCAAGTACCTTTTTTCGCGTAAAAAGCACAGTAACAAGTAAAACAACTTTTTTTTAACATTTCGCTATAGACCTTCTGTACAAAGTAAGTTAGGTACTCTAACATCTCTTCACTTTATTTCGAATTTAAATTCAGTTAAAAAATATTTTATTTGAATTACGTTTTTTACAAATCATTTTTCGACGTCAAAGCTATCATGGATGGCTGGCACTACCAGTGGTACGCACGCTGTGGAGAAGAACGGCCAGAAGAATCTCCACAGGAATCGTGTCTTTTGTACTTTTCTTTTAAATATATAAAGAATCATACATGAGTCATAATTACAATTTACTCCGCTGCTGATTTAGAACAACGGTTGATCAGACGTTTTTATCATCTAAGTAATCATTTGTCGGCCTTAGGACATAAAATATTTTTAATTTTAGTTTTAAATTGGCAATCGGACAGATTTACAATATCATCCGGTATTTTATTATAGAAGCGAATACAGTTTCCCTATGAATCAATTGTTAACCTTACACAGTCTCAATTTTGGGGGTACTGTGAGGATACCGTGAGGATATCAATTTCTTTACACAGTGAATCTGCGGTGTTGGCTCAAACTCGTTATTATTGATTCCAGCTTAAATGAAAACGTGGCACAATGCAATTCTAAGACAACAACTGTTCTAAATTAACTCCTGGGACGGCAATGACGCTTACAGTTAACAAAATGTAAAGCTATACTCCTTGGCGATTGTATTGCTTTGCAGTATAGGTGCTTTTTCCACAATAGTTATAACGCGAGCTGTAGTTAACTGTACAGTCGCGCACAGTGCTGTTTGTGTCAAGTGGCCGCTGTGAGCTAGTTAACACTATCTCACGGAAGACAAGTGATACAGTCGCGCTCAGAAGTGAAACAAATAAAAAATATTGGTACCTGTGATTGGTACACCATATTTAGCTATTGCAACAAGGCTCTGTGCACCTATAATGTATCTGCAGATAGGGGGCAACGAAAATATTTACTCAAATTAATATCTACGACATGGCGTCTTACAGGAATGAAAGAAAAGACGCAATATTTTGTTAGTAACAGCGAGATAGGTCTGAAATCGTCTAGAATCTACGTAAATATAAATATAGAAAACTCATTGTTCAAATTACGTATCCTAATTTTTCCAATCATTATTTAGTTATTTTTTTGTCTGTTAACGACCAAGTATTCTGAAAACCTGATTAAAATTCTCGAATAAACGACTTTGGCACAAAGTTTAATCAGTGCCATTACAAAAAAAAAGTCTACGTTCCAATTTCAAAACCCAAGTACGCAGGGGTGTGCTCTAGTTTCAAATTGAAGTGTTTCGCTTCCTGTCCTCGATTGTACGTATAGTGCAATCCCAAACCTTCCCGAGGGGAATGAGAAGAGGTGTCCTCTTGTACAAAGCTTGTATTACCTCCTTAAAAGAGTCATTTTGTCTTAAAAGAGTGAAAATTAAATACATCTGGGAAATCTACCCTCCTGAAATTACTTCGACTAAAAAGCGCTAACCCGCCCGGCAACAGAAATTCTGTTAATTCACTAAAAAACTTATTCAGGAAAATAATTTAGATTTTAGTTTTAAAGCACTTTTTGTTATTTCATCCCTAACACGTTAAAGAACGTTGGTTTACGTTTAAGTTTTATTTAATTTTTCAATCTTGTTTCGAACAATGAAGTTATTTGAATGGGACTGTATGTTGACCTATTTTTATAGCTAGATTGACGTGTTTTAGCACATATAGGTAGGGAAATTTCTATTACGTTTACTATTGTTATTTAACTGACACTAAGTTAAATCGAGGACTGCGCCAGGGCTACCCTAAGAGTAATTTTCAGTGTAAACAAAGATGTTAATACATAATAATAATAAATTAATTATGTAATACAATATTAATAAATTATATTACTTCAACATGAACTGAAGAAGTTTCATCATATAATTATAAGTTGGGGGGGATATTTCTATTTCTGTCATATTAATGTACTTTGATCATTTGCCTTAAAAGTATAGAAAGAAAACACAGCTCTATCTTTCAAAATAGCCAACTAAATCTATCTCCACATTACTAAGTAATATTAAGTACTTTTCCGTGCTCTCCTTTTAGACTGAAACCTAAATGCTAGGATTACAAGGGTTCTAAGTACCTTACTTTAATTAAATCAAAACAGTCTACGTAATCTAACCAAAGACTTAGGTATAACCATTTTGTTAGTCTTTATTTTTTCTGCAGTTATATTTTATAACTGACAATCACTGACGAAGGAAAAGCTACAGAATTCTCCGTGCTTTAGTAAACACAGTTTTTCATTTAATGTCCAACCTACATAATTTATATAGAATCTTCAATGTACGTAACTAACGCTTTCATGTATAATTTTATGCAAGATAGAGGCCAATTTCCAGGCAGGAAGACAAACCATAACAAAAAAAGTAGGCACACGGCACACGTATATAAAAATAACAGACGTATATTTGATTAGGGAACGAAAGTGCGCGATAAGCCATATTTGTATATTAAAGGGAAACAAAACACGCCCGTGCGAGAGCAAGTGTACTCATGTTCTAAATACGAAATGAGTAGGTAGATAGGTTATTCTTCTATCTTACATGACCCCTTGGATAGCATATATTTTCGTGTTGATTTACTATACCAGTCCAGCCCATAATATAACCGCCGAAATTTCTTTTATAAGGTACTGTATGATGAGCGTCGGTGATGTAGTGACTAGGGCTTCTGCCTGCCATTCAGGTGACGCAGGTTCGAACCCCACCACGTGCTAATGTGTTTTCAAATTTCTAATTCATATGTACGTTTATTCAACGCTCTTACGGTGAAGGAAAACATTGTTTGGAAACCTGCACACTGCAGCGAAGAAATTCAAAGGTTGTGTGTGAAACCGACCAACCCGCACTGGGCCAGCGTGGTCGTTATGGCTGGATCGTCTTATTTCAGGGTAGTGCTGTATGTCGTAAGAGATTACCTAAGCAATCAAGCGTTGTTTTTGTTACTAGCAAATGAAAAAGATCTCTGCTATTTTCCTTTTTATCTTTATAATGGAAAATATAGGTATGTTTAAGTTTTGTAACTATTAGAAAATAATATCTTTACACCCTATATCTTTAAGACAGCCCGCCCTGTCAATAAACTCAAAGTAATTACAAATCATACTATTGGGTATAAAGTCAATACTGTAATATTTAAAATGAGATTTTATGGGGTAAGAAGATCTGTTTACCCTGTAGCAGTATAGCAGTGAAATCCACATTGTTACAACACATACAATTATATCATGTACCGGGAGTCCAAAAAGGATATTTGCACTTTTAAATATCAATAAATCGTCTTAATGAGGATAGATAGCAAAAACAAATATAATGTCATACGTGGAATTTATTCGAAATTTAGTTGAAATGGATTCGTATACCGGAGCTCAGCGCGCATTTTGTGTAAGAGCTTATTATCAAAACAATAATTCGATAATAACAGCTCGCCGCTTACATCGCACGTAGTTCAATGTACGGGACATTTCTTTATCTCCCAGTGCGAATATCATTAGAAAATGGATTAAGACGTAACGGACATCATTTGGACAACATATTTTTTTTTGTCGTTAACTTTCCATTGTATGTACTTTTTGCAAATTGTAATAAAATCATGAAATGATATATTTTTCATAGATAATTTTTGGGTATAAACTGCTAACACCCTTTTTGGACATCCTGTAGCTTTCATTGTTGCTCACGACCAGACTGACATGCATTCAATGAATGAATAAATTAAATATAGTTTATTGCACACGTGCTTAAATTAACAATATTACAATAATGTGAATTTGGCGTTCCAGGTAACATGTTTATGTTGCATTAGAATTGATATTGCGTTGTTGCATATTATTTTTGATGAAGTGATATTATTCTTAACCGACAAAAAGGAAGTTATCCTTAGCAGAATCGCTTACCTACCTATAATATTCATTATATGATACTCTATGTGGGCTTCTAATCAGGTGTAGGCACATGCATTTGTTTATGTGTATGTATTTATCAAAAATTAGGCATGGGAATGCATTTTTTTATTATATATTTTTTAACTTTATAAACAGTACTTTCACCAAAATCTGTCCATCAGTTTTCGAAATACAGACTGTTGTTGTAGGTTCGAAATTTAGCATTGCAGACACGAAATTACCACCAAATTTTCTTTATTTTTCTACCTTCCCACGCAGAGGGAAAATGAGTACAGTTGCACGGAAGCCGGGATCCTAAAAGCGTTAGGGTGTACACAAACAGGCTCGGCTTTAACTCTTATTCCGGTACCGGAAAATGTGCAAATATTAATGTGAGAAAAAATTGCCTGCGAGAAAGTTGCCGGGTGGCACTCTTGTTTGCCGAATAAAATTGGATTGGGTGATGTGTGGGCGGCGTACTTCCTACACCTCCAAATATTATAAAAGAGTACTTAGAGGCTGATTATTGGTTAATGTTACGTCTATTTTAATAAATTGGTAGGCTTTAGCCGATGTTATTGAAGAGTTACTTTAAAAAAAAACACACACACACACACACAAGATCACGCCCCAATCTCCGTCCGTAGTGTTGAGCAAAGCTTTAAGTGGGCTCCTAGAAAGCATACACTAAAACCACATTTAGCAATATTTTTAGGTTGAGATTTGACTTATGTAAGTACCTTAAAGTCAAATACAGTGGTCTTCATGTTTTAAAACTAATCCCTATTTTTTTAACCCTAACAATACATAGTATGGGGTCGGTTTTCAACTTTGCAACCCACACGAAAAGTTAAGATAGCTATTAATAAAAATATGACACCATTAATTTTTATGTTCATATGTTTAAACAACCATGAATAAATTGTACTCTAGAAACAAATTTAAAAAAAGCAGCAAGAATTTGATGGATCGAAATCATTATAGCGCTTAAAATAGCATACACTGAAAAATTTGCTATTCAAACATTTTTTTTACTTTACTCCCCAAGTCTCTTTTTTATGTGAACAGCTAGCAGTAACATTTATTTTTTATATAGTTAAATACATAATACTTAACTCTGACAGTAAGACGACTGAGCTTAATGCGGTCTTGCGTACACGCCCGTCAATGACGAGGTTTGTCCGCGGATTGACGGCAAACACAGTTACACTCGTCTTGCTCTTGCGATATCCCAGCAAACTCACTTACGGTCATGCTTCCTTCCTGAAAGAATACCCGCGATGGAAAGGACAGGTAAACGCGGCGTTTCTACAAAAACACTACATAGACAAGCTACTACGAGTAGCTACGTACGGCCTAGTGGTTCGTAGCCGCTTTTGAGTGCAAACGCACCCGGGGACTGTTATCGTAGGTATAGAGCAAAATTTTATTTGAGTCGAGTTTTAATTAGCTAGAGCTAAGAATATTTTTTCTACCCGCCCTGTAAACCAAAATTAAAAACGCCGTCAAACGATAAAAATGCATCCTTATAGATATGGTAGTCCATACCAATAAGTGAGTTCCTTGCCTATTAAATAGAAAGCAGATCAAAACATTCAATTATTACGTTAAATAAACATCTATTTACTTAAAATTTTCTTTTGTTTGGGATTAGTTAACTTTTTTCAGAACGTAATTTAAACTATTTTTATTACTTTTGTTTTTGGGGCATCTTTGGAGCAGTTCCAAATTCATTAAAGATAAAAGTTAAACAAAAAACACAGTATGGAAGTACAAAAAATAAGAATTTACACAACATAATATGACTAAGTAAATAAACTTGTATCTTAGGCATCAACAATACAATAAAAATAAATTATTTATACATTCAAATAACAACAGATTTTAAAATTAAATTAAGTATACCTTCATAACCAAAAGTCAAAAATCAACCGCAAAAACGCGACGGCCTGCCACCAACGTCTGGCTTCCATCTTTGAGGAAGAAAATTCATTTACAATACTCAAGATGTTTTCTGGAACAACTCGATTTCTTCGATAATCTCATCATGTCTTTGTACATTTGCGACGTGAATTGGATGACGAGCTAACTTACATGACATCTTCGAAGAGAGAAGCTTTGGTTGAGATGATGATGGGATGTTGTATTGGTGTAATGCTTTTTTTTAGTTATTCATGTGGATTGTGTTGGTAGATAGTGGGGAAAAAATCGTTAAGACTCATAATGTTTCCGGTTCGAGCCAACCCTGAATAAGAGCAATGAGGCACGCTGGGCCAGTGCGATTTGATCTACTCCACACTTCTCTAAATTTGTTCGTATGCCTTTGCAGGTTTCATCATGGTAAAATTAAATGAATAGTTTATTAAATTTGGGATGTTACATCTCTTAGTTTCGTCATTACATTTGTTTGGGTCAGTTCACTACACTCTGATGGTGTTTCTTTTATCGGCTTATTTGTCTATACAATGTTTGTCTATTTTATATTATTATGAAATATTGAATTATCGTTTATTTCTCTAATAATCCTGCATTGCCAGTCAGACCGATTACTGTCTGAATATCTAAGTATTGAGGCTTCTAGTTTGTATTTTTTTCTATTCCTTTGTCTTTTTTTTATTTTAAATTGAGCAGAGCTAAACACGAATTAGGACACATCACATTTAAAAAAGAAAACGATTGAATCGAGGGTCACATAACCGGAACCTAGCCAGACCTTGCTTAACTTTTATAATCGTATCGTGCTATTAACTATTACAGTTTCAATGGCAGTATGGCCACAGGAAATTGATGACCCAGTTAGTAGCACAGTGTGATATGTAATCCGGCTTTATAAAGTGGTGCGGGATGACCCTAAGTCAGAATAGTAATTTATCGTACATTTTAAACGGGTAAGATTATGACTAAAATTCGAGTAATCATCTTAATTTGAATGACCATGCTTGACGAGCTTTATAGATAAATAATATACTACTACTACTCTCATATCGTAAAATTCGAATTACAAAATGAAAAAATGTTTACGTTTAAAATCCAAAACGGTTTTATATTGACACACTTTATAAACACAATACCGAAATTAAAAAATAGAATCATATTATAACACAGTTCTTTCTATGAAAACGATGTTATAAAATAACTTTTTTTGTCATGATACAGTTTGGCCTGGAAACTAGTCTTTTTGGCAAAAAGTTGTCTGGAGCAGCGCCCGTGAACGTACCCCTGTGGCAGCGCCCGCTTTAGCGCATGCGTAGTGATATGCTGGGTTTTGGCGCCATTCCTGTTTTCTTGTACTGAATTTGGTGGAATTTTGCGTAAAAATGTCCGATTGCAGTGATTGTGAATTTGACGCCGCCCGATATTTTAAATGCGGCGACGGAAATGACTCATAATCTTTTACCAGCAAAGTCGAGAAAATTATATGATAAATGCTATGAAGATCTTATGGAATGGAAAAACAAAAAAAACTTACTCTTTTAACTGAGTTTCAACACCAATGTAAGAGAGTAGATAAAGTAGTGTATGAAACTGCACATAACTAGGTATTAAAACACTCGTGTGGAACTATTAAAAACCTCGCCTATTATGCAACAGTTTCATAAACTACTATTTTATATTAATTAGGTTGTACTTCTAAATGGGTGAAAGAAAGTATAAAAGGGCTAGTGTGATTTTATGTTAATCTTATGTAAAGTATACTTTGGTGCCGAGGATCTTACCACTTATTTTCTCGTGTTCTTAGGTTACAAAACAGTATTTTTCGCAAAATACGTTCATTAATATTACAGTATACGATCTTTTGTGTACGAACAATGTATTTATGAAAGTAAAGGGCGTCACAGACGGTTAAGATACGATATTATAGTACGAGGCAGCCAGCTCTCTGGTCGCCATTCACTTTGTGTGCAAAGCGGGGGTCAAGCAGAATGGCCGGTCACTGATTGATTCGCCATTTTGTGACTTAACCATCCTTTACTACACTTTATACGCTTACGCTACGCTTTATACAAAATCTAATTACATTAGGAAGATTACATACACCTGACAGTTTGCGAGAAAACCTTACAATCCGCCTCATTTTCGTAATACTGTTGACTAACCAGCTCAGATTTGAGCTTTCTTTAGCACTAACGCCGAATCTTGCAGAACGCTCTGCACCTCAAATTAACTTTTTATCGTTCTCTTTCACATTTTAAAGAAAAAAAGGGACGGAGATGATTTTAAGATTTGTCAAAATTTTTATTTGGATCTTTGTTGCGCAATTATAAACCGGATAAAGATAAAAAAGTGATATGCTCCTAATTTAGGTTATAATAATTCATTCGAGACAATGGTGTCGATTCCGCATACGCCCAACTAAATTGAACTTAAAATTAGTCTTGTCACTTTCTATCATTTTTAATTGAAAAGGGACCGAAGATCATCGGTTTTGTTTTTGTCTTTGCCTTCACGACTAACTGTCAATTTTAGTGGCTTTTTATTCGTCATGGTGTTAGGTAGGCACTAAAACAAGACTAAATTTGACAGTTAGTCGTGAAGTCATAGACAAAAACAAAACCGATGATCTTCGGTCCCTTTTCAATTAAAAATGATAGAAAGTGACAGGACTAATTTTAAGTTTAGTTTAGTTGGGCGTATGTCGAATCGACACCAATATCTCTTCTCCGGTTTTTTTCATTACCAGAAAAGCAAAAAATTCGTATTTTTATTTAAAGGTTTGTTGTAGCACGAATCGGGACTCTGTTTACATAACTCCTGGTTTACTCATATGTAATGAACAATTCCTAAGCAACGTTCATTTTACCTTCATTGTCTCAGTGTATTTCTCCTCATGAGCAGAGTGTGGGTAATACTCAAATCTTGGTGGAACCTGCGGTGTTTTGTATGTAGATTGTCGCGTTACAAGAAGCAAGGTAACGCAACACGATGACATTCAAAGAGCCCAGTTGGATCTCATCTAATCTCAGACGTCGTCTTGTTTCGCCGCGTTTAAGATGTCTAGGGTTGCCACCTGTACGCTTAGTGAGAATACCTTAGACAAAATAACCCGCGACATAATATATCCAACGGCCAATAGTATCTAAGATTTTGTCGCACGAAGACAAGAACTGCGTTATTATTGGCGGTTATTTTAAGCCTACTGTGAATACAGATAATAGTAGGAATATTTTCTTTTGTGTCCCGAAGATGCTCTAGCTTCGAAGACACTAAGGTTTAGGTTATTAAGGTGATATAGAATTACTCGACACTGGGGGGTTGTAACTTAACGATAATTTTTTTTTGAAAACGTTGTTTTAGTATGGTCACATCAGTAACGTCTTTGTAATAGGTGTTATCGTAATTGGTATCTATTTCATATACATTTTTCTTTTATACCTTGTTGCTTCTTCACAGCCTAAATTAAGGTATATTTATTTAGGCTTTACTTGTTACTGCTAGAAAACATTGTATTATGAGTTAATCGAAAATCATCATTCATCATCAATCATTTCATCATTCATTTTTTCATTTATTTAATATTCGCCTGATAACCCTTCCAATTAGGTTATGTGAAAAACACAATGAGGATAAAAAAGTGTAAAAAGGAGCAATGTATTCGTCGTTACAACACCGAAAAAGTTAATTACAATGGATTTTCAGCGATGAGTTCCGTAGATTCTCTCATAACATCCGCGTTAGAAATTCCCGGCATTCTTCTGTTGGCAACCCTGATCATCTCATACGCGCGTCTGTATGTTAATATAAAGTTAATTATGCATTTCGTATGCGTGAAATAAGCTGGGTTTTCAACCCGCGAGAGATTGCCTCGTGTGTTTAATCTAGAAACGTACGAATGTGTACAAAAGGAAGATGTTTAGGTACACCGCGATGATGCTATTTCATTATATTAAATAGAACTCTCAAGGTTTGTTGGTTTTTCTGAGGGGAGAAGCCTAGGTTATGGCAAAGTACATTTACGCACTGTAGTTATAAAAATAAATAACGGTAGTAACGGCTGTTTGTATGCGCAGTGTGGGACGGCCACCTACGAGATGAACCGACGACGACCTGGTGAGGATCGCTGGGTCTCGATGGATGCAGGTGGCTATGGACCGGTCGTGCTGGAGTGCGATTGGAGAGGCCTATGTTCAGCAGTGGAGTTTAACAGGCTGAAATGAAGATGATGGCTGTTTGTAGATATCATACAGAGTTTATCCACACTGTCTTTATTTATTTTTTACTGTATTCTATGATCAGATTGATAGTTTATCAAAAAACTTCAGCGTGCGATGGAGAGAGCTATGCTCGGAGTCTCACTACGTGATTATTTGAAACATTAAGAATATTTACTAACTATTGTAAAAAATACATTTATTTAAAAAAAATTGTAGAGAAGATACGAATCCTGTGGAGTTTCTTCCGGCCGTTCTTCTCCACGGTGAGCGTACTGTAGCGGCTGTAGCCTCCTTGGCTACAACTCGCTACTTTAAATATAAAAGACACTTTTATAACACGATACTTTATTTATAGCTTAAACGCACTGTTTATAACTTTAGCACTAGAAATAATACTATGGTCCGCACTCGACGGCGGACGCCAGATGAGTACGTCAAACTTCCACGGCCCCAGCCCGTCTGAAGTTTCTATCGTTCTCTTTCAAAACTGAATAGTTAAAAAGAGAACGAATATATTGCAAAAAGAATACTATCGCCAGTATCAAACTACATAGCACTCGGACCAACGAGGCCCGATGCTACAGTACACTTGAAGTGAACGTGCCTACTAGGGACAAACTTCTTTTGTCCATTGATGTCGAAAAATGATTTTGTTAAATCTTACTTCGAATAAAGACATTTTTATCTTATCTTATCTTTTATCTTATCTGATTGATTCAAAAATGAGGAGATGCGTAGAAAGACCTACACCATCGACATCGCTTTCGGGATTAGCATGTTGAAGTGGCAATGGGCCGGCCGTATTATATAGCTCAACGAACCGATAACCAATGGGAAAGAAAGGTTCTCTAATGACGATCACGGGTCGGAAGGCGTAATGTTTTACGACCGGGAGGTGGACAGATGACTTGGTGAAAGTTGCTGGGCGCCGATGAATGTGAGTAGCCAATCTTAATCTCATTTAGTCTTATCTATGATGGAGGCCTATGTTTAGCAGTGGACGTCTTCCGGCTGAGATGATGATGATGGATAGTACTTCAATAACTCACCTTAGGTATGTTCGTTTCCAACACGTTTCTCTATGAATAAATAAAGAACTCTATAATGCAGTCTGACGTAGGTAGAGCGGAGATGTTAATGCACTAGTTGCACTGCGCAGACAAAAGTGAAGGACTTTTCAGCTTGTGCATTTGCCCAACAACTTGTGATCGCACATAAAAGCCGGAGCCACAATTCGTCGACACTCGAAAGGTCAAATCCCAACAAAAAGATATTCCGACATGAAAAACGTACTAACAACTGCTTAGGCCGCCTCTACACGAGCCGCAAAAACGTACTCTATTAGAGAACATCATAAAGTTCTCTCAACAAACAGCCGCCGGTTCATTTCTTACAAGGATAGTGGCCGCGATTCTAAAGGCAGTGCTTTTAAACTAAATAAATTTTAATTTTCATCTGGGGCAGAGGCTAAAAGAACGCACACATGACTCTCGTTCCGGGTGGTTCCTAGTGTAAAGATTGGCCATTGCGATCCAGCGCGGTAACGCTGCCAGCGTTGTGGGCACCTTTACACTGGGAACTGTTAGAGGTGGGTTATTTGACTGATAAGATATTATGTTTTTGACAATTTGTACTTGTCTGACACAATTCACTATAAACTCTGTAATTTACTAGCAGTTAAATTGACACAACACTTTTCTGAGACAATTTGTACGTACGTCTAGTTTTTATAGATGTCTTATATCGAATTTGAAACTTCATGACGCCGCGTCAATTACTCAGTTTAATTAGATATTCATTCATCTCACTTAATAGATAAGCAACCCTTTAATTAAGTTGATAATTAATTCTTAACACCGTTATGTTAGTCTCCCTTACATTATTTTCTAAGAAAAAATACATATTGCCAAAGCGAACTTATTATAGCCTTGCACATTTGACTTGTTTATAGAACTGTAGCGCAGAATCGGGGCCAGTTTCAGTCCTAATCCAGTGCGGATGAAAAATGCCAGGATATGATATAATGGCGGCGGAAGTCGTCGGTTGAAACGCCAAGCACGTGTATTCGTCAAGTCTGTGCGAGACCAAAAATTGCTCTTCACGTTCCACAGTTATTGTTGAGATTGAGGCCGCCATTGTGAGAATGGTCCGGCGGGGAGCGTTTTGATTGCCCGAGTTGCTGGTAAATTGCTTCCGTAGGTTTTACTGTTTTTGTGGACCTTTGCTACGAGTAATTCGATTTTCAAACGCTACGAAACGTTACGGTAATAAATGAGGTGAATTTTGCACATACAAGCTTAGACGTATACTTACTTACGTGTTTGAGATAATAACATTATTCGTTTTAAATGGTTAAAATTTATAATCTGCTTCATTTATACATTTAACACACCTATATGTGCATTATAAGTGTAATTAATAAGTTACATTTTTGTAAGAACATAGTTTAACGTCGATTGCTTTAATTGACATATACTTATACTTTACTGTAAATTCTCTGTAATTTTATATTTTATATTTATTTCTTAAACATATTACATTATAAAATTACATAAAGACCTACAAAACTGTTTATACAGTTTGACTGCAGGTAGAAGGCTCTAATAACAATCTAATGTAACATTACTAAAAAAGTCCTTAACCAAATGCTATGATATTATGGAAGAGTATCTAATAAATATTTATTAAGACTAGTTTTAAACTTAGACTTATTTCGTTCACGTCGAATATCCTACCAGATCCTATAGACATACTGTCTATCTATCAGATATTCTACTGTCCTGTCTGCTCCAAACGCTCCCCAGCAGGTGAGAGCTGTGCAAATGGTCGGATTTCAGAGCTGCTACACGTGTCAAGCCATTTTTGGCGTCGTTCTGTCATGCTCCCTAATGGGGGTGTATGAGAGCTCGCCTTTTGTTGGAAATACGTCAAGAAGTTTGTGCTTTTGAATTTGAGTAGTTTCAGTTCCTTTTTAATTGGGAATGTTCGTATTTTTTTTTTTTTCGTTTTTCTTCGCAACTTGCTTGTTGGAGAATTTGAAGTTTTCAAAAATTTTGGCTGCAAAATTGGTTTAACAATTCTAGAAGTGTCTTCTAAAGGTTTACTTAGAGTTCAATATACATTATCACGTTCTAAAAGGGCGTCTTTGTATAGCTATATATATATGTTTGCAATGCTAATTTATTTCAATTTTTAAAATGATAATACTGCTATATAGCTACATAGAGCTAGTTTTCAACTTTGCGAAACATCAGATTAGAATAGAAGACATACACATTGTATTAAGTAAAACAAACAAAAATGCAATATTCATAATAATAGATAGTTTAGATTCCAAGTTTGTAGCAGCACTGCAGCTCACATCGTGTTATGAATACTTATTAAACTAATAATGTTCGTCATGTTTGCTATACACAGTAGTTTAGCAGTAACAACATGTTTGAACTTCACGTATCGGTGCTATAATGAACTTGCAACTAACACAAAGGTCTTATTTTAGTACAGACGTCTTACAACTTGTGTATTTGAGAGACATAATGTGAAATTGTATTGGTTTTGTTACTGTAAAATTAATTCTACTATATATTATTACACATTTTTTTAAACCAAGGGTATCTTTAAAGTAACTTTTAAATATTTTTAAAATAGCAAGTTATTGTCTTAACTTTTCATCTTATTTATATTTGCTTCGTGTGACTCGAACTTAAAACTTAAATTAGCTTGACAGGACAGTTGTACTTATCACGAAAGCCTAGTGTTATCTGTTGAGGACAAAGTCTGTTGAAACTTTTGATTCTGAATATTTTTGTAAATAAATAAGCTATTTATTAGTTTTGGTTTTTTAATCGCTCTACGAACTATGAACAATAGTTTCGTAACGGGTATATAACATGAATTGTCAGACCCAAGGACGTTATAATAGAGCAGGACTGAGTACTACTAAAATATTAAATCACAAAAACACACCTTAACGTATTGTATTAAGACTCAATTTTGGCAACCAACATTGACACAGGCAAAACGAGCCGAGTGAAATAGCTAGAATGCAGGCCGTTTGTCCCTTTCTAAAGGTTGCCATGCGATAAAAACTTGATAGTTGGTAGAAAGTGGTAGTAATGATTTCAGACAATTATTCAATTATTATACTATCTTAAATGGTTAACTTATTAGTATAAACAAAGTTCTTATTTAATTGGGTATTTATTTTGTAACTTACCTCTTAATATAGTAATTCTCTCATTACTTAGAACATTTGGGAGTATTTTTTACTACCTACTATGTCAACACTTTGATTGGTGTGACACAAGATGTGACATGGCGTGGTTGGTAGCTTGCTTGGGCTTGGATTTATTCTCGTCTAGTTTTTTGTTTAATAGGGTAACCATGCGATGCGGGATTAGTTGGTTCTGTTGTGTCTGTTATTAATCGAATGTAGGTAAAAAAGGTCTCTTTTCCCAGTGTGTTTGCATATGCCATGACTTATTATTGCTCTATTATAACGTCCTTGGTTACACCTTGGCTCCTTGAAGCTGTCAAAACGCCTTGAGTTTATCAGATGCAGACGACACTACAGATCAAACAATTTCGACGCACCTTATATAACGGCTTTGGTCCTTAACTTATTAACAAAGTAATTGTCAGGCCAAAGATTATTTTTTTCGAACTTTGTTTAGTCTTATTTTTTTGTTTAAAGCCTTTTAATGGCATGTTTGATGATTTTATTATTATCTAAACGCTTTTTACTTCTGTACAGTCGGTTAAAAATACTATAAAGACAAGGACCGAAACTACTATTATTTAACAAAACAGTAAAAATACAAAACAATAAAAATAACGTTTTAATTCCAAAACACAAAATACGGTAAATAAAACTAAATAGGTTATTTTCCTCATTAGCGTTTATCATAAGGTCTAAGCCACTTTTTATAATTTCTAAAGAAAATTGATGTTAAAAGTCAAGTTCCAACGAGTCCCGGCTTCGGCTTACGCTGAAGGATTGCGCTCCTCTTACAAGAAATTCGAGGCGCAGTAATGCGTTTATGACAATGAGAAACTTGACAACGGCTTACGTAGCGAGCTGATGAAATTCCATCTTATTGAAGAATTTTGTATTAAATTCACAACGTAAGCAGGATTTTAGAGGGGATTTTTAAGACGATTACATGGCTATCCGCAGATACGATGCTATCTTCGTGTGGGTTTTAAGATTGATGATATGCGATGCTGATTGGTCACAAAAGATCCCATAGGGTCGAAGTGCTCCGAGACTCTGACGTCTCGGCCCCTCCAAAGATAAGATAAGATGCTGATTGGTACTTTTTATTTTTATTTCTCGAGTAGATAGTTTGGTTATGGCAGATAATGAAGCGCGCGAGCGCGAGGCACGGACGAAGCGTCTCAGTTTCAGCTTGGGCGAAAATGCTTTTGTATGTCCGAAGGATGTCCTGCAGATGTCCGGGTGTTCTCATCTACAGGTCGCATTAATCAACTGATTCTCGTGAAATTTTGTGAGCAGTTTCTATAATTTATATACGTATTTTTTGCAGATCGATTCAGTCTAGTAGTTCGACGTCGAACCAGCAAAAAATAAAAAACTTCTTTGTCCGGTCGATCGGACAAACCAGTCGGACCACGTGGCTTACGGGTTATTTTTCACAATAGCGCTGATATGATATTGAAAACATAAAAAAAAAAATGTTTCAGCCATTTCGAATAAAAAAAAACTCGCGAGGTCTACAGCTCTAGGAGCCACAAAGACCTAATCCACACATGTGACACGGTGAATAAAGTATCTACCTACACCTAGCACACACACGAAGTATAGAAAACGATGATATTCGCTTTTTTCTAGGGGGGTTTTAGTGTCTGATTTCATGAAAAGCATTTACTTGGTAAAACAGATTTGTTTCCACAAGATCTATTGAGAACCTATATGAGCTGAGCGTATTAGATGTTCGTGATTCGTTAGTTAGGAAATTAATTAATCCTTTATCGTGGATTAGACTATTCTTACTACACAGGATCGATTAAATTTCACTCGATTGAAAAGCTATACTCGGGTATTTATGCCTACAGGCCGCTATAATTGCTTGCCTCCGTCTATAAAGCAGTGTATTGGTCTTTAATTAAAAATTTCAAAAGCTCTTTGCGTCGACCCCAATTTTCAGCCGGTTCTAGTTTTACAATACTGTTATTATTTATGTACAAAAATGGTTTTCAATTTCGTTGCTTTAATTAACTCTGCTAATGGAGTAAACAATTGTTTAATGTTTCTGGTGGGCCATGAGGCGCGAATCTTATTTCGCGAGTCTAATCTGGCCGACCAATCCGGTAATCGGTGAAATGAGTCGAGATGAACAAGGGTTCTGATTGGTTTCGCAATTCTGCCTTTAGGTGTGATTGGTCTTTTTAAATGGGTTAGTATTCGTTCAAGGTAGTATGAACGAACGAATGTCGCCTGTTGAATATCGGACATCCGAATTTCATGTTTTTTAAAAACTTCAGTTTTTTACGGTATATTTCACTTGTACATAGTTAAGACGGATTGGGTGGAAATAGTTCGAAAGGATTACCATAGATGTCGTTGTAACGTGCCAAGGGGTTGCCTATTGTGGTGACGTCACGATTTCATAGAAAACAAGCAAGAACGAATTTCCGTGGTGTAGTTGGTAAGCACGTTGGCTGTTACGATTTTGGTTGTTTTCTATTAATCTAAAATATTGAATTTCATGTTATTTTGTTGTCGTTCGCAAGTTTCAAAGTAACAACATTGATAACGTTGTGCTGGAAACTAAATTATTAGAACATTGTTTTCACTACATTTATTTAACTAAAACATCACGCCTATAAAATTTATTATATTTATTTGACAGCAGCAAGGAAGCTGTCAAGACAAAATTAAATAGTATACATTACTGCTATCATGTAGAGAACAATAACTTCCTCCAAGTCAAATAAGAAGTGCAACTGTAATAATGGCTCCCGGCGCGCCGACTGCCAGCACTGCTGGTTTAATTTTATGCACTAGGGAGGTAAAATACGGCCATATTCCCACAAGCTGTTCTTCCAAGGAACTTGGGGAACAAATGGAGCAATGTAATGATGTAGATGGCTACATTTGTTTATTTTATCATAGAAGTTATGTCCGCGCAAACAGCTTAATTTTTATTTATATTTTAATTATTGGTCTGAATAGATATTTATCAAACATTTCAGAGTCAATCTTTTAAGTAATTATTGGGGCTGCTGGAAAATATTACTATACAAATAAGTAGACCTGTTGTGCTATTCATCGTTATGTTCTTCTTTTTCGTCTGAGCGAGTCGATGGCAAGTCGAATTTTATAATGTTGTAGCCCAGAATGTGGCCAATTGGACGGCGGATTGTGTGGCGTCCATCAAATCTTGCTGCGTGCAGGTGGCAGGGCACGCAGGTTATGTTAGTTGTTATAAAATTTAAAAATAGAATGCTTTAAAATCTGTATCATCGTAAGCTACAGTCACAACATTATTAAAACTCTTTCTCATAAACAATCAAGCTACTTGACCGTACTTGTGACTAAACCTTATTGTTTTCATAATGTTCTCACCGGGATTCGAATCCACAACGACAAACAACAAATATTTACTGAATATTGTAAAAAATACATCTGTTTGAAAAAAGAAGTGCAGAAGATACGAATCCTGTGGAGTTTCTTCCGGCCGTTCTTCTCCACAGTGAGCGTACACTTGAAGTGAACGGGCCTATTAGGGACAAACTTCTTTTGTCCATTGACGTCGAAAAATTATTTTGTTAAATCTTACTTCGAATAAAGACATTTTTACCTCTGAGCCGATAACCGAAAACCGAGAACTAGACCAGATAGGCTTATTATATTGTATACAGGTTATGTTTGGTAAGTGAGTGAGTAACCATCAGATCCTCTCATCACGCAATCACATCACACTAATATTGTAAATGTGAAAATATATTTGGATGTTTGGATGTACTTTGGCTGAGAAAAACGCAATAATACAGCCATGCGCCCCCCAACAGCCTCGGTAGGTGGCCGCATAAGCGTTTGGTGCGTACGTCCTACGTCGTAGGTGCGCTGTTACAAACCATTTTCTTTTCAACAGCCAAAGTAAACAGATTTGGATGAAATTAGGAATAAATAAATAAATATGTGGGGACATCTTCACACATGTCCATCTGATCCCAAACTAAGCAGAGCTTGTACTATGGGTACCAGACCAGACAGCTGATATACAAAAAATAGCGATAGTTTGTGGCCTGGATTAACACATAGGATACTTTTTACGGGAATAAATCTTATCATAATATTGTTAATCTGTTAAGAGAAATATTATAATGTAATTTGAACGTAATCATAAATTTTCCGGCGTGTGATATTCGCTACTGTCATACGAACCTTTTTCAGTTGTTTTTAACCGAAAGAGGTCCACGTGTAAAGTATTTTTGCGTAATCCACATGAACAACATAAATACGTTTTGTGGAAAGATAAACAATAACGTTACTCTTGCGAAATGAAACGGATTATTTTGAACGTTGAAAAAATAGAACGAAGATATTTCTTTGCCTAAAACACATCAATTTTTCTACAACGAAAGCAAAATTTACTATCATTGAATAGTGTTTCGAAAAACATATGAAGATTGAAAAAATATGTTTGATAATGGACATTATGTTGTTGTTAACATGATAAAAAACAATTAAAATAAAATAATGGATCGTCGTTAAGGTTTCTCAAACTTCGTGTGTTATTTGTTATTTTCTATAATATAATATAATAAAATTAATGATGTAATTCTGAACGTCACTTACAAATATTCATCTATTATTTTCTTGTTTTTTGTTATTATAAAAAAAAAATACGGATACGCCATTTTGTTTTTTAGATGAACCATGTACCAATGTGTTTTCGAAAATCGAATTCATATTCGACGCTCTTACGGTGAAGGAAAACATCGTGATGAAACCTGCACACTACTGCGAAGAAATTCAAAGGTTGTGTGTGAAGTCGACCAACCCGCACTTGGCCAGCGTGGTTGACTAAGGCCTAATCGCCCTAATTCAGGGTAAGCTTAAGCCCCTCGGTGGGGACGTATATGAGCTGTTGATAAAGATAAACGATCGCGCAAATCCAAAAATATAATTGACTGCTTTATAACTCGGAAAAGTAGTCCTTTGAGACAAAACTGCGGCTACAATAATTACAGTTGAAACCCGCGCAATCTGTGTTGGAACTGTGATTTAATTAATAACATGTAATCGTGTAACCCACCTGAGATTACGAATGCATCTTTGATGTACGAAACTTCCGATACCCCTTATCAAATAGTTAAGGACGAATCGGAAACCCCAGAGACGAGGAATTGAATCGAGCATGCTTATTAAGAACCCCATACATCAAAAGGCGTGGAGTGATCGTCTTTCTACGTTGAAGTGTTCGGTTTAAAATTGATTGGTACTTGGCCTATTGATGTTTGCAGTAAGTATCGTGTCTCGACTTTCACACAAAGTATCGACCCGTGAAACTAACTTATAGCAATTAGGTAAGATCACATCACACTAATAGGTATATAAATGTGAAATGAATGTTTAGATATTTGGATGTTTGTTCCGCTTTCACGCCTTAATTACTGGACGGATTAGAATGAAATTTGGAATAGAGATAGTTTGTATCCAGAATTAATATATAGGATACTTTTTACCGGGAAAATTCTTATTCCCACGGGAAAATCTTACATAACGCGAGCGTAGCCGCGGGCGGACCGCTAGTAACTCATAAAGTTTGATTAAATCGAATCATAAAATGATGCAAATTTTAATCACAAATAGTACATTTTGCATCTTAAGTATGATAATTATGTTATATCTAAAATGCTGTTCGTTATAAAACAGTATATTTCGTCTAAAAACAAAGACGTGTTTGTTAATGATGAAAATTAAACAGAATATACCACGCAACAACAAAACGCAAACTGAAAAACAGCAAATTCAGAAAAGTGTTACAATCCAAAGAGCACATAAAGCTTGACAACAAAACCCATTCGTCAAACAATAAAGAAAAACAGAAGACTGTAATCGTACAGATCGCAAGCGCAACGTACTACAGTATACATATATTACAATTTGCGGGAAGCCAGCACCGAGCGTAATTAATATCAAGTTTGCGATAAATTATGGAAGCATGCGCAGCCTGGCAACTCTAACACATTCCCAACTCTATTCCGACAGCTACAAACTCCACTTTCTAACGATAAGCATCAACAGAGATTGCATTTTAAAAGTTCGAAGCTAGATGAGAGATTTTTTATTGTGCAAGTATGAACTCTTTCGCATTTCTGATACCTTTCGGCGTATGCTTTCTGATATTTTTAATGTATTCACGCTTTTGAATCTTTTCGCCGACGACGAGGCGACGCTGTACAAATTCTGCCGTCGAAGGTATAGCTGAATTTATTACTTTGATCTTGTTTGTTGGTTTCAAAATTGAATCTAAAAATTCGAAGATTTATTTCTTTTTTTGTTGATTGTTTCATCTCTCTAAAGTAAAGAGTGAAATAAATGTGTCCAAGTGATTTGATTTGTTGAAATTTCATTTATTAGCTTCTTTTTTTTAGTATAGTAGTTCTTTTTTTTAGATGAACAAAACCTAAGTCATAATTCATATCAGTTATTATGTAACATCATCCTGACATTTTTCTCAACTAGAAACTTACCGTGTAATCGATTCGAGGTTCGGTATAAATCATTGTCTTATAGCGACTTGGCACTTATTTTAAATAAAGAAACAAGCTCCGTACTAACTCACCAACATCATCAATGGCGCGTTACAGTCCACTGCTGGACTATGAGCCTCCTCCACTTAATAAGTGGAGGGTTTTGCCATAATCTCCACCCTTGGCAGGCGGGTTGGAGATCGCAGATTAAAAGGTTACTGTATCAGAGAGCGCTGCTGCCCGTTCCCTGTTCAATGTGTAGTCCCTAAGTCGCCTCTTACGACACCCACGGGAAGAGTAGGGGTTGGTGACAAATGTATTCTACTCTGCCGTCACCACACGGCGGTACTAACTCGCAATGAACATAATACGACTGTTTATGATCATCGAGGAAGATCTTATATTTTCATTTCTCCTGCTTTGATAGATTCACCCAGCAGACCTCTTGGAAGCTAGCCAAGTTGGCAACCGAGTGTTTACTAAATAAATTTGAATAGTGTTTAAGCAAACTATCTTACATTGTGCCTCGGCTCTGAAATTGTGCTTTATATCAATGCTGCTAATTATCTGATGGGTAAGCTTGAATTGGTATATTGGTTAGGGCCGCTGCCTTCCGTTCGGAAGTCGCGGGTTCGATCCCCACCATGCGTTTTCGAATTTCGAATACATATGTACGTTTATTCGACGCTCATACGGTGAAGGAAAACATCGTGATGAAACCTGCACACTCCTGCGAAGAAATTCAAAGGTTGTATGTGAAGTCGACCAACCCGCTCTGGGTCAGCGTGGTTGACTAAGGCCTGATCGCCCTGATACAGGGTAGGCTCGAGCCCTTCGGTGAGGACGTATGTGAGCTGCTGATGAAGCTTGAATCTCTTTGTGGAACAATATCTGTTGGAAATTCTGGTGATTTATAGACAAATCGAAATACTTCACAAATGTTAGGTAACTTTGGTGTTATTATTCTAATGTGGTAATTTTATAAAAATATTAACACATAACAACACAACAACACATTGTTGATAACACATTTTAAAGGCATACTGTCAAAATGATGATGGCGTTTTAGTTTTTTATACGGATAAGAAATTAAATAGAATATTCCCAAACATTTCTGGAGCAAGTCGAGCACGTCGCCAGTAGCGAAGTGAACCTATCAAACCTCTTTGAATCTAAATTTTTTTTTTTTTGTACTTTATGGCCCGGCTACTAGACTTTTAAGCCAACATAGTTCTGACGGCTTACTCTTTCGAGACGCGCTGATATATCGAAAGCAGACAAAAATACGTGTTGTGTTCTCAGTTCACTTATATCACTGACATTAGTCACTAGGGTTTGTGAGGTCGGTTGTCGTTCTTACATTACAACCCACACGATGAAGAAGAAGAAGAACCGTTCACCTGGGAGATACTTGCAGGTAGAAACGCTGTTCTCGCTCGTGGATAAACGTGTTCTCGCTTATAGCTTGTGACCACCGGAAGCTGGCTCCAAATCTCCCGCCAGCAAAACAATCTGCAATAATCGGATTCCGAACGCGATAAAATCAGCTTCGTCTATACTTCGGCCTGATGTGAAATCTCACGTAGACGCTCTGTTGCTATGAAACGCTGGAGTTGCGGCTTCAAGAGGATCTACATTCACGAAATAGTAGATCATCTGTATAATATTATTTAACCATATTTTAAAATATAGTTGAATCACTATCAAAAAATCTAGAGAAACACCATTAAAAATACCCAATATTTCGAAAAAGATCCATTTATAAAATCTTGGGTTACTAGATCATCTGTGATTCGGATAATAGTATATTAACCATAATATAGTCACAGTGTGTGACTGTGTGTGTGTGTGTGCACGCGTGTGTGCGTGTTCGTGTGTCTCTGTGTGTCAGTGTGTGTGTTGTGTTTAGTCATAATGTAGTAGTTGTATATCTACTATGAAAATCACTATCAAAAAGCTTAGGTGATTATCTTTAAAAGCTAGGATTACACTTTTTATTTTAGACAAGAACTTATAAATTTTTATGTCTCCTTTGAGATCCATAGGATTTTCAACCATCGTGATTATCATAGGCCGTATTTTATCATCCTCGCAGGTAAACTCAATCTAATGCTAACCATTTTATCTAATTAACCTGTTCCAATTATATGTATTACGTTTTGTCAACTTTCGAAGACCCCAAAGTAATATTATTCAATTAAGCCCTCAAACCATGGAAGAGGATAGAAATGTCAAAGGGACTTGGCTCATGAAATCGCTTTAGGTGCTTAAATAACGTATAGCGAGCGGAATAGCACAGTTCTGATGACAGGCACATCGACAGCAAATATTTTGTGTCATTGTTTCAGTAGTTATTTTACAAGATCTATAATTAATATTGAATACAACTGACTGCACCCCTTGCCATTTAATTTGTTCTGCTGTTTCTTTTTTTTGTTATATTTTTTTGTTTATTATAATTTTAAATAACACTGGCCACATGGCGCGCGCTCACGGCGCCAATATTAGTTCCGATTTATGTGTTCTTTTTTTAAAAAAGTTAAGTTAATCCCGACTGGGACAATTTTAGACTTTTAGCACAAAATATAAAGTATTCGCTTTACCTACTTTGTGCTTTTATTCATTCTTTGATGATGATGATGATGATTTATCTCTCATTGTTTCTTCTTTCTACGAATTGTTGTTAAAAGTTATCTTTTGAGAGAGATGCTCGGTATTTCCTAGCCGGTTACAAGAGCGCCTGTTTATCTGATTGAGAGGACGAATAAGCCAATGAATTTAATTTGTCTCCCAAACTCCACAAAGTGAACCTAACAGGGTCAATCTGTTTTGTATCTTGTGTTTTCTTTGATTAGGTATTTGTTCGTAATCGTATTTTAGCTGTATGAGCAAATATTATATTCAAACTGAGCCCTGTAATACGAAGGAAGATAATGTTTTGTTCAACATCAACGGCCCGTTACAGTCCACTGCTGTACTATGAGCCTCCTCCACTTAAGTGGAGGGTTTTGCCATAATCTCCACGAAGGTTACTGTATCAGAGAGCGCTGCTGCCCGTTCCCTGTTCAATGTGTAATCCCTAAGTCGCCTCTTACGACACCCACGAGAACAGTAGGGGTTGGTGACAAAGGTCTGCCGTCACCACACGGCCACAAAGCTTTATAAAATAATATAATTAAACATAAACAGTCACCGTAATTCGACACGCAAAGAAGAAGAAGAATACTAAAGTGTGTTTATTTCTTTGTGTTTCTATCTTGATGCTGGGAGGCTAGAAGGACTTAAGCTGCGACTTATAACCGCAGGAAAAACTAATTTCTTCGAAAAAATGTCGCAGACGCAACCGCGGGCGAGAACATAGTTCAAATATCGTAAAGTTCGAACGAGCAGTAACGCCGCCGGTCTTCGTTTAATCAAATTTCGTACGGCCGGTCGAAACACGAGGAAATTTCATTTACCGAATTAATCCACTATATCACAGCATTAACATCTCCGAGTGATATTTCCTTTGCCGGCTCGAGACTCGGATTGGATGAGTCTATCTGGAACACATTGAAACTCCATCTCAGTAAAGATATTGTTTTTGTTTGAGAAAGTAATTTATTGGTATTTTTATATAGACGGTACACTTACGGCATATTTATTAATTACTAGCGGTCCGCTCGCGTTGGGTAAGATTTTCCCGTGGGAATAAGACTTTTTTCCGTAAAAAGTATCCTATGTGTTAATCCAGGGAGGTTAAACTATCTCCATTCCAAATTTCATCCCAATCCGTTCAGTAGTTTTTGCGTGAAAGAATAACAAACATCCATCCATATTTACAAACTTTCGCGTTTATAATATTAGCAAGGATGATGTCTGCTGGTCACATTTTCTTCTTCTTTAACTTAAGAGCTCTTGCGGTAGAGCAAATACCATTTCTTTTGTTCATTCGACAATTTGACATTTACTTTTTCCTTGACTGTCATCTTCTTAAATCATCTTTTTTTAGGCCTAAAAGCTGCCGCCGTATCGTTCATTAGATCACGTCAAGGCGAGAATTTGTTTCTTCTTTATTTATTTACTCAGGATCTTCGAGTCTTCTTAAGTTAGAACAATTAAGCTGGATTGTTTTTTTTAAGTTTAAAACTAAAACCGATCATTCTCTTTGTCCACAGCCGACAAAGTACCTCCTGGTTTCCCGTCTATCACGCCGCCGCCCACAACGATGGTGGTGGAGGTTGGCCACACGGCAACGCTGCCCTGCCAAGCCACCGGCACCCCCACTCCAAGGATCAAGTGGCTTTGGAACTCCTTGCCGCTAGATGTCGCTGCAAACCCAAGATACGCGCTGCTCAATGACAAAATGCATGGTAGGTGGTAGATATAGGTTGTTCTAGAAAGTTAAAAGATGCTGGAAA
Source organism: Carpatolechia fugitivella (assembly GCA_951230895.1). Classification (NCBI taxonomy): domain Eukaryota; kingdom Metazoa; phylum Arthropoda; class Insecta; order Lepidoptera; family Gelechiidae; genus Carpatolechia; species Carpatolechia fugitivella. Next base: position 4,591,363 of record OX579658.1, read on the forward strand.
AGGGAAGTTTTCGATAGATTACTCAACATCATATTTTTACAAGAACTTGTTATTCTATCGTAGGTACTGGTAGGTCTAAAATATCAAAAGAATAACTTGCCAAGATATTTTCAGAGCACTGATGTGAAAAAGCTCTGGAAGACCCCTTTCCCTTCAAGGGCATTCCTAACTTGTTTTCAACCCATTTAATAGTGCTTTCAACGAACCAGATACCGCCATTTCTAACCCTAACCGCATAAGAGGGGTGTTACAATTTTAAAGACTGTTTTTGGTATTATACTTCTCAGTCGATAAACCAACAAAAACATATTTATTTTATTCACCTACAGGTGGTTGTTAAGTTTTAATTGTTCATCAAAAAATATTTTTCAAGAGATAATTGTTCAGATCGTAAATGGTTAACTAGACCCAAAAAAAACTTTACAATCATATCTTCTAGCCATCAATAATCATAGCAGTCGGGAGCATAACCCACTACTAATAAAATTAATTAACAATCACAATACGAGGGCAATGACCTCAGGTAAATTTGTTGTTCCTCGAGTAAATAATTATTTTGAAGGTAGGACATTAAAAAAACGTCTTCCATATTTTCTAAACAGTTTGCCTGAGGACATAAGATATTGTAATAACAAAAAAAGTTTATTTAAAGTTACTTTAAAAAAACATTTATTAAATTCTTTAGAATAATAAGATTTAAAATATAGTGTAAGTTTACTAGTTTAAATTGTGTACTTACCTTTTAAAGAGACTCCGATTCCGCAGACAAACTGCTGCGCAGTTTTGCGGGACTTTTGTTAGATTATAATTTTATAATGTCTTTAAGAAATAAATAAATAAAAATAAAATCATAAATGACTGATTACAATCATGAGACACACAACGCACGGCCTAAACTAATGGATCCAAAAGTATGAGAAACTACTTATTAAGATAGAAAAGATAACATTTTTTTTTTAAATTAAGGAAGCTAAATTAAAAGCTTTCTCCTCCTACATACTTACTTTTGTCCAAAGTGGAGTCGACACAGAATATACAAGGAAGTTAATTACGGGATGCTGCTGGAAATATAACCAATGATTATTTTACAATAACATGATTATATTCAAAGTGCGCTAATCAAATCAGTAGCACCCAAAGCATAGCCATATTAGATTAGACTTGGACGAGGTTGGATTACATTTTTAATTTAGAATTATTACGAGTATTTTTTCGGAGGGTAATTCCGTGGCTGTTGTCGCATCTTCCCAATTCTTCCGCAACATTAACGCACCGCGCGATAAAAATCTTCGCACTCGATTTCCCGCGGTAATTACCGCCTTAGCCATACTTAAGCTGGCTTCGGCTATCTGCGGCGGCTTCGATTCTTACGGTACTGCTCTAAATATAAAATTTACAACATACTTTTTTTTGTTTTTTTTTTAGAATGGGATGGGATAAATAAATATAATGTCACGTCGGGGTACCGCTAAGTTTAAAAAAAAAATATCGTATCAAAGCAAGTTGGTCGGATATGCTAGCAAATTAATAGATAGTCAGTCAAATGAAGCGTCTGACTTACTCAAGCTTAAGCGGTACCCCGACGCGACATTATAGCGTCATTTCAACGAGCAAACCAAATCGTGCCATCCATCAATTTCTATAATAAAATTAAGATATATAGGTGTTACTTTATCGAATTTGATGTCTCAACAATAGGTATTATTTTTTACTTTTTAAATTTTTGCTTTTTTTGCTTCGGGGGTTTTAAATTTTTTATTAGCGACATAGTGGCCAATTATACTAAACACATACCATAACCCATTATTTTAGATATTTTTTTTTACTATCCCTAAATAAAAAAATACAGAACGTAGTTTATTTTCGTTTCTAAACATTTGGGTTTTTCTGAAATAAAAATTTATGAATATTACATACTAGATTTTCAGTTTCAAAACTGAGGCCTTGTCTAGCAGTGTCATTTTTTATGTGACGTCACGTATTGATAAAAAACTGTAGGGTAAAGTAGGTATATAATAAAATTGTTTACTCATTGCGTTTTCTAAGGTTTCCTAGAAATAAGAAGTAGTAAATTCCAACATTATTTATAAACTACATCATCAAAGCATTTCCTATAATCAGATCCAATAGCTTCTATTGAGATCTTAATTTACTAAAGAGGCTGCTATCAATGAAATTGGATCCTCTTTCACTAAAACTAGTGATTACCTTTTGAAACTCGCGTACTTCAGATGGATTAGTGGTGTGTGGGAATGCGTACCCACTCGTACTTGGTACAGCTTAAGATAAGTGTTGTTAGTCGATAGAGAAACGATTGAACGGTTTGCTTAGCTGATGAGAACATCACCACAGAATGAATAACTGTGTTCAATCTGTAGGTACAGTCGAATAAGAAAAGAGGTACCAGATGCGAGTGCCCCGTGAAGTTAACTTGATAATCAGTTGCATTTTGAATCATATTTCTATTTAAAAAGTTGAACATTACCGTTCTATTGCTTTAAATTGATTTAAACTTTATTCTCTAGTGGGAACGATCCAAATCATGCACCTGATTATTTTTCACACACGACATAACAATGACGTGTGTGCTACTTCGGCGTAGCAAATTGCTACGTGCTACGCCATATTTATGCACGTCGTCGTCGTGTTGAATCTAATTTGAGACTTGAATCCAAGAGGTAATTTTGCTAATGATCTTTAAAAATTGTTGCTGTTTAAAACCGTAAATTTATGGCAGGGTTAAAACTGAATCAAATATAACCAGTTTCATCCAAAATCTATATCTCTCTGATGAATAAAATCCTAATATTTCTTTTAAACTAGTTAGGCAAATATCCTCTTAACACGAAACATACCTTACCCTTAAATCTCGACCTAACATAAAATGCTGTATTTATTAACCATTAAAACCTTCATCTTTCAATTAATTAAGAAATGGTGGCGTAATTAAAGAAACGCCCAAAAAGGAGGCGTAGGGAATTAATTTGCAAATCTTAAGGAAAGTTCGGCGTGTACCGACTTGAGTAGTACCGCAGTATGATAAGCTCAGAGGCGACGAAATGTTAATTATATCAGTTAGGTGTGTACAAACGAACGACAACACGTGCGATTTTGTGACTAAAATCGTCAACTTCATAAATTTTGCTATGAATATCATTTGCCATAATATCCTGTTTACCAACAGACGACTTTATTCTAAAATACAGGAATAAAAATCAGGAAACACTAAGTCTTTTGTAAAAAAGTGTTATGTCGTTTGTGTCTATAAAATAGATCAAAAACTGTCATGAAAACATTGAACTGTAATTAATTATATGTATAGGTAGGTGCTTAGATAAATGAAAGGCTCGCGCGGCGCTCGCCTAGATACCGCTGGCATAGTTGTAAAATGCGGCAACAAATACTACGCCGAATTCGGTTTACCCGAGCTCGCGCCGACGCGTCTCGTCTCTTATTTCTTCCGAGCTTGCATCCTTCTAAATTGTCATTGTCATTGTTGAGTTGCCGCATTCACGGAGCTGTTGTTATTAGATAGCGCGGTATCTAGGCGAGCGCCGCGCGAGCCTTTCATTTATCTAAGTATAGGTGGTTTTTATTTATACTACATAGCATGATGTTGTATCAATAAAAAATCCAAAAATAAGTAGGTAGCCGAATATGAGCTGTTTATGATGATGATGATGATGAAGTAGTTATTTGCCTAAACTAAGTACTCATATTCAACGCATCATAAATTCGTGCTCAGCCTGTCGCCGGTCTACTCAGCCTGGAATGTTAATAATTTCAAATTTAATGCCATTATGCACTTCATAAGAGGTGAGAAAGTAATTTAAATTCAGTTAGAGTAAGACCTCGGTCTTGCCGTGGGCTCTTTTGATCTCATTAATTTAAATTTATTCGTTAGGATTATTCCGCTTCGTCGCACGCTGTTTCGTCGCCCCAAGACGCTAGTTTGCATAGTTCAAAATTATTGTTATGGTTGGGTGAAAGGCTTGCTCGAGAGAACGGGGAACTCTAGACTGTAAGTCGATAAAAAGTTCCCACCTAAAATCTAATTTCAGAATCTAGGCAAGCCGTTTTTGACCAGTTGTTTCTCAACGTTCAACATAGTATAACACACACACGTATAACACACACACACACACACACATTCTCACACACTTCCATGTTGTTTTTCTTTTTTCTTAACCATGCTATCCTTGTTATACCTTAACATACCTAAATATACGTAACTAACTACTTACTTTCTAAGAATATGTTACGGGAAGTACATCTGGGGTGCTGGTGACCTGAAGCACAGACTCCCGTCTATTTCAGGCACCAGTCTTCACAAGTACCTTTTGCTTATTTTAAGTCATGAGAAATATTATATTATATAATTTTAAGGTCAAAGTGAAGAAGCTTAAATAAATATTTTGGGGAAACTTCTTCAGTTCACCTTTAAGGGGAATATTTTTATTATTATTATTATTGTGAGAAAAGTATTCACCGTCTTTAAAAAAACCAACAGAGTATCTGGAAGCCTACCATCTCAAGTGAGAATAGTATTTACCGCGTAATATGAAACATAAAATAAAATAGTATCACAAAACATACACTATGTCGTAATATTGTAAAAGAACCAAGATTCTAATTTTGTCCCAATTACATTGGTTTCAATCTTCACCCAATCCAATTAGTCCAATTCTAGAGCTGCGACAATATAAAGTCGACTCTTAAACTTCACGCATAATCTCTAAGACAATACACTTCGATTACCGCTTGCCCAGTCGTAGTAGTAAGTAAGACCAAAACACAGTATAGAAGTCTGGTCTATTTTGACATCTTGCCGAGAGCCGAGTATAATTCGTTCCGGACCGTAATAATTTTCTTCCATCATCATGTGGGTTGTGACCGAACTCACAAACCCTGGTGTCAGTGCCAAAGGCCACGTGGCTCTTGTAACGACTACATAGTAGCCGGGACCAACGGCTTAACGTGCACTCCGAAATACGGAATCATCTTTCTTTTCGGACTATCAGGTGATTCAGCCTGCAATTTCACTAAGAGAATTTCGCTTGGCAGTCTCCCCGTTGCCGCCGAGATTCGAATTAAACAGAACCTCCGTCATCTCCTCCGCCGCCGTGTGGTTTAGCATTTATTTTTGCATTTAAATTACATGTTACTAGTCGGCCGCCCATTCCCGAAAAGGCTATAGTACCATAGACATACGCTGCGGCAGGTTATACAGAAGACCGAAGAATATAACCAGCCTGGGGCGTCCCGGCCGCGGGCGTACCGGAATGAGTGCCTAACGGCTTGACCCGACCGACCATGTTAGGTTTTAGATTTGAGTCTTTACTGTTTCAAGGTTAAATTTATATTGAAATAAAGTTTATCTTATTTTATTATCTTAATTCTTCCAAATTATTTATAATTTACCATTTCCGACTGAAACGCCAGTATTCGGTATTGGTTTAAAATATCCGGTGTAGCGGCTCTGTAATGGCGTCGCTCGTCGCAGTATCGGCAATGACTGATATTAGCTGCAGTATTAGCTATCAGTTCTATGATGTTATTTATAGTTATTGATATTAACGATACTAACGACATTAAGCCCGACATTTGCATCGACCGCGACGGTACAGATGATGGACGGTTTATCTTTGATCGATTAAGGGCATAAGGATCTTGCACTAGTTTAAGAGATGTACCTTATATTTGTTTGATAGTATGTTCCCATAATGTGTGGGTGCTTATAAATAGGGTGCAAGGATTAGTTTTTTTTCTCAGAAGGAAAATAATAATAATTTGAAAAAGAAAACTTAACCTTTTTTTATTTTTCTGTATAATAATAAATTTCAAATTAACTTGAATACATTACAAAAAGTGATTAACAGTGCCCCCCCCCACTAGGTAAACCTGTATCGTGCGCGACCAACACCAGGTTACAAAATTTGATATATTGCTAGTTTAATTTTTAATTTTGGAGATCATATAAAATGAGTCTATTTATAAAACAAAAAAAAGGAGAAAATTAAATTAAAGCCTATTAAGACTATAAAAATCTGGGGTACCCTTGCAGGGGATATAGTAATAATAAATAAAAATAAGCTACAAGTAATAAGTGCATATACATACTTAAACATTTATAAGATATAATTATATACACATATCATCATCAACAGCTCATATACGTCCCCACCGAGGGGCTCGAGCCTACCCATAGATATATATTTATTTATGTTTATATATAAATACGTAATTGTATTCGTCTATCTCAAATTAAAAAGCACATAAAGACAGATAGATTAGATAGATAATAATGATATAAAGATAGTAAATAAAGGTAGGTGTGTTTGTTTGTATTGAATAGGCTCCGAAACTACTGAACCGATTTGAAAATTGATTTTACTACTAGAAAGCTATATTATCCCTGAGTATCATAGGCTACTTTTTACACCGGGAAAATCCATTCCCACGGGGACAATCTAAAAATAACACTATATCTGCAGGTGCAGCTTTAACAAAAATATGTATTGGTAACTTGTTGGTAATAAAAAAAAAATAACCTTACTAAATGCATCTGCATAGTCTACTTTTAACCAAACAACACATTGTGTGTGTATTTGTTGTTTCTGGTTCAAAATTCAATTGCAAAATTTGTCTCCAACTAAAACACAGGTAGTAAGTTAAGCTTACAAAAGTCCCAAAAAATAGTAGAGAAGACAAGACAATATTAGTAAAAGCGTATCAGAACTATGTGACCTTGACAGTAATTCACGCTTTTAAATCCTTGCGCTGAACAAATTGATGATTGTACTGAATTCATTACGTACGTATGACGACAGATGGCGTTATTAGTTTCCAGAACTAGGTAACGATGTGTTTTTGTCGTTTGATGACATTGCGAGCGAAGCGAATTTCGGTATAGACTTACCCGATTAGTTGTTCATTGTTTTTTGAGTCTGTCACTAATGCCAGAGACAGATTAGTAATTAATTTCGTCATTGGATTGATTGGCGAGTTTCCTGTTTAGAAACGGCTGCTCACGTCCTCATGGAGTGCACGGGAGTGGCGGACTACAGGGCTAAATACCTCGGTGAGCCTCGGTCAAGCAAGGGACCTTCCAGGAATAACCGGTAACGTAAAGAGCCTACTGGGTTTCCTGGAAGAGTTGGGTTGGCTCGAATGACACCGCATTCCCACCCACACGCAAAATAGGCGCATTAGACGTCGAGTTGCGGAAACCAGCCCGATTTGACAATTGACATTCCTGTTATTTTCTTATTGGTAATTGAGCATTTTGGGCGAAAATATATATGTTAAGCAATCCATCTTTTATCAATAAAACACTTCAACAATGGCGCCATTTGTGGCTATTGCCAATCTCAAATAATATGTCCTCACGGTTCGAAGGGCTCGAGCCTAGCTTAAATAAAAACACTATTAATTTAATACTATTATTACTTAAGATTTTTTTTTAAACTAAACTTCAGTCTTCCAGAGAATTAAATTAGTGTAGACTAGGTATTATAATTATCAAATCAATCTATTTGTTTATCCTTTCGAATATTATAAACGCGGCAGTATCTTTATTTTATTTCACACTAGCGCGGTCCGCCCGTCATCGGTGGTCGGTGTCAGTAGCGGTCGGTACGTTGTGTAAGATTTTCCCGTGGGAACAAGACTTTTTCCCGTAAAAAGTATCCTATAATATGTTAATCCAGGGTACAAACCAGCTCTTTTCCAAATTTCATCCCAATCCATTCAGTAGTTTTTGCGTGAAAGAGTAACAAACATACAAACAAACATTCGCGTTTATAATATTAGTAGCGGTCCGTCCACGACTCCGCCCGTGTTATTTTTAGATTTTTCCCGTGGGAATAGATTTTCCTGGATAGTGTTACTCAGAGATAATATAGCTTTCTATTAGTCAAAGAATTTTTCAAATCGGTTCAGTAGTTTCGGAGAAACAAACAAACAATCAAATCCCCCCTCGGGATTATTTATTTTTTTGTAGGTAGATTTGCGCAGTATAAATTATTCTACCGTAAAAAATCATGATTAAAATATCCAGATTTGCGCAGTTCAAAAATCACAATGCAATAAGACATTGCTGCAAACACAAATAAAACTTGGACCCGAAACAGATTTATGATGAATTTAAATATCTGTGTTCGGCCGTGAATCATTCACAACAACAACTTCATTTTCTCCTTTCTCATTTTTCTCCTCTTGTGTGAGAAGTCGACCAAACCGCTCTAGGCCAGCTTAATCAACCTAAGTTCTGATCGACCTAAATCAAGATATACTCGAGCAGCCCAGTCGCTACCGTCGCGTTCAAACCTTTTTACATAAGATCTGCTCTATGTTACTGGTTATTTCTATATTTTTGAAAAGCATTCATATTATTCGAACGCGTTTCTTTGATGTTCTTTGTGATCAGTCTAAAATTGTCTTTACAAGAAAATAAACCCTCTTATCTCAAATCTCTATTTTAATTATGTAGGGCTCCAATCCTTAACGTGAGTAATTCTTATAACGCTCTTCAAGCTTAGAAGTTCGGTTTGTTGCCGAACAACTCGATCCTTTCTTGCACGAGCGCAGCAGTGGGGGGTTTTCTGGCATGGCGACTTATTATAGTTGTAAAGTTTATAATGAAATGGGTCTGTTATTAAAGTCTGTCCACGTACGGTCAATTACTTTAAATTGATTGATTTATTGATTCGTCTTTAACCTTTTGAAATACGCAATTGGTTAGTGATCAATTGATGAAGATCGATTAATTCTCTTTTTTTTTTATTTGAAGAGAAGACTAATTTTGTATTATGATGTTATTTAAGTATCAGCTTAAGGTATTTTCAAATTTAGAAAATTACCATTTCGATTTAGTTGGACGTTCGCATCGACTTTTCGTGGGGTTTTTAGATGTGAATTATGATGTTATTTATGTATCAGCTTAGGGTATTTTCAAATTTAGAAAATTACCATTTCGATTTAGTTGGACGTTCGCATCGACTTTTCGTGGGGTTTTTAGATGTGAAAACGGTTTTACCATACTTAACCCTAATTTAAAACAAATGTTTTGATTTGATTTGTTCTCACTTAGTCGATTATTCAGTTGATACAGTAACCTTTTAATCTGCGATCTCCGACCCGTCTGCCAAGCGTGGAGATTATGGCAAAACCCTTCACTTAAGTGGAGGAGGCTCATAGTCCAGCAGTGGACTGTAACGGGCCGTTGATGATGAGTCGATTATTCACTTTGGCCTCTGCTTTGACTTGAGTGACCTATGGTGAAGTGTTTACGTTTTGTCAGGAACAACGACGTCCTTCGATTACCCCCCTTAAGTAGGAGATTAGTTAATAACTTGTAAAGCTAACTTAAAATTTCTTCGTGCAAGTTAATTATTATTGTACGAATAAATTTTATTCGCGGCGGCGGAATGTCGCGTTCGAACCTAAAAAATGTATCGTAAATGTATGTAATCATATGTAAAAACATACGAAATTCTCTGTTACTGGTTATTTCTATATTTTTGAAAGGCATTCATATTCTTCGAACGCGCTCATTTGATGTTCTTTGTGATCAGTCTAAAATTGTCTTTACAAGAATAGTAATTGTTATTAGACAAGAAAATAAACCCTCTTACCGCAAATATCTATTTTAATTATGAAGGGCTCCATATCCTTAACACTACCCTGCGTTTGTTGACGTAGAATTTCACCAAAAATCGATTTTTATCATTTTTACGTGTCTCCTCAACATCTGTAACCATAACAACTCCCTTCCAAAACCAATTAACATTTTAATTCTTCCTCCAAACCGAATGCTCTCGTACGAATATTGTTCGGTCCCTAACAGGCTTGGGATTGAATATCCGAATTTACATATTCATTTTGGAGTGCATGTCCGGATCTCTCTCTAGAGGCGCTTCGGGGTCAGATTGGATCCACTATGGGCCCACGCATTTGTTCTCGACTTCGGAACAAAACTTCTAATGGGAATTGGGACAGTTCTGGTGCGGTACGGTAACGAGACTGTACTTCTACAGTACCTACGTATGAATATTATGTATGTGCGCGCCGTGTCGTGAATCTCTTATTGGTTTGACGGAATGACAATAGGTAGTACTTTTTGATTGCCAATGCAATTTTCTTTTTCTTAACTTTGGGTTCAATTCAATTGGGTTGAGGGCTGTTGACGAAATTGTACAAGATTGTTCGGTAGCACAGAAATACGACCCTATACCTAGCAGTAGGTTGATGTAAACTGAACATTAAGAATTATGATAATGGCAGGTGGACTAATGAGTAATTAAAGCTAAACTGCTATTTTCACTGAGTGTTATTGTTATAAACGCAGTGATGATGCTTTACGTATATTTAAGTCAAAAGTCAATTTTTTTATTCGAATTAAGATTTTTACAAATCATTTTTCGACGTCAATGCTATCTTTATCTAACTGACTATGGCTCTACAGATTTTTTATAGGACGTATGAAAATATTCTTGTGTGTAATATTCTTGTGTGTAATATTATTGTGTGTTGTTTTCTCATACGTCCTTCCTTACTTCCCAACTTTTAGCTACCTACATACCTAATTGCATCAAGATCATGATAGTTAAGCCGTAAAGGAAAATCAAGATCTCACTCTTACATTCATAATTCCAACGAAAATGTGTTCTATCTTTGCTAAGACTCAACCTTACATTTTATCTTCTTAGTATTCCTAAAGAGCAGACACAGCGCGCTATTTCGTTTTGATGAGTCCTTTGCAGACGATTTCATCTGAGCAGTGCCGGATTTACACATTTGCCGCCAGTAGGCTAACCAAATTTTGCCGCCCCTACAGACATTACAATTCGATACCCTATTTTATTTACAATCATTAATAATAAAAAATACAGTGAAAATAACTTTGTGATTTGTGCACTACAAATCGTCCTAAACCGTTTTCCCGTAATTTAGTATTATGAACTAAGGAATCGGTCGGTGTGTCAGTTCCTACATTTTAGATAGTTTTTACAGCCCTACGATTTAGTCAAAATAATACAAAAATCGTTCTTGGGTGGTTGTTAGTATTACTTATAAAATAATTGACCCAGCGAGCGCAAAGCGCGAGCGAAACGTCTCCTTTTCAGCTTGGCCAAAACTGCTTTCGTATGTTGTTCTGTTTGTATCCACCTACAGGTCACGTTTCTCAACCAATTCTCGTGAAAATTTGCGAGCGGGTTTGATAAATATATAGATTTGTTTTGTCTAGTCAGTTTTGGGAAATGAAAAAAATACGGAGCCTAGGCTCACGAGGTCTACAGCTCACAGAGTAAACATTCGGTAAACATACTTAATTAAGTATTTTTTTAATTATTGACCGAGCGAGCGCGAAGCGTTTCCGTTTCAGCTTGGTCAAAATTGCTTTCGTATGTCGTTCTGTCTGTTTGTTCTCCTCTGCAGGTCGCGTTTCTCAACCGATTCTCGTGAAATTTTGTGAGCAGGTTCGATTAATATAATTGAATGAATAAATGAATATAATAATAATAATGATATATAATTTGAAGGTGAACTGAAGAAGTTTCCTCATATATAATTTATTTTTGTCAAGTCAGATTTATGAAATTTAAAAAAATGGCGATACTATTGGGGAGGTCTACCGCTGAGGCTGTTTTTCTCTATAGAACGGTCACATCAACTCATAAGAAATGTAAAGACTCGCGAGATCTACAGCTCACATAGCCACTAGTTCATTTTATTGTAGCCCAGAAGCTGCCACACGCTGCTGGCCGCACGATGTAGAATAGAAATATGGTAGCGTGGCAGGGAAACAGGGTCCAGTCCAGAATAAACGTACACAAAAACTAGGTAATTATTGCACAAACGAGTTTAATTATTGAAATTTTATGAAAATGACAAAACCGAAACGGATGTATTCGAAATTTGAAAATAAATTGAAAATTAATGATGATGATGCCACTACTGAATTGCCAGAAACAAAATATCAGAAAAAGATAGGATAGCAAAAGGGTAAGGTAGGGTAGTAGTGTTTAGTCAGTCTCTAAATAATTAGGATACATTTCTTCCAAGAAAATAGTTTTTTCCGTAAAGATTGAAAGAAAGAAAGAAAGAAAAAACGTTTATTAGTGATTCATTGGTGATTCATTTCACTCATTTTAGTCAAAAGTTAAAAAAATATAATATCTTAGCAGTGAAACCTTAATTACCACACGTTGAATTGTTTCTGTAGACCTAATAACATTTTAGGTAACTAAATAAATGTGAATCTCTTTAATTACTGTGAGACATAAAAAAATCTGGGCCCAAATTTGCCGCCCCTAAAATCTGCCGCTATAGGCTCCAGCCTACTGGTAAATCCGGCACTGCATCTGAGCTAAAGCCCTACTCACACATGCGAAGCATTAGCATAACAAGCCTCATTCCTGTACAAAACGCAATATTTGATGCTAAGACTCATAAACTCAACACTCAGCCTAAAACAGGAACATAAAAATCTCTTCCTCAAAACCGAGGCAGCATTGAACCAATAACGAAATAGAAGGAGAAGACCTCGCTCATGAATCTACGCATCTAAAGGACAGTTTGAAAAAGGACATTTTGAGCTGAGACGACCTATTCCTTTGACATAGCAAGCTATAAACTTATAAATATTGCCTACGATACAATGGTTGCAACTTGATTACACTGCCTCACTAAACAGCTTGCTGCACATAATGATGGACACAGAAGTTTTTTTTTTAAGATAAAATACAGTTTTATACATTTAAGTTATTTTGCTAGATCTTTTTCGAAATACGAGTACTTATCAAATCGGTTTCTTTTTCAATTTGAAATACTGAGAAAAAAAAAATAAGTGGAAGTCTGGAAGTCTGTGGAATTATACTCAGTTTAAATTAGGCCAGAACTTTCTCTCAGCTATAAGTAACACTTCTTTATTTGGGTAGTAAAGTTTTCATTTAAACTGGTAAAAGCGGAGTCTTTTGCTTAACAATCTCTGCGTTGAGCCAAGTTTTATTGCCGAAATATAAAACCACTCTCTTTATTTAGGAATGATGTTTTATTTTTTATTATTACGACTTGTGTAAATTAGAAGGGGATGGAGACAAGGGCTTTACGGTCTGAGCCGCCGAGTTATCAAGTTCCTACCCACAAGTTGGTCATAACGGTAGGGTGTTTATGGCTGGGAATGTCTTCGGAGTTCCTCCTAATGCCCACTTACAGATCGTAAAGATGGCCGCTTAATTTTTTATTTTATGCTTTAAATACTATCAACCTGGTTTCTGTTTTTAATTCTCTCTATTTTTGCTATGTGTTCGAGACTCACTCGTAAGTTTGCTCTAGTGGCCGTAAATCAAATATAATAATCTGATTCTGCTAAGAGTGCGAATGAGAAAAACTTGATCAGAACTAAAAAAATCTTAGCAATTACGCCTAAAAACAACCTCTCTTGTTTCTAACCACACAATTCAGATATCCCCCTAGAAACTACGATCATTACCCTCCCACAAACACAACTAAATCATTACCATCCTAAAATTTACGTTTCTATTCAGGTGGAACGCAAAACGGTTAATATCTAGTATCATTACGATCCGTGTACGGTAACCCTTAGGGCCGCGATACACGGCCGTGATTGCGACCTTCCCGGCGAGATTACGAATATTACGATTCATTTACATACGAATGCCGAGACCTTTCAACTTTGAATGGGACGCTATGGGAGGGACAAACCAGCAAAAAGCGGTTTAAAGCGGCTTGATTCGAACAACAATAACAGCGGTGGGCGGCTCGGCTTGATTAAGGACTGGAAGTTAAGCAAGGAAGATTTACACTTGGGCCTGGCTTCTGGGTCAAATACTTTAATGTCTTTAATTTTATTTAGAGAATTGTTTATTAAATTACTTATTTTATAGGTATTTTGGCGAGGAAATATATATATATATATATTTAGGCGGCTTACATTTTTTTTTTCTGTAATGGTAGATTTTGTCCTGTAGCCTTCTGGCAATTTTTCGGTAACTATTATTTTTTAAATCTCGATGTTGCATTTTTTTTCTAGCCTATATTAAGTAAATACTCTGAACATAGTAAGAATTTCCGTCTCTTATTAATTATAAAACTCTTTGATATTTTTTCAACAATCAGCCCTAATCTTTTCCGACATCCAACATTACTAGTTTTTGCTCCGAGGTCTGCACACTATTTTAAACTATATTACTCGTATAATAGGGTCGGGTCTGTCTTGATTGCGGTCCGGACCCTCCACGCCTCGTGTCACATCCAGTCACTTGTTTTAAACTGCGCGATAGACCTGTACTAGTTACGGCTACCAAAGTATTCCATTTACATTACGGGTTTATTTTTCAACATTTTAGTTAGATCAAAACAAAACAAGTAATGTATATCAAACGTAAAAATTACAGAGACGTTATTACTTCAGTCGCTACACTTAAATATTTTTTGGCGGTAATACCTTACCTTAACTTAATTTAGAATTACCGAGCCTGTGACAGTTTTATTATCTTAAATATTTTAGATTCATAGAAAACAACCAAAAACGTAAACCTTCCGGCGGGACTTGAACCCACGACCTTCGCAGCCTATACGCAGCCAACGTGCTTACCAAATACACCACGAAGGGTATAGTGGCAGCGCCGAAATTCGTTCTTGTTTTCTATGAAATCATGACGTCACCACAATAGGCAACCACTTTGTTATCTTAATTTATTTTGAGTAGTAACAGCAAACAAGCATGGGCAACTATTACTTGGGTGTGAGTAAGAGAAATTATTATAAGCACCGTAAATGAAAAATTGGCAAAAAATGCGGTAAAAATTGTAATTTTCTTTTTTTCTCTGCACAGCCAGTCTGAAAGTGCACCAAATGATCGTTAGCCCTCACACAATCTTACATCAAGATGAATCCCAGACCATTACTCCTTATGAGAGTTTCATTAAGACAGCACTAAATGTCCACATTATAAGTGGTGGACGATATAAGGTCATCTTTTATCACTTAATCAACCTCTGTGCGCGTAAAATAACCGCGATCTCGTCACTTGGTTGCGAGGGTAAGGAACAGGTACTTGGAACAGGTATAATAACAGTTCTCGAAGGAACAGATACAGTGGTTACCTATTTTATTTAAAAAAGTTAGGGATGTTCTAGATTAAAGTTCATGGTTTGGGTTAAAAACATGTTTTTAGTGTTATTGAAAGAGTTCAAAATACACTTTATGGTTTTTTATATTTTGTTGATTATAATATGGATTATCTTGCCAGCAAACGCCAATAGTAATAAAATTGTGGTGGTCAATTAATTACTTATAGTGTTACCAATGAGGCATCAAGGAGTCACCCTGAAGAGTCGACTGTGAAACCCTGAAGCAAACCGTCTAATATGGTCAATGACTATCCTTTGCGCTACTTCCCTGGTGAAATAAGGAAACTGCACTAGCTTAACCCAGTGACTCTAGATGCGACTCCTCAACATAGATATCATCACATCAACAGCTCATATACTTGCATCTCCACCGAGGCCTTAGTCGACCACGCTGGCCCAGTGCGGGTTGGTCGATTTCACACGCAATCTTTAAATTTCGCAGGAGTGTGCAGGTTTAATCACGATGTTTTCCTTCATCGTAAGAGCGTCGAATAAACGTACATATGAATTCGAAAACACAATGGTACGTGGTGGAATCGAACCCGCGTCTCGCGGACGGGAGGCAGCGGCCCTAGCCACTAGACCACTGACGCTCTTTAGATATACTTTGCCATCATTATGATGATGATGATGAAGTGTTTACATTATATGAGGAATAGGCCTTATATAGGCGCCTTTCACTAGTCCTGTCTTCCTTGCAACGGCTAGATTAAACGGCCTTCGTGATAAAACTTTCTCGGCTACCCTATCCTGAACCCTGCAAACGTAATAATGTCTTCCTGGACAGTCCTATTAATATGGCTCGAGCTCTGTGCCAGAGGGAGAGGGAGACCAACTCAGCCTGGTTGTAATATAATGCTCCTGCGGCCCTGCTATCCCGCTAGACATTTATGAATAGCGCTTATTTTTCTTTTAATTATTCGCCAGCTGTGTACGACTTCGTGGACACTCTCTCGGCAAGGTGGCAATTGTAAAAAAAACGTATCATTTACCCGGCAGTACAAGAGATCTCATCAACGGCCCGTTACAGTCCACTGCTGGACTATGAGCCTCCTCCACTTAAGTGGAGGGTTTTGCCATAATCTCCACGCTTGGCAGGTGGGTTGGAGATCGCAGATTAAAAGGTTACTGTATCAGAGAGCGCTGCTGCCCGTTCCCTGTTCAATGTGTAGTCCCTAAGTCGCCTCTTACGACACCCACGGGAAGAGTAGGGGTTGGTGATAAATGTATTCTACTCTGCCGTCACCACACGGCGCGCAAGAGATCTAAAAAAAAATACGTGATGGTTTAATTAAAAGATCCTACTGCCCGTGTATGTATTTTACAGTCATATATCAAAAAGGAATACGTCTTTCGAGATTTATCATTCCTCATACTTTGATCAAAATCGTAATTTTAAAGCAAAAAAGGAAAAACAAACAAATAACACAGACATGGTTTATTTCCATTATAATTGTAAGATATATTTTTTTTTTTTAATAGAATTTCATAACACACATAACATACCTACCGGGTTAACAACCGCGAAAACTTAAAAGTGTTTATAGAATTTCTTATACAACAAATCAAGAAACATGAGACAATTTAAAAACCCTTAGGACTTATGGCGAAAATGCTCAGAACCTTTAGTCTAGACAGTTTTGTGATGTCATGAGTAGGGTAAAAGTCCCTGTCGACCTCCGGACCCGGGGAATTACAAGTAGGCTAAATCCTGGTGAAATATTGGGCAGTTTACCTTATTTACCTTATTGTTTTGATTAAATTAAATAGAATTTATTTCGGGTGTTGTATTGTCGATAATTAAGGTTAAGTCTGCGGTAGTTATTGAGTTTGTTTATGGAAAGGTTTTTATATGGATTCTTTAGGGCTTTATGTGTTTAATATATTAATATGTTACCGGCGGCGGGTTGGTGGTAGCTAGTTGGTCAAGGAAAGGTCCGTGCAGATCTGGTTTATTATCAAAATGTTTGTAAATTTGTGCAATTTAAACATCTAGAAAAATCTGCAACTTCCTAAGATGTAGGGATACCTAAATTATGTATAATTCGTTTGTCCTCATCATTAGTTTGAGTTATTTGGATCATTATAAATATTACATAAATAATACATCATAATGATGATGAAATAATACAAATTACGAACATTTTTTGGATTAATCAATTCATCCTGAATACCATGCATTTGTAATCCAAGTGACAATATGGATTTTAAATTAATATTTCGATTAACTAACTGCGTCATTCTATTTTTGTTCCGTACCGTGTTAGCCACGAAACTCTTAAAAAAAATTACCGTTTGTTGCAACGTTGCACAGAGCGATCGGCATTTTTTTGCGATCGCATGTTGCAACAAGGCATCATAGCGCTGCCGACGACGACGCTTCAAAGTCACGCCACCGCCAACGAGCCATTGAGCTGGACTAGCCACCTGATCAAATGGATCAAGTTATAAGCTTAGGAATACGTGTCCGTAGAGCTCGGTTTTATAATATTTACAAAATGTGTTGTAATTCAATGCGAGATCCTGTAAAAGTTAAAATTGAATATTTTCACTTAATAGGGGATTGGACTACTTTTTTTTATAATATAAATCTAAACTTCTCAGTTTCTGCTATCGAACACAAAAAAAAATTTTGCTCTATCTTTAAAATTGACCGAGTTATAAAGGCTTGAATGAATTTAGACAGAGAGGCCAATACCCACTTGTGACGTCATTTGTTAGTAACGCCATATAATCTTCATACAAAAATCGTTTTTGAAACAGACAGACATATTCAAACTTTAAAAAATCACTGTAAATTCGTTTTTCAACTGATTCTGTTTTTTTCTTCGCGAATCGTCTGCTACTAATCTATATTTTTAAAATGATTCATAAAATATATATATGGTGAACAGTCCGATCCCCTATTATTCAAAACTGATTTGAAAGTTCGTTTCACGATAAGGAATGGATTGTACGAGCAATCAACATCTTCTGTGTGAATTCAATCAGCTTCACGGTGGTTGAGCGCGCGATCTTTTTTCATTTCATTGCGTCTGACTCAGAGTCGAACGCCGACCGATGAGTGGAATTCCTTGCCTGCTTCTTTTTTTCCGAGTGCTTATAACCCAAGCATTTTCAAAGTTAGAGTGAACAGGCACCTTTTGGGCGAACTCGTTCCATTATCAACCGCATCTCGTCCCTCGCGGACCTGATTGTGGTCAAGAGTACCCATCAATTAATAAAAAATAAAAAAAACACCCTCGGACGTATTCGAAAATAGTATTTCAGGTGTTATTAGAATAGAAGGATATAAACTTTAAATACTTGTCTCTTATAACTTGATCCGCGTCAAGCGTTACAAGGCGGAAAGCCAAGGGATCACGGTGGTCGAGCGCGCGATATTTTTTTATTTCATTGCGTCTGAGTCGACCGCCGACGCCTTTAAACGTATTCTACCCTCGGACGCATCGATTCCGGAAATAGCATTTTGACGCCTCCGCTTTGCTATCACACCTTGCTCGGAAAATATGAGTCGCTATTTTATCTTTATTTGCGTGTGATGTTTTTTTTCTAGTCTAGTTTAGTGCACAAGATTCTACAAAAAGCTTTTTATTTCAACTTGGTGCATATTAAAATACAAAAACAATCAAGACAAAAGAAAATAGTCGACGTTATAAAGGTGTAAGGTCGATAACACTTCAGATGACACACTAATACTGTGAATGTATGTTTGGATGTTTCAATTATTATTATTTATTTTTATGAGAAGTGAGACTCCCGACCTACCCATTTTGTATGGAGAGACCAAAAATTTTTTTGTCACAGGAATTTTTTTTTTCGTGATAAATTGTTCAGTTTGACGGGTACTATCACTACACGGCGGGAACAAAACGATGTAAAT
The DNA here is from genome assembly GCA_951230895.1 of Carpatolechia fugitivella. NCBI lineage: Eukaryota > Metazoa > Arthropoda > Insecta > Lepidoptera > Gelechiidae > Carpatolechia > Carpatolechia fugitivella. The sequence continues at coordinate 4,610,404 of OX579658.1, forward strand.
TTCATGCTGTATATTTTGATAAAATTTTTAAAAGAAATAGTTCGTACCCTAAATTAACACATAATTAAGACGTCTTATTCCCACGGGAAATTCTTACACAACGCGAGTGTAGCTATGAGCGGACAGCTAGTGTCTTATGAATTGTGCTATAGTAACCACAAGTTTTAAATCATGTCTAAAAATATAAGTTAAAAGACAGGTCTATCCACACAGCTCAGTGCCGTGTCAGGGACGGGGCCGGAACGTGGCAAATGTCATAGAAAATCGTCATCGTCACGAGTTTAAAAAAATATCGGTACATACATTTTATATGACATTTGCCACGTTCCGGCCCCGTCCGTGACAGGGCACTGAGCTGGGTGGATAGACCTTAATAAGTGAAGTTTTATTTCGTCACCCGCAGCCCGCAGATCGGTAATAGTTTCTTTCGTAATACAAGCCCATAATTTGAAATATGTCACGTCTCGGGCGCCAACCCGCCAAGTCCGCCGCTTTGGGGGATTTTTGGCGGTAATCAAATAAAACTAACGGTAGCTGTCCAGGGTTAGTTTCATTCGGTCACAGTATTGTTTAGTCATACATATAAAGACAGTAGACGTAGACGGTTGTCACAATTTTATGTGATTTTGCTACACGTATTTTTTTATTGGCAAGCTTACCTTCAAACCTTAAATACTGGATTTGGAAACCTGAAAAGCTCTGTAACGTCCTAAACTTTTACTAAAAAATTTTTCTTAAAAGTTCTTACGGGATCGCCCAATAATATTACTTGTTAGTATTTTACACCAATATTACTATTTAAAAAACAATATTTAAGTCTGACAATAAAACTTATCGGGTTGACTTATTAATATAATAATAATAAATCACACATCTTTTTGGTGGTTGAAAATAGTTAGAACAATAACATCAGAGACTTAGGCGTACTAGATATAGCGGTCAGGGCCTCCAGTACCTATGCTTTGAAGTTGCTGTACCAATTTTACGAAAATATACATTTGTACAGATCTACAGAGTTATCTGTTCAGGCAGAGACGGCGCTAGTAGTAAAATAAAATTGTATTTCTACCAAAGATACCCTGATAGGTCTGTACTCGTAGTTCTTCATTTGTCCGGAACAGATAACTTGGTTGATCTGTAGACAATGAATACAATTTTTAATAAATACTGTCATTATTTGAATGTCCTTAGCATTTTCACTTACAGGCGACTATAACCACCTGTTATTTGGTTTATGTTTTCTCAAAATTAATGATAACTTGCTCTGTCAAACTGAAATGTGTAATTAAAAATCCCTATGAGCAAACTAAACCAACCCGAAGTCCCAGGGATCCTTGACAGCTCACAATAGTTCAGCGCGACTGTGACGAAGGTACGCATTTTGAATTTAAAACAATGAATAGTTCTTTGTACCCAGTATTTTGCTATTTTACGAACAAGATGGTATTTTTGCTTCATCTATTTGCTTAACATCAATGACAACTTGCTCTCAATGTCTAAAACTGAAATGCGTGACTAAAATTCTCTGGGACCAATACTAACCCGAAATCCCAGGGATCCTTGACAGCCCACGATAGGTCAGCGCGACTGTGACGAAGGTCCGCCTTTTGAATTTAAGACAATGGATAGTTCTTTGTACCCAATATTTTGCTAGACTGTATTTTTGTTTCAGAAGATACTGTAACTTATCGTTCAAGAAGTTATTTCTATCCGTTCGGGGTGACGATTGCTATTTTTGTGATTTAGATAGTTGGATTGCTTAAAAAAGGAGATTATTTTTATACATAATATGTAATATGTTTATCGGATAATACATTTCTATTAGGTATTACTGTATTAAATTATTTTTATTAACAGCAAAAAAATCTGTTAGATCAAGAAAAAGTAGATTGATTTACCTAAAACCTAAGTATTTGTATTAAGGGCTTATAGTAATGTATTGTAAAAGCCACGTTAATCCACGAACTTTCATAATAGCGCGTGTTGGCTCATTATGACACTGAAATACGTTGACTTACAAAATAAGCTAATCGTACACCAGCCCTATACAAATTATGTATTACTTACTACTTTCTTTACTCGTTCTCTGTCTCTTTTTCTCTATGTATTGTATTGTACTCTAAAACCTTTACCCACCATCTTACCTAGCAAAGAAATTAAAATATGAATACCATAATTTCATTTTGTTTTCCTTTTTTGTGGTTTTCCGTTTTCCTATCTCCTTGGTAAACTTTAAATTAATTAATTCATATCCCTTAGTTTTTTTCTCTCATAATAAAGTTGTCTGGGAGAGATTAAAGATATCGTAAGACCGCTATTTTGTACATTTTCCTTTTTGTTTTCTTAATTTTTTTTGTCAGAAAATTTCATTTAGTTTAAATAATTTTGTTTATGAAGAATATAAGGAAAGTATTAGTAGAACAGAAGCTGAATTATTTTTCTAAAGATATTTATCTTGTTGTTCCGCTGTTCGTTGGAACTACTTAGTATACCTCTGATCTACAACGCCTACTTACTCCTTGTGTGGCCACCACGGAGCTGCTGAGCGCTACACGAAGAGTGTTGTAGAGGGTTATGTGGCTATAACCAAGGTTCAGTCCGAAGAAAAGGAATTTATATATATATATATATATAACTATACTTTTTATATTTATTATATAACTGTCATGGAAAACGGTAGAAAGTAGTAGATAAGCTGTTTACTATTGAGATCAGGACATGAAGTGAAGAATTTGGCAGAAAAAAGACAAAATCGAAACGTAAGAAATCTAAATTTCAAAATGAATTTAAAATGAAAGATAAAACTGCCAGCAAGAAAGATTGCCAGTCATAAAACAGTAAAGAGGACGAATGCCTCGTTACACTTGTAAAGACAAAGCTGTATAATTTTCACATTATTTTCCAATTTATCACCGCGGTCTAGATACCTAACCTATACTGAGGCCTGTCAATCGTAGACTTATCGTCGTATATTATAGCTTATTACCTAACTACATTTTACCACTATGAAGTTTATTTTTAATAAACATGATTACGGTAATTAAGACCGATGGCAAGGTGTGAAGTAACGCCGCCGCCGCCGCCGGCGACCTTATCGGTCTTAGTTTGAATTTTAATAAAAATATTTTATTTTGAATATTGGTATTGGTGTTGGAGAATTACAAATTTCATAGAGAGTCACACCAAGATTGCCATTACCAGGCTTGGAGCCAATGTTACGAGAAGCAATCCCATCCAAGCCAAACACGTGGGCCACATCTTGGACCAGAAAACACGAGCGAAGTTCACTCACTTTGGCTCAGCGCTTTGTTCTGTGCGTTTGTCTAATAAACTAATAAGTAGTTTTTCATTTTTCAAATCATCGACAACGACATTATTTTTCCTCAAACTTTAAATAAGTGACAAAAAATTACATAGATACGAGGCTGATTGATAAGTTTCCGAAACGACAAAGAAAAGCTTTAAAAATCTATTTAAAATAAATTTATTTTTCAACGTAGTTTCCTTCTACCTCGATGCATTTAGTCCAGCGCTTCTCCAATGCCGTTACACCAGTTTGATAAAATGTTTTCTCCAACCCCTCAAAATACTCGTCCACGGCAACAATGACTTCTTCATTTGATGAAAATCTCTGGCCACCTAACCATTTCTTCAGGTTTGGGAATAAGTGGAAGTCACACGGGGCCAGATCCGGGGAATAGGATGGATGCGGTAGCAATTCGAACCGCAATTCATGGAGTTTGGCGACTGCAACCATTGACGTGTGTGCAGGTGCGTTGTCATGGTGGAACAAAACTTTTTTCTTGGCCAAATGTGGTCGTTTTTTCTGGATTTCTTCACTTAATTTTTGCAGCAAGCTTGCGTAGTACTCTCCATTTATTGTTTTTCCTTTTTGCAGATAATCCACTAAAATAATCCCTCGAGCATCCCAAAAAACAGTCGCCATCACTTTGCCGGCCGACAAAACCGTTTTTGCTTTCTTCGGCGCAGGTGTTCCGCTCTCAGTCCACTGCTTAGATTGTTCTTTTGTCTCGGCAGTATAATGATGTATCCAGGTTTCATCGACTGTTACATAACGCCGCGAAAACTCGTTAGGATCTCGGTTAAACAGCGCCAAACACTCCGATGAATCGTCCACTCGACGTTGCTTTTGGTCAACAGTGAGCAAACGCGGCACCCATCGCGCGCAAAGCTTTTTCATTCCCAAATGTTGGTGCAAAATATTAAAAACGCGTTCAGATGAAATGCTCACCATCTCTGCTATCTCTCGCAACTTCAAGCGCCGATCATTCAATACAATTTTGTGAATTTTTTTGATCATGTCCGGATTCGTGACTTCATTTGGACGGCCAGACCTGTGGGCGCAGCTCTGTCTTCCACGTTTAAAATCAGTTACCCAGGTGTGAATTGTACTCAATGCAGGAGCAGAATTACCTAAAACACTGTCTAGCTTGGTTTTAATCTGGGTTGCTGTTTTCTGTTTTAAAACGTAAAACTTTATCACCGCACGAATTTCGTTTCTTTCCATTGTTAAGAAAATTTACGACAGAGAAAGTTCTACGTCCTATCAAACAAATTCCACCAGTTCGATTAAATTCAAATTTGGCGTTCTATTTTCAAAAAGATGCCAAAATATAATGTAATATTTTTTTTTTGCGTATCATTTTTTTAAGTTCGTCGTTTCGGCCAGTTATCAATCAGCCCAGGTATAATACCTATATCGAAAAAACCCCATATAAGTACCTACACATGTAACTAAGAAAGTACTAACGTTGGTAGTAAACGTTACAAGACCCTTTCGCTGCACGTTTCACCTGGATTGTTCCAGTACCTCGGAAGGTAGGACATTGAATGCTAATGCTGGTTCCACTTTAGAATATGAGCATCCTCATTCACGTGGCCGGAGTATCGCGGAATCCTAATGATGTAGGTTTCCTCATACACTTTTTATTGCTTAGGAATTTATTGAAAATTTGACCCGAATTCTGAAAAGTTTTATAAGATATTCAATTCAATCTGCGGTTTGTATGATGAGGTGATTGTATTTAGTAAAAACCCTTACGTAAATTTTGTGATCTTTAAATGTATGTAACGTTAAAATCGATACATAGCTCCCTTTTCCGCCCTTAGGATCCCTCCTAGAATTTGGAAACTCTTGGGATTTTCCTTCTTATTTCTTGCCAAATCATAAGTAGCCAGTTAGTTTTTTTTCGTAATATTTGGTTCTTCTAATATCAGTTCTCAGCTCTTTTTCATATATTTTTTAAAAGCTCTTTATTATTAAAATCTTTACGGTTTTCTCTCTTTATTGTATGTATGAGAAGATTCTCCCCAAATTACTGTTCGTGCATTAACAAAGTAAACATTTCGCTATTGAAATAATGAGTTCCCGAATCAAAACTGCAATGTTTCGGAATGCTCGCAAAACTAGCGGAACAGAAATTGCAGTTTTACCAAATAAAGCAATTCTTCACTGTATTCATCCACTGCGAACAAAAAGACATTCCCTTTTGATGGAGACTGCCTTGTTCAAAAAGGTAAAATGGGGTTTATACCTCCTGTTTAAGGCTGCCCGTAAATTCGTTTTCATGAGTGTTTTACCAATTAGGAATTCTGTTGTTTTTTACTACGCATTTGACAGGACACTTGAATGCTAAGTCGGCGCCCGCTATAATAATAATAATAATAATAATAATAAATGTATTCCAGGCAGCTTGTCCCATATGCAATAATTTACATCAAAAAGCAGATCAAAAACAATATACACACAATACAATCACATCAAGTAAAAATAAAATAAAAATAACACCATCAAAGAAAAATAATAATAATAAAAATAATTAGAAATAAAATAATATTGCACACACATGCATCAAGTCAGTATGGCACCACCACCAATAATACCACTTTGGTAAAAATTGCGATTAGGCCGTTAAAAAAGACACTATTATTTTGTATTAGCACTAGCCATGCGAGGCTATTAATCACGAATATTTAAAAAAAAATCTCGTTGGTATTTTTTTATTGCCTATTCCCTATCTGGCACATAGTTTATCAAAATAACCGTCATTGATCCGATTCTGCGTAAAAATCATACCTACACGATTTTTTTCTAGACTGTAATTTATATATTTCAAATTTATTTCAAGACCCCACGTTGAAGCACTCCGAAGTATTATTTCTGCGAACTAGTAATCGAAATGGGTGTTTGTTTGTATTTAGAAGCACAGATGATTTATTGTGGCTCTTTTAATTTTGATCTTGGCCTAAAATGAGTTCCGGTGAACGCTTGATCCATAAATTAACTTAGACGAACCTTCGCAAGATGAATAGTCTTGTCTTGATGGGTTTTTTATACCTATTACTTAAATTTACCCGTCGTACCAGTTGTACTATTAGGCAGTACCATTGATGGTACAGATTTAGCCGCCAAGAATTTTTGGATTTAATAAAAACATTTTATTGTTTTATTTTTACTTGATATATTAATTCAATAGAACATAATTGATTTACACACAAAACTGGCCACTAGCCCTACTCTTTCTCTTTTCGCAATTTCTTTAATCAAAGGCTGTCTGGAAAAGATTACTACTTTAGCGATAAAGCAAACCCAACCCAAGCAAATTGGCCCACAACTTTTGTGTTTGTTCTATGCTTCGTATTTTGTTTTATATGTGTTAATGAAGAATATGTTGAAATCATTTGGTTTACCTAGTACAAGCCGTTCGAGAACAAAAACAAAGCCCAGATAGCGCTATGTGTTTTAAGTACGTGTTGAGTTTAGAACTGACAATAGAACATAAAACAAAAGGTATCAAAATTGTAAATTCAAAAATGTTATCAAATAAAATTAATACTTTAAAAAAACACTAGAAAAACACGCTTTTGAAATACACGTAAAATCAAAAAAAGACAAATCCAACGAGCCCAAACACGACAAGGTTGTGTTGAACATTTGAGGAGTTCCTATGGCCACCTTCCGTCTCCATCATGAGACCCTGGGCATCACGTATGACTAAAGATCTTGCTAAGACAAATCCAATGAACTCAAACACGACTAGGTTGTGTTGTGTATTTGAGGAGTTTCTATGGCCACCTTCCGTCTCCATCATCAGACCAGCTCCATGGTACCATAATATTGCATTGTCATCGCGGTTACATAAGTATACCAAATTTCAATAAAATAGAATGACAGCAAGTGCTTTAAAATTGAGTTGCAAGATTCCATTACAGTTAGTTACATACAGGTCGATCTAATAAAAGCGTGTTAAAAAGAACATATTCACCGGCCAGTCACAATCGTCGGCAACAGTATGAACCTACTGACTATGCGCCAGTACGAGTAACTTTGTCTCTCACTCGCTCTCCTGGATTTCACAGGCGAGAGTCTCACCTGCCTCTTTCTCCAAACACTCATAAAACATTTTGTTTCCTTCTTTGATTCTGCGGTTCAAATTAACCTCGCGGTTTTCAAGTTATACTATTTTTATACTGCTACGAAACCGCTACGCCGTAGCCCGTAGCATATGCTACAACATAATTTTAATAATAATTGTACCTTACAACTTTTTTCAACTCTGTTGTTCATTGACAAGTTGCAAAAGTCTGAGAATACAGAGTTTCACCACCAGGGACTTAAAAGTTCGTAAAAGTAGCGGCCATTAAAAATTCCATCGGCACAGTTTAAAAAGTCGTTGGACAAAAATTGTCGCCGGAATTTTATACGTCTCCGAGACGTTGCTCAACTTATACCGTGTGCTGTCGTACAACATAGTGTGCAAGAGAACTATGTAAGTTGACTAAGTTGTGGACCAAAAAATATTATAAGAAAAGCAATTAACCACAGTTTATTAAGTCAGGATATTTTGTTTTATTAGATTTGCACTGTGTAGGTGTGGTGTATATATTTAAGTCCTTAACTTATGAATTAAATTATTATCTATTTCCTTTCCTCTAAACTTCATATAAATACAATATAATATTATTTATAGACACCAAGAAACAACAGGAATAAAACTTGAGACGAAAGACTCAAAAGGCAGCCATAATGCTCTATACCTATAGAATAAGGAACAATACTTACCAAATTATTGACATACAATTTCCTCGTATCCTTGTCCACTCCACTTATTTCCCACAAAATTATAGTCGTTCTAACAGGTGTTTATAGAATTTCGACTTAATAAAGTTAGGAACCCCGTTGAGGCAAAATAAGGCTCACATAAGGTAGCTACTATGAGGTAGTGGGGCCACTATGAGGCTTCTAAGGCCCCCCGTTGAGCCGCGGCCTTTGGCTACTGTAATGGCCCTCTACCCGTGTTATTAGCCCATAAATCTCGTATATTTACTCCGTGAATAAAATGTTTCCCGGATATTCGGACGACTTATTTCGTTGAGAATGTTTTGTGAAAAATACCGAAGGAAACGCTCTAAAGTTCGGGTTTATTGATATTTTCAGTCTAAAGGTGTGTTTTATACCTATACGTTTAGTTGTGCACAGAATGCTAATAAATAATCGTAATTAGAAGAATTTTAATACAATCTTGAATGTGTGAGAAAAACAATACTCTTCTGCGATTTGTAAAAGCGTAGAGGGAATCGGCTATCTAGCTACGTACATCAGAGTGTCACGAAGAAAAAAGCAACATGTTAGTGAAAATGTGACGTAAATTCTTTATTTTGATTTATTTAACCATTTATTGTACACATTAAACAAGAAAATGACAATAACACAAAGAAAAACGACACAACAGCCCTACTTATTTCTAAAGAAATATCTTCCAGCAGACCTACGATTCTTTGTTTCAAAACTGAGTTTCAAAAGTTGACTGAAGATACGCCGTGTTATTTAGTTTTAGATCCCCATGAGTTAAACCTGATTATTAACATATGTTTTGGTCTCTTTCAGGTACACTACAAATAGTAAAGAGTGAGGAAGATGACCAGGGCAAGTTCGAGTGCGTGGCGGAGAACTCCATCGGCACCGAGTTCTCTAAACCTACTTCGTTGTATGTCAAAGGTAAGCCGTTATAATGTCATAATTCTAAAAAGGTGTATTTTTTATACTATATATTTTTTTACTTCTGCATTTATTTCGCCCACTATTGGTCAAAAATCCATCTCCTTCTTCTTCGTGAGAGTTGTAAGGTCAACAACCGACCTCACAAACCCTAGTGTCAGTGTTATAGAGCCGCCAAAGGCCACTGACATGGCTCGTGTAACGACTAGATGGTAGCCGGGACCAACGGCTTCACGTGCCTTCCGAAGCACGGAATCATCTTTCTTTTCGGACAATCAGGTGATTCAGCCTGCAAAGTCCTAACCAAACTGGGGAAAGTCTTACAAAGAGATTTTTGCTTGACAGTGTCCCCGCCGGGAATTGAATCCGGAACCTCCGTAATGAGTAGCGAATCTCGACCACTCGGCCACGGTGGCTGTTGAAAATCCATTATTGGTCTATTGATCTTTCCAAAATACCTCTGCTCGATCGTCAGTTTTTCTGATCTGAATGAGCCTGCATTATTTTTCTGTTCGTCAGTCCATCTGGCTGGTAGTCTGCCCACGCCTCTTCTACCCAAACGTAAAAACGTCTTTTACTCCTTCTAATTCATTTACTCCATCTTAAATTTTTAACTTGGTATCCCAGAATTTATGCAATAACATTTAATATATCGAGGCTTTTTAATTAGAATATTATCCAATTTAACACAAAAGAAAATAATTCAGGCAAATGCATAGCAGATGCTTTGATCGTCTGGAATTATATTTTTTCAATTGTGACAAAATGTGTATTTTAAATATTGCGTTATTTTTGCTCTTATAAAAAGCTGTTGGATGATGTAGTTCCAATACTAACTGTCACGAAAAACTTGTTTTATTTTTAATAGAATCTACCATCTTAAATAAAAATATATTTCACAAGAGACAGCAAAATGATAGATAAAATTTCAAAAGGCACTTATATTAAGTTAACTACAACAAAAGCCTTTTATTCTTTAAGCTACTGTTATAGCCAGACTTTGTAGGTATAAATCTAAAGGATATTTTATTTTAGACTTTCGTCGTCCTAATTTCAGTCACCGACTTAATAACTCTTGATTTGATCCTACTAGATGACAAAAACCTTTTATTCTTCAAGCTACTGTTATAGCCAGACTTTGTAGGTATAAATCTAAAGGATATTTTATTTTAGACTGTCTTCTTAATTTCAGTCACCGACTTAATAACTCTTGATTTGATCCTACTAAATGCTTAGTCTTAGAGAGCGTATCAAACTAAACCCAAAATACAAGGTTATTCGACTTATTTTTAAAATAGACAAACTTTTTTTAAATAAAGTAAAAAGTCCCTAGTGTTAGAAGTTATAGTTTAAATAAAAACAAGCTAGGGAATGCTTAGAATGCTGTTATTTACATTTAAAAATGCTTTTATTGAAAGAAAAGTTCAACCTTCAAAAGAATATTCTAAATATTTAGCTACAACTCAAACTTTAAAAAAGGGGACGCCCTTTTTTAAAGTTTTATTATTTCAATATCATCAATATTACATCTCCACGCTTGTAAACCTTTAGATGGCTATTTATGGTCGCCATCTTTTTTCTGAACTCAAAAGTCAGCCCCCAAACTAAGCTAAGCCTCGCAGTCAATTTAGTGAACCGGACTCGCAAAATTACCTAAATGATGACAAGGTCCATTTTCTGAAGAAATTTCTGCCTTATTTCGTACCTAGAAAATATTTGAAGCAATTTTCGTGAAGGCTGAATGTAATGTATCGTAAGTTGTGTGTTGGAGCATTGCTCTTCACTATAATGTGCTGCAAACGATCTACATACTCTAGTTCAACTAATGTGGTGTAGGTACTGTTTGCAGAAAAGTGTTGGTACTTGTTTAACATGCTGTCAAGAATGAGTGATATTTAAATGAATGTTTTTTTACAACTTATTTCATAGTGAAACAGACAAGAGACCGGGTCTTATTTTATTTAGTTTTTCTTCGTTGTTTACTCGCTGACATTTATTAGACGGGCCTTAGCCAATCCTTTACACAACCGCTGGCTGAAATTCGCAAAGAAAATTAAAGAAAATGGTGAAAATTTTTGCTGACCATCACTTGTTATGCATCGCGTCTAGCTGGGTAATATTTACAATATGTTACTTTCATGTAGCGTCAGAGTGCTTGCTGTTGCACTAAAAATAGTTTTTTGCTATTTGCGTTATTTTTTCCTGGGGCTCGGTCATCGACTTTACAACCAAAAATATGATGAGTATTTCATCTCATGATCTTATAATTGAAAAATATTTTTAAATAATTCCATACACTTTATTTCTTTAAATAACTACACGTTTAGTTTCAATATGAAAAAATATTTTTTGGATATTCTTAGTTTGTCGGAGATATCTGCTACGGCGTAGCGCTACGAATGTAGCACAATGTACCACAAGTATATGGCTACGATATTTGTTTACGTAGGGTACAAACGGTATAAATGAAAATCAGCGTTTTCTACGCTATTTACACGCACGATACCAACGAACTACAATTTGTTGCACGACACTTACTATAGCATCAGCTTAGCGTGGCCTATTTTTATACTATTTAGGTAGGTTGTCTTGTCATAGACTGTACATCATCAAGTTCATCCTCTATCGTTTAGTACAAAAGAAAGTGACGCGACTCAGTGGGTACTCTTATTGAATTAGTTCGGAACTTGAAGAAAGGGACTCTGATTATTTCTCTCTCAGGGCCCGAGTTTGTTAGAATTTTGTTTTTATGAACTTCCATCCCTTTGATCCACATTTTATTGTTAGTAGTACATTTACTGTCGGTTATGTCGAAGTTTTCTATAATATCGTGCATTTACAAATTGGTTGTGTAACTCCTAATTAAGATGAAGCAATTTTGTTAGGTCTATCACTTTTTATTCTTGAGTTGAGACGTTTATGTAACAAATTGATTGTAAGAGATTGAGTGCTGAGTTATTTTTTGTACAACTTGAAAATTAATTTGAAATAAATATTTTTTTATATATACCTATATATATAATTATCATATAGGCGCAGCCGTGTGGTGACGGCAGAGTAGAATACATTTGTCACCAACCCCTACTCTTCCCGTGGGTGTCGTAAGAGGTGACTTAGGGACTACACATTGAACAGGGAACGGGCAGCAGCGCTCTCTGATACAGTAACCTTTTAATCTGCGATCTCCAACCCGCCTGCCAAGCGTGGAGATTATGGCAAAACCCTCCACCTAAGTGGAGGAGGCTCATAGTCCAGCAGTGGACTGTAACGGGCCGTTGATTTTGATAGGCGTGGTTCGGATATTTGTGTATAAAACAAACTGCTAATTTAAACACTCGTGGAAGAAAGTGGGGTCATTTATTTTTGTATTATACAATTTTATTAAATTATAGGTGACGTCATTTACTAGTTATTAAATAGACTGATAAAATGCGTAGGCATTATATTAATTCGAAACACGATATTGCCAACAGATAATAAAGTTTGACTGAAACACAAACACAGTTTGATAACCATTATTGATGAGTATTGAACTTGAAAACAGTGTGAGGGTTTGCTTAGTTCGCCAACTGGTCGGGTTGATAAGGCAGGCTCAACTGTAATGTAGAACTTCGATTGATTGACGATTGGGCACAAAGTTGTGATAACTTATAATGTAAGTTAACTGACGATTACCAACCTCCGTGGCCGTGCGGTTAAGCGTTCGACTTTCATTACGCAGATTCCGGGTTCGAATTCCGGTGGGGCCATTGTCAAGCAAAAATATCTTTGGAAGACTTTCTCTAATTTGGTTAAGATATTGCAGGGTGAATCCGAAAAGAAATTCGGACAATCAGTTGATACTGTGCTTCAGAAGCCACGTGACAATCCTAATAACCTAACAAAGTAAATAAAAAGATAAAAATACGAGTAACCAATCATATTTCAACGACAGATCCTTTAGTAAATCACCAAATCTAACCACTGGACATGGAAGGGGTTTCAGAAAAACCTCCTGTTTTACTCTTTTTAGGTTTAATGGCTTGCTCGAACCTCTGTCAATGTCACCGACGAGACACAGTTGCCCTTCATTCCACCCTGATCAAGTTAAACACTCTTTATTTTTCCGTAAATAGGATAACTCTCACTTTGTTTTTTATTTGTTGTATTAGGCACCTGCGATTTTCTTTATTTAAACCGACTTGGCTTAGTTTAAATCGGTATCCATGTTTTAATCGGTGTTGGTATGGTAAATTATCGGTTGGTTGTCTGATCGCTATCGGTATTGGCGTCGCTGTGTGTAGGTCGAACTTAGGACGGTAAATTAGTACTGCAATTACCTTTAGCACTCTTTTTTAAACACACAAAGCGGGTTTTAGAAAGAAATCCCGTCAGTAAAAATTTACTCGATTTATGACAGTGAAAGATACTTTAGGACTGAGTGGAGAGGACACGAAACTTAAGTTGTAATAAGAACCCATGAAGGAAGAAAAAAATTTACGCGCTCGCCCTCATGAAGTAGTAATTAAAACGTACTATGGGTGCCGGCTGTGATACAATTTTGTAACTCACACACACATTCACACTTTTCTTTCAAATAGTCGTTCACGGCATGTGACATGGACATCATCTGTGACAAACCCCGTCTCCCGCTTCCACCTACCCTCACACCCCTCTGAGCGGCCGCATAGGTTTCGATACAAAATAGGCATGATTACTACTCCATGGGGGCGCGTAAATTTTTTTCTTCCTTCATGTAAGAACCCATCTATCAAGTTTCCTAAAAATATGTGTCTTACGCATCCACTCTCTTCTGTTTTCAATCATTTGCAACAAGCTACTTGCATGAAATAAAGGGTGTTTTGAGTCAGCCCAGGATCCTTATTTTGAGACACCTGCCATCCGCTTCTGTGATATTTATATTTTCATTTAATTTCGCCGACATTTTAACTAAACTTTGGCTGGGTTTTTATTTAACTCTTGGTTAGGTTTTGTATCTAAGTATCAGGTTTTGTAACTAAGTGTCATGCCTGGTCGCCCCACGAACGCCTCTAGTGCTCACAAGGTGTAGACAGAAAAAAAATGTTAGTGCTTACTGGTAACAATCGTTTGACTAACGCTAAAAAGTTGATATTTATTACTAAAAAAAAACTAAGCTAAGCGCGCTGTAACGTGCCAAGTGGTTGCCTATTGTAGTGACGTCATGATTTCATAAAAAACAAGCAAGAACTATTTTTGACGCTGCCACTGTGTCCTCCGTGGTGTAGTTGGTAAGCACGTTGGCTGCTGGAAGGTTTAAGTTTTTGGTTTTTAGTTGTTTTCTATGAACCTAAAATATTTAATTTATTACTAAAACCGCGCGCAATCGCGATTATGCCCATAGTAGTCACATCAGATCGCGCGCGACGCGGACTATAGTTCCAAAGTGTATTTAAAAAAAGAACAGCAGTAATATTATTTTTAAAGTTGAGAAACACTGTATTACCTACTAAACAGTATATTTTTAGTAGCTTGATTAATTCTCTGAACGCACTAATTACGAGACCAACAAGATTAAAAAGGAACCCCTTAATCTACTTCATTACTTCAACGAGAGAAATAAAGAAAATAATTTACCATTTTCAATTAACAAGTGGAAAAATTGCAGTTTCCCGTGCAAAAAGGGCGTCCGACTTATTTTTTAATTAATCTAGTAAACAAAGTGAAACGCGCCGTGAACAGCAGAAATAAAGAAAGAAAAGAATAACACTGTCCTTCGCGACTGTACCTGAATAGTAAAAAGACGTACTCCTTGTCTAAATTAAAAGCGAAGGTGTTTTTCTAAACAGACCTAACAATATTTAAATCATTTATTTAGATTTTGTTTTCTTATTTTTGGCAAATGATTATATTAGATTAACTACTCTACTCACTTATTGACCAAGGATGGGCTTAAAATCAGCATATTTGCTGTGCCTGCGCCTTTTTTTTGCACTACTTCATAATCCTATCGTGTTACTTTTAACCACGACGTGTGACGTCCATGCCTATCTTACTGTGTTACTTGTGTTTCACGAATATCTATGTATGTAATATTGTAACTATTAATTATGTTAAAATAAACGAGTTTGAATTTGAATTTTGAGATGTAAAACACTATTGTGTTCCAAAATTAAAGTTAATGTCCGAATTAAGTTTTGAGCGCTGACTTTGAATGCCCCAGTAGTACCACAGATTAGATAATAATTACTAAGTGGTAGTGCCACATACCAGTATTTAAAAAAAATGTATTGTATTGTATTTTCCTCTCGCTTACTCACTCTACGGGTGTGATCCTTAAGGGCGTGGCATCATCGAACAAAATATAAATATATCTCAAAGAGCTGGTGATCTCTCGCTGTCTACAAACTAAACACAGACAGCGGCCAAGCAAAATGGCCGACCTCTATGCACCACCATTTTGGTTGATCGCAATCTACATACAAATTGTTCGCTATGAATGGTCACCGGCTTTTTACAATATAGCATCTCGGCTTCTTGCATTATACCATCTCGGCTTCTTACAATATAGCATCTTGGCTTCTTACAATATAGCATCTTTAATGTCTGTGACGCCTTTTACCACTTTTGGCCCGGGGCCCTATACCATTCATCAAGTACTAAAGTCAAACGAACTCGTGTTTGACGAACTCTACTTACAACATTAGTAATATGATGATTACCTACTAACTCTTACGAATTTCCTGATATTATAGTTTAATAGGTTTGTTCAGTTCGAGGAAATGTAGTAGGTATGAGATAGATTTTCCGAGAACCAATAGCAAATACTGTATTGTAAATTATACTCATTGAAATTAATATTATATACGAGTAGCATATGCGTACATACATATCATCAGTCTACCTGATTACTGAAACTAAATACCCCACATGCGAACCATTTACTTGAATGATAAGATTGTTGATAATGTAACATGCAAATAATTTGGATATTATAAAAAAACTGATTCTTTGACTAGCCGCACATCTCACTTTTTAAGACCGGTTTAGCAAAGGATCTGGACTTCTTCTATGTTTTGATGATATCCTAAAGAGACGCATAGAAACGCAAATTACCTCATACGCAGATGGCCAGTTATGAATTTAATGAATGACCACAAATTCAGATGACGCATGAGGTGCTCTAATTATGACAAAATAATTATTTTTATCATTTGTCACCAACCCCTACTCTTCCCGTGGTTGTCGTAAGAGGCGACTTAGGGACTACACATTGAACAGGGAATGGGCAGCAGCGCTCTCTGATACAGTAACCTTTTAATCTGCGATCTCCAACCCGCCTGCCAAGCGTGGAGATTATGGCAAAACCCTCCACTTAAGTGGAGGAGGCTCATAGTCCAGCAATGGACTGTAACGGGCCGTTAATGAATTATTTTTGTAGCTATTTTATAATAAAACATTTAACTACTGACTATCAGACCTATAAAAATCCGTATTTAAATAATTCCCAAAAACATTCAATAAGTCAAACAACAAACTTCACTGCCAAACCTTAAAGCCTCTTAAATAGAAACTTCTAAGTTAAATGAAAAGAAAACTTCGCTTCACTTGACGGCCAGGCCTTTTAAACACAAAGGTGCAGCGACAATGAGTCAGGTCCCTAGAATAATTACCATAATGGAAACTGGAGTAAATGTTTTTCTACCTCTTATTTTGTGACGTTTACAAAGTAGACACTCTGCCCCGTGGCATTAAGAATAATATTAAATGTTAATGAGATTTGTGGGCGTCCACCGTTTGTTTATCGAGCGGGCTTCTCTTGTTCCGGCGAATAAGTTGAAGTGTAATTAAATGACCTTTCCACGAGATATTATGTTGAGCGGGTACTTGTAATGGTATGACGTTATCTTCCACAGAGACAAACTCGCCAAACTAAGACTTTGTATGTACCGGCACAGTTAAATTGGCATTGCCTAACCAAAGAGTAACTTGGATAAATGTTTTTGTGATTTCATACCGACTACGCAGTGTACGCCAAATTGTAGGTCTAGATGGTTTAATTCAAAATAAAAACCGAGTTACACACGCAATCATTAAAAATGTATTCCTTTTTACTTCGCCATGGGTTTGTCTTATTTCTCAAAGATTTCTTAGTATTCATTTCCTTTTATAACCTTCAGTATTATGTTCGCAGTGAGACGAGTGTCGCCTCAGTTCTCGATTCCGCCTCCTCCGAAGACGGAGGTCATGTTGGGAGGAAACCTGACCCTTAAGTGTGTCGCCTTCGGTTCACCAATGCCCACTGTAAAATGGAGGAAAAGTAAGTAAAAGAAATGCCATAATTGACTCCACCTAAATTAAACCTGTACTTACCAAAGTGCCGTGTCTACTTGCATGTATGAATGTATGTGCATATTGTATAATATTTACTATTAGTATTTAGTACACGTTCTTGTCATGGCCCTTTAATGTTACATCTTTCACGACACATTGGTTCGCTGGAAGAGATCTCTCTTTAGAGATAAGCTCGCCTTTGCTACTGCTTATATTTTTATTTTCTGTACTGTGTACTTAATGCAATAAAGAACATATATAGAGGAGTAAGGACATAAAATTATGACTGGCCACACTATAATTGACTTTTTTTTATTTCAGTTAAGAGCGACAAGTAATTTGTATTTACACCGAATATACCTAACTCAGAATATATTTAGAACTAGCTAAATGCGACATTTGAAAATTAGTTAAATTCAATGTTACCTTTACAACAGCTGACAACAACAAAATATCAATTCCAATTTCCTACAGCATCTCCGGGCTCAATAAAATGGCTCACACCCGAAGACAACCCGCCGCTTGGACTGAACACCCTGAAACTAGAAGATATCAGGGAGTCTGCCAACTACACCTGTGAAGCTGCCAGCGTTTTGGGCGTCATGGAAGCCACTTCTGAAGTCAAGGTCCAATGTAAGTAGTTTGAACCTGTCATTTTGTTATTTTATTAAACCTCCTATTAGTCATTAGACTAACAAGTAGATTTACTGCCTAAAAATAAAATAGTCCTTTACTATTTCCTAGATAATTTTAAATTCGAATAAATCTCGTTAAAAGTAATATATACCTTTTACTGCATACAATACTCAAATAATTCTTCCTTTAGCTAACTTCTGTACTGTAGTCTTAAAGCCAATGTGGCTGGTAAACAGCGGATCCGACTAATTGAATTTGATGAAACCCCTTCAGTATACCTATCTATCAAAGGCGAACTCATTCCTGAAGTTGTGAAAGCTTTAATTTTGCTTATTGCGAGTCTAACAAATACCCCGCTGATGCGATCACAGTTTGACATTGATTAAAGAGGGACGGCTTTAAATAACGAAACACCGAACGGCCCTATTCATTACGATCACCATTAATATTTTATTTCACAAATCATTAACCCCTTGACGAGTTTAGTATTTCTTAATTAATCCATCATCTATTCCGCCGACCTCAGCTCGGGGACGAGTGACTGAATCAAATTACACTCATAATTTCTTCGGATAACTTTAGCGTTGCAAATTTTATGGAAATAACTCCGCCGAGGTGGGAGGGGTGGATTTAGGAGAATCAATTTGATAAATTGCGACATCCATTGTGAATTAGTGTTATAATTCATAATTGAAAGGGTTGCAAAGTTGCTCGCGCCCACGAGACAAACGGATGTCAGTTTGATGAATGATAAATTATTGTTCGTGTTCCGTTTTCTCTATTTAATTCGGACGAGATTATAGGATAAGCGTGAGTTATTTGTGGCCAACACTCGCTACCCGCAAATTTACGTAATTAATATTGGTAAATGTGTTGAGGCAAGCTGAATTTATATTAATATTTGTTTCGTGTTTGCATCCCTTTCGCAATTAATAACTTTAGTTTCAACAGTCGAGTAACAATAGTGAGACGGTGTGGCATGTTGTTCTCTTTACGTATTGCGAACTGCAACAAGCCTTTGTGTTTCCTGTTGGATTTTTTGCTAGCACTCTCGACGAAAATTGATTTAGTGTCTAAGTAAAACCAACCCTTTCAGTACTGAAAGTCCAATATATAATATAGATTATTATTGTTACATATTACGTCCGTTAACGAAATATCTTTTTCGCTTTATAATTATTATTCCAATATGTAAGCCGAAAGACGTCCGCTTCTGAACTTAAGCCTCCCCCATTGGTTTCAACGTAAACGGTCCTGCGCTATTTGCATCCACACCGGCGGCGGCGGCGGCACCCTGCATCAGCCATCTTTGTACAGTTGCGTTATTAAGTCATCAATATATTAGGTATTGGGTTGGCTCGAATGACACCGCATTCCCACCCACACGCAAAATAGGCGCATTAGACGTCGAGTTGCGGAAACCAGCCCGTTATGACTATGACTATGACTATGTCATCAATATAAAGATATTTTTTTTTTATTTCCCTTTTCTCTTCAAAAGCGTTGCCGGGTCCACCGACGGAAGTGAGGGCATCAGAGATCACAGCCACGACTGTTCGTCTAGCGTGGACCTACAACGGTCCTGAGGAACCTCAATATTACGTCATACAGTACAAACCGAAGTACGCTAACCAGGTAAGGATATAGACAGTCCGTAAAAATAATTACTTAACAAGATAAGATGAAAGAAAATATCGCCAGTAAACCACAGGAAGAGTTGTATATGTATATTTGCTCATTCTCTTCAATGGCTATACTACACTTTTTATTTTACAACACTTATCACGGGACCCTGGAGGGATATTTTAAATTAAATCCATTATGATCCTGCTAGAATGAATTAAGTGCTAGGAAAAAGCTGTTTGTCTCTAGAGTTAAAAAAATAAATAAACTAAGTCCGTTTTTCTCTGATCTACTTAACATTTTCATTGTGTATTTTGTTTGATTGTAAAAATATTTTAATTTTGATACTCGTAGAATACTAAAACGGAACGGTGCAATTTTGTTTTGAAGTATCCGTTTTCGTGAACTGTCTGTGATCTATGTGAATTTAAACTTCATCATCACCATCATCATCACTTTTTTATAAGCATATTATTTCCACACAGGCGTTCAGCGAAATCTCAGGCGTTATCACCCAGTACTACTCAGTAACAAACCTGTCACCATATACGGAGTACGAGATGTATGTGATTGCCGTCAACAATATCGGAAGAGGACCCCCGTCTGCGCCTGCAGTTATTACCACAGGAGAAACCGGTATGTGCTTTGGCTTTGTTTCTAACGTTTTCAGTATCTGAATCTGTACCATTTTCGGTTGATGGAACATTCTTGTCACTTTTGTTAACTATTCTATGTACGTAATTGTTGAAATTGTAAATAACATTAATTTCATGGGAAAGGAAGGGCACTTACCTAGTATACTTCAAAGTATTTTCGAAGTAAATTGGTTTTACAGTAGCAATTATTCCTATCTAAATTGTAGTTAAATTAACCTATTATATTGTTAGAAATAGAGAATGTTGTATGCTCTCCAATTTGATATTTCAGCTAACAACGCTACGAGATGAATCTTGAGATGTCCTCTTGGGATAGAACTCGTGTAATTTATTTAATTCTACAATTTCTTTTCTCCGCATCCATCCATATGCTTAATCGTATCATTTACCTTACTCGCTTTCAAACCTTATTTTTATTTTCTTTCCATTTAGTAAATAGATTTAATTTTTCTTGCGCTCAATATTCAGTTGTCTAAGGTTCTTTTGATCGTCTTTTCATGCCTACGCGCAATGCGACGACCGCGGCCGCTTCATGTAAGTGCGCTTTTGAGTGAACTTTGATTCATACGTTTCTTTTTATTTCTTTTGCACACGTTTTCTGGTTTACTTAGATTGTAGTTGTAGTGTGCGGTTTTTGTTATTCATGCACCATTTCTTTTATATTGACGATTGATGTCAGGAACACAGGAGCGACGATTTGTAAATTTTAAAGTTACACCTTTCCCTGTTTACGCTAAAGCACTGTGTGTTTTTACATGTTATTAATGCTTGTTCTTCCTGTCACTAACATAAAATTTTTTTTCATGCTCCCTTCCAGTGGACTCTCTATATGGAGGTGCCAGTAAGTACTATGCAAATACATCATGGAGATTAACTGTGGATTTAATTTTGGGTTTAAATTACAGCATGAAATGTGTTACCTTTTAAATGATTAATATAATTTGGGTGTGCTGTTGTCCATGTATAATACCTTCGATCGCAGTAACAATGCATAAATGCCGTATATCTTTTACTAAGAATAGTCTACTGTTATCTACTATGCTCAAACATATTTTTTCTTCCATCTTTATCACATTTCTTCTTTTAATATTTAATTTGCATTTCGAAATATTAAATGTGACGCACTCGGAGCTCAAATTACGCGATGCGATGTCAAGAAAAAAACAAACCAGGGAAATTCGAATGAGTTGGTAATGAAAATGTTGCTTCCAATTGCTGACAGATTTTTATTTTCTTTACATTTCTAATAAAGGAAAAGTTTGGCGCGGCGCCGGCGACCCGAATTGTGCTCCTAAATGAGATTATAGCGTTTTAATATCGCCCAGTCCCGAAAAACTTTTATTGTTTCGTCCTTTCCGAGTATTATAAACAGAGAAGAGATTTTTCATTGAGTGACGCCCCTTTTTAACCGACTACGCGGAATGGTTTGTTTTTCTGCTGTTTGTTTGAGCATAAGTCGTGCAGCCTAAAAGGCTTAAACGATTGCACGAGGGGGAATATTAATAAATTCTGCTGAACACTGTGTAAAGGACATGTTACTTCAAATATTGTCGGGTCATTTCTTTTTAAAAGAGTGAAGTTATTCGTGTTAAGGTCCACGATTACAAATCCTATTAAGTGTTCTATTGTACCCCGGGCGCTTATTGTCTTGTTTTTATTTCCATTTCGTACATAATTGAGATGAGACAGTCTGCTTCTTAATTTGATATTGCCTTGTTTGCGTTTTATTACTTTTTTGATGACATCCCCCTTTGAATTTTTGGGTTTTGTGTTTCGCAAGCCTGTGAATAAATTATCATGACGTTTTGGGTTATTTAACGTAACTACCTATATTTACCATTTTTATTTTAACTTACTCATTTATCAGAATAACTTTAAAAAATTGATTAACTCAAAGTGGGTTTAATTCTCACAACAGAAATAAAATTGGGTTTCATTTTACTAATTGACCATTGACTAATACAGACAACGATAATTTTGAAAAAATGCTCAGTTACATCAATATTAAGCCTAACTAAATTAAATAAGATATAGGAACCTGCTGAATATATAAAATCAAGTAAATCTTCATCATTGGCTATCATTGCCTATAAGTTCCAAAATTATTCTTTCGTACAAGTTATCCTGTTTTTCTAGAACCTGGGTCAGCTCCGAGGAACGTCCAGGTGCGACCACTGAGCTCCAGCACTATGGTCATACAGTGGGACGAACCAGAAACACCGAATGGTCAAGTTACGGTAAGTTGCCAGGTTATAATTCCCGAGATATACATTGGTTTCAATTCCCGCAGCGAAACTTAAATTTAAATTTAATCATAGTCTTGTCACTGTGTTTTTTTTTCTTCATTGGCATGGTGTGGTTGCACATCGCCACAGACCATAATCAGTTACATAAAAACGAAGAAACGATTATTAAAAAGATTGGATTATAATGAGGGCAAAATAACGCAACACCTCTCGGGTGGTTAGTCAGCCCATGAAACTGAACAACTTTTTAAAATTCGCAAATGGCCGCCGATTCCTATACTAACGTTGTAATCCATTTCATTTTCGCATTTTAAAGAAAAAAGAGACAGGACTTTAAATCAGATTTTTCGGATAACCGATCGAATTTGAATCAGGGCGCATAAATTGCAAGATTCCTGCAGATTTGCTGCTATTTAATCAGACTCTAAGATTTTATAGACCTTACAACAGTGTGACCTACTTAGGTACTTGAACTAGATTTATATTCTTGATTTAAAACAATTCTAAAAATTCTCTCCAACAGATACTGACTTTGAAATATTTTCTTCTCAGGGCTACAAAATTTATTACACTACGGATCCGTCGCAGCCTTTACAGTCTTGGCATTCTCAAATGGTGAGTGAAATTTTGGAAATTTTAATTGAAATGTATTGGAATTTTCAAGTCTTTGAACGAATTTCGCTCTACAAAGTATAGATATTGGTAAAGCTTCCCGAAATCGTTTTTCTTTTTTCATAACACATTACGGTACATAACCGATTTGTATCAGTGCTAAAACGTGGAATATGTATGGCATAGAATGATTGATGTTTGTGACAAAACAAAAATTAAATAAATATGAACTGAACACGCGTCATATTCACAGTTTCCTTTAAGAATTGGTGATGCTATCGGTGATACAAACACAAACAACACCTATACCCGTAACAAATATCAAATATATGTCAACTATCTAACCAACCGGGAATACAATGTGCAGAATACAATGTGTTAGTGAAACAACGCAAAACCTTTTTTTTATTTTAATTTTTTTATTTTATTGGAACACCAACAGTTAACAATATTTTGCTAGTTACGAGTGTTACGATTTATGACTTCAGTAACAAACCAATTACAGGTGTTCACCGATGATTTCTTTTGGGTACAAGAGATACAATAATGGCAAAGCTTTCTTTACCTGTATAGTATTTACTATGACTAAAATATGTAAACTTCTTAAATTCGTTGCACCTTATCAACAGATGGATAACAGCCATCTGACGACAATCAGTGAACTGACTCCTCACACAGTCTACACTATTAGAGTCCAAGCTTTCACTTCGGTTGGTCCTGGCCCAATATCCGCACCCGTTCAGGTCAAAACCCAGCAAGGTACAGTATTCATTCATTAATATGCAAACAAACACCCTCCTCCAAAATAATGACATAAAGCCAATTTTGTTACTTAAAACCAAATAAGATTTTCAAGGAAACCTTGTAACTTTTTTATGTAATTTAAAAGAAAAAACCATTTCGACTAACAATATAAAAAAGAATATTATAATTAGGTGAAATCGTTTCCATATACTAACAGGAGTACCGTCCCAACCATCGAACCTTGTAGCAGTAGAGGCTGGGGAGACCTCTGTAACACTATCTTGGAGACGCCCAGTGCACGCTGGTGACAATATCATGTCGTATGAACTCTACTGGAATGACACGTACGCTAAGGAGCATCACAGGAAGTAAGTTTCAGCTCTAGATTTGTTTAAGAAATGTTATATAATGTCAAAAGCATTGGTGCTTTCCAACTTTTAAACCAAGACCAAATAAATCGAACCAAAAATTTATAGCACAGTTCACGATCACAATAGCTAGGTTGATGTTAAAATGTAGCTATCAAATTATGATGTCGCTTATTAAATTAGAATAAATCGATGTGGAAACTATTTAAAATATATTTTAGTCCCTAATACTACAGTTAAGTGTTTGAAATAATTAGACTAATAATTTATTAAGTACCTCATAATTTATACATTACTAGCGGTCCGCCCGCGGCTACGCTCGTTTTGTGTAAGATTTTCCCGTGGGAATAAGACTTTTTCCCGTAAAAATCCAAATGTGTTAATAATAAAAATAATAATAATAAATCATTTATTTCAGGCAATATTTACATAAAGGTCTTAAATATGTAAACAGAGGCCCATATAATAAATACCTTAAAACTAACATACATATTTAATCCAGGGTACAAACTATCTATCTATATTACAAATTTCATCCCAATCCGTTCAGTAGTTTTTGCGTGAAAGAGTAACAAACATCCATCCATACATCCTTACTTACAAACTTTCGCGTTTATACTTGGTTAATTAGTCCAAGCGTTTACAATATTATAGGTATAGTAAGGATAATTTCTAAATAGGTAATATTTTAATAGTATGTCAGTAATGGAATAATAATATCCAAGGCCGCAAGTGAAGAGTGATCGACAGAAACTCGAACTGAGACCTGAGCAAATATTTGTCTTTGGGAGGAGTTTCAAAAACAAAGTAGCCGAAATAGGTCTATAGGTGCCAGATGATAACGGCCTATATTTAAATTTTTGTTTAGTACAGTCTCGCCCACTTGATGGAAACTGTAAATCCTGAAATAATAAATGTTCATATTCTAAGCCTCCTGGAAGATTGTTACTGTCATCTGTTTTTTTTTCTACGAATTTTGTTTTTTTTTTCTCTAGACGGATACCAATAACAGAGACGTATACCTTGAGCGGTCTGTATCCAAACACGCTTTACTACATCTGGCTGGCAGCAAGATCACAACGCGGCGAGGGCGCTACAACACCACCCATTGCTGTGCGAACGAAACAATACGGTATGTGCGAGCGCGGTGATGTAAGAGTGACGTCATGTGAGAGTTCGTTTGACTGAAGGGAGGCTTGGTGATTACAAGCCGAAATAAGTTTTAAAATCAATAAGATTTAAAGAGAGATGAAAATTCACCAAGGCTCCTGATTGGATCGATGCTTAGAGAAACGTGTGAAAGTAAAGTATAAAACCTGTGTGGTTTTCCAGGTAACTCCTACTGTAATAATATTTCACATAAAAAGCACCTGCCCGGCACGCTGCCAGTAATACAGCACAAGCACCAAGTTTTATATATCACGATATGTGTTTTGTAATTGTAATTTTGTCGAAACGGCAATGTGTACGCATACACAACGAGTAACAATAGCCCGAGGGTAGAGCCTTGCAGCACTCCGCTAGATTAAAAAGTGCGTGCACATTGCCTGAGTAGTAGCTTTATGTTGTACGTAGGTCAGTTTGAGGATAACACCTCGTGTGAGTTTTTGTTTTTATTTTTATTTCTTTTATCATCGACACGAAGAACAGCCTTTATTTGGCTCGCGGGGCTCTCGGGAAAGCTTTTCATTTTTAATTTGCATAAATTATGGGTTTACAAGTGTTTTTCGTGTCGTGAAATACAATAATTTCTCTACTGGAAAAAGAGTGACGGATGAGAATAGAGATGTATGGGCGAGCGGATCTCACATTTATATATAAATTATACTCACAGCGAAACGTGCATGCTTTTATTTGGCAACTTCGGTCGCCTTTCAATTTATGTTCTGGGCACCGATTTTTTTTTATATTTTTGTTTCAATCGCATTCAGTGATTGCATCGGTTAGGGCGGTTTTCCGGTTTAATGGGATGCGTGCATCCGTTTGAGTTACAGATTGTGGAAAAGAGTCGCAGGAATGACTCGCGTAGTCGTTCCTGCGCTCAAATGTAAGCTTTTTAGTTCCTGGAGCGCCTCCGATGAATGTGACCGCCATGGCGGTGGGTCCGACCGCGATCCGCGTGTCGTGGGAGCCGCCGCCGGCCGAGCGAGCGAACGGGCGGATCGTTTACTACAAGCTGCTTTGCGTGGAGTCTGGTCGCGGGGACTCCGAAGCGACGGTCGTGAAGCTGACCAACACTACCTTCGTCCTGGACGAGCTGCGCCGCTGGACGGAGTACCGTATCTGGGTGCTCGCGGGCACCAGCGTGGGCGATGGCCCCGCCTCCTACCCTGTCACGGCGCGTACGCACGAAGACGGTAAGTTTCATCTTCACTCGTTAGTCTAAATTTTCTGTAACTTTCTCAGCCCAATATCATAACTTTTGTAAATGGCATTGCGTTTGACCGCAATCTTGTTTGATGGTAGAACACGTTTGTCCCTGAAAATAAGAACTTGAGATGATTACTCTCGTTAGCTAACAATCAAACATTTTGAAAATAATAATAACATTTAAATCTTTTCTTTTTGGTGTTATCACATTAAAGATGTTAATATTGTTATGAAGTTGAGCTGTCAGCCGAAAGATATAAAATTAATACTAACGATTTTCTCGGCCATAAAGTAATATTAGAGGACTTTCAATACCCGTGTTTTTATGTATTATTTATTAAAATTATTTGGTGATGAAAATTGTTCTCTTTCAATAGAATGATGTTCATATGAATCGACCTCTAATATTACTTTTCATACTATAATAATGAAAATAACCTTCAATAATGTTATTGATACTAAGAAAACCTAATAAATTGACTTACTGGTTTTGGTAAAGAGAAAAATCACCCACATTATTTTAATAATTATTACTTATTTCAAAATATTTAAAGGTTTGTAAATGGTTGATTTTATCTCATAATGTATTTAACATCGAAATGGAAATACTTTGACATGGTAACGAGTTTTGTTAGTTTATTTACATTGAAAGTTCAAAATGTTTCCATATTTTAACTACCATTTATTGGTTATGCAAATTTTTACTCAATTTACTGTTGGTGGTGGGTCTAATGACAATCATTATTAACATTATGCTGTAACAGAACTCATGTCATAACTACAAACTTCTATTTGCGTTTTAATATTACCAAATTACTAATGTAATTTTTCCTTTTCTTTTTTCTTTTTGAGAGCATTATAGCAGGATTCTAAACAAGGAGGTTATTTATAGAACAGAAAGTATTATTATGCTTGCAAATGAATTTATCTTACTCATGTCTCAGTTGATCATTTGAGTCACTGTACGTGGCTAATCCACTCACTGTCACATGTAATGATTCCTTGACGTTTCCATCGATTCGTCATTGATCTAAGATGGCACTCACTGAAATGCAGTTTCTATTGCACCTGGTATAGTCTCAACGGCACCATTTATATTAATTTTGGCGCACAATTGTTCAGTATTTAGCAATGGACACATGTTTTGCATGCATTTCTTTACCGACACAGCACCGTATTTTCGTTCAATTGATTTCACTGGGCACTTGATAGGTTGACGTCTTGCTGTGCGAAAACTTACTAAAAACTCAAGTTTTTAAGTTTGTTTTCGTAGAGCATAGACAGCACTTTTAGGAAGCACTCAGCACATTAGCGACGACACGAGGTGAGAGAGCGAGTGCGTGACTACACAATTTGGATAATCATTTGAACCACGCTCAGTTCTGCGCTTTGCTGCAGCAGTAGAGCACAGATTTGAGCTTACTCCACAGTGGGCTCACCTGGTTGTCAGGCTCGACACGCACCAAGGCCCGAGCGCCGCATTTGAATACCAATACCCTCCCCACACGACACGCGCGCATGCTACTACTCACAACTCTACTTCTCTACTCACTACTCTCTACCTATACTCTCTCTACCTATTAGCGGGAATACTGCGGGTCCTAACAACCACTCCCGAGGATCCTTCAAAATTTGCCTGTACACAATTTGATCCTAGGATCCAAGGGATCGGACCCTGACGCACTGCGTCTGTATATCCCGGACTGCTCAGCTCGGACTAGTCTACGCGCTACCTCTCTATCTATATCTCTGTCTCTCTGTCTATCTATCTCATCCGCTCTAAGCTACAACTTCTTGCAGTAGCGTTTCTCTCTCGCCTTTCTTCCTTCTTCTGTACTCTCTATCAGACTATCGTCGTGCATGCACACTAGATATTGTGACATATATACAAAATACTATTTATGCAGTTCGCTATTGCGTACGAACAGGCGGAACCCAATGAACGCATCGAGATAATTCGGCATCCACTTCAGTTATCAGTGTTAAACTCGTAGAGGACCACTGCAAACGGACAAAGACACTCTGACACTGTCACAAACATCACAGAAGATTACAACACAAGGTACGACGCATAACACACACAGAAAAGCAAAAAGAAGACCAACATTGGGCGTGCGCTTACAACAAGACACTACTAATGAAGCACACATACAAGACTGGCGTCGTCGTCGCGTTAATCAATACATGTGCGTGTGAGTGAACTTCAAGGGACAATAATGTTCGCAGAAAGTGTTCTGCCTTTTTCTATCAGTTAATGTATGCACCCATTGTAATATTTTACTGGGACTCAAAATTCAATCGCGAAAACGAAATACGACGCAGCGCAATTCTATGAACATAACATTAGAGGCACTTTCGTCCCGTACGAGAAATAAAATTCACGATTCTATTTTCTCTTGAACAGAAAAAGGCATTGCACGCAAACCTAAACCGACTCCGTCTGGTCCCAAGCGGCTTAACCCGAATGCGCCTCCTAAAGAGCTCAAAATACACGAGAAAGTAAAATAAGAGTACCCCCATTTTGCCGACAAGCGTTCTACTCGTAATCTCTCACTTAGTAGTTCCGTTCGCCCTGCAATGTTCGCACAATTTGTCTTAAATGTATTTGAATGCGTTTTTCTCTTTTTTCTCTCGTCACTGACTTTGTATGGGCCGCCTGGTAACCCGTACAGCAGTAAGGAGTGAGTATAAGTTACTATAGTGCTTGTATCTATGTGTGTTTGTGCTTGTGCCTAAGCTTTATGTAGTCCTTCCTAGTTCTAATCTTACTAAAACAAACTGCAAGCGGTGACCTCTTCAAGACGCATGTCTTCGTAGACGTAATAGTCGTTGAATGAGACTTGGTGTTTCCTTAACCCAGTTTGACCCCAAGTCTGACGTCCCGAAGCATGTACCCTTGCAGTGTGTAAAATATCGACCATAGAATAGTAACGCTGCTTTTAATGATCTAATAGATAACTAACTAAATGTTGACCTCTTTGTGAAGCTTGACAATTTAGATATAAACGATGTGGATTGGAAGGTAATGGATTTTAATTGGTTATGGTGATGTGAAAGAGCGTAAATGATAATGTCTCAGTGTGTGTTGGTATTCAAATGCCCGATCGAGATGCTGAGAGGCGTGTATGTACTCGCCTCGACCGAAGTACTTTATCAGCATTGAGACGGGGTTTGCCGACCACACTTACTTGATTCAAATTTGCTTACAAAAAAACCTTTGACGCGAAGCTTTGATTCCAATTTTAGTCTTTGAAAGTTGATGCTTTAGGTATTCAACTTGTAGCACGCTCCCGTAGATGCTGATAGGGTATTAGGTTGTTACAAATAGTTGCGGTGCAAATTGTAATGCTAGATTTGCGTGTGTGTTTTAGTGCCGGGCGAGCCTCAGGATGTGAAAGTCAACGCCATCAACTCGACTTCTATTCAAGTGACATGGAAACCTCCCTCTGAAAAGGAAAAGAACGGCATCATTCGCGGCTATCATGTGCACGTGCAGGAAATCAGGGATGAGGTATGAAAACTTTAAAATAGCAAAAAAATACTTTTTATTAAAAAAAGAATCTAAACTGCCTAATACGAGTAAAATAGCTTTAATAAATTTATTTTCTGGCGGCAAAACTCGTGCTTAATAGCGTTAAGGATCAGGCAGCTGCCTTTATCTTATTCTACACTTCTATTAACAGTTTCTTTTTCCTTGTAGGGTAAGGGTCTCCTCAACGACCCGATGCGCTTTAACGTGATGGATGAAACAAACTTGGAGCTGAACATATCAGGACTACAGCCAGATACACGGTATAGCGTACAAGTCGCTGCTGTTACTAGGAAGGGTGATGGTGCGAGGAGTCCACCGGTATCTGTTAAAACACCTGGAGGAGTACCAAATAGGCCTACTGTTAACCTCAAGTAAGTACAAAATAGAATAGAATAGAAAAACATTTATTTAACGTAGTACATAACAATATGTAGACAAACATGTATAACAATAATAATATCTCCTACTACGTTAAAAAGGTCCTGACTCAGCATAATGTCGCTGGCTAGGCCAGTGACGCTGTTATTCTGCCAGAACCTTTAAGCGAGCAAAATAAACTAGTTAAAAGTCACAATAATAATTGTCGAGGAATGATGGTTTAACAGCGTCTGTGGTCTAGCGGGTTCGATCCCCGTTTTTGAATTCATATGTACGTTTATTCGACGCTCTTACCGTGAAGGAAAACATCGTGATGAAACCTGCACGCACACTCCTGCGAAGAAATAAATAGGTTGTGTGTGAAGTCGACCAACCCGCACTAGGCCAGCGTAGTCGACTAAGGCTTAATCACCTTAATTCAGGGTAGGCTCAAGCCCCTTGGTGGAGACGTATATGAGCTGTTGATGAAGGTTTAACATACTATAAGAATCATTTTGTTTCAGGGTCCTAGAACGAGATCCAAATGTTTCTATTGAGTTGGAATGGACAAAGCCTACTCAAACGTATGGGGACTTGCAAGGATATCGATTAAGATATGGTATTAAGGATCAACCCCTGGAAGAGGAAAACTTTGCAGGAACTAAAACCAGTTCGTTTAAAATAAATGATCTGGAAAGAGGAGTGCAATATGAATTTAGAGTAGCTGGAAGAAATCATATTGGTATTGGACAGGAAACCATCAAATACTGGTTGACTCCGGAAGGAGCACCAAAGGGACCACCTGCGAATGTCTCGTACCATTTCCAAACCCCTGACGTTATCAGTGTTAATTGGGAACCACCAACAAGGGCAGACCGAAGCGGGCAAATAAAGAAGTACGATGTGCAATTTTACAAAAGAGGTGATCAATCATCACTTGTTGAGAAAACTACTGAATTGACTAAGGTAGTATTTACCGGATTAGAAGAAGATACTCATTATGTATTCAAAGTAAGAGCATTTACTGATCAAGGTCCTGGACCGTATAGCAAAGAAATCACAGCACACACTGATAGAGATATTGGCAGAGCGCCTATGGCCGTAAAAGCCGTAGCTACTTCAGAATCTAGTGTAGAAGTTTGGTGGGAACCCGTCCCTTCCAGAAGAAAAATTACTGGCTATGTTATCTTTTATACTATGATGCCAGTTGAAGACTTAGACGAATGGCAACAAAAGACTGTCCATGTAACGCATTCTGCTGATTTAGAAAATTTAGAGAAATTTGCAGAGTATGCAGTGGCTGTAGCTGCGAAAACAAACGAAGGTCTAGGAAGGTTATCAGAAAAAGTCACTGTGAAAGTAAAGCCTGAAGAAGTGCCCTTACATCTAAGAGCTCAAGACGTATCAACCCACTCCATGACATTGTCATGGTCTTCTCCTCTACGCTTAAACCCCATTAGTTATAAAATTTCATATAACGCCATCAAAGAGTTCGTTGACTCACTTGGAATGACGCAAACCCAAGAAATTCCTAAGAAAGAAATAGTTGTAAAACATGATAGAAGTTCATTCTCGATAAATGACCTTTCTCCGTTCACAACTTACAACGTCAACGTGAGTTGTATACCGAACGATGAATCTTACCGACCTCCAACAAAAATAACGGTGACTACTCAAATGGCAGCTCCTAAACCTATGGTCAAACCTGACTTTTATGGCGTTGTTGAAAATGAAATACTTGTTATTCTACCTCAAGCGTCAGAAGAATATGGCCCTATATCACATTATTATCTAGTTGTAGTGCCTGATGATAAAGCACATAATCATAAAAATCCTGACCAGTTCCTAACCGATGATCTAATTAAGAACAATGCTAGAACAGACGACGAAAATGCTCCATACATTGCTGCCAAATTTCTACAAAGAAATATACTTTATACGTTCCATTTAGGTAACGATGAAATGTATGAAGGTTTCTTGAATAGAAGATTACACCCAACTAAAAGATATCGTGTATTTGTAAGAGCCGTTGTGGATACTCCTCAAAAACATTTATATACGTCTAGTCCATTTTCCGAATACCTAGCTTTGGATATGCGAGAAGCACCTCCGGGAGAGGAACCAAGCAGACCTGACCCTAAAGATATGAATGAAAACCCAGAAATAAGAATAGAAGAGAACAGGAAAGAAGCTGGTATGGTTTGGGTCATCGGGCCAATCATAGCAGCTCTGATGCTTTCCTTGTTATTAGTTCTATTGTTCATCGTCAAGAAGAGAAGACAACCTTGCAAGACTCCAGACCAGGCAGCTGTAACTCGTCCTTTAATGTCTGCTGATGTTGGCTTTGGAGCTCCATCGGATCCGGTCGAAATGAGAAGACTTAACTTCCAAACCCCGGCTATGATCTCGCATCCTCCAATTCCTATTTCAGAACTTTCTGAGCACATTGATCGGTTAAAAGCTAATGACAATCTGAAATTCTCACAAGAGTACGAAAGTATTGAACCTGGACAGCAATTTACCTGGGATCACTCCAATATGGAAGTCAATAAGCCTAAGAATCGCTATGCTAACGTCATTGCTTATGATCACAGTCGAGTCATACTTCAACCTATTGATGGCATACTTGGAAGTGACTACATAAACGCTAACTACTGTGACGGCTACAGAAAACATAACGCCTACGTGGCAACGCAAGGTCCACTTCAAGAAACGTTTGCTGATTTCTGGCGTATGTGCTGGGAACTACGCACTGGCACTATTGTCATGATGACTAAACTTGAAGAAAGGACTAGGATCAAGTGCGATCAGTACTGGCCAAGTCGGGGAAGCGAGACATACGGCATGATGACGGTTACTATTGCAGAAGTTCAGGAACTTGCCACTTATTGTATCCGAACCTTCCAAGTTACTAGGAACGGAGGAGCAGAACGTAGGGAAATAAAACAGCTGCAGTTTACCGCGTGGCCTGACCACGGCGTTCCTGACCACCCGGCGCCATTCCTGCAATTCTTGCGTCGTGTCCGCGCCTTAAACCCTCCTGATGCTGGACCCCTCGTTGTTCACTGTTCTGCAGGCGTCGGCCGTACAGGCTGCTTCATCGTCATTGACTCGATGCTTGAAAGAGCCAGGCACGAACGCACTGTAGACATCTATGGACACGTAACATGTCTGCGAGCTCAACGCAACTATATGGTGCAGACAGAGGACCAATACATCTTTATTCACGACGCATTGCTTGAAGCCGTCATGTGCGGTGACACTGAGGTTCCGGCTCGTAACCTGCACGCACACATCCAGAAACTGATGCGTATTGACGCTATTGAAAACATCACTGGAATGGAATTGGAGTTCAAGAAACTTGCAAACATGAAAGCTGATTCCACTCGCTTTGTATCCGCCAGCTTGCCTTGCAATAAGCATAAGAATAGACTGGTGCATATCTTGCCATATGAATCTTCCCGCGTGTGCCTAACCCCTCGCGATGGTTCTGACTATATCAATGCTTCATTTGTGGATGGGTATAGATACCGATCGGCGTACATCGCCACTCAAGGTCCATTGCCTGACACCACGGATGACTTCTGGCGAATGCTTTGGGAGCACAACTCTACCATTATTGTAATGTTGACTAAGCTTAAGGAAATGGGAAGGGTAAGAATACTTTCAAATGTATTTCAAACAAAACAAATATACCTGCATATTGAGACACTTTTTTAATGTTTTTGTTATTTTCAGGAAAAATGCCACCAATATTGGCCTTCCGATCGCTCTGTACGATACACGTGTTTCGTAGTCGATCCAATCGCTGAATACAACATGCCTCAGTACATCTTGAGAGAATTCAAGGTAAGCTTTCCAGCGTTCCACCCAAATTAGTTTTCTTTAATCTTTTCTGGGGTGGTGCCGTGTGGTTTCCGGCTTAAGAATAGGTTCATGGCCACCTTGCTGTCACATAATTAATACCACAATGCATTAGGCTGGTAAGCTGCTATTAAGAGCACTAAGAAACGTGAATATAGGTATACCGAATCTTGCAACAATTTTGCTAAACGTGTTGTGAACTAATTAAAGCTCTGCGCGTTTGGGGATAAGAGCGTGACTTTTCGTGTGTCAGAAACCATTGGCAACTCAATAACTCTGATACCAGGTTTGTGGGGTCGGTTATCGGTCTTACATCCACCACACAATATGATAATAAACATAAACAGAGACATGAACAAACTTCTTTAATTGTAAATCTCTTGCAGGTAACGGACGCCCGCGACGGCTCGTCCAGAACGGTCCGTCAGTTCCAGTTCACGGACTGGCCGGAGCAAGGCGTGCCGAAGAGCGGCGAGGGCTTCATCGACTTCCTAGGACAAGTGCACAAGACCAAGGAACAGTTCGGACAGGACGGGCCGATCACTGTACACTGCAGGTAGGGTTTGAAAAGTGCCAAAACCAACCACGAAAAAAACGCTTGTAACTCTTCAAACTAATAGTGATTATGGTGTCAGTGTAATAACCCACCAAAGATAGGCGGAAAGTTATGTCACGTGGTTAACACAGACTGAAACGTTTTGCGAAAAATCCCTTTAAGAAGAACGCAACTCTATGCACGTTTGATACTTTTTCATTACTCATACTCGGAAAGTAGGTCTGAAGTTGCCTGAGGAGCGGATTGAAAGGAATACTTTTCAGCCCGGAGGGAGAATCGTTTTCAACTGACAGCTATCTTAATTATATAAAAAAAAACTAGTTCTCATTTTCACATTTCTATTGAACTATGTTCCATCTTTCTATACAGCCACTCAAAATTACAGCGCAATGTTAAATTAAAAAAATGGTATTAATTATATGACTATAATGGTATTAATTATATGACTTATTATAATTGACTTTCAACTATTTCTTTAAAATAAAATAGATTTGGGCATAATATTACCATTTTTCAATGATGGAAATGAAAAATAATGGCTCAAAAGCTGGCCAGCTCGGCCACAGAAAAAAATAAAAACAGGCGGGAAAGCAGTGATTATCATATGTTTCTCGAGTTGTAGGGTTTTGTTTACAATGAGTTAATCTGATTCAGATATGGAAGTCACTCATTTTTTTCTTTAGCTGATTCGTGGTTTTATTTTTACTTTCCTTGTATTCGTAATGAAAAGCACAGTATTTACCTCTAGGACTTATTTACTGCCTCGAACTATTAGGGCCCTCGCTTCCTCAAACCCCGTCTCGGCGCTAAATAAGTTACTTTCACCCCTCGTATATAACAAACAATGTACTATAACAATGTACGTTAGTAGAGACCGCGCCAAATGTCTAGTCCGTTTTAAAGTTAAAAACCACAGCTATTTCAGATGGTGGCAATATGGGTTGAGCGCAATATTAGATCTAGGAGCCATTTTCTCAGCCAAAGAATTGATTTTGTTTTGATATTTTTTTAAACCAGAATAATTTCAAATTGGTTAAACGTCTAAGCAATAAGTCTGTAAGCCTGTAGTAAATTAGATTCTATTTAGTACAGACCAAATTAAACAAAACTAACATATTTTTATGGTTAGGGGGGTGGGGGGCAAGGCCCTTAGCCCCTGGATCCGCTACAGATGAGGGGATTTGATGTTTCTGTGGTTTCTACTTTGTGGATAAGTGAATAATGTATTTGTGTGTATCACAGCGCGGGAGTGGGCCGCACGGGCGTGTTCATCACACTGTCGACGGTGCTCGAGCGCATGCAGTACGAAGGCGTCGTCGACGTGTTCCAGTGTGTGCGCACACTGCGCACGCAGCGCGTCGCCATGGTACAGACTGAGGTACGATAAACAATAGATTTTTTTCCTAACTGACTGCTATGTACCTATATCACAGTGGTAGTACAACGATATAGTTTTCGGAGCGAGTTATACATTTATGACGAGCTCAGGGGCGCCCGCACCCTCAGACTGGCACGGACCTCGGCCTTGAACAACAGGCCATGGCATTGGAGAAACAGATAAAAATAATAAGAAAGGAAAGAAAGTAATAAGTTTTCGTATAAAAACTTCTACGACGTAGCGGCTACTACGCCGTAGTCAAATGCTACGTCGTCGTAGCAAAAACATATTTTGTTTCGCCTGAGAACACTCGCATTATTAAAAAAACGTTGTGCAACAAATAAGAAAAATAACACATTACGTAAATTAAAAAAATGGTATGCTGATAAATAATCTAACCTATATATACCAGACAGTAACTATTAACGATAAGATGCGAATACTGCTCAAGCTATTCAAGGAAGGTCTAAAGTATCACAGCCTTACAACAACCTAAACGACAAGAATATTTTTTTTATTAAAGTGTTTTTATTCGCAGGACCAGTACGAGTTCTGCTACCGAGCGGCGCTCGAGTACCTCGGCTCGTTCGACCACTACGCCAACTGACGCTGAGCCCTGCTCGTCTGAACTACTGTCTCATGTCTCACTTAACGCTTAACTCACTACGTACTCGTATGTACTTAACCAATTAGATTCAAGTGTACAGTATTGATAGATTAGACTTTTTGTATTCTCGTGGCTGAATGATATTTGTACCAATCCACATACATATCTATATACAAAAAAAAAATCGGTTGAAACCACTACCGGCCAGTGTTATAAATTTTCAGTTTAAAAATAATTAATGTCGAATTTTGATGGATTTATTTATCATCTATCAATACTGTCCACTCTATGGCTATATTCCTCATAGATTAACCAACAAAATACAGAGTGCCAGAACGCTTATATTAATCTATCGTAGTGATGTTCTTGCGAAATTGACTGACTGTACTCACCTAGTTCATTCATGTTGTATTACAAGGCTAAAAGTGTATGAGTGCCTAGGAACGCTACTTATGATGTATATTTACGAAGTGACCACTACTAAAATCATGATTGTGAGGCGGAAGGGTAATAATTATAACTAATTATATTATTATCCCATAGGTACTTATGATAGACCTTATTATAACAGCTGTTCGTGCTATTTTTGTCTCTAAATTTGGAACAGTTAATGTTGAAGTCCATATAAACAGTTGAAAGTATACTTAGATGCATTTAAATATTAAAGAACAGAGTTTCGATACATATTAAAAATTTAACAATGTAATTCGCCAGTGAAAGTTGATTTGCTAAAATTATAAAAGTAATTTTAGAAACAGTGCGCTTAGAGACTTAAATATAACGCGATATTATAATAAAATATTCAATTCTGGTCGTCACTTATACAACATAATAATGTAAAATGTATAAATAGTTATTGCAACTGTAATTAGAAGTTTATTTTTCATATCGGGTGTTAAATATGTTAAGTAGTGTAAATGGTGGTAACTCATTTCAATACTGCAATATTATAAACTTTTAGACGAATCGGCTGTGTCGTCGTGTGAATTATATGTCAGTCCTGTGAGTAGTAAGTTGTACATAGGTTTCATACTATTCAGTTGCTCATTACATTAGTTTGTGGAAATTCTGGAGCCCTCAGGCAAGCTATAACAGAAATCAAAATCATGATGATCTTGCCAACTAGAACTGTCATGAGACCTACTATTTGCTCTTGCCCCTAAAACCCAGTGTTGTTTAAGAGTAACCCAATGTTCTTAAGATTTTAGATCCATGCTCAAGAATGAGGCTAGAGGACAATAGGCGTGTAAGCTTCGTCACAACGTTTTGTTATTCGTGGTAGATTTAGACTATTTTTTAATAATCACCGCTTGCTTTTTAGGATGATCGTGATTCGATGACATATCTATTCGTAGGTAGAAAAAAATGTTTTGTCAGTGTGGTAATGTTTAAAAGTGTTATGAAAGTGATTGGAGTACTCGTAAGTAATTTAAAACGCGGATCTTGACACGTCGTTTCAAATGAAAATGTGTTTAATTGGGGTGAACTATGATATAACTAATTACCAAAAATTCAAGGATATCGAGGCCACTTTATAGATGCTAAATTTTAATTTAAACTTTCATTAATTATTCGTAATGTCATTGTCATGAAAACTCCCTAAGTCCTAAAGTAACCTATTACTTGACTCTATCGCACTATTTTAAGCTATCTTTAAGTGTAGTACATTGTTTAATCTTTTACAGTAATCCCCTTGCCTAGTATCGTGTAAGATTTTTAGGTTTTTCACTCGTTTTATACAATACATAAATACTTATATCGGTCTACGTATAATAAGTTAAAGTTGAGCTTCTAAAAGTAAACCTAATGTTAGGATTCCCTTATTCAGCGCGGTATTGTAAGAAAGTACGCGAACAATTTTGAATGTAACTTTTTTCTTGTAAAAGAGTAACTAAGTAAGTGCGGTTGAAATGGGCGGCTAACCATACAGAGGTTTGCAACTGCCAAAGCGAATCGTATCACTCAGTTCGTAAATTAAAGGTAAAACAATAAAATACGAACGTATAGGATTAATTGAGAATATTGTTAATTGAGGTTATAGTGAAATTTAATACTCGTTGATGAATCCTGTATTTAGCGAGATTCGAAGCATTACAATGTGAATGGGGAGCTTTATTTCATTTCGGCAGCTTATAGGCAGCATATTGGCAGCATATTTTAAACGAGCTTTATATTTTTTTCATTCCGTTTATGTTTTATCGTTTATACTTAATCAATTAATTATACTTTGTTTTTAAACACACAATATTATTTTCTGTTAAAGACAGCTATTTTTAGGTTGTAATATAAGCATCATGTATGTACCTAATGTATTTTGTAGGTATCCTTAACCAGTGTTTTTGTAAATGTTTCCAAGATAGCTAATTTTGTAATGTAATTATATCGTTTTTAATGCAATTCGTTAACTGTGCAATTAATCGTCATGCCATTCAAGGTGCTGTAATTCCCATAATTTAGTACAAATTGTTTCGTCTCACTGTTTTTCCATTTTGTGTCGTCTAACCAATCATCACATGCGTGTTTTTTCTTTAACGCAGAAGACTGATTTACTAATTT
The DNA here is from genome assembly GCA_951230895.1 of Carpatolechia fugitivella. Lineage (NCBI taxonomy): Eukaryota > Metazoa > Arthropoda > Insecta > Lepidoptera > Gelechiidae > Carpatolechia > Carpatolechia fugitivella. Next base: position 4,649,820 of record OX579658.1, read on the forward strand.
CTTAAAGTACTCTTTCTTTTTTTTTTTTATTATTGTGATTTGTAAACTAGGTACGCCCTGTGTTCATGGTATGTGAAATGTTTAGTGATTGTGACTATTATAAGTGTTTTGTGAATTATATTTCCGATAAACCATGGATTATGATAATTAACATTGGTTCAATAATTGCAAATGGGAAACTAGTAATTATTTTAATTTAAATTATTAACTCAATTATTGTAATATAATAATGTGTTACGGGATATCGCGCAGCTTATTTCTGTAATAAGCCAAATAAATATAGGAATTTACGAACAAATTTGTAACTGATGGCATTTATGTATTAGCACTAGTACAAACAATTTTCCCATTTACTTGCCAATCCGCGCATGCATTTTTTTTATTTGCTGAATCGCTAATGAAGGGTGGTTGTATCATGCCATTCCTTTGCATGAATAATTAAAAATATTTAGTGCAATTAAAATGGCGGACGCAATTTGGCGGGAAAAGTGTGAATGTATTGTAGGAATTTGTAGAATACGTTTTTTTGTAATGGTTCCCGCGCTGCGTCTCGGGACACAGTGGATTCGCAAAATTATACATATGTATATGAAGAAATAAATTTATGTGAGACCATAATAAGTATTTTTTTTATTTATGGAACTAACCTCTATTCCTTTGTCGTTAACGAGACTGTCGTGACTGTTAACACGCATTTTGCTTTCCACCAACAATTTAGTGGTCATAATTCGCTAGTTATTTATGCAGCTCGTAAAGTAGAAAACGGGAGGCATTGCTATGAGTATTCCATTTGAATAATGTTTCAAGCATTATGATTTCATATTTTGTAGTAGACCTATAGTCTGACTTGTTATAGACTTGGAAAGAGAAGGTTGATGTCACAAAGGTGTTAAAAAAATTGCGGACAAAGGAAGATGGCGATTAATCCACGGATAAAAAAAACTTCTTCTTTCAAGTTGATGGCTCGTGAGTAATTATTAGTATGATACGTGTTAACGCAAAACTTCTCGAATAGTTAATTCAACAAAAATCTTAACATCGAGAGCTCAATAGACCCTGTATTTACTACCTACCTGCTCATACAAATAAAGATTTTTACCTACTTCATTTCTTTTTAAATAATATCCTATCAGCAAACACAGTATGAAACAAAAACAAGCAAGTGTTAATCTTCATATACCTATCCAGATTAATTTCCAGTTACTTGGTTATATTATGTTAACCGTCTATGTTCCTAAATATATTTCATTTGTTACACTTTGTATAAAATTACGTAATTTGTCGCGGGCTCCGTAATTAAAGGCGGTAGGTACTTAGTATTGAACAAAGGCAACAACGTCACGCACAATAAAATAATTTGGTAAAGTCGACTGCCAGTCGTTCTGCTCCATTTTTTGTAAATACATATACATACGTGATGAGGGGCTGAATAGAGTGCAGAGTACTAGAACCGAAATTACCCAACAATTTAACCAAACAAAAGGAAGAACCACAGAAGTGATTTGTATTGTTTGAGTCTGTCAAACAATACAAACTACTTTGAGTCTTCTATACAGCATGAAATTTACATCGTTTTGTTCCCACCGTGTAGTGATAGTACCCGTCAAACTGAACAACTTTTCACGAAAAAAAAAAATCCTGCGACAAAAACATTTTTGGTCTCTCCATAATAAATGGGTCGGTCGGGAGTCTCACTGTATGGAGAGACCAAAAATTATTTTGTCGCAGGAATTTGTTTTCGCGGAAAGTTGTTCGGTTTGACGAGTACTATCACTACACGGCGGGAACAAAACGATGTAAATTTCACGGTGTATAACACGCACCAAACCTTATTTATATAAAAATAATTTTAACAAAAAAATAGAAACCTCCTTCAAATTGCCTTATATGGTTATCTCCACTAAAAAGTAACAAATAAAATAACATTCCAGATGGAACATGAAAAAAAATATTGCCAATATCCTCAATTAAATAGATAGGTAGTGTATTAAGTAAATATTTAGAATTTTGTACTTCCTTTTGGAGTCGGTGCCAGCCAAAAATTGAAGATGACGAAACTACGAGTATTAATTATTTATCGAATGAAACCTACCCGGACTTTCTTGGTAGTCGCTCCTGTCGTTATCCCTGCGTTTGGTCGGGTGCAGCATTGCATCCCGCGCAGCACAACAAAACATTTATATCATAAGCCCACTACACTCTCGTCCGAAGTTCTTCGACGAAGTCTCACGAAGTGTCAAATTGGTGTAAAAGTGAAGCCTGAAGTTGCACGAAGTGCCTCTCTATACTCTCGTCCTCAGCTTACTTCGATCAACTTCGCGAGTAGTGTAGTGGACGCTATAGACTATCAAAAATTTTTATTGATAGTCATATAGAAATATGTACTGACTTAACGACGACGACGACTTAAAACAGTTGCCCACGACTAATTGACGATTTTTTGGCTGGCACCGACTCCAAAAGGAAGTACAAAATTCTAAATATTTACTTAATACACTACCTATCTATTTAATTGAGGATATTGGCAATATTTTTTTTCATGTTCCATCTGGAATGTTATTTTATTTGTTACTTTTTAGTGGAGATAACCATATAAGGCAATTTGAAGGAGGTTTCTATTTTATTGTTAAAATTATTTTTATTTTATGATTTTCAGTGTTTTATTTAATATATTTTATGTAAGTAATTAATCCTAACCGCGACACATTTTCTATTATTTTTCTTCATTATCCAAAGCTAGGTTTTGTTATTTAACAGTTTCAGTACAAAGATATTATATTTTTGGTATTTGCTTAGTTTAGACTGCGTCTTTCGTGCTTTGCAACCGCGTTTAGTTGTTTATATAATAGTTTCTAAAATAACATAAGTTAAACTGGGTAGGTAAGAGGCTACGAAGTAAGAGGTCATTTGGTAGTCCAGCTGGCCACTAAACTGACAATGCTAAGAGGAAAGAATAGCTTCGCGATCCTAACGAAATAGGTATTTAGGAAAACATTTGCTATCGCTCGTGCGCTCATACCCCCAGGAGAGAGAGCGAGAGCGTTGCAGCTCGCCGACAATAGATACTTTTCTTGATGAAATTCCCACTTCGGGAGAAAACGGTTTCCAATTACTAAATTTCAACAAATCACTTTGACAGTTTTAATCAAAAAAATTACGTTACTTGAGGTGCCTATATAAGTTTGAATCTATTGCGAATTTTGAAAAAAGCTAAAACTATAAACCTAGTCTTTCATTGTGTCAATAACATACTAAAAAATCATGGAGATTGGAAAATATATATAGAAGTGGAAAAACGTTTTCTCTTTTTGTATGGACGAGCACGATTCTTCCCTCTTAATAAGCTTACAGTTTACCCCGATACCTGGGCTATTCGTAAGGAGTTTCAGGTTTGACTTTCAAGATACCATCTTGAAAGTCTATCGTTAGCTGATTACAGATAGTGAACCTAAGCTGGCTTCTTCTTTTTCTTCATATTGTGGATTATAAGGTCGACAACCAACCTCACACACCCTGGTCACACAATTAATATAGTACTGGGCCCTTGTCAAAACCCACTGACTTAGCTCGAGTAACGACGCCTTCTGTAGATATTAGAGCCGAGACACACGGCTTAACGTGCCTTCCGAAGCACGGAATAATCTTTCTTTTCAGACAATCGGGTGATTCAGGCAGCAATATCCACACTAAACTGGAGAAAGTCTCACAAGGACATTTTCGTTTAAGAGTGTCTTCACCGGGATTCGAACCCGAAACCTCCGTAAAAAGATTAAAACACTCGACCACTCGGTCATAGAAGCTAAATTATTTGTGATTTCCAATACAATATCCGAAGATTGCAGGTTCTTGCCCTGCCACGGTCGCCAATAATGTGATAAAATCGAATAAATGGAACAAGGGAAACGTAGATTTTCAGCAAACTGACAAAACAAATTTATTTCGTTGCCTAGCAACATTCCACCACAAACGGTATCGCGCGCGATGCATGTTGCTATCACTGGTTGAGGAGTTTCTGCTTTTATCTCTTATTCCATCATCAGATTTTAACAAAATTGGTATGGATCTATCCCTAAAGCACGTTCTATCGAATGAAAAAAGAATCATCAAAATCGGTTGAAAACTGACTGAGATATGACTAAAAGAATAGACGAATAACGACGCGAATGCTACATTGTTGAGGAATTTCCAAGTTTTACCTCATGTTTCACCATCAGATCTTGACGAAATTAATATGGGACCACCTCGAGAGTAAATCCAATCGAATGAAAAAAGAATTATTAAAATCGGTTAGCAATTGGCGGAGATATCTAATAACATACATAAAAAAAAAAAACAGACGAATTGAGAACCTCCTCCTTTTTTGAAGTCGGTTAAAAATAGCGACCCGCCCCGGATTCGCCTTGACTTTTCTCTTATATTAAAACTTATTTAGAATGTTATGTACATAAGATACACCGATCTTTGTGTTAGCAGCCTATCGCCTAAACTCAAGTCCCCAACTACGCCTTAAACGACACCAACACTAGAGACGCCTTATCAACACATGTCAGGGGGCGACACCGTTTGAGTCCATTTCACAAAGTCACAAATAACAAATTGCAATTACAAGTAAGATTCGATGTACATGAGACGTAGACAATGAGATAAAAATATAAGACACATTAGCAACGCAATGAATATCAAATTGTACCCACAAAAACAGGCCGCGTATGCGACTTTCGCGTACACGGACGGCGCAGCTTGAAACGCGGTATTATTATTACTTACGTCTCTAGTAGGGCGAGCGACGAACGATTCTTTGCTCTGTGTAGAAGATTTATAATCCAAAACAACCACCACAAAAACAAACGCACACTGACCTTTACACAATCTGAAACATCGTGGACGTTTGCTACGATGTCGTAGCGCGTAGCACCGTCGTCGTAGTATCACTGTAACACGCTTAAATCGCATAGAAATTAAATGCGTTATGCTTTTGTGATTGATTTTTATAGCCAATTCTGCCTTCGACAATTGCAATACTGTGTAATTATCTACATGACGTGAACAGAAGTTCGCAAAATTAGTCAATTGCCCTAAAATACAACTCAACTTACTTCTGGATTTCAATTTTCAGTTTTTCATCGCTATTTTTCCGCATTAACCTATACACGCCAACAACACCTCATATTTACATCAAACCACAGAAGTACTGTGCATGATACAGAATGCAAACCGCACGTGAGCGCCACAATAATTTTAGACTTTGATGCTAAACTTTTCTGGGTCCTTCCTTTGATGTGTATAGGGATATTCTGGAAGGTCAAGTTAGCAAAGGGAGTAGGTTTCATCATAAATTATTTATTAGTAAGCAAGTTGCGCCCCAGGGATCCTTAATAACGGCACGGCTCGTCATCTGGCCTCGTGGCAACTAATGTACCTATTTCCTTTTCACCTTCGTATTTTTGAAACTGGTGACACAGTGGTAGTTCGGATTTCTTTGTATGTTTACCATGCGACTACAGAATTAAGTAACCACAATTAGTAATTTTCATTTAGAGTGTCTTTTCGTGTCTTCGAAAGGCGCGCATGTTAAACCGTTGTTTTCATATACTATAGTACGAGGAGGGATCAAAAAGTAGTGAGAATGAAATAGAATAAGTATAATGACTAATGACTATTAATAACTTAAAAAAAGCTCTCCACGGCATCCATCACCTCGTTATCGTCTTCGTACCTGTTTTCCCTTAAGTATGCTTTCAATTTGGGGAACAGATAAAAATCGCTAGGCGCCAGATCTGGTGAATAAGGGGGGTGGTCAACCAATTCGAAGCCAGCTTGCTGAATGGCAGCCATCGCAACTGCCGACCTGTGCGCGGGTGCGTTGTCGTGATGAAACAGCACGCCCCTTCGAAGTTTCCCTCTCCTTTTCTCTTTGATGGCATTCCTCAACTAGGGAATTAAAACTGCATAATATTGGCCTGTAATAGTGGTTCCACGCTCCAGCTAATCAATCAACAATATCCCTTCTGAGTCCCAAAATATTGAGGCCATAACCTTGCCAGCCGATGCCACGGCACGAAACTTCTGCGGGGTCGGTGATGATGGCCGTTTCCATTGCGAAGATTGCTGTTTTGTCTCAGGATCAAAATGATGGACCCATGTTTCGTCCATTTTTACGAAACGAGACAAAAAGTTCTCGGAATCTTCTTGAAACTTGTCCAACAATATCTTCGAAATGTCAAATCGATTTTGTTTCTGACTGTCGGTTAACATTCTCGGCACCCATCTTGCGGAAACTTTTCTCATATTCAAAGATTGTTTCAATATGGATTGAATACTTCCATATGAAATGCCCGTTTCTTGAATTAAGTATCGGATGGTAACTCTTTGATCGCTCAATTCAATTTTCTCGACTTTCGCAACATTTTCTTGGGTGACTGACGTCGATGGACGGCCGCAACGATGTTCGTCTTCCGTGCTCGTTCTCCCTACTCGAAATTGAGAAGCCCACCTTGCGACAGTAGAATACGGCGGAGCAGACTCTCCTAATGTTGCCTCCAAATCGCAATGAATCTCTTGAGTCGTTAACTTTTATAAACAGAGGTATTTAATAACGGCTCGCACTTCGTTTTTCTCTATTTTCGAGAACACGTTCCGACACGAAGCAAACAAATGACTACATTCAGAAAAAAACAAAAGAGAATCGAAGATTTTTTTTCTTTATTAATATTACAAATATGTATCTGAGCTATGCCTGCCAGTTTTTTTTTCTTACTAAGGAGTATGTCGTTCTCACTACTTTTTGATCCCTCCTCGTATATCACCAGATGGCAATAGCCAAGCCAGAGACTTTTTGGCGGCTTGAAACTGATCTATCTTTTTGATCGTTCAAGCGGTCGTCGACCATTTCTTGAAATAAGTATCTTCAGATGCCCAGCCGACCCCTCGTACTCATCGTTACAGCCTGTTTTAAGGAACACCAGTAAAGTACGCAAACATAATTAATCTTGACTAACATGCTTAAACAATGTCTAACTATCCACCACGGCTCTTAAATGTAAGATATTAAAATAAATTCCGTTCGCACGAGTCCAACTTTTATGAATTGTAAAATAAAAATTTGCCTATTTAACTGGCAAGTTTTTGGAGGCTATATTTAAAAATCTGCAAAACTGAGCTATCCGCGCCTGCACAATTGTTTCTTTTGCCCCATGGACAAGTGCCAGCAAATTTATAGCAGGATTAAGCTGCGGGCCCCGAGGTGGCCAATATGGCGGCGACTAAGCCCATGATTTAAACACCCATCGATTCAGTAAAACGTTGGTGATTAATCATATTTTTAGCCGACCATAGAATTTAATTTTTACGCCATTTTCCAGTATTGAAAGGAGCTTGAGGGCTTTACGCGCGTTACTTAATTTTCAGTTCAGTTCAGTTCAGTTCAGTTTATTTATTTCGCAAACAAAATAATTAAGGCCTCTTATCGGATATTTAAGTAGCTTTGTTAAAAATTGAATAGGTATCAGTTTTTTTTATAAAGTAATATTCGTAATATTTATATGTTAGACGCCTATGGTCTATTCTCTTCTCTTATTCTGCCAAATCGCAATGAACTGACTTTCTTTGTAATCAAGAAGAATTAATCAGTAGAAATCTTCAGGGGAGGTCTATGCAGCATGTTGAAAATGAACATTAAATGTCTGTAAAGCCGCGATTTCTCACGTTGCACCCTTTACCCACCATACTACTTCCGTGATGGTACAATTAATAAATTACATATCTAATTTATTTTTGACGCAACCCAGTGGTTGGACCAGTGAAATGAAGAAAATGTGAGTTTGCGAAAAGCCAAAAACTTGCACTTACTATCTACTTATGATTATACTGTATTTATAGGTGTATATAATATAACAAAGTATCTACGCCAAACACTACGAAATCTGCTACATACTAAAAATAATCCCTCCCAGGATTGAATCGTTCAACGTATCGAACAATGGAACAGTAGAACTCATTCACGTCTATCGTTGCGATGTTGCAGTTCATATTGAGGTTCGACCGAGTTGCCCTATCACGGCAAGTTGCATGTTCAGCTCGCCATTGCATTCAGATACTCTAGAACGTCTCAAGATCCTTCACAATGGGGAGACAAAGATTTTGAGCAGCTGGAAGGGATTACGTCTGCTATGAAAATTACTTTATTACAATATACTGTTTTTTCAGAGGGGAGGGTTGAAAGAGAATTATCACACTTTTTATCACACTAATATTAAAATGAGAAAGTATGTTTAGATGTCTGGTTGTTTGTTTCGCTTTCACGCCTATATACTAAACGGATTTTAACGACACGTCTCATGGGTTTTTTTTTATTATAACCCAAAATAAATATTTAATGCAGGTTATGTACATAATAAAATCTGTATAGAACGTCATTCATATGCGCCCACTATAGACTTCTCGCTTACCTCATTCTAGATAAAGGCGAGTCACTTCCAGCCTCCTAACTCGTACTCTAGAGCATATCTTAGCTCCAACCCACAATGGCGGGCAATCTCCGGGGCACGCCGTGAGATATTATAATTAACGTCTAACCATACGTATTCATTGAACCAATTTGCCGACGACACAATATTTGGACAATGGGATTAGTCAGGCAGGGGAAATGGGCGGATGCCGGCCTGTACCGACGCTCAAGGAAGTCTGTGGTGTGTACAGAGGACAAAGGAGGGCCAGGCTGCTTGAAACGGATTAAGTTTTCTTTGGTAATTATTTATGCTTTGTCATGAAATTTCGCATAATTGTGCAGTTCGGTAAACTATATATGTAAACAAAATTTCATATAAAAATATACTACACTGTGAGCTGTAGACCTCGCGAGTCTGCTCGTATCTTTTCATATTTATTTTTATTTTTTCTCAACAAACATCCCCCGACCCCCCGATTTTTTATTTTATTTATTGGTTAAGAAATGTGAGCTGTAGAGGAAAACGGCCTCGGCGGTAAACCTTGTAAGCTGGCAACCCACATAACTCCGTCATTTTTAAAAATTTCCAAAAACTGACTCGACAAAAAATTTGATTAATTTATCGAACCTGCTCACAAAATTTCACGAAAATCGGTTGAGAAACGCGACCTGTAGAGTGAAACACACAAACAGATGGACATACAAAAGCAAATTTGGCCAAGCTGAAACAGAGACGCTTCGCTCGCTCGGTCAAAAAAATATCTTGAGAAAATTCAAACCGTTTCAAGCGGCCTGGCCTGACTATATCCTTTGTCATCTGTACCTGTTATTATGTTATGTTCATGTTTTTAGTCTCGTATTCAGTAGACTTCTACTTTATACTTTACTAACCTCTTTAGCCAAATCTTTCATAGAGGATTTTTTTCTGTAAATTCTCAAAAATATTTTCTTAATAGCTTCTTTAAAATGTTTCTGTTAAGAATTCTAAATCCTGTTTACATCAACGATATCTAGGGATGTTTTAGACAAAATACAATGAAACCAGAGAAGTGTTGGAAAAATCAACAATGTACTTCCGAACATTATTATTTTTATCACAACTGCAGCATCATAATTTTATAATCAACAAAATAATATTTCTTTAATCAATGACACAGATCAGAAAAACTAAGACTTCTGTATTTGAGACCGGAATATTTTATATGTTATATACAGGTAGATTATTCTTGTTACATTTTATTTTATTTTTCACTTTATAATAATTAAAAAAGAATTACAGTTCTGGATAAATTCTGATTTTCCGAGCCAAAGAAGGAAAAGTGAAGGATATGTTTTCTCACAAACATAGGCGACTCCGAATTCCGCATCGATATAATGCGGTTGACTAAATTATCTGTAGTTTTTCTGATCTATGTTTGATCACAACAATATAAGGTTAAAGATGTCACGATATTAAAAAACAGGACAAACATCTGCCCTCTTAGTAAAAACACAACAATTAAATGCAAATATTAAATGTTTAAAGTTTCAGTTAAAAACTTAAAAAAATAAGTAACGCTTACTAACTAGGTTGTTGTACTTGGTCCTTAGTAGATTATTTCTTCAATACTGTCCTGGAAAAGTGAACTCAATATTAATATATTTTTTTTCTAATGAGTGTAAAAAAGAGTGATTTGTTGTTAATTTTGAGGAGGATCATATTTCTAGAGCATTATATAATCTATACTCTGTCCCAGATAGGATTGGAAAGAAGTAAAAACTAGTAAAAAGGTTCTTTTATATTCACACTTCGCCTAGTACGTATTTTTAATATTCACGCAAAGTGTGTCCTAAAAAGACCTAAGAAGATAGCGGTCACAAACATTAGTACTGATATGCACAATTTTTAACAGATTTAGAACGCACCCTTAACGTCATGTCATGAATTGAACTGTCACTGTCAGTGATTGATAAATTTCATCACTTCACTTCCTTCTGGCTCTTGTGGAGTTTGTTTTGCGTTGTTGAAGTCTGTTCTGCTATGAGCCACTCGTGTTATTTCTTGTTAAAGATGTTATAATGCCGGTTTGATTAATAAAAAAAGGCAACCATTTCAGGAAACATCTAATAATTCATTAATAAGACCTATCTGAGCCTATCTACTCTTAATATTTTGAACTTGTGCTAAAATGTTTACTATCACTGCTTCTTTTTTCCAATGTAATATGAAATGGAGTATAGTCAAGGGAGAATAGGGTCGCTAACACTCGCTGACTAGCCAGTCAGAGTCAGTTATGTAGCCATATTATACCTTATACTCTGTCGGTTCACGTACTCATTTTATAATTAATTTCAGCAATTATAAAGAAAGATTACAAACAATTTTAATAATTTTACTTCTTTAAATACTTTTGAAATGTGTTTTCAATAAAAAAAAGTATCAAGATTGTAAAAATTTAGTTAAGTGCCAAAATAGACAGTAAAACAGCAACTTAATTTGAAAGTCAAGGCAAATAGCAAGGCGTGACGTCACGTCGTGCTTTAATCGGTTCTGTACTTTTCTTAGTTTGATTTGTAATAATTAATTTTAAATTGTGTAAAATTAACTGTAGACTTGGTTTATACGAATAATTTAGGACAATCAATCTGTGGTGACGACAGAGTAGAATACATTTGTCACCAACCCCTACTCTTCCCGTGGGTGTCGTAAGAGGCGACTTAGGGACTACACATTGAACAGGGAACGGGCAGCAGCGCTCTCTGATACAGTAACCTTTTAATCTGCGATCTCCAACCCGCCTGCCAAGCGTGGAGGTTATGGCAAAACCAAACACTTGAGTGGAGGAGGCTCATAGTCCAGCAGTGGACTGTAACGGGCCGTTGATGTTGATGATGTTTTTTTTTTCAGTCATATGCTACAAGGAAAAGACACCATGGCATTAGTACTTACTTTTTCTGAAAGCCAAACTTGCTCAGCAAGGTGGGTTGGTTGCTAGGCAACGAGGTAGTTCTCCTCAAGCCCGGGACTTTGCACGTGGGCTTGCGGCTGGCCAGGCTACTGCGCGCCGGCTGGCTACTGACTATAGGGCTGGTGGGGATTATGGGGCTACTGGGAATCGTGGGACTACTAGGGATAGTGGGGCTACTGGGAATTATGGGGCTAATGGGGATAGTAGGATTATGAGGTTTAGGAACAATGGGATTTGGAAGATCGATTTTTTGCGAGTCACCGAAGGATACCTGTAAAGGAAGAGAATTATTAGATAATGCATTTATCTAGAAGTTACATTTGTTAATATTGCTGTAGATAAGATATATTGTTGTAATATTGTTCCTTACAAAAAATAGAGAGTGCCTTTTTGTTAAGGTAGCAATTTGATCGAAATTTGAATCAGCTGATTGCGCCGTTTTTTTAAAGATCTTTTTTATTATCATAGACCGATCCTACACCATAAATAAAGGTGATATCGGTTTTGAGGAAAGTTATGCAGATATTAGTTCACAGTGCATTTTCTACAGCATGAAATTTACACCGTTTTGTTCCCGCCGTGTAGTGATAGTACCCGTCAAACTGAACAACTTTGCATGAAAAAAAAAAATCCAGTGACAAAAAAATTTTTAGTCTCCATACAAAATGGGTCGCTCGGGAGTCTCACTTTGTATGGAGAGACCAAAAATTTTTTGTCGCAGGATTTTTTTTTTTCATGAAAAGTTGTTCAGTTTGACGGGTACTATCACTACACGGTGGGAACAAAACGATGTAAATTTCACGGTGTATATAAAACATTTTAAAAAGTCGAAAGAATATTACCAACCTGTGAGTCCACAGGAGTAATCATAACTTCCAAGGGATATGTGTTCTCGATATAATCTTCGCTCATCGCTACGTCACAGTTTTCCTCTGTCCTCCATTTGAACGGGTTTTTCGTCGCCAATATGGGACTTTTCGGAGGACATATGACGTCACAATTCTCCTTTTGAGATCCTTCCAGTTGCGAATCTAAAATTTCTGTACACTGAGTACCTAGCATCGCTTTATTTAATTCGGAATGCGAATTAATATCAACTGAATTATTTATATCTGCCACCGCTTTCACTTTAAAAGGATTTCTCGATACTTTCTCAGTCTTTTCTGGAGACGCTTCTATTATAATACTGTTGCTTGAGGTATCTTGGTTGTAAGTGAGATCCACAGACATATGAGACGTTATGTCTGTGGTCAGATCTATACTTGAGGAAGGACTGAAGAACTTGCTTTCTACAATATTTTCTTCGTCTAAAACTGTTCGAGTAAATTTGCTCAGTCTTTTCATAATGTTGCCATTCTTTAAACATTTCTTGAAAGATCTTAGCTTGTTTTCCAATATCGGTGATCTTTCCTTCTGCGAGTGTATTTCTTTGATGATTTCTGTTTCGTTGAGAGCTATGTTGAGTTTGTCTTGAGTTAAAGGTTCGTTATCATTATCACAATCGGATTTAGCCTTTTTAGATGCTGGTTCGAGGCAGTACATTGAGCTTAGGCTTTCTATAGTCAGGCTGAAAAAAAAACATTTAGTGATTAAGTAAACCGCAACATGCCATTTAAAAAAAAATGTTATGTGAATTTTGTATGTATGTATGTAGAAATGCTAGTGAAATGAGAATGCTGAGATGGATGTGTGGAGTATCAAGAATGGACAAGATTAGGAATGAATATATAAGAGGAAGTTTGAAAGTTGCGCCAGTGATAGATAAAATGAGAGGAAATCGCCTTACCTGGTATGGGCACGGAGAAATGAATGTTACGTAGGGAAAAAGGTATTGAATTTGAATGTGGATGGATATGTTGGGAGAGGACGACCAAAGAAAAGATGGATAGATTGTGTAAAAGATGATATGTTCAGGAAGGATGTGAGTGTTGAAATTACGGCTGATAGGAATGAATGGAGGAAGAAAACATACTGCGCCGACCCCAAATGATGGGATAAGGGCAAGCGAATGATGATGTATGTAGAAAAAGGCGAGACACTCAGTATTTGCTAGCAGGTCACCAGTACTTTTTTAACTTTTGTATACTTGACATCTTCCATTGTGCATTAATTTTCATTTTTCTCCTTCTTGTTTGGTTGTAATGTTGGTGACCAACCTCACGAATCAAGGTTTCAGAGTTATACAACCGCCAAAAGCTTTAACGATAATAGGGGATCGGACTGTTCACCATATTTTATGAATTTACCATATTTTATGAATTATTTTAAACCATATTTTAAAATACAGATTAGTAGCACACGATTCGCGAAGAAAAAAACAGAATCGATTGAAAATCGAATTTACAGTGATTTTTTAAAGTTTCAATATGTCTGTCTCTTTCAAAAACGAATTTTTGGATGGAGATTGTATGGCGTTACCAACAAATGACATCAGAAGTGGGTATGTGCCTCTCTGTCTAATCTTGAATTTCAAACCTTTATAACTCGGTCAATTTTAAAGATAGAGCAATAATTATTTTAGTGGTCGATAGCAGAAACTAAGAAGTTTAGATATATAAAATTTGAAAAAAGTAGTCCGATCCCCTATTTCCGTAGATAACAATTTTAATTGAAAACTAAAAAGGTGCCCGTGAATACGCTCGTATGATGTTTTACGATAGGTACAAAATTAGACGTATTAAATTATCTGTATGTAAAAAATAACGGCGATTTGTTGCTGGATGACAACTAGCTAACCAAAAAATACATTGTCGAATTCAATAGTATGCAATAAATTATTTGATTTGTGTATGTTGTTTGTTTTTTAGTACGGTTAACTTATTGACCGAGCGAGCGCGAAGCGCGAGATAAGCGTCTCCGTTTCAGCTTGGTCAAAATTGCTTTTGTATGTCCATCTGTCTCTCTGTCTGTCTGTTTGTTCTCCTCTACAAGTCGCGTTTTTCAACCGATTTTTGTGAAATTTTGTGAGCAGGTTTGATAAAAATGTAGGTATTTTTTTGGGTCTGATTTTGGAAATTTTAAAAAATTACCGAGTTATGGGGGTTGCCAGCTTACAAGGTCTACCGCTGAGGCTGTTTTCCTCTATAGGTCACATTTCAGAACCGATAAAAAAATCTAGAGGTCGGGGATGTGGGGGGGAGGAGAAAAATTAAAAATAAATGGTCACATCAACTCACAATAAATGTAAAGACTCGCGAGGTCTACAGCTCACAGAGCCAGTAGTTTATTTATAGTGTGATGGTTTACCTGTCATCCGGGTCCTGTGTCTCCGCCACGTACTTAGGCAGCAGGTGGACGACCTTCTTCCTGGCTCGCGTGCTGGTGGTGATGATGGGGTCCGGTTTGCGCGGCTTCTTCTCCCACGGGCGTGAGGCGGACAAATGTATGGTGAAGTCTTTACTCCATATGGTGGGGTGCTTCGCTACATCTTTCCAGCTGTCTGTTTTTAGGTTTTCTTTCTGGAATAGGTAAATTATAAAAAATATATTAGTATCAATATCAACTTAGTACCAACCCTCAACTACACAATACTACACTCACCTTAGTGTGGTCGGGATGCCAGTCATCCATCTTGCTGAGAGTGAAGGGATCAATGTTCCCCAGAGCCAGCTGCAGACTGAACAAACCCTCAACTATACAATACTACACTCACCTTAGTGTGGTCGGGATGCCAGTCATCCATCTTGCTGAGTGTGAAGGGATCAATGTTCCCCAGAGCCAGCTGCAGACTGAACAAACCCTCAACTATACAATACTACACTCACCTTAGTGTGGTCGGGATGCCAGTCATCCATCTTGCTGAGAGTGAAGGGATCAATGTTCCCCAGAGCCAGCTGCAGACTGAACAAACCCTCAACTATACAATACTACACTCACCTTAGTGTGGTCGGGATGCCAGTCATCCATCTTGCTGAGAGTGAAGGTACAATGTTCCCCAGAGCTGCAGACTGAACAAACCCTCAACTATACAATACTACACTCACCTTAGCGTGGTCGGGATGCCAGTCATCCATCTTGCTGAGAGTGAAGGGATCAATGTTCCCCAGAGCCAGCTGCAGACTGAACAAACCCTCAACTATACAATACTACACTCACCTTAGTGTGGTCGGGATGCCAGTCATCCATCTTGCTGAGAGTGAAGGGATCAATGTTCCCCAGAGCCAGCTGCAGACTGAACAAACCCTCAACTATACAATACTACACTCACCTTAGTGTGGTCGGGATGCCAGTCATCCATCTTGCTGAGAGTGAAGGGATCAATGTTCCCCAGAGCCAGCTGCAGACTGAACAAACCCTCAACTATACAATACTACACTCACCTTAGTGTGGTCGGGATGCCAGTCATCCATCTTGCTGAGAGTGAAGGGATCAATGTTCCCCAGAGCCAGCTGCAGACTGAACAAACCCTCAACTATACAATACTACACTCACCTTAGTGTGGTCGGGATGCCAGTCATCCATCTTGCTGAGAGTGAAGGGATCAATGTTCCCCAGAGCCAGCTGCAGACTGAACAAACCCTCAACTATACAATACTACACTCACCTTAGTGTGGTCGGGATGCCAGTCATCCATCTTGCTGAGAGTGAAGGGATCAATGTTCCCCAGAGCCAGCTGCAGACTGAACAAACCCTCAACTATACAATACTACACTCACCTTAGTGTGGTCGGGATGCCAGTCATCCATCTTGCTGAGAGTGAAGGGATCAATGTTCCCCAGAGCCAGCTGCAGACTGAACAAACCCTCAACTATACAATACTACACTCACCTTAGTGTGGTCGGGATGCCAGTCATCCATCTTGCTGAGAGTGAAGGTACAATGTTCCCCAGAGCTGCAGACTGAACAAACCCTCAACTATACAATACTACACTCACCTTAGCGTGGTCGGGATGCCAGTCATCCATCTTGCTGAGAGTGAAGGGATCAATGTTCCCCAGAGCCAGCTGCAGACTGAACAAACCCTCAACTATACAATACTACACTCACCTTAGCGTGGTCGGGATGCCAGTCATCCATCTTGCTGAGAGTGAAGGGATCAATGTTCCCCAGAGCCAGCTGCAGACTGAACAAACCCTCAACTATACAATACTACACTCACCTTAGCGTGGTCGGGATGCCAGTCATCCATCTTGCTGAGAGTGAAGGGATCAATGTTCCCCAGAGCCAGCTGCAGACTGAACAAACCCTCAACTATACAATACTACACTCACCTTAGTGTGGTCGGGATGCCAGTCATCCATCTTGCTGAGAGTGAAGGGATCAATGTTCCCCAGAGCCAGCTGCAGACTGAACAAACCCTCAACTATACAATACTACACTCACCTTAGCGTGGTCGGGATGCCAGTCATCCATCTTGCTGAGAGTGAAGGGATCAATGTTCCCCAGAGCCAGCTGCAGACTGAACAAACCCTCAACTATACAATACTACACTCACCTTAGCGTGGTCGGGATGCCAGTCATCCATCTTGCTGAGAGTGAAGGGATCAATGTTCCCCAGAGCCAGCTGCAGACTGAACAAACCCTCAACTATACAATACTACACTCACCTTAGCGTGGTCGGGATGCCAGTCATCCATCTTGCTGAGAGTGAAGGGATCAATGTTCCCCAGAGCCAGCTGCAGACTGAACAAACCCTCAACTATACAATACTACACTCACCTTAGTGTGGTCGGGATGCCAGTCATCCATCTTGCTGAGAGTGAAGGGATCAATGTTCCCCAGAGCCAGCTGCAGACTGAACAAACCCTCAACTATACAATACTACACTCACCTTAGTGTGGTCGGGATGCCAGTCATCCATCTTGCTGAGAGTGAAGGGATCAATGTTCCCCAGAGCCAGCTGCAGACTGAACAAACCCTCAACTATACAATACTACACTCACCTTAGCGTGGTCGGGATGCCAGTCATCCATCTTGCTGAGAGTGAAGGGATCAATGTTCCCCAGAGCCAGCTGTAGCGCTGTTCGTTCATCAAGTAGCGAACCCGCGTTTACACAAAGCGCCGTTTCTGTATCTGCAATTACAACATGAATACAGCGTGTGAACAAACCACTTCATTGTCATTTATTACCTCACTAGCGGTCCGCCGGTGGCTATGCTCGCGTTGTGTAAGATTTTCCCGTGGGAATAAGACTTTTTCCATAAAAAGTATCCTATGTGTATCCTATCCTAGGTTACAAACTATCTCTATTCCAAATTTCATCCAAATCCGTTCAGTAGTATTTGTTCATTGTAAAATGCTGTCGGTCCATGGGAAAGTATGTATAAAAGCAGTTAGTAATGCTACAATAGTTACTGATATAGTAAATTACTGCCGCGGCCGCAAAATTAGTTATTGCTGGACGAGGGCACGTTTAAAGTCCGAGGCGCAGGCGAGGACTTTTATTGTGTACGAGTCCAGCAAGAGTTATTGCGGCCGAGGCTTGTATAGTGCTTTTCTCTGAAATATGCGAGGAAATCACAATATACTAAAAATATTGTGGTACCTTGAATTTAGATGTCTACTTGTATCGCACTAAACTTATAAGTTCTAATCTTTATCACTTTCTACTTTGATTTCTTGAACCATGCATTGTTATAATATTTCCCCAATTCAATGATTAGTTAACTCCATCATGAAAAATAAGTAACAAAATAAATACATAGTACGATAAAAATAAAAGCGGCGAAAATTACAAACAAACCGCCATATTGTACACTTTTCTTTTTTTTTGTTTTGTGCCAGTGTCATACAGAGCATACAGCCAACTCAAATTACTACGAGTCGTGCACGATTAATATAAAATTTGAATTTAGAACATTAAAACTTATGAAGAGTATGCTATATAAAAGACTCAAAAACATTGAAATTTCTGAACGAAAGTTACTTTGCCGGCCTAGGCCGTTTGAGAGCACATTGCCGGCCGCTGTTTTGTATGGGGCAATGTTTCGTCCAAAAATGTGTCACTTCGCGTACTGTTTTTTTACAGTAATGATCACATTTTCGAGCGTGTCGGAGAAATAGTACATTACTGCCGCGGCCGCAAAATTAGTTATTGTTGGACGAGGACACGTTTAAAGTCCGAGCCACAGGCGAGGACTTTTATTGTGTACGAGTCCAGCAAGAGTTATTGCGGCCGAGGCCTGTATAGTGCTTTTTATAGTGATTAGTTAACTCCATCATGAAAATTAAGTAACAAAAATTAAGAGATGAAAATTACAAACCGCCATATTGCGCGCTTTTCTTTTTTTGTTCTTTTTTTGTCATACAGAGCATACAGCCAACTCCAATCCCTACGATTTGTGTACGATTCATATAAAATTTGAATTTAGAACATAAGAGTATGCTGTAAAAAGACTCAAAAACATTGAAATTTCTAGACGAAATTTACTTTGCCGGCCTAGGCCGTTTGAGGGCACATTGCCGGCCGCTGCTTTGTATGGGGCAATGTTTCGTCCAAAAATGAGGCAGTAATGATCACATTTTCGAGCGTGTCGGAGAAAAATAATTTATTAAATTAAAGGGAGCAATTCTTGCTGCCTACAAACTATATTGTAGTTTGGCAGAGGATGAAATTTTAGCAGAGTAAGTTTTGAAAATAAAATGTTTATTTATTTATTTTTTTAGTTTTTGCGTGAGTAACAAACATCCATACATACAAACTTATAAACATCCATAGTCAAAGTCAAAGTCAAAGTCAAAATAATTTATTTCCATAGGATGTTATTACATCACTTAGATCCGTCATTACATTTTTTTGGGTGAGTTCACTAACACAATGGCGGAATACAGCACTGCATCACTTTGGTACACACATATTAGTATAATGATGGTTAGATGACATTAATAATGGCCTTTGCGATGTAAATTTTAAATATAATGTATGTGAAGATTGTGTGCAAAAAAGAACATATATAATAATGGTTACCTTCATCATCAGGCTCAGTGAGTCGCACCATCTTCCTCTGTATGGGGTCGAACACGTACTGGTGTTTGAAGGTGGCTTCGGCCTTGAGGAAGCTCTCGCGGTACTCGTCCGTCACTACCAACGACGACTTGTTGAAGTAACTCGGCAGCTTGCGGAGAGCCTGAAATTACATGATTTTTGTTTTTCTATTTATAACTATACACCGTGTTCCTAGGGATATACATTAACTTTGCAGAGCGTTTCTATAGCTTCTACTGAATATATTTTACAATGGAACTTATTCTTAAAAACGCTTCGATTGTATTGTCACAGAAACGGGTATTTTTTTTTTAATCTTTTTGGGATTTTCAATAATTCTTATTCAATCACCCTATGGCAATCCACTGCTGGACGTAGACCTCCCCAATAATTCTTAGCATAGTTAAAATTCATTAGCACATAAGGCCAGACCAGGCTGACATCAGGATATAAACATACTTTAACAAAGTAGGTACACCATGATTGTCCTTACTTCTGTACTATTGCGAAACTAACTCTGTCTGTCTATCTTTTACAACACCTTAACTCAGTAAGATAACTAAAAGCGTCGTCTGTAACATTCACTCAGAACATTAAATGTATCTCCCTCCGTGTTCATAGATGGCGTTATTAGTTTTAGTTGTAGTTTTACAAATTATTTGTTGTGTTGTGAAGAACGACACGAAAATCCACCAACCACGCGAGCGGCAAAAATATATTAGAAAAAGAGAATAAACAAGTATAAGATTTAAAAATACTAATTTATTTTTCATAGCTCGCATGCTGTAAAAATAACTTAGCACCCTTGTCATAAAATCTACTAATGTCAATCAATACTCACGTTAGCGATATTGGAGTCCTGTGTGGCAGTGATGAACTGCCTGGCCTTGGCCAGCCCGATCCCCGGCAAGGACGGCAGGTAGTCGCACCCAGACATGATGCACATGTGGCGAAACTTGTCAAACGAGTAGTGCTCTATCGGACACCTCATCACCAGGGGCAGCTTCGCGGTCTCGACCAGTGTTCCTACGCCCTCGAGGTCCATTTTGAACAGCACCTAGAGATGAAAGTAGAACTTTATTTACTCAATTATGT
This sequence comes from Carpatolechia fugitivella, assembly GCA_951230895.1. Lineage (NCBI taxonomy): Eukaryota > Metazoa > Arthropoda > Insecta > Lepidoptera > Gelechiidae > Carpatolechia > Carpatolechia fugitivella. Next base: position 4,670,234 of record OX579658.1, read on the forward strand.
AATGAAGTTACAGTTATCGCTGTATAATTTTATTTATGAAGAATAATTAAAATTTGGATTAAATACATAATAATTTATTTAATAGAATGAAGAGTTTTTCTTTTTTTCTTTCTTTTAATAAGAAACAGTCTTGCTTTTTTTTTGTAGATTCCAACATTCATTTTACTTACACACATAAAAATAAACCATAGCAACTTTAGTTTGCAACACAATTAAATAGTAATGTGATGATATTGTGTATATTAGGAAAGACTGACAAAGCATACATAAACAATAAACAAAATCAAACAAATAGATACCTTGTTACATCCAAACAAGATGAGGTCAGAGTCTTCAGTGATGACCAGATGTGCAATGTTCTTGATATTGAGGTAAGCTAGCTGTGCGTCTGCCTCGTACGGGGCGACTATGCAGTCCACATTGCGCTTGCGACACTCCTTAATGAGATTCAAGGCCATGGCATGGGTGATGTCCACACTGCGCCTCATGAAAGATTTCGCTTCTTCTACCTGAAAATCGTGCATTGCTTTTGTTAAAAATCAGTATGTAGTCTGTAAAGGAGTGATTTGATTAGTGAAAACACAAAATGTTTGATCAAGTGCGAGGATAATTATGTTTAATAGGTGAGTAGGATCTTATCTTTTCTAAGCTTGATATTTTCTTTATTAATAATGAGAATTATATTTAATCTGCCTTCCAATAATTTTCACTTAACAGTTGTTAAGTGATTGGAGTGCAGCATAAAGAATAATTTTGAATTAAATGGAATTGACATTTATGCAAGGTCATTCTATTGCAGAGAAGAGACTTCTACATTAGAGAGTAGATGAGTGGTGTAATGCTTATTTTATGTAGATTAATAGCAATAAGAATGAGAATGAGAAGCTTACCTTTCCAAGACTCAAAAGTTCAGCTGCCCTTTTCTTTGATATCTGTCTTGACCTAGAAAATATAAGTGTTTCTATTATTGAAAGAGACAATATTTTAAGTGAACCATTAAATAGTATAATAATATAATCATATCTGTGTTTTTATATTTACAAGTGGAACAGTATATTTCCGACTCAAAGATAGTTTTTGGACTTCTTTTCTCTATAGTGGCCTAAAAGCTATACCATAAAGCTTTGATTGAATATTCAAGAGAACATTCTCACATTCACACGCCTAGTTAAGATGCAGAGGGGCTTACCTAAAGAAATGCCTAGTAAAGTTTATTAAAGAATATGACATAAAAACAGCAGTGCACCTACTCTCTCCTCTTCAATTCAGTCTGAGCTTTAGCAGGCAGATGTCGTCCATCAAATACTAAAATAGGCTTGATATTCTTAGCTAGCAGCATTGTCACATATTTTAGGCAATATCTCACGTACCTGTAATGACAAACCAACACCGTTTGTTCAATTAACGATGAAAACAAAAGACAATCGAAATTATTTTTCAGTCTCAAGGGGTACGAAGAAAACTATCATTTAAAGAACAGAAATAGCCGGAACTTACACATCAGTGTCTTCTCCTCTTACCAGCTTGTCAGCACAAGCAAATGCACCCTTGTGGAGCCAGCAATACGAGTCTATAGCGACGGTGCAGCCGCTGAACTCTTCAACATTCACGCGCCTCGAAGCCTTTTCGATGAACGGTATTAAACCCGTAATACCCATGATTTTACGAACTGAGAACTATTATAGGCTTAAGCACAATTAAAACTAACACTAATTCTTTTCATGGCATGATATTCCAGTCTAAATTTGAGGCAAAAATTAAATAATTAATAAAAAAAACCGCAACTCGCACCATATGATTGAAAATGGAGATGTCAACAAACCAAACCAAACGTCAATATTCCCGCCATGAATTTCCGGTGTGTTCACGGAGATAGATAAATAAAAAAAAACATAAAATTCAAAAACCGGTGTTACCCGGTTTATTCGCCAAAAATGTAGGTCGTGCAGTACAGATAAGTACACAAGTAGGTAGTTACTTTTATTAAATCTTACTATTACAAAGAAAAAATGAAAAAGTAATTAATATAGCAACTGTAATGCGTTCGTTGTAGAAGTTTTAGTTGAAGAACTGATTTGAAGGTAGTTCAAAAATTAAATACCTTTCTTGAGCATATGGTCGTTGCATAGGTTGACCTCTTTACTTTATTTCAAAAGATAAATTACAAGATAGGTCCCAGTGTAATTCGTCCATTCATGTTTGAAATAATTTAAAATGAAATTTAATCCATTTATTCTGTCTTCGGCTGCAGCGATTACTTTGAGTGTTGTGTCGGCTGCAGCTTACTTCTACAAGTCCCGTAGCAAGGTCAGGGACATCAATGATGTGATGGTATTCTGTAAGCTGCAATTCAACGCCTGGAGCAGTTTCGACAAACTAATTAGCTATATTGAAGCCGCCAAGACTAGTGTAAACGTTTGCATGCCCAGTATTCAAAATCCAGCTATTCAAGGAAGACTAGTAAAGCTAATGAAGGAAAATAATATTAAAGTTCGTATTATAATCGACCGTAATGGTTATACCGACGCCACCGATTTCCTACTGAGAGAACTTATTGAAGCTGGTAAGTTTTTATAACGGCTAAAATTCAACTATTATTACCATTAAAGTGCTGTTATTTTTTATTACTCTTTTCTATCGCACGCACTGTACCTAGCCCGTATATTTTTTCAGGTGCTGAAATAAAATGCAGAGTAAATGAGTCATATAACATGCATCACAAATTTTGCTTAATCGACGACAAGACTTTAATGACAGGCACTTTGAATTGGGGTGATGACCAATCTTGCAACAACTGGAACTATGTTTATGTTACAAACAAACCCCAGTTTGTTGAGCCAGTCAGAATAGAATTTCATCAGATGTGGAGTGTCGACGTCAGTCTTGAAGAGGCACTTAAAAGTAATGAGACTGTTGCCTGCCTAAGTGATGATGATACTGCAGACTGCGAGTTACCTGCATATTGAAGGTATTGGTAATCTTTCAATTTAAAGCCAATTCCTAACACCCTTGCCAACAGAAACTCAAGCGACACCTGAAGTCTGCATAATGTAGATGATATCACTATAGATTCTCTTCACAATTTGTTAAATTTTAAACTTTTACAATTCATTTTATAAAAAACGACTATAAAGATCAAAAATATTAATTATAATTTTGAATACTAATTTATTTATTGTTATTAAATAATTTGTGTTTTATAATTTTCAATATTTTCTATCATGCTGTTAATCAAATTATTTCTACATTTCATGTTATGAAATTACTTTTTAGAAGAAAAGTATTTCTTCATACTATTTTCGTTTTTAAATGTTTTTCATTTATTTCTTTATAATATTCTATCTTTCGATGTTACTTGCTTTTTACCCAGTTGAAACTTTTTGCTTTAACTTTTTTGTAAATTAATTCTAATTTCAACACAATTGTACTTAAAATAAAAGTTAAAACCACTGTTTGTTTTTTATTTATTTTAAATCATTTACTAATAGGTATTGTAATGCTTTTTCCAGTCACTTTCCAAAAACTATATTACGTAAAAATAATATATTACGTAAGAACAAAAATGGTTATTACTTTACAAGACTTATAAATTGTCTGTAGGTACTTAAGATTATAGTATTATATTATTAGCATATTTTTTTATTCACCACCTCTGATAGCCTTGTACTTGGCTATCTCATTGGGGAATGTCTTAGATAGTTCTGACAGCATATGGCTTTTGAATCTTTTGTACGAGTCTATCTTTCCTTTGACCTCTTCGTTCTTGGCTAGTGCTTTGTCTATGCAATCCTTTGTGTACAGCTGAGGGTTGCGGCCTTGGTCGATGTAACTGTAATGCAATAATGGTTTAAAATTAACTTGATTTATACAACCTAATCTTTTATTTTTCTTTTAGATCATTCTGAACAATCTTAAAAAAATTCTGGTCTTGAACAAAACAATTTAGGCCCATGACAACTAAGATTTGGAGAAAAAAAAAAGCAATGAGAGACATATTATTTGAGGTTCTAGGCGCCAAAATCAGCTACCTGCTCATCTCAAATCATTACTTACTCAAACACTTCTGTAGGGACATGAATATCATGGACTTGCGACTTCAGTTTATCGACTTCTTGTAAGCCGGTTACTAACGATTGTCTGAAACAATATACAATATAAAGTCTAATATTCCAGAATAACGTTAAATAATAATTATGAAAAACTATAGACCACTCACATTTTTTGATTCAAAACACTTTGACCCTGGGGTTGGAAGTCACTAACGATGATACGTATCTGTCTAACGTTTTCGATGAACATCTCGAGTTGAGTCTCAAGGTTTTCAAGTGGCGAAGACATTTTTATTTACGTCGATTACGAATAAACGTATTTTACAAGGTATGTACTCTGTGGAATAAACAGAAAATAAACAATATTACAGTTGTATTACAGCACAGCAAGCTTGCAAAGCCAAATAAATAATGAACGCGAATGAATGAACGAATGAATGTACCAAAGAGGATATAAGAGGACTGTACTAGGGATGGGGTACGAGTGTGGCCTGTGCAGACGTTTTTTTTAGTTTCATGGTCCGGTTACTAAGACCTTTAGACCAAATCTAGCGACTGTAATTATCTGCTTTTTTTTTATTTCAATGGCTTTACCTAAAAAGTGCAAAAAGACTAAATTGTAGAGAGTTGTCTCGTTTTCTTCTACCTATATAAGCTAAAGTCTTTCTACAAACGCATGACCTTTTGACAGTTGTTTTGAGGTTATTTTATTATTTTATTTTTGATCGACTGTTTTCTTCGTGATTCTGTTCAATAAATCTGTGAATACTATTAAATTGTTCATGATCTCTCAACCAGTCAAATTGTATTAATGTTGTATTTCTTAAAATTGTATTAATTGTGCAAACTGGAGACGTTTCGGATTACGGAGAACGCGGATAAAAACGAAATGCATTTGTCGCTTCAGAATCAGTCTAAAGTGACTTTTTATCAAGCTGCATTCGCTGGTGGAGCTGCAGGAGCCTTCACGAGAGCGGTAGCACAGCCCCTGGATGTGCTGAAGATAAGATTTCAGTTACAATTAGAACCAATAGATCGAGGATCCAAGTATAGTTCAATAATCCAAGCAGTATCTTCTATCATACGAGAAGAAGGTGTAACCACCTTGTGGAGTGGTCATGTACCTGCCCAACTACTTTCGGTATCATACGGCGTGCTACAGTTCTCATCGTTTGAAAAATTGACTCAATTATGTCAAAAATCCGACCCTCAATTCTATATGACCCACAAACACTGGCTAAATTTTACCAATGGAGCAACAGCGGCCACCATCGCAACGGTGGCATCTTTTCCCTTCGACACTGTCAGAACAAGACTCATAGCTGAACAGAAGACAAAAAAAGCTTATAAAGGCTTTGTACATGCCTTTAGCAGCATGGTGAGGTATGAAGGACCTCCAGCACTGTTCAAAGGATTAATTCCTACTTTAGGTCAAATAGCACCACATGCTGGGGTACAGTTCCTTGTCTACAAGTTCTTCACAGAAAATATATTTAGTGAGATTAGATTCTTTCAAAGATCTGTTACTCTTAGTGCAACAGTAGAATCAACTTTACTAGCTAATTTGCTAGCAGGTTCAATAGCTGGTTTAGTTTCAAAAACTTTCATTTACCCGTTTGATCTAGTCAAGAAAAGACTGCAAATTCAAGGATTCCAGGAACACCGTTCAGGGTTTGGTAGGCAAATGTATTGTGATGGAGTTATGGACTGTGTGAAATTAACTGTAACCGAGGAAGGGTTCCTTGCTCTATACAAAGGTTACGGACCCAGTATGTTAAAAGCAGTTTTGGTATCTGCCCTACATTTTGCAGCCTATGATGAAATCAAACATTTCTTACTAAAAGTCCAAAGATAAAGTTCATTCCAAATAGGTAGAACTTGTAATGGAACTAATCAGACTTTCTTGTTAATAGGAAAGTTGATCATAGGAAAGTACTAATTGATGTATTTCTTTGGGTAATTGTATTTTATAACAAATACCAGTTTGGGATGAATGTTTAGTCCAATATTTGGTTCCTTGTAACAGAAAATATTATAAGTACAGTAGATCTTTTTTAAATTTTGATTGTTTATCTTATAGTATATTTATTTAATACTCTTGTTAATGCAACAGTATTGATCTTTTTAGAATTTCTCATTTTCCAATACTAGAACCTTTTCCTGTTCTATATATTTACCTATATTTTGTATCAACTGATTCTTTACCCAAATTCCTGTGATATTAGATATATTGTTTTATAGTCTGTAAGATTAATCTTCATAGTTTTTGCTTGTTTTAATAAATTGTATTTATTGCCTTACTTTATGTTTTTAATTAATAACACCAAAAGTATAATAAATTTTTAAACATCATCTTAAATGACTATGATAAAAATGTTACTGATATTGCTTCATTATTTAAACAGAATATTGTAATCACTTAAAAATAATATACAAAACTTAAATTAATCCTTTATACTATAAGTATTATTATATAAATTTTATTGACTAACATTTGTAAAAATTATCAAAATACTCTGCTATGAACTGAGAACGCAAAGTGCTATTGTGTCGTATTGTCGACGTAGCATAGTCGTAGATGTCTACGCACGCTACGAATGAAATGCAAATTATTTACAGATTAAAAAAAAAACGGATTACCCTTTTTAATACTCGCCAGATATAAAATGCTACTCCATAGTTTTGTAGCTTATAATTCTTTAGAGTTTATAATTAACGAATTAATTATAAACTCTAAAGAATGGTAAAAGAGAGAAGGCTCAATGTTTTTAAATGTTGTGACATAAGCACCAATATAAATGAGTATTTCTATAGCTACAACTACCTACCTAACTAACCATAAGATATCACATAACCCATATTTCGCATCAATGTATCTTTAATAGCCGGTTGCAGTTCTTTCTTCATGTAAGTCGTGAGAAGAGTCCTTATTCCTTTTGTGAAAATGTCCTCCATTTCTCTTGATATATCTTCAACTTCGTCCAAATCGTCATCAGGCCTGAAGAGTTTGCTTCTTTCGTAGTTAGACCGGGCTCGTGGTTCGTAGACGACGTCCCAGCTGTCTGCCCCTCGACTTTCAAGGTTATTAGGATATGGAACTTCCATCCTTGGATCGAATGTGAATTCATCAGACCGTCTTCTTCTTCTCAATGGGAGATTGTCCTTATTCCTAACAGAGTTCCTGTTGATATACTTCTCGCAACCGTAAGCGTAGACACTTATAAAACCTGGTTCGACGAATTCCGAATCGGTTTTAACGTTGAACTTTCCGGGTTGTTGGTTCAGTGGTTGTGTGTGGAAACCTATTCCTGCTTTTCGAAGTCTTAAAATCATGTTGCACCCATTACTTGGTCTGTATCTCGGATATGCCGTGTCATAGTCGTTGTATGATCGGGCGTCAGCGTAGTTGCGTCTCAGTCTTCGGCTGGGAGGGATTCCTCTGTCCAGTTCGTTAGCGTCATACAAGTCGACGTTGCCGCTGATAGTGATATCGTTGAATAGAAGCATGGTGTCTAAAGATACGTTGCGAGGGTCGAAGTAGCATTTTTCTACGCGAACCCAGTTGGCGTTTTGAGGCAAGCGAACTCTCATGCGCGTTACGTACATGTCTACTGGAGCACTTCTCATCTGTTGGTACAAGCTGTAGCCATTCAGGTCGATGCTCTGACTCTGCAATGAAGAAAAGTGCAATTAGAAATGTAATTTGTTTTATCCGTTCGTGACATCTGTTTTCTTTCTGTTATTCATATAATTACAATGTTATGGTCTGGTTATTCTGCGCCTATTATATTTTAGATTGCTCTTTGTCTTCGAATAAGTTAGGTATTGCACTGCACATGTAATTTTCCTGAAATTAATTGTTTCCTTAGCAGTCTCTATATTAGGTGTACATTTTATTACGCGACTGCTCCAAAAAGAAGTGTTAATTTTTATATTTTTTATATTCTATTCTTGAACCTATATTATTGTTATTTACCCCGTGTGGTGGAAGCAAAACCTTCGCTGATTACAAATAAATTTTAATTATTTTGTAACCGGACTCCATCCCGGACCGGTTTCTCCATAGAAACGCAAGTCATGAACTTACCAGAGGCATATCCAAATTCTTTGGCTGATTCCTCTTCCGTCTTTTCAGTTGATCCAGCGCAGACTCCAGTCTTGCTGAGCATCTTTCACCAGCGATTGGTACAGTGGTCAACGGGGGGAGACCACCGACTGCCGGTAAGGGACGATCGTATCGCTTCTCGAACAGGGGTAGGAAGCGAGATTCTGAAATTTGTGTGGAATTATAATGACAGTCTGGTTAGCTAGGTGAGTATTAAGGAATTAAGAACAGATCATATTCCGTGATCCACAAAACACGTTAAACTTTTGCCTCCGGAGATTCGAGATTGAGTTTTAGCTTTTTTTATTAAGAGAATGTTTTCTTTTACCACCAAAAAAGCATCTAACGTTGTGCTTGGTAAGTCATCACCAACAGCTGATATACGTCCCCACGGAGGGGCTCGAGCCTACCCTGAATTAGGGTGATCAGGCCTTAGTCGATCAGTTTGGGTTGGTAGACCTCACCCAGAACCTTTGAATTTCTTCGCAGGAGTATGCAGGTTTCTTTACTATGTTTTTCTTCACCATAGGAGCGTCGAATATTAATTCGAAAATCGAAAACACATTGTTACCTGGTAAGGATCGAACCCGCGTCTCCCGGACGGAAGACAGCGGCCCTAGAGCCACTACACAACCGACGCTCTTAGCTTGCTCGATGCTCAATAAGTAGGTACGTTTTTAAAATGAAGGAAGAGATAAAAACGAAAGTGATAGTGCAATGTAATTTCTGTGTGGACCCCGCATTTGTTTTCACTTCTATTGTCTTTTGTGCAGTACCGTGAAAATTATTGTGAATCAAGTCGTCAGCGCCAGTTGGAGATTTGAATGCTGGCTACTTAATTGTTCTTAGTTTAAAATTACGACTCAAGTTAAAAACATTCGAAGAGAGTTATGCTGATTTACGTAATACAGATAACAAAGATTCTGTTCAAAACCGAGGGAAATCGTGGGAAGAATCGTAATATTCATTTGTCGGCTCCGTAGCCTAGTTGGTAGTGTAGTACAACCTATATACGAAGCACAGGGTCGCAGGTTCGAATCCCGCCCGGGGCAAACATTCGCGTGATGATGAGCACTTGTGTTTGCCTTGTGTCTGGATGTTGTTTATCTTGATCATCATCATGTATTTATTAAGTAATGTATATCAGCTGTCCGACACCCATAGAGCAAGCTTAGTTTGGGATAAGATGGCGGCGTGTGAGATGTCCCCACACCACATATTTTTTATTTATTAGTTCATAAAGTGTAGTGGTTTTTATTCTGATTTTCTTAAGTAGATGTATAAGTATTTTTTTTTATTGTAGTTAAATGCAAAACAATTTCGTATAAAAATACATTTTAATGCCATGTTTTTCCAAATATTATGTTTACTCTATCTCTACCTACCAACTATATTGTAGAGTCAAATTTCCTTGCTACATAAGACGTAAGTAATTAAAATAGGTATTGCATTGTGCGAGTAGCATAGATATAAAGAAATGTTAGAGCAAACTGTATGAGTGCAAAAGTGCAATATCAAACGTAACGGTTTTTTATTACTTAACTATGTACCCACCTTTCTCCAGTTCCACATCAGGCAGGGAGTTATCACTAGCCGATGCCGTTTTCGCAAATAATATGAACATCCACCAAAATCTCACCATTATCACTATAATATCCAGACATGAAAACGTTGGGCTGAATGTCGTGACCCTCAGCCTTGCACTGCTCGCGACACGATAAAGTGAATTGTCAAAAATAGGCGCGAAAAGACGTTGACTGACTTCCAACCGCCGCGAAACCGAATCGTGGAATAAAGTGTGGGACAAAGAAGTGCAACGTTTGGAAAATGATCCCCGCTCAAGTAGAGAGATACCATCGTGCTTCTAGACGCTACGATAGGCGGCGACAGGCGTCTAGGTACCTCTTCAGTAAATAGCGAGAGATGAGACACGGTTATTAGAGCGTAAAATGCAGAAGCTTGTATATAATTTGTCGCATAAAAATAAATGTTCTATGCATATGTAACGTAACCGGTAGCTATTGAAGTCATTTTCGCTCCAGTTATCGCACTTTGATGACCAAAAAGTTTGACAAGTGGGTAGGTAAAAAAGTCAGAATAAGGGATTTTCTAATATAACAATGTGTCAATCTATTTGTAAGTAATTATTATAGTATGTTACAACACATACCGATGGACACTTGTAACTTTCAGAGCACCTTTATCCCGTAGTGGTAGAGTGGTATTCGTAATTCGAATTGCTGCATATTATGCTAGCTAATGTACTAAATACTTTATGAACATAAAAACAAAAAGTATTCCCATAGTATAAAGACTTATCCCATAAGGGATCTTTTCCAGTTAACTTTGAGTACCTACCCAAAAAGAACATGAAATTGCAGGTAGTGTACAAGTAATATTGAGACGTAATACCTAGGTACTTCAAATTAAATACGCAAGTAAAGTAATACAAAATCTTAACTACCTAAGTATTCACTATAAAAAATTTCGATTTAAATAATTATTTGTTACCTACTGCTTATTTAAATAATTTGTAGAGTCACACTTTGAAAAGCTTACAGTTAGATAAGTACCTATACAAGGGATAGGTACTTACCTAAGCACTTTATATCCTAACGATTAGAACATTGTAGTCACAGTACCATACGTCGTCTTCATTAAAATCATGACAATCTGCGAAGCATTTTCCTATCTGAAACGACATCATGTTCGCTTCTTTGGCTAAGTAGGCTGTAACGTAATTATGCAAAGAAATAGGTTTGAAAAGGTTTAAAAGACGAGAATAGCTTAAACAAAAGCTTTGTTTTTTTGTTGTCTCTGTCATTATTATATATACTTTTTTTTGTCTTTGTTGTTCTTGTACTGTATCTTTGTATAACCAGTTCATCTATCTATCTAAACATGTGGTTTAATACAAATTACAGAAGCTATCCTATTTGTCGTGTTTCATGATTTTAGATTTATCCTGAGTAGTTGCAAAGGGCGACTCAAGCCACCAAGACCAGGCCCTTTTGACCCTAGAATAAATAAGCCACTACTTACTGTCCTGAAGCAAATCCTGTCCACATTCTTATAACCAAAGTTTTTTTTTTTTCTTTCAGTTTCTTTATTATTTTCTCGTATGCAATAAGTTAAACAATACGAGTTACGAGTGTTTTAGATTACATACAAACAAACACACAAACAAAACAAACTGTTATTTTGCGCCCATTTTTTAAATCATAGTGATACACAGAATGTTGACCCAGAAAATACTTTTCTGTCAAAATTTAGCAACACCTAACCCAGACTCCTAGAATTCGTTCCAGCCATTGTGTACGGTAAAACCGTCAGTAAATTGTCCAAAAAAGACAATTTTATGTGTAATCTCCGTCGTGAGCCATTGTTTCTGTATTCTCTTGCATTTTCTTATGAAATTTCCTTAAAACAGAACAAAGTTTGGCGCAGGTACCCCATTAATTTAATAAAATGCCTGTTCGTTACAAAATTTGGTTAAGTTTCAAAATCCCATTGTATTATTTCTAATGTGATACAGTTTTCTTGGGAATTGCAGATGTGTTCACAGATCTAGCCAAATTATCTTTAATTTATTCTACGGTGAAGAAACCGCTACTTTACTATATACTGTACTCTGTGACACTGATCGTGAAACAGCATTAGGAAGGAATTAATACCTCAATAATTTACCCATATTATAATTTTATCTTGGTTTTTGCCATTTAAATCATGAAAAAGAAAGTATTGTTCTATTTTTGTTAGTCCGTTATAAAAGACATCAACGCGTGCTTATTTATCTTGTGTAGATACACTGTCCAAAGCATGTTGTTTATAATAATGTTTCTTACGTATAAATGTGAGTAATATCAACAAAATTTGCAAAATTTTACTTATCTAAGACTATAGGTAATATAAATAAATTAATTAATGTTGTTCGTTAGTGACCGCATCACTTGAGTGCTAGATAGTAACATCGCTGGGCCAATTTGGCTATATTTATTGTTCGTAATATTAATGAATAAATGAAATGGTTCTTAGGGAAAGACAATTTGGTACAGCCTGGATAATTGGGGAAAACGGAGCTTTATTAGGTATATATATATATATATAGAGGATTTTATAGACTCAAAACAAGACAACCTCTGTCGAGGTTTAACCGTAAAATACGAGATCATAACATAGAAATTGTTTAATTCTTACCATCTAACCCACTTTATATTCGCGTGACAAACATTATAATTATGTTATGGCTAATTCATTGCAATCTTGATGAAAGCGGCGGCGCCGGCGCCGCCGACTTGGCAGAGGTCGCGATCGGATCTCGACTATTTGTCGTGCTCTACTTGTTTGCAAGTTCATTATCAATTTGCGGAGAAAATTGGAAAACTGAATCACCTACTGATCTCTATATTTTGTACAACCTACACGATGAAGAAGAAGAAGATTATAGATATTTTTTTAATAGGTAAGTGATAGAAGAAAAAAGTAAAGCTCATCATCATCATCATCATTCTCGCGTGGAATTCTCAGCCCACATCCACCCACTGCTGGGTACAGGCCCCTTCTCTACTGCGCCATTTCTCACGGGGCAGTCCTGAGCATAACTGATCCTTCTAGTTTGACGATATCGTCAGACCATCAGATCGGATCATACATCTGTAATAGCCTGCATCAACGGCTTAACTGTCCTTCCGAAGACCGGAAGCTTCTTAGTTTTCGGACAACCTTCGTCTTCTCGTATTGATGGGGGCTTGGCCAGAGGCCAGAGCTCCTGCCTTATCACTAGCTTTAATGTGGTCTTGCATGGTGCAGGAAACAGGGCAGATAGAGCAAGACAACAGGATACCACGTCTGCAATATCTCCTAACTAAACCAGGTATGGGGCTCAAAACTTTAATGCAAGGTACTCGTATGAAACCAAATGAGCCGGTAAAACTAAGGCATTCTGTAACTTATCCAGCGATCGGCATCCTTCGACCGACAGTCGAATTGTACGGGACGGCCTCTAATTAACTGCTAGCATAAGACTTAGCCTTATAGATATTGTAGATTAAGTTTATTGATTTAAACTCGTAGGCTAAGTTATGAGCGGTCCATTAGACGGAAGCGGTCAGATGCGCGCGCTAAGTTATAGTAAGTAGATAGTAGGGCACTGTTGTATAACAGATTAGTTTTTCCTGCTAGAATAGTATTTTATAGGTTTATAGGGAAGAACTTTAGTGTCCTAAGTAGTTATAGATATTTAATAGCTTACAGTTTTATATTCTCGAACTTTACCCACCTTTTCGCTTAGTCTAGTCGGGTAAAGAATAGTATAGAGCCGATGTTTTTTATGTTGTTTACGTTACTCGATGTTGTTTACATTCGTCATAGTTAGCTAGAAAATTCTAGAAAATAATAGGTAAACAACCCATTGTTATTTGTTGTAAACAACTATTGTTTAATAAACAAACATCGGTCCCTCGCCCCGCTCACTCCGCCTTCACCTCCCCTTACCCTAACGGGTAGGAGTATAAATACGGAGCACTGCCCGCTGCACGGACAGTGTGTTTTAAGCAGTGGTTCACAGTACAGTAAACAGTTCGGAAGCCTCAAGAGGAAAACAGAAAGAGGAACGGTAGCAGCGGCAGTGCAAATAGTACCTCAACGGTGTAGTGTGGTACAGCGGACCGAGGAAGCGATCCTGCACAGAATACTGGTGTTTCTTTTCGACGACCCTCAACCGGACGGCCCAATCCCAGCAATAGTCCTGTGCGGCACTTATCCTATGTTTCAGTCCACGCGATCGCACCAACAGTTATAGTAGTGCCACACATTTTGGTCCTTCGAGCCGGATTGCGGTCAATACAGAAGAATGGTCGTCACCAGAAGCGGAAAAGGCAGCCACACCGATCACCGTTACACCGGTGAAATCGCAACATTAGGAGGCAACAGCATCGAAGACACCGACGCACACGCGGAACAGACTACGTCAACGTCCGAGCCATCCGTCAAGGACGCACCCATTAAGGTCGCCCCCCACCACTCCACTGCAAGCGGAATCATGAAACAGACGCCCCTCTGCCCGACGTTACTGGGCAACCAGGGCACCACAGAAGCTGTCCAGCGAGCCAGCAACACAGACGGGGCCACAATGAAAGAGCCCTACCCGACAGAAGACGGTCGGGGTGTAACTGCCGCACACTCCGACCGCCCCTCCGCCGCCGCCGTTCAGGCGCACCTCCCCGCGCGCCACGCTGCAGCATCCCGAGCATCAACATCGACGAAAGCAAGATCAATGCGAGCACGGGAGCTAGCAATACGAAAAGAAGAACTCCTCCGCCTGAAGATAGAATATGAACTCGCCCGCATCGCCCGCATTGAAGCAGAGAGCTCTGAGGAAGAGGAGGACATACAGGAAGACAACGGCGGTAACGAGTCACAACGCCGCGTCGCCGATTGGGTCGACCAGAGTCTACAGCATCAACTTACAGCCCTATCGAAGAAAGAGCTGCCACCTCTGCCTCAAAACGAGAAGGCAGAAACACTGAAGATGCCACACCCCCCCGGCGCCCCCGCAGCAGCAAAACCGGAGTGCGGGGAGTGTTCCCCCCCTGTCTGTGTACCGGCGGGAGCGCGGGAAATGACAGTCAAACAGCAGAGCCTCGACATCTCCGAGCTCGCGCAAGCCATCACACTCGCTGCGCAATCAACACGTCCGACGTCACGTAACTTCTTCGAGTTACCGAGCTACAGCGGGTCACATCAAGAGTGGCTATCATTCAACGCAGCCTACACTGCAACAGCGCCCTCTTACAACGACGTCGAGAATCTCGCCCGCCTACGCAAGAGCCTCAAGGGAACAGCAAGGGAAGCGGTCGAAAACCTGCTTATGTACAACGCGGACCCGCATGACGTCATGAAGACACTACAGTCCCGCTTCGGCCGCCCCGACGCCATCGCACAGGCCGAACTCGATCGTCTGCGAGCCCTACCGCGACTCACCGACTCCGCCAGAGATGTCTGCATGTTCGCCACAAAGGTGAACAACATCGTGGCCACCCTCCGCGCATTGAAGAAGCTACACTACTTGTACAACCCGGAGATTACGAAGCTCACCATAGAAAAATTTACACCGGTGCTGCGTTACAGATGGTACGACTTCGCCGCCTTCCAGCCAGAGGACGACGACGCCGAGCTATTGAAGTTGTCTCGCTTCTTGGAACGCGAAGCCCAACGCTGCGCCCCGTACTCTCAACCCGAGCAACCTACAATGGCCGCGCCCACTCAACGCGTGGCAACCCACAGCACACTCCCACGGCGGCCACCACAGAAGACGTACGCCGCCACAGTGGAGCCCACAGCTACAGTTACAGCAACAGAAAAGCTGTGCCCGGTATGCCAGAAGCCCGGACACACTGCAGCGACGAAGTGTCCGCAATACATCGACGCAGGGGTCGATGAACGATGGGACATAGCCAAGGACAAAGGGCTATGCTTCAGATGCCTCAAATATAGGACGCGGAAGCACAGTTGCAAGCCACTGCGATGCAAAGTCGACGACTGCGACCGCACGCATCACCCGCTGCTACACTTCGTCAAGAAAGGCGAAAACGAAACAGAAGTCGTGAGCACCGCCAGGACAACAGAGAAGACGCACAGCTTCTTGAAGATTCTTCCAGTCACCGTCACCGGACCGCGGGGCGACTACAGTACTTACGCCCTACTCGACGACGGGTCTACAGTCACGCTCATCGACGCCGCCATCGCTAGAAAGATCGGCGCAAAGGGGCCGATCGACCCACTACACATCGAAGCCCTATCGAACAAAATGGGCGAAGCTAAGTCTCAACGCGTGAAGATCACAGTACAGGGGACATCGAGCAAAGTCAGCATTCAAGCGCGAACCATCAACAGCCTGCGTCTCTCACCACAGCGAGTCGAAAGGAGTGACGTCATCAACTGCCCGCATCTGGCGGGCATTAGCGCGCGCTTGATTCACGACGCCGTTCCGAAGATTCTCATCGGTCAAGATAATTGGGAGTTGCTGTTGGCTACAGAGACGAAGCGGGGGAGCGGCACCAACCCGTCGCGTCCCTCACCCCCCTCGGCTGGGTACTACACGGGGCACATACACGCACGCTCGGAAAGCGCGTACACTACGTGAACCACATCGTCACCCAGGAAGAGAACATGGATGAACAGCTCCGCCAATACTTCGCCATCGAGTCAATCGCCATAACACCGAAAAGACCACACAGCGATCCGGAACAACGTGCGCTCAACATATTAGCAGAGCGCACAGTACGACGCGAAGACGGCCGCTATGAAACGTCCCTCCTCTGGCGCACCGATGATGCACCGATGCCCAACAACTACGACAACGCGTTGAAGAGACTTCAAACTACAGAAAAAAAGATAGACAAGGACCCTCTCCTCAAGAAAAAATACGAAGAACAGATGGAAGCGCTCATACAAAAGGGATATGCCGAGCCAGCACCCGCCGACTGCACCGAAAAAAGGACATGGTATCTACCACACTTTGCCGTCCTGAACCCTATGAAGCCCGGCAAGGTTCGCGTGGTCCACGACGCAGCAGCGAAGACGAAAGGGGTGTCGCTCAACGACTATCTCCTTACCGGTCCCGATCTTCTGCAGTCGCTGCCCGGCGTATTGATGCGACTACGCCAGCACTGCTACGCCGTCTCCGCCGACATCAGAGAGATGTTTATGCAAGTCAAAATAAGAAAAGAAGATCGAGATGCGCTGCGCTACCTATGGAGAGGAGGAGAGCGGGGGGACACCCCTCCCCGCGAATACAGAATGACGTCGCTTATCTTCGGCGCTACGTCATCACCGGCTACGGCGATCTACGTCAAGAACGTCAACGCGGAGCGCTATAAAGAAAAGGAGCCAGACGTCTACAACGCCGTGATAAGAAATCATTATGTCGACGACTACCTACAGAGCTTCACGACAGTCAACGAAGCAATAGCTACAGCAAGCCGGGTGCGCGACATACACAGCGAAGCACACTACGAGCTACGACAATGGAAATCGAACTCGGCAGAGATTGTCGCCGCCCTCGCCGAGACGACTACAGCGTCTCAACCGGTCACCTTGGACGGCGGGACTACGACGGAACGCGTGCTCGGGCTCGTATGGAAGCCACACACAGACGAGCTAGCCTTCAATCTCGACCTCGCCCGCCTACCGCAAGACATCTTACAGAACACGCGCCCCACCAAGCGAGAAGCACTGAAAATCGTCATGTCCCTCTTCGACCCACTGGGCTTCGCATCACCGGTCATATCACGAGCGAAGCAATTGCTACAGGAAGTGTGGCGAAGGGGAACCGACTGGGACCAACGCATCGACGACGACCTCGCAGCACAGTGGACAGAATGGACGGGGTACCTACAGAAGCTAGCCGGCATCACTATGCCGCGCTGCCACCCACACTACAGCGACGCATCGGATCTACAACTACACGTGTTCGTCGACGCCAGCGAGGCCGCCTTCGCCGCCGCACTATACTGGCGCATCACCGCACCGGACGGCCACGTCATCACTTCCCTGGTCATGGGAAAGTCAAAGTGACCTCGATACCACGCCTCGAGCTACAAGCCGCCGTTATGGGAAGTCGCATGGCCGCGACAGTCATCGACGAACACGATCGCAAACCCGACTCCATCACGTACTGGACAGACAGCCGAACAGTACTCACATGGTTGAAGACAGGCGCGCGCTCATACAAGCCCTACGTCGCCCACCGCATTGCAGCCATAGAAGAAAACAGCAAGCTCAGCCAGTGGCGTTGGGTACCTACCAAGCTCAACGTCGCCGACGACGCCACCCGCAACGTACCGGGCGACTTCGACGCACAGCACAGATGGTTCCGGGGACCACCCTTCTTACTCGAAGATCCGACAACATGGCCTGAAGACAAACAGAAAACGTCCGAGGAGAAAACTGGGGAAGAGAGGACTAACTACGTTCGACAGCAGGCAACATCGAAACTTACAGACGCGATCCCCGATAGCAACCGATTTTCGAAGTGGGAACGCTTACTTCGAGCCACAGCGCGCGTGCTTCAATTCATAGCTCTCTGTCGTCCGAAAATAGAAAGAATAAACTACAAGCGCACGAAAAAGAATAGAGAAGCTGATCCAGCCTGGGGACGAAAACAAACAGGCAAGCCGAAGCCGCAGGTGACCATGAAGCCAACAGAAGCTGATCGCAGCTACAGAATAATAGAAGCCGGGCTCATGGTCAAGGCAGAGAAGCTGCTCATCATAGCGAGTCAGCGAGATTCGTTCCCAGAAGAGATAGCAGCGCTACAGCAAGGATGTGATATCGCGACGAACAGCCGCCTACGCCCACTTGCAGTTCAATTGGTCGACGGCGTCATCAAGATCGTCTCCCGTATCGCCGCGACAACTGGCATCCAGGAAGAGGTGAAGACCCCAGCGATTATCGACGGAAACCATACGACGGCAAAGCTTTACATCGACTTCACACATAGGCAGCTGCACCACGCCAATGTCGAGACGACAATCAACGAATGCCGCCAGCATTATTGGATACTTCGACTGCGGCCAACAGCACGCATGGTGATCCACAGATGCCTGCCATGTCGACTGAGGAAGACAGCTCCGCCTCAACCATCGACAGGGAACCATCCGCTGGCGCGCCTAGCACACCATCAGCGCCCCTTCACCTATACTGGGTTGGACTACTTCGGTCCTCTCACAGTCACTGTGGGCCGGAGTAAACAGAAAAGATACGTCGCACTATTCACTTGCCTGACCACGCGAGCCGTCCACTTGGAGATCGCCGCCTCACTCACAACAGATTCAGCCATCATGGCGCTTCGTCGAATGATAGCGCGCCGCGGCTGCCCAACAGAGATATGGTCCGACAACGGAACAAATCTACAAGGCGCGGACAAGGAACTACGCCGAGCAATCGATCAAGCACCAGAACAAGAGGCGACGAACAAGAAGATCAGCTGGCGTTTTATACCCCCTGCAGCACCATTTATGGGCGGGGCCTGGGAACGCCTAGTACGGAGCGTCAAGAATGCACTCTACGTCGCTTTGAAAGAAACAAACCCGACAGAAGAGGTCCTCAACACACTACTCGCTGAAGTCGAATATACAGTCAACAGTCGACCACTCACCCACGTATTGACAGACCCAAACGATCCAGAGGCAATAACACCGAATCACTTCCTGCTGGGCGGATCTGCTCGAGTAGTAACACCAGGGACGTTCGACGACTCTGACCTGATAGGACGAACACACTGGAGAGCATCTCAACGTCTCGCTGACATCTTCTGGTCCCGGTGGATTCGTGAATACCTTCCCGAACTTCAACACCGGCGGGAGCCTCGAAGCAAGGGACCAGCACTTCGCATCGGAGACGTCGTCCTAATCGCCGACAACACTCTGCCGCGTAATACATGGCCACGCGGACTGATCGTCGCAACCTACCCTGGCACAGATGTGATCGTCAGAACAGCAGACGTGAAGACCAAAGGAGGCATTCTACGCAGACCGACCAAGAAGCTCGTCGTGCTACAATCAACAGAAGAGGCGTCCCTTCCACGGAACAAGGATGCGTCGACCGAGGCGGCGGACGACGCACGGCGGGAGAATGTACGGGACGGCCTCTAATTAACTGCTAGCATAAGACTTAGCCTTATAGATATTGTAGATTAAGTTTATTGATTTAAACTCGTAGGCTAAGTTATGAGCGGTCCATTAGACGGAAGCGGTCAGATGCGCGCGCTAAGTTATAGTAAGTAGATAGTAGGGCACTGTTGTATAACAGATTAGTTTTTCCTGCTAGAATAGTATTTTATAGGTTTATAGGGAAGAACTTTAGTGTCCTAAGTAGTTATAGATATTTAATAGCTTACAGTTTTATATTCTCGAACTTTACCCACCTTTTCGCTTAGTCTAGTCGGGTAAAGAATAGTATAGAGCCGATGTTTTTTATGTTGTTTACGTTACTCGATGTTGTTTACATTCGTCATAGTTAGCTAGAAAATTCTAGAAAATAATAGGTAAACAACCCATTGTTATTTGTTGTAAACAACTATTGTTTAATAAACAAACATCGGTCCCTCGCCCCGCTCACTCCGCCTTCACCTCCCCTTACCCTAACGGGTAGGAGTATAAATACGGAGCACTGCCCGCTGCACGGACAGTGTGTTTTAAGCAGTGGTTCACAGTACAGTAAACAGTTCGGAAGCCTCAAGAGGAAAACAGAAAGAGGAACGGTAGCAGCGGCAGTGCAAATAGTACCTCAACGGTGTAGTGTGGTACAGCGGACCGAGGAAGCGATCCTGCACAGAATACTGGTGTTTCTTTTCGACGACCCTCAACCGGACGGCCCAATCCCAGCAATAGTCCTGTGCGGCACTTATCCTATGTTTCAGTCCACGCGATCGCACCAACAGTTATAGTAGTGCCACACACGAATAAATTAACGTCATGCATTACCATGATAATACGAGTAACAAAACAATACTTATCAATACAATACAATACAAATATTCTTTATTGACACCAATCAAACCACCATTCCACCACCACCACCACCACCATTCCACCATTTGTATTGTGCAAACTGTACCTAAGTAGTTAAAGTTGATGTCCGTTGTTTTAGTAAAAGGATGAGCATTTCGATGACAGGGTTACTTTGTTGGTAGATAGTAGAACAACCTGTAACTACAACATTAGCGTGCCATCATGGGTTTGATTTTAGCCGGGTAAAGATATTTGTAGGTATTTTATTTACATTCCCCTACTGAATAATTTGTGTTAGTCTATGAAATTCCTTAATAGGGTATTTCCTAAATATTTTATGAATTAATTTAAAAATATAGATAAGTAGCAGACGATTCGCGAAGAAAAAAACAGAATCGAATCGGATGGAAAACAATATACAGTGATTTTTAAAGTTTCAATATGTATGTCTCTTTCATTAACGTTTTTTTTGTATGGAGATTATATGGCGTTACTAGCTTGTGACGTCATAAGCTAAAGTAGGATTTTTAATTGAACGGAGTAATTTGACATTAGACAGAAAAATAATGTTGCCAGCTCCATAATCTTAGTGATGTTTTCAGTTCAATTCTAACTCAAGTGAGTTGAATCATTCACACTATTAAATATAAAAAAATGCTTGTTACCCCAGCCTATAAACATAGACTTCGTCTACATCATGCAGTTCGCAATAGTTGGAATCCATCAGAATTGGTGAGTTGGTTTTAGTATTACTGGTAACAACAGTCAGGCTTTTTATGTAGGTAGGTAATAAAAGTAATTAGTGTTTTTTTATATTTCTAAGAGATAACTTGCAGCTGCGACACAAACGAATGACTCATCCATACAACTAATTTCCTATTGGATGACGGGAGAAGCGTCTATTTTTTTATTATTATTACTTTCCTATTGTTCGTCATTCGGCTTCTTACCTCCGGTCTGAGTGTTCGAATGTTTCTCTTGCCTTTGCATTTCATCGTTGAACTTTTCGTTAAGTTTTTCGTTAAGTTTTTCGTTAAGTTTTTGGTGAAGTTTTGTTTTGTTTTTGTTATTTCGTTGTTGTTTATAAAACTGTTATGGATCCTGGCCCAGGGACCTCAAGTAATGACAATTTCATGTCTCCGAGAAAAAAGATACCAAAGCGTGCTTTAAGTATGACTGAAAAATTCATGGTGCACAATGCTTATAAGTACGTAGTCCAAGAGCAATCTTCTCTGTTGGAATCTCCAAATATTCAAAACTGTGCTATTAAAACTGCTGAAATACTGGGAATCACTGCAAGCACTGTATTCAAGGTTCTTAAAGAATATAAAGAAAACAAAGAATTTAAAGCACCTGAAAAATCTGGACCGAAGAAAACATTCAAAGATAAATTGGACGATTTTACGTTTTCTGCAATAAGAAAAAAGGTGCACGAGTTTTATTCTAAAAATGAAGCTCCTACCATTAAAAAGGTGAGAAATTAGTTACTTTTAACACACTAGAAGCTAAAAGACGTCCACTGCCATGGAATGGGTCAGAAGAATTATTTTATATTTATTATAGTAACTGTCTCTTTTAATACATGTTATATTTTATTAGTGGTACTATTTTCTTTTTTAGGTTCTGAAAAGCGTCAATGATGACGAATGTCTACCAAACTTTTCCTGGAGTGTAATGAGAAAAATACTGAAATATCTAAATTTTAAATTTGTTACTAAATCGAGAAGAAGTGTTCTTATTGACAGAGAAGACATCGTGCTCTGGCGCCAAAAATACTTACATCAAATAAAAGAATACAGAAGACAGGGAAAATACGTTTATTACCAAGATGAGACCTGGCTGAACGAAGGTACGAATACTAATCAATATGTCATGAAAGTAAATGCAAATGTCGTTGCTTATCTATGATATTAAATTACTATTCTTTCTTCCTCAGGGCATACTACGAAAAAGGGCTGGGTTGACACTACCATTACTTCATCACGGCAAGCATTTATAGAAGGTTTGACTACAGGCCTGAAATCTCCGTCAGGAAAAGGCAAAAGACTTATAATTAGCCATATCGGGGGAGAAGAAGGTTTTATAGAAGACGGTTTAATGCTGTTTGAAGCGAAAAAGGGATCCGAAGACTATCACAAAGAGATGAATGCTGAATGCTTTGAGAACTGGTTCCGCGGGCTTTTACCAAAATTGAAAAGAGATTCGGTTGTGATAATTGATAATGCACCCTACCACTCCCGGAAGATTGAAACTTTGCCAACGATGTCATGGACCAAGTCAAAAATACAACAGTGGCTTTCTGGTAAAGATATACAATATGAAGAAAAAATGATTAAAGCTACTCTCCTTGACATTGTAAAGCAGCATAAAGATCGGTTCTGCGTCAAGTACGCTGTGGACGAGATGGCAAAAGAGCAGGGTATCACAATCTTGCGACTGCCCCCTTATCACTGCGAGCTCAACCCTATCGAGATGGTTTGGGCTCAGGCAAAGGGGCATGTCGCAAGAAACAATAAAACATTTAAAATGAATGAAGTAAAAACCCTGTTCGAAGAGGCACTCTCCAATATCACTGCAGAGAAGTGGAAGAGCTGCGTGGACCATGTCATAAAAGTTGAGGACGAAATGTGCCATCTCGATCCCCGTATCGACAGCATTATCGATAGTTTTATTATTAATGTTACCGAAAGTGATGATGATAGCAATATATCAGAAAGTGAATAAAATTATTTTCATACACATAACATGCATTTTCATTGTACCAAAATAACTTTTCTAAAATACGAGTAATACACCCTCATAAAGAAGAAAGTTAAAAATAAAAATAAATATGAATATTTTAATTTAAGGTAGTTGATATATGTTAGCTTAGGGTAAGTCTGAAAAGCAACAGTTATGCTGAGACTCTGCCTTTTCATACCTTTGTAAATATTTTTTTGGATGAATAAATTACTTCTATCTATTTAGCTTAAGCATACTTACTTTGACATAGACTTAGTTTTACATAATACAAATAAAAAAATGTTTTATCTCCACACCACAAAACTAAGTATGTACATTTCAGCACAGGAGATACAATTTTTGTGGAGGGCTGTTGCCTAAACTAAGTTTAAACCTGTGTTATAGGACATTAGTCCTTCCCCCAGGAGTCCACATTACTTAGTGACCATATCACCAGGGAGCCGTTTCATGAAGCTACAAGTTACAAATTACAAGTACAATTTGATGTACATTGCGTAGACAATGAGGTAAAACGATAAGAGCTTCCAGTTTTGGCGAATTGGCTACGCAATGAATATCAAATTGTAACTTGTTAATAGTAAATTGTTGCTTCGTGAAACGTGGCCCAGATGAGTGATTGAATCATATCTTTTTAGCACAACACTATATTTTTTTCTCAAAAAAGCGGCAACCCACCATATGTCAGATTACTCCGTTCAAGTAAGAAAAAAAAAAATAAACCTACTTTAGTATGTGCCTCTCCGTCTAATCTTGAATTTCAAACCTTTATAACTCGGTCAATTTTAAAGATAGAGCAAAAATTCTTTTAGTGTTCGATAGCAGAAACTAACAAGTTTGGATTTATAAAATAAAAAAAGTAGTCAAATATTTTATTTATTTTATTTTATTTATTTATTCGATAACAACATGCAATTGTGTTCGAAATCAGTTTTAAAACAAAGAAATAACTTAATAAATTTTAACTAAACATTGAATTTACGAAACAATATCTAAATATTAATAACATCAATTCAAAAACAAAAATATTAAATAGATTAATTTTAAAATGTAAATATATGTCTTTAAAAACTCAATCTTAAATATAATTTAATAAGTATATCCAGAATCTATAGGTAGGTATATTTTTCACAATAATTAACATCTAATGTCAGAAATAACGCCTTGAAAGTTAAATAATCCAAAAATTACAATAAGCCATGCCCTGAACTGAATAATAATAATAATAAATTGATTCAATATAAAATGTCAAAAACTCATACTCTTAAAAACTAAATAATATAACAAATTGATTTAATGTGAAATGACAAAACTCATGCCCTTAGTCTAAATATAAAATCGTACACATTACATATCAATCTAAATAAGGTACCTACGTCAATTACCGCCTACTTAACTTTAAAAGCTGAAATTAAAAAATATTTAAAGAATTTATAATAAAAAACTAGAGTAATTGAATTATTGGTTTATTGTTTTTAGAATGCGCTAGAAAAAGTAAAACAATACTTTTAAAAAATATCAAATATTCCTTAAAACTAATGGTAGCATCATTGGCAATAATAACCTACAGGGAGTATTAATCCGCCTAAGCGTATCTATTTATAAAAACTCTGCATTTGAGATCTCAGGTTATCTTTTTCTTATAAAAATATAATCAGCCTTAAACTTATTATATAAATTAGTCATTTTTCTTAATATTAAATAACATTTTGGCAGTTAAACATAAGGAACAAAGAACTTTCAAAATTACTAACGTAAAAAATCTTCTTAATTTTTTTTTCTTCAACGACATCGTAAAAAACAACATTAGTAACAAGTACACTAAATTTAAAAGAAAATTCAAAGATTTTATCTGCAAATTTAGTAGGCGTTATTAAATGCTCACAGGGTTATTTCGCCTGCCAGGAAGATTAGAACGCCTAATTTGTTAAATATACCTATCTAATACAGAAAAGAAATAGAAAACGAATTCTTAATATTATTAAATCTCAGTTAGGTCCTAGAATTAAATAATGATGTAAAAATTAATCACAACCTCCAGGGCAGGTAAATTCGTCATCGTCGTTCTTAGTTAATCCGATGCATTCATCATGATACCAGTTCTTGCAATTTAAACATGACCTCATATCAGCAATCCGCTCTTCATCGCATCCATGACAATACCATCCAGTAACATAGTTTTCTTTATTTTTAGCCGTAGTACTTCTAGTTTCGATTTTTCTTTTCTTGTCAGTTTCTCCCTTTTTCTTCAGATTCTTTTTTATTTTGTTATTATTTACTTTTGGTGCTTCCTTTTCTGTATTTTTTTTGTCTGTCGTGTTTTTTGTCTTCTGTTTTGTTTTGGCTTCTTCTTTAGTCTTAATATTTTTGTTATCTATGTTTTGTTTCTTTTTTGTGACTGCTTTATTTGTAATATCTGTATCTTTTTTGTCATTAAACAAATCTTTAGTAATTTTTTGGCCTCGGTAATTTATAGCTTTGCGGCGTGCTTTGGTTTTTACTGTTGCATAGTTTGGGGTCGGCAAGAATTTGTGGAAAATGGTTTGATCATCTGTAAGGTTTACCAAAGGAATGTTATCTTCATCATTGCTAGATTCCGAAGAGGTGTAAAACCGCAGTGAATTTGGGTTACGTGGTCTATAGATAAACTGATTCATGATTTCACATTCAGTTGAATCTGATGACGAACTATATTCAACAAGCTTTCTTTGTTTTTGCAGGCCACTTGTAGAGGGTTTTGGAGAGTAATCATTCGTAAAAGTTTGGAAATTTTGTGTCGAAGAAGCAGTTTTATTATCTATTTGTCTAGGGTAACAAGCTGATGATAAATCCGGTATGATATCGTCAAAATCAGATAAGTTTGGCTGGACTTGGCGTGGAGGAGTAACCATTGGAGGAATTGAAAATTCGACGTGACTGGGAGACATAATTGGTGACAAATCAGGAGTAACATCTTCTACGAGTTGGTTACCGGTCATCAAAGAGATAGATGTTGGGGAAGAACCACCTTCACTTTCAAGATCAGTGTCTTGTACCATTCTAGGTCGTTCAGTTAAATGAGGTGGCTCAGAATCGCTTTCGGGGATGCCAGATGGGGGAGTATTTTGTGAGGATATTGGTCGTTCTGTCAATTGAGATGGAGCGTATGCACTTTCAGGGATGGCACTTGGGTTGAAAGGGTATAGACCTGTCGCTTTAAAACCACTAGTAATATTTGAGATTGTCATACATTGTGGCCATACTTTGGAAAGAATCTGGTTAAATGTAGATTTAGTAATCTTTTGTGTATGATTTTCGTATAAATTTTCAAGAACTTCCCGATCCCAGTAACTTTCGAATGGTTTGTAGCAAGCCTTATCTAGCGGTTGAAGCTCATGGGTCGTATTCGATGGTAAACAGTACAGTGTAATGTCATATTTTTCGGCCTCTTCTACGATTCTAAAATCTAAATGACATTTTGCGCCATCGAATACCAATAGGCATTTACCCGATGTCTTATATTTGGCAAAATGCGCCAAAAAATCAATAAACAGCTCAGTTGTCATTGAACCTTTAGGAGCCATTTTAACCAAAGATCCCGTCGGTAAATCATTTTCGAATTCGGGTTTCTTTCTGATACCTTTAAATATGATCATTGGCGGAATTGCATTTCCAAGGGCATTGGCGCATCCGACAATAGTCACATTTTCGCCATGTTCTGACGCCTGTATGTGAACGCGTCTAGCACCTTTTTGGGCTATTACTGTCGGCTGTTTATGCATTGTCAAGCGACAACCTTTTTCGTCCATATTATAAAGTCGCTCTGGATTATAATCTATACCAAGTTCATTATAAAGCTTTTTAATTTCGTTAAAGTGATGCGTTACAATATGTTTATTTAATTTTTGACCTCTTGCATGATTTAAAAATTGAGCTTTGCGTTTAGCCAATATAGGATTCCGTTTCAAAAAAAGTTTCAGCCAGTCCTTACCAGCACAGCGCCACACTTTGTTAAAGTTGTTTGGAATATTATGCCTCTCACAGAAAACAAAAGCTTGTTTACGGATCAGTTTATCTGTCATCGGTACCCCAACCTCTGCAAATCTAATTATCCGTTTAATAAAATCTTCTTCTTGCGTCTTTGTAAATACTCCCTTTCTGCCTAGATGTTGTTTTGGTAGTCCACTTTTTAAATAATCTCGCAGGGTTCGTCTAGGAATGCCATACGTATTTGCAGCTTTATAACTTGACATATTTCCACTTTTGATGGCATTTACTGCAGATTCTAGGCTTTGCTGAGTCCACAAACTTTTTTTTCTTGTAACAGACATGATTCTTGAAGCTGTAATTAAATAATGGGTATTAACGCCTGGGTATGGGTAATAACGCCTACACGAGGGTAATAGCGCCTAGGCGGTATTAGCTTTTGAATAGATTTCAAGGAAAAAACTCGCTAAAATACACGAGAGCTAACTGCACAATAAAAAACACACTGTTGAGCTAGTAGAATATGTGCACAAATGAATGAACTATAAATCAATAATAAATAATTTGAAATGCACTCGAAACTTACCGCGAAATATGTGACGTTCTTGTAACAGCAGCCGAAACGCCCACCTCCGACGGATGACGCGCGACTACTGGCGTGCGGGGGATGGGGGACGTGCTCGCGCGGCTCACAGTTATGAGGCGACATAAGTTCATTGCGCTCGGCTCTGATTTTGTGCGGTTAATAATATTTTTGTAGAGTTATTAACTTCAGGCGGTATAATCGGCTAGGCGGTAATTGACGTAGGTACCTTATTCACTTAAGCTATAGTAGCATTTATTGCTAATGTACAGAAATGTTCCCTGCATGACTCCCATGGTGGTATTCTTACTATTGCACGTATAGCTCTTTTCTGTAAAAGAAAGGCTCTTTTAATATTATAGTCGTAACTCATACCCCAGAACTTAATACTATATCTTAATCTCGATTCCACAAGAGCGTAATACACACCTTTAATTTGACTAATATCAAGTACTTCCCAACTTCCTAAGCGCATAACAGGCTGAACTCACTGTGTTTTCGATTGCCATCAATTCTTTCTTCCAATTTAAATGCTCATCTATATGTATACCCAATGATTTTATCGAAGCAACCACTTTTAGTTTTTCCCCTCTTAAATCTACATTAAGTGTTTCTGTATTACGTGCAGTAGTCCTAAATAATATAACTTTAGTCTTCTCAGCGTTAATTTTCAAATTATTTATCTCAAACCAAGTATAAAAGTGTGACAGGGCAGTATTTACTTTATTAGTCAAATCTGCTATATTCTTACTTGAAACTATTGCCGTCGTATCGTCCGCAAATAATATTAATTTTATGTCCGGTATTTTAGATAGAATATAATTAGATAAATCATTAAGGAAAATCAAGAAAAATATAGGTCCCAAAACTGAACCTTGCGGCACTCCCCTTCTAACTGAAACTAATTTAGATGTCGTTTTCTCTACATTACCTTTATCAGACATAATTTGAAGCTCTATGTATTGCTTCCGGTTGTTCAAATACGATCTAAATAGTTGCAAATGACAGTTCGTCACGCCGTAATATTCTAATTTAGAAATAAGAATAGAATGATCTACCAAATCGAAAGCTGAACTTAAATCCAGAAAAATTCCAGTCACTTTTTATTTTTTGTTTATTTTTCCTAGCACATCTGAGATCAAAGTATTTATTGCGTCCGTTGTTCCTACACCTTTTCTATATCCAAATTGCCTACTATCCAAAACATTACAGGAGTTTAAGTGTGATACAAGTCTAGTTTTAATGAGTTTCTCTAGTATTTTTGATAAAACTGGCAATACCCTAAACAACTAGTTTAATGAAAACCGTGTTATAATATAGTGTGTTTTGGCGTTATCAGTCATCTGCTTGCCCCCTGGCTTGATACAATGCGACAAGAAAGAAATCTTTCTTTGACACAGTAGGATTATTATAGATAGCCACACGTCTATACATTTTAAGTCACGGCTAGTATAAAATTAGATTAGCTCAACGTGCTTATCGAAGCACGGAATTATCTTACTTTAGGAAATATCCGTGCTTCGGAAGGCACGTTAACTATAACAAAGAGCCACCCTCGGGTTTTTATTAATCGAATGAATGAATGAATGAATGAATGGAATATACTCAATCGACTGATCAGCATACGTCGTACGCTCGGTTATAAGAACAATGTCATTGTTTTGGTTGTGCAAAGTACTGACTGGCGCTAGCGTCCGTTGCTTGCTGCAAGCTATTGTGATCACCAGACAATGGGGAAAGCCATATCCAGGGTTTGGTGGGGCAGCGGCTAGGAGTCCAGCGTATAGCGGCGAACTCTTATGAAAACGCTCTAGTAATAAACCTAGTTTCAAATATTTATTTTTTACACACCTATTAATCTACTAACTTATACGTGAAATGAAAGGCGATGCTAGTGATCATATAAAATTTTATGTATTTCAACCAATCACAAGTCACAACAGTTCTAAAAGTTGGGATTGATGGCTCTATAATTCTTCAACAGCTCAACGTGCTTATCGAAGCACGGAATTATCTTACTTAAGTTAAGTAGGCTTCCAATTGCAATCTACAGAAGTATAGTCGTTACATATAGGGTTATATCAGCCATGGCTGATACTCATACCAGGGTTTGTGAGGCTGGTAGTCGCCCTTACAATACAACACACACGATGAAGTAGAAAAGGACTCGGTGATCTCCTAGCCCCACATTCGTTCATAGACTTTATGTTCTATTTTCCATTATTTAGGTCCCATTGTAGTGCATTATTGTCCATTTAGATAATATGTCGGCGTGTATACGGAAACACATCACAGTTAGGTAAAATTACTGTATGCTTTTCAAAATAGGAAGCATTAAATATTTTGCACGCACACTTACTTACAGTCCATTTTATGCCTTTGATATAAGTAAGTACTAACATGTAACGCCGTGTGGTGACGGCAGAGTAGAATACATTTGTCACCAACCCCTACTCTTCCCGTGGGTGTTGTAAGAGGCGACTTAGGGACTACACATTGAACAGGGAACGGGCAGCAGCGCTCTCTGATACAGTAACCTTTTAATCTGCGATCTCCAACCCGCCTGCCAAGCGTGGAAATTATGGCAAAACTCTCCACTTAAGTGGAGGAGGCTCATAGTCCAGCAGTGGACTGTAACGGGCCGTTGATGAAGTATTAACATACATGCAATAAAAAGTTGGTAGTACGACGTTGATGTCTTTTTTATAAAAACCTATATTCAATAGAAAAGACATAAACGCTGCCATCTTTTTAAAATTCGCTCCCACTAATAAAGTTTGGATGCCTCTGAATAACAATAAAAACAAAAATTGTACATAGCAGAATAGTTTAAAATATCAGTATGTATTATGCAGGTAGGCAAGTGCAATTTGGCAATTGTGAAATTTTGCAAATTTTTTTTGTGCAATTTTGCATACCAATGTTTGGTTAAATGTGTGATACTAAAGAGAACTCTATCTCACCACATTTATTGCAAATAAAATTTTCATTTCATTTCATTTTTTTTAGGCAAGTACCGGTACCTAAGTAAGAATCTACTTTTATCTCGACTCTATCCAAATTTTAATTTAGTATTTACTATAATTTTGCCTCTGTAAGTTCATTATACCTACTTAAGTAAATAAAGGTAGGTATTAAGTCAAGATGCAAAAGCAAACAAAATACTGATGTCGTACGCTTATCGCAGTTTCAACATCATGAAATTCTTGTTGAGATAGATAACACGTGGTGACTCATACTTACATAGAGGTTCATAGAGCTATAATATCTAAATTCGTTGCCCTACCTTGCACACGAGGATGCGTTAATGAATAGTCTTATCGATTACCTACCTAACCACACAAGGAGTACATACATAGTTGTTATTATTACGGAGAACAAGATTCGAGGCCAAGGTCCGACCATTTGCGCATCAGGAGACGCCTTATACGCTCATAATTTATTTCGACATGTGTTTGCTGGAGCTATAAATACATGTGCCTCCTTTCCGATGGCGGAACA
Organism: Carpatolechia fugitivella; assembly: GCA_951230895.1. NCBI lineage: Eukaryota > Metazoa > Arthropoda > Insecta > Lepidoptera > Gelechiidae > Carpatolechia > Carpatolechia fugitivella. The sequence goes on from OX579658.1 coordinate 4,701,689, forward strand.
CGGGATATTTTTAGCTGCACGATCTGTTAAAGTTCTTTGGTTGCAGTGTGTACCCCACTTAGCAGCTCCCGTATGTACGTAGCTTTATGTAATTCGTTATAAAGTTCATCAATTGACCGCACGATGGCGCTGGTATGCTGCTTTCTTGAAGGAATTTGTTAATTTGAAATATCTTAGGAATCTTATGTTGCTTCTCAAATTAAAAGCAAACAACTTTAAAATTAGAGATATTAATTTAAGTTAATTAGTTATTTACATTTTATAGCAGAATAATGAAATTATTATTAAAAAGTGTGAAAAGTTACAACAGATAGTCAATAGATGGCAGAACTTTCGCCATTTGTTGATAAAAATACTTCGCGCTATCTCTTTCACTCACTCAGGCAAATGACAAATTTTTCAATTGGTTTTTCATTTCATTGAATCTTGCTTGGATTTAATTCACGATTTTAACATTACATTGAATGACTACACAGTGTTTTGTTTTTTACTTTAATTAACATTCAGAGTTGCGTGTTTAATATGTGTTAGATACAAGGTTATTTTCAGTGATATGTACGTGTAGAGTACATAATGTAAGCAGGTAAAGCCGAAGATGCTCTAATTACGAATATACCGAAACAAAAGGCTTTCGTCCTTCACACATTACCGGAGTATTGTTTGAACAACTCGTTATCACGTAATGTAGCGATTATGGAGCTCCCAATGCAAACTGCGCGCATGTAAGTTTAATACTAACTTACTCTACCTCCTGACATTAACTGCGAACTTGGTGGCGGGTTTTTAGGTATTATCGCTTAGTCTGCCTATATTTATATCACGAGCCGTCTCGCACCGCTTGATATGGGTGTAGCGTAGAATAACCATGGCTAAGTTAAAGAATAAATGTCGACGAAGAGGTCGTAAACCTAAATCATTGACAGGTATCAAAGGTGCAAGTGAAGTGACGAAAAACTGTGATCCAAAGCTGGATAAGAGTGGGAACACTCATAATCTGAGAAGTACCTCTCTAAGCAATGACACCGATCAAACAAAATTGCCAACCAGAATAATCACTAGAAGTGGACGGATCAGAAAAAAAAGTATTAAAGATCATCTAAAAGTTATGGATAACATACTAAAAAGTGAATTGATGATAAAAGATACCAGTGTGAGGTCATTGAAAAAATTACCAGATTCCCCGACAAGCAATGGGAATAACAATAATGATCTTGGAGTGAGCGATCAAAATAATATTGTGATTGATGTGCCTCTAACTCTTCCACGTAATGGAAATAGTCCAAAGAAATCAAACCGCAAAAGCCCAAAAAATTATTCAGCTCCTGAAAACCAAAGCAATCTAGTGGGAAAAATAAGAGTTGCAAGAAATATATTTCAAGATCCTGAAAATGAAGTTCAGAATGCTACAAATCTTTCCAATGATCAAACCATAAATACACAAGGAAAAGAAAAATCTAAATCCCCAGTAACTGTAGATCAAAACCTTGAAAAAGATGTGTTAAGTAACATGCAAAGTGTTTTTTTACCTGTCAATGAAGTTCTTTTTCCGGAGAAGGAAACAAAGAAATATGTTAAAAAGAAGACAAGAAAAAACAAAAGCCCAGTTATTGACTCAAAAAAGAACTTGAGAAATGTTAAAAAACACAGGAGTACAAATAAAAATAAATTGAAACATAAAACTGAACCAATTCATCCTGCAGACCCATCAAAAACTAAACAAGTGAGATTGAGTAATGGTGTCGTTTTGACCTTGTCTTTGGTACAATGTGACCATTGTCTAAAAACCTTCAGTAACAAAGCCTCATTAAGCAGACATATGTTATCCCATTTTGATTTAAGACCGTACCCATGCCAATATTGTCCAAGGAAGTTCCGTTACCGATCTACCAGAAAGATACATGTACAGAAACGTCACCCTGCTACAGTAAATCCCGTAGAATTCTACATTTGCCATATCTGTGACAAGACCTTCCAATTAGAGGAAAACTTGGAACTTCATTTAGCAAGTCATATAAAATCTGAAAGTAAAAATTTCAAGTGCTTGTATTGTGACAAGAAATTTTCATATCGCCTCTTGTTAATACAGCATGAAAAGTCTCACTTAGACACAGGCCGTTTCAAATGTATTACCTGTGAAATGACCTATGATTCAAGGAGTCGGTTGGCTCAACATCTAAAAACCCATTCCAAAGATAGGGACTATATTTGCCAACACTGTGGAAAAGCATTTCAGAGACTAAATTCTATCAAGAGGCATGTGACAGTATGTCATGGTGGTCAAACTATTCAATGCCCCGTTTGCTTTAAAGAATTAAAAGGACATTTGAATGAGCACATGAGAGTACATAAGCAAAATCGGCCACATATTTGTCCAGAATGTGGTCAACGTTTTACACAATCTACACAGTTGAAGGTCCATCGCCGTTCACACACTGGTGACCGGCCATACCCCTGCAGGATATGCAACCGGCGATTCGGTCATTCCAATTCTCTGATGCTGCATGTCAGAAGACACACTGGAGAAAAACCATTTCAGTGTGCTATGTGCTTTATGAGCTTCTCCCAGCTGCCACACATGAAAAACCACATGAGCAAAATACATGGCAAAGACAGCGCATATAAATGTGAAAAATGTGAGGAGTTTTTCAAGTTGAAAGCTGAGTTAAAGACACATGAAAAAGGCTGCTCAGCAGGAGATAGAGAGTTGTCCTTCGAAGAGCAGATCCAGGCTTCAGTAGAGATTGAAGAGGTCGAGTTGGAGTCTTCAATGAAGCTTTCCAGGATGCGGTTTCTGCTAGCCCTCCTTCTCACCATGATGGCTTCAAAAGAAAAACTTAAATATCTAGGTGAGAACCTAATTTGTTGAATCAAAACACAACCCATATTCCCAATTGCACTGTTTTGTTTTGAGTGTGAAGTATATGCTTCTTGTGTGTTTGCCTGTTCTGATAGAGAGGAATTTTATCCACTATTGTTAAACCTTATTCTTATTCCTTAGTCAATCAGTAGGTGCCTAATCGAATTCTTAAGGTGTGCCAGCGAGGTCAGTAACCAGAACAATACGCACCCATATGACCATTAAAATGCACTGAACCAAATCCTTAATTAATGGGCAAAGTCCAACTCATTAACACACAACATGACTTACAAACAAAAAGTGCCTTATATTTGACATCAACGCGATACCATTTTACGACAGTCATTCCTATTGTGTAACATATGTTTTGTTTGACCGTCATAGAGTCAATAAAAATACTTATAACGAGTATTTTTTACATACATTTCCTTCTTTACCTTCAGCGTTATACGTCATGACAAAGTCGAAGAGCGTAATATATTTTTCTTATAGGTACTTTTCTATTACATATACATACATGCATTACATAATTTCAATAAAGAAACGTTAATACTTAACTTTTAAATGTTATTAGTTCACAGGCGACATTGCGTCGAAAGACAATAATTATTATTAATTCATTGCATATTTTTCCCCATACATAAGACATCAACGCGCTCTACACCATAACGTATGTTATTCGTTGGTATGACTATGCATAACATTACAGGACACTCCTTTTGGTAAACCATTATATCCTTATCCCGTTTCAAAAAGACATAACTCCATTTAGCCGCTTACAGAATTTTTGACTTCGAACCTCACGTGTTAGAGCTCAAATTCTCGTAACAGTTTAGTGGAGAGAAGTCAATCTGTGTTTGCTTCTGTTAAACATGACTGCCGAATACTACGTATTGTATAAACATGATAATAAATGATATTAGGTGTATAAGTATCTACGAGTACATGTTTTTGTAATTAAATCGTACCGCGCTCTAGCTAAGCGACAAATTACCTTCGAAGGTTTTTACCACGATTAATTACAGTCAAAGAGTAAATCTACCGTAATAATTGTTCGATTCTTAGTAAAACGTAAATTCTAATGTTTTATGTATATTTTATTGGACACTTTCCAAGACCTTTGACTGTCCAGTTTGCCTTGACACAGATCGTTTAGAAACATCTTTGCATTTCGTATCCTCTTTTATAGTCATTACACGATACGACGCGTCCGCAGGCTGGTTGGTAGAACAGCCTTCGAAGCTCGGCGACGCGGGTTCGCATCCCGCCCAGGGAAAATATATTTTATATAGGGTTTTTCGAGGACTTGCGTTTGCCTTAAATCTGATACCTGGATGCGGGTAGCGGAGGACCGGACGTTGTGTTCCAACAGTGGACGTCTTTTGGCTGACTGAGACTATCTGTTTTGGTAGCACAGGACTTGTCGTTGTGAACATTCTTGGGGAAGACCGTTGACGTCTTCTGGCTGAAATCAAAATCCATAATACCTACGTACCCATCATGGAACAAATTCGGCCAAGTTTAGGATCAGGTGGCCGCGTGCGAGGTCCCCACATACTTATTTATATATTTTTAAACATTCGGAGCTATATTTAACAGAATCACCTCATTGTGTGTTGTGTGCTTACTGTGAAGTCGGCACGTCCGCCATGCAAGGCTTGATCATCATACGTTTTTATTTTAGCGACCATTTGTCATTGTTTTCGAGTGCGGCCGTCGAGTTCGGTAACGTTGTGAGTTCATCCATTTTGTTGATAATTTCTTGGTGTCGGGCGGTGATGGCATATATACTTTATAAAATCTTCTGGGTTTTGGAAAGAAGGATAATACTTTATTTATTACAGATAACAATTTTTTTTTCGTTGGAGGAAAATGCTATAAAGTTGGTGAAGGTGCGAGGATAATAATTTTACAATCCCGTGACTCGCTTTCTTTCAAGAAACTTATGCCATAACTTAGGCAAATTAAAAAAAACTTCAAAAAAATATTATTTATCTGCCAAAGCTTCCCTTTTGTAAATATCTTTCTAAAGCTGAAATGTCAGTCGAAAACTCTTGAAAAAACATTTTTTAATAGTATTTACTTCTGCAGGTTTCAACAAACGTCTTATAGACGACCTACTTGTGGAGTCCCTTGAGGCAATGGGCTTGGCGCCATGTAAGGAGGAGTCTCTTAGCCCTTTCAAACGACTCAAAGCTAACATTGAGACCTTGCTTGATGGTACCATCCCGAGGCGACAGATGGAGAAGTTCAGAAGTGAAAACAAATCCACAGAAGAACTGCTGATTTTGCTTACTGGTGAAAATAAGAAAAAATATAAGGAATACAACAGTATTTCTTTTTAAGAGTTAATTCAATAATCATTGTATCAAATAGATGATACTTAAAGCATACTACCTATAGTTTAAAACTGATTGAACAGGTTTATTTATTCTCACAACTACTTAACTCTGGGCAGATAGATAAGGATTCAGAGAAAAAGTAATACCAATTGTTTTTAACTTGTCAAACTTCATTCATTCACTTTAAATTATTTGCATCTAGATATAACATCACTATTTTTAACAGTTAATAAGTATAAATGTAATTTTAAGGTGATATTTTAGAGGCAATAAACAGTACTGTGCGACACAGAAGAATTTGTCAAAAAATGAGGTCGCTGTGGGCAACTTACTAAATACATAACAGGGTATTTGACTACTTTTTTTATTTTATAAATCCAAACTTGTTAGTTACTGCTATCGAACACTAAAAAAATTTTTGCTCTATCTTTAAAATTGACCGAGTTATAAAGGTTTGAAATTCAAGATTAGACAGAGAGGCACTTACTAGCATGTGACGTCACTTGCCATGCCGTCAACGCCATATAATCTCCATACAAAAACTTATAGACATATTGAAACTTTAAAAAATCACTGTAAATTAGTTTTTCAACCGATTCTTTTCTTTTCTTCGCGAATCGTCTGCTACTGATCTATATTTTAAAATCAATTCATTTAGGAACAATCAAATACCCTATTATTTAATTAGAAATTCTCTTTTGTCGCACTTTATGCTATACGATAGAAGTGAATAAGTATATTGTAAGTTATCTTTAAAATAGTGTCGATATAAGCAAAAACGAAAGCCCAGTTGCAAAAGGTATTGCATGCGTGAGCGCAGGGCTGACCTTGCCATTGAATAGTGATTAGTCCAAAGATGATCATTGCATTCTGTTGATTTTTAATGTAAAATATTTATTTATAAATACCTACATAGTAGTTCTTATTTACTTGATCATTCCGTCAATAAGAATGATTGTGCCATTGATTTTGCTTTGTTATTTTTTAAAATAATGGATATGTTGTTTGTATGTTTTATGTTGAAGGATTTTTTCAATTCATCAAAGTGCTCCTAACTAGTATTACATACTATAACTAATGTTGGATGCTATATTCAACTGTTGTTTTATGTTTCTGTTTTATATTATTTTTAGGCATTTTGTTGTACTTCATAGCAGTTTCCCAGTGCCATTTAAAATATTTTAAAATGTGGCTCAAATAATTATCTAAATATTTATTGAGTATACCTACTCAAGTATGTATATTAGAAATAGTATAGAAAATAAGTACATATCCAAATAGAGCGAATCCCCGTATTTATCAAGTAAGCAATATCAACCTTTGTCCTTAGTCCAAAATATCCAGAAATAGCTGTCATCTACCTATTTATGATTGCGTGTGAGTAGTTAAATAGCATAAAATATACAAGTAAAAATAGGAAACTCTAATTTACTATGTAGAGTCTTGGCGACTATAATATTGATACTTCTTTCATTTTTATCTTGAAATATGCTGGACCATATTTTTTAACTGTTTTATTTTATTACTATGATTATTTATTATACTATTTCATTTACATTAATTTATGACTTATACTATGTACAATAAACTATTTTAACTTATTACTAGGTGCTTGCATGTAAATTCAAATTCAAAAAACAAATATTTTAAAGTTCATCCAAAGAAAAAAAAATCCGCCTTTGCATTGTTATTTATTTTAAATTAGGTTTTATGTTATGTAAATCTTATCCAATTTATAAGAATTTTATTTACTTTCTATCTTACCAAAGAACTGCAAATTAAAATTGTGTAATCGATAATCACTTTTATTTATTTACTGCAACCATTATACCACCTATATAGGCCCCGTTTCATGAAGCAATAAGTTACTAGTAACAAGTTACAATTTGATATACATTGCGTAGCCAATTTGCCTAAACTGTATGCCCTTATCGTTTTATCTAATCGTCTACGCAATGTACGTCGAATTGTACTTGTAATATTTTGTAGCTTCGTGAAACGGCCCCCGCCCCCTACTAGTAATTAATTATAAATCAATAAGTACTTACTTACCTACCTGAAAGGACTTCATCAAATTAGGGATAATCCAAAAGAAAAACAAAGGTTTTCATTTGCCTTTATTTTAACAAAACTAAAAGTAATTTATTTAACAAACATTATAATAGAACACGAAACACTAAATTCTGAACTGTACTTTCTAGGTAATTGAGCTTATTTTTTAACTACTATGAAAGGCTAATCTAAGGCCGCTTAGTTAACTAAAATTAGAAAATTGGTCTTATTTGATCTATCTACATACATTCGATTTTGGAAGAATAAATGTACAGTAGCCAGCACATGAAGCTAAACACTTATTACGAAAACCACACGAGCGGTGGCGCGGGCGCTTCAAGTGCTGGCCAGTGTACTTACAGCGTATCTAAAGAGTAGACCGTATTGAAGACATCGTGTCGGATACTATCTTTTTTGAACGGAGCTAATCGCTATTTCTACCAAAAAAGTGGTAAAATAGCGTGCGCGGATTTGTATTTAGTGTGTTCAGTTTAGGTGGACAAATGTAGAACTACAGATCTACCGGGTATCTTTGGTTGAAATACAATTTTATATGACTACTAGCGCCGCCACCGCCTGAACAGATAACTCGGTAGCACTGTAAATGTTTTCCATCATCATAGGTCAATCGGCCGGCCATATTCCTACGTCTAAATTGTACAGTAGCCAGCACATGCAGCTAGTCACTCGCGTTACAAATGCCGCTTCTACTGCTACGGAATAAAGGCGCTCTCAAGGTCCAGTCATATGCATGCACAACCTCTTGCCTTACTTTTTGAATTCATATATTCACAAAAATAAATCACAGTCACTCGGTAATTTGAGTCCCATTTTTTCAAATATGAAAGGTACAGGGAAAAAACATGTCTAGTCCGTTTTTTTTTAAATGGGATTTATACCACAAAATCCGCTTTTATTATAGATGTAAGCTTTTATTATAGTGTATATATCTTTTATATTTCACTTTCAAAAAATCCTATACACGAAAATAACATATTAAATTATATACATCGTTCCAAACTTTCAAAACGCCATATTCTCGTCAAGTTACTTTTATGACTATGTTCTTTCCCTGTACCCTTCATATTATCCAACGACTAAAGGCCTTCTTTAAGGCTTCTTTAGTCATTGATATTATCTTAGTTTTAAACGCCTAGTTAAGTAGGTAAAGTTAGAATTGCTTGTTATTATTAGATATTAGCTCAGACCAAGAGTACAATCTAATCTAAAGGTGCCTACTTATTATAATAAAATTTTGAAAGACACTGTTTTAAACAGTAGGTAAGTTGAAATATTATTTCAATGGCATGAAAGGGTCTCCTGAGTGTGGCATAGTATGTAAAGGTTCATCATCAGCTTTTTACTACCCACTGCATAAGCCTCCTCTTTTTCGTGCCAATCTTTGCGATCCTGTGCAAATCTCAGCCAAGTCTTTCCAGCGACCCGCTCTATATCATCTATCCACCCAGTTACAGGTCGACCGGGTATTTTCTCCCCTCCTGTTTTCATATCTAACCTTTTCAGGTTAGGTATGAAAAACCCGACTTCGAGCTTTCCCTTCATTACCTACAAGAAAATATGTCCGTTACTGCTAGTGGTTAAAACCAACTAAAGCATACTCCAGGCTTCGGAAGGCACGTTAAACCGTTGGTCCCGGGTACTAACTATCACAGACAGTGGTCGTATTAGTCTGTATAGGTAATTTTAACTATTTCTTCTGTGATACTGGCTCGTCTGAAAATTGATCCGAATATAATCCGTGTAGGAATTGAATACTGAAAATGGTTTGAAATGAGATCCTTACTAATATTATAAACGCGAAAGTTTGTATTTCACGCAAAAACTACTGAACGGATTGGGATGATATTTGGAATACCTAGAGGTAGTTTGTACCCTGGATTAGCACATAGCATACTTTTTACGGGAGTCTTAATCCCACGGGAAAAACTTATACGCGAGCATAGCCGCGGGCGGACCGCGATAAAATTGATTGTCTCGTACTATTTTTTTTTAGTTTTTCATTTATCTTTCGTGCCCTGTAAATATTATTTCAGGAGTTGGTATTTATTTTAATTACATACAACCAGTTTGAATTAATTTACCTACTAAATACGTAATTTTCTGTCTATACCTACCTACATAAATTATTTTTATCTAGCTACTGGTGTTTAACTAATAAGTAGAAATATTTTTTTTTCTATGAATTCTAATGAAAATGGCGCTTTTAGGAGTCTGGACCCTAAGCTAAAATTTCAGTGCTCTCTTACTGGTTCTCTGAGCGTCGATGGTCTAGGCCAGGGCTGCTGCCTCCCGAACGGGACAGTTGGAATTCTACCACGTGCCTTAGTTATTTGTAATTTGTAACATCGTAAGGAAAGATACAAACGCTTGCATAGAAATTCAAAAGTTGTATGTGAACTGAAGTCGACGAACGCATACTGGCCTGGCAGCGTGGTCGACAGAGGCCTGGTTCACCCAGGCTTGTAGTTGTGGGGACGTACGAAATAAGGTAACTGGTTCTACCGCTGAGCTTATTAACTCTCTTATCTAGATGATGCTTAGTACATGACGCTCGCGTTGGATAACGGTTAGTATTTCGTCATCGTCGTCATCAGGGGCGGTGACGTCATCAGGGGTTATGACAGCGGCTAAGAGAAGCGCTTGCGCAGGTGCCAGCAGTGCAGCTGGCAAGCGAGCCAGGCCGGGGCCTCCGCACGTCGCTGACCACTCCCAACCTGATAAAAACAAGAATGAACGCGGAAGGAATTACACTTACCCTGCGTTCCGAGACACGCTGAAATCAATTAAAGTACCCGTAATCGCGTTCCGAATCACTGTCAGCCATACATTTTTTGCTTTTCTGATCGCTGACATCGCTGAAAGTCTGATTCGGAATGCGCCCTTGTTCCGAGCGATCTCAACGATAGCGCCGTTAGTTTTAGCGTTACTGGGGTAACAGTTGGAAATTACATTTTCCCGCAGTAAAAAGTAGCCTACATCCGTCCTTGAGTACCAAACTATATTTGTACAGTCGGCAAAGAAGACAGGGATAGTCAGTTGGAGGTAGTGTTGCTTGAAACCAATAAAGTTTTCTGAGGAGATTTTTTATATTTTTACAAATATGTTTCAAGACAAAGCATAAATAATTACCCGAGAAAACGAAATCGGTTTTAAACAGCCTGCCTGATTATCTTCTTTGCTGGCTGTACCAAAAATCAATATTATTCCATTAGTTTCGCCTTCAAAGCGTAACAGACAAACTAACTACTAATACTAACGATTTAGAGGTATCATAATAAGTTAAGGATTTTTTAGCAGAAAGATTTGAGACACTGTTCTTGGCTCTTACTAAAAAAAAACTTTTATTTATAAACTTGTTTTATTTAGACTTTCATTATTAACAAAAATATGGACTTGTCTTCATTCATTCATTAACATAGAATTAAATTCAATTCATTGACAAAATAATTTTAAGTTTATCTTATATTGATAAGATAAACTTAAAATTATTTTGTCAATGTATTGGATTCTTCTTCTTGGTGTTTCGATGACAAATTAAATCACTCCGGCCCAGAACTTAGCCACTTCGACTGCACTATTTGTATTGGATTGATAGATAAATAACTAAGATTGTACTTTTGATACTTGAGATTCAATTATTATTTCTTGTTCTTTACTGTGTGACAATATATACTATACTTTGTAGTAAATCACCAGGGCTCACATAATTCATATTTCTCAATACATTCAATCAGCCAGCCAATAGGGAGGGCCTTCAAATGTTGCATGTTATACATTGGCTCATACATGTCTTTGAAAATTATATAATGTGAACAAATAACAAGTTTTCCATCTTTTTTTGCATGATATGGCACAAGTTTTTCAGATTCTGGAATCGCTTCAGGGTTGGGAGCTCTGCGTAGCACTACTCCACCAGCATCGGTTATGAGCTTAGTCAAGACTGCTTTAGTCAGAACTATTGTCTTTGATATTTCATATTTAGTCGTAAAATTGTGAAGATAGAAGTGGCATCCATTAAATATGCCTGGATGCTGCTTATATTTGTTGTACCTAGAGTTTTTAGGGCCTTTGTAAGTGGTTGTACCAACACCTGTTATTTCATACTTTTCAAAAGGTTCTAGTTTGTCATCAGTAGACTTGTTAATCCAATCTACAGATAGAATCCAAATTGAACTGACAATTCCTTGTAGAACATCTAGGCTGGATTGACAAACTCCATCTTCAGCATCCACTATTAAATGAGTAACTTTCTTCGTAAACTTTTGTTCAATTTGCAAATTACTGTGGTGTTTTGCTAAGGACTTGAGTTTATTTAGTACTGTCTTGTACTGAGATGAGCAGTAGACTCTGACATCATCATAATCTAGTTCAGTGTATATCTCAGACATGAGAGTGACGTTTATACTTTGTGTTTGAAGAATGTTCTCTTCAGCATTTTTAAGAACATCCTTCATGTCTCCTGCAGCAAGATCATTGGGCGTCTCCCCTTTGCAATTGCATGCCTTTGTATCAGCTCCGTGCTTAACTAGCTCTTCAACTATCTCCTTATGACCATATCTGATGGCTTCGTGTAATGGTGTTTCATTACTAGGTCCTGGAACATTTATTAATGTATTGTGTTGCAGTAAAAGTCTTACCAAATCCAATCGTCCGTTCTGTACAACTTCATGTAGAGGAGTCCAGCCTGCATTGTCTTTTGTGTTTGTGTTAGCACCTTGATTTAATAATTCTATAACTTTTTCAACTTTACCTAGTCTGCATGCAACATGTAAAGCAGTTTCCCCTTTGTGATTTTTCTTCTCAATAACTTTATTGATTTTTGTACTCGCATTTGATAACATTGATATGGTAGCATCATTCTTGCTTCTATTATCGGATTTCGCTTGGTTAATAACTTTGTTTTCCTTTAAAGATTCATCTACAGTAGATTCTTTCTTGGAAATTACTTGTTTTTTCTTAGATTTATCTTCTTTCATAGAATAATCGAGTAGAGAATCAGGCTTTTTCTCAGTATTTGTAGTTTTCGCGGCTAGTTTCTTTTTTCCGCCCTTCTTGTTTGCACCTTTATTGACCGATTTGTGGCTGTCAAAAAGCAGGTCTAATTTCTTCGCAGATTCTATACTCTGAGTCAAACGATCGTCGCTGAAACCACCATTGAGGGACACATTACACACAGGACAGGCCTTTAAGCCCTCAAAATGTTCAGAACAAATAATGTGGAAACAATTGCTCAAAGTCACAGGATTCTTACACAATTCCGAGCATATTTTACAAGTGTAATCTTGCTTCACAGCTTCCAAAGCTTTTATAAAGTTATTTATATTTGCTGCAGTCATTATACACGTACTAAACAATGTAGTACCCACAGAGAACCTAGTACCTATGTATTGAAAACAAAATATAAATCGCCGGCAACTGCAAGCTGGCGCGCGATCTTGATTTTTGTAATGTCATGTGAAATGTCAAAATTGACGACAGACAGGGGCGTATTCCGATTCAGACTTTCAGCGCTGTCAGCGATCAGAAAAGCAAAAAAAACAAGAAAAAGTTTAAGCGCGTTTAGTTTCCCAAACTTGACACTGGCACAAAGTTAATCTAGTGCCATAACAAAAAAAAAAAAAACGTATGAGTTTTGACAGCTGACAGTAATTCGGAACGCAATTACGGGTGTTTTAATCGATTTCAGCGCGTTTCGGAACGCAGGGACAGACAGACAGGACAGCCAATTCGCATGCTTGGTCTACACAAGGCAAGGAACTAGGAAGGTTGAATGAAATATGTGATTTTTGAAAAAATACTTTTGTGTGCAGATATGGGATGGGACACAATGCGGTAAGGGGTTAAAAATAAATGCGAACTCGCGACGCTTACGGGTGCTTTAATCGATTTCAGCGCGTCTCGGAACGCAGGGTAGATGTGTACATTGGCCACAGACCGTAGAGGGAGAATGAATGCCACAGACACACAAGTAAGTATTAGGGTTGGGCCACACTTATCGACGGCGATCGACGATTTGCCTATACAAAACGCGCGCAAAGTATGGAAATCCTTTCGCATTGACGCGGCGTCGATAAGTGTACCCTGTAAGTAGACCCTTAGACGGCGGTTACACACTAGGTTTTGTATCAGTCTGGTCAATCAGTAAATACTGATGGAAAACTGATGACTGAAGCACCATGTTAGACGGGGGTTACACGCTCACTCTGGTAATCCGTCAGTCCAGTCACTTCTCAGTTTTTTTTTTTTAAGCTAGGGAAACTATACACGAAAAAAGAAACCGAATTAATATCATGGAAAGTTTGGTATTAAACAAATAAATATGCTAATATATACACATTAAACCTCAGTTCACGTTCAGTTGATACAAGTCACAAAGACAAACTAGTGCCAAAACGGAAAAAAAAGATAAGTTCACCAACGAAATGGATGACCGAAAAAGAGCTCACGAATTATCACATTTCCGATCGGAATTTAAATATTAATTTCGTGATTATATTATAAGATCGGTATTATATTTTTCGTAAAATGTCGTCGAAATCGTGTATTTAACAATCGGAATAACAAATCTTCGTGATTTTGGGAATATTAGGAATTTAAAATTTCGTAATTTTTATAATTCGTTATTTAAAGATTTCGACATTACAATATTACGTTATATATAATTTTAAACTTTCGCGGTCATTATTATCAGTCTACCCACGACCATGGTGCTTGCAACAGCGCCGAAATATCGGGTCTCCTCAACAAAAATATTATCGCGGTAAGCCCGTAAAATGTCTCATAAATGTTATAATATTACGTTAATTTTCAAATTCGATATTTTGGTGTTCCTATTGGAAATGGTTAAACCGTTCCTTGACAAAAAAAGACAACTGTATGAGAAAATCGAGCGCTGACTGATGCTAACTGACTGACGAAACGTTTACACTGTCAGAATTAGAAATCCGTCAGTCTGTGGCTTCAGTCCATCAGTCACCTGGTTAGACTATCAGTCTGGCATCAGTCTGACCAGACTGACGGACCAGACTGATGAAAAACTGAACGTGTAACCCCCGTCTTACTTAGTAGAACTTACCAGTATCAAGGCATCTTGGTATAGCACTTGAGGCAATAACTAAGGCATCCTCTGACGAAATAGCACCGCATCTCTCGTACAGCAAGCATGTAGCGGCATTAGATAATAACCACGACAGTACTGAAAATAAATCATTATTACTTTTTTAAAAATGTTCTGGAAATGCCACCTAAAAAGCAGAAGATAAAAAAGATAAAACGTATCGATAGACATATTTTTATACGTCCATGATAAAATATGAAAATGTCGAAGTAAGATTTAACAAAATCATTTTTCGACGTCGAAGATAGAAAGTATTGAAGAAAATCCTAAAAACTAAAAACAAGACTCCCCTGCTAAAAAAATAAAGCTAGTGCCACTCGGGCTGATGTAAGGATTCTAAAGATACCCGGGATCTAAATCTAAATCTGTTCAGGAATTTAGAAGTTATGGTGGAATAAAGAAACTTACATACATACCTGCATACTTACATACATACACGCTAAACACATTACATTCCTTTTTTGGGCAGTCGTCGTGTAAAAATAGTGAACCCAGTTATTAAAAAGTGGTTACCTTTGCCCAATGTTTTCAATCGACTTTAACTTATGAGTTTATTTTATCATGTTTTTGGTGCTGTAACTGGATATTTTTATATAGGCAAGTACCTACCTGAACATGTTTTTAACTTGACGTGATTTAAATTACCAAGAGCTTACCTAAAATCAAAGTTACGAGAACATCACCAACATATAGACTACCCTCAGCATCTCTTAACTTCTCACAGCATTCAGCATACAATAACAGCAGGGCGCATATTTTGGCAGTGTTGTTAAATTTTGCAGTCGTTCTTTTGCTACTGTGGATTTGTCGTAAAGCGCCTAGTACAAATGGAGTGGTGGATACTAAGACGGTAGAAATAATTCCGCCAAGAGGTGGTACAGCAGCTCGGCCACACTGAAACGAAATTGTTGAGTTAACCGTAACGTAATAAACTTTCTTTTTCTTAGTATTTAAAATAAAAAACAACAACTTACCAATAAAGCCATTAAAATTGGTGTTACTATGAGCGATAAAATATAGTTCGCAGTAACAAGGACTGGCATAGGTGGTGCAGGTTTCAAAGCTAGCGTCACCCAACCGCATCCAGCTCCCGCTGATGACAGTACCGCACTTGAAAATGAAATGTTTATAAATTATTTTTAAATTGTGTTTACACAGATTTTAGAATTAAAAAAGTTCAGAAGTGGGATCAGTGATTGAATATCCAGTCCAGTAGGCATTATCAGTCCACAAGCCAGACCAACAGCCTTAATTCTATTTAAGACCGAATTAAGTTTACAGATATTAGAATTAAAACAAAATTCGTAGTGAACTTACCCTTTGACAACCCTATAATCGAGCCCACTACCTCTGAATGCTTCCACAGTAAGCACACATAGCGCTGGTGCTACTGCATGCGCGTGAAGCACGCATATTGTGAGCAAACGGGCAGTTGGTGTAGTGGAAATAGACGTGGCCGAGCCAACGGTGTTTTTTTGCCTGTAGGAACTGTGGTAGCATCCGGCTTTGTAGTAGATGTATGTCAACGGTAGATAACGGATGTATTCTGTGCGGAGCATTCCTAAAATATTTCTAAAAGTTATTATAATTTATGCTCAGTTAAAGTTTTAGTGGAATACCTCAATAAAGTCTAACAACAGGTGGCGTTCAATAGTCACTTTTACTTTAAACATGGTATTATTCTTTATTAGTATCCACACTCTTTGTAAACTGGTTGCATGTTAACGGAAATTTAAACCCTTGCGAAAGTGAATAGTGGCAAACGATTTGTGTTTCTACCTCATATAATATTATATAAAATATGCTGCTAATTTTTTGTGATAAAATATTGCATTGATAATTAATTTCAAATTTCATGCAATATTAAAGTTTAAATCTAAAAAGCTAGATAATTTGTAGTAAAAATAAGTATAGTTAAAATATACAAAATTATAATATTAGTTATTTAAGGATGATTATGTTGTGCTAATTCATTGCAACATTTCCAATAATATAAAATATAGTTCGTGAAAGTACATTTGATCTATTTTTATTGATTAATGAATTATGACTTCAAATGCTTCAACATTACCTACTATAAAAATTAAAATCTAATTAGCATTTTGAAACACCTACGTTACCTACTGATTTCTACAGCAGCTACCTATGCTTTCATACTTTATAATGTAAGTATTAAAAAAAATATGTAAGTATCTACAGTGTAATCTATAGTAGATTCTGACAAAAAGATTCAATAATACTTTTATTACTAGCCACCTATTTATCTACGTATATTTGAAATTTATTTACTTTTATTTATTCAAAACGGTGCAGAACAAAAATCTGATAAGTATTAAAATGTTGAGTCAATATTTGCAACAAGCGATAGTTTTATGAAAAAATGTAATAGATAATTACAGCGGCGATTCACGTGCAATGCGTTCTAGGATGATCTACGTGTTATCATGCATGTAGTTGCCTCCAGGGCATCCGGCGTTTGGGGCCACCACTGCTGCAGCCACCGAAATTAGAACACCGAGTACCAGCCATCGTTTACGCACTTCTCGCCAAAAATCTAAATTATATTCACTCCTTATATTACGCACACGTCTTCTTTGAGGATATAAAAGCTCTTTCGACACTGTTACGCTAGCCATTAGGAAAAAAATATATTTAAATAATGGGAAACATCGCGACGATAAAATATTTTTTTATAAGCAAACAAAGAAGATATTCATTTCTTTAAAGTAATGGAGGGAAGCAGGCCGGAATAAAAAGCAATACATATTCAAAACCGCTTCGGGCACAAATCAATCCATTTCAGGCAAATTCTCGCTAATAAATGAAATATTTAAAAGTTTGGCGCATCTGCAGCACAGCCGCATCGTGTGACGTCACATTTTGCCAAACAAAACAAGCCATTCGTTTCATTGATAAAATTAAGAGCCTGCTCAAACTGCGCGAGTTTTCTTTGAAAAGCTCAAGAAAGTATAAAATGGTAGAGGTGGTAGTAATTATATGGCAATACTGAACAGAAATGTCACTCACACGTCTAAACAAATCGTGATGTGATGTGGTATTGGAATATTAGTTTTTGGAAAAGTATTCCAACTAAATTATTAGGAGAATAATACCGAAAACACTATCATAAACATGGGGACAGCCGGCCAATCTATTACATTGGCAAACAGCATTATAGGAGTGGGCATTTTGGCTATGCCTTTCTGCTTTCAACAAGTAAGGATACATTATGCTTTTTATTTCCTGGTTCTTATTTATTCAAGTGTGTTAAACGCTATATTTTTTCCACTAGTAAGTACTCGTTTTAGCCTTGACAATTTATTACCTATACTTGTTTCTGTAATATAATAATAACCACTTCAATCACAGCTTCCAAAACCTATAATAAATTACCTATGCTTTCTTTTTCACAGGAGTAAGACCTGACAATAACGAAGAATAGAAACCTGACTTACATAAATATAATTCTGTGTAACTTAAATATTTTATTTTATGTTTTTGTTACCAAGCTATATTATTTATTTAATTTTTTATTTTCAGTGTGGTATTGTGCTGGCGACTGTTATTTTATTATTTATGGGGTTGATCTCCCGTCTATGCTGCTATTTCCTCCTCAAAGCTGCTCTTCTTGCTAGAAGAAGAAATTTTGAATTTTTAGGTAAACATTATTTATTATTATGAACCTACATATTTTAACTTATCCCTGAAGAATTTTTGAACCAGTTTACCTACTCATTGAGCTTGAGTTGAGTCCAGTTATTGTTATTATTTTGTTGCTGTATAAAAAGCTATGATTTCTTGATTGAAATCTATAATTAAAATATATGAGAAAACTACAGACAATGGTTCATATCTTTATTCTTTGAAATTCTTTATTTTAAAATATTTCTTTGAAAGTTTGCTGCTAAGCTACATAAAATAATAACTAATTGGTGCTAATATTATAATTGTGTGTATGTGGCCTTGAAACGCTTATTAACACAAGGATAATCAATGTTTGAAATAAGTATGTGTGTAGTGTATTTTAGTGTTGATAAATTATTTTCCTTGTATAATTTTAAAAACTTTCTTAATCATAATAATCATATAAAAATATCTATCTTTCCTCTCTAGGTATGTTCTTAATCAATTTATTCATAAAGAAATATTATTTTTCTAGCTTTCCATGTATTCGGCCCAGCTGGCAAGTTAGCAGTAGAGGTTGGGATAATAGGCTTCCTGATGGGGACATGTATTGCTTACTTTGTGGTGGTGGGAGATCTTGGCCCTCAAATCATCGCCAAGATGCTAAATATTAACCAGAGTGATATATTAAGGTAATTTTTTTCTTCTTTTGTGACCTAATTAGGCTAAGCTGTTTATAAGATTAGCACAATGAAACAGACACTTATGGGACAGGCACATATATTAATGGGTGGATTCTGTCTTTGCATTCTTAGTTTGTTTTGGTAATGATTTATTTCAAATGAAACTTATGTTGGTAAATACTCTATTGTAAATTTCTAAATACCCTGTCGAATACTAATGATTTTGTGTATACAGGATGTTAAGGACCCCCAAAAAAGAAAGGGATTGGTGCATGTAACTCATAATTTTGACTCATATTTATATTCACAATCTTTTTATTGTGATTATTTTATTGGCAACATAAAATTGTGATTATTTATGTTAGTCAGAATCACTTTCTTTCAATTAATATAGCCAGAGTAGAAGAAAAACAGGTGCACTTAGAGCCCGAACCAGCCACCTGCTGATGCTCGCTGTTCGCGTGAATAAAAAGTTTAGTTTTCGTGATTTAGCTTAAACATTCCTGAACTATTTTTGTGTGCCTATCACCTTTGTATAATATCTGAATGCACTGTATTAGTTGGTGGACCTGTCATTTAATCCCTGTATAATATTAATTTCAGAACATCAATCATGGTGGTAGTATCACTAGTGTGTGTGTTACCGTTGGGCTTACTGAGGAACGTGGATAGCCTAAGTAATGTTAGCGCAGCCACCATTGGGTTTTACTTCTGCCTTGTTATAAAAGTAAGTCTTCAAGAGTCTCTAAAAAAATGTTGTTTTGCCACTTAGGGAATCTTACTGCTTTTCTCCCGCTAGAGGCGCCACTTAAACAGGACGTAAATAATGACATTTATTCTTTTTTAACAATGTTATACGGCTCTGGGTGCAGAGCCCTTTTGACGTAAATGGAAGTTGACAGCAATAATGCCAGTGGGGATATTTTTTTGTTGTTGCCTAAGAAGGTGGCGCCGTCTACAAATATCCATGCGAGTACTATACAACCGTATTTTCAAATTTTAAACAAAATCTCTTAGCTTAAAAAATCGTTATAGCATATATAACTGGCTGTCTATGAATACTAACTACTTTTCTACTATGAGACTGCTTGAGACTTGACTATGAGACTGCTTGAGACTTTTCTACTATGACACTTATGCTTACTGAGCATAATTCATATATGTATGTATATGAATTATGCTCAGTCGGCTCAGTAGGCGAAGTTGTCAACTTCGCCTATATAAGCATAATACCCCAAAACGGCGAGGTGTTCTGTTATATGTGAGATGAGATGAGGCATCTGTTATTATCTGTAACTTGTTTATTCTTATGACCTCATCCACCAATTTCTTTTATCACAGGTGATAGCAGAAGCAGGAAGCCAGATGTTCTCACACGACTGGCACAGCAGCGTAGAGTTGTGGAAGCCTTCCGGAGTTCTGCAGTGTGTGCCCATTTTCTCAATGGCACTGTTTTGTCAAACGTAAGCACAACTAATATTGACTTTGTGTGTTTAGTTGCAAGTAGTCCAATACGCACACCATCCAAATCCTGACTGGGAAGCACCGCATCTAT
The DNA here is from genome assembly GCA_951230895.1 of Carpatolechia fugitivella. NCBI lineage: Eukaryota > Metazoa > Arthropoda > Insecta > Lepidoptera > Gelechiidae > Carpatolechia > Carpatolechia fugitivella. The sequence continues at coordinate 4,721,940 of OX579658.1, forward strand.
GAATAATAAAATAAAAAATAGGATCATAATAGGGGATCGGACTACTTTTTTTTTATTTATTAAATTCAAACTTCTTAGTTTCTGCTATCGAACACTAAAAAAATTTTTGCTCTATCTTTGAAATTGACCGAGTTATAAAGGTTTGAAATTCAAGATTAGACAGAGAGGCACATACCCACTTGTGACGTCAGTTGTTAGTAACGCCATATAATCTCCATACAAAAAATTGTTTGTGAAAGAGACAGACATATTGAAACTTTATAAAATCACTGTAAATTCGTTTTTCAACCGATTCTGTTTTTTTCTTCGCGAATCGTCTGCTACTAATCTATATTTTTAAAATAATTCATAAAATATGGTGAACAGTCCGATCCCCTATTAAAACCAAAAAAAAAATTCTAGTATCAAGTAAAATGAATAAAATAGTTCTATGATTTACTTCTGCAGTAGAAATATTAGTTAGTATTTTCTGCGGGCATTCTCTAGTTGACAATATAGCCAAAATGTTTCTCTTATCTTATTCCAGCCAACTGTTTGAAATCTTCGAATCTCTGCCAACTTTGTCGCTAGAGAAAATGAATGTAGTGACTAAAAACGCCATCAATATTTGCACCGCAGTTTATTTCACGCTTGGCCTCTTTGGATACATTGCCTTCTGTTCCCATCCTATATCTGGTAAGCATACGTCCGATTTTTAGATCTATGACTTACGCAATAGGGGATCGGACTACTTTTTTTATTTTATAAATCCAAACTTCTTAGTTTCTGCTATCGAACACTAAAAGAATTTTTGCTCTATCTTTGAAATTGACCGAGTTATAAAGGTTTGAAATTCAAGATTAGACAGAGGCACGTACCCACTTGTGACGTCATTTGTTAGTAACGCCATATAATCTCCATACAAAAAATCGTTTTTGAAAGAGACGGACATATTGAAATTAAATTCGTTTTTCAACCGATTCTGTCTTTTTCTTCGCGAATCGTCTGCTACTAATCTATATTTTAAAAATAATTCATAAAATATGGTAAATTCGTAAAATATGGTGAACAGTCCGATCCCCTATTAGTTCTATTAATGCTGATCGCAGTAGCTTTTACAGTACTACAAAAAAGCACTAAATGGTTAAATAAATAATAAATAAATAGTAGACAAAGAATGAGGGTTTATTGGCAACACTCAATTATTTACCCTTTTTTTGTGATTAAGTATTCTTATTTTCAATTTCATTCAGTCCATCCGAGTTTCATAGCACCTCATTTATTAAACATTAGAACAATCAGGTATTTTCTCACATAGACCTAAAAAAAGACTTGTCAGGTTTTCTCACTATACGAGGGCTGATTGATAAGTTTCCGAAACGACAAAGAAAAACTTTAAAAATCTATTTAAAATAAATTTATTTCTCAACGTAGTTTCCTTCTACCTCGATGCATTTAGTCCAGCGCTTCTCCAATGCCGTTACACCAGTTTGATAAAATGTTTTCTCCAACCCCTCAAAATACTCGTCCACGGCAACAATGACTTCTTCATTTGATGAAAATCTCTGGCCACCTAACCATTTCTTCAGGTTTGGGAATAAGTGGAAGTCACACGGGGCCAGATCCGGGGAATAGGGTGGATGCGGTAGCAATTCGAACCGCAATTCATGGAGTTTGGCGACTGCAACCATTGACGTGTGTGCAGGTGCGTTGTCATGGTGGAACAAAACTTTTTTCTTGGCCAAATGTGGTCGTTTTTTCTGGATTTCTTCACTTAATTTTTGCAGCAAGCTTGCGTAGTACTCTCCATTTATTGTTTTTCCTTTTTGCAGATAATCTACTAAAATAATCCCTCGAGCATCCCAAAAAACAGTCGCCATCACTTTGCCGGCCGACAAAACCGTTTTTGCTTTCTTCGGCGCAGGTCTTCCGCTCTCAGTCCACTGCTTAGATTGTTCTTTTGTCTCGGGAGTATAATGATGTATCCAGGTTTCATCGACTGTTACATAACGCCGCGAAAACTCGTTAGGATCTCGGTTAAACAGCGCCAAACACTCCGATGAATCGTCCACTCGACGTTGCTTTTGGTCAACAGTGAGCAAACGCGGCACCCATCGCGCGCAAAGCTTTTTCATTCCCAAATGTTGGTGCAAAATATTAAAAACGCGTTCAGATGAAATGCTCACCATCTCTGCTATCTCTCGCAACTTCAAGCGCCGATCATTCAATACAATTTTGTGAATTTTTTTGATCATGTCCGGATTCGTGACTTCATTTGGACGGCCAGACCTGTGGGCGTCTTCGCAGCTCTGTCTTCCACGTTTAAAATCAGTTACCCAGGTGTGAATTGTACTCAATGCAGGAGCAGAATTACCTAAAACACTGTCTAGCTTGGTTTTAATCTGGGTTGCTGTTTTCTGTTTTAAAACGTAAAACTTTATCACCGCACGAATTTCGTTTCTTTCCATTGTTAAGAAAATTTACGACAGAGAAAGTTCTACGTCCTATCAAACAAATTCCACCAGTTCGATTAAATTCAAATTTGGCGTTCTATTTTCAAAAAGATGCCACAATATAATGTAATATTATTTTTTTGCGTATAATTTTTTTAAGTTCGTCGTTTCGGCCAGTTATCAATCAGCCCAGGTATTTGAGTCAGATAACCAACATATCGATTTTGAACTTCAAAAACACATATGTTGGGAGTATTTATTTCGTGGTAGTATTTATTTCGTGGTAACACTATCCCTGCGTTCCGAGACGAGCTGAAATCGTAAAGCACCCGTAATCGCGTACCGAATCACTATCGGCAGGCAAAACTACGTTTTTTTGCTTTTGTGATCGCTGAAGGCGCTGAAAGTCTGATTCGGAATGCGCCCTATGTTTTAGGCAACGTGTTGATGTCCCTGTCGCCGACGATGGCGAGTGACGTCATCAAGCTGGGGTTCGTGATGTCCGTGGCGTTCAGCTTCCCGCTCATCATCTTCCCGTGCCGCGCCAGCCTCTACTCGCTCTTGTATAGAAAGGTAACTAAGTGTAAAATAAAGGTAGTTAAATGTTACGGAATGGTTACTAAAGGTACGCGCAAAAATCCGCTCAAATTATTATTTTATTATATAATATGAACTATCGCACACTATGCCGGGTCGCAGCGGGCCGCGTGATACGCACGTATCTTGGTTGCGTGTGATGCGGCCCGCCGCGACACAGTGTGCTTCTAGCGAGCAGATTGGAGTGCTCGCGCGCCGCCCATCACTAATGTGCTAAGTACGCATTTTGCGTTATCTTGTTTACAGTATAGCCGGATTCTATTGAAAGGGACCTTACAAATATTTACATTCATACTTTCTTTTTTACATCAAACAAATTCACCCTTCCAGGCGCACCCAGCCCACCACGACCACATAATAAACCACTCGATCCCCGAGTCCACCTTCCGCTGTATGACGGTGGGCATCATTTCAGCGGCTCTGTTCGTCTCCTTACTGATCCCCAACATCGAGCTGGTGCTAGGCCTGGTCGGGTCCACCATAGGCGTCTTGATCTGCGTCGTTTTTCCAGCCGCCTGCTTCATCAATGTTACCTTTAAGAACACTAATGAGAAGATTTTGGCTAAGGTTAGTGGGGTAATATAAAAAATAATAATTATAAAGTGTAATTAATAACGTGTTAACAAAAAAGACTTGAAATTGAATAATGATGGAACAATTTTTTTTACAAATGGCAACATTAGATGAACCAGCAGTGACTGCCCAAGTGTTGCCAGTTAACTCCGTAGTAAAGAGGCTTCTCGTTCTCGCGATATCTAGCACGGAATTAATATAGTACTGTGTTGATTGTTTGTTACAGGGCGTCCTGATATTAGGGCTAGTGATATTAGTACTGGGTACATGCGCCAACCTGCAGGCGGCGGAGTCGCAGCACGAGCGGTTCGACGACAACATCACGCCGGAGAGGATAGATAAGATCGTCGAAGACTTCTTTGAGAAGATGGAGAAGAATGGTGAGTTGTAGATACTGTCAGGGGGCCGTTTCACGAAGCTACAAGTTACAAATTACAAGTACAATTTGATGTACATTGCGTAGACAATGAGATAAAACGATAAGGGCTTCCAGTTTTGGCGAATTGGCTACGCAATGAATATCAAATTGTAACTTTTTACTTGTAAATTGTTGCTTCGTGAAACGGGGCCGAGATGAAAACTGACGGCCGGAACAAACCAAGCTAATAAAAGCAGTTTTATCATACATGTATTCAAAATTGATACTTAATACGTTCAAATAGAAAGAAAAGGTAGTAATTTTACGTAACTAATATATTATTGTGTAGCAATAACAACATTTTATTTTAAACATATTATTTCATTAGTGATTGTAAAATTGGCAATTCTGGTCATATCACACTCATTGGTTTGCCTATCCGAAATGATTTAAGAAATAAAATATAATAATCCCTTGTCTCAATTTCAGATCCTAACTCTCACAACAAAAAGCCAGAAGCACATGAAGATTTGATGAAGATTGAAGCGGCAAAAGATTCAGAGGTACAACCGCCTAATCCGGTACCGCCTGCGTCTAACGAGAAACCAGCGAGTGAAGATACATTTAAAGTTGAAGAAAATAAACCTAAACCACCAGCCGCAGGGAAAGTGGACCCGGTTATCGAAACAATACTTGATAAAGTTTCTGAGACACACCCCAAAAATTTGCAAAAGTTAAATGAAATGAAACCGTCAAACGGTGAAAATGTTAAAGACAAAATTTCAGACAACCCTAAAGAAGAAATTAAACCCCAATCAAGTCAAGACAAAGCTCTGGAAAAAGACGACACAATAAAAAAAGAAAAATTAATTGAAGCTATAAAACAAAATAGAGAAGAACAAAAGGAATTAATTGAAGAACAAAAAGAGATCCTGGATGAACTCATTAAAACTAAACAAGAACTTCAACAGAATAAAAAAGAAATAGAAGATGCCGAAGCTAAGAAGATAGCTGTCGAAAGTATTCAAAAAATTGCAAAAGAAGCCATAAAAAGTCTAAACAGCGTGTCCGAAAAGCCTGCAGATCCAGAAAAAGTTGTAAAAAATGAACCTTTAAATATTATACACCAAGAAGTTGTTCAAGAGATTGCAAAAAAAGCTATAGAGGCGATCGAAGAAATTGCAGAACAGAAACCATCTAAACAAATTAAAGGAGTAGAAAATACTGGTAATATTGCAAACGTGAACAAAGTCCCTAATAATAACATCGTGAATTCAATTCCAAATGGACAAGCAAATGTTAATCTGCAACCCAACGCACCAACGAATGGTCTTTCACCGAGCATTAGTAATTTTGTTCCCATCAATCCTCCAATGGCAAACCAAAAACCAGCTAATATTCCTCAATTACCTCACACAGAAGCTTTGGTACAAAATCAAAACATACCACCTGTTCCAGGCGCAAACAATATACCTAATGTTCCAATAGTGAATGCTCAGCCTATTGCTAGCCAAATTGTAAACGCTCAGTTAGATACAAATAATGCTTCGCATCAACCCTTACCTGTCCAGAATCAAAATGTACCTGTGCAGGGTCAACAAAATGTACAACAAATTCATAATATTCAACAACCAAGTCAAATAAATCAACAACAGTACAGTCAAAATATTCAGCAAAACCAGGTCAATCATCAATATCCGGTCAACAAACAACAAGACGAACCAAAACAGCAGAAACGTGAAATTAACATAGAGACGATTCCAAAAATTCAAATAAAGGATGATATTCAACAGAATCAAAACATCCAACCAACCAAGCAGAGGCCTCATTCGCACTCTCCTGACGAACCCCAATCGTACAAACAAGGCGAAGATTCCCGGAAACAAGCTGAATTAACTAAAATTGCCTCAAATGTACCTGTTGCATTAGATGGGAATGCACAGGAAATTAAAAAAGAAGTAAACGAATACAAAGACACTAACGTACGACCTATCGAAATTAAAGATACACAAAATAGTTTTAACAAAATACAGTTAGATCAAAACAATGGTGCTAATAAATTAGAACTCAACGGTGTTCAAAGACAAAAGAGAGAAGTCATTGATTGTTCGCAAACCACATCCCTAGGACCACAGGAAAAAGAAATTTGTAAAGTATCAGATAATATGATTGAAGTTAGTAACAAAATTGAAAAGAAATCTGAAGAAATACTGCCATTAAATGTAGATTTAGCTGAAGTTGGGTTAAAAAGTATACCTTTAGATGTATCATATCATGGTAGATCCCTTAAAAGTATTGACGAGAAATTGGAAAAGAAGAAATGAGATTTGTATACAAATTGTAGTATTAATGAGATTGTTGTGTAATAAAATGGTGAATGAAATAATTTCGAAGAATAATTTTAAGTTATTGAAGAGATCCTAACAGTGTTGAGATCTTTCTTACTATTTTTAGATCATACATAAAGTATTATCACAGATATTTTCATTGACCATTTTGAGAGTTGTTTGTTTTGCATTTAATGTTATTTATTGTATGTAAGTGGGATGTGTCATTGTTTTTATTTGTGTATCTTATTTAAAATAATTGTGAAATATGTTGCAAAGCTGTGGGGAAGGCCACAGACAGCAGTGGACATCTTCCGGCTGAGATGATGACGTCTAAAAATGTAACATTACAAATTAAAATTGTGATCTCAAGAATAACAGTTAAAAAAAATACTACAAATGTGTCTTAAACCTATTGTGAATGTTATATGACTGATATATGTGTAATAATACTAATAATATATAAATTAAATCAAGAATAAAATATTTTTATAAATCTATTTACGTTTTCGTATTTACCATGTTAAGAACAATATACAAAATTGCGATTTTTGTATCCTTTTATTCAGATAAATGCAAAAATAATAAAAACAAAACTGACTATTCCCTTATTAACATTCACTAAAAATAATTTACTTCTTCTTAGTATCCGTACTTTCTTCTACAGCAGACAACTTCTTGGATCTGAAACAATTGAAAAATAATGGATATTTATTTTTTCGAAAACACCAAAAATATATCATTTTTCAGTAAAAGTTTTAATAGATTTTGTATAACATTTTGTTTGATTTATAACGAAGAGTATGTATAATATAGAGGATCGAAAGCAATGGTATTTTTTAAAGTTTCTGAAAGACAATAGAACGAAATATTGGCTTAAAATATTCAGACCTTACTCAATTTTAGACTACCTATATACTATAAAGTGGATAATAAGGGCGTATATTACCTTTTGCCAGCAATGTCTGTGGCCGGTTGCCGCGCGCGGCGCGCCGGTGTCACCGCCTCGCTCTCGGACAGCGGCGGAGAACTGCTCACACTGTCGTTCTCACCCCTCTGTAGATTCATTTGTACAAATATTAGATGCGTGCGATATTTAAGCTATAAGCCTGTATTATAAATATATAACGAAATTATTTGCCACTTATGCCGATCATACAGGAAATCAATAGCGTCGATTGTTTTCAGTTCCAAACTATAACGTTTCAATAATAATTTAACAATGTTTATTCGACCTTACGGTGAAGGAAAATAACGAAACCGTGTGATGTCGAACTACCCACACTAGGTCGACTAAGGCTCGAGCCTACCCCGCGCTATTGGTCACGGAGCGAACTGTGTGCTGCAATGTGCAGTGTCATTAGGCTAACACATACCTTGAGGTCGGTGGAGGCGCGGCGTTTGGGCGTGTGCAGTGCCTCGACTGCGCGGGTGAAGGACGCGCGCCGGCCCCGCGCCATTGGGGACCCGGGAGCCGAACTATCCGCTGCAACTTTGAATATAATTAATCTATTAAAAAGTGAACTATAATTAAAAGGGCACTATTAATCGTTGGTTCTGTCTTTTATCCACGGAAAAAGATAAAAGACAGAATACGTTCAAGTGGGAGTGGGCTGGGCATGTTAGTAGAATGGGTCCGAAACGGTGGGCTGGAGTCAGGGCAGACGCAAAAAGAGATAGCGTGACGATTTGGATGCCTTTTGTGTAGACTAGAACATGCGCAGGATAGAAAGCGGGGGGAAAAATCGGGGGAGACCTTTGCCTAGCAGTGGGATCATGTAGGTTGGTAATAATAAACGTTACATGAGCCACGTCAGACCTTTGGCAGCCCCAAAACTCTGATACTAATTTTTGAAAGGCTTTAATATGTGAAACTAAGTTAACATATAAAAAAGCATAAGAGCAAGTTATTTCTAAGATCAGTCGAGTAAAAGAAGTTGACGAAAAACAAAAACCCATCGACGATTATTTTACGGTAAAATGTTAAGTAAGCCTCGCTTTACAACGCTAACAACGCTCGCCTTACAACGCCTTAGCTAATTCTATAAAACTGAGCAACACACATAATGTCTCTTTCAATAGAATCCGGCAATAATATAAACAAACCAATTTAAACACGCTTACTCCGTAATTACTTATATTTGAGTATCAATCCTGATCATATTCACTTTTCAAGGAACCATACATTCTTCTTACAATCATTTCACCCCCTATTAACTTCTTTATGATAGGTTATTTTGATAAAAAATACTCGGACCCCGACAAAACTTTCAATAATTTGTAATACTGCCATATTAATTTTTTACTCATCAAAGTCTAGTTTGTTTTTGGAAAGTTAGTGTCAAAAAATTATCTTGTTTACATTATTGCCGGATTCTATTGAAAGGGACCTTACATTACACTCTCTCGCTCGTATTCCAAAAGGGCTCTCAAAGAGCACACATACCAAGACCACATCTGGCAATATTTTTGGGTTCAGACTCTGCATACACCGACCTTTCGTCCGGGAGACGCGTGTCGACGTACTAATGTGTTTCGAATTTCAAATTCATATGAACGTTTATTCGACGCTCTTACTGAAGGAAAACATCGTGAGAAATCTGCACACTCCTGCGAAGAAATTCAAAGGTTGCGTGTGAAGTCAACCAACCCGCACTGGGCCAGCGTGGTCGACTAAGGCCTAATCGCCCTTATTCAGGGTAGGCTGGAGCCCCTCGGTGGGGACGTATATGAGCTGTTGATGATACACCGATCTTCACGTTTCTTAGTGCACCTAGTAACAGGTTGCCAGCTTGTCGCCCATCTGGCACTAAACCCAATTATCTTAGTCGCTTTCTACGACACCCACAGGAAGACATGGGTTGGTCTGATTCTAATGCCGGGAGTTTAGTCGCTTCTTCCCTTAGTCGCCTCTTAAGGGCCCCGGAGACGGTCAAACGGTTTGATTCAAACACGTAAAGTTTGGTTTGACTCAAACCATTTTGATCGTTTACAAAGGTGGTTTGAACGGTTTGTCAAACATTTACGTGTTTGATGCAATTTCATATTTTTGTTGTGTTTGACGGTCAGAAGTGTAATTACGACAGCGTACAGAATCAAACTGCGCAGAACCGTTTGACAAACCGTTCAAACCGACCTCAAACGGTTTGATCAAACACGTAAGGCTTGAGTCAAACCGTTGGACCGTCCGGGGCCCTTTAGTCGCTTTCTACGACACCCACAGGAAGACATGGGTTGGTCTGATTCTAATGCCGGGAGCTTAGTCGCTTCTTCCCTTAGTCGCCTCTTACGATATCCTTCACACTTTGCAACACTCTTTAAAAAATAATAGTTCTAATTAAGACGATAGATGGCGCCAGGTGTACTTTGTGGATTCTTTTTTTAAATCTTTTTATGATCCTGGGTGACACGCCGAATTTCTTCGGATCCACGAATCGTCAACGCCATCTATCGAATATTTATGAACTGTTTTTTTTTAATTGGCTGTCGGAATATCTCCCATTGTGTGCTGGTGTCTGCGACTGCTTAGTACTAGACGATTAAAGAAAACGAAAGTGGTAGGTAATTAGTTAAAAGTAGAACTTACCGACATCGACGGAAACTCTCCTAATAGATCTCGCTTTGGGCGTAGATCTGGCTTCGGACGAAGCTCGAGTTATACGAGCTGCAATGGAAAATTTCAATAAAACTAAAGTTGCTAACAATAAATAAGACAATTTAACATTTTGGAATCATCATCACCTCACAAACCTTGGCGTCAGTAGTGATTAAGACCCGCCAAAGGCCACTGACTTGGCTCGTGTCACGACTAGATAGTAGCCGGGATCAACGGCTTGACGTGCCTTCCGAAACAGCCTGCTATGTCCTAGCCAGACTGGGAAAGGACTCACAAAGAGATTTTTGTTTGACAGTATCCCCACCGGGAATCGAACCCGGAAGCTCCGTAATGGGCGTCGAAATCTCGACCACTCGGCCATGGAGGCTGTTATACATTTTACATTTTGGAATGGACTACATACGAGGAGGGATCAAAAAGTAGTGAGAACGACATACTCCTTGGTAAGAAAAAAAAATACTGGCAGGCATAGCTCAGATACATATTTGTAATATTAATAAAGAAAAAAATCTTAGATTCTCTTTTGTTTTTTTCTGAACGTAGTCATGTTTGCTTCGTGTCGGAACGTGTTCTCGAAAATGGAGAAATACGAAGTGCGAGCCGTTATTAAATACCTCTGTTTAAAAAAGAGATTCATTGCGATTTGGAGGCAACATTAGGAGAGTCTGCTCCGCCGTATTCTACTGTCGCAAGGTGGGCTTCTCAATTTCGAGTAGGGAGAACGAGCACGGAAGACGAACATCGTTGCGGCCGTCCATCGACGTCAGTCACCCAAGAAAATGTTGCGAAAGTCGAGAAAATAGTATTGAGCGATCGAAGAGTTACCATCCGATACTTAATTCAAGAAACGGGCATTTCATATGGAAGTATTCAATCAATATTGAAACAATCTTTGAATATGAGAAAAGTTTCCGCAAGCTGGGTGCCGAGAATGTTAACCGACAGTCAGAAACAAAATCGACTTGACATTTCGAAGATATTGTTGGACAAGTTTCAAGAAGATTCTGAGAACTTTTTGTCTCGTTTCGTAACAATGGACGAAACATGGGTCCATCATTTTGATCCTGAGACAAAACAGCAATCTTCGCAATGGAAACGGCCATCATCACCGACCCCGAAGAAGTTTCGTGCCGTGGCATCGGCTGGCAAGGTTATGGCCTCAATATTTTGGGACTCAGAAGGGATATTGTTGATTGATTACCTGGAGCGTGGGACCACTATTACAGGCCAATATTATGCAGCTTTAATTCCCAAGTTGAGGAATGCCATCAAAGAGAAAAGGAAACTTCGAAGGGGCGTGCTGTTTCATCACGACAACGCACCCGCGCACAGGTCGGCAGTTGCGATGGCTGCCATTCAGCAAGCTGGCTTCAAATTGGTTGACCACCCCCCTTATTCACCAGATCTGGCGCCTAGCGATTTTTATCTGTTCCCCAAATTGAAAGAATACTTAAGGGGAAACAGGTACGAAGACGATAACGAGTTGATGGATGCCGTGGAGAGCCTTTTGCAGGACCAAGACAATTTTTTTTTTTAAAAGGGATTGAAGTCTTGGAAAAGCGCTGGACTCGGTGTGTAGAGAGACTTGGAGACTATGTAGAAAAATAAATTATTAAGTTATCAATAGTCATTATATTCTATTTCATTCTCACTACTTTTTTATCCCTCCTCGTACTATTAGAAAGATAGATGAAGGCGTTGAATATCGCAGATAGTCATCGTAAGGCAGACTCTAAAGTCATATTTTGAGGGCTTGAAATCTAATATAGCAAGGCTAATTGCTTACTATTCTAGATACCGACAATCAGTTCACGAAATTCAGGAAAATAATTAACATAAAAGTTGTATTACACTTACATCTTCTCTGTTTACTAGCGTCCGAAGCTATGCTATCTGGCGATATGGTGCTCTGTACTTCCGAAGAATCAGGCGAGCCTACCGGGTTAGTAGATTAAAATAAACATAAATAATGTGCAAGATACTCGTAATTAAACATGCCAAAACAAAAATGCAGGATAAGCTCATACAAGGGCTGCTATTTATGTATCCGGAACTGGCCACTTACATAAACAATATTTAAAAAGAAATTATAACATTTAAAAATAGAACTCTTTGGCTGTAAAATAAAGTTTGTTTCATTCATCTGTCAATTGTTGGCGCCATTTTTAAAATTCATTGTCTATCATCACCATGGATTTGACTCGTGGAAATTTTCGTGCTATGATTTATTACGACTTTTGGCGTGGATTAACTCAAAAACAGTGCATGGATCAACTTTTGTCGACTTTTGGGGAGGAAGCCCCATCGAAAACCACTTTGTATCACTGGTTCAGTGAGTTTAATCGTGGTCGTCGTATGCTTGCGGACGATTTTAAAGAAGGTCGCCCTAAATCGGCTGTTGTACCACAAAATATTGATGCTGTGCGCGAACTAATAATGCAAGACCGTCATGTTACATATCGCGAGATAGAGGCATTTCTGGGCTTTAGTATGACGAGTATTTATAAAATATTACACGAACATTTGGCTGTAAAAAAAATGTTCTCGTTGGATCCCGCACAACTTAACAGTTGAACAAAAACAGGCTCGTGTTGATTAGTGCAAAAAAATGATAGAAAAATACAAATGTGGTACATCAAAAGCTGTTCATAATATCTACACAGGAGACGAATCTTGGATATATGCGTATGATCCCGAAACTAAACAGCAGTCAACGGTTTGGGTGTTCCAAAATGAGCCAGTTATAAAGTTGTTCGTGCAAAAAGCACTTTGAAGTAAATGGTTGCCTGCTTTTTTGGTATTAGTGGATATGTGGCTACAGTACCACTAGAGAATCGTAAAACGGTTAATTCTGAATGATACACCACCATTTGCTTGCCAGAAGTCTTTGGAGAAATACGCAAGAACAATCGACAACGAAGAATAATCCTTCACCACGATAACGCCAGCTGTCACACCTCGGCCGCAACAACGGAGTATTTAAATAGTGAAATGATCGAATTGACGGGTCATCCGCCGTACAGTCCCGACTTGGCACCCAACGACTTTTATTTATTCCCAAGCGTGAAGAACAAATTACGTGGACACCGATTTTCGACCCGGGAAGAAGCCGTTGATGCTTTCAAAATGCACGTTTTGGAGATACCCGATACAGAATGGAAAAAATGCTACGAAAGTTGGTTTCAACGTATGAAAAAATGCATCGATCATCACGGGGAATATTTTGAAAAGCAATAAAAGTATATTTGGTTATAGATGTTTGTTATTTTTTGTTATTCCGGATACATAAATAGCAGCTCTCGTAAATACGGTGATAATGGTCCCGATTCGGGAAGTCATGCTCTATTTCTAATTTTAAAATCCGGCTATCCTTTTCGTTTTTATGACCAATGAAAGAGAGGTGATGAATTCAGATGAACGAATGATAACCTAAAATAAGGGCGTAGCTGTCAGATTGAGAGATTTTTAAGTCGCATGTATAAGTGCTCTCTAAAATTCGACACGGCCATAAGGTTCAAATTCGATGTTTGACAGCTCTATTAGGATGGCCACCTCCTGTCCCTTTACAATCCCTTTAAAAGGTGAAAAGAACGGACGAACTCAAATTAAGGATTAGAGCGTGACAGTGAGATTTAGCCTTAATGTAATTTATATGAGTATGTTATTTTTTACGAATAGCATTGTAGTGATCAAGAGTGTTTGAAAAATGAAGTGACTTTTTCTGTAGAATGTGCAATGTGCATGGCTTCAGAAGAAACATTGTAGGTGGGGGAAGACAAGAGGTATGTTTGTTCTGTACGTTAGTCAGTGAGCCTACCGCAAGATTGTTTACGTCAAATGAAATTATTTTTTTACGCCTATGGTCGGTTTTCTTTTAAGTTCCGGCCAAATTAAGACTGATCCTAATAAAGAATAAATAAAACTAGAGCCACAAGAGTATGTACCAAATGGGCGATAAAGTTTAAACAATAAACGCATTTTAGGTACACGCTTCTGTGGCACCATTTAGTTCCAATTAAATTCCGTATTAATCATTAATGAACATTAATGACTGTGTCATGCATTTAAAAATTATGTCATTTGCGGTAGGCTTACGGACTAATTTCCTAGCAAAAGAGAGGGATAATAGGTTTCTGCAAGCTTACCTTCAAAATCTCCTTTGTTCATAAGCGCGATTCTATCTATGGGTTGAACGTCAAAAGCGTGCGTAGAATCGGCGTCGTCGTCATCGCGGGATTGGTCGGAGGCGGCGCTGGCTCGCGACGTCACGCTGCGCCGGCGCAGGGAGGAAGGCTTCTGTTCCCACGATTCTAGCATGGACTTCTGATGGCGAGTCAGTCTGGTCGGAATGGAGAATGTCAGGCAATTTAGATATTTAGCTTATTTATCGTAAGGTCAATAAAAATGAGATGCTGTTCGTTGGAATTCGCATCATTAGAAAACGGCTGGACCGGTTTGTCATTTTTTTGTTAGTAAATGTTTTTAAGCAAAAATAAAAAATTGGAAAAGTTGTCCGGATATTTTGAAAATTATGGCAGGGCTTTTTTATAGCATTTCTGAAGAGCGACATTTATTAGGCCAGTCAATATCGACATCAAACATCGCAAACGCGCATGTATCTACGATTTTTTTATATGTTGTTAGGTTCCTTGAGAGTAGTTTACACCCAAGTTTGCAACCCTGAAAACCCTGTGCTACCCCCATAATGTTCGAAAAACTGCGAAATTTTGGCACTTATTTCAGTTTTTTCGAAAAATCTACCCTAAGGTAGCGTTTTTCAAGTATGTTTGCTGTATAATTTAATAAAGCTAACTAAATTTTCTACAATTTGAGTTTAATTCCAGCACTCTAGGTTCAATAGTTGCAGAGATACAGCCTGTCAAAGGTAGGCTATTCTTTAAAAAAACGTGTAAGTATATTTTGTGTTTGGGTCATATTCAAAGACACGTACTGACTAAACTAATGGTCCTGATGCTGCTTCATTTGTTCATCTGATTGTTTTGTGACGCAGACTCTTTGGAATATGGTAAAGGGATCAACATCAACTCTCTTGTTAAATACTTTCACAGAGGTGGTGATTGATGCCAAGGTCTTCACTTTTTCCTGGGTCAGTGTTTTTCACGGTTTTTGGGTAGCACAAGGTTTTCAAGGTTGCAAACTTCGGTGTTAACTACTCACACAACACATAAAAAAATCGTAGTTACATGCGCGTTTGCGATGTTTGTCCTTTTTTATGTTGATATTGACTGGCCTATATGCTAATAAATAACAAATAAGTTGTTAAAATGATCTAATGAAAAAAAAAACTCTTGAAATATGCATTATAAAGTTAAGACAACTCACCGTCTTGAACTAGAATAATCAGCAACAGCTTCGTCCTTCGAATCACCTTTCGTATCTTCGACAGTAGATTCAGGTATCACAGACAAATCTGGTTTCACAGCCGCTAACACAGATTTCTTCGCCTTCCTCTGGGGTTTTCCATCGCCATCTTCACTAGCCTTACTTCTAGTAGACCTAACGGAACTTGCAGATGTCACGCTCGCGTTATCATCAATATTCTTACTTCTAGAACGAGTGGATCTCCTTTTCGGTGTAGTTAAAGTGTCCTCCACAGCTGATTGAGAATCGTCTAATGTTGTGGATAGGTTAAGTTCTTTGGAAGCGCGACGAGTGAGAATTTTCCTGACTTCAGTGCTAGTTGGTGTTTTTGCTCGTCTTCTAGATGTACCGGCTTCTAGGTTTTTGCTATCTTCTGGAGTTTTTTGTCCCTCTGTAGCAGATTTGTCAGAAGCAACCGATTGCGAGCTTTTTCTGGTCACTGGTGTTTTTACTTCAACTGTCGTATCTTCTTTGGATTTTGTTGAAGATGTTGACTTTGTGCGCTTTTTAGCACGAGGCGCTGGTTTTCCTACATCTTCGGATGCAGTATCTTCACTTTTGCTTTCTGTTTCAGAGGATTTTATATCGACATCGAGTTTTGAAGTTCCTTCTTTATTAGATTTGTTCGATGATGAAGATTTGGTACATTTTTTGGTACGCAAAGTGGGTCTACCAATATCTTCAGACGCAGTGTCCTCACTTTTATTTTCAACATATTTTCCTTCACTTTCAACTTTAGAAACATCTTCTTTGTTAGATTTGACTGAAGATGTTGATTTACTACGCTTTCTAGAACGAAGTGATGGTTTGCTTACATTTTCAGAAACAACATTTTCGCTTTCTGATGATATCGCTCCGACATCGACTTTAGAAGAATCTTCTTTAGGATTCATATGTATCATTTCGACGTCTTGTTCTTCTGGTTTATCAGTATCTTGTATTCCTTTCTCTACACTTATAATTTTATCAGTAGTGGCCGAAGCATCAACTACATCAATTCGTGGTAAATCTGTTTGTTCCGAAACATCAATTTTTTCTTGTGTTGGTTTAGGGCATTCAGGAGCGCATTCTTCAATATTTTCTGCTTCCACTGTTACTTGAATTTGGAATGTACTTTTACCAGCTTTCATTTCTATAAAAACAGGAAGAAAATATATCAGTATTATGTCACGAATACAAATTAATATCGCCAAAATATTATATTACTTACTCTATATGCAGCAACGTTAATTATCTGAAGTGAAAAACGATATACTTACCAACAAACTAAGACATATTTCATACTCTGTACTGAACATTGATGTACTCAATTACCAAATGTGACATTAAGAATGTGTTACATGTTACTTACCTATTTCAACAGGTATTTCCTGTTTATCTTTGCTTCCCTGTTCGTCATTTTTATCATCAGAATAGTTAAGTTTTCCATCTGATCCATCAAAATGGAATGAATTGTCATCAGTGAGTAATGAAATTTGAGCTTGATCAAGCGGATTGGTGCTGCCTTCGCTAGATTCTTGAATTTTATCTTTATCACCTTCATTTATATCAACCGGTAGGACTTTTGCTCTGCTATCAGAACGAATTGAGTTATCGTCTGTAAGCACTGATATTTGTGCTTGATTTAATGGATCAACGCTACCTTCCCCAGAATTTTGTATTTTATTTATGGTAGCTTCATTTGAATCTTCTTTCTTGTCATTGGAATCTTCATCAAGTGGAACAAATTCTCTGTCCAGTGCTAGATCAATTTGTAGTTGATTGGAAGACTCATCTGTATCCAAGATCGATATAATGCCGTCATCATCGGAGTTGGACTAAAACGTAAATGTTGTTTGATGGAAAAACTAAAGAGTACATAATTCTACAAGTATACGACTAAGTGAGGTAAGTAATGAGATTCTATAGCAAAAATACCATATCTGCTTCAAAATACGCTATGGTAATATTTTGCTTTTAAATGAAAACATCTAATACTTTTATCTAGTCAAGTACTTCTATAGTATACTCATAAGTAAATCTACATTTCTGGGACCTGGATGGTTAACCACTGAGACCTTGTTACGGTTTAAATCATCTTCAGGTTTTGAATATTTCCCTCTCCACCGATTACACTTAGGACATTGACATTGGGGCTATAAAAGAAGTACTACATTTGTAAACATGAAATTCGTTATCTGTTAACGGTCTGCAGAATTATGGGCAAATATAATTGAATAAACACATTAATTTATCTTAGTATCTTACCTCATCCTCATCACTACTTGATGAATCGCTATCGTCATCATCTTCGTTGAATATAATACTCTGTTCCTCTTGAACATCATTCTCATGCGGTATATATTCCTCTTCTACTTCTTCCTCTTGACGACTTGCATCATCTTCATCGTTTTCTTCTTCTTCATAATCATCAGAATTCACATTTGAATTTCGATCTTCTTCCGACATCTCATGTTCAATTTCATTGATCTCTCTTTCAATTTCAACGATTTTTTCCTTCTCTTTCTGTATTTCGTCTTGACCTTGCTCCTTTTTCCATTCTTCCATTTCACTGTCATCCGTCATGAGACTGGACATATTTTTAGGGTCGTCCTTTTTGGCTTGAGATTCGGATTCGCTAGTATCCTTACTACCCAAGACAGATTTGTTAAAATCTGTAATATTAAAGCTTGTGGATGCCTGAGAGGTTTTAAATTCTACACGGCGTTCAACTGCTTTTTCTTCTTCTACACTTGAAGCTTCAGCTACGCTGCTTTGGTAACTATGCAGCACTGACTTTCCGAAATAAGACTCACTCAAGGTGAAAGCGGGAATAGATTTCCGATCAGCCTTTGAGACACTAATGTTTATTTCAGTCTTAGTATCATTATGTGATGCTTCTTCCACAGAACTTTCATAACTATGCAAGACTGATTTACCAAATTTAGTTTCGTTCATGGTGAAAGCAGGCAAAGATTTCATTTCGAATGTACTATCTTCAGCGGTTTTATTATCTTTCATAACTGTTTCAGACAAAACACTATCATTGGAACTGTGTAGTACAGACTTGCTGACTATCGGAGATATAGTGACATCCAGAAGACTAGACACAGGCTTTAAAGTTTTCATAGGAGTACATTCAATTATACTTTCGGGATGATTTTCTCCTTTCGATTCCAGTTGCTTATCTAAGTTCTTTGATGCGGCTATAGCGTTTGCCTCTAGAACTAATCTTGACAGTGGCTTTTTAGCTGATTTAGGAGCTTCTTTCTTAGGTGACATCAGCTTTTCAGGAGTTTTGGCGCGACTCCTGAAATCAAAACATGGTTTATGATATCCACAAATCACTAGTTATTGTTATTCATATGAATTTAGAGAATGAAATTCTCAACTATGCTCATCGAGGAATGTATCTTACCTTAATGTTCGTGGACTAAGATTCCCTTCAGTTGCCGTACTTGGAAGTTCTACTTCGGGTGTCCGTGAACGGCTTCTATGGAACGCAATTTCTTTTGTTAATTTTGATTCCACACAACCGATATCGACATAGAAATAATGTTAGTTTTTTTTTAATTCAATACAACCGGGTTCGATTCTCGAAATAAGTATAAGTTTTTTTTTTATTTATAATTTATACTGTGTAATGCAGTGTCAGTTTCTCTTGTCACTAAAATCAGTGTAACATAATCTGTTTTTACTTAAGCAATGATTGTAACCTGTGTGTTCACCTAATAAATAAATAAATATAAATGTGTGCAAAGAGTACAAGTGTTTGTATCATTTTCTTTTTTAATTCTATGAATGCAGTGTCAGTTTTTCTAAATCGATCTCTCTAGATCTGTTCTAAGAAACAATTTCATTGATTTTAGTGACACACACACACACACACATAGAGATGTCTAATCTCAGAGTCACCCATAGTGAGTGACTCATCTAATGGGCCACCCTGTGTATGTATGTATCCTCACCTCTTGCGCCGCGCCGGGGACGACGGGAGCGAGTCGGAGGACTTGCTGGGCGACTCGGTGATGGCCTCCAGGCGAGGAGACTCCACCACCTTCTCTATTCTCTCCGGGGTGCGGGATCTACTCCTGCAGAAGATTCAATTCTGTTTAATACTTTGAAACGAAGCGAAAAATTTACTAATGTACAGATACAGTGCAAGTTCAAAAGTACTTAAAATAAACTTACAAAAATAATTATTTCTCTAAAAGTATTTTCTTTTCGGCTTTTGCTGTTATAAATGAAGTTTACGGGACTGTATCCATAAAGGCAAAACAATAAGAAAAGGGATTATTAAAAGGGCGATAGATACGGGATCTCAAAATTCAAATTCCCAAATCACTAAATGACCGAAATCTTTTTTTACTATTTTAGAAAAGTTTCAAAACAAAAGATGTTCAGTTTCATGGACTGAGTTACCACCCGAGAGGTTTTGCGTTATTTAACTTTGTATCAATCAATCAATCAATCAGCCTATTGCAGTCCACTGCTGGACTGCTGCCTCCCCAAGGGCACGCCAAAGCGCACGATCACCCGCTCTCCTCATCCAGCCACCACCAGCGACCTTCCTCAGGTCATCAGTCCACCTGGCAGGGGGGCGTCCCACACTACGTTTATAGAATTTTCTAATTCTAAAAATACCTTTACTACTAATTCGATCATGTTTTTGAGATGTTTTGTTTTCTCGGAGTTATGTTTTGTATTGAAGTAGCGCCACTTCAGTATGTAGTCAGTGTTGGTTACCTGGAGCGCGGTGCGCTAAGCATGGTGGTGGCGGCATGTGGCTCGCTGGCGGTCTCCTGCTTGGGTTGTTCGGGGATCGTGGTGAGCGGGGAGGATCGCGGGCTGATGTCCGGGGTTCGGGACCGGCTCCTGCAAACAAGCAAATACAATAATTTCACATCTACGAAGAAATGGCTGAAAGAATAACTGGTTAGTCTGCCGAGATTACCTGTACAGTCGTTTTAGTAAAAACATAAACCATCAGGTAAATAGCGAAGAGGATCATCAGAAAGGTGATTCTTTATTGCTCGTTTAATTGCGTAGCAGTCAAAAATTATATGAAAAATAAGAAATCAGAAATATTTATTTCTTGGACATCACGTATGTAACACAACGCAGAACACATAAAAAACGTAAATAAAACACAAGGCATACAATACATACAGCTAATTTGCAAGTTAAAGCATTGCACGGTTAAGAAGAAATACGTTCTGAAATATTGACCTGGTGTTTCTAACTGAACGGAGCGGAGTGGTGATGGCAATGGGGGAATCCACTCTCTCCGGAGTACCCGAGCGGCTCCTAAAGTTAAAAAAGAATAGGTTTTTATTAAAAAATAAAGGAAATGAAATAAAAGCAATGCAAAATTTAAAATAAATAAATTAATAACACATATCGTAAAGGTCAGCAATACAAAACAGCAGAAATTAAAAATCTCACAGCTAAATGGCAACACTATATTATACTGACAATAACTAAAAACAAAACTGCGATAAGTAGTACTTAATTCTTTAAAAGTTAATTTAATTGTTAAATTGTTAATTAAGTTTATAACCATTTCACATAATTATTGTTATTTTTGTACTACTTATTTATTAATTATTAATGTTTATGCTGTTGTGTGATACGTTATTGGGTGCCAATCTAGTTTTTTGTGTAACATAATCTGTTTTTACTTAAGTAATGATTGTAACCTGTGTGTTCACCTAATAAATAAATAAATAAATTAATTAATTCACTAAAATAAAAACAGTATTACAAATAAACCAAGTACAGCGCTTATTACAGTTTGTCTAAAAAGTCTTGAATTGAAACTAATCTTACCTTTCAGAAATATCCATATGTCAGAGCAGGATAGCATCATATAAAATTGCAACACCGCAAAGGAGGTGGCGCCCCTATTATTTTCACGACTTTTTAGACAAACTATATTTTTATAATATTTTTTTCTGTTATACTGTATTGTTACCGTTTTGAGATTTGGTACTTGCATAATATTAATTACCTGGACAAAAGTGGGGTGCTTTCTCCAGTAACCCGGATGCTCTTCCTGCCTTTGGGAGTCTTCGGCACCTCCATTTGTGTGGTTTCTGCCTTCTGCCCTTCACTGGGTTTATCTTCATTAGCCGATTCTGCACCTGTGGTATGGATAATTTACAACAACATATCGGGCTATTTTGTTCACTTTCATAGCAGAAAGAAAGGTGGGTACTATGAGCGATATGTTTGTTCATTTATTTTTTACTAGAGCGGTCTGCTCGCGGCTACGCTCGCATTGTGTAAGATTTTCCTGTGGGAATAAGATTTTTTCCCGTAAAACATCCTGTGTTAATCCAGGTTGCAAACTATCTCCATTCCAAATTTCATCCAAATCCGTTGAGTACTTTAAGCGTGAAGGCCAAACAAACATCCAACCATCTAAACATCCAAATATATTTTCACATTTATAATATTAGTGTGCTAAAAGTGTTTTCCTTTCTTTCCCTTTCCTTTGAATTTATTTTTATTTTTTAGACATTAAATTACAAATCGCGCTAGTTTTACATAGGAGTTGACAGATGGTGTGCCAGATTATTATTTCTCATGGATGAGACCTTACAAATTCTTTTTTGCATCATCCACATTCGATTAGGGTACTTCTTCTGACCTACACTTTCATTTTAAACGTTCGCCTTGGCCTTCCTCTTCCAACACAGTACAAGATACTTAAGAAAGAAAGAGAAAGAAGATCGCTTACTCTCAGTATCCTTAGCGGAGCCGCGCCGCCGGCCCGCGTAGCGCACGTTGATGAGCGTGATCGGGATGTCGGCGATGCTCTCTATAGACGTGTTGGGGTCTTCTGACAAACTACTGTTGGCTGATATCGAGAGGGAACGCCTGGAAATTTTTATATTTATTTTATTTATTAAGCACATCAACAGTTCAAACACACACACACAAAACACAAACACACATTCAAATAACAAATTCAATTAAATTCTAGTACTTAAGCTCGAACCTATTACAGATATGCACAGCATTCAAAATAAACAATAATATATAATATACAGTATAAAATTTGAAGTTAAAATAAGTAGTGAGATAAGATAAATACAAAATATATATAAATAGATTTGATGCTAGAATTAAAATGTTGGTTTAAAAAACCAGACAGAATTAACTACAAAAAAGAAAAAGAAAATATTAATATTTGGGCGAGGCAACAAAAATTTAGAGACACATATCTACCGGGTTATTACCACGATTTTTATTTAAAATAAGTTTTTTAATGAGCTTACCGATATTTCGACTATGTAGATATGTGTGTTATACTTGGGTTACTATAGGATGAGCTTTGACAGATTAAAATTTTAATGTTTAATGATAAAATAAGAGGTGAAGTTACTTTTTTTAAATATTTTAGCTATTATGGTTTTTAAACTGAATATTATTAAAAAAAGTTGTTAACGTCGTATGAAAATTTTTGAAGCTGTCAGAACCCATCCTATAATAACCCAACTATAGTAATATTAACAACAGCGAAAACCTAAAAGTATTTAAAAATTGAGAGGCTAGAAGAGCATATCGGAGCGAAAGAATAAGCGATACCGTGTTTCACGTTTCAATTTGAGCAATTCTTGTAAGAAGGCTGAATGCCGGCAAAATACAGTTGGAAAGCGATTTTTGTTGCAGTTGGAATCGACATAACTGCATGGAAACTATAACGACTGCAAGGGGATTGCGTAGGTGAACAGAAGTTTTAAACAAAAAAACTGAATTCAAGCTTCCATGTTACAGCTAGAATGCAGTATGCACCCTATCTAAAGCTAAGCTGGTAGGGATGCGATCGGATTGCCACTGCGCTGACATACGATTTTACACATTTAGCGCTCGTTTGTGGCTGTTTGTTGATTTATATTTATTTTATATTTTAATATGTTGTGTACTATAAATAAATGTATTCTTATTCTTAAGTATTTTAGAGCATCTCTATAGCCCGATGCAATTAATCCGTCATGCAAGTGTAACAAACAGATGTGCGGTGTGTGGTTGGCTGTAAATGGGAACTTACCGCGCCCGAACTGAGTCTTTGTATGATCTCTTGGACTGAACTTTTTCCTCGGTAGCAATTTTTTTAGGTGGCGACTCCAACGGGTGTGGCTCATTCTATAAAACATACAAAATACGTTTCAATCACACAAGTTTATAAAGAAAAAAAAGTAAATTTAATTCAAGTACTTATAAAAAATTAAAACGTTTTATTTTTCTAAATAAAAAAAAAATTAAAACTCAATTAGTTTTGTTACGAGTGATGGTCGAGTAAAGTAAAGGATTTGGCAACTTGAGAAGTTTAAAAACAAATCTATTTGAAATCACAACGCCCGGACAAAATAGTAACATAGGTTGGTTTCAATCATGCAACAGTAATAAGGCGAAACTTACCAAAGCGTGAGAATCAGTAGTAACGAAGCTATCGAGCGACATATCGACGTCTCTTTCCGCCGGCTGAGATTTGGGTATTTCTTTCTCACTCGCACGCGGAACGGGGGACGGAGTCGAGCCTGATTCGGACGCCGTTGGGATCGTGAAGCGGAGGTGCCTGGATATAAATATACAAACAAGAACTAAAATATGATTCTTTTGCTTATAAATTAGGTACTTTCTGAATCAGATTAACCGAGTAATTTAGCTATAAGTTTAGGCACAGATAATAATAATACTGGCTGTATGCATTTGTACTAGTGAGTATGTCTTATTTCATATAACGGTACGCATTGCCGTTTTAAGTTATTCTTCGGGCTATTTTGCTCACCCTTAAAGCCGAAAATATACTCTTTGTTTACTGCCACAAATTATCATAATAGACACTGTGAGTGACATAGTCTGATATAATATTCTGGTTTTTAAATGAACATCTATTACTACTCGCGCCAGTTCTAAGCCTATTCTCTCCTAGATGGCGTAAAAATTACTTCCATTCGGCCCAAATAGTCAGATAAACACTCAGATATGTAGCTATACATTTAACAGACTTTCTAACAATCATTGGTTACAGGTCGGCGAATTTTTCAACTTTATTTTACTATACAACTAACAGTTCATAAATATTGACAACCAAAACCTTTTTCATGCCAGTATGCGTAAATGAGACAACTATATAAAGCATCTATGGATCTTTAATAAACATTATAGGTATTGTTCTTACAAAAACCAATAAAAAATATAAAATAAAACATGAATCACCGATTCACATACAATTTATTATAAAAATATTCTTGTTTTGATGTGCGGTTTCTACGAAAACAACCAAATTAACATCTTCTTTATCTTGACCGATACACCGGCACTGAAAGCAGCGATATTACAGTTAGAAAGTAAACTTCATCATCGTCATCATCAACAGCTCATATACGTCTCCACCGAGGGGCTCGACCCTACCCTGGTTTAGAGTGATTAGGCCTTAGTCGACCACGCTGGCCCAGTGCGGGTTGGTCGACTTCACACACAACCTTTGAATTTCTTCGCAGGAGTGTGCATGCAGGTTTCATCACGATGTTTTCCTTCACCGTAAGAGCGTCGAATAAACGTACATATGAATTCGAAATTCGAAAACACATTGGTACGTGGTGGGGATCGAAACCGCGTTAACTTATTAAAAGAATATCACCCAACTATCTGAGGATTGAAATATCGAAAATCTGAATAACAGTGAGATAAATGATATCTGGGCTTAAGTATCTGGGGGCCGTTTCACGAAGCTACAAGTTACAAATTAAAGATAAAATTCGATGTACATTGCGTAGACAACGAGATAAAACGATAAGGGCTTACAGTTTAGGCGAATTGGCTACGCATTGAGTACCAAATTGTAACTTGTTACTAGTGAATAGTTGCTTCGTCAAACGGGGCCCTTTCTGGTCTAATATCTGAGTATTGAAAAATCGGGGTATGAGTTAGATATTCTGTAGGAGTAGCGCCAGAGTAGTGATTGGACTGCCGCGTCACAGGTTATCCTAGTGCGGAGTCTAAGAGTAATTTTGTACTGTGAATTTTTAAATTGGCTAATAAAGAATTTTTATTTAAGCATTTTTATTTTATATCGCATTCATATCAGTAGGTAGCGTATAAAAATGAAAAGTCAAACGAAGATAAAGTCTTAATATTTTCTTCTTCTTCTTCGTCTTAGCGTTTTCCCGGCCTAGTACTGGGGTTCCTACTCATTCTTCTCCACTTTGCCCGGTTTTCGGCAAAGTCTTAATATGAATAAAATAAATAAGTATCAAATGTTTTTCTACCGTTTTTTTTTGTCGTTAACTAACCTACTGGTACGAAAGCCACACGACACGAACTGTGAGGAAGCGGATGGCTCAGGCCTCTACATTCTCGTATAATACCTATTATTAACTTACTCACTATGACCGAGAAGTAAGGCGTTCGACTCGTTACGGAAGCTCTGGGTTTTAACTCCAGTGGAAACTCCAGTAGTCTAGCAAAAATATTTTTTTTTGAAGTTTAAGTTATTTTCAGATTGCCCTCAGAATGGTTAAGATATTGCACGAAGGCCCCATAAGGCGTTATTCCCAGCTATTTTCTATTGAAACAGTCGTTACATGGCGTGGCGCAAAGGTTTAGGGCGTGCTCTGTAACTCTACACACTAGGGCTAGTCAGGCCGGTCGTAGACTTTATACACACTAGGGCTAGTCAGGCCGGTCGGTAGACTTTCTACACACCAGGGCTTGTCAGGCCAGTCGTAGACTTTCTACACACTAGGACTTGTCAGGCCGGTCGTAGACTTTCTACACACTAGGGCTTGTCAGGCCGGTCGTCGACTTTCTACACACCAGGGCTTGTCAGGCCGGTCGTAGACTTTCTACACACCAGGGCTTGTCAGGCCAGTCGTAGACTTTCTACACACTAGGTCTTGTCAGGCCGGTCGTAGACTTTCTACACACTAGGGCTCGTCAGGCAGGTCGTAGACTTTCTACACACCAGGGCTTGTCAGGCCAGTCGTAGACTTTCTACACACTAGGGCTTGTCAGGCCAGTCGTAGACTTTCTACACACTAGGGCTTGTCAGGCCGGTCGTAGACTTTCTACACACTAGGGCTCGTCAGGCAGGTCGTAGACTTTCTACACACCAGGGCTTGTCTGGCCAGTCGTAGACTTTCTACACACTAGGGCTCGTCAGGCAGGTCGTAGACTTTCTACACACCAGGGCTCGTCAGGCAGGTCGTAGACTTTCTACACACCAGGGCTTGTCAGGCCAGTCGTAGACTTTCTACACTCTAGGGCTTGTCAGGCCGGTCGTAGACTTTCAACACACATGACGACCAGTGTGACCACGGCGCCACGCAAACAATGGAGCACCTGCTGTCTTGCCCTAACTGCCCTGTTTCTTGCTCTATGCAAGATATCAATGAGATCAATGATAAGGCAGTAGCTCTGGCCAATAGGATATGCACATTTTTTTTATTCATCAGTCGAAATATTTCAAGCTCCAGATAAACACTTTTTTTTTTTCTCAAATATCTTGTTCAGGAACAAAGTTGATGGTTAGACAGAGAGGTCCAACGTGTAATGTGACGTCATAGTTCACGCGGGCCATACATCCGCCATAGAAAATGTTGGTCTCGTAAGAGGGACAGATATATTTGTTTAATAATTTTGTATCTAGTTTGTTTTCTGATCAATTTCAATTCTGTTTTGTCTGTCATTATTTTATTTTTGTATACTTACTTTCAGAAGAACTATGAAAAAAATAAACAATATTTTTTTATGCATGTTCCCTATTCTTGGGTTGGACTGGTAGCTCCGTCGACACGAGAAGAAGACCCACATGATAAGTTGTACTAACTTGTTAGTGGAATCGCTGTAGTGTGTGTGGTTGCTGGCGGTCTCCAATTCTTCATCGCTGTCGCTCTGGTATCGCGAGTCCACGGGCGACGCCGCTATAGAACGGGACGCTTCGTGGCGCGTCTAAAAACAAACATTTACGACTTTATAGTTAAAGCCAGGGACATCATTTCATATTTCATCACTTCAAACTACAACTACATACTTATCCGTGTAACAGAAGGACTTGTAGCGTACCAATTTGTGCGTGTGCATATTTAACTCGTGTCAGAGATATTAAATATTTGGGCATTATATTAGATGACAGTTTAAGTTGGGGTTTGCAGGTAAAGGCAGTTGCTAATAGAGTTCGAAGGCTTATCTTCATATTTAAGAATCTTAGAGATGTAGCTAGTAAGGATATCCTTACACTCACATATAAATCTCTGTGTCAAAGCATTGTCTCATACTGCATTTGTGTTTGGGGTTCCGCATCGAAGACTTACCTTATAGAAGTGGAGCGTGCTCAGCGCGCGGTACTTAAGGTTATGAACAAACTTTCATTCAGGCATTCCACCACTGACTTGTATAGGTTATGTGATGTATTGTCAGTCAGGAAAATATTTATCTACGCAAGTCTTCGTCGATATCACATACAAGTTGTACCCACTCTTCCCGAGTGCAAAAAGCGAGTAGTAAAACTTCCTGTGCCGATATATAGTACAGCTTTTGCTAAAAATAGCTACAATTACGTTGCTCCTTTGGTTTACAATAGGTTATGTAATGACGTTAGTGCAGTTAAAAAATACAATAATCACCGGTTTCAGAAATATCTCTTGGATAAACTTAAACAACTAGACTATGATGCAACGGAGGAGCTTTTTATCAGGGTAAAATAACTTAATAACGCACACACACACAGATACACACAGATACACACACACACACACACACACACACACACACACACACACACACACACACACACACACATACATACATACATACATACACACGCGACACATATAATATAGTTAAATAGATACTTATATAGATTATGTTTCTTTATATACTTAACTGTTTAGATTTAGACATAGTATGGGAAGACACTGACGCCTGTAGCACAGCGTTTGCTATTACAGGCTTCAGCATCTAATGTAAATATTGCTTTGCTTAAGTTAAATAAAGATTTATTATTTAAAGATTTATTATTTCGCTAAAATTTGAAGAAAGTAGAGCTTTTATTTACAAAAAATGCAATGCAATAGTCGGTTATTTAGTATTCTTACGAGTAGGACAATTTGTGCGCGAGCGATACAACTATGAATGCAGCTGTGTATGAGTAAGAAACGTGAGGTTCCCACCTCATCATAGTACCTTTGTTTAGGTGTAACCTAAAAATATTTCCGAAAGGAGTTTTAGTGTGTGCTCCTCGGAAGCCCACTAAGCTCTGTTCATCCCTTCGGGGATATAAGCTTAATGATATGAATGTATGTATGAGTATGATACTGTTATGAATAAGTCTCAGTTGTGTGTGTGTTAGGGTCGGGTCACACTTATCGACGGCGATCGACGGTTTCGGAACGCGCACTTAGTACGCGGCGAAAGGATTACAAGGCAAACCGTCGATCGCCGTCGATTAGTGTGGAACGACCCTTACAGTTATAGTTTAAAGCTGTGTGAGAGTTCGGTTGTGTTTGTTACATATATGCGTGATTGTGTAACAGTTATGTCAACAGACCCATCTTCCGTATACAATCCAGGCTCACGTTCTCACCTTGAGGATACTGTGTGGGGTGTCAGCCCCTCTCCGGTCGTACAGCTGGTAGTCAGGGCTGTGCACTTCGGGCATGTCGAGCAGTATGGACAGTTGTTCGCTGATCTTGTGCGACATGGAGGCGTCGCGAGGCGTTTTAGGGCTGCCGGTGAGGTCTAAGCGCGCGCGCTTTGGCGGCGTCGATTCTGTTTGTTCCAGGCTGAATATGCTGGATAGGAAATTGGTATTATAAATCAAGAGGCCCTTATAACGTCTTTTGTTAACGGCGAGATGAACACATATTTCTAGTATAGGTATACTAGAAATATGTGTTCATCTCGTAAAATCTTATTTAGATCCTGAGGTTAATTCTTACTGTCACGCTCTAATCCTGTTCGTCAGACCTTTTCACCTTTTAAAGATTGAAAAGGGGCAGGAGATGTCCATTCTAATATTAGAGCTGACAAACATCGAATTTGAACCTTATGGCCGCGTCGATTATAAATTAGAATAGAGTATGACTTCTCGAATCAGGGCCCCTAGCAGTTGAGGTTCAAGTATTTCAAACAAGTGGATCGCTAGAGTAAATGATCAGCTATAATTAAATTAAGGTTAAACATCAGCTGCAGTAGCGCCACCAATTGAAATAAATCAGGTCACTTAGGTCTGCTGGAAGATATTTCTTTAGAAATAAGCAGTACCTGTTGTGTCGTCTTTTTTAATGTCTTGTTTTTGTAATTGTCTTGTGTGCAATAAATGGTTAAATAAATTAAATAAATAAATCATTTACTTATTGTCAGTGACTTCGATCGAAATTATTATGTGTTTAACGACAACAGAAGGGTTATAATAGTACATTACGATACAAGGATCGTAGGAGGCTTATTACAAACGAGGTGACTTTTGTAAGCCCGAGCCGCAGGCGAGGGTTTATAATGTCACGAGTTTGTTATAAAACCTAAGATCCGTGTGTTGTACGATGTTTTTCAATACACTTGTGAGAAAACTGATAGTAAATAATTGGAATGGTTAAGAAGGTACCCACCCCTACAAAAGCTATGATACTACAGGTAAAATTGATCATGTAGAAGTTGTAAAAACTAACCTTTATTATATCGTGCGCTGTTTGAGCATCCTTACTATTCACATTTATCACTAAATATCAACACTTAATCACTCATAAAACAACATTCAATGTAAAACAATTGAATGAAAATTTCACAAAATTGGCGCCAACCACAAATCGATATTATGTTTCTTTTTTATAAGCATAATTACGGAGAAAAGGCTCTGGCGGACATTCAGCCTCTACGAATTGATTCTTTGTTAAATCGAGATAATTTTATTATTATAATTAAAATATTACTGGCTGATAATATTCTTGATACAATTTGTTGAAATAAAAAAATATAAAATACTTTTCTCTTTGTATGAATCGATTTAAATATTTTTTAGTGTCAAAATGATCCTAGCTGAATAATAATTTTGAAGACCGTAGGAATTAAAAAGAAATTGTAATAAAATCGATCGCACAGTTTACTGCCTTCGTAAGTTCAATTTTCGAGCAAGGTGTATTGAAAATTATTTTAGTTAATACTGTTTTATAGTCCTAAATATAATCAATAAGTTATGTAAGTCGTAACTGTTAAAAGTGGCCACTATAACCCTTCTATTGTCGTTAAACACATAATAATTTCGATCGAGGTCACTGACAATAAGTAAACGATCTATTTCAATGGGAGATTTTCAGACAGCTCTTTAAAAAATAAAAATAATAGTTCTAATTAAGACGGTAGATGGCGCCAGGTGTACTTCGTGGATTCTTTTTTCCTTTTATAGCCCTGGGTGACTCGCCGGATTTCTTCGGATCCATTCGGAATATTTATGAGCTATTTTTTTTTTATTTGCTGTCGGTAAATCCCCCATTGGTGGCGCTACTGCAGCTGATGTACCTTAAGTGAAAACTATTATTTTCCATAGGATGTTGAAACATGACTTAGATTTATCATGAAAAGATGATCCCTTTATTAAAGATTTTTTAAAGAATACAGTTTACAAGATTCATCTACTTTTGCCTAATGCGTTTTTAACTTAAGCTATTGGCATTTGGCGGCTCTACAACATGACACTAGGGTTTGTAAGGTCGGATGTCGACCTTACAACCCACACGATGAAGAAGAACTTAAGCTAATTGAGAACATAAATAAAAACAGTTTATTTTATTTTAACACATAAATAACAAAATCTTACCTTTTAGCTCTGCTAAGTTTTGGAGTACAGAGAAACGGAGTGTCCTCGATATTCAATGCGCGTTTTAACCCCTTGCGCGCTTTAGGCTTGTTCATCCAAGTTTCACTGGCGTTTTCAATACTATTCTGTAACAAAATATTATGGCAATCAGTAAATCATAATAGCGGGGCATTTAACCTTGTATAATTAATCTATGATGAGAGTCGAAGTCGAGGCGAAGCGTCACTGTTTCAGCTTGGCCAAATTTGCTTTTGTATGTCCATCTGTTTGTTTGTTTGTTTCACTCTACAGGTCGCATTTCTCAACCGATTCTCGTGAAATTTTGTGAGCAAGTTCGATAAATTAATCTTTTTTTTTGTCGAGTCAGTTTTTGGAAATTTAAAAAAATGACGGAGTTGTGGGGGTTGCCAGCTTACAAGGTCTACCGCTGAGGCTGTTTTCCTCTACAGGTCACATTTCTTAACCAATAAAATAAAATTTTAAAAATCAAGAGGTCGGGGATGTTTGTGGAGGAAAAATAAAAATAAATATGAAAAGATATACAGACTCGCGAGGTCTACAGCTCACAGAGCCACTAGTTGGTATGAAATATTTCTTACTTGAATAAATGATGACTTGTATACGAAGGTGTTTTTCGGAGATCTGGCTTGAATAAACACAGACATGGGCTTTGGTGCGACAGCTGTAAACAAAATAATCATGATGATAAATTTATCGACAATAACAATCACATAAACAGTATTTGCCTGCAAAACAGAGGTTACTATAATTTTACTTTTAATCTTTCTAGAAGCACTTTTGACGCTTAAACATAAACCTTTTGCGTTAGTCTTGTCTGAAAAAGGTTTATACTGTTGTGGCCCAGCAGCCGCCACGGAGCTGGCAATAACCAGGGCACAGTCCAAGGAAAAGAAGATATTTATATATTATATTAACTGACAAATAGTAGAGTTTAGTACAAAAGGTTTAGGTATGTACTTTCGGAGATCAGGGCATGAAGTGAAGAATTTGGCAGAAATAGACAAAATCGAAACGTAAGAAATCTAAATTTGAAAATGAATTTAAAATAAAAGATAAAACTGCCAGCAAGAAAGGTTGCCAGTCATAAAACAGGAAAGAGGACGAATGCCTCGTTACACTGTGTACTTTCTATGTTCCTTCTGCCTTGTGTCGCAGAACGAGCAATGTTTTAGTGATTTTTGGCATCATAGAGAACAAAATTTTTAACTAGTTTAATCGTTACACCTCCTAATGACGCCAGGGAAGCGAAGCGATTACGTTCTTCGTATTAAGTATTATATTTTTTTTACCTTCTCGGTCCATTACATCCACGTAACGCTCTAGCACGGGGTCTCATTCCATGGTACGGAAATTTTGTTATAAATTATTGATGACATCTAGTGACACCATTGGCACTACGTGGAGTCTAAGCAATCGTTGTCATTTGCAGCGCTATCTATCGTCTAATAGTTATATTGTTTGTGACATATCACACATACAGCGACATCTATTATCTAATAGTTGTAGTATTTATCAAACTTGGCCTTTGACACAGGGATGTTTTGTTTTTGCATCAAAACATTTTGTTTTTGGATAGTAGTAACAATTTTTGAAAAGATTCAAATACATAATAGCAAACAGGAAACAATAAAAGAAGTATATTTATAATAAAGGCGCTCTCAAGGTCGTCAACTTGGCACTAGATGGCGTATCTGCGCAATTTTGTAGGTCAGTGCGCACGTAGCACCATCTAGTGAGCTAATAGAATAGAATAGAATTTTAGAATAAAAAAAACATTATATTACATTTTATTTTGGAATTTTATTTTAGTTTTTTTTTTAGAATAGAATTTTTATTTTTTAAATAGAGGAAACAAAATAGCCCGAAGAATAGCCCGAGTTTTGAGGGTACCGTTTTTTTGTATGAGATGAGGCATCTGTACGTAGTATTATATTATCTGTGGCTCTAGTATGTAGCTCTGTGTGTTATCTATCACTTGTATTAAGTGAAACACTCACTATGCGCCTGCCACTCGGTATTGCAGATGGAGTGCGCGACCGTGTTGGTGATGGCGGGTAGATTGCAACACATCACTTCCACAAGAGTGTCTCGAGCTCCTTCCCGATTCGTTACATCTGTAAGTGACTCTAGGGAAGCTGTCACGTTCTTTGTATGAGGTTTTGAGTGCTTGATTTTCTTGTTGTATTGCTCGGCTTCTAGATATCTGCGGGGGAGGAATAATGTGGGTTAAGACATTCAATGAAAATGACTGATAACTGTGAACTCAGCTGCAGAAATATATGACCTCTGCAATGGCGCGTAGTGTGCTTATAAAATAAAAATCTAAGGCTGACCGTACATAAACTATATCACTACAAATTTAAGAGACAGAAATGTGCATGTGCGCTACAAAGATGGCCTTCGGGTAACAAAATTGGAGAAATCGTCCTGTTTTTACGTTTTTCAAGAATATCTCTCTGTATGACAAAGTCATAGTTTACCTGGATTGTTGTAAGTAATACATGACCAGAATGTCCGAAGTTTGCAATTCATTGCAATTTTGTAGGTATTTGATGAATGTTTCTTCTTCAAAAGGCAGCAGTGAAGCTTGCAAGAGTTTTGACAGTTGACCAGTGTTTCGACAAACTGAAAAAAAAAAAAGAAATAACCTTCTTTTTATCCTTTTCTCGGAGTTCTTCGGAACGAGAAATATTTGCGAGAAAACGGATAAATAGAGCCGCTGCCTCCCGTCCGGGAGACCCGGGTTCGATCCCCACCACGTACCAATGTGTTTTCGAATTTCGAATTCATATGTGCGTTTATTCGACGCTCTTACGATGAAGGAAAACATCGTGATGAAACCTGCACACTCCTGCGACGAAATTCAAAGGTTGTGTGTGAAGTCGACCGCACTGGGCCAGCGTGGATAGGCTCAGGTAATTCAGGATAGGCTCGAGCCCCTCGGTGGGGACCTGGGTATATGAGCTGTTGATGTTGATAACTATAAGTGAAAAGATAATAATATACTGGAACTAAATGATGCCAAAGTCGTTGATACCCAAACGGCCGCAACTGGATAAAAATGTCAAAAGTAAAAAGTTCTTAGTACAGTCAAATTTCGTTCCAGATTTCTCCTTTGACCATCCAAGTTTTAATTTGCCCCGTATTAAATGACACAATATAATTACAAATAAGCTAGAATGCACTCGGTGAAGTGTCAAGTGGTCGTCCCCAGTGACGTCATCGAATCACAGAAAGCAAGCATTAGCGAAATTCAGCGGTTGCCAGTACGCCTTTTGTGGTGTAATGGTTAAGCGCCCACTACACTCTCGTCCGAAGTTCTTCGACGAAGTGTCAAATTGGTGTCAAAGTGAAGCCCGAAACGAAGCGAAGTTGCACGAAGTGCCTCTCTATACTCTCGTCCTCGGCTTACTTCGATCAACTTCGCTTCGTTTAGTGGACGCTTTAGCACATTAGCTGCGTAAAGGCTGAAGATATAGGTTCAAACCCCGTCGGAAGGATTTTATTTTTAAATGTTTTCTATGATTTAATTTAAGGGCCCCGGAGACGATCAAGCCTTACGTGTTTGATCAAACCGTTTGAGGTCGGTTTGAACGGTTTGTCAAACGGCTCTGCGCAGTCTGATTCTGTACGCTGTCGTAATTACACTTCTGACGCGTCAAACACAACAAAAATATGAAATTGCATCAAACATGCTTCAAACACGTAAATGTTTGACAAACCGTTCAAACCACCTTTGTAAACGATCAAAATGGTTTGAGTCAAACCAAACTTTACGTGTTTGAATCAAACCGTTTGACCTCCTCCGGGGCCCTTAAAACAAACGCCGTGCTGTCAATATGAGTGGTTTGCGCGCATGTGTGTGTGAGGCTCAATACTATGTTGAATAAATCCCGTATTTTTTACAGTAGAACTGCGAGATAACTCGCTAGAATGACAGTATTTTTTTTTGTTCTATAGCTCTATGCAAATGCGTCGGGAATCACCGTACTGATAAATTATATAGGCCACCGTACGGCGGGGATACTCCGTACATTTTTTTAATTTTTCGGTTACGGGGATACCCGCTACCGCGCCTCAACGTGTTAATATAATGGGGGATTTTCTGACAGCTCTTTAAAAAAATAAAAATAATAGTTCTAATTAAGACTAAATCCTTTTATGGCCCTGGGTGACTCGCCTGATTTCTTCGGATCCTCGAATCGTCAACGCCATGTATCGAAGATTTA
Organism: Carpatolechia fugitivella; assembly: GCA_951230895.1. Taxonomy (NCBI): domain Eukaryota; kingdom Metazoa; phylum Arthropoda; class Insecta; order Lepidoptera; family Gelechiidae; genus Carpatolechia; species Carpatolechia fugitivella. Next base: position 4,757,277 of record OX579658.1, read on the forward strand.
TGAACTATTTTTTTTTTAATTGGCTGTCGGACAATCCCCCATTACAAAATTGAAAGTGACTCACTTTTATAGAAGAAGTTGAGCACGAGCGCCTTGTCCTCCGCCCTGGGCACGTTCTGAACGCACGTGCGGACCACGTCCAGCGCCTCGAACACCAGACCGCGCGCCAGGTACAGGTTGCAACATGACTGCCAGTCGTCCAACTTATCCTGATCGTACAGACAAACAATTATATTAATAAAGGTAATTTTATTGTTGAATAAAACAATTATTTTGGTATTGTGTTGTAATGCTGTTAGTTTCTCTTAAAATGTAAAAATAACAATTCTATTCTTCTATTTGGTCGATGTCTATACATAGAAAATATTAAAGAAAAATTCATAACAAGGTTTAAGAGCAACAGAGAACAAAATAATTATTTTTAGATTTTTTGGCTGTCGGTATGTTTGTTCCCACGTCACGCACAGCTTTGAATGCGTTTTTACAGTTTGCGAAATTGCGGAGAATTCCTTTGCAGAAATTGTTGGTCAGAGCCTGCTGGAGCTCACCCTGGTGCTGCCTCGGGGCACGTGCAGGTACTGCAGCGCCGCCTGGCTCTTCCTCTGCAGAGAGTGTTGGTCAGAGCCTGCTGGAGCTCACCCTGGTGCTGCCTCGGGGCACGTGCAGGTACTGCAGCGCCGCCTGGCTCTTCCTCTGCAGAGAGTGTTGGTCAGAGCCTGCTGGAGCTCACCCTGGTGCTGCCTCGGGGCACGTGCAGGTACTGCAGCGCCGCCTGGCTCTTCCTCTGCAGAGAGTGTTGGTCAGAGCCTGCTGGAGCTCACCCTGGTGCTGCCTCGGGGCACGTGCAGGTACTGCAGCGCCGCCTGGCTCTTCCTCTGCAGAGAGTGTTGGTCAGAGCCTGCTAGAGCTTACCCTGGAGCTGCCTCGGGGCACGTGCAGGTACTGCAGCGCCGCCTGGCTCTTCCTCTGCAGAGAGTGTTGGTCAGAGCCTGCTAGAGCTTACCCTGGAGCTGCCCCGGGGCACGTGCAGGTACTGCAGCGCCGCCTGGCTCTTCCTCTGCAGAGAGTGTTGGTCAGAGCCTGCTAGAGCTTACCCTGGAGCTGCCCCGGGGCACGTGCAGGTACTGCAGCGCCGCCTGGCTCTTCCTCTGCAGAGAGTGTTGGTCAGAGCCTGCTAGAGCTTACCCTGGAGCTGCCTCGGGGCACGTGCAGGTACTGCAGCGCCGCCTGGCTCTTCCTCTGCAGAGAGTGTTGGTCAGAGCCTGCTAGAGCTTACCCTGGAGCTGCCCCGGGGCACGTGCAGGTACTGCAGCGCCGCCTGGCTCTTCCTCTGCAGAGAGTGTTGGTCAGAGCCTGCTAGAGCTTACCCTGGAGCTGCCCCGGGGCACGTGCAGGTACTGCAGCGCCGCCTGGCTCTTCCTCTGCAGAGAGTGTTGGTCAGAGCCTGCTAGAGCTTACCCTGGAGCTGCCCCGGGGCACGTGCAGGTACTGCAGCGCCGCCTGGCTCTTCCTCTGCAGAGAGTGTTGGTCAGAGCCTGCTAGAGCTTACCCTGGAGCTGCCCCGGGGCACGTGCAGGTACTGCAGCGCCGCCTGGCTCTTCCTCTGCAGAGAGTGTTGGTCAGAGCCTGCTAGAGCTTACCCTGGAGCTGCCCCGGGGCACGTGCAGGTACTGCAGCGCCGCCTGGCTCTTCCTCTGCAGAGAGTGTTGGTCAGAGCCTGCTAGAGCTTACCCTGGAGCTGCCCCGGGGCACGTGCAGGTACTGCAGCGCCGCCTGGCTCTTCCTCTGCAGAGAGTGTTGGTCAGAGCCTGCTAGAGCTTACCCTGGAGCTGCCCCGGGGCACGTGCAGGTACTGCAGCGCCGCCTGGCTCTTCCTCTGCAGAGAGTGTTGGTCAGAGCCTGCTAGAGCTTACCCTGGAGCTGCCCCGGGGCACGTGCAGGTACTGCAGCGCCGCCTGGCTCTTCCTCTGCAGAGAGTGTTGGTCAGAGCCTTCTAGAGCTTACCCTGGAGCTGCCTCGGGGCACGTGCAGGTACTGCAGCGCCGCCTGGCTCTTCCTCTGCAGAGAGTGTTGGTCAGAGCCTGCTAGAGCTTACCCTGGAGCTGCCCCGGGGCACGTGCAGGTACTGCAGCGCCGCCTGGCTCTTCCTCTGCAGAGAGTGTTGGTCAGAGCCTGCTAGAGCTTACCCTGGAGCTGCCCCGGGGCACGTGCAGGTACTGCAGCGCCGCCTGGCTCTTCCTCTGCAGAGAGTGTTGGTCAGAGCCTGCTAGAGCTTACCCTGGAGCTGCCCCGGGGCACGTGCAGGTACTGCAGCGCCGCCTGGCTCTTCCTCTGCAGAGAGTGTTGGTCAGAGCCTGCTAGAGCTTACCCTGGAGCTGCCCCGGGGCACGTGCAGGTACTGCAGCGCCGCCTGGCTCTTCCTCTGCAGAGAGTGTTGGTCAGAGCCTGCTAGAGCTTACCCTGGAGCTGCCTCGGAGCACGTGCAGGTACTGCAGCGCCGCCTGGCTCTTCCTCTGCAGAGAGTGTTGGTCAGAGCCTGCTAGAGCTTACCCTGGAGCTGCCTCGGGGCACGTGCAGGTACTGCAGCGCCGCCTGGCTCTTCCTCTGCAGCAGCAGCGAGGAGAGCACCACGCGGTGTTGCCAGGCCGAGAGAGAGTTGCCGGTTAGGCATTGCAGCTGGTCTAAGGCGAACTGAAAAAAAAAAACTGTCATATTAAACCAGATACCTAAAGTATGGAAAATGTGGTTTCAGTTAAAGAGAGATTTAACTGTTACTGTTACCAGTTATCCTGAGATTTTGATATGTTATAGATTTCAAAGTCCTGAACAAAAGTCTCTAGGAATGCTACAACTGTTTCCGAGTCCGTTTCGGAGTTTCGACTGATTTCGTACCAGAAAACCACTGACGACTTTACTCTTTACTATACTGTAACTTGTAATACACTTACATCAAAATCCCTGTGGTCCAGATGCCAAAACGCTTGCGTGGCTTTGATGGCGGTGTTGCTCAGACCGAACATCGTCGGGAACTGCATCAAGCGACGGATCACGGCCTCGTGCCTGTTGGGAAATTTACACCATAAAAAAGAAGAAGAAACAAAGAAAATAATTTATTTATCACACAATGGGGGAAAAAAAAGTACACACAAATAATGATGGCAAAAGTTTACATCGTGCAATGAAAAGTACTGGGCTCAGCATTTGTCACAAGTACTCAAGCACAAGTTCTTGTAACACTGATTTTCAGCCAGCACTGGAGTACTAAGTTATGCGCCAGATATTAAACAAATTAAATATAAAATGAAGAAATAGAAACACAATTGCAGAATCAAAATAAATAAAACAGAAAGTTACTATTGCATTTTGCCTTAAAGTAAACATTAAAACTAATTTTTGGGCAAGTTATCAGTCATATCAATGGACATTTTTAACTTTTCATTTTGTAAGTGATTTTGAACAAAGATTGTCAAATAGTATTCTTAGTAAAAAAAATGTAAAAAGGTGTGAGATACCTTAATTTCTCATAATATAACTAATATTTCAATTACTTAAACTATTTTCTGACATTTATTTTTTTAATGTAATTTTCTTATTTTTGTTTTTCGTAATATTTCAATTTGATTTTATTTATTTATTTATTTATTTACGTATTACACATTTTCAAACACACAGCTGTTACAGGATGGCACCCAATGAACTGTGCTTATAATTAACTTATAATTTAAGGCTTATCAACTTAATACATATAAAAACATTACAATACATAAATATAACAACACATCTTTTTAAGAAAATCATTATGTACCTACTTAGTTCTAATATTTTTCTATACGTCAAATTTTATTTAATTAAAAGTCAAGTTATAAAAAGGTTACACGTCAAAATTAAAAATAATATACTGGATTAAATGTCACATTAAAAATTACATAAACAATAAAAACATCATCAGTCAAAATACAAATAGATCTACTTGATACTATTCATGCATAAATATTTATACGTAGCTTCTGTGAACCTAGACAGCGTACAGTCAAATATATCTATCTCCCTTGCAATTCCATTTAATATTCTCAATGCCGTTGTTAATGGAGTTTTTCAGAATATTAGTTCTGCTCTTTGGCATAGCAAACACGTCACGCCGCACTGATATTTCTCAAGACGATCATATTAAAGATTTACTATATTTCCGAGTACCTATTTGTCAAAAAATTTATATACTTTAATATTGGTACAGCTAGCGACACGTATCTTTAGCTCTGAGCGAGTGGTACCTCTCTCTCAGTCACCCCACCTTTACCCTGTGCGAGAAAGAGAGTCACCGCTCGCTCAGAGCTCCGCTAGCTATAGTATGAAATAAATGTATAACTCACCTGACTTCATCGTACACCATGGAGTAATCCACAAGTAGGTAAAGCACCAAGGAGTGCTTATGTTCTTCAGCTATGTCCGGCAACAGGTACAAACGAAGCAGTGAGTACAATGATGGGGGAGGATACAGACCGTTGCTCTCACTGCCGCCGCGGATCCACATTCTATGGAATTAATGTACCAATGTTTAAGGCATTTCAGTAGCAAATGAAGTAGTAAACTTTCAGATAACATTGGAAAAATCTTTCATATGACATATTTCCAGACACATGTCAATCTCGATTAGCTGACAAGTGTGAATCATGAATAACCTTTTTTCTGCCATACATGTTTTTTGTCTTTTTTCCAGTGTTATTTGAAATGAAGTATACAAGGTAGAATCCAACGAACTACAATAGTCAAGAAGAGTAACCGCCTAGCAAAGCCCGCTAAAACATAGCACCTAACTCGCACAATTAATTTTGACAAACGACGACGACGATAGACAGGCGGGTGATGTCGCTGCTGTACATTGAAGCTTACTTTCGACGTTCTTACAAACCGAGTCATAATAAACCAAGTCAGTATCAAACCTCATTATACCGCGTATTCGAATGTGGTATGGTATGGTTTGTTTTTCCCCCGGCTTCTTTGGTATTCATTTAGTGGGGTCAAGTTTGAAGCGTAGTTACTTTTCTGGACTATAGATAATTCGTTGGTAAAAACATGATTTTTATAGTGCGACATAAACGAGTAGAAAAATGAGGGAGGGTTGCATATTAAGCACAGCTATTTGTAGATTTTATTTTATTACAATGGGAAACAGATAACATCAACAACACAAAAAATTAAAACTAAATAATAAATATATAAGCCAATAAAGTTTCCACTAAAAAATTACAAAATTAGTCGATTACGACAACACACTGAAAACCATGGAGCTACCGTGCTAGGTAGTAAAAAAAATTATATATATCCGCACCGGTAACGTTGCTGTCAACTTCCATTTACGTCAAAAGGCCTCCAGAGCTGCAGAGGCACACAGAGTAAAAAATAAAAATAAAGTGGCGCCTCTAGCGGGAGAAAAGGCATTAAGATTCCATATTGGCAATCATTGCCACTTCTGATGTTGCCATAAAATTGAGTTCCATCGATATTTAATTTCTACTATTTTGTGTCGAGTGTAATGTAAAACATACATTTTATTTTCATTTTTTGTGTCGTCGTTAAGCGCTTTATGTGCTTCGATTTCAACACGAAAATTTCATTGCAGCGCCATAAAATAATGTTAACATCACAAAATATTACTGCTGCACCATTCACCAAATTAACTCATCATAACTATGTAAGTAAACAAGGTTGGTCGCTTACTGATGTATCCTATCTCCTCCAAACTCTTCTTCGATAAGCTGGTCGATGTATAGTAAAGAGCACGACTTTTTCTCCGCGTCTTCATCGCCCGCGTTGTCTTCGAGTCTGTGCAGCTTTGCTCGTCTGAAAACAATCATGAACAATTTGCAGAGACAAACAAAAACGGAATAAGTTAACAAAAAGTTGGTTTTGGGTCGAGTGTTGGTTGGTTGGGTTAGGTTTGGGTTTTGGCTGCTGGTTGTTTAAAATAATAATTAAAATACTGGTTACATCGCAATAGCAAAAACAAAACCATCGTTGATAAATACTTGAATGAATACGGAGATATTTTTTATGGACTATGGATTTGGTCCTCTTTTGATTTTTTTAACACGCTTTTATTAGCTTCTCCTGTATGCTTGTATGTTTGTTTGTAACCAACTCTTTTGGACTCGATTTAGACCCACTTTAAACGGAAAGATTTAATTTAAACGTACACTTATCAAGAACCGGTGACAATACAATTAATTAAAAAAATACACGCTTCACAGTACTTACATCAAACTAAAAAATGAAAAATAAAATATAGTAAAAAAAAAAAACTAAAGAAAAACGCTTTTAAAGCACATCAAACTAAAAAGTGAAAAATAATTCTTATAAGCTGAAAACAATAATTAACGAAAAATACTAGTATTATTGTGAAAATAACGTGGGGTGCTTTGTGCCATATTTTCGTACAACGTGCAACACACGCTTTTTTCACAATAATACTAGTTTTTTTATTGTCTTTTCTAATTAAATACATCAACGGCCCGTTACAGTCCACTGCTGGACTATGAGCCTCCTCCACTTAAGTGTTTGGTTTTGCCATAATCTCCACGCTTGGCAGGCGGGTTGGAGATCGCAGATTAAAAGGTTACTGTATCAGAGAGCGCTGCTGCCCGTTCCCTGTTCAATGTGTAGTCCCTAAGTCGCCTCTTACGACACCCACGGGAAGAGTAAGGGTTGGTGGTTTAATGTATTCTACTCTGCCGTCACCACACTAATTAAATACAAATTGCGTATACTATGTATTGACACACCTCTTACTGTAGGCAGTGGCCAGCTGCGGCCCGGGGTAGCCCAGCGCGCTGCCGGCGTCCTGCCGCTCCGGCAGCAAGCCCACGCGCAGGAACCACTGCACCACTTGGAAGTATAGCGATACAGTGCCTATGCCTTTGTATTTCTCCTCCATTTCACTCAGGGCTAAAAACGAGATCATAAAAAAATATATATATATGTGGGGACAGATGCTCCCACACACGGCCATCTGATCCCAAACTAAACAAAGTTTGTACTATGGGTATCAGACAGCTGATATGACATTACTTTGCCCTGGGCGGGAATCGAACCCGCGACCCTGTGCTTCGTAGGCAGGCGTACTCCCAACTAGGCTACGGGGCTGTCAATCATACAATGTTAGTAGTATGTCCCAAAAGATAACATAACACTAACATAATAACAAAGAACCTACGTAACAAATCTCAGTATGATGATTTTGAGACTTTATGCAAGATAATAAGATCGAAGTTTTTGTAAAAAAATCTGAAATTTTATTTGTCCAAATTTTTTAATTTTTTTTAGGTTCATTGCCTGAGAGTCCAAGTGAAAGGATTTAAAATGAGACCAGAGCTTTTGGTTTTTCTCTTTTTTTTGTTCCAGATAAAATACCAAAACTTCCAGCAAAGCAAGTGCTTATTAAAAAAATCCATGTTTGTTTGTACAAAATAAATACACAATAAAAAGGAAACACTTATCTTACCATCAGGAACAACCAAATTGCAGCATTTAGTGAGTATGGCATCCAACAAGCCGGTGAGCTGAGTCAACTGCTGGACGCAATGTTCTAGGCATCGCACTACATTCCTGAGGAAAAAAATACTCGTAATCAACTAATTTGACATTTTAACACAGATATTTAAATGTTGCACGAATCGATACTGCTGTCGATTCGGCATACGCCCAACCAAACTAAACTTAAAATTAGTCCTGTCACTTTCTATCATTTTTAATGGAAAGGGATCGAAGATCATCGGTTTTGTTTTTGTCTTTGACTTCACGACTGCCAAATTTAGTCTTGTTTTAGTGCCTACATAACACCATGACGATTAAAAAGCCACTAAAACTGACAGTTAGTCGTGAAGTCAAAGACAAAAACAAAACCGATGATCTTCGGTCCCTTTTCAATAAAAAATTATAGAAAGTGACAGGACTAATTTTAAGTTTAGTTTAGTTGGGCGTGTATGTCGAATCGACACCACTATCGAACTAAAACACAACTTTCAAATCAGGAAACTTTTTACATGGCTACCTGACTGAAATCAAAATTAAACACAGTCAAACTTTTTTGGGTTTAGTGTTTTTATTGTCGATTCGACTTTTTCACAGTCACCTACAACCTCAGAGAAAAAACTAAAGACAACCGCTTCGTGAGGCGACGCGCGTCAGAAATCTTTGCCTACAACCCTCTAAGTAAATTAAAAGAAGTATATTATAAAGGAAAGCTTACCTATCAGGCAAAGCAGAAGAAGTAAAGAGGGGAGCAGTTAACTCTCTTGCGTTTTCCTTTAATTCTATGGCTCTTTTCCAGCACCAGTCCACCTGAAATGTATATTATTATATAAAATATTAAAGTAGCAATAAAATCATATTTTCGACCACTGTAGATTTAACTCGATATATTGTAACATCGTTCGCTAAACAGATAGGTAACCGACAAGCGAAGCAATAAAACAACTCTGCTTAAAGGCTGATTTACATTGATACAGTAGCTGGCGCCAGCATCACTGGACTCCGGCGCTGGATCAGCACTGTAACAATGTTAACATGTTTCAATCCAGTCCAGCATCCAGTAACCAGCACTGGATCGAAATAGACCGGCCGCCTATTTTTCGATCCAGTGGCCGCCCTCCGCACGCCGCTGCCCGTGCCAGTGACGCTGGATCTGTATAAACACTACGCGCCAGTGAACGCGTGATGCAAACGTGTAGTCACCGCAACAAAGTAGAAACGACTACTGGACGCGTGTAAACAACGCGATCCAGTGCCAGTGCAGCGCTGGAATCAAGTGATGCTGGCGCCACCTACTGTATCAATGTAAATCAGCCTTAAACATATTTTTTTTACTGTATCAGTGTTTTATACATAATTTAAAAAAACTTTTTTAGGCAAGACAATCTCACTAGTGGACAGTCTTCTCACTTATCTTCCTTCTCTGATCGGCTTATTAAAAACTCATCAGCCAGCTACAAATCTTACCAGGAAGGTGAGTGTGCAGCCGGCTCCAATATGGCTGCCGGTGGCCCAGTCGTGTGCGCAGCGCTTTAGGAACCGCGATAGACGTGCCTCTAGAGCCACAGACAACAAATAACGCCGCTGCTCCTCCTGAAACAAAAAAGAAGCGTGTTAGATAGAACATAGTTATAGTGTTCTAAGTAAAATAATTATGACTTTGACTTTTGACTTTATCTACCAGCTAAAACTGAGGAGGTATATTCATTCATTCATTCATTTAATGTCTTGGACAGAGCTGTTTTTCTGACTCTCTCTTTAATTACGGTTAGAGACATTAAAATAAAATAAAACTCCCTAATATGTTTTATGACATCAATCGATAAAATTAATCATAAGGATTAAATTTTACCGCGCAACATAAATACCGCCATATTAACGCAGACTAAAACTTGATACTATTGGCGGTCACTTTGTATGTCGCGCGTGTTATTTTATCTACAGAGGTTATGCTGACCGTGTAGGTAGCGTTAAAAATTTCCAACCTGTATAATATGTCTTAAAATTTTAAAAATTTAAAATCTATTTATTTCAAAAGAAAACATATAGGGTACATAGGAAACTCAGCGCTCAATCTCCTACATTGAGATTATGTGCGTTGAGTGGTCAACACTCGGAACGTTTCTATGACAAAAACAAAACAAAATCATAAACACTAATAGCAGAATCAAATCAAATTATTCTGTAAAATTTTACATTTTATGAAGTGACCGAAAAAACATCCAGGAACTGGCCAACTGTAAAGTGGTACTTTAATATATTTTTAATTTGTTTCCCACTTTTATCAGTTATTCTGTGGACTATTTCTTTAGGTAGCAAGTTCATGTAGCTAGGTAGGATGTACCTCCAGTCCCTTCTCCCATATTCATTAGCACTTTGGTAGTTTGTACATAGCTAGGTGCTGTAGCTTTCGCATGTTGTTGGGTCTTGTTTTTTTACATAGATCAGGAATTTGATTGGAATACTCAGACACAATAGAAAGTTTGACTTTATCAAATATACTCATTACTTTACAATACTTGAATAACAGTTCGTAGTTGTCTTTGTAAATAAATTTTATTTTGTATGGGACAATAGTTTTGAGAATTCTAATTTGAATGTCATAAATTTTTTGTAAGTAGGTTGAATAAGTTCTGCCATAACTGGATAGGCCATAACTAATGACCGAGTCAGCCAATGCCATATAAAGTGTCCTTAAAGTACTATATGGCAATTTATTTTTTAGGATATTTAACTTGGCTAGCACGGCTCTAAGCCGTTTACAAACATAGTCTACGTGAGGACCCCAGTTAAACTTTAGTATCAATTTTTAAACCCAGGTAAGTATGTTCACGCACAACCTCAAGTGGCTTACAACCACAGCCACCCAGGCACTGATGCAGGCAATGATGCTCGTGAGCGACAACCCGCGGTGTTCCGTTTGATTTTAGATAAGGTGAATGTATTTAGTTTTTTTGTAATTTATCGATAAGCCAACGTCATGTGCCCACTTGCATAGTGTGTCAAAGTCACTTTGCATCATACCCTCAGCAGTGTCTAGATCTCTGTGTGCCACCAATAGACAGGTGTCATCGGCAAACTGGTACACAGATCCATGTTTAAATATTTTGCACATATCGGTTGCATAAAGTAGGTATTCAGTTGGTCCAAGGATTGACCCCTGAGCTGTTCCATGTGAGGTTGGAATTAGCTTACTCTGACTACCAGCTATGCTTACTGTATTATACCTATTCGTGTGATAGCTTTTAAACCACTCCAGCAGAGGGCCCTGTATACCATTCTGCTGCATTTTCATAAAAAGTGTTGAGAAATCAAGAGTATCAAAAGCTTTGCTAAAATCTATCATTACTGTTAAAACATGCTTTTTATCGTTTAGGTAACTATTGACTTCATCAGTATATGACGATAATAATTGGGTAGTATTCCTATTGCTTTGAAATCCAAACTGTCTTACGTGAATTAAATTGTTACTTGATAAGAAGTCGTTTATTTGTTTACCGAAATATTTTTCAATTATCTTATCTATGCAAGAGAGGATTGTGATTGGCCGATAGTTATTAGTATCTGTATAACTACCTTTTTTGTGAATCGGTCGTACAACTCCAATTTTCAATAAGTCCGGGTACATAGACTTCGTTATACAAAGATTTATCAAATGAGTTAGGACCGGGGTTATTTCCTTAGAGATGCATTTTATATCTTTTACACGAACCCTATCATAGCCAGGACTCTTTTTATCGTCAAGGTGAATAATTATTTCATGCAATACCTCCTCCCTGATTTTATTCATATTAATATTCTTGATTTCATTCCTGTTCTATTTATTTTCGGTGGCAAAAAAAAATGATTATAGTAAGTTACTTGATCATTATTGGTGGAGCTATCCATGTAGTTGGGTACGAGGCCGGTCTGCACGCATGCATGGTATAAGCGCGAGGGGTTGAGCAGAGCCGTGGGCCCGACCTCTTCAAGGGAGTTGATGATCTGACGTTGAATTCCTGGTGTGCTTAGCACACAAGCCTCGGATGTGTTCAGGCAGATGCAATCTGGAGAAAAATTACAGTATTAGAATAGAATATACTTGATTGCAAGTAAGAAATATTCTTTTCAATATATTTTATTTCTTCTGTATAAAAATTATATTTCAAATAATTATAGTGTACAGATGGACGGCTTTATTGCTATGGTAACAATTTCTTCCAGTAAAATTTTGGGGAAAACGCAACGATGCTGTTGGACAGTGTATTTTTAGTTCTTCAGCTTGGAAAGATTGCTTTTCAAGACCGAATTATTAATTTCTAGATGAAAATCATATTAATTTCTAGAGACGAAAATTCATTTGAATTTTGAACTTAATTTTAAACAGAGAAAAGGTTTTCCAATTTCTGCGCGATAATTAACTGACGTCCCATTTCATAAAGGCGTTACTTGGTAGCTGTGTTGCTGTAACTAATATCACTGACGGTTAGTGACTGACCGTATCTCAACGAGTTGGGGTAGAAGTGTTCCTCGAGCCTGGTGGCGGCGCAGTACGAGCTCACGGAGGAAGGCACGAGCCGCGCGTCGAGCGTTGCCGTGGCGCCGCGGGCGAGGTCCGAGCAACGAGTCGCGCTCATGAAAGCGTTGCTCTGGAGGGGGTATGTCGCTGCAAAGATATTTTTTTACAGTAAATAGGGGATCGGACTGTTCACCATATTTTATGAATTTGTCATATTTTATTAATTATTTTTTAAATATAGATTAGTAGCAGCCGATTCGCGAAGAAAAAAACAGAATCGGCCGAAAAACTAATTTACAGTGATTTTTTAAAGTATCAATATGTTAGTCTCTTTCAAAAACGATTTTTTGTATGGAGATTATATGGCGTTACTAACAAATGACGTCTCAAGTGGGTATGTGCCTCTCTGTCTAATCTTGAATTTCAAACCTTTATAACTCGGTCAATTTTAAAGATACAGCAAAAATTCTTTTAGTGTTCGATAGCAGAAACTAAGAAGTTTGGATTTATAAAATAAAGAAAAAGTAATCCGATCCCCTATTCAGACGTTACCTTGCGGACGGAAGTACCAGTTATCTAAGTAGCTAGGTAAACTTTGCGAATGGAATTATTTCTATTATTAAAAAAAAAAACGGAAAAAAGGCTACACAGAAAAAAATAGACTGGTAAATTTTGCGAATGGAAAAATTGCTCATAGAAAAACATAATTTTGAGAAAAGTATCGCCATTCTCTTAAGAAAGGATGTCTTATCGATGAATTGTTTGCCGAAAGATCGATCTATTTAATCAATAAATTCCATACAAACTGATTATTAGCCCAAAGTGCTATTTGGTGACCAAAGAAGGATGGTAAGGACAATTTAACATTATTTTGTAAAAAAAAACTAAATTATCTTAATTTGACGTTAAAGCCCGAAAAAGAACGAACGAAAATAAGAAGTAAACTAAGTATTTAAAAGACACTGGCCCCGATTCACACTGTCACGCTCTAATCCTTAGTTAGTCTGTCCTTTTTACCTTTTAAAGATTGAAAAGGGACAGGAAATGGCCATTCTAATATTAGAGCTGTCAAACATCGAATTTGAACCTTATGGCCGTGTCGATTGCACAATTTTAGAGAGCACTTAAAACATGCGACTTAAAAAACTCCTATACTGACAGCTACGCCCTTATATTAGGTTATAATTCGTTCATTACCTCTCTTTCATTGGTCATTAAGACGAAAAGGATAGCTGGATTTTAAAATTAGAATTAGAGCATGCCATCCCGAATCGAGGCCACTGTATTCGGAAAATAGCTGCATATACATATTAGTATTTTCTCTGTTTCTGTTTTTTATTTATTTATATCAAGATAAGAAAAAAAATTAAACACTCTTACATCTAACTCGCCAAACTATTACGTTTGAAGGCGAGATCACGCTCTTATAATATAACAAAATCTAATATATAACTTTTTATCTTTTTACCTGGCATTTGATCCTTGTACCACTGATCAAGGTCAAAGAGAAGCATTCCATATTGAGATGACGCATTGGAATTCTCGCCCCAACACTCCCACACCAGTTGACAGATATTCAACATACCTGAAAATTTAATACTTTATAACCATCAAGCCCATACTTTTTTTTACATTGGAAAAAATACAAATAAAAAAGGTTATTCGAAATTCACACTTTGACATGTGACCAGTTTAATTTGACCCATGACTGCAAACAATAATATATAAGAATAGGGTTTTTTGTAAATTGGTTATTACTTTTAATCATATCCTGGAATGCATTTTTTCAGCCAATCTACTCGCGATATATTTTTTAACATATTAAATTTGATATAAAATACTTTTCATCCATTAACCAGCCCGGTGAAGGTAGTTTTATATTCGGATCTTAGACTATGAAAAAATAATAAATATTCTGAGCTTTAAAAAAGCACCAAGGAAGCCTCGTCTCTAAAGAGAATAATGAAGAAATCTTACTTTCTTCCCCTTCTCCACCTAACATGGAATTCACAGAATATGCGTGACAGGAGACGCAACGACCGCCGACCAAGTTAGTCGCTTCCTCTGTTGTGTTTAACTCCACTTGGAACCTTATTGTTGCAGTCAGAAATTCCTACAAAAAAACGAAAGAAACTCATTTGGTTAGGTCATGCTACAACTGACAAGTCTAAAGTTAGAAATAAGTTTAACACATACATCCTGATCTACAATCATCATAATAGGATAAACTAGAATGAGGAGAATAAACTAAATTGTCCATCCAGGCCCAGTATATAAGCCCCATACCAACTCAAAGCTTCAAATCAGATGTCTGGAGGAAGCTATCTAAATATGGGTAATGGGTAGTAGGCTGAAATATTTTTATTGATTGGAACTTGTATAACCTACCTAACCCCCTATTCCGAAATTGACACATTTGTATTTCTTTAAATGAATAAAGTAGTCTATCGTTTAATTCAAGGTGTAATTAAATGAGAAACAGTTTTGTGCTAGTTTTTACATAGGAAAGTGAGGATGTTTGCAAAACCACTGACATAAAATCTTGGTGATAAAAACATTAATGATTAAACAAATTAATTTCCTACAAATATTACAGGGTCATACATTAATAGCTGCTAAGCTAGTTATTCACTAGAACAGATTAAAATAAACACTATTATATATAAAAAAACAAGTGATTGTACCTAAATAGAAAATAACAACAAACATTAATTTATATTTATAGTAATCACATCATAAGAATGCCGTCCTGACAGCAGGCAGGAAATATGAAAACTAAATGGGTGCAAAAGAGACAGAAGAAAAATTGTCCGTGTATGACAGCTGTCAGGACGGCATTCTTACAATGCGATAGGTATAGTTGGCAAATTATAGGTTTAGATCACATTAAACTTAGAATATCATGAATTAGTTATTTAGCATTTTCATTGTTATTTTTCTTGCACTTAGATTTTGATATGCCACATGACCTTTTTTACTTAAGTAATATTGCTTACCTGATAAAGACATTTAGTATCAGACAGCATCCTCTTTCCTTGGTAGGTCAAGGAGTACATCACAGCTAATGGGAATTCCTCATCTTCAAATCTATCCAGAACTGAGAACACCACCCAAAGGTAGCAGAAGGCTCTTGGGTCATCACACGGTTCCTAAAATACAGATGTCAAAAGTTACATTTTTTTATTCTCTTTTTAATTTTATAACAAGATATAGTAGATTTATATGATACTTTTTGGGAATGAATTTTCTTATCTCATTTATGAACAGAGGGTTGCATGAACTAACAAAACTAACCTGAAATCCAAAATGAGTAACTGGCAGGCATTCAACATTGACCTGGGACGTAAACTCCAAATCCATATTCAACAAGTTCCATATTTGAAACGCTCCAAAATTAAAACCAACTGCCAAACTTCCTAACTGTGGAATGTATTGAATAACTGTCACCCGAACATGATCCCTTTTTGCTTTCATTCTTACTGTACCATCAGGGTTACGGAAAATATAAGTCTGCCCATCCATTATTGAGTTTTCATTTAATAAGACAGCGATGTGATCATCATTCTCTATTGTCAAGTCTCTTTGTGTTTCTATTTGCTGTATAGCGTTGAGTGGTAGGAACGTTATATTCGAAGAATTCTCTTCACTTCTAATCATGTGTCCATAACCTTGGGATATGTCTTTTAAAGCTTGTATGAGACCGGATCTGTTGAGGTCAAATATGAAAATCTCTCCGCTTTTAGTGCCGGCCATGACAGCACCATCAAAACATGTGAATGGGCCATCTGGGAAGCCTTCACAGACAGCTAATTCAGTGACAACAACTTCAGTCTGAATGCATCGGAGTATCTGAGAGCCATTTATGTGGAACACGCAGATCATGCCAGCAATATCCTCGCATTCTAAGCTGATGAGGAGCTGGGTGGAGTTGTTGGTAAGAGAAGTTGGTAGTTCCACCACACATGTTACAGTTGTTCGAAAGTTGCTGAAATAGTTTTATTTATTTTATTCATATAGGTCATAAGCATGTGAGACATTGTTCAATTTAATTTTTTAAATAAATGGAGTTCCTAAAATGATTTCACCAGTATCAAGTGTTTTCTGTCTGATATCATCCATTCCAAATAAAAGAGCAATCTACTAATTTTACATCAAAAATACAACTTTAAAGATTGTAAATCCCTATATTTTAAGGGTGAAATAGTTCTTATATATAGAGCAGATCACCCGTCTGCGCTCCTCATAGACGTCCCCTACCATACAATTATTCAATTTAATTCTTGGGTGTATGGCATTTCCGTAGTGCATACAATTATTAGTTTAATTTTTCTCATTTTCGAGGGTAGGTTTAGCTTTTATTCATGTCAACAGGTAAAATATCCACTGTCAGTCTATAAAAATTAAAACAGTAAAGTATGACATCATTCTAATGTACATAATATATAAAATACCTTAGTGTCGTGCCGAATGTCCGCTGAGCTACCTTCAGACCAGTCCTCAGATCAACCACACAAAACTTGGGGCCTAATGCTAGCCAACCGTGTTTTGTATCACTCAGAATTCCGCCTAGCGGAGTTTTATCTACCAAACAAGAGTATGAACACTGTAGAAATGTGTAATAGCGGATGCCAAAGCAACCGCCACTATTTATAAAAATGCTGTCACAATCAAGTCACAATAGTCAACATTACTTACCAGGGAAATCTTCGGAAGGTTGTAAATAACTAAATACAGCAGGAGACAGGTTAGTAGTTTTAACAATAGAAAACACACTATCTTGTAATTTTTGCATTTTTTACGTTTGTTTTTGACTTACAACCGAAATAGCCTATTCATGAGAGGTTAGGATACATGATGTTGAATTTCCACTGTATTACACTACCTACGTAGACAATTTTGGATTTAGGAGATGTACCTAATTTACACAAAGATTTAGCACAGTTTTTCAACAATTAGAGTTGATCTTGTTGTAAAATGTCATTATCCAAATTCCAATTTTTTTTTCTTTTTCAACTACGCCGCATTCGTTTCATTCAACAACTGTCAACAACTATAATAACTACTAACTGAACTGACAGCAAAGGTGCGTTCGGAATCGGAGTAAAAATTCACTCGGAAAAAGAAAAGAGACACTAAGGCCAGACTAAGACCGCGTTCTGATTTGCGCTGACATCACTTTGAGTACCCAAAACCGCGTACCGAATCACTGTCATTGGGATTACGGCAGCCATTGTGACGTCACGGATTGCGTCATGACCGCCGCCATCTTCCGCTAACGGCGCCCATGCTCCAGAGCGAAATTCACGGAAGCGTAATGTCAAATTCGACTTTGACATATTGTTTATTTATTTTTAAAAGTTAAATGTTTAATGTTTAAATGTAAAATTAACGTGTCTTATATTTATTTGGTTGAACAAAATTAAAAACACGTTATTCAATTATGAAATGGCGATAAATTACTGAAATATTTTAAATCAATTAGTTTTGTAGGTAAGGATTGCCAGATGTTCGATAGTAAAAGTATCGAGTAGGTTATGTATATATTATAATAATTTAGAATTTTGGTACGGTAATCAACGTCTGGCAAGACTGAGTTATAAGCAGTTTCAGCGCGCTCAAACGCCGTTCCGTTTTGATTTCGCTCATGAGCCGTATTATCGCGATTTCTGAATCGGTACGCGAGTAGTCGCTGTCAGTACTTTGAGCCGTAAAATCTGATTCGGAATACATACACCCTAAAAGAGAGGAAGAGAATAACAGCAAGAAAGATGAAATCAAATGAAATGTGGTTCTTGAACGCTGGAGAGTGATTGCACGACAAAAGCGGTTTTTGAACGGCGTAGTTACACAAGGTCACTGTCATCATAATTAATTGCTGTAGCTCCAACCAAAAGTAAATATTTCTTCATCCTGAAACGCTGACACAGGGAGAGAAATCGCACTTCTCAGTGCGAAAATTACTCCACATGTGCGTATGCGTGGCGGGCGGGACCCACGATTGAGCCGCTCAAAAACAACTGGCTGGTTTACACGTATTGATGGCTGGTAGCCAACTAAATTTTTTCTAAATTTTAACCGACTTGATGCGTGTAAACAACGAGTTTAGTAGTAAGTTGCAAGTTAAAATTTAGCGCGAAAGTAAACAAGTAGGTTAGAACTTTTTATATTTTTCGAGTAATGGCTGGTTTACACGTATTAAGTTGTCAAGTAGCAACTAAATTTTAACTAAATTTTAAGCGACTAAATTTTAAGTAAGTGTTTACACGTCATTTTAGTAGTTAAGCTCTTTAGTTAGCCCAAGATGGACGATCAACAGCAAACTCAAATCTGTAATAAATATAATAAATAAAATAATAAAGTATAATAAAATATTTATTTTTATATAATTAATATTATATTATTTATTTAATTTATTATTATTATTTATTTTTATATTATATTATTATTATTTTTAATGATTAATATTGAATATTAATAATATATTAATCATTAATGTTTTTATACCTATATAATAATATATATTAAAATATATCCAAAAAATAAACATAAGACACTCGCACTTAACTTCGCACTTCGCATTTAACTTAAAATTAACTAAATCGCGCCTTTCCAAACGTGTCAAGTGACAGACCTCGCCCACCAACTTACCTGAAAAATAGAAAAAGTTCTAATCTACTTGTTTACTTGCACACTAAATTTTAACTTGCAACTTACTACTAAATTCGCTGTTTACACGTATTAAGTTGCTTAAAATTAAGTTAAAATTTAGTTAACTACTAAACAACTTAATACGTGTAAACCAGCCATAAGTTGGTGAGCGTGGCCAGTCACTTGACTCGTTAAGACAGGCACAATTTAGTTAATTTTTAGTGAAATGCGAAGTAAGAAGTTAAGTGCGAGTGTTTTATGTTTATTTAAAATAAAATATAGGTATATAATATATAAAAAATATATCAAAATTAATGATTAATATATTATTAATATGAAATGTTAATAATTAGAAATCCTAAGAATATATTATTAATAATATAAATATTTTATTATTATTATTTTATTTATTACAGATTTGAATTCGCTGTTGATCGTCCATCTTGGGCTAACTAAAGAGCTTAACTACTAAAATGACGTGTAAACACTTAATTAAAATTAAGTCGAATTTAGGTAAAATGTAGTAACTACTTGACAACTTTACGTGTAAACCAGCCAACAAGTGAAAGTTCGTTTACCCTCGGATAATCGGAGTGAATCATTCACTCGCCTCGTGTCATTTTTGAATGCTCTGCGGTAATTTTCGCATCACCTACCAACTTCAAGGCGGCGCTAGTTGTCATGTCTGTAGTCTGTACCCAATTTCGAACGCACCCCAAAGCGCCGGCTGTCTGTCATTTGTCATGAGCGCGCAAGTAGTGCTTCCAATTCAATCAAGATCGTCGCGTGAATAACGTTAAATAACGTTATAAGTACTAAATATTGTAACATTTAAATTTTTTATTATGGCATTACTTTTCAATGTGCACTTTTGTATGTTGTTTTTCTATTATAAGTTTATCTCTAGAATAGGTACATGTACCCTTTTATTATATTATGAATTCCACCACCACCAATTAATACTCAACATCATCGCCCCAACTGCTACGTGTATAGATTTAACAAACTCTTTGCTGTGGCATAAAATGAAATTATAACTGATATAAATAATTGTGAAAGTATTTCTGTCGGTCTGTTACGCTTTCATTCATGGTTAATCTACTGAACTGATTTTGATGAAAGGTAAAAAGATTTTGGGAAAAAGCATATTGCCATGCACTAAGATTACTAAGATAAGTTTATCTCATGTTGATAGACAGCGCTGCTATTTTTAGGAATGGAAACTCCATAAAAACGTGGGTGTAGGATAACTATAAGTTATCTCGATCGATATCATTTAAATTTATCAATTTCTAAGAATCACAAAATAAATACCACAAATTAATCAAATAAATATAATATAATCTTAATATAATGTTGGTAACTTAAAAAAAGTCTTAAACTAAAAAATGTCTTTAATTGTAAATAAATTACTTATATGTACTATAGGCACTAAAATTTATTACGTAATAAGTAAGTAATCTAATAAAACCCATGCTATGATATGAATTTATACAAATTACTTATTGTAGTGGAAAAAACTTATTTCTTAATAATATTATAATAATCAATAATTGTATGTAGGTAAATAAAGACGTTTTTTTATTTTTAGATCATAATTGTACATATTTGTGAACGTATTTTACAATCAAGGATCCATTTATTCCACTCCATCAGTCTCACTGCATTACAGAATAAAGGTAATTATAATTTTTAAGTTTGAAAAAGACTGAGCGAATTTATTTTTTAAAGTTTATTAGCAAACTATATAAATGAACTTAGTACAATTATTATTAATATGTAATATTCTAAAAAAAGGAAACGCAAAAGATGCGATGACTGTGGAGTTTCTTCGGTGAGCTCTTCTCCACAGATTCCGCCATTGTGTTAGTGAACTCACCCAAAAAAAATGTAATGACGGATCTAAGTGATGTAATAACATCCTATGGAAATAAATATTTTTTTGATTTTGCTTTTAGATTTCTAGATTTTGATCTTTAAAAGTTTTTGAAGTCGAACACGTCCTTCGTAACGCGAACCACTTGATTTATTCAAGCCCTCTAACCATCACAACTTGTGGTCATCTTCGATCACAGGTATGCATGCATGATAATATTGTAAGTTACAATCGAGCCAATAGATCTCGAGCCCTTGCAATAGAAATTCTACTATAGCACCTCTACTGTTCGTTAACTGATAAGGGATTACCATTTATTATTATGATATCACTTTAATAATTTATGAGCAATTTCGTATTTTTCATATTTTGCGATTGTATGGTGTAACAGAAAAGTTAACAACATTTTTATTAGTTTCACTTGCTGGTCCTATTTTGATTTGTCCCTGAACT
Source organism: Carpatolechia fugitivella (assembly GCA_951230895.1). Taxonomy (NCBI): domain Eukaryota; kingdom Metazoa; phylum Arthropoda; class Insecta; order Lepidoptera; family Gelechiidae; genus Carpatolechia; species Carpatolechia fugitivella. The sequence goes on from OX579658.1 coordinate 4,778,279, forward strand.
ATATTCATCATAGAAGTATAAGGGCTATCTGGTACAGGATTGTTCTGTACATAATTTTCTGTCGTAGAGCTCTCATTACGTGTAGCTACTTTGTCATAAGGTGTGCTTTTCATAGAAATATAAGTTTGAGAGGGCTGTGTATTTTTAGTGCCTGGGCTAAAGCCATTTTGTGTTACGACTGGGTTGTTAGGTCTCACATTGTTATTGACATTATCATATTTAGGTGGCACATCATTTTTGTTTGAAGCACTTTCAACAGAACCATTACGTGTTATCTGTAGACTATTAGATCTCGATGAGTTTCCTCCAGAATGGATAGTAGATGAACTTCCTGTAATACTTTCGATTTCTCTAGAAAAAACTTCTTCCGTTTTTTGAATGCGTTGCGCATGAACTGACATATTAGGTGAGCGATTGTTTTGTAAAGATGATGCACTGAGCGATCGACTAGGTGTGTTGTCAGACTGAATTGCTTTTAACTGCTTATTTTCAGCCCGTTGTGGTGGCGTAGGCCTTGACGTTATCGTTGTTACTTTCGCGTCCATGGACCCATATGCACTGTCTTTTGTTGAGCTTTGTGATGAGCCTTCTTCTTTCACACCGTATCTCCTAACTACGTTAGCTGGTGCGACAGGTTCAATATTCTGGACATCATAAGATAATGGATTTTTGTCAATAGGTTGTTTTTTTTCAGCCCCTTCGATGACTTCACCCGTTCTTGGGTTGATATGTTTTTCAGTATCGTAGCGAAGTGTTGGTCGGGAGTGTTTTTCATCAATAGGGTAAGGACGTGAGTTGTCTTCCAGTTCTGCATCACTATCTTCATAAACGCTGGGTTCATACGTACTTTCCTCCTGAAGATAGAGAAGATTGTAAAGAGAAATAAATAAAACAAAATGCAATATTTACTACAAACATACATAATTTTAAAAATTAACACAGAATTTTAAAAATTGTACACGATTACTAAAACTTCAACCAAGTCCAAAAAGAACTACCTAGTTCGAAAAAAATCATTATATACACGATAATCAAACACTGGATTGATGTTACGTGATAAGACTGATTACTTACCTCTTCATCGCCTTCTTCGATGACGCTGTTTTGTATCCATTCGCGTATCCTTTGTTTTTTCGCCTGGCGATCTACAGTTGTTTCAATGCCGTTGTCACGAAAATGTTTCAGTAATATATTTTTCTCATTTGGATCACTGTGAAAACTATACATAGACGGGCAGAGTTCATCTATATCACCACCAGCTGCAAACATAATATTAAAGATAAAGTTGATGATCTTCACATAATATAAGCAGGTAAACGAAAGTAAAACAGATTTGCTTACCAACTCTGTCTGTATAGCCCTTAGCCAACCATCGGTCATCTAAATAACGAGATATTTCAGTGAAATTAGTTGCTCGTCTATCTTCTCTTGGCTCTACAAATTTTTTGAACATTTTTTGTGCTCGTGACGATACCATCTTCCAAAGTTTTGGTTGTTTCTTTAGAGGGTTTGCACTGTTGTACCAGTTGTAGTAACTAGAATATTGAATAAAATTTAATACAATATCAAGTAAACTATAATCAGCTTTTGTGCATATTCACAAGAATTTAAAGAGACAATGGAAACTGTAACGAAGAGACTACTCTTAATAATTTTCTTCAAGTTATAGTATCACTCACCTAGTGTATCTAGGATCATCAAAAGCAGCTTTTTGCCATGGTAAACATCCAGTGAGGCAAATGAAAATTACTACACCAAACTGCCAAATATCATGGGCAATTAGCGCTCTGAAACAAAAAATGCAATGTTGGTAAGATTGTGTGGGAACATGTAACTGCTCGAAAGAGATGGAGCAATGCCTATTCACAGACAATAAATATAGCGCACTTCAATTCTTCTGTTCTGCTTTACTGGACAGTTTAGTTTGTTAGTGTTTGTATGCGTACTCAAACACCTAACTAGATAAATTTTAGTAAAAGTATGCTAAAAGGTTGGTTCGCTGTTTACATTCTTCTATTATTTATTGTACCATACGTTTTCTTGATGTTTACGTAATAACATTACAAGTTTATTTATTAAAAAAAATGAATAAGTGCATGTCTGAGGTTACTTTTGTGAGATATAAAAACTAAGACACTTACTTGTAACTGCTATCCATCGGTAGTTTAAGTACCTCTGGTGGAGAATACGGGAGCCATTCATTCCTTCTTAGAACGCTAGAATTTACTTTTCTAGTTTCTCCAAAATCACATAATTTAATTCTGGAGAAATCAGATTTAAAAATTAATACATTGTCCAACTTTACATCTCTGTGGACTAACTCTCTTTGATGAAGATGTTCCAATGCTGAAGAAAGCTGTTTTGCTACCCTTTTTGTATGAATTTCTCCTATTCCAGTATCAAACATATTTGAAGTTAAGTCACCTAAAACACACATAATTATAAGTACAATACATAATTTTTTTAAAGCATTTGAAACAATGTTATAGTGCTTGGTAATTAATAAACACAATTTAATGAGGATCGGCACTGAAAACGTGCTAGCTGTTAAATTCATTCAGTCCGTTTTGTTTTGGCGCAAAGCCAGCTTGGAACGAGTGAGAACTGGCGAGAATCAAGTTTAGATTATTGACTGTTAGTTACCGCAAAATACCTATGATACTTTTGTTGAAAGGTTGGATCATTGAAAAGTTTGTTTGTTTTCATTCGAGACTTGTGAAAGCTGTTGAGAATAGTTGAGATGGAACAGAGAACAAAACGGAATATGAAAACTTACCCAAAGGAGCATACTCCTGACAAAATACATAAAAGCCAGCAGTCTCAAATGCAACATCAAATGTTGTGACGATGTTTTTATGTGCACTCAAGTGTAACCCGTAGTGAAATTCCCTGTAGAAATCTCTAATGGAAACATAAGGCTTCGGAAGGGCCTTTAAAACTATTTCTGTATCTGAAGCTCTGTGCTCAACCAGTAAAATTTTGCCAAACCAGCCTTCGCCGACGATCTGCAGAATATCGAACTCTTCTACGAGACTTACCTGAAATGCAATATTATCAATTTAAAAATTTTAACGAAACATAAAACTAGGTAATTCATTTTAATTAAGTTCGTTGTTACTTAAGTAATTAACACTTCAATGATTATATATTATAATGTAAGATTAAAGCATCGAGTATCTTACTTTTTCAAGTTCGAACTCCCTTATTTTATGTATAGAGCCAGTCAAAGCTCTCCTTGTCCCGTTATTCATCTTTTTTTGTAGCTTCTTATCCAAGTTCTGAAACAGAAAAAGAAGTTTTAAAAATATACCTTAACCCAATGACCTTAAGGTGAGAGTTAGAAAATATTGCCAGAGGTGAGCTTAAAAAAAGAGAGCGTCCCCATTTCTAAGGAAATCGTTGATTGAATGATCTTGGACGGGTGCCAGGAATGATGTCTACTCCAGATCCAGACGGCTGTCGGTTCTTACGTCACATGTTGAAGTCGCTCTATACTCGCACCTTCTTGGATGAGTATAAGCAGGTACAGTCATTATAGACAAACCTTTGCAGACCCATTCCTTTAATTGCTTACAAATTGCTTGCTTGAGTTTTTGAAAAAAGTTTAATTAAGGGTGATTTCGACGTTAACTGATTTTAATGTCGCTGTCCCATGTTATATGGTAAAATGTCCGTTTTAATTTTTTTTTTTTTATTGAAATTAAATTAATTTATAATATAATTTTATATTTTAGGCAGTATTTGTCTAATATTTTTTTAAGTAAGTATAGCTGTAAAAGTAATCACTTACTATCTATCTATCTTTTGCAGTCCATACAAATATTTTACTCTGTAATTTTTGTATCACTACCTCAATTTTTTGCTGACAAGAACTTCGATATTATTTTTTATAGCTTCTTTATAATATCATCTAGGTACAGGTAATATAATTTATCAAAATACAAAATCTATGTCTTATATAATTTCAAAAAGGATTCAAAGGGGTTCCAATGCCACAAAATTGCGTTAGCAGTGTGTAGTTAGAGAGATAAAATAGCTGTGAACTCTTAGGTTATTGATGGGGTCATCTAAGTGTAAACCAAAACTATGAACGAACTGTATGCTTAAATCACTTATATGTTAGATTTATTACCTACCTATAATAACCATAAGCAAATAAAAGCAAATCAGCTACTACATAATAAAGATGTAGCCATTTTTTATCTTTCGTTGTTTGATTCTTAAGTAATTATTTAAGAATATTATATTGCTCATTGTTCGAACGGTTGATTAGCAGTCAGAATATTACAGTATTTGACTTAGTTTCTATATTTGCAGATGATTTATACATTTATTCTTGGAAACTAAATTTTATATTATAGGGATAATTGAATGTATAGAAAAACTTCGTTTTAGTAACATTATTAATCAAATCTCATGACATGACTCAAGCGTTATCGAAATAATTAGCGTACCTAGGCACTTTCTTATTCTTAAAAAGATCCTGTTCTTTAATATTATTCAGAATGATATTACATACTTCAATACATAGTAGTATTTAGTGAATTCTGTTGAAGGGACAGGGTAACTTTGTATTTCCTCTTGTTATGAAAAAGTGGTTACAAATGGGGGCCGTCAACGGTTATCTTTTAGGTGTTTTGAAAGGCACGATAAGCCATTGGTTGGTGGTCACTAAGCCAAGCTAATTTGGTGTTTGAAAACTTTGATTAGAGCTAAGTCATTAATAAATAATAAAATAAATAAATACGAGTATGTGGGGACATTTCACACACACGACCATCTGATCCCAAACTAAGCAAAGCTTGTACTATGGCTATCAGACAGCTGATAAACATTACTTAAATATATAAATACGTAACTTATATAGATAAACAACAACTAGACACAAGGCAACAAGTGCTCATCACATGAATGTTTGCCCTGGGCGGGGGAACCCGCGACCCTGTGCTTCGTAGGCAGGCGTATTACCGACTCCGACTAGGCTACGGGGCCGTCATTCCTACGCTTATGGTGATAGATAACCATGACATGAAATGACTACTTGTTTATCATATTGTCATGACTCATGACTCTATATGTGTTTATAATCTAACTGCTGCATGTAGTTAGAATGGAAACGCAGCTTTTTAGTGAATTGGCTCTTCAATCGGTCTCGTGTAAATAAATAAATACATAAACTCTCTCTGTTACCATACAATAGGCAATATCTAGCCATATCTGCACAACTCTATGCTCCATTAGTCCGCTGCTGACTAGACTGACGGTAACAGTGACTACTCGATACGTATCTATAATAATATTATGATATGAATCTTTTTTGTTTTATCCACATAAATAGAAGGTATTGTCAATTATTTATTTTTCTTATTTAAACTAATTACATATATGTGTATCAATTAAATTTATATTATTACTAGATACTATAACAAATTTGTAGTTTGTGAATATCCAAAGCCTCTAGATCTTCCTTAAAAAATGTTTGAATCAGAGAGTGTTAAACATTTATTGTGAGGTTCACAAAGGAAATGAAATTACCAGACAGAAAAGGGCAGACGCCCTTCCATAAATTAAGTTCACTATACACCTTGGACTTTGTCCAATCACTTCATCACAGTAAATCACATTGTACAACAATCACTTTTTTTATAAGGATCACGTTCAGTTGCACTATTTATATTGGTTGCATTGAAATCCCGGTGAAATGGCGACACTTTTCGTAATTAGGAGTATTTGTAGAGTAGGGCGGAACGGGCTGGGCGGCCGGCGCTAGTGTCTCAACTGGCGGCGCACACGCAGCAATGCCTGGGAGGCTATTTTCGTGCCACTGCACATACGAAAATCAATTTCTGACAAAAATGTTACGATCAACGACCCGGTGAACTTTCTTTCAATGTCTTAAAACCCTTTGTCGTATACCTTTAAAGCCTAGAAAAGTTTTTTTGTAAGTATTAATACCTAAAATATTATTTTTTTGTAGTTTTAAATAATTATGAAAGATTAATTGAATAGATAGACAGATAGATAATACAGGCAGTTCTAATTACTACGTGTCAATTAGTAAAAATTGGCTATAATTTGCATTTTGTCAACCAAATTGTTCAGATAAATATAATTTTATTCAGTGATTTATAGTTTTCATACTTCAAGATGCCAGTTCGAAACACAAGTTAATGTAATTGAAAAATTGTAGGTTTTGTAGGCTTACTACACCTGCCTTCCAAGTCCATGTAAAAACTATAAGTATACGGCCATGTGTTTTTAGTTATTATTTTATTTTATTCTTTTGTAAATATTTATTTTGTCTGTAATGTGAAATCTCACATTACAGACAAAATAAATATTTACAAACTTACTTTGCCGTAACAATTTTATTTATAACTAGCGGTCCGCCCGCGGCAACACTCGTGTTGTGTAAGATTTTAATAGGGAATAAAACTTTGTCCCGTACAAAGTATCCTATGTGTTAATCCAGGTTACAAATTTCACACAAATCCGTTGAGCATTTTTAGCGTGAAAGCGGAACAAACATCCAAACTATTATTTTTTGTGTGTAACTATGTGTGTTTTGTTTTATGTGCCGTAAATAAATATTTTATTATTCATATTCTTATAAACATTCGAATATATTTTTACATTTAGATATAAATTATTAGTGTGATAGGCTGTTTTAAGTACTTTCGAATCCATGTCGACTAAGTCGACAAATAACGATTTCATTGTCTTTAAGTAGGTTGGTACCTATTTTTATTACACATCTACTTATTTTAAAGTTTAGCAAGTTCCTAGAACTTTCTTTGTTTTGCTAAAAAATGATGAATGAAAGGTGTTTTATAATAAAAAAACTGATCAAAATGTTTTATTTGCTTTCTGTGTCTTTTAATGTTTCTCTTGGCATACGAATTATCTTAACGCATTATGTAACAAAATTTAAACATCCGCGCACAAAACGTAACGCTACCTTAAGTAACAGTAACAACAAATATATAATAACGTTATTTTAATATTAATTTCTACAACCGTCTACAACACTACAAGGAAAAATTGTCTATATCATTTCAGTTTTTTGTCCCTTTTGCACTTATTTAATTTTCGTTAAGAGAAAAGGAAAGAAATGAAAATGGCAAATAGTTTTTTTTATTAGAATGTCATCTGTCGGTGCCTGCGTGAGAATGGATTGTTTTGTTTGTTTATTTTTGAAAGTAGTACAATAAATTTGAATTTGGACACTAATTTTGCTGTTAAATTGTGCTAAAATGAAAAATTAAACAAAACTGAAGGTGAAGGACTCTCTGACCAAAAGTACTGTCTGGCTTAGGTAAGTAAGTATTTATAAGCAGTTTGTTAAGAGATATTTTTTAGGTTATGTTGTTTTTTTCTTTATAAAAAATAATGTAAGATTTAACAATTTTATTTTGGGAACGCCATTAATTTAAAAAATTGAATTGAATTGAATTGGTATTTACTTATTCATAATTTTATGTATCTTTTGTTTTTGTTTGGTTTATGATCACAAAACTATAAGTTTATGTACATATCCTTCAAAAAATTTAATTGAATTTAATTAAGTTTAAGTACCTATGTACCTACCTAAAATCATTCCATTCATCAAAGGTATCAACATTTTTTAGTGCTGACATCTACTTGTCTCGTAAAACCAAAATATGAATCAAATCGAATAATTATAATGACAATTTAAAACATAACTACTAAGTATATGCTTGGTGAACACAGCTCTACGGGGCTAGTAATTAATGGATGTCTGAGGGTAAAGATTTGCTACTAAATTAATGAAAACACATCACTGCGGGTTTTGTAATTAGTTTAGTTTATTCATTCATGCAATGCTGTAATTATATTTTCATTACTCATACTCTGAAAGTAGTTCGGAAGTTGCCTGAGGAGCGGATTGAAAGTAATACTTTTCAGCCCGGAGGGAGAATCACTTTCAACTGACAGCTGTCATTCATTCTTTTAAATTTTTAAATTTTGACGGACCTAATCACTATTTATACCAGAGTGGTAATATAGTGGGCGCGGACTTGGTGAAAATTCTGTCATTCATTCATTCATTTTCATTCATTCTGGAAAATTATTAAATAAAAAACTGGTTCTAATTTCACATTTCTATTGAACTATGTTCCATCTTTCTATACAGCCACTCAATTACAGGGTAATGTTAAATTGAAATAACATAAAGTTAAGTATTAATTAAAGAATATATATTTTTTAAATGACTTTATTATAATTAACTTTCAACAATTCTTTAAAATAAAATAGATTTGGGCAAAATATTTATCATTTTTCAATGATGCAAATTAAAAATAATGGCTCAAAAGCTGGCCGGCACAGCCACAGCAAAAAATGAAAAAATAATCCGATTATCATTTGTTTCTCGAGTTGTAGGGTTTTGTTTACAATGAGTTCATCCGATTCAGATATGGAATTCACTCATTTTTTCTTTAGCTAATTCGTGTTTTTATTTTTACTTTCCTTGTATTCGTAATGAAAAGCACAGTGTTTACCTCTGGTTAAAGACTTATTTAGTGCCTCGAACTATTAGGGCCCTCGCTACGCTCAGGCCCCAAACCCTGTCTCGGCGCTAAATAAGTTACTTTCACCCCTCGTATAACAATGTACTATTATACATTTATAATACAGTGTAGCTGTCTGCCCGCGGCTACGCTCGTGTTGTGCAAGATTTTTCCCAGAAAAAGTATCCCGCCATGCGTCCAGGGCACAAACTTTTTTCCAAATTTCATCCATATCAGGTAAGATATAGTAGATTAGGTGTGATGTGGAACAAACATTAAAACATACTTTCAGATTTATAATATTAGTGTGATTAGGTCATAACATAACCACTTTTTGAAATTAACATTGTGTTGTAGGAATAAAAACAAATCTTTTTGTTATTGTTAGCCATTCTTAATTTTTAAATAAACTTAGTAGGTCTGTCCATTAAGTCTTACAACAAGACAACAAGTGTCATAATCTTCTAAATCAGAAGTTCTAATATAGCTCTTTCTCCATTGAACATAGGATAATTTCCCAGTAAACCTAATTATTTTGCATAACCCGAGATGATGGATCAGGACCATTCTGCGTGGCAACGTCCTAGGCCAAGATCTGTGGCCCCAAGCGTGCACCCTTTAGTTGTCTAACTTTATAGGAGCTGTCTGCTCCTCTGCCAGTCTGAGTTTGCAAAATTGTTTGAATCAGCACTCACTTTTGTAAGGAGAAAAGTAGCAGAAAGCAAGCTGGTGTATTTGGGCCAAATTGCTTTAACTTAGAAAAATGATTTTGAATAAAGACATTTTCATCTTTTAGAATGCGTATAAAAAAGGCTGGCGTATTTTCTAATGTAGACCCCCCACTCAATACTTCTTAAAAGTACCTGTGGGGCATAGTGAAAGTCTCTGGATCTGGCCACTTACAATAAAAGAATGAAAAAACAATTATGGAATTCGAAAATGGAACTCTTGTTACTTGCGACACTGTCATTTGTTTTTCATTGTGACGTCCTTTCGAAAATTGTGTCAAAGTGATTTTAACTTGTGAACATTTTACGACAACTTATTGAAACGGACAAAAAAAATATTTGTCAGCAAAGTCGTGCTTTGTTAGGCATTGGAATGAGCCAAGTGCAAAACATTTTACATGTGCATCTGAAGGTTCGGAAGCTTTGCACTCGATGGATACCGAATGACTTAACGGAGGACCAGAAACGACTGCGTGTCCAGTGGTGCCGTAAAGTAATAAAAAAGTTTAACGAAGGACAGTCATTGGCTGTCTATAATATCGTGACAGGTGACGAAACCTGGGAATACTGCTTTGAACCAGAAAACAAAAGCCAGTCGGCAGAGTGGGTCTTTCCTTTTGAAGATTTGCCGACAAAAGTTAAGAAAAGTCGAAGCATTGGTTGCTTCTTTTTTCGGCAAATCAGGACATTACACTACAGTATCGCTTGAAGATCAAAGGACAGTGACTGGACAGATTGGTACGTCAACACTTGCTTGTCCAGAGTCTTAGAAAAAGTTCGCGAAAAGCGTCCTCGAAGCAATATCCTCCTTCACCTATTTGCCTATGTGAAGGCTTCAAATGTGGAACCCACCGAGCCCTGAATCGGCGGTGAATGCGTTCCATGAAGCTATTGAAGAGGTCCCTAAGGAAGACTGGTCCAACTGCTGTGTACAGTCAATCTATCAATCAGCCTATTGCAGTCCACTGCTGGACGTAGGCCTCCCCAAGGGTACGTCAAAGCGCACGATCACCCGCTTTCCTCATCCAGCCACCACCAGCGACCTTCCTGTGTACGGTGGTTTCAGTGAATGCAAAAATGCATTAAATGCGAGGGAATATACTTTAAGAAACAACAAATGTATCGTAAGTCTTATACACTCACCGGCACATCTAACCGCCCACCCTTCATTTCAGGGAATACTCGCGATTCTTTATATTTCTATTAGTTACAGCTGATGTTAGTTAAAAAGTAGTTAATTTAATGTTTATTTAAGTGTGTTTAATTTATCGTAAAATTATCAATAATTAAATTGTAATGTATAACAATAAGCGTAATTTAAAATTAACCCGAAATACAAGAGTGGGCGGTTAGATGTGCCGGTGAGTATATCTAGTCTTATTTATCAGTATCCAGAAATTTTCAGTATGCCCTAAAGTAGTAAAGCTGACTTTTTTTGTAAGCTACATTTTTCAACTTGTTTCATTTCCAGCCGACGACGACGCACGATCGAAACTACTTACAACCGTTCCAATTTTATGACGCCACAAATTCCGAGCCACTATTAAAGCCGGAGACGCGCAAAAATTTGCTATTAGCACTTAAACGGCAGTAAAGTGCATCCCATTTCTACACGCGTAAACTTGGTGATAACCTGCTAGCTAACCCGTAGTTTTGTCACATTTCATGTTCATGTTATGTATTTCACCGAATGATTCCCGTGACGTCTGCGATAAAGAGAAATGGTCATTAAAGATGTAGTCGTTTTATACAGAATTGCAAAACAAATATAAAAAACTACTCTTTATTTATATTTGTCGTGTTCTATTGCGCCAGTTTTTCTGTAAGCTAGAGGAATTTAGAGGTAGGTTAGGTACTTGCAATCTTTAGCAATAAGAAGACCTTGCCTATGTATGTACCTACGTGCGTGCTGCAGAATTCAATGAGTCCAGTCAAGATTCATGGTTTAGCATATAAATTTCGTCTTCGAATGCACTTCGGCAAATGCAAATGAATTTCCAAGCTTGATATATCTGTCGGCCTTTACCTAAGTCGTCTTAGTCGTTGTTAAGCTCCAGGTAGGTATGTAGAATTACAGTGTCTAATCTGAAGTTTAGTGGTAGGATGTTACGTTTCGGCGCACTTGATTGCATTGCAAAAAAATCGTAAGCTAAGTTTGGACGTAAGACGGGTAGTCTTAGATTTTATAAACGCATATTGGCCTCGTATCTCGTTTCTACAAAATATCCTATGAAAAATATTATTGTCATTTAATTTTTTTATGTAACGATTGCACCTACTGCATTGTTGATTAGATTATTAATAATTTGATCTAACAAACCTACCAAGGTTGCGAGGTCACATATTACGAATAGAAATGAACAAAGATAATGGTTATAAACCGCAAGTCGCTTAATAAGCTGTAATAATCGGATATTAACTGTGGAAATGTGTTTATGAATTATAAAACCTACGCTTAGATTGTTTACAGACATTTGCAATGCTAAGAACAATGGTTATGCGGCATGACAGCCAAGATGTACAGTCAGCAAGAGATTTAGATCAGGTAAAATATGATAAAAACACGATAAGTTAGTTAGTAACGTAAAATAAAAGTTAAATAATAAGATCTACGAATTAAAACTTGTGTTTTTTTGTTACGAAATATCCAAGATTTAAGTCGAATCAAATATCCACATATAAAAACCTTCGTTATCAATAAAGATTACTTAAATTGATTCTACTGTTCACAGCGTTTTAAATAAATCGCTGCATTTTTACGACAAGTTTTGTTGCACAAATCAAATTCTGACATCTTTCTCTCTTCAGGCAACGAGAGAAAGACTCACGACTCAAGACTCTTTGTTTCTTCTTCCCACGAGTCTGAAGCCGTTTTTCCACTGTGCAGCACTGATAGTCTTATGATATTATTACTGAAAAAAAAATCCGTTTATTGTCTGTCTCTAATTTGGAATAGTCTGGATGCGAGAAAGTGGTTGTCTCCATATATGCCTGCGCTTGCACGCCGTTCTTCCGAGCTATTCAAATCTGATCTCTTGGCACCGGCAGACGACGCTGATGACCCGAAAATCGTCCTTTCTATTCTTAAATCTTCAAAATGTCAGCTCTAGCTGAATCTGAATATAGGACAATGTGGGTAGCTGCTTCTCAATATCATGATCATATAGAGCAGGCATTTAAATTATAAAGTATGTAATGGTAATAGTATGTTAAATATAGTTATGGAAGTGTTAAGATGAAACCTATATCCAGGAGGTCAAATCAAATAAAAATATTTTATTTCAATTCAGATTTTACAAAATAGTTTTTCCACGTCGTACCTAGCAAATTACTTAAAAACAATTAAAACTTGTTCATAGTCTTTCAGCTATCATGGTATGGAACAGTTAGTGGTGATAGATGTGTTGATAACTTATCTTATTATTTCGATTTAACAGCGACAGAAAGCGTTTCTACTTAATTACATTCTATGCTATTACTCTAAGTTAAGTAGGTATTGTGTTAGTATAGTTATGGTAATTTGACACAATACCTAAACTATAATAATAAATACAATAAACAAATCTCAAGTTGACTGTCCATGGTATGATCTGAATACTAAGAAATAATTACAATTACTCCTGAGTCTTGAACCGCCTCAGATTATCTCTAGGCTCAGCAAAAGCGATCTTAACACACGTGTCGTGTAATCTTAATTGCTGTGAGAATAATAATTATGTATCAAATTAGTACCTAGAGTGTAATATTGTGTATTGACTCTAGGCTACTTATACGAGACAAAAAATGTTTCTATTGTGTTGATTATTATATACATTAACATGGGACATGTCCTGTTAAAATAAATGAATAAATATTGTCTTGCAATGTAATCAGTTTACTGGCCAGTTTGTATAAAACTGTGATAAGTGGAAAGTCTCTATCGGTCTAGTCGTTCCTCGCAAACTATTGCCACAGGGTGCATAGGTGGCACTTGGCACATAATGAGAGTTCTTTTTATTTATTTTTCTACACACAACTTTACTAATGCTTATACATTGAAAAAGAAATTTAAAAATCGTGGGCCCGGCTACGTCGTTTTAATTCTCACACTTTTCGTCCAAATTAACTGCGTATTGGTCTTCTTATGTCCTCACTCCATGACTAGCTTTTCCCTCCTTCCCTAATGAACTGTTCGGCGGCGGCGCGGCGGTCGCAGCAGTTGCGCGGGCGCAACTCGCAACAATCGCGTATGCAAGCGTCCCGTTACCGAGATGCACGCGCCGCGCGATCCGACGATTTAATTAACGTATTGTACAGGGACTATTAACGTGCTTCTATACTTGTTAAGGGACAGACAGTAAGTCTGAGACAAGCTGTTAATCTTGTAGCTGTTAGGCTTCAGTGTCGTCTATACGTACACTGATGTTTGTAGCCACTAGCCAGCCCTACTGTGAGATTTTTTCTCAAAAAAAGCTGTACCTCTTGTGTCTTTTATACATTATGTATGTATATGCCTTTTTATAGTTACATCTATTTTTGAACATTTTTATTTTGTTCTAACTAATGTGGTTTTATATCGACGATTAAACTATTTATTAACTGTTTGAAGTCTCGCAAATGTTTGTTTTCTGTCGAATAAAGATGATGATTGCATGCTCGTTTGCATGTCGTAGTCCTGTAATAAATAACGCGGTACCTAACTATTTTCTGAAGAAAACTTTCGTGTGATTCGTGTTTTACTACTATGTAAAGTAAACCGGTGTATTTTATGATTATGAAGTGCTGCTATTAGACGTTGTTCGGGAGAGTCGTGCAAACTAGTTGGAACATTGATTTTCAGGAAACCTGGTCACAAATTGACGCATACATAAATTCTGTAGCACAAAACGTTATTCATTAATTAAATAATTATTTAAATTTACAAAGACCTTGTTTGGATAACCTTTACCGTTATAGCCTTTCTACTAAATTTGTAAAGGAGTTCCAAATTTATAGTTTAACTGGTTCCATATAACGAAAACATGGAAAGTACTAGAGGCAGTTGTGCGGTACTAACTATAAAAGCCGTAAATGTCATAGTGTATTCTAATATTATCGGTTTATGACACGCATCGTATAAATTGTTATTAGGTTAGCGGTAAATCAGTTGAGTATTGCAGTAAATAAACAGCCTAGAAAGCACGATCGAAGTTTCTCAATAGTACTTTCCCAAACTTTTATTATTTACTAAGGCAGTGGTCATGGTATCTTTTGTAATCTAGAGTATCCTAGACTCTAGCTAGAGCCTTGCTCTTGTCATAGTGTATTGATTGAACAAAAAAGTACTCCTGCACAGCATTTTGTAAAGCACAGGAGTCCTGTGTCCTGTGACAGGACGGAGAAGTGGCGCAATAGAAAAGAGGCCTAAAACCAGCAATGGGGTAATGTAGGCTGATAATTATGACTCAAAACACAGCTCAGCTTAGCGCTGACTCAGCTTATGAAGTCTTAAAACACACAGAAATAACATTCTTCTTTTTGGGCAGTTACTTACACTTTAGTTGTAAGTAAATGTCCACCTAGTGGGAACCTATTCACGCTGCATCTTCCAGTAGGTGGACGTCACTTGAAAACTTTTTTGCCGGCTTTCAGTTCTACTATACCTGATAGTATGTGCCCCGCCTACTATCATTTTAGTTTTGATTTGCGGTCTAATGGTAACTGGGCGGATTTCTGAGAATTAAAAATAAAATCGCTTATACAACTCGTTACGTATGGATGTGACGTATAATCGTGAATCAAATCAAAACATAAAAAAAACAACCAATAAAACGCCTATTCGTAGTGAAATGAAAATTTAGGACACGTGACGTACCACCACTTCAAACTCAGTTTTCAGGTGAGACTGCTCTTTCAAAAACTGACCCTGCGTTCCGAAACGCGCTGAAATCGATTAAAGCACCCATAATCGCGTTCCGAATTACTGTCAGCTGTCAAAACTCATACGTTTTTTTGCTTTTCTGATCGCTGACAGCGCTGAAAGTCTGAATCGGAATACGCTCCTAATATGATAGTTGTCTATGGATAAGAATGTTGCCATTTATCAAAATAAACCTAACCTGATTTTTCATTTGCTCTTGACCAAAAAAGCCGTCACGTATATGGAATTTCCGCACAACCGTGATTTGAAGATTGTAAAACTTGTTATTTATAAACTATTTTGATCTCTAATTGTCTCGTTATTAGATTGAAACTAGATCTTGGACATATGATCTTTTCAAAAACAACTTTAAATCAGTACCAAAGAGTAAGACAATAATAAAAAAATCACTTAAGATAGTGTGTACTGGGGGCTGGGGGTGGACACTCGAAGTTTGCCATATATTTTTTTTATATTTTACCAAATTTTTAAACTACGTATCAGATTATTCATTATTAATAATATTAAATTTTAATCGGTTATTAATACTTTATCGATCCATGTTAAAAAATATATGTTTTGAGGCAATGTTTTGCTAATATACAAATCGGAATTCTTAGGACACGGGTATTTTCTGCGAACAACGTTTCAGAAATCCGCCCAACTGTGTTTACTTGTGCTTGAAAATCGTATCTACTTTAAAAATACATATTAAAAATATTATTTCAATTTTATTTATGCTCATCTGCTTACATGGTCTTTCCTTCTTCCATATTTTGTTTTCCCTTCAGCAAATTAAACATTCTTCGCTTTAACTGCAGCCAGCGTCTCGATAAGGGATTATGCGCCATTATTATGCAGCTCTAAGGTTTCGGGCACTCGCTCTCGTCAATTAAGGTATCTCCTAAACCCATCTTCCGTCCATTCAGCGCCAGACCTAAACCCTAAGCTAGACCTAAACGGCACAATGGCTGGGAATAATGAGACGACATGTTAGACAGAGCCGGATTTAGAGGTAAAAAGTATTGTGTCAAGACAAGACAGCGCTGACGTTCAAGTGAGAGCATTTTTTAAATAGATGCAAAAGAAAAAAAAAAATATGATGTGGGTTTGTGTGTTATTATAGCGAGTGTACTTGTATGTATGATTCTTTGATGAAGCATGTTTCGTGTGTTGTATAGTTTAATATAATGTTGGCTCGTAAATAATTTATCGCTGTATTTTAATTTCTTACTGTCACTTTCGCTGCGAAGTTTCTACGGCGACGTCTATATCATTGTAGGGATTATTTTAATGGTGTTATTTTGTAGCTAAGTGTAATTAAGTGTGGTATCAGTCTTATGTCCGGCTGCCACATGAAAGAAAGAAAGAAATTGTGTCTATTATCCACCAAAAAACAAGATACTTAATAATAATAATTAGTTAGAAAAAATATTAATATGGATGGATAATAATGGAATATAATAATAATAGGAAGCCTCATAACTTATGCTGTCACAGAAATTAATCCTGTACAGCGCTGTTTTTCAGACGCTTTATCTGCGATTAATGATTGCTGACTTGTGATTGTTTGTATGTGTGTATGAAGGAATGTCTTCAACGATTTTCCTTTTTTTTACCCTACCCTAGTTCATAAAATTTCCAAGTACATAAAACTGTTGTCACTAGTTTTAAAAATTAATAGTATTATTTTCGTTCGTTGTACTAGCGCCCCAGACAAACCTAATTGCGTCCCCGTACAACCTCAACTAAAATGGTTTTCGGTAGATGAAAAGGTTAAACGTAGGTTATTTAATGGTTGTTAATAGATTTAAAAGGGTTTGTTTGAATAATTTAATGTTTGGACCTTTCCTTATGAGAATAAATGATAACCGCTTCTTTGAGACTGTAATTTTCTGCAGTAATGCCCGTTTATTAGTACTTACATTATAATCTTGTATTAGTCACAGCTATTACATGTTATTGGACGTGAAATTCTTGGAAAAGCGTCGCATCCCGGAAAGCTATCACCTTCGCGGTTATGTTATGGTTATGGGACTATGGGCTAAACTGTTACGTACTTATGTGTCATGTCATTAATTTTATTATGTAATGTAAGGTTTTTAGGACGTGGGTATCACTTTATAGACTTTTAAGTTCGGAATTTTACCATTTGTCATGGTCATAAATATCACACTTGTTATGGAGCTATGCAATTTTCCTGTATAATTATATTATCTTTAGTGATAAATTCAGGTTACATTGCTGTGTTTGAGTAGGACTCGGGACAGTTAATTAGTCCTGTAACAGCAATGACCAGTAAGACTTCTACCCGTAAAAAGTATCCCATGTGTTAATCCAGGGTACAAACTATCTGTATTCCAAATTTCATCCCAATCCGTTCTGTAGTTTTTGCGTGAAAGAGTAACAAACGGATGTTTGTTTTCTTGAATGAGAGTTGCGTACTTTTAAAACAGTAACAAAAACTAATCTTCATCTAACAACATTTCCAAACGTAGTTTTTTTACATGGTTTTACCTAATAGTGTGCTTTCTACTGAAGACGTCCACGCGCTGATAACAGTTACTATTCAATATGTATTTTATGGAAGAGCAGAGATAGGTAGTTATACACATAACATACACATATTTTATATCTATTGAAAATGTTTGAAAGCTTGGCTAGTTCATATCGTGTCTATGATTCATCGCTGAATTGTTTTCAAGGTAGACCCAGAGACATAGTTGCGTGGAATGCGGAGAAAGTGAATCTAAGGTGCAAACAATGCAACAAAACTTTGATGAGATACGTAGTATGCAAGTTCACACGTAGTCCGTTGGATGGAAGATCCACCTTCTTTCTGCCACCTTCTTCAGCCATAATAATACGCCTCATTTGAAACTTCGACCAATTTATAGTTGAGCAGCTAAACGCCATACTAAAACAATTTATTGTTGGTTTTTCTTGGTCTAAATTCAAATTTTCAAGTGCCTAGCTTATACTTACCATGTTTTTATTCATGTAAAATATTATATTATATGTAAAACTTTGTCGATTTGTCACAGAATTTTTTAGTTTCTTGCATTAAGAAAATCTACTAGATACCGTAAGTTTAAGCTACGAAACAACTGAAATACGCAGCAATATTGATATAATTTGTAGTTTATTACTGTCAGTTCCACTCAAACCAGCTTTGCAGCGACTAAAATTCAATACCTTTCTATTTGGAAGTCGTTGGTAACGAATCAGAGAAGTTTCTCACGGTGTGTTCTACAAATGTTTGGGCGTAGTGGGCTTGGTCGACACGCCTCGTGACAAGAGGCGTAGTATCAGTTGTCCGATATGGTCTATTGTGTAAAGCAATTGTGGATTTTTGCGCTCAGAATGGTTTGGATAGACAAGTCAGATGTTTGAAGATTGACAATGAGAATTACGTACTTTTAAAACAGAAACAAAAACTAATCTTCATCTGACAACATTGCCAAACGTGGTTTTACATGGTTTTACCTAATAGTGTGCTTTCTATGAGTCTACTGAAGATCTGTTCACCCCTTCGGGGCTACGAGCGTGAATTTGTGTTTAAGTGTCATTTCATTATATTTCAAAGAACGAACATAATTTTCAATCAATCAGCCTATTGCAGTCCACTGCTGAACGTAGGCCTCCCCAAGGGCACGCCAAAGTGCACGATCACCCGCTTTCCTCATCCAGCCACCACCAGCGATCTTCCTCAGGTCATCAGTCCACCTGGCAGGAGGGCGTCCCACACTACGTTTCCCGAGACGTGGTCTCCATTCGAGAACCCGTCTGCTCCAACGCTCATCGGTTCTGCGACAGATGTGGCCAGCCCACTGCCACTTCAGCTTGCTACACTTCTGGACGATATCAACTACCTTGGTCCTCTGCCGGATGATTTCGTTTCGGATTTTATCCCGTAGCGAAATACCAAGCATAGATCTTTCCATAGCTCGCTGAGTGACATGTAGCCGGTGGGCCAGCTTCACTGTCATGTTCCACGTCTCAGCCCCGTATGTCAAAACAGGTAGGGCACACTGGTTTACACCCTGCTCTTCAGGCATTGCGATATTGGCGACGAGAAGATAAGACGCAGTTTCCCAAATGCTGCCCAGCCCAACTGTACTCTTCTTGCGATTTCACGCTCGAAGTGGTCTCTACCCAACTGCAATGTCTGCCCGAGCACCATGAACCGAGAACATAATTTTATACGCTCATTATTTTGTCCCAGATTACTATATTTCTTAAGATACTTCTTAAAATAAGTAGCGACGAGAATTATACATATTGTAAAGTAAACTATTATAAATTGCGTATGACTTAATAAAAATTTCTGTAATATTTCTTAGGTTACTGTTATAAAATGTTTACTGGTACAATTAATGTATTTCATTGGGACTGCTCTCCCATTCGATGCAGTAAAATTTGCCCATTAGGAACGAAATATACTTTATTTATTGCAATTTTATAACTATTGCGGAATTTAGGGCTCTATGGGCCACATAAGTTCCTGGTTTTATGTCTATCATTATCTTGAGTAATTCTTGGGAAATCTTAGAAGTTAGATCATAGTACAACAGTGCTGCTATGTGTAATGGATAAAGACTCGTTGAATTGAAACTTTCACGGAATAGATGAAAAAGGTTTACTTACGGATTTTGTTTACTAAGACTAGCTGTCCGCCCGCGGTTATGCTCGCGTTGTGTAAGATTTTCCCGTGGGATTAAGACTTTTTCCCGTAAAAAGTATCCTATGTGTAATCCAGGTTATAAACTATCTCTATTCCAAATTTCATCCAAATCCGTTGAGTACTTTAAGCGTGAAGGCGGAACAAACATCCAAACATATTTTCACATTTATAATATTACCAGAAACCAGAAACAGTGTAGCAGTATTAGTGTGATTGAAGTACTTACTTACCTAATCACTTAGATAAATGAAATTTATCTAAGCCTGATCACTATTTTGGTTTGTTTCCTAAATAAAACAACTACCTTTAATTTGTTCTACACATTTGATTAGACCTCGAACAAAGCATTTTCCTCATTATACCCCATTTCTCTTCGCCGATTTCTTAGTCAAATAATGTGCCCCTGTGGCAGAGACCTAGTGGTCTCTAGGCCGCGCTGTTTGTACTAAATCGTCTACACGTGGACCTGCAAGGCCTGAGGGCCTTTACGGTCGTGCACGTCTTGACTAGGGCTTTGTTCTGTTATTGTCCCTTTTCCCGACTTCCTGAAACAAACAATGGTATTGTGTTTTCGCGTGTCATCAATATTGTTGAGTGGCTTCGGTCAAAGATCGCGATTCGTGAGCAATAAGCATAGATGTGGTCGTTAAGACTAGTGTATTTTTGCTGGACTCATTTTGTGTCATCTTATTTCTTGAATTAAAATTTTCCGTGTTTCAGCCACTTTATTCCAATTCAATTTGTTACTATTCAATTATTTTATTTTATTACATTTTTTATGATGACTATATATGCCTTTTTATATATAGTTCAAAAAATGAAAGCGTTTTTAAATGGAAATGATTTTAATCGCTGTTCAATTTTCAGCTAATTAGTACCACTTCCTATACCTAGTACTTCACTGCTAGTTTATGTAGTTTTGGTATTGGCAATGTGTTGAGTTTCATCATTATTAAATTACTCTTTTGATTCGCGCTGTGTGTTAAAAGCTGTCGGACGATATTTATTTATGAAAAAGGCTATATAGGTATTATTCATTATTGTTGTTTATTCCCCTCTCTTGGGTACTTATTTCTGATGCTAGCGGGGTTCTAGGTTGTTGTCATTCTGTCGGTCGACTCGTCTCAGATTTTCCGCCCACTGGATGATGAGACGTGTCTGTAATTTGCAAGCGCATCATATCAAAATATATTTACATAGATTCTTTGATTGGTTGAAGTCACATTTGATGCAAATATTTTTTCTGGCGCCAAGTCATGAATCCTAATGATAAAATAATTATAAAGTAAAAAATATTTTTTAACAACACGTTTTTACGCACTTATAAGTATAAAATAATTTTTATTGAGATTTTTAGTGGTGTAGTACTCTTGTAGGACTTAAAACGAAAAACGTGGGCACCCCGTGGAATAGATATTCTAATAAGTAGAGAACGCAGAACTGAATATCTCAGGCCTACAAATAACTTTTCTACGGGAGATGCAAGCAATAACTTCTTACGTAGTTTCTATCACAGACTTTTTAGTGACTCTACATTTCAACACCACCACACAAACCAACATACAGTTAACAGTAACATCTCCCATATTTCCCTCTCATTTCCTCAAACAATGTTGTGTTTTAGGTGCTCGTCATTACCGTAGCTAGCTGTTACTATTAGCCCGCGGGCCCGGTTCCCCGATCCATCAAATTACAAGCCAGCCATCGTCTTAATACCCTCCGCCCCTGCGCAGCCTTTCAATAAGCCTCACCGCATTGATCGGCCGTAATTATAGTACGGTGGTGCGCGCGCGCAGTGCTTGCAGCGAATTTGTAAAGCAGGGCGAATGTGCGGCAAGTGTGGTGACTGAGTTCAGTTTCCGTATGATCATGCTGTTGATGATTCCTTGCGACTCAAGTTGGGCGACATAAACTGCTTTTATTTTGATTTTATTTGATTCCGCACAAATATCATGTAAGTTTCTTGTTGGTAAATTGTAGCTGTAATTTTATTTTCGTCATAAAATCTGTTACTGATCAGGAATCAAAATCAGGGTTTTCATTTATACCTTGCCGAAACCGTACTGTTTCAAATTTTGATAAAAATCGTCAAAAGAAATTAAAAAATGTTAAATCAATCATTTACTAAACAAAAAAATATGTACGTACGTGGTTGTATATCAATATATGAAAGTTTTGAGTTACATGATTGATAAAACCGGCGATATGAGTGCATCACTCGATTGACTGGCCCAGCCTAGAGTCACTGATTCGCAACACCTCAGCCATCTCTAATTCTAAACAGTAATACGGTGTGCACGTTTGCATTGTGTGATTGTTTATATTCCGCCGATATGTTATGGGGTGTGGTTCTGTATTTATTAATAATATTGCTCACACATTTATTACCAACGCAATCTCGTTCAACGTAAATATCAACAGATATACATCATGTTCAGCTTTATCGAATTGATTTTGAAATTTTAAATATATTGGCTCTTCATTTATATTTCGCAATTTTCGAATGTTTAGAGTTTTAAAATCTGTTCATGTCTTTAATGTTTCGTTTCTGAAGATTTGTTTTTGTACCATTTCAAAATCGATAAACGTATCGATGAATCAAAAGAATTTTATTGTTGAAAGACCTAAGTATAAACAAAGTTCAAACATTTTGCGTATAAAGCGTGCAAGTTTTAAACAAAACACAAGATTTATTGAGTACCTATTCATGACTTTAAATTAAAATTGTAACGTTTCGCCGGCCTGGCGCCAGTAATTTTTGGAAACAGAGTTTTTTTATTGAAAAAGAAAAACAAGCTTATGCAGGTTTTGATGTCACCCTCATTTGCACACAAAGTGTTAAAATATACATGATAATTTATGTAAAGCAGTTCCATATCCTTGTTTTGGTCACAAAAGTATTGTTTTAGGAAGGAACTGTGCACTAAATTTGTATGATTTCGTGGATTTACATTATAAAGTTTTGAATTTAGTCGGAAACTTGGACAGGTGTGGTCGGAATTAAAAAATCATTAAAGGTTTACCAAAATACATACGGTTTAGCTAAAAAACTTTTAAATATTTATTACAAACCTGATTTGGTTTTCACTTTTTATTGCAGATGAAAAAAGTTGAGTTTTTTAAATTTTAAAACTACTTGTTCATCTAAAACAATATGTAAAGCATCTCCTTTTAACCTTAAGCGTGTGTTGGACGTTATGGTGCTATAAAAAAGGTCGTGTATTGCGTCTGGGTTAGGGAGCACGTTACTGAAAATAGTTCAAACTTTACAGGTCCTTCCAACCAAGCCTTAGAAATCTATGCGAAGAGAAATCTTTATTTTGGCTTCATCTAAAGGACTACGAATTGGTAGCGTATAGGCAAAGATGTAGTTTCTTTCAAGTAAATACTAAAAGATTGTCTAGACATTGGTACAAACAAACCAGGCCATCCATAAAAAAGTTTGGTCCCATTAACCCTTCCATTAAATCAGGTTTATAGAGCAGTGGCGTAGATAAGTCTAAATAAACGAATTTTTCTATTAAAAAATAACAATATGAATAATCGATTGCTATAGATGCTGAAATGAAAAAGTCCACAAATATTGCTCTAAACGTTAATGTTCTTTACCTAACGTGTCAACGTTTTTAATACCGAACAAAATTTCCGTCTTTTACTATACGGTAAATGTCCTATGAAATTGGCATCGTGAGTCCCGGGGCCGTAAAGAAAGCGGACGCGTTTATGATCCAGTAATAATGTGCTAAGACAATGCACAATGCATGTCGGAAGGTGGATCGTGGCCTGCTTTTAAAAATATTTATGAGGCCAGCGAGAACAGAGATCGGTTCTAAATCGTTCAGGCAATAGCTTAAACTTTTAGAATCACTACACTGTCTATCACTAATCAGGTTAATACTTTTTCAACATGTCTTAATATAAGACTCGAGTTACCTTGCTTATTTAATATTCATTGTCTTACAATCACTGAAGAAAATTTGCCATTTGAAACTATAAAAAAATTCAGGTGATTATCAATGGGCTAAAAAAATATAAAAATGTTTAGATGATATCACAAAACCGCGTCTGTCTTACCTGAGGCGAAATATTATGAGCCCTTGGACACTTGGATGCTTGGGTAGTAGTTGAACTGCAAGAGGTAACGAACAAACGACAGCTCGTAGGCTTTCAACCCCAAATACACAAACACACTTAAATTTTATGTATCAATCAAGAGTTTTTTCTGTGACTCATGTAACACTGTCAATACGCATTAGAATATTGCATTCGATCTATTTTAAGCTCACATCTAAAGAGCACGTCAGTTTTATTTACAAGTTTATTCTGAGATTTATTGTGCAAACGCATGGGTAGAAACCAGGCGCCAATTTTCAAACATTGTGTTGATCATAGTGCTGATGCTTCTCGTGCTAACATTTAGTATTTCTTAGGAAACGTAAGAAAGTTGAAGACGTCTTATTAGTTTAATGTGCATAATTTCAAGATATTACGTGCTGATGGCAATATAATTGTAATTTTATCGCGTTTTCTAGTTCATCTCGAGTTAACGTTTGATGGACGGCGATGTTTTGCTCTAAGTAATAATTTCCTTGACTGCTCAAAACATTTGTCTTTAACTGTAATATAGTAGTCGTGGGGAAGTGATTTTGCTGAAATCTGTGCTTGTTATTGTGGTAGTTGACCTTAATGTTCAAAACGGGTTGTTTAATATTGATTTTAATAGCCATTATCGTGTTCCATTGCCTTCCTTCGCTTTCGCCAACCGTCTCAATCCTGAGCCCTCAGATGGCGACCCCCTGTAAAAACTGTACGATACGTCGTTTTGTCAACGTCTCTAATGTCAGCTTCAACGTTGACAACCATTCTATGGCACCCATTTCGTGGCTATTCTAGCC
Organism: Carpatolechia fugitivella; assembly: GCA_951230895.1. Lineage (NCBI taxonomy): Eukaryota > Metazoa > Arthropoda > Insecta > Lepidoptera > Gelechiidae > Carpatolechia > Carpatolechia fugitivella. Next base: position 4,802,995 of record OX579658.1, read on the forward strand.
CACCTATCTGGGAGCATGCGGCAGATATGCCTTGCAAAATCCCACTTCAGCTTAAAGGAGTTTTCATTCTCAATAGTCACTTTAAAATCCAAATTCTCCCCGAGAAACAGAATTTTCCACGTCTGCTTCTTAAGCTTCTCTTAAGAATAAATAGTAATCAAATCGCCTCTAAGTAAAAAGTGTAGTAGTAAGTGTTTTTACTTACTTACTTACTCTGATCTTTCATAGATTTATCATACTTTTCTGTCATCGTAATACTGTAGTCTACAGCATAAAAGCTTGTAGTAAACAAGGCTTGCCCCTAGTGACGGACGACACAGTTGTCGACAATCAGACAGTCAGTAAACCCGCAGTGCGAACGGTATCGTCCGTCGCGTGACATGCCCCCGGCGCGTGCTCACTGCCGACTAAACCTCAGCTCTAAAATAATGCCCGACTCCCGATCTCAAGCACGCTAAAATGATTTTTCCTTATATTTGCACACTTTCCTATACTTACATTTCTTTTGCTTGCTTTGTTTGTTTTATTTCGATTCAAGTTAACAAACCCCCTTACCATATTTTTTTATATAGTTTGAGTTCCAACTGGACGATAGATCTCACATCTCACAAACCCTGGTGACATGGCTCATCTAAAGACTATTTTCCATGGATAATTACAGTCGACAACAACGGCCGTGCCTTCTGAAGTAAAGGCTCCTTAACATAACATGTTACTTTTTAGATAATTGGGTGAATTAGTCTGCAATGTAGGTGATTTAGACTACAATGTCCTAACCAAACCGGGGACTTTTTTTTACCGGTGTCCCCAACGGGACTCGAACCCAAAATGTCCGCGATAAAAGCCGAACACTCTTAGCTTGAACACGATGACTGTTATTTTTACCATCATCGCCGTACCATCCAAAATTTTAGAAACACTGAGAACACTGTCACATAAGGTATACGTTAAAAAGTATTAAAGGAACTATCCAGTTGCAATGACCGTATCAATACTGTTCCTTCATTGCATTATCATTGTTAAAGACAAGTGAAGTCTCCATGTATCACGCATCCACGCGAGAGCAGCCTCAAGCAACGGCAAGTAGTCTCCATAAAGCAGGAGAAATGGTCCCATAAGTTCACACTTAAGTGTGTTGTTACACTAATTTATTTTGATTGCTTGTTGCTTCTCACGGTCACGGTACATGCGTAGCCAGTGCGGTGCATAATTTAAAATAGATATTAGTTGCAAATATGAAACTTGTAAGACGTTCTCCTACTAAACTTAAAATAATAGCTTGATTCAAGAAATCGGCTGAAATTGTAAAAGCAGATCATGTCTGCAGATTCAGTGTTTTTTCATAATTCTATCCAAAATGTCAATGCTATTATCATAGGACCGTAACATGCTGTTGCATACATTTTTAGTTGGATGTTCTTATATTTAACTGAATTCTTTAGAAAGTCCTGAATCATCAAAACATAATCAACCAACACATCATTCACATATTTACCATACAGCATGTATGATTGAGCATTATTACAGGGTCTATCGACAAGTCTTATTCTAACATTCAAAAGTGAAACACGAGAAAGCCAGACGATATAACCCATGTTTATTAGAATACAAGAAATGAAGCATGGTGGCGGTAGCCAGCAGAACCGTTGCCATAGCTTACGTACCTTGGGTACCTGGTACCTTAGCAGTGGTAGTAGAACACGTAGCTGCGGTGGCTAGTGTTCATTTTCCATTTATTTATTTTATTCAGCTACCGAGTACGCTCTCACGACTCAATCGAATAAATAGCGCCGGCAATGCTGAGGAGATATTCCGTAATAAGATACCGGAGAAATACGCCGCGAGAGATAATAGAGAATTAGTTTCTGAATATGGATTTAAGATGCTGCATCATAAAGTAAAGATACGAGACAAGACAGTGTTGCACAGGGTATTAAACCCAACTCAATAAACTAATTATGAAGATTTACTGTACCAATTTGAAGTTGAACTGAAAATACATTCCTTGGATGTAGGCATTTTATGACTTTTAGGACAAAATACAATTGTCATAACGGACAACGTAAGAATCTAATATCTAATATTTCTCCTTCTCTTCGATACCTACTTTACTTTTTTATTCAAAATATTAGACTGCTTAACGCAGACACTACATTGGTAACAAGTTTTATGTTTAATATAAATAGTAAGTCGGTCTCCCACCTGCTTATTACAGCAATGATTCAAAGCTTCCAGACAAGCTTGTTTTGTAGGTTGCATCTTGCACAAACTTACATCTATTGGTGGCCGGTTTCCCCATTAAATTAGGTTGAAAGTATCATTTTGATTTATATCAATGTTCAGTACCAATAATTCTCGTTTATTTGCCGACCGCGGTTAGAGATTGATTAAAATTGCGTTTGCAACCAAGTTTACTTACATACCTATTATATAATAATAAATACATTATAGTGGTACCTATAAAATATAATATTATGCAGTGTTTTATAGTTTATTGCTCTATTGCGCAAATTGTCTGCACAGTAAGATTGTTTAGTTCGTTGTGAAATCTTTGTTAGACTATCCTGTCGTCCGTATTTTCTATTCAGTATCAGAAGTTTATTATGATATTTTTTAAGAAATAAGCCAAGTTGTGTAATTTCTATATTTAATCATATTTATTATTCATACTAAGATTTACAATCACTCTTTCTATGAAAAAATGTCGCTCATGCCTTGCCTGTGATGATGAGTTGATCTCAAGATGATAATAAAATTAAATATAACTTATTTAGCACAAGGGCCAGCGTCCTAATTTCGAAAATAATTTATGAGGTGGCAACAAAATGTAAACAGCAAATTTCGTGTCATAATAACTAAACCTGGCGCTGTTTTCTATTTTCAGATCAGCTTGCGATATCAACATAAAGTATTTAAATCCATAAATATTTATTTCATACATTAACTTTATTAATAAATCGTTAAAAATTGGAGCACAATTCATTTGTCCGTTTTCGTAACGATGATCGAGTGAAAATAGGCGATGCTTTGACGTCGATAACAGTTTGATGAACTTGTATTACTGTTCTTAACGTATTTGCATAGAGATTGGTTCGAAAATTGCTTCTACAGCGATCCTTGTCACCCTTCATTGTCATTTAAATTTCATATCACCTGTTAACACCTCGCAACATTATTAATACCGTGTTTAATACCTAACCAATCATTGCCATAGATTTGATGGCGACAGATCTAATCATAGTGTTTTTTGCAAAACGCGAATCTTGCAAACGTTCGCGTTCGAAATAAATTATAAACAGATTATGCAAAGTCATGCGGACGACTGTGACTAATCTTAAATAGTACGACAAATTATCTGGGAAAAACTAGATTACTTAACGAGTCTAACAGGTACTCAGTCGTAAGTAATTACAAAGGCTGGCGCTTCCATCATATTGAAGACAACATCCGTATCCTGATTCTATCGCTGTTTCGCAAAGGCCTTGTTAATCTTTAATTGGTTATCTGCAACGTATTTAAAAGTTTCCACCTTTGTTTCAGATTTATTAGACTGCGCCGTGATGTTCCCCTGTAAGTACTTAATGACCTACCTATAAATAATATATTATCAAAAAAAAACTTTCAGGTAAAACTTTTTAAATATTTTTTGGTATGCTCAATTCGTGAAAGTGATGTGTAAAGACATTAATCTCATTTCATAATTCACTGATGACATATTTCAAATAGTACAGTTTATCTTTTCTGTCTTTCATCTTTTTTAAAGTAAAAATCTATATTAAAAGTAGTGCATTGACAACGGTGTCCGTACTAGGTCTGTTCTATCTTGGGTTCGGTCGCTGTCCCCGCTATGCAAGTCCAACATTGAATCGCAGTCGTGCAGCACGCCCGCATAATGCGCAAAAGCACATCGAAGACCTATTTTTTGCTGTACCTAGAGTGAATTTTAAATCGAACATGTCTTTATAAGCGTTTCCATTTCTTGCGCCTTCACGTTGTTGCTTCTACCAAGGAAACTCAGTTTGAATTTATGTGTTCGTTATTTGCTTCTCGCAGAGCTTTTTCCATGAGTTCTAAATGTTATGGTTACTTACTACTTGTAATTATATAGATGATATAAGCGCCATCTAGTAGTTTGAAATCCATACATCATTCATCAGTCCGCTAGGTGAGAAAAAATGTAGAGTTGCATATCGAATATGCATCTGCGTACGTGCAACACGTGATAGTTTGACGCAACTAAAATTGTATTGTGATGGTTTTGATTATCTAACCCAGATCGTTGCCAGCAAATTGAAGGTGAAGGTGACTCGTGTTAAAAACCTTTTAATTGTTATTGTGTCCTACATTAAATCACGAATTGAAACTATTAGGAAATCGCCTGTGTTGTGTCTTAAACCTTACTTAGTTCGTCGATATAACCATCTTTAGAAGTCAACTGATGGACGTTCCTGCTGTAACTAAATACAAACATTCAAAATTGATACAACTGATTTTAGAGTGGTTAGTTCAGCTCAATTTTTTAAACACGCTTCCCAAATGGATTGATGGAGGGATACATTTATGTAATCTTGTCGACGTAGTTTCATCTGGAAACAATTTTAATGCGACGCATGTCCTAAATTGTCATACGCACTTACAATTCTTACAAATAGTTGCGTCAATAAGTGAATTGGCAAAATAGTGACCACGCTTGTAGTTTTATGCATTCGTTTTAGAATTCGTATTGTCTTTTCACCTAAGAAATTTTGCCTCTAAATAATATTAAAGGGTAGAAATCCTTAGTAGAATCTGCTTCGAGTCTCGCATGTAACGGTAGCCACGAGTGGAATAGCTAATCGATTGCGGCTTTGTTTTAGAAATTGAGAGGTCTGCTCGTGATGCGCCCGCTTCTTTACACTGTTGCACTTTACATATTATAGACTGTACTAACAAAACGATAGAAGCATCTACGAATAATGAATCACCCACTTTCAATAAATTATCGCAGTCAAAGCACTCCCCCAAATATAACTGCATTGTTTATATAAATGCTAAGTAATTGATATAAATGCTAAGCATGTATAAAAGGCTTGATAACTTATTTCCTTTTATCCATTGAATCGTAGAGTTGCGTTAGTTTTAATTTGAAGAGCGTTTTACTGTACGTCTAATAAAAGATTATCTGCGTCCGTCAGCATAGATTTCCAATTTTATCGTTAAAGCTTCTCATTAGTTTAAAAAAACTATACATTTAACATAAAAATTACGCTTCTGTGTCGTTTACTGGCTCGTTTTTGTGTATATTTTACCTGTTGCGCAGTTTATTTGTTATTGTACTATTATGTTAGTGTAATGTGATTTTGCGGTTTTGGTCTTGCACCGCTATTTTGTATGAATTGTTGCTAAAAACTGTATTCACTCACGCTTCTCGTGTCATAATAAAGTGCTATTTAAAGTAACTGTGACTTTCGCAACTACTGCTATTATCGCGAATATCTCATAAATTGACATCTTGTTTCACAAATCTTTCACTCTTATCTTTCATTTCGTCTAATTTATCTTCAAATTGGATTTCTACACATTTCTACACATATTAACATTATTGAAAGTTTTGCATCTTCTAGAATTTCCTACTGTCTGGTTGGTTACGTGTCTACATTACTTACATTCTCTCAGAAACCTCATAAATTCAAAATCCATAGTTCACTAATTGAACAAGCTCTCTCTATATTAAATTTCCTCACAACATGTGAGAGTGCAGATATTGTTTATTTGCCACACCGTAGCTATACGTTACTCCGGCCCCGCCTCAGACACACCCTTGCTATCTAGCAAGGTATCGCGCCGCCGCCGCCGCCGATATTATGAACAATATTCGACTTTTGCTGAACTATACGCTAGTCATCTAGGAATACTCTTGGAATTTATCTGGTTAAAGCTAGATGAAAAGATTGATTTGATTGAGATAAATTTGGTTGCTTGATGGCTTATAGAAACAATCACAGAAAGAAAACATTTCACGTTGCACTGCTACACAAAACAGATCAGAAGCTCTGCTGTTTATTGTGTATTTGTTTGTCTATCTGTAATCTATTCATTAACGTTTTCGACATCAGCTGTTGTTGTTCATAGGACTTTTTTTTTAGCGAAACACTTTTTTCTAACTTGTGAGTTTTGGTCATATATCCGTATAGTTTTCTTTCTCGACTATCGTTGTATTGAACATAAACTAATCTTCATTTGCATTATAGGTAATAGAACGAAGATTGAAACATTTACAACGACAAATTCAATATCATGAATAGCAAAATCTCACAATGCCTCAGGGCTCAGTACAGTTCTCGATTTAACACGACCAATATCTACTACACCATAACTCTACAACACTAATACATATACACCATTTAATTAAAGGTTACTATCTCGCAATTAATAGCGTTCATCTCAAAAACATTCCTCATTCGTAATCTTAATAACAAATCTGTGGTACAAATTTTCTCACTGGCCTATTACAAATAATCATTGGCCTATTGGTTTTCAATTAGATGTTATTCCTACAGGATTAATTGGAGTGGTCGTAACTGTGAGTATCTTAAGGAAACATCGGATTAGTTAGCTCTGTATGTTAACATTTTAACTGCAGATAATCTCAGAATTAGAATAACTGAGCATAACTTAAAAAAATACACCATCTTTTGTTTAGTTTCTAATTTTGTTTATGATATGGCAGCTTTAAAATGAATAGTTATTAGACATCCAAACATAAACTATGTACATAATAATACACGTCTCATTCCCTCTAGAATTGTAGCTTGAATATAAAATTAAGTACTAAACAGCGTGGCTTAACTTATCATGCAACAACCAAGCCTTTTCTATCCTCATTACGGTGTAAAGATATCGTACGAGGGTTTCCTACACGAGGGTTTGAAATAGGAGAAGAGCTAGACGAATGTCTGCTATTTGTACCGGTCAGTCAGCCCGCCGGCGGTGTGGAGCTACCTTTGCATTGAGACAGTTGACAGTCCACTACCAATATCAATAGAAACTGGTCTGTCTTAAGTCACTGGATTAAAATAGGGTCTTCCTGTTTGCTCTTGCTGAACAGCAAACAGGAAGACCCTATTAAAAACGGTAAGATTATCCGACATTTTTACGTGCGTCTTATAGTTGAATTTAGAATTTAGTTATAAATGGTAGACAGCATAAATCTGAGATAAGAGCTCAAAATTTCACCATAACTGTTTTCTTTCTCTATTTAATTTTGTACCAGTTGCAGGCAACTTTTCTATCACAGATTTAAATTTTATATAGAGCTCGTATTAAGCAATTAAAAAATAATTATTAATAAAAATAATTAGTATTTTCAAACTTAATTAATAAACGAACTGAAAAGCTGCAAACAAGGTGTTTTTGTTTTGTTTTGAATGATCGTAGTTGATAGTGTTCACAATAGCAGTCGGAGGCAGAGCGTGCCAAAGAAATATACATACATACATACATACATACACTCGAAAAACATAACCCTCCTTCTAAAGCAGTCGGGTAAAAAACAATTTGATTTGGTGTTTAGAACAGTAAGTATATAATACTGACTCTTTGAGCTTTTTGGCGGCTCTATAACACTGATACTAGGGTTTGTGAGGTCGATTATCGACCTTATAACCCACATGATGAAGAAGAAAGAAATACAGCTAAAAGATACATAATTTTCAATATAACTATGAAAATACTTGTTAAAAAAATTAACAAAATATCAAACGATCTTTTAACACAATATAGGTAATCTTAAAAAATATATACCGTTACAGAAAAAGTCGAGATGATGAGCTTTTTGTGTTATCATAAAAATACCGCGACGTCGTATATCTAAATGAGGCACTAGCGAAGCATAAACTAAAGACTCGTTGCGTATAATTAATTAAACACTATATTTAAAATTTCATCCATATTACACCTTTTAATCTCAAACATAATTCAATTATTGAGATTACGTAACTTTAAATGGAAACCTTAGCAAAACTTTCCGAAAGATTACTTAGAGGTAATCTGTTAACACGAAGCAAATTATTATAAAGTTCTAACTAAACCCTTTTGCAGCTTTGAGAACCCCTTGGTTCCCCTGCCGATCAGTTATTAATGGGTAAGAAAGTAGCAAGTTAATCTCCTTAGACTATATTGGAGAAACCAACTGGCCAATAAGTATAACAAATGGAGTGGTCAGAGTAATCCAGTAATTTGTACAGACATTTGGTTTGGTATAGGAATAAACAGGCCGACGGTGCCCAGTAGCTGATGTAACGTAACAATGTTCGTAACTGAGGATGCTGTTTGAATTGGGCATACGAGAAGAATACAATTATTTTTATTTTGAATAAAATATCTGAAGAACCCAAAGGAACATTAGCTCAAATCGTGACTATTTCCCCAATCCAGAGACTGTGCTCTACTACATGTTCTTTGCCCATTGACCGTTGACCATCAAGTATGAACAATCAACAGAATGTCCTTACTTCAAAGAAGTGAGCGGATTTCCTCCCAAGATAGACTCGAGGATCGAGTGAGGCCAGGAGGAGGATAGGAGCTATTGATGAAAGTGGATATCACCAGAAAAAAAATACTGTACCCCTTACTTAAAGGTAAAATTTGTAATAATCTGTAACAGTAACATCCCTGTACTGATTAAATTTCATTTATGCAACTTTCAGCTCTTGATCACAAATAGTCTTTAGCACGTATCTTTATCAAACGTTATTTCGCTCACGTTGAAGACACATATGGAACTTTATTTATCGTAAAATCGCTGGTCTTCTGTATCTTTGACTATGCGACCCCTGTGCGGTCTACTGCGAAGCTAATCGGTTTAAGTAATGTCCATTAATTAACATCCCGGCTTGTCGGATTACCGGTACTGTCCGCTCGCGAACGACAATATTTTGTCACTAGCCCGCATGCGCCGTCACTTACCGACTTATCCAGCTGAACGTGGTGGTCACTGCGCATTAATCGTTATTATACTGATCGAGGAGATAAGGAGGGCAACTCGTGGTTAGTTGTGGCTATTGTTGGTAAAAGTAGCTATGCATTTTCCCAAATTTTCTTATACTTGATTAAAGTTTGTAAAATTTCATTCAATTTCTTGTTTATTTTTACAAGCACATAAATGGTATATTTTGAAATGTAAAAGGCGACGCATCTTTTCACAACTTAGCGTAAAACATGCCAGTGAAACTTATGATTTCTTTCACCAACCGCTTCAACTTTAATGTATTCCATAACTTTGCAAGGGAAACTCTATACGTCAACGTCTTATCTGCATGGGAATGCATAGACAAATAAGGATGTAGCCATGATTTATTCCAAAGGGAATGCTTGGCGATATCTCGTCAACAGTCGGTATAGACAGATGATCGCTATTTGTTTCTGGTGATTGGACCATCAGGGGTGAGACGCCTTGCTTGATTGTTTCCCAAAGCCTGAAGGGAAATTTGCGATTTGACCCCTGGAAACTTATCGACATCGTTTGGGTTGTATTGTATCGGGATTTAGGGAATCTTCTCCAAATATTTATACCTAATGTTGTATTTTACTATCTCGATTTGAGAAACAAATTATTTGTGTACTTTAAGCGGCATTTACCTATATCTGCTTTGTTTCCCATCCATCTGACATAGATGGACTAAAAGCTAACATTTTATTTATTCCCAGTATATGCGTAGAAGAGGTTATTATAATCTCACATTACTCTTACAATGTGGGTAATATTTTGTAGCGTTTTTGCAATATTTCTCTCTTAGCTGGTTCATTTGTTTCCCGGCGTGGCACGTCTAAAATTTATTTACAGGCAACATTATCCCTTTAAAGTGACTAACATCTTACATACGATTCGTAATGTGATATAATGTTAGATTACTATAACTGTTATTATGTTTACTTATTTATTACCACAATTTTATTAAATCCACTTGCGTTGCGTCTGACTAGAAAACTATACTTATGTACTTTTTTGCATGTGCTATCTTTCAGTGCACGAAACCTATGCCGTACTTAATTGACCGAGCGAGCGAAGCGTTTCTGTTTCAGCCTGGCCAAATTTGCTTTTGTATGTCCATCTGTCCATCTGTTTGTTTGTTTCACTCTACAGGTCGTGTTTCTCAACCGATTTTCGTGAATTTTGTGAGCAAGTGCGATAAGTTAATCGATTTCTTTTTACCGAGTCAGTTTTTGGAAATTTAAAAAAATGACGGAGTTATGGGGGTTGCCAGCTTACAAGGTCTACCGCTGAGGTGGTTTTCCTCTACAGTTCACATTTCTTAACCAATAAAATAAAATAAAATAAAGTTTAAAAATAAAAAATAAATAAAAAAAAACAAGGGGTCGGGGATGTTTGTGGAGAAAAAATAAAAATAAATATGAAAAGATATACAGACTCGCCAGGTCTACAGCTCACAGAGCCACTAGTTTAGTTATAGGTAGATGCCATGCATGTCACATGAAGTTTTTTTTTATTCCTATTTTCATACACCTGACTGTATTTTAGGGTTTAAAACCAACGAACTACAATTAATTCGTTGTATAAACATATAAAATTGGGAATACTTTCATAAGCTTCAACTTACGATTCCTACCACTGAACGATACCCGTTGCTAGATTAATGTATATCGACTGCCTTATTCATATTTTACGCTTGCGAGATTGTGTGTAATAATTGGACATGCGTCAAGCGTGTCACAGTAATGTGGCCATAAGTTAGCCCCGGGCCGCGCGTGTCATTACGCCAATCCCGACAATTGAGGCTGGGTGCTAGCTCGGCCCGTCGGGATGATCTACGAGCTGATGTTATGAGCTTAGGCAGGTGCTCCTGAGAATTTGACGGTGGGTGGTGGAATGTTGTTCGCCTCGTTTACTGATATTGCCATTTGATTGTCATTTTTAAAACTGGTATATCCCCACATCAAATAACAAGTGGCTTTATTCGTGATATTGATAAAGATGACACAGTTTTATTTTAATTAATTTCAATGGAATGGTGTTCCAAAATTATTTTGAGATTTCTAGTCTCGTTTTTATTCTTTGTTTAATTAAGTGTCTATTGAAAATATGAAAGCAAAATAATAAGGTTTCAATTTCAAACTGGAATGTAAGATATTGCTCATAGTGTGATGTCATCTTGATCATTTATTTTATTGGGTTAGAACAAGGTATCGATTGCTGTCTAAAAGATAAATCATCCGATAATTAGATACGAGCTTTCTATAAATCGTTGCTCGATAAAATCTTTGATCAAGAGATAAGATGCCGGCAGGATTGAATTTCTTGCGAATCGTGTTATAAATTATGATATAATATCTTGTTTCATCGTGTCCAGATACAACATAGGATATCGATCCACATACAACTTCGATGATTCAAATTTTGGTTAGAAAAATTAAAAATACTTCCATATTCACAGCAGCCAACTCTAAAATAGAATGAAACAGACATCTAAGTTTTTTATAGAACAATTCGTGATTATTAAAAATCAAATTAAATTTATTTATTAGAATTTACTGGAAACTTTGTCTTCCAACTTTTCGATCCTGTTTCTTCGCCTGATTTCTGATCCTGATCCTGTGACTTTTCGATACAAGAATCTTGTTAAGGGAGACCGGCAGTATCTCCATGCCCAGCGTCTACGCCTTCACCACGCCCGTAGCCAAACGGCGAAACTTGGTCTTCCACACCCTCAAAAGCACCACCTGAAAATAATAGCAGAATTTTTATTGAAATGCTAGAGAATACTGTGATTTAAAGTATACGAGAATACGTGAGTGTTATCGTTTTTAAAAAAATAGACATCTAAGTATTCGACTGAAGTTTTTAACGAAATGATATCCTCCATTGATTCTCCTACATTAAAACGAACTCCGCGAGCCTGTGGTTCACACCCACTAAGCTTCATTTGATTAAGAGCGGGCTAATGAAATTAATAACCGTGGAACACAAAGTCTAGCGCCTCCTTCGCTCTTGACAAATGACCGAGTGTAATTTCACACGGACCTGTAATAACCACGCCGATGTTATGTACCTTCTTCATCCTTTATGGGCGTCACTATACGGGATTTCAAATAGCCAATTTTTGATGCTCATCAATTTGTAGTCTGTCTTGGTGTAATGTAAATTGTTTTATGTCGTGCTCTCTGTGTTCAGTTAATATTATTGCTTGGGCACTTTAGTTCCTGTTATTGAAAGTTTTCAGTTTCATAATTTTTTTCGATAGTAAATTATCAATCTGGGTTGTAAAATTTGTACTTGCGACTGATTGATTTATTGTTCTTAGTGTTTTTAAAGTGAGAGAAAATGCTATGGATGGATTTTGCCGTCAGTCATTTGTTATTTATTAACTGTTCAGTATTATTGTGCAATTTTGACTCTATAAGTTCACCCACTGATTCTATCTCCGAGAAAGATAAGTGGGTGTTGCCAGTTGGAGCGGATGCTCTGCTTTCGGTACCACGGGTAAAGTTTCCCTGAGGAGAGCGGTGCGGTGATATACTGGTATCATAGCTTCTACAGGATGGCGTTTATCATAGTGCACTTGCTAGCCCGCGGACGGGACGCAAGGAAACAAGATCGTCGTTGACCATAGATTAACCACCTCTAAGAATATTTAAAATAAACTCAAATGTTTCTTTTTTTTAAACTTTCATTTAGTTTATTGATTGATGCACTTACTCATCTACTTAAGTCCTTATATCAGTCAGTACCATATTTAAATTCCGAAAACTATAATCTTCGCAAATGAACGCTGTCAAAGCCAAATAACTTTAAGTATGTCATTGTGACGTCAGTAAGTGTGACAGATCTTGTCGCGATAACTCTTCTATACAGAGTCTCAGAGTTTACAAGTCTATATCGCCAGTGCAGGCGCGCACCGATAAATCTGCCGCACTTAACTCGCAACCGGTAAATAACTATGGGATTTCCGCGTGCGGGAACGCGATGCGCCCGCGCATAAATCTACGCCGGTATTGTGATATTGTGTTGCCATTATGGGACCGCGGTAAGCCCTGGTGGCCGTCACATAAATATTCACCCCGTAAGCCTATGTGTCACTCACAACGCATATCTCTGCTGCCTCCATAAAGGCCGCAGGGTAGCTTTTCTTCCTTTGATTGAAATCCTGACCTCCAAAGAAGCTGTAATCTTCCTGGTTTCGTTAAACATCAATGCTATATTTACCACCTTTTCTGGAATATTATACGACTAAATAACATTTTTGTGCTTACACTGATTGCATAGGTTGTAAAGTCGTGCTAACACTTGGCACGTCTCGTGCTCTATAATAAGCAGGAGACAATTTCCCTATCTCGTTGTATAAACAACAGCTACAAAACAAAATTCCCAGGGGTCGTGGAGCGTGCAAGCCAATTCTGTCATCGAGACTGCCTTTTGCACGTCCTAATAGGGTAGGTATGCGGCGATCGCGATCGCACCGACGAACGAGCGATGCTACACGTGTTCCCGGCAAAATTACCATTATTATCGATCATCTCGCGCCAGCGTCTCGTAACGACCCTCAATAGGCGCGAGCGGACGCGAATCTTATCGGACCGAATGCAGGCTAGAGTGTCTGCTAGTGCCCAACGCTCTAACCACGTCCGGTTACGGTCATCTTCCAATTTGAGTCTTGTTTATTTTGCTGAATTTCCTAGTACAGAGGTGAATGACACAGTCATCACATTCGCGTCACTCAATCCGTTTGCTCTCGCGACTGACGGTTCAACCAACAACTAATCTCAGTTTAATCACACGCCAGCCGCAGAACGAGCCATCATCTTTAAGTACAGTCCTACTACAGTGATAGCCTCCTATCATTGCACATGTTTAGTGCTTCACATAAAATTGAATTGTAATTGCGCTCTAAGAGAAATGCTAAATGGCCCATTCTTTCTTGATTGCATGTTGTGTGAGCGGCGTCTAATACCCCCCCGGTGCTCATGCCAATTATTGCATATTAACAGAATTGAATTCGCTCTTACGATCGCAATTTATATTTTCATTAAATTATTGTTCTGCGTAGTCGTGTGATTAATGGGTATATGATGTTCGCTTAGCTCGTTCTGCGCGAATTATTGAGTTCGCTTTGTTACTCTTGTCAGTTTGATGGTAATTTTATTTAGTAGCCGTGAAATTGGATGCTACGTAAGTTTTGTTCGTTGTTGCATCTATAGTGATAATTTGTATTAAAATGTTTGATGTGCAATAACATTTGTCAAGGGGGCTGCACTTATCGTCTGCTCGGATATGATAGCTATAAAATGGCGAAAGAGTCTATTTGCATCTTCAACGACGGTTTGCTTTTATTCTTATCTCCTTCAATACTGTTCTAAACATTTATAGTAGGTATGTTTTTTCACTATCTAAGAAGTACCTTGACTAACCAATTTAATATTTTGAAATATGGTATTTTACGAATTATTTGTAAAAAAAAATGGGTGCAAAGCATGACAAAATAAATATTCATCATTAACAGCTCTTATACACGTCCCCACCGAACCATGCCATGATAAAATGATACGCTAATGTTTTGATATTTGATAAGAAATAACAACTTTAGTTAGTAAAGTTAAATCACTTTACTCATCTAACGTATTTAAAACTGCAGACGCTTTTCACTTGCTTATATTTTCATATACTTAATATTGTGTTGTAAACAAACGAATCTGTGAAAGGGCATTTTCCCAAGCAATTCAACGGCTTCTGTTGAAGATATCAGTAAATCTTTCAAGCAAGCTTTCAGTGCCACACCTCACTATCCATATTAATAAGTAACAATACGTTTAAGGGCATAGGGCTTTCACGGTGCGACATCGTTAAGAACAGATGCGTAAATCTAGCGGTAGTGCGAACGTCGTTGTTTATTGAACCTTAGCGGCTTCTTGAAGATTTACGCTTTAAACTCATTACTCCTTTGGGGAAGCTCTTCGGATTCCTTTTCTGACTTTGCGGTAATAGTTGTGGTGATTTCTCTTATTCAGTTTAAATATTAATTATTATTTTTTCTCTTTGCGAGCAGCTTCTTGCAGATTTATAATCATTATGTTTTTGAGAAGTTATTCGGATTCCTTTCTTTCATTGGAGTACCACGGTGATTTTTCTTTTTCCGACTATATTTTATTTGTGTTTTTTTTCCTTCTGTTAATCTTGTTCAAACTTTGCTTAAGTAATATTTTTATAATCTCAACCTTTGTGCCTTTATTTTTGACGGATGATATCGTAATTATTTTATAGGCGTTGCTCGTGTCAACCTGACTAATACTAATTGTCATAAAATTCAAACTGAGGACGTCCTTTCTAAAACAGAAATGCTTAAAATTTAAACCACTAATCACCTGTCCTTGACCTGGTAACTTTATAATCGTATTCAGTATAACTACGAGTATGTCTTTGCACCACGTGCGCTCCTTTATGTTTTGTCTCGCATTTTCTTTCAAAGTTCCCATTATATTCCAATCCTCTCTTCAAAGACTAAACCCGCGATCAGTTTGCGCTATTTATGCCATTGATAATCCGACACGACCAAAAGGCTCTAACATAAATACTATACTTATCACTAGAGTTCGACCGAACAGCCTGTGGACTTCAAAATTGGCAGAAAATTTTCTTTTGGTGAAATATTTAATAAAAACATTTTTTTAAAATTTTACATATTATTTTCAAAAGGTGCAAAAGTTGCAAACATAGATATAGTGATGGCTGATGAGATGAATAACCGAAATCTGTCACTCGACTCGTGATGTAAAATAGCAATAAAAGTCTATAGGTACTGTGGAATGTAGAAATTCGTAGCACAAATAGCGCATAAAAGTAGAGGCATCATTATCAAGCCGAACTACACCAACACCTTCAGCTTCTTTTGCAAAATTGAGATTCTACTTATCACATAGTCCGAGAACAATTGCACCGTTGTTTCAGTTTGTAGTTTGTGCGCTGTACCGATTTCCACTACGAATTAAGTATATTACATATACAGCCTGCAGTCATGTATGCGTTGACTTGTACGTGGCTCCCTGTATCTCATCTATGGTGTGTCTATGGTTTGCGATTGCGACTCTAGCGTAATGGTGAAACAAATTAAATTACACTTTACACAGTTTTGATGCAGGTAAAGTTTTTAAAGCTACTAAAGTCACCATCCATATAACCCGACCGATAGTGAAAAAACCCAGGAATGAAGTTCGGCATAATGCATTTCCGACTATTGGCCGCATAGAAAATTGAAATGCACCCCTCTCTAATAAACAATTTGTTACTGTGATGTGCTTATTTTGTTGTCTGTCGTTTTGCATGGTATAGTTTTCAGGTAATATTGAAAAGAAGTGGTGGTTTAAATTAGGGATTTGTTAAAGAAATTTAAAAAATGAAAGTTTGTCATTTGTTATTTCCGTAGTATATGAAAAAAGTTTGATTGATGGTTTCCGGAAATTTTGTCGTGTTAGGTGTGATAGTATTTTACTGTTATTTGTTGAAAATTTCGAAAGCTATTTCTACAGTTTACTAAAGTGGTTTACCTATTTGAAGAGCGTAACACGACGAGAATGTACAAATGGAGCTAATACCTCATTAGGTTACACAAGAGCTCGTAAGAGCTTGCGGTCGCAAAAGTAAACTAATCGGGCACAAGCTCACCCGCTCGTGAGAACGCGCGATTGGTGCGGGGTCGGACAGTAAAAGTTGTAATTATAAAAAATAAAACTATTAAAGACAGTGAAAGAAGTTTGTCATGTCAAGAATGTTTATAAATTATAGAAGAAATTATATGTTTCTTTAAACGTTATAAGTATAGAAACCAAGAGGAACTAATTTCTCGTCTTAAACATAAGAGAGTTTGAGATGAGAACACGATAGGATTATATTCTGTTTATACTTCTTTATACTCAAGAGACATCAAGAGTGTATAAAAGGAAATTCTATCTTTGGAATCAATGAATAGTGCATAGTCTATTATATACTGTATAAGAACTACTAAAAATAATAAAAAAATAGCAATACCACTAAATGGCAAGTATCTAAAAAAATAATGAAATAGTAAGTTCCCAAAAAAAATAAAGCCAAATGCTAAGGAAGTGGACGAGGTCCTCCGGATTGGATATTTTTATAGTTAGAGCGTTAGAGTAATTTATTTATTACCCAGACGTGGTTTACGAGTATCTTCCTATGGTAAAATGACATTTAGAGCGCGATTCCAAGCGGTGCTTCGTGTAATTAGATCGTAACTCTGTTCCTACACCGGCACACTCATTATTGGATTCTCGCAACGCGCTCAGCCAAATTTTATTACTTCTTTCTATCCATATATTTTTTAGTATTAGAGAAATAATAGTTACTAATCTAACTGTGACACTTTAACTTCGTGCTGTCGTTTCCCTACGGTTCATATTCACACACAGCAGCATAAAAACGACACTACAGGCCGGTCTGATGTCTTGTTTTTTTACTGGTCTAAAGATCAGATGTGACCTCTCCTGACTGTCCCTGAGTTCCTGTCTTTTCTTGAAAATATTAGATTTATGGCGATAATCTTCCTAGCATTTGTTTTGTTTTATTTAATAGATTTTAATTACTTTCCTTGCTAAAGCTTCCACAAAGTGTCTCTTATCTGACCGTTAAGCTACACTTTTGTTTGTTTTTTTATTAAAAAATATTAAGCGAAGCGATAATGCCGATATCGCTTTTGTATATTTACCTATTTTTTTTATCTTTACAACTGCTTTTGCATTCCAAACAGTTACAATTTAACGACTAATTATATATTATAAATAAATTCATGTTATTGTTAATTCTCGTGATAACTGATATTAACCATTAGTTTATGTTTTCATTATCTCTCCTGCACATTTGTTTCTATACTAATAACTTCATCAAGGCTACACTTCATTTACAGATTTTGTTTTTTGTATGAGGATGTTTGCTTTGTTTATGTCTTATACATTGTAATGTAATACTGTTATTATCTTTATGGTACCTTATTATTCAATTAATACTGCATTGACTGTTTTAATATTATCTACAGAAATATGGAAATTGTTTAACAGACATTTGCTAAATAGTATTTTTTATCTGCTTAATTAAAGCATTGTTTTTTCTGAATTCTAACGTTTTTCTAGTACCAAATTTTTTACATTGACATTCTGAACGTGTTTTGTTTTGTCAACTTCATCAAGTTTTGAACATGAAATTAATGCAAAAACGTATCCTTTCGATAAATTTCTCCGTAAAGGTAGGTATCTATTTCCATTTGATTTAAATGTTTATTATTCTGCATTAATAGGTAACAAGTAATGTAGGTACGATGCGATGACAGCCGGGTATTTCCATACATTTATCATTACATTATTATTGTTAGCGTGTCAGCACTGTTTACAGTTACCATCTTAATTGCTTTATCTGAGCGTCCATTTAGAGAACTTATGTTACTTGTCATGTTGTATTATTCTACATCTATTTTTTTTTCTGTGCAGTTCAGTAGAGGTTGGGTTAGCTTGCTCTTTTATTAAACTTAGTCAGTTTGAGATATTTTTTATATTACGTATGATTGAAAACAGCTAACATTTTATACTAATTTAACTTCTCGTAATTAAATATCCCGTTCACGCGTCACTCATTTTCAACGGGGCACAAACTGTTACCTCTCCCATATGTTTACAGAAAAGTTAAATACGTACATGTTGTTGAACAATAAATCTAACAACAATTTTATTGTATAAACAGGTTGTGTATACGTGATTTCATACAAAATTCAATTTTAGCAAAACAACTCTCTTTAGTATTGGTATCGAGCTTACTATGTTTATTTCTAATTCTAGCTAATCGAAAAGGACCGTACCATCGCATCGGAATTTAATTAATTGTTCTGCAACAGGTTTTGCTAAAGTAAAAGTGGCGTTTAGTCGGGATCCTCTAGTCGATACGGCGATACAGGTTCCGTTGTTAACTTTCTCACAGAGATTAGCTCTGATAAAAACGTATTGGTGCCGCCATTGCCGTGCCTGAAAGCTCATGTACTGCACCTATCGGCCAGACACGGGCCGTGGGCTAAGCAAACATTGTGGTTTAAATGGTGCAAGTCACTAGTTCTAGAAACATCTGCATCATTTGTCTTATCTACAATTTGAATAGGATCCTTTTCTTTGAAAACGGTTTACGTGGGTGGTTAAGGATAGGGATTAGCCAACAAAAGTTTAAATAGATTATTATCATTGATCTTCTGCATGAAGTAGTATGTTAATGACAAGTTGTAAAAATCTCTGTCGCATGAGTTATTTCTCAATGTTCTTTCTTTTTTTTATTCTAGGAAACATTAATTATCATTTACGTCTTTAAAATCAGCCGTCACCAACGCTGTCTACTTCTGTTTGAATACCTATTGCTTCTGTCTGTCAGATGATGTACCATCTTTCGCTTCATTTTGTCCCCCACACCAACCGCATCTTACCTTTCACCGTCGAGAGATATTGTCCGCGCACTCGCGATCCCTACGCCTCATTACCATATACTGTGCCGTGACAGCATCGCAATTAACTATCTGTTTATTGTTGCTGAATTATAAGCCAAGCACCGTGGTATCACTTCTGGGCGCGCCTCTATGGTTCTAGGTCTCGCTTATTGGCTTATGGGTTAGGCGTATACGGTTGGTATCGAGTCAATCGAGTTTCGTAAGTATTATAGACGTAGCTTCATTATCTGTTTTATTGCGACTCGCACTGTCATTGTTAATCGTTTTGCAAAATTAAAATTTGTATGTAAAATAGAATCTCAATCTCAAATCCAAGACACTAGGGTTTGTGAGGTTGGTTGTCGACCTTACAACCCACACGGTGAAGAAGTTCCAAGACATCTATAGTAGTAATAGTAAAAATATTTAAGTTCTCCACAAATAACCTTAAAGCTAAAACAACAATCTTAATTATACATTTCCGTCTACTAAGGTAAATGTGGAGACTGGTGCCTGAAATAGACGGGAGTCTGTGCTTCAGGTCACCAGAACCCCAGGTGTACTTCCCCTGTGGAATGGACATTAAATTAAGCGTTAGTTGCATCGGTTGTAGTGACCGAGAATAAATCAAACTACTATGTTTTATTATCATCTATCTTTTATATGTGGTTAATTAGTCAATGCCCACATTTAAAACACACAAAATGAATACGACGATCATTTATTTTCAAGCTCACAACTACAAAAACCATCCTTATAATAAATCAAGACATTTTGCAGACAAAATCAGATAGCTACATACAACAAATAAAACAGTGGGCAATGTTTGCTCTTAAAGCGATTAAGTGGCTATAGTATTTGTTATACATGAATATCGACCATTCATCACACGT
Source organism: Carpatolechia fugitivella (assembly GCA_951230895.1). NCBI lineage: Eukaryota > Metazoa > Arthropoda > Insecta > Lepidoptera > Gelechiidae > Carpatolechia > Carpatolechia fugitivella. The sequence continues at coordinate 4,823,345 of OX579658.1, forward strand.
TGCATTGCACGCCCCGTCTGTAGATCCAAGTTATATTATTGCAACTGCGCGCGCGCATCGGGCAAAGCTCCGCGGCTGTGCTGCAAAGTCTAAAGATTAGATAAGTTGAAGAAACCATGCGTTAGTTAATTAACGTACATTTTTTGCATGGTACTTTTTTTCTTTCTATGTACTTTGTATGATATTTATTGTTATTAAAAAAAAAAAAAAAAAAAAAATACCTTAGTTGTTAACTGATAATACTGAAAAAAAAAATACTAATTGACTTGATCAGTTGATTAGTTTATATGAATTTTGAAAATTTTATTGCATAAAATTTCGTTTAACAAAAATTGAGAAATTTCAAGGGCGGAACTATCTCTCTGAGTAAGGTTCTGGGTTATAAAGCTTACACGATAAAATTTTTAACAAATAATAGAAAAGTATTTTTAAAGCTATCGTTATTGTCTCTTGTTATTGTTTTATTATATTTCCTATGTCGAAATTGACAAAAATTCTCCTCTTCCACTTTATTCTTGATTCTAAATATATAAAATATCGTGCGTGAGTTTACAATAACGCACTCTGGCGCACCCGATTATTACCATTTATCTGCGCGCGCGACGTTCGGCGCGAGACGTGCTCCAACACGCGAATGGTACTAATAATTATTACTATTAATAGCAATAATCATAGTGAAAACGTAATAATTACTAATTGGGATAATCGAGGTGAAATCAGCTGCGTCTCCATACAAGATTACAGATTACCTACGGATTATAGCCTTGCTAACTCAAAATTAAAGCTACGGTATAACCTGTCTCTAATAAAGTTTGAAATTACGTTTTTATGGGTGCTTCATAAATTCCTCGGCACTTTCTTGTTTATTAGCATTATCAATGTTATATCCTTCAGGAGTGTTAATTTTCCTAAGTAGTATTGGCCCGACTTCATTCGTGGCTTACAAGTTTTAAAATGTTTAATCAGGATTAACTAGATTTAGAACAATTTAACCATCATCTAAAATGTGCAAAATTCGCAAGAGTTTAGGAGAAAATGGAGAATATTATATTGATTTTCAAATTCAAAAGGAGGAGGGTTGTGCATAAACATTTAGAACATTTTGTGGTCAAGAAATTTGACTGATAATGATAAACAGGATGAATGAATGAATTTACTCTTTGATATACATAATACGATTCGGAATACGTGACAGCTTTGCCGTATAAAATTATAGCTTGCGCATAAATGTCAATTTGGTGTACAAAGTGTAAACGCTGAAACGTCCCAGGCATGTTCGTTGCGTTGCACAACGAATAGATTTAATGTTAGTGCCATTGTTTGGTATTTAAATCATCCGATCAGCTGATTGCAGGCATCCGACATTTCACGATGTACACATTGAATTCAAATTGTCATTTGTGTGATGATTTGCAGTGCTGAGACGTGTCTATTTGTGTTTTATGATTTGTGTAAGGGATCTTGTCGCATCTTCTGTAGGTTTAAATAATCATTATTTGTCTGTTCGTATAATTTTATATTCTAAGAGATAGTCTTTTGCTGCAATTTTTTGGGCTGCCTGTCCGTGTTAGTTGGTCCTTTAAATTTTTTCTTTTTTTTGATACGAAATAATAATTACCCAAGGTGAACTGAAGAGGTTTCCCCATAGTTAATTCTTTATGTCAAGTTTCTGAGACTCATTTTGTTAGATCCATACATACCCATGGCTCATTTTGTTGTTTTGTTTTGTTTGTATATTATATTCTGTTTTTGTAACGTGGACACTAATTTCCGATATGTTTCTACAGAGTGTGAAGCTTCAATTTCTTATAATCATTAATTAACGATCACATTCTCTTATTTATAGAGTGCTCGCATGGTGCGTTGCGTGTGCGTCGAATCGACACTCGATATACATCGCGCGCGATAAGTGCGAATTTGAGTTATGAGTTAATTAAGAAAGGATCCTCATGAACGCTTATTTATCCCCCACTGACTTGCCAGCACCAACTAAATTATGTTGTGGAAAGAAGTTAAGGAGTTAAGTATTATAATAATAATATACTGGGTGAAATTTTAATCTTTTAAAAAATATCAAGAGGGTGTTTGTTTAGCCCTTGAAACTAAACGACTTTCCCAAAAAAATATAGACTTGTCCAATTTAAATAAAACACATCTCTCTCCAGTAGTAAATCGTATACCATGAAGGAGGTCAACATAATTTTTGTCCGCTTTTAATCTATATTCCTTGGGTTTCCCCAAGGAACTTTCGTTGTTCAGTTGTATGGACTGACTGCTTGATATTTCATTAATATCCTATTATTTTAGCCAAACCTGTTTGCATGCAAAAACAAATCCCTTAGGCCACGTGGTCTTGCTTAATTTGTTGTTGCATCTAGAATTATGAAATCGTATACTTATCACAATAAAAAAATAATAATTTAAAACTTTAAAATTAAAGGGAAAAATTTATAAGACCATTATAAGACCTGTCGTCATGTATGGATCTGAGTGTTGGGCCGTTAAGGAGATGGATGAAAGACGAATGCATGTAGCTGAGATGCGAATGTTAAGATGGATGTGTGGTGTGACGAGGAAAGACAGAATAAGAAATGAGTATGTAAGAGGAAGCTTGAAAGTGGCACCCATAGTGGACAAGTTGAGGAGTAACAGGCTGTCGTGGTATGGGCATGTGATGCGAAGAGAGGAATCCCATACCACCAGACGTATGCTAGATATGAGAGTGAATGGAAAAGCAGGTAGGGGTAGACCCAGAAAAGTATGGATGGATTGCGTGAAAGATGATATGTGTAAGAAGGGAGTGAATAGTGATGTGACGTCTGACAGGGATGAATGGAAGAATAAAACATATTGCGCCGACCCCAAATAAAGGGAACAGGGCAGGAGAGTGATACTTATCACAATAGGGTCGCTATGGTAATTTATAAAGAAAAATATGCTCTTTTTATTATTATAATATATCTTGCGCACCTTAAAATATCCTGTGCATCTGACCGCTTCATCATCAATATATCTACAAGTTTGTTTTTACAAGTGCATTTATCAACGTTTCTATAATGAAGTTGAGATTATTTTACGACGAGTTGTTTTATAAACCCAGTTTTACGACAGTAGATAATTGCTCCTGGTGGCCAGCCGGTACTTTGATAAACTCTAAACACTTAACAATAAACCATAAGCTATTTATTCTAAATTGGATGGTTTGATTTGCAGTTGAATACCATTTATTAATAGGAAGTTCTATTAGGTAACTCAGTTTTATAACTCTATCTAAATCGGCTGTAATAAACTGGAGCGCTTTAAAAATTACAGCACCATCATCTGATTACTTCAAAAGAAATTATTAATTTAATTGGACCATTCACCTCTTCATCATGATACTTATACTTTTTTAAATTATTGTAACTGATTCTTCATTTCTTTGCTTGATCATCATTATTTTTGATACTTCTTAAAATTGACCATTAACACCATCAACGGCCCGTTACAGTCCACTGCTGGACTATGAGCCTTCTCCACTTAAGTGGAGGGTTTTGCTATAATCTCCACGCTTGGCAGGCGGGTTGGAGATCGCAGATTAAAAGCTTACTGTATCAGAGAGCGCTGCTGCCCGTTCCCTGTTCAATGTGTAGTCCCTAAGTCGCCTCTTACGACACCCACGGGAAGAGTAGGGGTTGGTGACAAATGTATTCTACTCTGCCGTCACCACACGGCGCTTAAAATTTACCGATAAGAAATCATTCTTATTTTTTGTGACTGATTCTTCATGTCATGGCTCCATGACTTGATGATAAATTATTTTCGATATTTCTTAAAATTAACTGAATAAAAGACATTGTAATTACGAAACACCCACCATTTATAGTTTGCGAAACTAGAGTGAGAGCCCATCGTGATCTTCATAAATCTCCAGCTGACGGAAGGTATGGAGGTTATTAAGACGTCAACAAGAGTTATAGTGAGGAGAGGCCGGTAATGTTGACTCTGTGATTATCTGCGCCAGTGTAAGTGCGGGGAATGGAAACCAATTGCAGCAGTAAATTAACAAATCTGTGTTAATAATTCCGTCAGCATGTACGAAAAACTTAAATCAAACGCACATTATAAGGGTTACTTCTTCTTCTTCTTCATCGTGTGGGTTGTTGAGTGAGAGGCCGGTTATGTTGACTCTGTGATTAACTGCGCCAGTAAGCGCGTTGAATGGAAACCACTTGCGGCAGTAAATGAACAAGTATTAATAATTCCTTCGGGATTTACGAGAAACCCAAATCAAACGGGCTATTCCCGTTGTTCCCCACGACAACAGGATATTTTTATCCAGTAGTTCCCCAGTTTTATCACTCAAAAAAAGTTTGGAGTGCTACAGAAAATATTATAATGATTAGCTCTTTTTTTCGAACGCATGTGCCTACTTGGGACAACGAAAAACAAATATCCTGTTGTCATGGTGGACAACGGTTTATTATCATTTCTGTTCTTCTCTTTCATTTACGATTTGTTAATCATTTACTGAATTTTTTACTCAATCGAAGCTGGGCTATCTTTTACTAGTTTGAGCAATAAAAATTAAAAATTTTGACTTTGACTTTGACTTTATTTGGTAAGTATTTGTATAAATTAAAGTTTATTATTTCACCTAAATGATTTAATTAAAGCTCTTTATCATTTATTCTAATCCTTACTAATATTATAAATGCGAAAGTAACTCTGTCTGTCTGTCTGTCTGTCTATCTGTGTGTGTGTGTGTGTGTTTGTGTGTGTGTCTGTTACGCTTTCACGCCTAAACCAATGAACCGATTTTGATAAAATTTAGTACAGAGATAGACTAGAGCTTGGTAAAGGACATACGCTACCTTTTGTCGCGATAAAGTAGAGTAGGCGTAGTGTAGGTGTAGGAAGGGAGGAAAACTCATTTAACGCGGGTGAAAAGCTAGTAATTTAATAAAATATCAGCGAAATGTACGTTTTGTATACAAGTTAAAGTTGATTCAGTAATAATTTACTAGTGTTAATAACCAATAGAATGTACTTTTGCATTTGGTAAACTTTTGCTAAAATAAATCCTCTCCAAAGCTAAGAAATAGCTGTAATTCGAAGCATTCCAAAGATTTTTGTCGCTTCGACGCTAGGACTGCATAACTAACACGAAGGCGACAAGACCTGTACATGAGAATGTGTGCAAAAGGTTAAATTCAGCTTGAGTTTCCAAAAGCTACTTTCAAGCATATTTCAAAGTGTGGCATTCTATCTAGAGCTCCGTTTTTGTTTGAGTATCTAAAGAACACTTAAGTAAGTAAAAATTAGCTAACAATTAAGTTCACAATTCTCCAAGGTCAATAGACAAACAAGGTTTATAATACTCCTCTGTCTGTCAATCAATGCTATCCTTTTAAAGACAACAACGCGAGATAAGCTCTCATGTGTCATAATTAGTCTGTCATTACCATCAAAAAACTTTATCTCGTGTCCCATCTCCGCTGTCGTAAAAAGAACGCCTCGCATCTTATCTTCCATTACATTACTAACAATAACAACCATCGGAGACTTTCGCCGTCGACCAAACAATTAACTGGGACTCTTGCTGCGTGACAATGAGGCGTGTTCGTTTCCGAGTGTTAACATGCGCATATATCACAGTTCGACTGATACACCTGCGAGGCCACGCCTACTGCACCCCCCCTCCCCCGCGCTGCCCCTCGTCTTCCTTGCCTCGCCATCATCATGCCATTCCACGTTGAGACGTCATCGGAGGTGGTTGTCATCGCCTCTTGTCTACTTTCGGTGTATGAACTGAGTGCAGTGTGAAATAACTTTACGTGTTGTAACCTATCGAGCAGTTTTCCACGTGTTCCCTGTGCTTGCTGGTGATTTTACGAAGATAGCGTGAGTTCGTTTTGCACATTTTCTTACACGCTTATGTAAAGTTTAGTTTGTTTATTTGAGAACCAGGTCGCTCTTATCAGTTGTTATTAATAATGTAAGTAAATAATGAATGATTGCTATCGATTGCTCTTGTCCTCGTATTATATATGTTCATTGCAATCGAAATTAGTAACGTAGGTATATGTTTTAATTGGTGTTTATATAAATCATGATTTTATCTTTTCTGCTGTGGCCATTGTGAAAACATATTTTTGGAAATAATCCAATAAACAAAACTTTTGTATTAAGTAACAAGTCTCCACAAAGTTTTGTGACTTGTTGCTTCAGTGTAGGAGGAGCTTGTAATTTAAAACCCCTTTGTACGCACGCGCAAAAAGCCCGCCTTTTGGCACTGACAAAATTCCTTACGAAATGTTTTAACTTCTTGTGAACACACCCATAATTTTATAATATTGTTTCTCTCCTTAAATTACCAACAATTACACTAAGCAGATAACGTACACATCTTCGTTGTTAAGATCCCGCCTTTCAACATCCAATTCGTTCATATCCGGACATAACTGTAAATGTAAATTTTCATAATGGTCATACTCTTTCAAGAGACAAATGAATGACCAAAACAAAACTGGCAAGAAGGCACATACTCGTAATTACAGTGCTATCGCGGCGATGTCCCAAAAGATATCTCCCATGGAAACCGTGACAATAGACGCAGAAACAACGTCGGAATACAACAATGTTCATTACAAACAATGACTATGTTTAATTTCTACTTTAAATTTCAAATAAATTGAAAATGACTTACGATTATTAACATATATGCAGCAGTTTGTAAAAGAAAAGTGTGTTTGGTTGTAATGCAAATAAACAACCGTGATACGCAGACACAAATTAATAAACATAAAACTCATGCAAATCCTTGAAGACAAGCTTATAAATATTTCATATAAATTGATTTATTTAGTTGAAATCATATGTAAATTTCTCGTAAGCAAAAACTTAGCATCGATTTGATGTCATCAATCGATTTATTTCTGGCGCCATGATTAAGGGCGCCATCTAAAAAATTGCAAACAGCTTTTGAGACAATTAGTTTTTTTTGCTTATCGTTTTTTATTCTTACTAATCGCGGTAAACGGGGTTAAAATGTCCGAATGTTGTAATAGAGCCTAGCTTCTGTCTGCCCTGTGTTCTCTTATTTTTGCGATGACATCCTTATGAACTTATTAAATTATAATATCATAATGTACTTTCGGCCGGTAACTGAAGTATTACCCACATATCAAACCATTCACAATATTATATAATATCAATACCAACCAAATCTGCCTAACGTCAAAATCAATTGCAACCAATTTAAAAGGAACTGTACATTTATCACACATAGTAGTATTAAAGTGCCATTGAGCGTGGGCGGCTCCCAGAGGACCAGAGTTTATGATCCTGACGGCTGCTAATGGGCAATAACGCGCACTCTGGACCAGGGTTAACTTGGCGCGAAGAGCTGCTGGGTACGTGACCTTATCTGCAGTTGGTTTATTGATGTTATTGGTTTCCAATGTTTGATTGTCCAAACGTGATTTGAAAAATAAAACTGCCATTTTAGCTGCAGTCGTGCCTTCAATAACTTGTCAGCTTATCACTCACAGACCTGCAGATTTTGCTTAAGTTATTTTCAAAGCAACCAGGCACTCGTGTTTTTTTAACAATATCCAAGAGACTTTTTTAACAAAATCTGACTATAATGGTGCTTCGAAATAAATATTAAACTAATTTGTGATTATTCTTTTTGAGAATCAACGAATGGAAATATTTCTTACAAGCTTTTTCATAAAGGATTTTACCGACTTCATAACTTTGATTACAATTATTCAGAATCGATGCCTGTTATATCGTCGTCAGTTAGAATCAGATTGAGAACATGAAGCCCATAAATCTGCTTATCCTCAGCCCTTCTAATAGCCAGGACGTGACTACATATTCAGATGCGAACCGTTAATCTCAGATGCCCATAAACCCTAATGTATTGCTGATTCCATACATTCAGCCCTTTATGGCAGCTGTCTAGCCTAAAACACCATATTATTGCACTGGGATAGAGTTATTTCGAATATGCACTTGATTTGAAGATCAATTTGGTCAACTCAGCCTGTGGAAATTGTAAAGCAGTATCTTGTCTTAGTAAATTTTACCTTTCTTAAGTATGCACCAATTCTAAAAAAATAACATCTGAATCTAGACTAATTTTATCAGAAACAAAAAAGTTACAACCTCTTGGAAAGTGTATATAGCGCCATGAGGAAAAAAACAGTATCTGAAATGTAAGTATAGTAATAATAGTATTTTAAATAATAATTTTGTAAATAAAGTATTCCAAGATTTATTCATAAAGGCAATCTTTTCGACATCTAAGATTTTATTGCTAACAAAAGAAGTTGTTGACAAATGTTTATTTGCAAAAAATATTATTTTGCAAGAACTAATCGATACAACTATTTCTGCTGTCGGGATCGACGGGAAGTCTTCAATTAGAATTATTGTTCCCTCTACATCATTTGCACTCGTGTCTGTGTAGACGTCTTGTATTATATTCGATTGTGTATGACTAACATCCGGCACGAGACATCTGCCCATAGTCGCCAGTTATCATCCAGTAAAGTTGATGTCATCCTTAATTAGAGTACCGTCTTTGCACTCAACGTATTTTTTTTCTCTTCATGTAAATTGCTAAGCTTTCTCTTTTCCAGTATTTGAATTTAATGTGATTCAGAAATATGATAACGATACATTCCTTCCGCCGTTCAATTTCATATTCATCGACATTAGTATACAAACCGATTTCAATCTGAAAGCTTCAATACGATTTATATCAATAGCTCCATTCATTCGTCTCCTTTACCATCCATTTCATATCGGATTTGAGTGATGTAAATGCTTTACGAAATGACCAGTTTAGTTTCGATCTATCTACAGTTAGGTACGAGCCGAATTTGATTTATTATCGAACAGTTTACGTATGACGTATTGTGGCGGCTCTTTATAAGTCGGTGCTTGTCTGACAGGAGATGGATGCCTGGACGCAGGCTGTTCCTTATTGCTGTCGTTTGTTCTTGAATTTATTGGACACGAAGTAACGGTTGCTCCGCGTCGGCCCTTCGGTGGTCGCCTTCTGAACGCGAGTGATGTATAGCACGGAGAAACGCTGTGATGGCTGCGTCCGCGGGAACCTGTTGACTTTCTTAAACTTCATAATTTATTACCCAAATATATGAAACTTCTCTGTGTTATTCTACTATGTCGTAAGTAATTGAATTTACTTCACGTTTCTCTATTCTCTAAGTCCTTTCATGTCACGCCGCCGTCTATTTATTTACGCGGCTGGGCAAACTTTTGTTTCGACTTGGACAAATGAAGCGCGCATTGATTTTTAAATAAAAAATGAGTGGCGTTCATTAGTAGATATTGTGAAATGATTTTAACGCTTGCCGAAAATTCGACTCTATCAAGTCAATGACTAATCATTGGGCAACATGTTCCATTATTCTTTGTACATCTTTGAGAACGTCAAAGATGAGACTATGTTTATGATCATGTACGCGTTCGATCGTTACATCGTCTGCTTCACACGGATGTCCGTCATGTATTGACAAGATAAAGAAGTTTTTGTTGTTAGTTTAAATTAAATGACCGACTTGATTTTGTTTTGCTTTTGTATTATGTTTACGCTTCGTCCCATTTCACTCGCAAAAACAAGAATCATTGTTTGATTTTTATTCTTTACCACTAACCAAAATTGTTAAGACACTTCAAGCCACGCCATGTCAAAAAAAGATACAATCTTTGATAAAGATCTTCAAGTAGTTTTTTAACACGTGTATTTAACCATAAAATAATCTTCACTTTAACATCAACACAGGAACTGCGTGTGTTCCTATCTATTGACCAAGATAAAGCAATGAATGTGTACTAACAAGCAGTGGCGTTATTTATGACTGTGATACCATCGGCACGGACTTGTCAATCACAGTCGTACACTACACCTGACAAATCAAATCTGAAGCTGGAGTCGAGTTCTGACATTTTAAATCTCGTCTGTAAAGGAAACATCGTTCGTGCCATATCTTTATGGGATGGGAATCAAATCAATTCTAATTTTGTTAAGAAACTATCCGATATTTGTTATATTAAGTACGATCATTGTCGAATCTTCAAAAGTATTTTATAATGTGATTTATCATATCACATAGCTGTACCACCGATACACACTTTTAAATGTTTATGATTATTTATAATGTTAAGGTTACATTTGACAGCTTATTATTAAATAAAATATACTAATATTAAATAAATATACATGAAATAAAATTTTACCTTCGCAATTTTTAAACACATTGCTCATGTAACGTGATTAGTTTTATTTAAACAATTTAAAATGAGTAACTTTAAATTTCCGGCAACCCTAGAAGTCCGTGTGGCTCGATCAGCCACGGCCATCCATCATTCATGAGCGCATGCGCGTAACGAGCCTCTATTCGAGGATGCGCTCGCGCCGCGACGCTTTTTACACCCCCCTGCGACGTCAAGTGTACTTTCTCACTCTTATTGATGGATCACGAATTTGTATTAGGTTATCTTCCCGATTTACATCTTGATATTGTCTGTCTCTGACCCGAACTGTTTGTTGTTTCGTTCATATGAGCATGTTTTTTGTATTATTATTTTTGGTCTATTGAACCTCATTTTAAGGTTTTTTACAATATTGCTATCAGATTAGAGACGTTGGCATAATTGAATATCTAACGAGTCCTGACTGAGGAGCTCTAACGATGCGATGGTATCTGTGGTGACGTTTCAATACTGGGATCAATCGCGGTGGTCGGGCTATCAATCGGGCTGATCCATGGAGTGATCCGTGGATACGCGTTATCGGACGATCGCACGAATCTCGTCTGATTTAGACGCGCACGTGCTTTGCTGCCGGTGACCAACATCGAGCTTAGTTACTTTAACCGTTTTTTCTACCTCGATGATTTGAATGAATGAAAAACATTTTTGTCGTGTCACAATCTTTTGGAGATTCTCCTCTTGACAGGTAGCGATGTCATTTATCTTTCTATCGCCTATAATTACATTCTCTGTTACTTGTGGTCGTGATGATAAATCGATAATTTAATTTTCCTCTTCTTTGTCTATTTCAAAAACAACATGTCCTACTGTAGAAGCTTTTACATTTCGGAATGCGAAGAACGCTCAATGCTAACCGTTTGCTTCGTGAGTGGCGGCTCTGAGATATTATCGCACTTTCTTTCGCAAGGCGACCCGCGAATCTTGCAGCCTTCAGAATGTGTTCCGCGTTTCTCTCGCTCTTTTCAAAAGATAGGTTTACAATGCATTCCTTGGACTTCCTCATTGCACGTTCGCTCCAACCGATCTAGGGACACCTAAATAAAGATTATATCGCACCACGGAACCCTCGCATTAGTAAGTTATGTGCTTATTAACTTGTTTTGATCAATAGTCCGAAGTATTTCCCCTACTATCTTTAAACTTTAAAATTTGCTTGTAGACAATGTGGTTGATCATTGTTTTATTTCTTTCGGAGCATCGGCTAGCTTTATAAAACATCTATGATAGAGCCATATTCATTTGAAGTTATCACAAGCCTGTCCCCGATTCCATATCAAATTAAGTTTCAAATGACATCACGACTCGATGTTTCACAATTGAATGTGTTCGTTAATAAACACAAGAGTCACTTTTTTTATCGCGACGGCAGTATGCTTCTCATCTCGAACTTCTTGGACAATGCCCGTTGTTTCCTATTTTGGTTCATCATTGTACTGTTAAGCCTCGCATGCTACATTACTGTAAACTACATGTATATACTTATTATATAATATAGATATAGATAGAGATGTAGATGCCCATGCACGCGAGTCTATCCCGATAGAAAATAAAAACAAAATTGTTTAGTCAGTGTGCGGTCGGAGAAAGTAATTATACGTTGAATTTAGAATAACCGTATAGAACGGATTTGCAAATATTAGAGCGTTTCAAATATTGTATAATATTCTGTTCTCAATTCGTTTATGACTTTCGTCTTGGTAGTAAAATTTTGATTGACAGTAAGCTGTTTTTGTGCTTGTTTATGCTTCTGTTTTTTATTGACTAGTTTCTTCAAATCTTTAATTAGAAAGGCCTCTCCTTCTTCGATGCACACTTGAAATTATATTTTAGTAGCATTAGCATTATATTGATACATAGCATTCACCGAAAGAGTTTCACATGACGCGTAGCTATCGCAGTTTTAATCGACGGGAGATCATCTTCATAAAATGTAGCCATATAAAATATTCCAGTTCTTCAAAGCTGTAACCATTCACCTGTTTCTCTGCTATTATCAATCACAAATCGCTCGTTAAACTCAACCACCGTTAATATGAGTACGGTGGTATGGTCTCCCAGCACTGTACATGCAGTCAACCACGCCTTCTACAACCTCTCCTACATTATGTCCTCAATTGTCATAAAGCTTCCATTTGCACTAAGCATATGCAGTAACGTGTAGTTGACTGCAAGACTGTACAACTTCCTCATTGAGGGTAAATCATAAATATAGTACCGAATTAATGAACCTGTTTTGTGAAGGTTATGACGAATCTTTGGTGAGTGGTATTTAAGAGAAGAGTACATAGCTTTCTAAATCGCTTTTAGAATAACAATAATCACTTTCGGGTTTCTTTGCTTCCTGAAAATGTTACGTTTTAGGAGAGAATTTTTCAAAATTCCTTCTTATTGCTTGTCCACAATTTTATATCAGAATAGTTTTTGACTCTGCTTTGATAAGTCCATAAAACAGCTACTATGGATTTATCGGGTCCTCTTTTAATATAAACATTGATTTTATTTTATCGTCATTTTGTCTATTACAGATAAATGAGCATGTACTATTATAAACGTAAATAATAATATTGCATACAGCTAACTATCAGTAGTTAAGAACCTTACCAAATGAGGCTGTTGTTATAATACTTATTTTGTTTAAGAGAAGAGTAGCTTGATAGATAAATGGTTATAACTGGAATTTGACTGACACAGTATCGGTGATGTAACGTTTATGGCGACCGGTGAGCATAAAATCTGCGTTTTATGTATGCGCGTGCTCATATGCGATTGATGAGGCGACAGCCGCCGATGAGCGATACCTTGATGGTGATGCCTGCAGAAAGTTTGAAGTATCGAAAATTTTGAATGTTGGATCTACGTAATGCCAAGTTTTTAAGTTTTTGTGATTGATATCGTTAAGGCACTTCAGTTTATACTAGTGGGTGGACTGGTCTTATTGGTAGAAAAAATAAAATACTTCGCGTAAAAATTGGTAAAACTTTCAAATTTTTCATTTTCATAAAAAAAGGAAATATCTGCGACCGCGAATTGACCTCACCTCACAATATAAGGTAATAGTGAATAAAAAAGTAACCCCCACTTCACGTGTACCAGAGGAACCCTAATTTTTGTTTCTTTTTTTAGATTTTATTCTTCAGCTTGCTTTGTCAGCATGATTAATATGTATATCCATGCCAAATTACATCCTTACAGTACTAAGAGTCTCTGAACTAAGCCGCGGACGGACAGACAGACAGATGGACGGACATGGCGAAACTATAAGGGTTCCTTTTTTACTACGGAACCCTAAAACAAAGCTACGTAAAATATGCGCTGAAAACCCAGCCCAACATCGCTTCGAGGACAGTCAGAGGAATGTTTCTCTTTTGTAGAAGCCTTACCTACTTACAACTACGAGTATGTCGTCTTAATTATACCTAATGAACTGTTCAATTGCGTGCGAGCAATTTTCTGGTATTTCTCCCATACTTATATAAGTTTTACTTTCTAAAATGTAAATCTGTACTTGCTAATTAACATGGAATCCGTTGCGAGCAAGCATGTACAATGTAGAAATATCGAATATATTTAAGACCTACTTGTAACTTACTTACCTACATATTCGTGTGTTGTGTACCTACGTATGAGATATTTAAAGAAAAACGTTTTCATTTGTTCCGTAAACATTTTCAGGGCTTTTTAGTTAGACTACATTATAATTATGCACATTTGAAATTGAAGTGAAGCCATGCCACATTTAAAATTGTTATTAACATTAATTGTTATTACTCTTTGGCCTAGTCTTCCTAAATACACACTTATTATTAAAGAATTTGCTTGCACGATCGTAAGTTCACTATACATTCTAAGTTGCACGCAAAGGCATCGTGACCAGAAATACCAGACATTGTTTTTTAAAAATCAAACTGCCATATTCTAAAATCGTCGAATACTTTCCTTAAACACACGTTGCGTATAATTCTCGATCGAACGTGTAATTTTACAAAAACGTTGTTATAATACAGCGGGGAATTGCTGCGATTTGTTTCCAAACGCGATGCTGTATTCGATCGTTTGCAATTACTCAATAACGCTGCAAAACAAATCTAAGATGAACCCTGTGATTTTGCTTTGCCCAATCTTCAGATTGAAGCCATGCCACCTACTGTCTACACTGTTGTTCCAGGTTATATTCAGTTACGTAAAAAGTAATATATAGAGAGAGTTATTTAAGGACTAGCAATTTTTTTTCCAAGCCTACCTATCACTTTAAAGTCGATCTATTCATTTTTAATTTTGTTCCTTGTATTCTTTACTTCTACTTGCAGCTTTTCGATAGTCGAAGCTCTTGTAAAATTAGCCCATTATATCGCCCGTGTTGATTCTACAAATATTATTATTGTTCTCACAGCAATGTAAAACAGTACCCATTCGTAGATGTCATGACTTTCACTAAGCGATTATTGTTTTAACAATAGGTTTCTTTCGACACTCCGCAAATGATAGGCATTCAGAGGTTTTCCTCTGGCCGATGCTCCATCCAAGGCCGACGCGACAAGGCAACAATGCAAGCTGAGCACGACGCTTCTAAAACTATCCAATATTCAATACTTGGCACGTCATTCACCTACTTATCTACAACTCATCGTATAAGAAACTTTATTCTCCATGTTAATAGAGATTAATGTTTTTGCGTGAGCATGAAAATATGTTGTCTAGACATACAAATGATCATTAAAAAATATGTTGAGCTGAGTCGCGGCGTTTTCGTCATTGGCTGTTTTTGTACAGTTCCGAGAATCTGATAACGTTCAGACGGTGACGGTTTTACAATTTTACAATAATCCCAAACTCAAATTCTAAAAATATTTATGAGCTCCGAAACAGATAAGACGTTGCAAGCTTGCAAGAGAAAAAGTTTAACGACATTGTCAAATTAATTGTTTTCTTGATAAGTCTGGATGTTTATTTTATCTTCTTCGGGTTGATAAATTGTCAACTTCACTTTCATAGAGTCTTGTGCAATAGACACTTCAGTTTTATGGACTTGTTGATCTAATGTAATCTTTTCGAAACAGACATGCTCGGGGCGTAGGGTTAAATCAAATTTTAATTTAATAATATTATTTTCAAATAGGTACGAACAGAAGTTTATAAAGAACTTAAGAATTACTAGGTAACGTTTCAGTTATTCACAGGTTTTATTGAAATAATCTGTCCATTATTTTTGCTATAAAGCAAGCGGGTAATTTTATGATAATGACAGTTACTAAACGTATGTTGTTGTGAAATTTGATCAAATCGGATGTTTTACTTACTGCTTTGGGTTTGCTTTATGTCCTAATCTTCTGTTTGTGTTTGGTGTTAACATTGTATTGTAAACTTTAATCACATCACTCGTACAATAAAACTAATAAAGCATTGCTTTTAATTCCTTTCTTCGTTTCAAGAATAGGGGATCGGACTGTTCATCATATTTTATGAATTTACCATATTTTATGAATTATTTATAAATATAGATTAGTAGCAGACGATTCGCGAAAAAAAAACAGAATCAGTTGAAAAACGAATTTA
The DNA here is from genome assembly GCA_951230895.1 of Carpatolechia fugitivella. Lineage (NCBI taxonomy): Eukaryota > Metazoa > Arthropoda > Insecta > Lepidoptera > Gelechiidae > Carpatolechia > Carpatolechia fugitivella. Next base: position 4,839,188 of record OX579658.1, read on the forward strand.
CAGTGATTTTTTAAAGTTTCAATATGTCTGTCTCTTTCAAAAACTATTTTTGTATGGAGATTATATGGCGTTACTAACAAATGACGTCACGGGTGGGTATGTGCCTCTCTGTCTAATCTTGAATTTCAAACCTTTATAACTTGAATTTTAAACATAGAGCATAAATTCTTTTAGTGTTCGATAGCAGAAACTAAGAAGATTGGGTTTATAAAATAAAATAAAAAAGCAGTCCGATCCCCTATAGGTGTGACTGTACTTTGAAACTATCATCTCAACCTGTATTGCAAGTATTGCAACGTGCAAGAGCCGAGCATAAAATAATCTATTCTATATTTCAGTGCGGCTCGGGCGATGCAAGCGATATCTTCATTACCCGAGTATGGGTGCTAGATAATTACAGCCGCTCGAGCGCTGGATTAATTCCTGATGGGGTTAGAGCAATAGCACAGCTCCGGTTATTAATAGTCCTGGTTGTAAGCTAGACGATACAGATGAGCCGGGTGGTAATGATAGCGATCGACTTGCAATATTCTAAACTGCGTGTATAATTATAAGAGGGGTTTAGGGCTAGATTTCCGTTAAGCTTGCATATATGGAAATACTGAGTATCTTTTAAATTCTGATATTGAAAATCACGCTTACATTGATCCAGCATTTTTTGCGTGACACATACCAATACAAACATATTTATAGGATTTTAACTAATTGTATGATGATGTAACTGCGTTGGCTGTATTTACATCATTCGGGAATCATCAACGAAATCTGAACTTACAAGCATTTGCCAAAAATCTTTTGGTATCTCCGAGAGTCGCGACCAGACTTGATTTACGCTAAGCAATAAGAAGTACTGGTAGCTCAATTACAAATTCCACCATCCATCTTGTCTGCGCAAGAGTCACTTATAGTTGTTTACAACATTAGTTGCTCATTTTAATACACTTGCCAAATACAAAGTACCACTTTCATCTCATCACGGATCTGGAAGTGACCAGCGCTTGATTTACGACAGGCAGTAAGTCTCGCGACTCTATTACGGCCTCGACTATCGATCACGGGCTATGCGCCTGCGCTGCGCCTCGATAGCGTAGGCCGTTCACTCCGCCAGTGTTACCATAGGCGACCAATCACAAAACGCCAAAAATCTTGGACCAGCAAGTATATTTAGTAAAAATAATATCGGATGGTTATTTTGACGTTTTACTGTCTAATAAATAGTGCTCGTTTAGGAATAATCATTTGTGGCGCCAACTAGTTCTAGATTTCCTTCTCATTAGTCAAAATTCTTTAGGGACATAAGTATCTGAAAAGTACCAAAATAGAAGGTAAATGAGTTGTTAGAAGCGGGGATGTTCTAGAAGATCTGGAAACAATAATTAAGGCTGCTTGGTTGGGAAGTTCATTCTTTGTTCATAGTTCACTTTTATTATTGTTAAATTGTGGTTGTTCAAGCGTCGCTTCATCTGGCAACACAACTCGGACGTGCATAAATAATCGCCCGTAATCACTTTTTATCAAGACGACACACTCTTTAAGCGTTTCTTGATCTCAACTCTATTTAGATTATGAGGAATTATACGGTACGTCTCGCGCCGGAGAGCGCTCACAATCATTTTGAAAGTTCCAAGAAATGGAAAGAAACCTTTTCTGGTGTTTGTGGAAATGTTCAGAAATATCTTTCTTGTGACTTTTCTTTCAGATTCTTTGAACACAATTGTTTTATGTGTTCACTAAAACATACAATCTTAGGCCAGTGCCTAGCATCAGTATGCTTTTTCTATTTATTTTCTCTTATAAATAATATATGCAAAGCTCTAAATCAGGAGTTTAATAAGTACTAATAATAGCTTTTATTCACGTCGATAAGTTTATTGTCTTTTAAATTATAACCATTAACATTAAACTTGGGAAGTAAACCGAGATCGTCTATGAGTCTTACAATGCCTGCATGCCATGAAATCGCAATTACTATTAACTTAATTAATTACTATATTGTTTTGTTACAGATACAATAACTTTTACTACAATAACTTTTACGCGCATGGAGGAGAACGTGTAAAGCGAACGTGATATCAATGTAAGTGCCGTAATTATTGCTTATGAAACTGGCATAATTATTCAACTTGATTTTAGTCATGGCATATGAAAATCTCGGAATGACAATTTGATCTAGATACTTACTTTCTCATAGATGAACTACACTAAGCTAACCCTGGTGACTATTTTATTTTTGGTGGTGTGCTAGGTAACGAACAATAATAGCTCTGTGAGTAAAAATTGGAGAAATACGCTATACTTAATATAATTTAAACACAATTTGTAAGAAAAATAAAAAAGTAAACCAAAGCGAAATGAAAAGTTGTCAAGGCAGGCTAACATGAGAATTATGACCAGGGTGGAAACAAGCGTATCGTATTGGTCATAAATTCTTAAGTACCTACCTAAGTATACAAAGTATTTGCACCTATATCTTTGATCATAAAACTAAGAACGCAGTTTATCATTAGAGACAACATTGTCGTTATTTCAACTAAAAGCGGCATCAAGTTACGTAACCTCTTCATAATAGAACACGGCCGATATAAGAAAATATTGCAACAAAATAATATAACGTTTGTGCTGCTAATATCTTAACCGCATTCTGATCTCATCTGATACGGTTTATCTAGATCGCTCTGTCACGTTTTGTTATATGCTCTTATTAATTGGACAGAGAGAGATGTACGATTTTTCCTGGTACATTTTGAGATGTAATTATAACATGCTATTGGCTAAGTTTCTTGGTAGGGTAATTTGCAATGGATTATCCTATGCAGCGGCGGCGTTGTGAAATAAGATTTTGTTAATCAGTGGTGTCGATTCCCGCAGCGAAACTATATTTCAATTAAATCTTAGTCTTGTCACTTTTTGACTCACGACGATGAAAAAGGACAGGAGATTGTCAACCATTGTGAGCGCCAAATTTTATAGCGCAAATGTCAAGTTTTGACGTGTGCCATGTAATTTTAAACGGCTTGTTTTAGGATCCTGCTTAAAATTGACGTTTGTGACATAAAATTTGACGTTCAAAAGAGCCGACAATCTCCCGTCCTTTTTCATGATCGTTGGTCAGAAAGTGACAAGACTAAGATTAAATTTAAATGTAAGTTTCGCTGCGGAAATTGACACCAGTGTGTTGGTTGTATCAGAAAATCGTGCCTTGTAATTACAATCAACGGCCCTATTTACAAATCTTGACTTTTACAAGTTGCCCTTTCATTAAATCTACTCTGTTCTGTAGTTTGATACTATGATGCGATACGATATATTAAGTTCTTTTAAGGTCTCTTTCTCAGAAACAAATATTGCAGTGTTGTGTTTTTTTTTTTGTGGAAAATCTTTACTAATGCAGCATAGTGAAGATTTTTTACAAAGTCAACTAACCAATGAACAATTTTTTGGGGTAAATATCAGTTAGGTATTTTCAGTTAACATTAAAAATTTCTGACTCTTTTTCTGAGTTGGTCTTCAAAATAAATAATTGTACCGTCCGACCGTTCTAAAACTCGTAAATTTTTATAAATTAATCGATTTAGATCGAACTTATCCTGTCATGTGTAATGTCTTCTCTTTTATTATAGCTAACGCTAACACACGAAAACGGTAGCATTATTTGAATATCAAAATAATAACGTTTTTCTATCCGTTTTCTTGCTACGTGAAGGCATATCGACATATCGAACTATCTTACTTTCAGCTATCCTGTGCACTATTAGCTTTAGCACTAGTCCTAACACTTTTATGAGCTAAATGACTTACGATTTAAAATTTCCAATCACAATTTCTTTTTTATTTCATATAATTATTTTAACGTTATGTTTGATTATTGAACTTTTATCGATTTCATAAGTTGATCGTAATGAGGTGTTCTGATCGGCCATTACTAAACTAATAAAGTTTAATAGGTGGCCATTAGACATGCTATTTATGTACATTACTGGATCAGTTACATGACCGCGCGGCAATCGGGCAATTTCTCAACTATCTGTCAATTTCTGACAAATTATGCGCGCATATTACGAAGAAGAAATGTATAATTATCTTATCTAGCAAGTGATCTACGGTAAATCTTATGCAATCCAAACCAAAGCCAAACGAATAACCAATAGGTCAATAAAACTATTAATTTTGTGCAAAATACAAACTTTTTACCCTTCACTATTTTATATAAAACTATAACATGATTTGGAAAAAAAATATTAATTGCCAATACCATACAACTATTTTACACAACTTTTTTTTGCTCGTCCTGTACTATAGTACGGAACCCTTCGTGTGCGAGTCCGACTTTTATTATTATCGTTCCCGCTTTATTTTTCGGGACCTAATATTTTTGAGTACTTTGATGTGTGGCATTTGAAGCTCTTTCCATATTTGCTACCATGTAAATGCCTATAATATGCTCTTAACTTAAAGATATATCCTTTGGATTAGAGGGCTATTCTCATTATCATTAGCATCGGGCGTCGAAATCAGCGGTCGATCTCGGGAGCGATTCTCTTCGGCTCGGGGCACGCCTCACGTGCCGTTTCCCGTTGCCATGGCAACGTGCGTACGATTCGACACGCTTTTCGACGCATCTCGAGAACGTACGTGCGTAGACGCACCTTACGTCTTTTCTTTAGCTTTTTGCTTTTTACAAAGCTGAGTCAGTCTGGTAGATAACTTTAGATGAGCAAGTGCTTTTTACTAAATAGTGTGATTTTACAATGTAAAACAAGTCACAAGTCACTGTGGGAATATCTTATAAAGCAAAGGTTAAGACTTATTTATTGAAACCCAAATATCGACACATTTGGAAATCAAGTAGGTAAAGAGAAGTAGTAAAAAAAGCTCTCCTCTCAGTAGCTTCTTATCTGCGCCCAGTAGCGTCTTGTAAAACGGAACCTACAAGCAAGATGCAACTCCCGACTGTTAGGTCAGCGGGAAACTTTGTAGACATTTAGCATAGCAATGAAAATCTACATAGTCGTGAGTCGTATTCTTTGTTACTGGGAAAACGAGTAAACAAATGATAGAAGTCGTCAATCAGTTAAACATTAAAGTACTCGTACTTATATTAATGGATGACCACAGAACGGTGAAAAATCTACAGAAACCTATTATAGTGAGAAATGGAATCAGTGGAATTTTCACCTGCCTGCTACCATGAGACGGCGAAGAACAAGCTAGACTAAGATAGCAATCTTATCTCCTCCATCAGTTTATAATTTAATGTCCACCCCTCCTTCACTGAGGTCGAGACTTGTACCCTAAACGCACAACCTAAATTCCATGATCTTACGAAGAGACGTATCATCATCATCATCATCATCATTTCAGCCTGTTAAAGTCCACTGCTGAACATAGGGCTCTCTAATCGCACTCCAGCGCGACCGGTTCATAGCCACCTGCATCCAACGAGACCCAGCGATGGTCGTCGGTCCATCTCGTAGGTGGCCGTCCCACACTGCGTATACTGATTTTAGGTCGGTATACGTAAGAGTACGTATACTGACCTAAAATAAATTAGAGAGAGAAGAGTACTAAACATGTATAGGGTAGGAAAACCGGCTGCAAAAATATCCATTACAGACGCTTGTACAGTGAAAGCACAGGCTACCTACACGATAAGGGCCCGTACACGCTGTAGCATCGTCGTCCAGCGATCTACATGTCCTGCGCACGTGGGAACCGACCGTTAGCTGATGCCGTGTCCGATACGGGCCGCGCTGACTAGACCTGATGGAAGTTTACAAAAAAGAGCAATAGTAAATAACACCCCTAGATTTAGAAAATCGAGGGCTGAAACATTTTATACCCCACACAGCGTTTCATAAATTTCATACATTTCATATTTGACCCTTATTGTTCAAGTTATTGAAAAAACTTACATGTACGAGTCAAGAGCTGATAATCAAGTAAACATTTGAATATTTGGAATAAAATAACATCAACAGAAAATTTTATGAATCTGTCCTTATCCCTTTTGTAAAATATGACAGCCGCTACAAGCCAAAGAGGCCAACATTGTTTTAAATAGACGTAGAACTCAAAAGATAAGTTGCCTACAACTGTAGCAGTCGTAAAATCCATACATTTAATTCAAAGATGTGTAGACTATGAAAATTTATTCGATATTTCCCGGTCAAGACGAGGATATGTCCAACGTGAAATTCTATTTAAATTTATGCGATTCACATTAAGCTTTCAACATTTCTAACATGCGGCATAGAGTATATCAAATTGAATGGAAAATACTTGTACTTTGTTATTTTGATATGACTGCTTCGCGTTATAGTTTTCACTCCGACATGATGCGCCGTGTCCGTTACATTACAGTAAAGAGCATGATAATAATTTCGCTGCCTTTTAAATGTGTTCCAAGATCCGTTCAAATTGAATTCACCCATTCTTATTCATATTTCATTAGCATTTAACATGATCGAAAATATTATTACTAAAACATTATTTAAATTCAATCTACAAATATTGTAAAATTTAATATAAATTAGACGAATTACCATAAGCAAACAGAAATAACCATCACCGGCTAGGGATTATCCACTTGGGCCGCAAGTTTCGGTCCGAGCTCGTTAAAAGCGATTAACGGACTGTCGATAACGATTAAATCGATACGAATCGAATCTGAATTTATCGGTGGAATTCGGAAGCCGGCACCAATCAGAACAAGATGTTGGTTTTTATCGCTGCGCCTGCGTCGCCGCACCGTGAGAGAATTTATGTAAACTATCAATTCGCCAGTTTGTTATGCTCAGTTTCGATTCGGAATAATCAAAACGTTATAAAACGGTTCTAAGACTATAGCTTTATATCGGCTCTATCTTCAATATATATAGATATAAAATAATCATCGGTTTAAGCGAATTTCTAAGGCAAAAACAGCTGCATCGAAATACTTGCTGATTTATTATGAAAATTATAAATTCCAGTTTATCATTGCAGTATTTTGGCTGAACTCCAATTAAATACGATTACAGCATTTCGAACGTTTCTTTCAATTCTAGTAATAAATTTCTTTCCTCTGAAATTTTCTTTGTTACGAAGCTTTTATAGTTTGGCTGAATAGGTAATTCCACGGTTTGGTCTGTTGTCAAAAAATATAACTCATATCAACATCAATAGCTGTGTGTATCAACTAAAAAAGCAGAAGCGTCGCGTCGTACAGACCAAAGTGCTAATTTTAGGTTTATTAATGTTACCTGAATACTCATGTTAAATTATGAATTTGTCAAGTTTTAAAATGACTATTAGTTCACTGTTTTATTCACATTTTGTTCAATGTTTGAAAGTTTAGCTCTAATTCCCGATGTTTTGGCACGCTTGAGGCGCATAGTTGGCGTTTCGATGTGCGCGTGTGGGTACATTACTCGCCTATTTACGCGCATCTTACGTTCTGTAAATGCTTTTGTATTGTGTAACGCTCTGAAAGTGTTTAGTTCTTAGCGTTGTCTATTATTGCCTACTAATTGTTCCAGTTTTTTTTTTATTAATTTGTAAAGTTTGCACAATTTTTTTGTTAAAGGTTTGAGTCATACCTGCTATTATGATCGTATACGCAGGTGATTTGAAAGATTTATAAAATATTTACGTACTTGAAGTTTTTTAATGAAAATTATTAAGTTTTCCTTGTGTTCTAATCGAGTGCCTTTTTTATAAATGTTCTATTTTTAGAAAATTACGTATATTCAAATTGTTTCCTCCAATATAACCTTAATCTTAAAATCTTTAGCATCATTAGAAGCTAACATAAATAATCGGCTTTAATTAGAAAGATCTTGCATGTAAAGCTGTAATTCATTAATGGTGCAGCTTGGGGCCTGTATTCTAATTTGCATCTATCGGTGACTCGGAAGACCTATAACTCAGGTCGCTAGAACCTTGCAGAAACATACAGTGACAACACGGTCCTTTCACTAGTATTTTACATGTGGCTATCGGCTATCTATCAGCGAGGACAAGGATGTTGCGATACTTGTTGGTGTTAGAAAGGTGTTGTTTTAGGAACTAGTCGGTTAACACGTAAATGTAGAGTCGGTGAATAGTAGATTAATGCGAAAGTTACATTGATGTTTTTTTTAGTTAATAGTTCAAAAGTATAAATTCTATTCTAATCTAAAAATAAAATAAAAAAGACAGTAGCGGATGTGGTTGCGGTTTATCAAGACTGTGTAATTACAAGTTTTCATATTTTTTACTTATATTCTCGGAATATTCATTATTAAAGTTACCTAACTCCTAAATCCTTCTAGTAACACTCAAAGACCCATCGCCACAGAATCTCACATTCCCATAGTGTCCAACCCTGTTGCGTGCGCAAACTTGATATCGGAACATGTCGCGCCTGTCACCGACGACGTTGGCGACTTCCCGTCACGAGACTCATTGGCTACTATCACGCGAGTTACTGATCTTCGAGGATCTTATCAATGCATTTTCAAGACGATCATTTCGTTTCCAACTCTGTATAAACTTACGACACGTTTAATGGCTAAGTGTCTTGCTGATTATTATATCTTTGACCAACATCTAATTAACTACTACGTTTTCAAAGTTAATTGCCTCTATTTGATTCTCTGTTGGAGAAGAATTTCCTGTTCCTAATAAAGCATCTTTAGAGTTTATAATCTTTTTTATCTTCTAGATATATGACAGTTCTGTGAAAGCCTGAGAATATTATAAAAATGTATAGCTTGGCTAGACTTGCTTGAATCGGATAAACAAGATGACACTCATTAGCACTTTCTACACATTTTCCACAATTAACGCAATTTGTTTTAATGCTAAGAGATAAACTTTAGATCCAATCGTCACCACCGTTCGTGTTTCATTTCATTACGTCTCGTCGCATCGGGGAGTCGTTGCGTTTTCTCTAGATCTATTTTATACGATACCTACACCAGCTTTTCAATGTCTGCTGGTACGGTACTACTAATTGACGTTGAGTTTTCATCATCTTGTTTCTTTTTTAACCGACTTCAAAAAAGGAGGAGGTTCTCAATTCGTCTGTTTTTTTTTTTTTATGTATGTTATTAGATATCTCCGCCAATTGTTAACCGATTTTAATAATTCTTTTTTCATTCGATAGGATTTACTCTCGAGGTGGTCCCATATTAATTTCGTCAAGATCTGATGGTGGAACATGAGGTAAAACTTGGAAATTCCTCAACGGAATGTAGCATTCGCGTCGTTATTCGTCAATTCTTTTAGTCATATCTCAGTCAGTTTTCAACCGATTTTGATGATTCTTTTTTCATACGATAGAACGTGCTTTAAGGATAGATCCATACCAATTTTGTTAAAATCTGATGATGGAATAAGAGATAAAAGCGGAAACTCCTCAACCAGTGATAGCAACATGCATCGCGCGCGATACCGTTTGTGGTGGAATGTTGCTAGGCAACGAAATAAATTTGTTTTGTCAGTTTGCTGAAAATCTACGTTTCATATAAAATTATATTATTCGATTTTATCACATTTAAAATTATATTATATCACATTTAAAATTATATCCATATAAAATTATATTTTTCGATTTTATCACATTTTTTGGCGACCGTGACAGGACAAGAACCTGCAATCTTCGGATATTGTATTGGATATCACAAATAATTTAGCTTCTATGGCCGAGTGGTCGAGTGTTTTACTCTCTTTACGGAGGTTTCGGGTTCGAATCCCGGTGAAGACACTCTTAAACGAGAGACTTGTGAGACTTTTTTCAGTTTAGTTGGGACATTGCTGCCTGAATCACCTGATTGTCTGAAAAGAAAGATGATTCCGTGATTCGGAAGGCACGTTAAGCCATGTATCTCGGCTCTAATATCTACAGAAGGCGTCGTTACTCGTGCTAAGTCAGTGGGTTTTGACAAGGGCCCGGTACTATATTAACTGTGTGACCAGGATATGTGAGGTTGGTTGTCGACCTTACAATCCACAATATGAAGAAAAAGAAGAAGCCAGCCTACGTTCACTATCTGTATGTAATCAGCTAACGACAGACTTTCAAGATACCATCTCAAACCTGAAACTCCTTACGAATAGCCCAAGTATCGGGGTAAACTATAAGCTTATTAAGAGGGAAGAATAGTACGTGCTCGTCCATACAAAAAGAGAAAACGTTTTTCCACTTCTAAATATTTTCCAATCTCCATGATATTTTAGTATGTTATTGACACAGAATGACTAAAGTAGGATTTTTAATTGAACGGAGTAATTTGACATTAGACAGAAAAATAATGTTGCCAGCTCCATAATCTTAGTGATGTTTTCAGTTCAATTCTAACTCAAGTGAGTTGAATCATTCACACTATTAAATATAAAAAAATGACAATGTAAAGCAGCATAAAGATCGGTTCTGCGTCAAGTACGCTGTGGACGAGATGGCAAAAGAGCAGGGTATCACAATCTTGCGACTGCCCCCTTATCACTGCGAGCTCAACCCTATCGAGATGGTTTGGGCTCAGGCAAAGGGGCATGTCGCAAGAAACAATAAAACATTTAAAATGAATGAAGTAAAAACCCTGTTCGAAGAGGCACTCTCCAATATCACTGCAGAGAAGTGGAAGAGCTGCGTGGACCATGTCATAAAAGTTGAGGACGAAATGTGCCATCTCGATCCCCGTATCGACAGCATTATCGATAGTTTTATTATTAATGTTACCGAAAGTGATGATGATAGCAATATATCAGAAAGTGAATAAAATTATTTTCATACACATAACATGCATTTTCATTGTACCAAAATAACTTTTCTAAAATACGAGTAATACACCCTCATAAAGAAGAAAGTTAAAAGCCTTTAAAAATAAAAATAAATATGAATATTTTAATTTAAGGTAGTTGATATATGTTAGCTTAGGGTAAGTCTGAAAAGCAACAGTTATGCTGAGACTCTGCCTTTTCATACCTTTGTAAATATTTTTTTGGATGAATAAATGACTTCTATCTATCTATCTATTTAGCTTAAGCATACTTACTTTGACATAGACTTAGTTTTACATAATACAAATAAAAAAATGTTTTATCTCCACACCACAAAACTAAGTATGTACATTTCAGCACAGGAGATACAATTTTTGTGGAGGGCTGTTGCCTAAACTAAGTTTAAACCTGTGTTATAGGACATTAGTCCTTCCCCCAGGAGTACACATTACTTAGTGACCATATCACCAGGGAGCCGTTTCATGAAGCTACAAGTTACAAATTACAAGTACAATTTGATGTACATTGCGTAGACAATGAGGTAAAACGATAAGGGCTTCCAGTTTTGGCGAATTGGCTACGCAATGAATATCAAATTGTAACTTGTTACTAGTAAATTGTTGCTTCGTGAAACGTGGCCCAGATGAGTGATTGAATCATATCTTTTTAGCACAACACTATATTTTTTTCTCAAAAAAGCGGCAACCCACCATATGTCAGATTACTCCGTTCAATTAAAAATCCTACTTTAGGTTTATAGCTTTTTCTTTTTACAAAATTTGCTATAGATTCAAACTTATATAGTTACCTCAAGTAACGTAATTTTTATGATTAAAACTGTGTCGAATTAAGCCGTTTGTTGAACAAAAACAATGGATTTTTTTAAAAACCAAACCTATGAACCTAGAATATATTGTGCTGAAACGATCGACATCAAAATAAAAGTGATTTGTTGAAATTTAGTTATTGGAAATCGTTTTCTCCCGAAATGGGAATTTCTTCAAGAAAAGTAACTATTGTCAGTCGCGAGCTGCAACGCTCTCGCTCTCTCTCTCCCGGGGGCATGAGCGCACGAGCGATAGCAAATGTTTTCCTAAATACCTATTTCGTTAGGATTGCGAAGGTAGTATGCTTTCCTCTTAGCATTGTCAGTTTAATGGCCAGCTGGACTACTAAATGACCTCTTACTTCGTAGCCTCTTACCCAGTTTAACTTGTGTTATTTTCGAAACAATCATTATAATAAAAAACTAAACGCACTTGCAAAGCACGAAAGACGCAGTCTAAACTAAGCAAATACCAAAAATATAATATCTTTGTACTGAAACTGTTAAATAACAAAACCTAGCTTTAGATAATGAAGAAAAATAATAGGAAATGTGTCGAGGTTAGGATTAATTACTTACATAAAATATATTGAATGAAACACTGAAAATAATAAAATAAAAATAATTTTAACAAAAAAATAGAAACCTCCTTCAAATTACCTTATATGGTAATCTCCACTAAAAAGTAACAAATAAAATAACATTCCAGATGGAACATGAAAAAAAATATTGCCAATATCCACAATTAAGTAGATAGAATATTTAGAATTTTGTACTTCCTTTTGGAGTCGGTGCCAGCCAAAAAATCGACGATTAGTCGTGGGCAACTGTTTTAAGTCGTCGTCGTCGTTAAGTCAGTACATATTTCTATATGACTATCAATAAAATTCTTTGATAGTCTATGATATAATGTTTTGTTGTGCTGCGCGGGATGCAATGCCGCACCCGAGTAAACGCAGGGAAAACGACAGGAGCGGCTACCAAGAAAGTCTGTGTAGGTTTCATTTGATAAATTAATACTCATAGTTTTGTCGTCTACAATTTTTGGCTGGCACCGACTCCAAAAGGAAGTACAAAATTCTAAATATTTACTTAATACACTACCTATCTACTTAATTGTGGATATTGGCAATATTTTTTTTCATGTTCCATCTGGAATGTTATTTTATTTGTTACTTTTTAGTGGAGATTACCATATAAGGTAATTTGAAGGAGGTTTCTATTTTTTTGTTAAAATTATTTTTATTACCTAATCAGTGTCATCCTTATCCACTTTCATTTTTAGCTAGTAGTGTGTGGAAAATTTGTGATTTTATTCCATAATTTAGTCTATTACTGCGTCGTGACCTTGACTTTGACATTTGATTTACAATTTGTTTGTAGAAATAAAACTCATTCTGCCGTAAATACGAGTATTTTCTGTCTCGATCTCAATTCATTTGAGATCTCTAGTCTAGATTTATTGGTAAAACACACGACGCAGTTGATTAAAACTTTAATTATTGCCTTTAAAACTATAATTCATTTGCCAATGACGTAAGATAGCATACATTAGATTAGAAACTTTTTCTTTTTCTAGACGTATAGTTGCCTCCCAGTGTGAAAACGTTAATTTACCTGCTTTAGCAAATACATTGCTGTTGCTCTTTTCCCAGCAAATTCTTGCTTATGTGCAGATTTGTCGTACATTTTACGATTTGATGTTATGCAGCCGACTCAGGCGCGTAATTTTATTAGCGCTCTCAATATGCTAATGTCTCGATGTGCTCGTCTAATTAAAATTTATGCGTGTACATTCGTTCCACACTTATCTCGGACCTGCGACTTGTTTACATTTGCAAGTGTATTTTAGAGCTAGCAACGCTAACACTGTTATATATCGACCTATTTTTCTGTTCATAATGTGCCGATGCCGACAAGACCCAAAGGCAGTTCAATAAAAAACATAATTGTAATTATGAGATAGTATTCTTTTAGAGGACATCAGAATTATACTTGAACTGGTGGTGATTTAATAAGGAGATGATAGTTTTGAAAATAGATGACATTACGCTAGATGAAGTTAAAACTGTTTCAACACACCCGGTAGCTTAACATAATATGTTCAAATGCATTCGCTTTAGCTACTAAGCTTTTGAAATCTCGATCGTAACTAATTCCAAACGAAGTACGTACCTATCTCTTTACTATGTGATAAACGTCTATATTTTGTATTCTGTCATAAATCTGACGCAACTAAGTCGTATGTTTAAGATGCTTCGCAATCTCATTTGTAGCAATATCAGCAATAGATTCTAATGGAATTTTACCTACAATTTTAGTATTTAGTACTTGCACAATACAACCTTAGCCAGCCCTTAAATCTTTTATCGCTACCAAATCGACAGTCGTAAATCCGGGCAAGCCATTGTTGCACTGCACTTATATGGGAGCGACCAAAATAAATCACGAAGGAACCATATCGCGAGATCTGCTATCGGATGCATCGCAAGATCGAGTATTGCTATTGAATTAGCATTACCGCTGTTCGTGCATATTTTCTGAAATATTGGCTAGAAAATTGGCTTTGCGAGATTGACTTTTTTTGTCTGTCTTTGCTTTTAAACAATTGTCTTTGAATGCTTGTGTGTCTCTAAAAATCTATTAAGATAGTAGGTGCTATCATTTTTATCTATTTTTATTTATGTTTTTATTTATTAAACGCTTGTTCTGTCATGAACACCATTGGTTTCTGCTGGTATGTCTCCAAGATCTTATTCTACGATAATGGTACAAAATCTTTACATCTCAGCCCAGTTGGGCGCGTGTGGCACTTGCAGAATGTTGTGCATTTCTTAAGCTACTGTTTATGTTACTAACGTGAATTACGGCTGATTCTCTTAAATATTAAGTAAAAAATGGTCTCTTTCGTTTTTCTGAAAAAGAAAATAATTAGATGCACATATAGTTTGAAGATCAGTGAAATATCGAATTCAGAATTCTTCAATAGCATTGTCTTAGATTGAAATAACAGTTTTTAATGTGACATTATTGTCTAGTAGTAAGAGTCGGCATCATCGTCTATTAATTTAGAATTTGTAATTTATCGTCTTGAAAATTTTAGTTTCTGTTATCTATTAATCTTTACCTATTTGTGTTAGTGAAATCTGACTTCAACGATCAAATTTCTCGTGTTTCATTTCAAATGAACTGCCAATAGTAGAAAATTTCTATTCCATGTTCATGAGAACTCTTTCATTATCTCCTATTACACCGCTTAGATTGAGTTTTATCTCGTTCTATGGAATTTTACATGTACCGAGTATCATTATAATCGCATCAGTGATACGTTTGTTTTTTGCTGCAGGTGGCCCATCGACCTGAATGATCTTGCCATCGAGAGCTCCAACCATTAAACGTAAGTTGTCAAAGAAACCTACGTCTTCATTAGTTGTTTAGCTATAAATAAAAAGATCTGAGAAATGTGTATTTGTGGGTCAAACGATATGGGATGCCGGATGGTATTATGGATACATCTACCGAAGATCTGATAAAAACGATATCTAAATAGAAATATTATTCGATGAAAACAATAAAAGCTCTAATCCAATCTTTTTAGACATAAACGAGCAGCCTAATATTTTTTTCTGTTGTCATTATTGATCTATTCGATCCGACCTTAATTATTTTAAGGCGTAGGTAAATTTGAACATTTTGTTTTTATTAGAATATTATCTTACAGTTTAATTAAGCGAAACTTATTGCTGATATCATATCTGCATTCAAAATGAATCAAGCGTTGACCCGAATGTTAGACGGTTTCGTATTAATATTATATCACGCCATTCAATTAGTTACATTTTATTTGCAACTGATATAGTCAAGTTAGTTGCTGTCTATCTTTCCAAACATACATATAATTTTATCTGCGTCTTACTATCTCTTCTGTCTTCCGTGGGTCTGCTGGAAGATATTGCTTTAGAAATAAGCAGGCCTGTTGTGTCAGTTTTTTCAAATGTAATTGTATTTTTGTTATCTATTGTATTGTGTACAATAAATGATTAAATAAATAAATATAAATCACGCTCTTACTTCTGAAAGGGTGAGCAAAGCTTGCTCAATATTTTGACATAAAGCAAGCATCATCACATCTTCTGTACTAATTCTTCGAATAATTTTATAATAGTGAGGGCACAGTCTGAAACCTCGTTTAGCAATATTGTAGTAGTAAGTAAGATTCGGACGCAGCTAAACGAAGGTATGCCAATCTTTGCGTAACTGTTAAGAACATATATTATTGCAAATGTTTTTGAATTTATTTGTAGTAAAGACAATCTTGCGGCTTGTAAATGATAGCTGTGCTGAGCTGCTTGCTTGAGTATATTTCATTCATTCATTCATTCATTCATGATCTATGTTCTATGTTACTTTTACTGTTTCCTCTGTGTAGTATTTGTAATGAAACACGCAAGGTCCAGACAACAACTGGTTTATTCACAAGTACCCACTATAACACTCTGCTAATTAAAAAAAATGCTAAATTACTATTTATTATGTAAATATAATTTATTTAACATAAACAAGGCGTTTTCGTCCCTGATTTCCCCGTTGTTTTAGTTCATTCTTTTCTCTCGATGACCATTAAAGAGTACAAATTCGTGACACTACGCTGCCCCTTACGGAGAGACCCAATAGAACTGTCCTTGTCTTATTAATGACCTACCATGCTAATATTATTAAGCGGTAGTCTGCTAGGCGGAGCAGCGTTTTAGTACTACCAGCCATTGTATTTTATTGCCCTGTGAATGTTTAAGTGACTACAGACTTTGCAATTAGCATGGAATTATGGCTGATGTCTTCGATAACTTATTTATGGCGTATTAGGTTACGTTGGTGTTGTAAACGGTAATGTATTTAGTAAGTTACGAAGCTTTGCAGAATATCCTATTACAAGAAAATCGTCTTGAAAGATTATGTACTAAAACAACTTTAATTAAAATTTATATCTATTGCACAGGCTGCAACGCAAAAGCACGCATTACGACACTGGACATTTTTATTTCTTAAATCACACTAATATTATAAATGTGCAAATATATTTGGATGTTAGATGTTTGGATGTTTGTTTCGCCTTCACGCTTAAAGTACTCAACGGATTTGGATGAAATTTGGAATGGAGATAGTTTGTAACCTGGATTAACACATAGGATACTTTTTATGGGAAAAAGTTTTTTTTCCCACGGGAAAATCTTTCACAGCGCGAGCGTAGCCGCGGGCGGACCGCTATAGTTATAAATAAAACAAGACAGCTTACTCATCGAGATCATTCATCAACAAAAGAAAGATAGATCATCGTCATATTACACCATTCATACTTTCATATAATTGACGTTATCTTATCTATCTGCTATTACGATAAATTGTATCCATTTGGCATGGTATCCTTTTTGCCATAATTTTCTTTCGCAGTAAGAAATTATTTAATTTACTTTTATTGATCGGGTTTCCCTTCTATAGTTCAATCGACTTTCCCTAACCTTTTATAGGTTATCGGAAGAGTGTATTTCCTATCTAGACCCAGATAAAGGTAAATTCCCACGACCCATTAATGACTGGGCGAAACTGAATCGCGCTCCTTTACGAGGGTGCGCCCGCGCCGCCGACCATTACATGCCTCATTTGCGGCGAATCGGTAAAGGAAAACGGCGATTACCACCACTAATTTAGACTTAGCTTTTTATTTTTACAGTAAAAAGAAAAAAAAACCTTAGATGCGCCACATTGTCGTTTAGAATTGTCTGGAACGGAGCCCCATATGTGTCCAATGAAAACTGCAAACGCAATATTTTCATCCTGTAGATTTTCCTGCGGTAAAAATTACCTTATATTATTGGCACTAATTACGGAAGTTCTGGGTTTGAATCCTGGTGGGTAGGTACCATAACGAAGCCCTAAAAATCAAAATACAAAAGTCCAAAGGCGGCCATTAATGCCAGCTAGGATTTCCGTCCTTCAGTACATATAGAAATAATCGTTAATACCGTGTCAAAAGCCATTGGCGCATAGCGGGTCAATAATTCTGGCATCAGGGTTGGGGTAGGGTTCTTCATGTACCTTACAAGATGTGAATGCATGAATTTCATCTCTTCTTTATCTCATCTCTACTCAATCAATCAATCAGCCTATTGCTGTCCACTGCTGGACGTAGGCCTCCCCAAGGTCACGCCAAAGAGCACGATCACCCGCTTTCCTCATCCAGCCACCACCACCGACCTTCCTCAGTCCACCTGGCAGGGGACACACACACTACCTTTCCCGAGACATGTTTCCTCTCTACTTTACATAGTATAAAATAAAGTCGCTTTCCGCGTCTGTTTGTCTGTATATCCGCTAACTCCTCCTAAATCATACAAAAGATTTTGATGCGATAATCACCAATGGACGACGTGATTCACGGGGAACATTTATAAAATAATTTTTAATATAGTAGAAAGTTCAATGTTTTTCAACCAAGCCGCCAAATTTTTCGGGCGCTTACATGGATAACGCTGGCTATATCCGTGCGAAGCCGGGGCGTAGTTCAATATATATTTTAAAACTTTTTAAAACACGGTTGTTTCATTTAAATCCAAGTAGGATAGTTAGTTGGTAGCAAAGATACGAGTTGCCCTGGGTCTTGTTGGACAAGCTCCTTTATTTCATAGATAAATACTTAACGATGTAACTTAACGTGAAAGTTGTATCATTACGAATAATATTTACAGTATTTTAATATACTTGTTTAGGAGGTTAGAGCCCGATGAGTGCTCACTTTTAAATCTTTAAATTGTCCAGACGACACGGTGCGTTGGAAGTTGTAGTTAAACTTCATTTAATACGCTAAAAATATTGACGAGTGCTATAAATGATTACAGCAAAACTGTACATGACTACCTGTTCTTACTTCCACTCTGTCATTTATTATTTCTGTGTGTGCAATAAAGTATATTCATTCATTCATTCATTCATTTCATTAAAAAGTAGAAAGTTTTCAGGATTAGAATTATTAGGATTAGGATTAGTGACAGTTTATATGTGTACAGTCAGCTGACGAATGCTGACCCTCACCCGCTCGAAACTGATGAGATTTTCTCCGGTGATTATTTAGATTTTTACATAACATTTCATATACTCGTACAGTTTATTAACCTGCACAATTATACGAAATTTCATGATAAAGCAAAAACAATTACCCAAGAAAACTTCATCGGTTTCGAGCGGGGGGGTCAGCTAATTCGTCAGCTGACTGTACTAAGCAATGTTTTTTTTTGTCTTATTTTTAGACCACATTAGATGCCTACTACGTACAGTGTCGTCTGGCACTAAAGATTTTTTAGCTATACGAGGAGCGATCAAAAAGTAGTGAGAACGACATACTCCTTGGTAAGAAAAAAAATACTGGCAGGCATAGCTCAGATACATATTTGTAATATTAATAAAGAAAAAAATCTTCGATTCTCTTTTGTTTTTTTCTGAATGTAGTCATTTGTTTGCTTCGTGTCGGAACGTGTTCTCGAAAATGGAGAAAAACGAAGTGCGAGCCGTTATTAAATACCTCTGTTTAAAAAAGTTAACGACTCAAGAGATTCATTGCGATTTGGAGGCAACATTAGGAGAGTCTGCTCCGCCGTATTCTACTGTAGCAAGGTGGGCTTCTCAATTTCAAGTAGGGAGAACGAGCACGGAAGACGAACATCGTTGCGGCCGTCCATCGACGTCAGTCACCCAAGAAAATGTTGCGAAAGTCGAGAAAATTGTATTGAGCGATCGAAGAGTTACCATCCGATACTTAATTCAAGAAACGGGCATTTCATATGGAAGTATTCAATCCATATTGAAACAATCTTTGAATATGAGAAGATTTTCCGCAAGATGGGTGCCGAGAATGTTAACCGACAGTCAGAAACAAAATCGACTTGACATTTCGAAGATATTGTTGGACAAGTTTCAAGAACTGAGAACTTTTTGTCTCGTTTCGTAACAATGGACGAAACATGGGTCCATCATTTTGATCCTGAGACAAAACAGCAATCTTCGCAATGGAAACGGCCATCATCACCGACCCCGAAGAAGTTTCGTGCCGTGGTATCGGCTGGCAAGGTTATGGCCTCAATATTTTGGGACTCAGAAGGGATATTGTTGATTGATTACCTGGAGCGTGGAACCACTATTAAAGGCCAATATTATGCAGCTTTAATTCCTAAGTTGAGGAATGCCATCAAAGAAAAGGAGAGGGAAACTTCGAAGGGGCGTGCTGTTTCATCACGACAACGCACCCGCGCACAGGTCGGCAGTTGCGATGGCTGCCATTCAGCAAGCTGGCTTCGAATTGGTTGACCACCCCCCTTATTCACCAAATCTGGCGCCTAGCGATTTTTATCTGTTCCCCAAATTGAAAGAATACTTAAGGGGAAACAGGTACGAAGACGATAATGAGGTGATGGATGCCGTGGAGAGCTTTTTGCAGGACCAAGACAGAACTTGTTTTTTTAAAGGGATTGAAGTCTTGGAAAAGCGCTGGACTCGGTGTGTAGAGAGACTTGGAGACTATGTAGAAAAATAAATTATTAAGTTATCAATAGTCATTATATTCTATTTCATTCTTACTACTTTTTGATCCCTCCTCGTACCTATACAAATCTGATTTATTTCCATAGATTTTATCAAAAGAATTCTTGCATTAGAAATAAAAATCCTTTCTTTTAGCTATAAACACATCAGTCTTTTCTCTAACTATCCAACCATGTAAAGAGTAGAGTCCTCTTCACCGATCTACTCATTTATATTGTGTTCATTAGTAGGACAATTCACTTAGGTATATGTAGAAACAAGTAATCCAGTAATGGTTTTGGCCTTTTGGATAAAACTACCTTTCCTCTTAAGTTCGATACAATCGTTCGGCTTAAGACAATGGTTATCTTCGATGCGCAGCCGCAGATAGCGTCGGCTGATGGATGCGGCACGCTCCGGCTCGATACCATCGTCCTCGTGACGCTGCCCGGTGCCTCACGACTGCACCAATTACAATCTAATATCGAATCAAAACTAATATTATAAGTACTTTAAGAGTATCAGGTGAAAGGTCCACTTTTTTACTTTTTTTTTTTAAGTTCACGCCCCGCAACGTTTTTCCTGTAGGGAGTCTATATTTCTTACTCTGTTTATTCGGCTTTGCTTAAAATGTCACCATGTGGAATTTTGAAAATATAAATATGTTCTGAACTAACAGAGTTAGAGATCTTTTACAATACTTCTTTGCTGTAAAATTGTATCCAAATATGATTACTAGAATTTGGTTTTAGATTCTTGCCAGAACAAGATGTCGCCTCCAACTCGTCAAAGAAATAGACAGAGTGGTAATTAATGAGCCTAATCCTAACACATACACAGAAATATACCTATATGTACCTATATATGTTTTACACGAAAACCAAAAAGCAAAATATTTTACACTGTCTAAGACGATAGAGTCTACGTTTTTGCCTCGTCATCGAATTTACTTGATATTGCGAATCTTATATGAGCCTACCCCAAATTATAGCGATGATAAAACTGCTTTATCGGGTCTAATCGCGAGCTGAGTGTGGATTGGTCGAATTCACACACAACCTTTATATTTCTTCAACCATGGCAGGTTTTCTCTCGATTTCCTTCACCGTAAAAGCATCGGTCAAATAAACTTCTAGTGCCTACTCATTATTGTAGCCGGCATTAAGAGACAATAGTTATCTGTAGTTTTGATAAAGATGGCTGATTGAAGCAGCACGCTTCGTGCGATACAAATCTGCTCGCCGGCAAACCTCTGAAGTTATTTTAGTAATCGATGGTCGATTTTGAAAATTAAAGACGAATATTGTGGATCAAATCGATACGGGATTCGCTATCGTTTTGAACGTATTTGCGATCTGAATAGGTCGTAGAAACTCTTACAAGCAAAAGGCTTGTGATGCTTTGGGTGGATGAGGACTATAAGATAATGAGCTCTATTCTTAATTTGTTAATGAAGTGAACATGTAAATTATTATTTATGACGTCATAAACTGATAAAAACTCCCAAATCTTGTTGTTACCTGACTACGGCAAAGCAAGAAGGAGGGTATTTTAAAATGAATAATAGTTGATACAAATTTTGCTCACGCAGGATATGAGAGTGAGCAAGCATTTATATTGATACCATAGCACTATCGATATCGATAATGATGATGATCGATATCGTATCCCATGCAATCACACACACCCACGCAGAACACATAGCAGACAAAGATAAAGATAAACTTGCTTGCACCAAATTTGTTACATCTGTCTCAAAGATTTTCTGACTTTTTTTTGTGAATATATGCTTTAAGTTTACGTGTTATGTAATATCCCATACATTTAAAGCAACTTTAATTTATAAACTGGTCGTTATGTAATATTTATTTATTGTGAATAAATTTAGAAAGATATTTGTAAAATTTTATTTTTCGTCTCAGCCAAACTAACTGGCAGCCAAATATTATCTTTTATGTAACCTTCATAATGTCCGGGCAAGCTACAATCACGGGTACGCCAGTAATTGAATAATGGAATTTGTCAACAATCGCTTCCAATTGACTTATCATCGATTCAATTATCTGATTTATGTGTGATACGATGTCTATGACAGACCGATGATTGAGGTAGTTCATGAGTATATTGTGTGAAGTGAAGGGTTTTATTATTAATTTAAACTTATTTAACTATGTATCTACGTGCATCAGTGGTATCTTAGATGAATTTCTGATATTTTTTTTTTTTTTAATTCTAGAATTTTGTGTGAGTCATCACTTCAAACAGGAAAACATCCAAACATATTTCAATACTGCAAGTTTTTGAGAGTTACGATATAAAATATTGTAAATATATTTTATTTCTACTATTATTACTATCGTTATATTGTATGTTTAATTAAATTTCAGTATCGGAACAGATTTGATAAAATTCATAAGAGAGAGTCGACAAGTATTTTAATTTAATAAATATACGTTCAAAATCAATAAATGAATCGGTATCGAGTTTGCATTTTGTTAGATACCTGTGCTATATCATGTTTATTATCCTGTTCATTGCTTTTGTTTTTCTTCGAGCCTGAACCAGCTGACCATATTAAATCATTCTGGCTGGACGCACGGACTTACTCGCATCAACGCCGGCAGCAAAAGTACTTATCATTTGGAGATTGCCTGTTAAATTACAAGTCTTACAATAAAACTCCTTTAAAGCCACGCAATGTATGTCAAATCCCAAGTGCACACAAAAACAGGACCGTTATAAAACAGGTCTAAATCCATTTAGCCGGCGCTGGTGTGCGCACGCGTCGTCGCTTCAATTAATACCAATTATAGTTCGTCGGGCGTCACTTTGATCTGCCCGCTGACTTCTGACTCTACGGATTTGTAAAATGAACTTCCTTAGATTTTTTCTGCACTTTTCATAGTCAATTCTTTATGCTAGATTTATGTTGTTTTTTGTTTTGTTTTTTTGTAGTCAGAGTAAATTTCATGGCAGCTCTGTGGTCAATCTAAACAAATCTATATTTAAATCAAATATACATAGAGGTTGTTGTTTGTCTAGCCAGACGCCATCATTTAGCATTCATCTATTAGTTCGTCTTATCTATCCTACGACGCATAACATAAAAATCATAAAGTAATACTAATAATAATGCACCGATCGCAAAATCTGATAAATACACTTTCATAAATTGTGTTCGGCGAGAATGAAGCTTACCTATTAGATTTTTCAGTTCTTTTTTCGATACCGTATAATCATTATAGACGAAGTCAGTAAAGTAATTAAAAAGTGAAAGCAATTAACGAATAGGAGTTTCTTTGCTGTAGGTAAATCATCGGTGAGTTATTTAAGAACGTAACATATAATGATGGGGTATTAATACCGGTCAACAGGAAAAAAAATATGAACTTTATGTACGCAAAGATATTTTCCTCCACGCATAAACAGCTTTCTAGGAAGAGCGATTATGGCTTAAATAATTATTAACAACAAACGAACTATATTTGCGATCGCGGTATTTATATTACACGCGCAGTTAAATTGGTGTGTTAATTATACTTAGCGCGATAGAGACACTATCGGAGCACTATTTCAACTAAGTAACTACTTACCTACTGGTGGTAATTCTGACTACAACCACTCCCACGATGTTAAGTTAATGTACATATGTTTTAATTCTTTAGTTTTCTGACTATACATGATATATTTGAAAATCGTTCTTTACTATTTTTATAGTGTCTCGTTTGTAGAATCCTGAACTATCTTTCGTTATTTGATTTATTTAAAACTGACACATATTTCTCGTGTTTACTCATTCCAAACATCAAACGTCTACTTTTTTAAAGAAACTGAAAAATCTGGACGTACTGGCTAAAAATCGAGTGCTACGAATGGGGCTACGCTGCTACGGTCGCTACGGAGCGTAGCAATACTCGGCTACGAAAGCCATGAAACTCTTTTTAACTACGTGGGCATTGAAAATTGGTGTATTTCTTTAAAATAATATTTTTTTAAGTTAGTCTGCTGCGTTCAGAATCGAGAGCTTTATCATAAGTATAACAATATGTCTGTCTGTCAGTGGCCACACTCTGTTCCCTCATAGTACACAGTTTGATAAGGAGATCAGTCGGCCGTCCACTTCACGCCGTTGTACTCGTGCATACGAAAAGTTCGCAGTACCTACTAGTATTTGTCGAATAGCATAAAATATAATTTTCGTATCTACAGTTTGATGTTTGTTGAGTCGAGGTGCAACTTCACACTGTTACAGTAGTATTGTGACTGATATTTGAGTGTTGTCATGGATTGTTGAGTGATTGGATTTGCCTAACTTGTTGAGAAAACGTGAGTACCAAAGTCTTTCATTATTTGAAGAAAATACAGAACATCATTGAACTTACTTCATTTATTTATAGTATACGTAATCTATGTTCGGTATTACAACAAAACACGAGAAGATATCTCGATCAAGAAAAGAGCTTTTTTATAGACTTTAGGTAATAAAATAAAGTCATTATGACTATTTCAATGACGAGAAGGGTTTAATTGATATACGAATAAGAGATATATTCGAAACATTGGCTATTCTAAAAAAATAAAAAAAAATAAAAGTGGAAATACAAAAGATGCAAGTTCTATAGCCGTTATTTTCCCCTGAAAAAAAAAATCATTTTATAAGAGAACGTTCCAGTTTTTAGCTCATGTTAGTGATTCATCATCATCAACATCAACGGCCCGTAACAGTCCATTGCTGGACTATGAGGCTCCTCCACTTAGGTGGAGGGTTTTGCCATAATCTCCACGCTTGGCAGGCGGGTTGGAGATCGCAGATTAAGAGGTCACTGTATCAGAGAGCGCTCTGCCCGTTCCCTGTTCAATGTGTAGTCCCTAAGTCGCCTCTTACGACACCCACGGGAAGAGTAGGGGTTGGTGAAAATGTATTATACTCTGCCGTCACCACACGGCAAGTTAGTGATTGCTAAAAGTTAAAACCCAGATAACATAAAATGGATCATTTTGGATCATATATCAACCCTTTAATAGTACTACCTATAAATCGATGATGTTATAGTAAGTACCTCGGTTACAATTAATGATTGAGCCATCATTTTCAAAAGTCCATAGTGATCAATAAAGCACTTTCCGATACCAGCTACAGTCGTTTCGAAATCTAAACCGTGATTGATAGTATGTGTAATTTGTTCCCGGGCTACGTAATTAGGCTATTGTTACCACTGACCCTACACTGTATCATTTGCCGAGGCTTTGTACGTATTACTTACTATATAGTGAGGTGATATAGTAGCTAAGTAACAAGTGCAATCGAAGATCTGTTATCTCATTTATAGGATTTATAGTGCCTTGTAAAGAAAACGCACACGTAAAAATATTTTATAATTGTAAACAAAAACAAATAAACATCTGGTAAAACCAAACTGCTTACTCTAGGTATCCTGCATCTATTACTGACTGAACTGAAACAAAAAATGACGAAAATTCCGTAACCAACCCAATCATATTATATTACGAAGCCGAATAAATATATAAATTCTCCTAAAACACATTTTTTTCCTTTTTTCCGCGCGGTTACACCAGTGTAACGACGAGGAAGACCATGTTGCTCCTCCGTGGTGTTTACAAACGTTTTTTACAATATGTACTCGTATATCTGTCATTCCGCCTACCGCAAAACGCCCTAACCTCTTCGCGATCTTTTATTCTATAGCTTTGATGTAACTGTTATCACAAGATACGATCACATCTCTAGCTTGCACCGGACTTGCTCGAGTCGAACCACAACCCAACTCAAATACAATTTAATGGGATTTTTCCGTATGACTGAATGGGCCAAGTTGCGACTCAATTTCTTAATTTTTTTCTTGCTGTGGTCATTAATCTTGTCTCGTTTGCCCAAGGACTCGCTTTTTTAGGTCATTGTTCGACTCTTTGGTTTTACCATTTACCCACAAAGGTAAATAATCATGCGCAACTCATTCTTACACAAGTTATGAATGGGTTTATCTCACAGTGTTTTTCCTTAATTTCGATTTTTTTGTGTTTTAAAATACTAGTAATAAGTAGTCTTGTTATAAAAGGTCTCTCTAAATAAGTGCGACAGTTTTCACTGTTTTTCTTGACAGGAACGGTCTAAGTTGGAAAGTTTTTTACCGTGGGAAACAATGTTATTCCATCCAAACTAGGATTCCATGTACTATGGTTAATGGTATATGCGTGGCTAAGTCACAAACATCTAACTTTACCGATTATAATATTACTAGGTGCCCGCCCGCGGCTACGCTCGCGTTGTGTAAAGTTTTCCCTTGGGAATAAGACTTTTTCCCGTAATAAGTATCCTATTCCAGGGTACAAACTATTTCTATTACAAATTTCATCTCAATCAGTTCAGTTGTTTTTGCGTGAAAGAGTAACAAACATCCATACATACAAACTTGGCGTTTATATATTAGTTAGGATTAAGATATTAAGATTTTCAAAATTTGTGTAAAGAAAGATATACAAAATGTATAAATAAAAACCAAGCTTATCTACCGTGGGAAACAATGTTATTCCATAGTATAAATCAAAACCATCGTGAATTTGATAAAGCCATGTTCGAGACTTTATTCGGAAACTATTCATATGTTTTAAGTCATGAAACATAAACTTAGAACGAGTAAATCTATCCTTATCTTAAAGTCTATGTGTAAAGCATGACATCAACACTGACTAAAATATCAAAATTTATTACCGGCCATTTACCAACGTGACACATACATACACTACACTTTTATAACTGTCTATAAAGGTGTAACATTTTATTTACAATTGTGATCATGACCAAAAGCAATATCTATAAAAATACTGCATGTTTTTCAAGGCGCTAAAAGGACTGGCCATTAAAAGATAGAGAATAATGAAGACTCCGACTCGATAGATGCGTGTGAGTTGTTTGTTGGTTATCTATTATTTTTGTTCTGTGTCGACACATCGTAGAAAACATTGTTTGATTGGTGATAATCACAAACGGAAATGTTATATGCATTATGTTGTAAGTTTTGTGTGTGTTTATGGGTTCATGTATGTGCCAGGCTAATATTCTCACAAAAAAGGGATGGGTTGATTTAGTTGAGGTTTTTGCATTTATCTTAACACTTCAGAGCAGGTTTTTTTTGTTATCCTTCTGTGGTTATACGTTATCAGCACAGAGGGCGTTGCAAGGTTGCGATTGTCTAATATGGGTCGGAGTAATTATTTTGTTTCTTTTAGAATTAACGTTAGATTGGTTATTTTCATTCTTTCATCCTGCAAGTTATTCTCTACTTCTAAACACTTATTAGAATTACATTGCTGTATGTATTTGATTATTGTAACAGCAATAGCCGGTAGTTATCATCCGATATTTATAAAAGTGTAATCGATATAAAAAAATTGTTAGACAACATCAAGCTACGATATTAGAATTAGAAGATATTCTGGTGCATAGCTTGATGTGCTGTCCACTGTACATAATGAAATAGGCACTGTCTATACGGTTTTTATAATTTTAATTGATTTTTGTTAATAAACAAAATAAGTATATTGCTACGTGTGCGGGCCGCATAGGATTAATAATTTACATTTGTATTAGACATGCAAATTGACATGTAGCGGAGTTATTATAATATATGGACATCGTTACAACTCTCTACCTACCATACGTATAACTTATATTAGCTTCAATTCATCATAATATTTGATATGGTCCGATTAATCCTTACTAATATATTACTATAAATATGAAAGTAACTCTGTCTGTCTGTCTGACTGTTACGCTTCTACGGCTAACCTCATACCTAATACCTAACTAATTTGTGTACAAAGATACTTTGGTATCTAAGAACGGACATAGGCTTCGTTTTGCCACGGGAAACTGTTTTATTCCCACGGTGTAACACCTAACAGCAGTAAGATTATTAAATCTACCAGCGCCATCTGTCGTCATCGCTCGGAACGATAAGTGTATCTTCCTCCTTGTAGATAGGTGGCGCTTTCAGTTTTAAAAACAGAGATAATCCACAAGCTACTAAGTGTAGCCACTAGCCGATACTAGCTATTCAATATTTACACAAAACATTTACAAGTATGTGTTTGTATAAAATTTTATCGAATTTATGATTGCATCGTACGTATTTGTATACAAAATTAAGGAACAATTAAATTGAATCAAATAAAATACTCACGACCCTCACGAGTATCACACGTTTCAGAACCAGTACCAAATATATTCGGTTTGAACGAGTCGTTCATGTTGTAAATATTCAGGGAACTGTATTACTAATTTCATGTTATCTATCGTGATTCTGAACAAAATACCGGCATACCGTGGTCATACCATATCAGTGTGTCACGGTTTTTATAAGTAACAGACTTTAATTCGTTTTACGCTAATATTGTGTTTAAGAAGGAAATTACAGTCATGACGTTGTATCAGAACAAAGTTAGAACATTCAGTGTTTATCTCCTCTGTTTCTTATTTATACTTTGCTTGCACATTAAACCGTAAGTTTATTATTTTAATATTAATATATTTTATTTAACTACGTATTCACTTACTTATCACTAGTGAAAAAAAAAAGTGTTTTTTTTTATTTTTAGTTATGATTAAGTTCTCATTATTAAGTGATTCCATTACAATAAATAAATAAAAACACTTACTACTGTGGCCCAGCTGCCGCCACGGAGCTGATGAGCACTACACGAAGAGTGTTGTAGAGGGTTATGTGGCAATAACCAGGGCACAGTCCAAGGAAAAGAAGATATTTATATATTATGACAAATAGTAGAGTATAGTAGAAAAGGTTTAGGTATGTACTTTCAGAGATCAGGACATGAAGTGAAGAATTTTGACAGAAAAAATTCAAAATCGAAACGTAAGATATCTAAATTTGAAAATGAATTTAAAATGAAAGATAAAACTGCCAGCAAGAAAGGTTGCCAGTCATAAAACAGGAAAGAGGACGAATGCCTCGTTACACTACTATCTACTGATTATCTGTATTGGGCGCTATTTACACAACTCATGTTGCTCATCGAAATTATTTGATGTTACTATTACATACCATAGATAAATATAAATTATACTTTATTTACAGTAGATCTAATAATGTGGGGGTTCTTCGCCATTCTTCTCCAAAGAATATGAACGTACACAATACACATCTTGTTAGATGTAACCAATTTTCCAAATCATCATTCTGCAATCCTAAAATTCGCGGGCGGGCGTCGCACGAGTACTTATCCCATCGAGTTACTGAAAAATACCATCTTCTACGGAAAGTAGACCTAAAATAGGTAGGAATTGTTGTTGAATTTGACGTCATAAAATACCTTTTGTACTTTTCATAGAGGCAAACGTTATGACATTTAAATAAAGATAAACAAAAATAAGGCAAGGCATATTACTACATAAAAAAATAAGTTTAGACGCTGTTGTTGTTGGAACAACCTATTGCGCAGGTTTAAGTATGATTTTAAGATTGTTATGATCTTATGGTATTCGACCTAGGTATTTCAGTTTCCCTTTTGTGTGCAATCTGCATCAACATCTTTATCTTTACAGATTTACCTACCAGTTTACTTCTGTGTCAGCCATAGCTTTACAAGCATTATATTTATTTAAATATATTCAAAATGCGTCACCTATCTCTACAAGACGTTCCCAAGTTTGGTAGCTAGTGGTAATACAGGGTTGTCGCAGCAAGGCGCCATGTAAATGAGTTCATAATAAATGCTCGCAAGAATAGAGTGCGGAGTAGGGCCGGGCATGTGACCTCCGCCTTTACCGAATACATTACTGAGTAGACAATTGTTCTGGAGTTCTGAGTTACACACTGTAGTTCCCGCTGCTGTTTGAAACGTTGACGTTTTTGCTACCGACAACAATGTTTTCATGTTTTAAAGAGAAGTAGACTATTTACGATTACGACAGTGTTTATCGACACGTAAAATTTTAGTCGCTATGAATGTGTCGCACAAAACGAATTTATAGATCCCAACTAAGATTTCCTGTACTTTGATCACACATAAACCCAAATTCAGAAATAAACCCAGTCTGCCTCATAGAATGTTTGCGATTTCCGCATAAAATGCAGCACATTACAGCATACTTAAGTTACATGACCTCTTTTCGGTGGCTCAGTAACTCTGACATTAGAGTTTGTAAGGTGTTTCCTCGTTTACAAGACTACAATCCACACGGTACGATGTTGACGACTACCCCCTAAAGCCCCTTATTTCTCTATTCCAGCGCTAGCATGGTGGTGGTCCTAAACGGTGTGCTTGCCGACGAGTGTCCCACGTCAGTGCGGGCGCTGCTCGCAGCCCATCCCGGCTACCGCGATGCGGCGGCGCAACTACTATCCAACTCGGCACGCGTCATCGGCCCGGCCCACACGCTGTACGTGGGACAGCGGGAGCTAGCGGCCGTCGCGCCGCATGACAGTTAGTATTGCTTCATAAGATTACTAGCTCTGGTATCCAGTCTTACTCAGCACACGCGATCCGGCGGTGGCACAACTCCTGTCCAACTCGGCCCGCGTCATCGCCCCGGCGCACACCCTGTACGTGGGACAGCGGGAGCTAGCGGCCGTCGCGCCGCATGACAGTAAGTATCACTTTGTAGTCGTAATATGGTCCGAAATGTAGCGCGATGAGGCGAGGCAACTCCTGTCCAACTCGGCGCGCGTCATCGGCCCGGCTTACTCGCCGATCGTGGGGCAACGGGAGCTGGCGGCCGTCGCGCCGCATGACAGTTAGTATCACTTTGTAGTCGTAATATGGTCCGAAATGTAGCGCGATGAGGCGAGGCAACTCCTGTCCAACTCGGCGCGCGTCATCGGCCCGGCTTACTCGCCGATCGGTGGGCAACGGGAGCTGGCGGCCGTCGCGCCGCATGACAGTTAGTATCACTTTGTAGTCGTAATATGGTCCGAAATGTAGCGCGATGAGGCGAGGCAACTCCTGTCCAACTCGGCGCGCGTCATCGGCCCGGCTTACTCGCTGATCGTGGGGCAACGGGAGCTGGCGGCCGTCGCGCCGCATGACAGTTAGTATCACTTTGTAGTCGTAATATGGTCCGAAATGTAGCGCGATGAGGCGAGGCAACTCCTGTCCAACTCGGCGCGCGTCATCGGCCCGGCTCACACGCCGAACGTGGGGCAACGGGAGCTGGCGGCCGTCGCACCGCATGACAGTATTGCTCTATAACTTGGCCCGGAATCTGGGCTCATTTCAGCTATTGTGATGGGACGAGGCAACTCCTGTCGAACTCATCGCGGTCATCGCGTCATCGGCCTGGAGCCCACACCACAGAATAAATACAGTCACACGCTATTCGTGAAACGACTAAACTACTCACGTCTCACCCCTGATATTCGAGGAGGTAAGTCCCAGGTATCACCACGATACGGCGGTAGCTGCTTCGGTTGTTGACAGCATACTCGTAGACGAAGTGGTTATATACGAGTATCTAGACAATAGGAGCTGGTGAGTGGCAGCAATGAATCTCAATCGTACATAACTCTAAAGTAATAGATTACGATAGGACTAGAATTAAACATGTGATGGAGGTCTTTGATCTGGAAATGTGTTTAAACAAAAACTAATTTAAATATTTTTTATGTCTATTTCAGAAAACGTGCAAATAATAGGATCAGACGACGCCACATCATGTATTATAGTAGTCGTGAGGCATTCAGGTAAGCACACCCTACTAATATTATACATGCGAAAGTTTGGATGTTTGGCTGTTTATTGCCGAATCACGCTTGAACCACTGGACGGATCGGGATAAAACTTGGTACAAATATAGTTTACGCCCTGGAATAAGACATAGACTACTTTTTACCGCGGGAAACACTTAATTCCAACAGGAAAATTCATTTAACGCGGGTGGTGGCTTCTCTAATCTCTTATTGCAGAAGCAAGAATGTTAATTATGTCTATCTAATCAATGGTGGTGGTGGTGGTGTTGGTTTGGGTATAGTTGTAACTAGATAACCCGTTCTTAATAGAGTCATTATTTTATATCATCGTTATCTAGATATACCATGTCAATCAGTTCTTGGCAATAGCACGGGTCTTTATAATTAATGTGCATAAATTTTCCCTTAGATGTGATTAGAGATACTTAATTGGATTCTAGATACACATTCGAATCTAATCATAACACAGTTATACTATTTACCTGTATTATACGATACTACAGGTAAAAGGTTTTCATTTATTGGACTTTTAAATAAATAATTAAAATTTATGACATCATAATATTATATTGAAATTTAAATTATTTTGACATTTAATGTAATTCGATACATTGGTATCTAATTTTATGTTGACATGTTGTTTTTAATTATTTGTCTTGTAATTTTATTATTTTTAACGTTTCATTATCTGGCGACCTTGTGTCCCGGACTTATTATTTTTTATTATTATGATTATGTTTTATTGGTTTTATACAATGTTATACAACGTGTTACAAAAAATACCAAAAAAAAAGAATATTCTTCATCACAGGTATTTAATTAAAAATATCCCATCTCTAGTGTCAATTGACACCTAAAATATAGACTATCGATTCTCAGAACGGAAAAGTATCTGTACACCATTTGTGCCTACATTTTTAAAAGAGATCAATTTATGTTAGAGAAAACATTTTATTTTTTGCCTTAATTATCTTGTTTATGTATTTACAAACATAAATATTATTTTGAAATATTTAGTTCATTATTTCATAACAATTATTTAACAAAGCTTTTTTTATTTATTTTTCATTTTGAAATTAATTGTTCTAATGTGAATGTTATGGTACAAGTAGTACGTAAACATTTTTAATAAAAGGATTACAAAATTCGAGCCAACCTCAAAACAATAATAGGTTTCTTTTTTATAAGCATAATTATGGAGAAAAGGCTCTCGCAAACATTCAGCCTCTACGAATCGAATAATTTTATTTTTATAAAGAAAATATTACTGGCTGATAATATTATTGTTGATACAATTTGTTAAAATAAAAAATATATAATACTATTTATTATCTTTGTATAATAGATTAATTTCTTTTTTTATTATTAAAATGATATGGCTGAATAATAATTAAGGACCGTGGAAATTAAAAAAAAAATGTAATGAAAATTGCACTAGTACTAGTGCAAACAAAAAAGCACTGCACTAAACAATCAAATTTAATATAATAATGTATTACTTGTGAGATACATTGTGTTTTCATGCGATTGCCAGGTCAATCTATGTATTTATTTAAAACATAAGAGATTTTTAATATATATTGTTAGCTAATCACGTTTACTAAGCTAATTACGTAATAACTTAAGACAGAAGGACTCTTAAGTAGGGACTGAATAAATTAACCGACTTGGTATTACATGGATCTCACAACTTTTTACGGTAGACTAAGTAGCGTGCGAGACTTGGTTTTTTTTACAAGTTATGTTTTTGATGGCATAAATCTTTCAACAAGAAGCTCACACCCACAGGATAATATGGGGTTAGCCCTATGCGTCGTAACAGAAATCTACACGGCGCGGCGCATGAAAGTATAAATCCCAAAAAATATTATTAATCGACAAAACGGATAAAAAATATCAGTTTAATTTACTCAAAAATGGCCCTTATACCTTCAGGTTCAGGAGCAGTGGCTCTAGCTCACTTGGATGGGTCAGGGACTGCAGAGGCGGCGTCGGCGATGGTGGCGCGAGTCCAACAGCTGGCTGTGGGCTACCCCGAGGGCCGGCTCGAGCTGCAGCTGGCGGGGGGCTTCACCGACCCCCACCGCTATTCGGACGATCTCTTCGCTAACATCATGTGTGAGTATGACATCCCTAGCTCATTGGTCGGATCAGGGCGAAATACTTTAAATAACATAATAATGGTGACTAAGTGATACGATAAGCGCGTAGATTTGATTTACAACTTAAAATGTTCAAATTACTGTGCAAATAGATGAAACAGTCGGGTAAAAAAATACCTGCGCGGCTGCAGCAACAGTGTAGCTTTTGAACTAGTTCTGGTTATTCCGCTATCAGCAAATATAGTCTGGGGCACCGCGACTCACTTGTTTTGGCTGCGCAGCCTATACCCGGGTTATTATAGGATGAGTTCTGACAGCTTCAAAATTCTTCATACGACGTTAACAAATTATTTTAAATAATATTCAGTTTAAAAACCATAATAGCTAAAAGAAATGTAACTTCACCTCTTATTTTATCATTAAACAGTATGCAGTTTTACTTAATAAATAAATAAATAAACGAAATAATATTAAAAAGTTTTTAAAATTTTAATCTGTCAGAGCTCATCCTACAGTAACCTAAGTATAGTGGTAGCACGCCTGCCTTCCAAGCACAGGGTCGTCGCACAGTAGAATGATCCATACACAAAAATAAAAACCTCATATATTTTGGGGGTACTTTCAGAATAATAGTAAGTAAATACATGATATATACCTTCTAAATTCATTACCAAATAGTGTCAATCGTTTACGTTACTGCCTAAACTACTCGATGAACTTGGTAGAGTAAACAAGTCTTTTATAATTTAAATGATTACACTGTTTTGTTTAATTTAAATAGCAAAGCTTTTTAAAGGTACATTCCTTTTTTTTTTTGTTTATTACAAACATGGGGAGTGCTGCTAAAGGTATGTATGCGTAATTTTACAATAGCAAGTTCGTATATAAATATAATGACTTGAGATTTTGACAAGGTACGAATTTTCTTTTTTCTTACATAAACTTAAGGTTTTCAAAAATACACTCCAAAACACTCTCAAACACTTAATTGTTTCGTGTGATATAATATTTCTAATATATTTTTTAAAAGGAAGTTCTTGCGGACACCTGCAGATTTGATCACAATATGCATTTTTTCAGTGTCACCTCCAGCAATAAAAAAACCGTGATTTATTTGAAACATGGAAACTTAAGAAAAAAACTGCAATTGCTGCTAAGATTAAGGAATTGCTGGGTTTAGATGAATGTCAGGAGTCTATTCAGCAGCAAATATTAAAATTTTCGGAGTACTATTCTTTAAAAATTAACTCAAAATGGAAAAGTTGTTCAAGAAGCGTCTTACTTTCATGGAAAAGAATAGAGATTGGCTTAATTTGAATTTATCGTTACCGAATTCTATTCCATATTATATCCGTGAGTTAAGCAATCCATGCATGCCCGAAACTAGCAAAGGCAGACCAGTTAAAAAAATTGAAGACTGCTGTGATAAAACAAATAAATGATGCGTACAAGATTTGATTGAAAATAAAAGTCCAGAAGAGCTGATATTTGCTGCTGAATTATCTTATCTAGTCGTCTCTCAGGTTCCCCAATTAAGTCCGAAAAATATCTCTCGATTCAGCAAACCGCTAAGGGTAAATATCTGGATTTGGATTGATCAAAAAGCAAATCCTACTAATATTATAAATGCGAAAGTTTGGATGTTTGTTACTCAATAACGCTTCAACCACTAGACGGATTAGGATGAAACTTGGCACACATACCTATAAGTTAGGTCCTGGAATAGGACATGGGCTACTTTATACCGCGGGAAAACACTTCATTCCTACGGTAAATCTCATTAAACGCGGGTGAATCCGCGGGCGAAGAGCTAGTATGGTATACTTAGAGAAGTTTTAAATTCTTTACTTAATCGTATAACTATTTCAGATTTAACTGTTGAAGTTGATGTAGTACAATCATTATTAAACAAAACTGCTAAAAGTATTATTGACATTATATTATTAGATTGCGATAAGTTTATTTAGTTTTTAGTTTATTTACATACCCTTAAAAATATTTATATTGGCACAATATTCGATTTATGTGTATATTTTATTAATTTATTTTAAATTAAGATAATATAAGAATACATTAATAGCCACAAGTTCATATTTGAAGAGATATTATTTATTTCCCTTTTCTCCACTGTGCGTCGGTTCGAAAACTTAGTCAAATACTTTTTTACTGGATCAAGTCAGTCACTTTTGTGCAAGCAGTAACAAAATACAATTTTCAGTGTTGCCTCCTATTCTACTGATTTTCTTCAATATATTTTTCAATAAACGAAGCTACAAGTTAGTGTTTTAAACATTGCTAGCCAATGATGTCCATTATCTATTAAAGTATTTTTCTATGTTTTATACTTTCAAATAATGTTAATGTTACTCACTTGTTTAAAAATGATATCATTCGCACACCTATGTATATGATTCAGTGATAATGATAACAAAGCAACACACATACAATATCAAATAATATATTTTAAATAATAATATTTCAAACATAAATTATATTTTTGGTAGCCTGCCCATTTACATGATGGTTGGTTGTGGATAGTATCGTGTAAAGAAATACTGCACTTATGTATCTTCTACCTAAATGATCCGGAACATGCGTACTTCCTCAAAGTTTCCTATTCATGCATTTAAAATAAACTTGAAAAAGAAATTATGGCGCTTGCATCATTTAGCACGTCATTACTTTTTGTAAAGTTTTCTTTTGTTCGTTCTCATTGTGTCTGAATCACCAAGTTTTGGGAAAACGCCAGCATTATATCAAAATGTGGCGCTGTTTACTTGGTTATTTTAATAGTTGTATCTTCACTCTGTTTATTTCTATAACATTAAGTACCTCCAATCCAAGCCAATTATAGATATAAGTGGACAACATATAGTCCCTTTCAAAAGAAACCAGCAATAATGTAAACAAACCAATTTAAACACGATTATTCCGTAATAACATACATTTTAGTATCAATTCTGATCATATTCACATTTCAAGGAACCATACATTCTTCTTACAATCATTTCGCCCCCTATTATCTTCTTTATGATAGTTATTTTAATAAAAATATACTCAAACGACAAAACTTTAAATAATTTATAAAGCTGCCATATTAATTTTTACTCATCAAAGTCTTGTTTATCTTTGGAAAGTTAGTGTGAAAAAATTATCTTGTTTACATTATTGCCGGATTTTATTGAAAGGGACCTTACTTACCGGTTGGCGATGGCGACGCTTCACAGTATATTTTTTGACCTGATTTTGTGACAGCTTATTTTTATTAGCTTATTGTATGAAGAAACACGTTACAAATGCCAGACAAAAACTCCCGTAAGGCTAGCTATTATAGTTTTTGCAAAAATGCAATTTAAAGTTTTTTCCGGAATTTGGGTATCAGCAATAAAAAAATAAATATTTCTTAAACTACGTTTATTATTTTAGATATTGTATTACAATTTAAAAGCTTTAACCTCAAGCTAAATTAAGAACCGATCGTGAACAGGCGTGGGCTTCAGAATTTCACGTTAATCGCGAAATTGAATTTTTTTTTTTTTTTTTTACTTAAGTTTTCACTATTTGCAATTTTTTCTAATCCCAAACTGTAGCCACATATATGGACTACTAACACAAAAAAAGTCAATTGCAAATCTTGCGGACTTTCGGAGATATAAATTTATTAAAGTTTCCGGAAAATTCCGGAAAATCCGGAATTGTACCAACCTTTACGTGTGTATAGTATATTTGCAACAGTTTCTTCCAGTGATAGGTAATTTGTAATGCGGGAAGGAGTCCACCATCGTAAGGCTACCAACTTCAACAATCTAGATTTGTCTTTTTCTAAACCCATTTTCTAAAAAATGGCATGAGTCCACTTCATGCATATATACGGTTTTTGGAATTCCTACTCCATTTGGGATATAAAAATGACCCAAGAGTAAGACAGTGGCGGGTAACCAAATCTTCCGTTGCGGGACACATAATGGAAGAACGAAAGAAAATGATACAGGAGCAGATAAAAGATCAGTTAAGATTACTCGTAGACGTTGTGCGACCCAACTCAAGGACGACGAATGACGGAAATACTGCCCGAAAAGTATCAAAATCAGGTCAAAAAATATACTGTGCGCTTGCATCTAAATATTACGTTATGAAGGAATGTGAAATCCAGGTGATCTATTTTCGTCAGAAGTACAGTGCTTGTTACCACAGAATATATGTGTTACACTAAAATAAAATATCTGATGATGATAAGTTTGCAGTCATAATAACGTATGTAGACTCCTAACAAGCTTAGAATCCGACGAAGAACAAAACCAGCCCACTAAGTTTTTCCTATATTTATCTTTTTTTCTCCTTCTAATGTATAACCAAGAAAGAATAATTTAATCAAATATAATCAATCACATTGCACGTAGAATTGACGGGTGCTTCGGCAGAAAAGTTCTCGAATGGCGACCACGCACTGGAAGACGCAGTGTGGATAGGTCCTCCACAAAGTGGACCGACGATCTGGTGAATGTCGCGAGTCGTTGTGGAGATCCTTGGTGGAGGCCATTGTCTAGCAGTGGGCGTCTTTCGGCTGAGATGATGATCATGAATCTGTGTCAATGATAACGGTACTTTAACCGGTAGAGATTCGTTAGACCACAGGTTGACTGAATGAAATTTTAATAGTCCCTTTCGGCCACGATCGTAGCCGCAGCTTAGTAACTAGTTTTGGAAGTAAGCACCATCAGGATTTTGTATCACTCTGTAATCGAACTGTAGTCGGTGATTTATTGGTCACAACTAAACTATTTAAGATATTATTGATTGAATAGTTTATGCATGCGCTTGAAAGAAATATCCTTAGTAATTTCATTACCTATTCTATGAAACTAATCCGATTCACGGAGGTCCGATTTCAGAAATACATGAGAGTACATAAGAGAAGACGTTCCGTAGCCGTACGAAATTAAAAGTACGCAGTATTCCTAAATAATGGTAGAATATTGTTTTTCAATACACCTTGCTCAAAAATTGAACTTACAAAGGCAGTAAACTGTGCGGTAAATGCGTTTTACCGCACTAGTGCGATTTTTTTTTTTTTTTTTATTCCTACGGTCTTCAAAATTATTATTCAGCTAGGATCATTTTGATACAAAAAAAATATTTAAATCGATTCATACAAAGAGAAAAGTATTTTATATTTTTTTATTTCAACAAATTGTATCAAAAATATTATATTTTAATTATAAAAATAAAATTATCTCGATTTAACAAAGAATCTTCGTAGAGGCTGAATGTCCGCCAGAGCCTTTTCTCCGTAATTATGCTTATAAAAAGAAACATAATAGCGCCAATTTTGTGAAATTTTCATTTAATTGTTTTAGATTGAATGTTGTTTTATGAGTGATTAAGTGTTGATATTTAGCGATAAATGTGAATAGTATAGATGCTCAAACTGAGCACTATATAATAAAGGTTAGTTTTTACAACTTTCGCATGATCAATTTTACCTGTAGTATCATAGCTTTTGTAGGGGTACTTTCTTAACCATTTCAATTTAATTTTTTACTATAAGTTTTCTCACAAGTGTATTGAAAAACGTCGTACAACACACAGATCTTAAGTTATATAATAAACTCGTGACAAAAGTCACCTCGTTTGTAATAAGCCACCTACGATCCTTGTATCGTAATGTACTATTAACCACATGTGGTTAAACATACTTCAGATACTCTGCTGGCGAAATGTTAAATCGACAGGTCATCGCGCCTGTCATTGTTTACGTACACACTGAATGCGTAAATCAGACGCCTCATTAATTATTTTGCTATACCATTAGCAAACAGCGTGGACAATAGACATCGACCTGCCCACACGCCGGTATTTGGCACCATGTCAAACTCCGTCGTCTGGGGGCCGTTTCACAAAGCTACACGTTACAATTAGAATTTGATGTGCATTGCGTAGACAATGAGATAAAACGATAAGGG
Source organism: Carpatolechia fugitivella (assembly GCA_951230895.1). Classification (NCBI taxonomy): domain Eukaryota; kingdom Metazoa; phylum Arthropoda; class Insecta; order Lepidoptera; family Gelechiidae; genus Carpatolechia; species Carpatolechia fugitivella. Next base: position 4,879,110 of record OX579658.1, read on the forward strand.
CTTACAGATAAGGCAAATGGGCTACGCAATGAATATCAAATTGTAACTTCGCGAAACGGGACCCTGTACGCGCGATTTGGTCTGTGGATGGCTATTTCCGATGCCATCAGTCATAACAGCGGTTATAGGCATTAATGTATGCCAGTGGATCTAAATTGGCGTCATATGTGTGTTTATTAGAAAAGGGCTTCTGATTCATTGCCACTTATGAAGTTCTCGGTAAATGTTTTATTTTAATTTTGGTAGGTGGAGTGTATCATTCACATAATGTAGTAATTTTCCGCTATATTAGTTTGGACAAATAAAGCAAAATGACATGACATGTTACAAAAACAAAAAACAAATGCAGAAAATGACATGTTTTCATAAAGATTTAGGGGCATCAAACAAATGTACAAGTATTACACATATATTTTCAAAAATCTTATGAAGATTCGTTGGCGACCGTGCTTTGCACTTTTAAGTCGGAACATCCATCGATTCGTGCGAATATAATAACTAGATATTTTCTTTTGTATGATGAAGGAAAACATCGCATCGGGAGGAAACCTGCACACTCTAACGTTGTGTGTGAAGTCGACCAACCCGCACTGGGCCAGCGTTGTTGACTAAGGCCTGATCGCCGTAATTCAGGCTAGGCTCGAGCCTATCTGTAGGAATATATACCAGCTGATAATGATGGTGAAAGAGAACAATCCTAAAGTACCAATTTCTCATATTCCAGTATCATTCCACCGACTGTCCGTGGAGATAGACCTGACGCTCGCGTGTTGCTGCGAGCTGAACACGGCTCTCGGCGGGAACACGCCGGCGCCGTTGGTGACTGGGGTGGGAGTGGACATCCGCGCCGGGGATCTGTTCCCGGCCACCTTCCCCGACAAGGGGCCCGAGCTGCCTCTGCGCGGCGCCAGGACTATCACTGGCGGGCCTAACTCTTCACAGGTATTGGAAAGTGTATTACACCTGTCAAACTCATCTACTTAATTTTCATTGCATTATAAACTTAAGACTACGCACTGGCTAAACCGATATGAGTTAAATACAAGTTACAATTTTGATAATAATATGTTGGTGAAAGAGACACCTGAGACAGATGCGCCTAGATACTTGGCTGCCTCAGGTAATTTTGTAACCGATAGTACTCATCAACAGCGTATATACAAATAGTACATTATTTATTTTATTTATACACATTATTTATTCTGTGTATATTATTTATTCTGAAATATAATTTAGGTGAGCACTAAAAAATATTTTTAAAAGTGCCAAGTTATACAAATTTATTAGACTGATAAGCAGACCGACTTCCATGAATGTCTTTTTTAAAGTGCACACTAATTGCAGTCATGGAAAGTATATGGCGCAGCCAGTAGGATACGACCGATCCCATTGATTGACAGAAGTTAACTTGACACCAAGCCTGTGACAGTATAAGGAGCTATAGTGACAAGGTCCCTAGAAAACTTCTGCGAGTTGTAACTCATTGTTATGTGCAGGTGCTAGATATATACGACAACACGGTGGGCATGCTGCGCGTGGGCCCGTTCAACTACGACCCGCTGCGCGGCGCCGACCTGTGGCTGGAACAGTCCGACGACTTCATCCTGCAGCACCTCAGCACCACGCCCGCAGTCGAGCCGCCGCACTTCGTGCACAATGTGAGCACACCTTTACATTTATCTAGGAGGATTTAACTGACTGACAGATTAACAGACAAAATCATTGGGTCTAAAAACTGAGACAGTAGGTTGATCTTAGGACGTATGCCATCTCTAAAGGAAGAAAAGAAGGGGGTTGAAGTTTGTATAATTATCGATCGATTCGACTATCACGCGGGTGGAACGCTAGTTAGTAAGAAGCGCGGCATCGACCTGTATAGAACAATCCAACGACTTTATTCTGCAACATCTCAGCACTTTTACTCTGCAATATACACCAATAAATTGTATCAAAATAAGTTAACCGGAAAATAGATTAACCGTGAACGGCGGATAGATAGATTATATTCTTCTTGTTCTTTATCGTGTAAGTTGTACAGTTAGACAACCGAGCTCAAAAACCTTGGTGTCGATATTATAGAGTCGCCAAAGGCCACTATCTACGAAATCATCCGGCAGAGGACCAAGGTAGATGATATCGTCCGAAGTGTAGCAAGCTGAAGTGTTTGTGGGCTGGCCACGTCTGTCGCAGAAACGACGAGCGTTGGAGCAGACGGGCTCTCGCATGGAGACCGCGTCTCGGGAAACGTAGTGTGGGACGCCCCCCTGCCAGGGGGACTGGTGACCTGAGGAAGGTCGCTGGTGGTGGCTGGATGAGGAAAGCGGGTGATCGTGCGCTTTGGCGTGCCCTTGGGGAGGCCTACGTCCAGCAGTGGACTGCAATAGGCTGATTGATTGATTGAAAGGCCACTATATATAATCAATATAGTTGGCCAGTCACCCCGAAGCCTAATTTTAGTATAGGTAACTCCCGGAACAGGCGAGGGGGATTACCCATTACAGAGTGAGTGAACGCTCATATATCGATGCATGTCTTGGATTTTTTTGTTTCAATCTTTTTAGTACATAGGTGATTAAATTATAATTTTTTGGTGACGCTGTCTTCAGTTCTCATTTCTTGCATACGGTTTCCTGTACAGTTTCCTGCATTCCAAATAATTTTATTAATTTCTATATTAACTCCGGACTTGGTGGTTGATCAAATCATTGATGCAAAGGTAGATAATTCCTGTGTATTGAATATTAGAGTATTGGAGTCCCAAGCTGGAAAAGTAAATTATTTATTTATTTATCTATCGTTATGGCATTTTTTTCATTTAGTTGCTACAGGAAGATAGCTATAAGCGGAGACCCGCTGCACTGAGGAACTGCTTTGCGCCGTCTGATAGTACCTTTAGGTCCTCGGCATCTCCCGTGTACCGGGTGGCGGGGCAAGCAAACACAATGTGCCGGACGGTTTGCTCCGGGTGACCACATTCGCAGGCCGCCGTCTCGCGCCAGCCACCTGTGCCACTGATATGCACAGGGAAAGTAAATTAGTGCAGCGACATGATTGTGCATCGGATATTTAGGAAAGTGTAATCGATACTCCACCCCAAGTGCGACCGAAATAGCAATATAATCCGAATTAGTCCCTAGATCATCGTGAGGGTAGTAAGGTCGACAACCGATCTCACAAACCCCAGGGTGTTAGTGAGTCAGTGTTATAGAGCCGCCAAAGTTCACTGACTTGGCTCGTGTAACGACTAGATAGTAGCCGGGACCAATGGCTTAACGTGCCTTCCGAAGCACGGAATAATCTTTCTTTTCATTTAATCAGGTGATTCAGCCTGCAATCAGGTGATTTTTGCTTGACAGTGTCTCCTCCGGGAATCGAACCCGGAATAATGGGCGTCAAAATCTCGACCACTCGGTCACGGAAGCTAAACTAGAATTATAATTGCTAATGTCTTGTTCTATTGGTTCCAGATCCGCGTGACGCTGAAGTTCATCCAGCAACATCCGTTCCCGTCGGTGACCGTGTTCCCGGACAACCGGCCGCACTACTACCGCCGCGACGAGAGCACCGGCTGCTGGGCGCCCATGCGCTATTAGCAGCGCCGCTACATATCACTATGTGGAAACAAGACGTTGAGGTTCCTCAGAGACTTTTTTAGACATCTTATTAATAGAGCTGCAAAGGTGTTGTATACGGTCTCTTTTCAGTGCTAAAATAAACGCAACATTTAAATTAAAAAAAAAAGTACCGCTTGGGGACAAAATATACCTTGCCCTGATCTATTTAATTAGACAGTTTCGAGATGAGGTATAGAAAAAATACAACGTTGATCGCCATCATAATGTAGCCGCTGTAGAAATGCGTGAGAGTTTTAAAGCGGTAGCTTTTCTTTCGAACACTCAAAATTGTAAACGAAACTAACCACAAACACAAACTCAACAATATTTATTTCAAAATAGGAAATATTAAGATCTTATTGGCGCCTTTTTTATTTCTCTGGGTATTTTCTCCTCTAAATAAAAAAGCGAATAGTAATTTCTCCTTAGATAACTGCATTATTAAAGTTATAGGTTCAAATAGAATAAACATTTATTTACTTGACTTTTTTATAATCCAGTGACTATGTTAGTAATGAGAATTAAAACTGGAACTGTGTGTCGCCACTGTTGAATGTCCCTAAAAGATGTTCATTGGATTAACAACACTTTATGTCGCACACTATATTTAAAATAATCGTTTTCACAACTCGCGTCTCACTGACTAAATATGATTATTATAAATGTATGTTAGTGTTTCACATATTGATCGAGGGTGCGCAAATCGACATCACTTATGTCATAAGCACTTATTTGCCAGGGCCGGCTCTTTCTTTCTACAGAACTGTCGAATACCAGGCGAATACGTATGAGGAGCTGGAAAAGCTCTTCAAAAAAGGATCACACCGCCAGCACCAAACCATAATGGCACGAAGACTAATGAGTCCCGATGCTACAGTATCCCTTTCTATCGCCATCAGTTAAAAAACATGTTTTCTTTCTGACAAATGATACTGACGCAAATGAGTGTCTCTATGCCTATGCATTCTATAAAAGGATAGAAACTTGGGTATAAAATTTAATAAGGCATTGATGAGTATAATAAACATCTAATGAATTGACGACGACTGTAAGTTTTTATTGTTATAATTATTATTGTGATAAAATAAGTTTCATTTTTCCCTTATACATGATCAAAGTTAATGTTTTAGAAGTTATTTGAAGAACACGAGTTTATGTTTTGAATTAAGTTTTTGTTTTTTTAAAGACTTCCTAAATTGTTGTGTAAATATGAATTGCATTGCGACTCTATAATAGAACAAGATATAAGTAAGTCATATAATTGTATATTTTGATCATACCTATGTCGGTATAAAACTGTGTTTTAATATTAAAAATCTAGCATTTAATTAAAATAAAATAAAATTATAAGGGATTATTAAGATGTCATATAATTTGGTTTGGTTGGTCATGTTCTCTCTCTATAATATACCTACAGCGAAATATTATGTAGAAAAGTTAAATTAATACCTACCTGAATACCTACCTTATTATGATGTAAATATCAATTTTATAGAAATGATGTAAGTAGATTTAGTTCCGTTTATAATTATAGTTATTGTTTTGTGAAAATATAATGAATATATTGAAAGTTCTAAAGTTAAAACTACTATAATGTGTTTTATTTATTCGAAGGAAACGACAATAGTAAGAGTATTGTATCTATAGGAACATGAGTAAATTAAAGGCGTAAAAATCTACGAAGCTTACGAATCTACAAAGCATGTCATTTAACTTTGATGAATTTAGAGTAGGAATGACCGATGCACTTGGAGGAAAAAAGAAAATATATGCTAAGGGCTCGTAATGTAAACCGGACCGGCGGCGCGTGGGCACACCTCCATATGATAGAGCTTCATATATTACTGAGCGACCACACATACGCCGCGCCGCCGCCAAAGAGAATGGAACAAACTAGCGCGCCGCCGCCGCCCGGCGCAATCCGTGAATATGGGAACGAGCACTACTCAAAAAAATAGACTTCTCCGGTTTGGTTGCTTCGCGTGTTAGAAAGTATAGTAAAATCTAATCCACATCGTTCACTCACCAGTGGGAAAGTCTGGTAGCGGCATCTGTAGAATGAATAAATCAGCATTTTACGGCGTTTGATGATTAAAAGTCTTCCTTTGGCATAGTGAATACCTAGAACCCTTAGATCATTTTACGAAGGGTAGCCATCTAATTTTTTCATATAGGGTGGACCATGTGGGAAAGACCCTGTATAGCATAATGAGGAACACCTGTAGGTTCTAATATCGCGTCACAATATGACTAATAAAAAAGTTTGAATCATACACATCACACTAGTTTTTATTTCACCTCAATACGTGCAGTATTTCCAAAGTTATGACTGCGAGAAGTTCATGCACCTTTATCAAATTTCCGAGATTTCGCGCGCTTGCGTATAAAATAGTACCGGGCGGCACACTACTGGCTAAGTAGGTAGGTACTCATACCTATACCTACTAGTATGTACCTTAAACACCAACGTAGACTACTTATTAACCTATATACCAACAACGCACAGCTATATAAACTTGTCGCACATTAGTGTTTTATAGAATAAGTAGGCAAGTAGATACAATTACCGGCTCGGCTATTCAAGACCACCGCATGCCAAGTGCCACTGCCGCGCACGGCGTATATCGCTCTTTCTCTTTCTCACATTCTCGCTTCGCCATGTACCACCCCGCCGCCTGCGGGGGAGTTGCGAATGCGACTTGCGTTGCGCGTAGTGATGGGTTTTTGCCCAGAAAATTCCTGACGCTAGGGAATTTTCCCAAATACAAGGGAAAAAACCCGAAAAATTCTAATTATATATGTGGATTTAAAAAAAAAGAAGAAACTACTCAACGGGCTCTTTAAGAGCTAGTCCATAACTAGTTCTTTCAGAGCTAGAGCTGTGGGGGTGGCTCAAGTCAACACACCCGTCGCAGGCTCCAATGTCTCGCTTTGGCCGTGTATTCAGCAATTGTCTTCGGCCTGGTACTGGGACGAAATAAACCTAGAAGAGGTCTCTGGAGTGCAAAACGAAGGACCCACCTCAGTCAGCAAAGCAGCTTGGAGCCACTAAAGATTTCTTTCATATTCACATGTATTATAATTGTAATTATCCCTGAGGCCTTTTTAGGCAACTGGGACAAATTGCAATTCCTCAGTTGAGCATGGGTTTTTCTTAGGTCGGAGGTTCAGTCGTGCCGGCTGGGTCATTCCTGTGTCGACTGAGGGCCAAAACCTAGGGCGATACGCTATATAGGAAATACATTGTTTACACAATGATATTTCCCACATTTTTTTAACAACCCTGTCGAACGAGCAAGGGAGAGATGATAGCTAGGAATTACATAGATGTTGTACAGAGACACTTTGTTTTATTCTGTAGTTAGAATTCCAAAAAGAAGTCGATCATTACTGTAATCTTCTAAAAGAGCTTGGGAAACTCACACAAAGTAGTCCGTTCCGCTACTAGATGATTAATGGCCAATTTTAATTATTATAGATATTCTGATATCAGTTACAACCGTTCCTTCTCACTCCAACACTGTTCGTTGTCTTTTTTTAGTAGTGCTCGCAGAGAACTCGCTAAATCCGAGTAGTTAGGTATGAATTTATTTACGTAATTAACCATCCCTAGAAAACGTTCTAGGGACTGTCTGTCGTTTGGGCTTGGCATATCACTTATGGCCTGAACTTTTGCCTGATCTACCTTCATACCGTCGGCGCTGAAGGTGTGACCCAAATACGTTACCTTAGTGAAACAAAATTCACATTTCTCACGATTAAATTTAATACCCACCTCTCTAGCCCGTTCCATCAGTGCTCTGAGACGCTTGTCGTGCTCTTCCTTCGTTGCTCCCCAGACTATGATGTCATCAACGAAGGAATCTACACCCTCCAGGTCTTCCAGCAGTTGGCGAACTTTAGTATGGAAAATTTCGGAGGCTGAGTTGATACCGTAGGGTAGGCGTAGATATTGGTAGGTACCTACCGAAGGGTGTACCAAAAGTGCAGAGGTGAGGAGAGTGCAGATCCAGCTGTATCATCCAGAAACTGGATCTTGCACCCAAATAAAAATCTTTTGGTCACTTTATTCTCATGCATCGAATACGAATTTTTAGGAAAATTGTCTGTATTCTGTTGCAAAAGCTGGTAGCGCAATTTTACCTAACTACGCGGCGCAACGTTTAAGATTTTTTATCAGCATAATTTTGTAAGATAACCTATACAAAAGGTATTTATTTCTAAATCTACATAAAATATTCTATATTGAAGTATTTTTTTTAAATTAATTTATGTATAAGTTTTAAAGCTATAGCTGTTTAAATGTATTTTTTCAGGTTTAATTTTTTACATTTCCATATTTTTTTCGAACCACTTGCATTAAATGAAATAAAAATACCAGAAATGAATTTCTCGTCCTTAATTTATACGAAAATGATACCAAACTTAGCCTCATAGCTATATTCTAGCGCTTACAATTTTTTGAGTTTGTCCGGTCGGAGCGTCCCTTTGACCCTCTCCTCCCCGCCCCAGGGGGGTCGCTCCCGTTGAGTACCGATCTCGATCAGCCTCTTTTGACCCCATGAGCAACTGTACCAAGTTTCAAGCCGGAGTCATATTTTCTAAAGGTTTTTCAACTTAACGCCCCGAGTAACTGTGTCGAGTAATCATTTTTTTTTCGTCGAAATTAATACAATCAATGCATTATGTGTATAATTTTTTAAGAGAAGATTAAATTGGGCTTTCTAAATTGGTAATTTTTATTTTTTTATCTATTGAATGAAAAAAGATATAGACGTTCTTGAAAAAAAATATCTTAATTTACATTATCACTATATTTTCATTTTTTATGCATAATATTGCAAATCAAATAGTGGAAATGAATGCTACATGTTTGATTTACCTGAAAATGACACCAAACTTGACCTTATAGCAACACTGTTAGTAACAGAAACTATGCCCCCCCCCCCCCTATTCCCCCAATAAAAACTTACATTAAAAAAATTTATGGCTAGCCTTCTTAAATCAGTCTTTGGGTCTAACTGAACAACTCCACAAAAGGAAATGTCTTAATCATCAATAGCCGTATAAAAAAGCACCGGCAACTATGGTGGGTACCTCCCATTTGGGAGAGGTATTCTTCGTTGCGGCGTCATCGTCGTCGGTAGCCGCAGTAAAGGTTTTTACCTCAGAAGAAGTACATAGCATTTTACCACTACCCGTTTTTTGCCCGTTTTCAAATCGGTTCCAGGTAAAGAGGTTGTTTTGTTTCAGGTTTCAAGCCTCGCTATCAAAGAGTATAGTAATATATCTCGCTATTATTTAAAATGGCAACATTTTTTGACAGCTGTCTGATTTGTAGTGTTGCCGGCGTGAATATTTATCTCCGATTTCCGAGTAAATTTGAACCTGTGCGGATTCAGATGCCCTGCGTTCCGAGACGCGCTGAAATCGATTAAAGCACCCGTAATCGCGTTCCGAACTACTGTCAGCTGTCAAAACTCATACTTTTTTTCTTTTCTGATCGCTGACAGCGCTGAAAGTCTTATTTGGAATACGCCCTTGGTATTGTAGCACTCATTCATGTCATACTATTCCATCACTAGTTAAAGCTGTAGTAGCCCTTCACAAGTAAATGTCAAAACCTTATTCTCATCAAAAAAATGTATCGCGTGAAGTTCCGCTCATGCTTTGCTGATTTAAATAAAAATAATTATATCTACAAAAGATTCATTGTTTTAATTAGGACCCGCAGTCCACCATAAAAGTATGTTTTTAAGAAGTCTGTTTGTCGAGTTGTAAAGTAGGTAGGTAAGTAATTCAAAGGCAAGAATCGCTGTTTACCACACAAACGAGGTTAAGGGTCCTACCCTGGTCCTACCCATGCCAACTCGCAGTTTTTGAAGGCCTAAGGCTCATAAACGAGCAAGCAGAAAATTCCAGTAAAACATATATATTAAACTTGAATATATAACCTTTATTTCACGTAGACAAATTTTTATTAAAAAATACTATACCAAAAACGCCATTGAAGTCGAGCTGTTCCTATTGTTAAATTCGCTACTGCTTCTAAACTACAACAGACGCGGACACGGTTTCTAAGGGATATTATTTGGCAATTCATTTATCTTTCATCCGTGCAAAAAAAAAAAATCATAGATAGTTCCAGAAAAAAGTATAAATAAAAACGAATTTTTTGCACGATTCCTGCACAGTGTCGGACGTAATTACCGTGAAGCATCGCACGCTAATATATACGTTATTTCTGTAGTGCGTCGGTTGAACTTTCAACTAAAGCGCGTTGAGTTGCTAATTTTGCCATTGTATGCCCCTTAATCGATTAATTGATTGTTTTATTGAGAACAATTAGGATAGATACGACATTTAATACGAATAATCTTCGTTAAAAAGCAAATTAAATGATTCTAAATCAACAACATTATGAATGAATAAGTAATATAATATTTTCACTATGACAAAATAGAGTAAGTCTACTTTGCTTAATTATTGGTATTGTTACGTACAAGGGTTCGATAATTTGGATTAAAACACCAATGACGTAATTCGAGGGTTTATTCGGCGATGAACAACTGGTTCCAGGGCAAATCACACTATAATCCAATTCACAGAGTCACTCGTAATCCGTAGGTATCGCTTAGGTCGCAGGTTTCTTCGCTCTTGATCGCTTTGAAGTTTTCACTCTGATAGCTCACTCGAAACTGAACTGAACTCGCGCAGAGCCGGCCGCCTTATATATGCGCCGAAATCGGGTCTAGAATCTTCCAGAAACTACCAGTGCAGTCTCACACTACGACGAACATTCCGGAACAAAGCCGCCATCTAGCATTGAGTAGACGCATTACGTAAACAGCTCTCGAGCGTCTTGAGATATCTAGATAGTTCCCGGCTCTGTGGATAGATGGCGCTAGTTGCTACTGCTAGACCGTAACAGTATTATGTAATATCAAATTATAACTTGATTTTTTACCTAGTAATCATGTAGAAAATATCATCATCATCAACGGCCCGCTACAGTCCACTGCTGGACTAGAAAATATATTGTATAAAAAAAATTACCTACTTGATTTTATTACAACTGACCTAGTTCGGTAGAATACATTGAAACAAAATGCATATAATTTTTAAAACCTTGCTATTTACATGTATTCTCACAAATACAAATAAATAATAATCGTCTGGCCGGATTTTGTGGTTTCATTCTGGTCCTCTTGTGTTTGACTGCTGGCAACACTGATTTGATTATTATTTGTTTCGTTTCGTTCGTTCGTGGTTTGTTCGCCGAGTTGTTTCTCGGAAATTCGTGCATTGCGTTTATTGTTGTGAAAAACTTGATAAAAAGAATACAAGTTATATTTTTATAAGTGTAGACATGGAAAAGGTTATGAGTAATGATCAGCCTCCGCCGTACTCGGCAACAATGCCTCCAGGTAAGCTGAAATTCTGTTGAAACGAAACCCCACCAACTCCTCTATGTAAATGAATCACACAAAGCGATAAGCGGTATACTGCGCAATGTTATAGGAAAATAGGTTATTTGGCTCAATTTGACTGCGGTAACTATGCAATCACGGTATATTTTTTTAGTATAATACCTTACTAGTTTTTTCCATACCTACATGGTAGAAGAAATAAAACCCAATTAGTAGGTTTTGTACATTACCTACGTGCCTTTTCGTCCTTGCTATTTACATAGGTCGCGTACATAATTCTGAGGTCAAAGACCCTGTTCATCATCTATTATCAGTGCCAAACATAATTTTTAGTTAAAAACTGGATGTAGACATGCATTGCAAGGCTCGGGTGAACTAAAGTCATTGTGTACTTTTCAGGTCCACAGACGCATCCTCAGCCGCCGCAAGGAGGAGCCTACCCCCCTCCGCCTCCAGGCTACACCCCTTATGGCACCACTCCAACAGTAACACCAACTGCGCCCGGCTATGTACCAAACTACGGAGCTACCAACATCATAATCCCTCCACCAATCATTGCCGTTGGAGCCTGCCCCGCTTGTCGTGTTGGATACCTTGAAGATGACTTCACTTGTTTGGGTATATTCTGCGCTATCTTCTTTTTCCCACTTGGTATATTATGCTGTCTGGCACTTAAGAACAGAAGATGTTCAAACTGTGGAGCTCTGTTTGGTTAAATTTGATGGTAGATTGGTAGATTCTGATGAAGGCTAGATTGAAGAAGCTCATTGTAATTTGAGGAATATGACTATGCATGTTTCAAAAACCAAGAAAATTATACTTTGTAATATGCATATTATGTGATATTTATGGTTGGACAACCATACTGAAAATAGTGGCCAATTTTCATGTAAAGACATTATTTAGCCTGAAAATAAACTGTTTTCTTTGACTTTCATGAAAAACCATCCATACTGGTGTGTAGGGATAAATCCATATACATCAATGTGGATGGATTTTAATAAAAATAGGTTGCCATTGTCAGTTAAAATTGCTTACTATGTTTTAAATTGTAAAGGAAAAATATCAAACAAATGGAGAGTAAAAATGTATAAAATGTAAATGTACTGCTTCTGAGTCAGAAGGTCATCAACAAAGTACCTACCATGATAACAAAAAGTAATGATATTCAAAGATACAATTAGTTACGTACATCTTTGATAGATGTATGATTAAACATGCAATTGTTTTCCACAGATATTATGATTAATCATACCATACATTGTGTTGTTTTGAAATTGTTGAGGTACTTTTAAACCGCATGCAATGGTAGGTAGTGGATCGTTTTGATTTACTTATCCAAACAATAATTTGTCATTATAATAATTAAATTCTTACAAATGACTTCTCCAAACTTTTTCTTTATTAGCATTTATTACCTGACTTCCATTTGAATATCTTTTAATTTTCTATATTATCCTTTAGTATTTTTATTTCACTTTGTTTTGTTAGAACATCTATCTTTTATTACCATCTCTACCAATGGAGTAAGTAACTCCTTACCTCTACACAGAGTGTCTGCGGAGCCCTAAGCAGGCCTGGTCTCATACAGTCAATGAATATACTCAGAATTGTTTCCCTGGTGGAATAGAGGAACAACACCAGCTTACTCCTCCGGCTGTTTAAGGTTACGCCATTATAGGCTGACATACTTGTAGATATAAATATAGTTTTTTAGATCCAAACAAGCTACGCCATACAAAATATGAGATGACCTATCTTTTATTAAATAGTAATAGGACTTTTGTATAAAAGTAAATTAAGTGATGTATTAATAATTAAGTTTTATTCCTTGATTTATTTTAGTTGTATAAGTAAAAAGCAATACATATTTTACAAGTAGTTTAGAAAATACTGTCTATTTATATAATATACATTAGGTAGGTACATCATGAATTGCCATTATGATAAACATTGGGTCTGGTAAATAATACTTCTAAAAACATATAGCAAATAAGCAAGAACATGTCCAAATGGATTCAAAGAGACCACACCCAAGAGTATGTTCAAATAATATATGATTTAGTGGTGTTTTGAGCTACAAGTCTTAGATTTTCAGCACTTGATTTATTACATACTAAAGTATTACAATTGAATGACCTCATGCTCTTACAATCTATGCATCTTATTGTTTTGCCTTTCTTTATAGCAAAGTATATACTATGACTGTGCCATTTATTTGTAAATTGTAACAAAGGATTGGAATTGCTTATGTGAGCTATTTATTGGGAACAAAATAATTATTGTTCTCACTACAGTTCTTAAAATACAGCATGAGCTCTGTGAAAGCAGGTAAGAAATATTGGAAAGGCAAAAGTACTAAAGCGCCAAATTGGCGAAAATGAATTATATATACAGTTCGATTGCATTTTTTTGCGTCGATTAGTTTAGGTGATTTGTTAATCTGAGGACTTTTTTGGCGTTTTAGCCAACCAAAATTTTGGGTCTGATCGTTAGGCCGATGACTAAAGCGACGCCTTTTTGGTGTTAATCGTCTCTCCTGTAAAGTTGTACTTTGGCGCTTTAGTATTTTTACCTTTCCACTGACGAATAAGTATTGGATGCGTGCAAAAAAGACAGTCAGAGAAAATGTACCTATATAAACATGATATGTCACAGAGCTCAGGCTATATTTTACGAACTATGACTAACTAACATTAAAGAACCTGTATGGCTCTGAATTTCTTTTTCTAGCACCGCCTACTTCGCGTTGTCTTAAAACATAAACATTATAAACTTCTACTTAGATTTACTCATGCACCTATTATAGGTACTATTTAACAATAAAATTTGTAAAGCTGCTAAAGCTGCTGCACTTGTCTAAAATCGTAAGCCGGTCATTACTGTTCTTACAGTCCTAATTTATCGTCCCAAGTTTGTATCAAACATAGCAATGTAATAACAACTATTGAACTCAGCGTTTGCTAAATTTGAAGGCACTAGTTTTTTAGTTTTCAATAAGTACCTACCTAGGTTTAGTTCTATTCATTACTGCTATGTTATTAATACCGATAACCGGAATCTAAAGATCTTGTAGCCAAACTATTAAATTAAAAATTTAGACTGATTTCTGCAAATTTCACCGCCAAAACGCCTTAAATATCTAAATGTAATGGATTCTTAGGTTTGTTAAAAATGTTTAGAGTTATGAAAAAATAATCCAAATAATAAAAAAAAATATTCGGATGATTTTCTCAAAACTCAGTTCAAACGCGATATAAATAATGTTACATTGTTATTATTAAACATTAAGTAAGAAAGACGTCGTTTTTAATGCGTGATCTATTAAGAATTTTATCGAATTTGTTTATAAGTTTTAGAATAAAATTGGGAAATGAATAAATGCATTTTTCTTATCTTAGTCTATTACAGATCCCTAGTTCCAGACGAACTGAGTTCAAATCAAATTGCTAACAATCGTAAGAAAATAAAAAGTTGTCATGTCACCACTTCACTTTAAAGGAAAATATCGTGAGTAAACCTGCACACTCCTGCGAAGAAATTCAAAAGGTGTGTGAAGTCGACCAACTGGCACTGGGCAGGGCAAGCGTGGTCGACCAGGTCGGCCTGATCACCCTAATTCAGGGTAGGCTCGATTCCCTCGGTGGGGACATAGCTGTTGATGATGAGGGTGGTGGTTCGATTTGTGATATGTACCTATAGACTGCTGCTCGACATACTCGTATTATGTGGTGGACGAACTTGGCTACGCTCGCGTTGTGTAATATTTTCCCGTGGGAATAAGACTTTCCCGTGTAAAAAGTATCCTATGTGTTATTCCAGGGTACAGTCTATCTCAATTCCAATCCGTTCAGCAGTTTTTGCGTGAAAGAGTAACAAACATACATGCATAATACTTACAAACTTTCGCGTTTACGAAAGGCGGTGGTAATCGTACAGCAATTCACCGCAATGCAAGTAAATGCAAAGGGAGTCACTGCAGAGGAAAGCGACGCAACAAGAAATCGATGCTAGGGTAACAACTCTATAATATAAGTAAGGATAAGGATTTTTACACTCGAAGATAGGAATGTCCGGGAGTATGTAACTGATCACCTTCTCAAAGTTGTGTCATACATGGTACTCCTGAACCAGACACGTCCGTCCAGAATCTTAGCCGTGAGCCTGGATAGTACATTACGATGCAAGGTATATTACAAATGAGATGACTTTTGTAAGCCCGAGCCGCAGGCGAGACCTAAGATCAGTGTGTTGTACGACGTTTTTCAATACACTTATGAGAAAACTGATTGTAAATAATTAAATTGAAATGGCTATGAAGGGTACATACATAGTACCCTGCAAAAGCTATGATACTACCAGGTAAAATGGATCATGTAGAAGTTGTAAAAACTAACCTTTACGCGCCCAGTTTGAGTATCCTTACTGTTCACATTTATCATTAAATATCAACTCTAAAACACTCATAAAACAACATTCAATGTAAAACAAATGAAAATTTTACAAACTAGGCGCCAACTACAAAACGATAGTTTTTTTAAAGCATAATTACGGAGAAATGGCTCTGGTGGACATTCAGCCTCTACGAATATTATTTGTTAAATCGAGATAATTTTATTTTTATAATTAAAATATTACTGGCTGATAATATTTTTGATACAATTTGTTGAAATATAAAATACTTTTCTCTTTGTATGAATCTATTTAATATTTTTTTTGTCAAAATGATCCTAGCTGCATGAATAATAAATTCTGAAGACCGTAGGAATAAAAATAAAAATATAATAAAACGCATTTACTGCACAGTTTACTGCCTTAGTAAGTTCAATTCAATGTTGTTTTGAGCAAGGTGTGTTGAAAAATAATAAACCTAATAGGTACTCTCCCAGCTCCCTAATTAAAGATACTCCCTAACCTACTTTACTCCTCTCCTCCGCCGAAATATCAAGTGTTGTCACATTTTTATCTCGTTCCTCTTACGAATTTGGCCCTGACCACAGCCTTGACGTTGAAATAAAATGAAGCGTGGGCACATGTGGGTTCCCAAAATGAGTAAGCTAGTCCGTTGAACACAGCCACGGATTCGCTCGTTGTTTACCTACATTTCACTCTACACGGTACAAAATAACAGAGACAGATACATCAGAGGTTTGAAATCCGCACTTGAGTTCATCGTTTGTGTACGAAGCCTGCCCTGACGTATAACAGCCAATAATTCTGGATAAATGGTGCTGAAAATTGCCGCTACCCGCTCTAATACGCATAAAAAATAATGACTCGGATTTCATAATAGATTAGAACTTGCGGTTTTATTCGTTATTTACACACAGATTTCAAAGGAAAATATATTTATGAAGCCGTTACAGGTATAATAAATAATGAAAAGAATGACGGTACAAGGATAGGTAAATAAATATATTAAATAACATCTCCCTCATGGTCAAGGAAAATAATTACAAATTAGGCAATAATCTAGAAAAATATTGTTTGTTTTTTCACATTTTTTTCGTAATATTGAATTAGGCACGCCTACCTACTTAGTCGCGGAGCAATTTATCATAATGATAAAATGTCCACTATGTTAGAACAGAATTTCATATAATACCTACGAGAAAAAGAAGATTCCTACGAAAATACTTTTTATTCAAATGTCTGTCTATTGCGTAGAAAGTTGATAACATAGGTCAGGGGAAAAAATGTGTAGGAAATAAAACAGAAGCTATCGGATTTTTTCCTTATTGGGAAAGATAGAAAATAACCTATTGTACTAAGTAGTTAGATCACATAGTAGGTAATCGGCGCGGGGCCACACTGACATATTTTCCATCAATGATATTCTGAGTAAAAACCACAGCAAAAACTTTTCATCCAATAGCCCGTTGTCGTAGCATCATTGCGTAGCTATTGCTACGCCGCCGCCGCCGGCAGGGCGCGCCCCGGCCGCCACCGTGGCCCGTAGCAGAATGCGTACACATATAGAAAGAAAAAAATACGTTTATTTGCTTACAATATTAAAGAAAACAAAAATAAAGTTATATTTGTTGCAATTTGGCAAGCAAAGAGGTCCCAGCTCAGCATGGTGCTATGGAGGACACATACAGTGCCCTCCTCACAGCACAGTAAAAGAGAGGTGCCCTCCATAACGCTGGTACTCCGCGCTTTTACAATAATTGTATTTAACTATATGCTCTTTTTTTTATTGATGGAAGAAAGGAGATATAAAGTAATCGTTCGGTTGGGCTCGGTTACTTAATTTGTGCCTTTGAAGGTCGGAGGTCAAATATGTGATGAGCACTTGTGTATACCTTGTGTCTGGATGTGTTTTTTTTTATCTGTATAAGTTAAGTATGCATTCATTTGTATAATTTTATTTATGTATATCTGGTAAACAGGGTATCATTTGTACCATTGTACAAACAAACTGCCTAATTCGGGATCAGATGGCCGTATGAGAGATATGGGGACATTTGATTATTTACTTACTAGCGATCCGCCCGCGGCTACGCTCGTTTTGTGTAAGATTTTCCCGTGGGAATAATACTTTTTCCATAAAAAGTATCCTATACAAACCCTAGTCTATCCTAGTGTCTAGGGTACAAACTATCATCATCAACAGCTCATAATATACGTCCCCACCGAGGGGACAGGGTACAAACTATATTTAATCCAAATTTCATCCCAATCCGTTCAGTAGTTTTTGCGTGAAAGAGTAACAAACATCCATCTATACATCCATACTTACAAACTTTCGCGTTTATAATACGAGTATTACGATAGTAAGGATTTTTAATCGTTAGTGCATAAAATTAACAAGAAATAATATCTCTACCTATAATCTCTATTTTCAAATAAATGCATATAATAACCAAAAAAGTAACGAGCTCTAGTATGATAGTTAAATGTAATAGTGTAGCGGGAGCGACGAGTTCTCATTAAAAATACTGAGCCCTGCCGAGTGGGGACTCCGTATAATGAACCCTCAGCTCATGCATCGGTAAGCCGTCGGAAATATAACGACAGACGCCGACCCCGACAACTCTAGCATTGGAATGTGAGCCCGTGATATATAGATAGATAGATAGATATATGCTCATCTTAAAGGAATATCGTTCCTCGTCTCATATATTGGGGGTATGATTGGGAAAAATAAACACGGACGAATACGCGTTCATAAATGGTGGCTTTGTCCTGGAGAGCTTTATTCGTAAGGCAGTGTAGGAGAGTATCGGTGGTCTAGTGTGTAGGGCCGCTGCCTCCCGTCCGAGAGACGCGGGTTCGATTCCCACCACGTACCAATGTGTTTTCAAATTTAAAATTCATATGTACGTTTATTAGGTAGACGTTTTTACGGTGAAGGAAAACATCGTGATGAAACCTGCACACTTCTGCGAAGAAATTCAAAGGTTGTGTGTAAAGTCGACCAACCCGCACTGGGTCAGCGTGGTCGACTAAGGCCTCATCACCCTAATTTAGGGTAGGCTCGAGCCCCTCGGTGGGGACGTATACGAGCTGTTGCTGATGTTGGACTTCCCGATACTAGCGTACAGTACAGCTGCTTGTGCTTATTTTTAAGCTGAGTAACGTTTTTAAATTGGTTTTGTTTGTTCCAGCAGCAGTGTCGAATCACCACATGCTAAATAACGTGATATAAGATCAGTAACTTTGAAGTAAGTATTTTAAATCAACTAGATGCCCGTGCCACGTGGCATCCCCTTTTTCAAAATTAACTCGGTCCTCGTCAGTGCTCTGACAAAGGAATTGAGATTTCGCACCAGTGAACATTGTAGGCATGGTATAAAGAGCACTCGGTCTGCCCAAACGCCCCTCAGAGTTCGTTAATTTCATTTCAGGCTTTTGCTATAGAACTGTCACATTTTCTCAGTCACTCTGTGGCTCCTAAGATGGCGGATTAAAGGTTCATTCCCTCGATATCGTGTTATTAAGTTTACGTCGGGGGATTACAGATATAGATAAGATAAAAAATAAAAATGGCTTTATTCCAATTCGAAGTAAGATTTAACAAAATCATTTTTCGTCGTCAAAGCTAGCTAATTAAAGGACAAAAGAAGTTTGTCCCTGGTTGGCACGTTGACTACAGTGTACGCCCTCAGTGGAGAAGAACGGCCAGAAGAAACTCCACAAGACTCGTATATTTTGTACTTGTTTTTTTCAAATAAATTATTGTATACGAACGAACCAAATGAACAACAGATTTTAACATATTGTTTCAATTAAGATTTCTGTTTTTGCTTTCAAATTCAGGTATCGAAAATCTGATTGAAATTAATCCAGAGTCGAAAGCATCTAAGGTCTATTCTCGCTGTAAATACAACGGAGATATTTGTGTACAGAATCGGCAGCTTCATGTTTCGTCTACCGCGCTTATTTAGAAGCCCATTCATATTCTCAAGTCGAGGTGTCGAAGGTCTGGTAGGCTGGCGGGAATATTCCGGGAGCGTTCGTGTTCTCGGAGCAGCAGTAAACCGGAATTGCTTCGAAGGGCAGATTTGATGCGCACCCGCCGCCGACCTTACGGTTATTTACCGTTTATTTTGCAGTGCGAATAGCGGAGTCGACAGATGAGATCGTAGTGGAAGCCCGAACAGTTTATAGGGGATTCTTACAAGTTTAAATTGACATTCGGCTACTAAACTAACCCGCACTATTCTATATCTTTTTAGTAGTTTTTTAAGCAAAGGTTGTCTGGAATAGATTGCTATTTTATTAGAAATAAGATTATCTTGACTTAAATTCTGTGTGTTTGAAATCCTTGGTGCCAATAAAGAATAATGTGTATCATATTGTATTTACTAATAAGATAAAACAAAGTTAGTTTTTTTTTTCATATACGAGTAGGTGTAGACTTAATAACAAAAGCATAATTAATTAAAAAATATTTTACAAAAGCATTATTTATATATTTAAGTAGCATCCTAGGTGTTAAACTGATAGAACGTATTAGGAACACTACCCTACGTTCTCATACTAAAATAGCTGACGTGGGCCGCAAAACTGCGAAACTAAAATGGGACTGGGCCGGGCACGTAAGCCGCATGCATCCAGAACGGTGGGCGAGAGTCGTCACGCAGTGGACTCCTCAAGACGGGAACCGACGTCGTCGAGGCAGACCCCGAAAAAGATGGCGAGACGAGTTAAACGCCTATCGACTGGACTGGTGGGTTTGGCTAGGACCGGGAGAAATGGCGGAACAATGGGGAGGCCTTTGCCCAGCAGTGGGACATTACAGGCTGATTATAATAATATAATATAATAATTATTTATAGCCATTTTGAAGTCCTGTGACTCTGCAAGGGACAGCGAGGAGGGCTGAAAAACGAAACACATCAAGTTTTGTCACTAAATGGCGAAAAAATAATAATATTTGTTATTTTAATTGACAGAAAAGCTAAATTTCTTATTTTAGGGCTCCGTAAAATATTTAGCTGCAAATGAACTCCCATACAAATGTTAATTTTAAAATATACTTAAAGGATTTTGAGTTCCTTTTTCATAGCTATTTGAATCCCCTCGAGCCGTCTAAATTCTCGTAATGGTCCGCTTGATGTTTCAATTTTAATTCAAATAGACTTCGCGATACTTAAAATTCTGTATAATGTTTTCAGAGTTAGCTAAAAGCCAGTTAATTTTACTACGTCCGGCCATAACAGTGTTCCTGGGACTCGTTATATTGTAGCCTCTGAATGTGCGATCATAATTTTATTTAAGTACTCGCATTCTACAAAATTCGAGATAAATTTTAAGTAGTTTGCAGTCTAAGTTAAGTACTATTCTCAAGAAACGACCATTTCCGAAGATAATACCAGCTGGGACCAACGGCCGTGCCTTTTGAAGCACGGAACCATTTTGCTTCGGATAATCAGGTGATTCAGCCTGCAACTGTCCTCATCCTAATTAAACCGGGATACGTCTCGCAAAGTGATTTTGTTTGACCTTAGCGTCCCCACCGGAATTCGAAACCGGAACCATCCACTCTTCCTCTCAGTTACGGAGATTACTTGTCCTTTACTAAATAGCACTAAGTAGGCGCTATGTTCTTTGCTCGCGTCTATGAAGAGGAAGCCAGCGCAGATTTCAGAAGTAGATAGTGGAGACAGAGGAAGTGCACTCGAGGTGGAAACTAGGCCGCAACCACGATACCCTAATGAATTGTTAGAGCTTGCAGGTCAGCTGAACAGGATATTATACTTAGGTAACAATAACAAACTAACCTTCTATTGAATTGTTTATATTATGCGACTTTACATAGTTGAATACACAGGAAATCGTGTCTGCCAGCCTAAGTGTGAATTAGATTGGAGTTAAATAAATATTGTATGTGAAAATAATTTGGTGTCAGAGCATATTAGAAGCTCATATTTGTAGTATATGCTTAGATAGATATTTAAGGGTTATTAGACGTGAGTGAGAGGGTTATTATTGCACACACATAGAAATAAATTGAAAAACGCTTTTCAAGTCCGCGCCCGCTATTTTACAACTAGGTTCGTTATCAAATCTTTCCATATATGTGCAGTAACACGGTACAAAAAAAAACTTCGAGTACATACTCGAAAAAAATAATAATAAAAAAATTGCTATTTAGCAATAAGGTCGCCTAACTTTACAAATATTTAAACTGTACGCCTTTATTTTTTTTCAGTAAAGCTTTTGTATGTATGTATTTGTTTTCGAGTGTGTAACAAAGTATATTCATTCATTTATTTCATTTCATTCATTATTCATTGTCGACTGCGTAGCCCAGGTCGCAGAGTCGCGGGTTTGAATCCCGCCCAGGGCAAACATTCGTGTGATGAGCACTTGTTTTTGCCTTGTGTCTGGTAACTGGTTGTTGTTTAACAAAAAATATAATACATATTTATTCATTATAGTCAATATAAAAAAAAAACTTAAAAATAATTACATGTCAAAATAAATATCTAATTGAAGATTGTCAAAAAGGCCGCTGTTGTTTTAATATATAATATTTATGCAATGTATATCAGCTGTCTGGTACCCATAGTACAAGCGCTGCTTAGTTTGGAATCAGATGACAGTGTGTGAAGATGTCCCCACATATTTTTTTCTTCATTTTGAATCAATGTTATTGAAAAAAAATATCTGCAGTTTCAATAGTTGACTGCACGACAGACAGGTAATTTTATCATCAATAGCGACAGTCTCTGTGGCTGGAAATTCAATATCGCCTTCATTGTTATCTAAAACAATGAATGGCCTATAAAGGAATTTTCCCTTTAAAACAATATTAAATATCTGAAATAAAAATGTTTGAACTCTGTTTCTACAACATGCCAAAATGCCATCCTTGTTGTAGTATTTATGGAATCTGGCCTTTCTTATTACTTGTAGCTTTTCTATCTACGAGATCACCCATTCATATCCAATGTTCAAATAATAAATCAATACGAAAATCTAATAAAGTTCTATTTGAAATGTGGAAATTGTGTAAACACCAAATTGACTGCTATTGAATAAACATTATTGGCTTTGAATAGAGTTAAATGTTACGAGTGCGGTACGGGATTTCCAAATTCAAATACTTATATCACCACCGTGGACTGTAACGGGCCGTTGATGTGATGTTGATATCACCACTTACGACGAATATCACCCTCCGGCCACATTATCATATTATTTTATTATTTTTCAATACACCTTGCTCGATAATTGGACTTAGGAAGGCAGTAAACTATGCGCTAAACGTGTTTTACCGCACTAGTGCAATTTTCATAACATTTTTCAATAATAAAAATAAATTGAATCGATTCTTACAAACAGAAAAGTATTAATATTTTTCAACAAATTGTGTCAAAAATATTGTCAGCCATAGCAATATTCGTAGAGACTGAATGTTCGCGAGAGCCTTTGCTCCATTGGCACTAATTTTATGAAATTTTAATTCCTACATTATTTAATGAGTGATCAAGTGTTGATATTTAATGATACATGTGAATAGTACAGCAACGAAAACTGCGTGCGATATAATAAAGGTTATTATTTACAAATTTTACATAAACAATTTTATCTGTAGTATGGTAGCTTATGTAGAGGTACCTTTCTTAACCTTCATTTTAATTATTTATTAACAGTTATCTAGAAAAACATCGATCTACACACGAATCTTAAGTTTTATAACAAACTCGTGACATTATAAACCCTTGCCTACGGCTCGCGGGCTTACAAAAGTCAGCTCGTTTGTAATTTTCCACTTACGATCCTCGTATCGTAATGTACTATTACAGTCCTCATAGTGTGAGAGCGTCTGGCTCCCGATATGAAAGTTCTGGAATAGAATCTCGGTGAGGACAAAGGCTAACGATCACTTTCCGAGACTGTCCATAAACTAAATAAAATTTGATTGTCCGAAAAGAAGATGTGTCCGTGTTTCGGAAGGGAACATATCTTTGGAAATTTGGAGAAATTATGACGATTCTGTTTTATAGACTGAAACCTCGAAGGGGACTAACACGAAGCCGAAGACTATACACGTATACTGTCAAACTCATTCTGTTACTTTGTTTGCAATTTTCATCCAATCATTCAATCGTCTTTTAAGTATTATGATGTCATATTTTCTCATAAAATAGGAGGAGTAGGTTCTTCGGGTACGGATTCCTTAATTAATCGTCGGCTTGGTAATTACGAAGTTGGCAAACGGAACTTGTAACGTGATCCGCCGCCGCGCCGCCGGGTTTCAGGTGTTTGCCTTTAATTTAGAACCTAGTGATGTCAACAACAATATGTGTGTCCAAACTAAACTCACACAAGCGATTTCGCTCGAGTGCTTTTTTAATTTTCCTGCGGGAAAATAATCTCTCTCCACCCCCGCGTACAAAACTACAGTTTCGTAACTAGTTTCGATAAATATATTATCCTTTGCACGTTACCAAAAAACAACGAAGAGAACATTATGAGAACAACCATTACAAAGTTAATAAATGATTGCTAAGAGAGAGCGTCGGTGGTCTAGTGGTGCGGACCGCTGTCTTCCGTCCGGGAGACGCGGGTTCGATCCCCACCACATACCTGTTTATGTGTTTACATAACGTGTTTGTGTGTGAAGTCAATCTATCCGCACTGGGCCAGAATGGTCAACCTAATAGCCCTAATTCAGGGTAGGCACTGTTGAGCCATGAGCTGTTGATGATGAAATGATAAAAATAATCCAACTTCAGAAAAGTTCACATTCTAAAAATTTGCATATTATTATAATTAAGCCGTGTGGTGACGGCAGAGTAGAATATGTCACCAACCCCTACTCTTCCCGTGGGTGTCGTAAGAGACGACTTAGGGACTACACATTGAACAGGGAACGGGCAGCAGCGCTCTCCGATACAGTAACCTTTTAATCTGCCAAGCGTGGAGATAATGGCAAAACCCTCCACTTAAGTGGAGGAGGCTCATAGTCCAGCAGTGGACTGTAACGGGCCGTTGATGTTGATGCATATAATTATATTAATACCAATTTTCCCCTCTGCCAAACATTTTATAAGTGGCCTATGAAAGCTAGTACGCGTTGATAATTAATTCCATATAAATAAAACCACTCAGTTGTGTTTGATTATCCCTTTGTGTGTGCCCCATTGGAATTGTATAATTGTCGCAATCAATCTGTCGAGTAGTGACATTAATGTTAGCTTCCGCTGTTTCAAGTTGTTAGTTATTCAGCATTTTATAATATATATCTTATATGGTATCATCATCATCATCATCATCATCATCATCAACAGCCCGTTACAGTCTACTGCTGGACTATGAGCCTCCTCCACTGGATGGTATATGGATATTAAATAACCAGCCAAGCACGTGTCGGGCCACCAAAAGTGTAGGGTTCCGTAGTTGTCCAATACTACACTTGTTTAAGACGGTTAACATTCATCATATTTTTTTTCTATGATATTTGTAGTACCAAATTTCTTACTTGTACAAGTACATTTTATGCCATCGAAAACATAACTTGTAAAAATCAAGTCTCGCACGCAACTTAGTCTACCGTAAAAAGTTGTGAGATCCATGTAATACCAAGTCGGTTAATTTATTCGGTCCCTACTTAATAGTCCTTCTGTCTTAAGTAATTACGTAATTAGCTCTCCTAACAACATCTTATAGTGAACAGATAAATATTAAAAATCTGTTATGTTTTAAATAAATACATAGATTGACCTGGCAATCGCATTAAAACACAATGTATCCATTATTCACATTATGTTCCATTATTCAGGTACACTGATTCATTTACTGCAAATGTAACTTTGTAATCCTATATAATGGCCCAAGATTTATATGGGGTTACAATGTTATCTAGCAGATAATGTATCTAGAAAACTGGGCCGAAATTGCAAAATATTTTAGTTTTTCCTTGGTTTATACACTAAACACTAATTCTGTTCTAAATTTGAAGCTTCTATGTCTTCTAGAAGTGCCTTAGAGTTTTGATGATCGGTCAGTCAGTGAGTGAGTGAGTGAAAAAATTAAGAAACTTTGACTAGTTATAAATTTTAAACTACTGGTTCAAATTAAATGAAATTTGAAACATACTGGGTTTATACAATGCCTGCTTTATTACTGAAAATTCAGGTTTCTAGTTTTATCCACAACGAAGTTATAGGGGGGTCGAAAATGGCCCGAACTGCTTCGAGAAAAGGATGGTACGGCCGTGCCGCTTTTTTGCTTGCTCGACTTGGCGGGGGCACTGCCGTTCCCCCAGTTAAGTTGGTCTGTTATTCGATAACCTGTTAATGTTGATAATTTTCCTTTTAAATTCGTCATACCTGGGCTGATTGATAACTGGCCGAAACGACGAACTTAAAAAAATTATACGCAAAAAAAAATATTACATTATATTTTGGCATCTTTTTGAAAATAGAACGCCATATTTGAATTTAATCGAACTGGTGGAATTTGTTTGATAGGACGTAGAACTTTCTCTGTCGTAAATTTTCTTAACAATGGAAAGAAACGAAATTCGTGCGGTGATAAAGTTTTACGTTTTAAAACAGAAAATAGCAACCTAGATTAAAACCAAGCTAGACAGTGTTTTAGGTAATTCTGCTCCTGCATTGAGTACAATTCACACCTGGGTAACTGATTTTAAACGTGGAAGACAGAGCTGCGAAGACGCCCACAGGTCTGGCCGTCCAAATGAAGTCACGAATCCGGACATGATCAAAAAAATTCACAAAATTGTATTGAATGATCGGCGCTTGAAGGAGAGATAGCAGAGATGGTGAGCATTTCATCTGAACGCGTTTTTAATATTTTGCACCAACATTTGGGAATGAAAAAGCTTTGCGCGTGATGGGTGCCGCGTTTGCTCACTGTTGACCAAAAGCAACGTCGAGTGGACGATTCATCGGAGTGTTTGGCGCTGTTTAACCGAGATCCTAACGAGTTTTCGCGGCGTTATGTAACAGTCGATGAAACCTGGATACATCATTATACTCCCGAGACAAAAGAAAAATCTAAGCAGTGGACTGAGAGCGGAAGACCTGCGCCGAAGAAAGCAAAAACGGTTTTGTCGGCCGGCAAAGTGATGGCGATTGTTTTTTGGGATGCTCGAGGGATTATTTTAGTGGATTATCTGCAAAAAGGAAAAACAATAAATGGAGAGTACTACGCAAGCTTGCTGCAAAAATTAAGTGAAGAAATCCAGAAAAAACGACCACATTTGGCCAAGAAAAAAGTTTTGTTCCACCATGACAACGCACCTGCACACACGTCAATGGTTGCAGTCGCCAAACTCCATGAATTGCGGTTCGAATTGCTACCGCATCCACCCTATTCCCCGGATCTGGCCCCGTGTGACTTCCACTTATTCCCAAACCTGAAGAAATGGTTAGGTGGCCAGAGATTTTCATCAAATGAAGAAGTCATTGTTGCCGTGGACGAGTATTTTGAGGGGTTGGAGAAAACATTTTATCAAACTGGTAACGGCATTGGAGAAGCGCTGGACTAAATGCATCGAGGTAGAAGGAAACTACGTTGAGAAATAAATTTATTTTAAATAGATTTTTAAAGTTTTTCTTTGTCGTTTCGGAAACCTATCAATCAGCCCTCGTATACACTACTACAATGATTTTTTTCACATTTCCAAATACAACGGTTTCGAAGGGACACTTGACTCTAACAAAAATAAGCAATTTAAAACGAAATATTTCTGTAACGTACACTAGCATCGAAAAATTGTTTTACCAAACCCCCATTATTAGAAAAATCCTACGATACCTCACACTATAAGGTAGTCGTGAATAAAAAAATAACCCCCACTTCACGTTTTCACTTCACAATTATTTTTCTTAAAGATTTTATTCTTCAGCTTTGTCGGCATGAATGAGTCGGCATCCTTGCCAAATTACAGCCTTCTAGTACTAAGAGTCTCTGAGCTGAGCCGCGGACGGACAGACCGATAGACGCACATGTCGAAACTATGAATGTTCCTTTTTGACTACGGAACCCTAAAAAAGAAGCAGTTATGCAATGAATAGTATATTATCTAATGCACAAAAAGGAAACTGCGTTGACACACTACAGAGCATTTCCGCTGCGAGTATAAAATATTAAAACAAAGTTTTTTAATTTCTCAGTAGAAATCTATATCTAGTGAAGTATATTTTTAAGGCCAGCAGGCATCAGCTATTCATGGCTCTGCCATTATGGCGGAAAACGTTTGACATACCTACATTATTTCAAATGGAAATTGAAAATGGAACGCGACAACAATTTTGATAAAATGGAAAAGTGGGTGGATTTTAAAATGTTATTCGTGTCGATGGCCTTGTTGTGAATAGTAATGGAATAAGCTGAAATGTATAAATAAAAAAACAATAAATAACCTACATAATACTTTAGCAATGAGGATGTTAAAGTGCATATCCAATACTCAATGCTCAAATACTTTATCCAGATAAGTCGTATTCATTAACAGCTCATTACATCCCCATTAAGGGGCTCGAGCCTGCCCTGAATTAGAGCGATCAGGCTTTGGTCGACCACGCTGGCCCAGTGCGGGTTGGTCGACTTTACACACAACCTTTGAATTTCTTCGTAGGAGTATGCAGGTTTCCTCACGAGATGGTTTCCTTCACCGTAGAAGCGTCGAGTAAACGTACACATTATAAGTCGTATTAACCTCCGTGAAAATTCTTCGTGATGAAAATAAAGTATAAATATATGTATTTAATTCTATTAGTACTTCTATGTATATATATATATATATATTTTATCTAATTTGTAATCTATATGTATATGTATAGTTTTTTATTTTATAAAAATTTGTAATTGTACCTCGTAATATAAAATGTACGCTGTTTTAGCGGCACTACCTTTTGTTAGCTCTTAAACACCCTAGGTTAGCTGGAAGAAAATGCTTAAGTTATAGCATTAAGTTCGCCTTTGTACACACTTTTAAGTGTAAAAAAGAATTCATAAATCAATCAATCAATCAATGAAAGTATTCCTTTTTATTTCCTAAAGCAGATTCGATCCTACCTTGCTTAACTAATCGATATGTTCGAATCTGTGCACTCCCGCGCACGTTCGTCGTCTCCCGCTGATCAGCCAGGCCGTAACTGTGCCGTAGTTAGACGAAATCCAATTTGCGGGCTTTTAACAATAATGGATGTGCGGTGCGTCGAAACAACGTCTTGTTTAGATATAGGTTAACTAAAGCTTTTACTAGGTAATACAAGAGTACTCGTAGTGAATACTCGTATGCTCTCTGTTAAAAAGTATTAGTTTTTTTAATGGTCGATGGATTTTCAGTTATGTTCGGTTCGATTCACGGTACTAAACAACTATCCACAAAGAGTAAAGGATCCATAAATATGAAATTTACATCATTTTGTTCCCGCCGTGTAGTGATAGTACGCGTCAAACCGAACAACTTTTCACGAAAAGAAAAATCCTGCGACAAAAATATTTTTGTTCCTCTACACAAAATGGGTCGGTCGGGAGTCTCACTTTGTATGGAGAGCCGAGAGACCAATTTTTTTTTATAAATTTATATAAATGCGATAGTTTGTTTGTTGAATAATCCTCTTACGAAGCACGGATCGTCAAGATGTATTGAAAGGAGATAGTTTTTCGGTTGAAAAGTTTACTTTTACTGCGGAAAAGTATGGTATGCGAAAAAAAAACAAGAGTGAGAGACAAAGTTAAAATATTCCGATAAAAATACTATATCTTTTAGAAACGTTCGTCTACTCAAGCCCTAGAACTCAATTATTAATAGACAGTTCCCTCCATTGTTCAGAAACAGGCTTTTAACGGCACCGTTACAGTGTAATAGGTAGTTAACTAGATAACGAAGTTTGATACGTTGCTCTCACGCGAGCCTAACAGACTGCTGATTAGTACCCAACACGTTGCTGACCTTGCCAGCGGATAGTGGACAGGCAGAGTGATTGATCGGCCAGTCTGGTAAAGTCTGAAGATGTCTACTTTCTGAAGTTAACCTACGTACTACCTGTTTTTTAGCGGGGTCGTCATTATAAAATTGCAAAACGATTTGATCCTCAGTTAACCCGCCAAGATTTTATAGGTGTATTATATTATATAGGTATATTTTAGACACTGGCATAGAATTTATCTGTTAGTACCTGACGTACCTGAAGTATCTGACGTACTTGTTAGCCAGTGTTCCAGCAGACCTACGGAAGAGAAAAGGAAGAAAACAATAGACGCGGATAAAACGTGAACAAAATATAATGATAATATACGAAGAACCAGATAACCTACAGCTACTCTATAACTAAATGTACCTAAACATTTATACGCAATAAATAAAACATAAACTTACACCTAACAATACTTATACTTACATATTATATTTATATATATATATATATATATATATAAATTACATATTATAATAAAACATACATAAATAACTTATTTACATCATACTTTTGGTTTAAAACAGTTTATTCAGTTCGTGTTTAATTATTGTTTTGCAGAAGTTATCAAAGTTGATATTAACATCGATGAAGAAAGTAGTTAGTTTGCTTCGACTATTTTATATTTGAAAGACACGACAAAGAGGAATCTCATTAAACTAGCTACAAAGGCGCGGTGCAGCTCCCTCTTATTTATAATAAGAGTGCAGCAGAACTGAACGTGCCCTACAAAATGAACGAAATTGCCTCGCACTGCGTTCATAATAAATATTACAATTATTACAAATAAATATTACATCATAATCTACTTATAGCAGAAGGATAACTGAGAAACTTGAAGATAATAAGTGTCATATTGTTCTATAAGTAATTTGGCGGCTCAATGGCACCAGGGTTCGTGAGGTCAGTTATCGAACGAATACCTTATTTATTTATTTAAGTGTTAGAAAGAAAATTTATTAGAACCATCATTATATTATTTCATTTTTGGGAAGAAAGACAAATCTTGTGGAAAAAGTAAACTATACGGAACAAACATAAAATAAAATTTAAAACTTCATGACGTTCTTCTATGGAAAAGAATGGCTTAAGAAACTAACAGGAATCAAATATATTTTTTTGCATTTTGCAAACATTATTAAAAACATTGGCAAATAGGTATTCATAGAGTTTAACAAGAAACCCGAGAAACACAAGTAGCCGTAGATAATAATATCCAAGGGCAATATCTTGGTGATCCAAAGGTATATATATATACCTTTGGATCACCAAGATATATACTAGACGGCTACGGTATGACCACTAATTACTCAGCTTCGTTTGAAGTACGTTGGTGTAATGACGCTGAGGCTGAGAGATGAAAGCTAGAGAACGAATTTGTTAATTAAATATTCACGCCAATAACAATCGCACCAACTTTTAGCGATTCACACTGTCACGCTCTAATCCTTAATATTAGTATTTGACTACATTTTTTTTATTTTATAAATCCAAACTTGTTAGTTTCTGCTATCGAACACTAAAAAAATTTTTGCTCTATCTTTAAAATTGACCGAGTTATAAATGTTTGAAATTCAAGATTAGACAGAGAGGCACTTACGAGTATTAGCATGTGACGTCACTTGCTAGTAACGCCATATAATATCCATACAAAAAATTGTTTTTGAAAGAGACAGACATATTGAAACTTTAAAAAAATACTGTAAATTAGTTTTTCAACCGATTCCGTTTTTTTTCTTCGCGAATCGTCTGCTACTAATCTATATTTTAAAATTAATTCATAAAATATGGTAAATAGGAACAGTCAAATATCCTATTTAAGTTCGTCAGTCCTTTTCACCTTTTAAAGTTTAAAAAGAGACAGGAGATGGTCGTCCTAATATTTGAGCTGTCAAACGTCGAATTGGAACCATGGACGCGTCGTCGATTGCACAATTTTAGAGAGCACGCAAAACATTCGACTTAAAAATCTCTTAATCTAACAGCTATGACCTTATTTTAGGTTATCATTCATTCAAAATAATATAATTCGTTCATCTGAATTCATGACTTCTCTTTCATTGGTCATAAAAACGAAAAGGATAGCTGGATTTTAAAATTAGAATTCTAAAAATGCTCTAGCATGACTTGCTGAATCGGGGCCATTGAATACTGGCAAGCTTCTTTGTTTAGCTTGAATGCCTGTAAGTTAATATTCCAATATCCTAGAAGTGATTTCAATGAAGATGGGAAGCTCTAAAAGCTTTTAAATTATATTATGTACAAGTATGTTTCTTCTGTCGTAGTGAATTAACGATAAATTGTAAACTATTGTAACTTGTCGATAAATTGTAAATCATAATATTTGTAAGACTGTCTATATAGTATAGGTCAAGAAAATAATTTGCACAACAACTTCTTAAATAAATTCTTTGATAGAGAAAACCCTTATTGGCGTAGTGACAAAAATCTATTTTTTTTTATCAGAAAGCGCAGATGATCTAATGATATCTTGAAGTGATGCGACCAACGTCAAATGAATGACGTCATAGCGGGCTAGATCCTAGATCTGATGAGTGAGCGAGAGTCGAGTGAGTGGCGCGGGTCAAAAGTCGCTGCACATTCAGCAAGCGGATCAAAGGCATCTCGAGGCGTCTCGAGCTTAGTGGAAAAGGCCACTAAGCTTTCACGAAAATACTTTTTTAAATTAGAACTACGTGACAATCGGTAAGAGCGTCGGCACCACACACCAATTTGTTTTCATTTGTTTTGTTTTCGAAATTCAAATTCATAAGTACGTTTATTCGACGCTCTTATGGTGAAAAACATCGTGAGAATACCTGCACACTCCTGCGAACAAATTCAAAGGTTGTGTGCGAAGTCGACCAAACCAAACTGCGCCAGCGTGGTCGACTATGGCCTAATCGCTACTCCAGGGTCGGCTCAAGCCCGTCGATGGGGACGTATCTTCCTGCCTTTTCACAACTTTGTGTCTGATTGGTATATCAGCCCATTGTTTTGTTCCCACTGAGAGGCTCAAGTATACTCTAGTCTAGGTGATTGCGATCAGGGTAGATTGGTTGGGTTTGTGAGGTCGGTTTTCGACTTTATTAAAAAATGCAAACTGTGTGGGTTTACACGTAAGAAATACAAGGGCAGATCAGATATAAGGTGACAAATCGAACCCAATAACAATTTGCATTTTTTAATATTTTCCTCGAATAAACGTTTTTTTTACATTCGACAGACAGGCTATTAAAGACATCGTCTATATTTACATGATATACATCGTAACTGCAACAAGGTATATGGTGGAATTCGGTTTTATCACAAAATAAAAAGGGTTTACCTACTTTGTGGTTTTGTTCTATAATATAAAATGCCATAAGTCCGCAATATAATAGGTGCTCAGCAGATAAAATACTTTACGCTCGCTACGCCGTAGCCGCTACGATCGTAGCCACGCTACGCCATTTTCGTAGCCTTATAGTTCGAGAGCTCGACCCCGCTTTGATTACACTTCTTTACTCCTTCCTGCTCTATATCAACCTACTGCACGGAAGCAGACGACCAAACGAATGCGCCTCTGCTAGAACAAAGACGACATTTCGCTTTGAACTTAGCGCAGACAGCGATTGATGTCAGCCTTTTCACACTCTATAGAGTCACTTACAGACACGAACCTGAGTCTGTTTGGCAATTCATATTTTTTTTTACAAAAATATGCCTGGTTAATGAAAACAAAGGTACGTATAATTTTTCGGCGAAAAGGCAGAACACTTAACTTTTCCTTATTGAGCTCAATAACAATTTAGAGAATCTCTTCTCTAATGTTATAACATTGAACTTTATTAAACGACAAAAAACAAAGAAGTTTTCAAGTTGACGCGTTTATTTTTATTTTATTTATCGCTGTCATGATTCACAAAGTAATTAAAAATGTTGGAAAACAGTTTGATGCCGAACAACGACAACCGTTTCTAGATACTTTTTAATTGCTACATATTATTATTGTTGAAAAGGAAGTCTGGCATTTATATGCAAGCGTTGGCAATTTTTATTAAGCTCTAAAGAATCTCGTCGGATCGAGGTCTGAACATAGCCCGCGTAAATAATTGATTTAGCACCCGTGGAAGAGCGTTAGCATGTGGCGAGTTGCAAATCAATCTTCAAGTGTAATCGGAGTGTGAAATTGGTAGCGGATTGTCTCATTCGCATTCCGTCTCATTCGCATTCCGTCTCATTCGCAAGTCGTTACGTACGTACTCGTGCTAAGGACTTTGATTTGTATAAAGTATTCTGTTAATAAAAAAAGAAAAAATAAAGCAATTGCTTTGTCCACATTCAAAATACATCAATCAATCAATCAGCCTACTGCAGTCCACTGCTGGACGTGAGCCTCCCCAAGGGCACGCCAAAGCGCACAATTACCCGCTTTCCTCATCCAGCCACCACCATTAGCGACCTTCCTCAGATCATCAGTCTATCTGGCAGGGGGGCGTCCCACACTACGTTTCCCGTGACGTGGTCTCCATTCGAGAACCCGTCTGCTCCAACGCTCATCAGTTCTGCGACAGACGTGGTCAGCCCACTGCCACTTCAGCTTGCTACACTTCTGGACGATATCAACTACCTTGATCCTCTGCCAGATGATTTCAAAATACATAGTTATTTAATTAATAAACAAAATATCAGAAATATCTCTCATGCTAGTTTCGTTCCAAAATTAACTACGTTGACTTTTAGAATTCAGTTCATGGGGACAAGTTGCGAATGGAACCATTAACGAATTGGACTATTTGCTACCGAACGCGAAAAGTTTACGAACGGGACGATCTTCTACTAACCCGGAATGAGGAAATTTTCCACGCAGTAAGTAAGTGAAACGCGTCCCCGTGGATTAGCCGAGCGCAAGTTGTTGCCTCTGTTCCGAGCCAATGGACCGCCGCCGCCGCCACCTGCGATGCTGATAGCTAGTTGTGATATGGAAAATTGCTTCAAAGTGAAACCTATAGTGGTGGCTGGATGAAGAAAGCGGGTGATCGTGCGCATTGGCGTGCCCTTGGGGAGGCCTACGTCTAGCAGTGGACTGCAATAGGCTGATTGATTAATTAAATATAAATATGTGGGGACATCTTCACACACGACCATCTGATCCCAAACTAAGCAGAGCTTGTACTTACTATGAGTACCAGACAGCTGATATGCATTACACAAATAGATAAATACCTACTTATATAGATAAACAACAACCAGACACAAGGCAAACACAATTTAGTGTTCATCACACAAATGTTTGCCCTGGGCGGGATTCGAAACCGCGACCCCGTGCGTCGGAGGCAAATACACTACCACCTGGACTACGGAGCCGTCAATTGATTGAAACCTATCGATAGAGTGGAATTTTCATGACCTAGTTCGAAAATTCTGTTGCTATAGGTTATAACCTGCGCGTGGCTCCGGCTGAAAAAGTTGCAAGTAAAAAAGCTTGCGAGATTATTATCATCATTCTCAGCTCACATCCACTCACTGCTTGGTACAGCCTATCAACGCCTTTATAATTATTAAAAAAAAGTATTGTAGTTGTCCAATTTTAATAATTCAGTAGATTTAACGCCATGTTTATAAGGGTTTCAGCCAAAACAAACGCGAGAAAGAATAGTTACCTACAGTGCTAATAGCAAAAGTGTCGATGTATGAGTCGAGTTCAATTTAGTAGACATTTGTATTTTATGTTATTTCAAAGTCACGGCAAATAAGCCATTGGACTGAGCCACGCCACGGTTCGGAAAATTTATTCATTGAAGCCTTTCCGCGTTCCACTTCATGTGGAGTCGAATGCGGTTTGTAATACATGGCTTCGTTACCCGCGACTCGAGTTCGACAAGGAAAACTATGTCCTAACGACAATCTCATCGTCACATATTTGAATTTTATGAGGAATACGGTCGTTGATATGAATTTGTGATAAAATTATTTGGACGGAATGACGAGTACATATATACCTACATGCATGCACGTACGAGAATATAATTTCAAAATGACCTGTCGCGACCTCTGGAAGTGTTACATACTTCAAGGTTTTGTTTTTGTTGTACTTTAATGCTTAGCTAATATTTTGCTTCACTTTAATTACAAAGAACTTAATTACAACGCCACGGCAGTAAAGTTATTACTTCCATGCCGGTCTAGCAGATAAATAAAAAAATACAGAAACTGCTATTTCTTACTGAGATAATCATAAAAAACTGAGAGAAAAGATTTATGCTGGTTTTCTTATAAAGATATTTTCAGACAAGATTTCCGCCCTAGGCCAGCGTGACGTGGGCACGTCTTGATTAGCCTGAGTAGACTTGAGCCTCTCGGAGCGGTCGTTTATGAACTGACAACATCGAGTTGTTCTCCCACCACGAAGTTATTTTTTAATTATAACGTTTAATATTAAGGAAAATACTTTGATGCGTGACTGTGCCCCATGGCAAACACATCCCTTCTACTTCCAACAGTTTCCTTACTTGCCTCGGACTAATAATACGAGTAATGATAGCCTATCACTTATCGGTCCCGGCTACTATCTAGTCATTACGACTATCAACGGCTTAACGAGTCTCCTGAACCACGGAATCATCTTTCTTTTCCTGTCGGAAAAGGCGATCAACCTGAAATTTTCTAACCAAATTGGGGAAAGTCTCAAAAATAAAATAACCGACCGGATATAGTTTGTGTTTATTGTTCTAGTGAAGTCAGTACTTCTTCTAGAGATTGGGATTATTTGTTTTCTTTATTTATTCGAAAAACTATTGTTTTAGGAGATTTTAATGGGCACCATGTTTCATGGTCTTATAAAACAGACACAAGAGGCAAACAAATATTCGATAGTTTATTGGAAAGTGATTTTGAATGACGGTACTAGGTTTCAAATGGTAGAAGGTAATTTGAGGTTATCTTCTCCCGATTTATCGTTAGTTACATCTGATATGTCTCGTGCGCTCAGCTGGTGTACTACTAATGAGACATTAGGTAGTGATCATATTGTGTTAAAGTTAAGGGCTAAAGTTGAAGTAAATGTTCTTATTCAAAAGAAACGTGATTTTAAAGGGCAGATTGGTCTAAATATAACTCTTTTTTAAAAGACTCGTTTTCCGAAATTGCTTTTTCGATGGATATACAAGCCGCTTATGATAATTTTATTAGTCTTTTAAACCAAGCCGCAGATAAATATATTCCGTACGTTAAAAATTGCCAGTTGCCAGAGAAAAATTTTAAGCCAAAACTATACTGGACTCCTGAACTGTCAAAGTCTATTGCCTTACGTAGACTAGCTTTAGCAAGTTTCAGGCGTTACCCTATTCCTGTAAATCATGGCATATTATGAGATCGAATTAGAGAATCTCAACGTTTAATGCGTGTTGCAGAGAGGAAGGGATGGCAAAGTTTTTGTAACTCTATTTATGAAGGACTCTCTTCTAGAGAGATGTGAGGTAAGATGAGATGGTCAGTATATGAGCAAATGGATTATGATTCGGCTTGCAAATTGTTTCATAATCTATGTCCCGATTTCACTATGTTGCGGGATTGGGAAACTCGTAACTTGAATACGATTCTTGATATACCTATAACTATCGAAGAATTAGAAAATAGTATAAAATCAAAAGACACAGCTCCCGGTATAGATGACCTTTCGTATTCTATTACCTAAAAATGGAAAATTGTATTTAGTCAAATTATATAATAGTATATTAGCTTCAGGATATGTTCCGATACAATGGCGCGACATTCGAGTAATACCTATCCCTAAACAAGGTACTGATAGTCAGTCTACTTCTTCCAAGTTTCGCCCTATCTCATTGATATCTTGTATTTGTAAGATTTTTCAAACAATTTTAAATAAAAGAATGGAATGGTTTTTAGAGAAAAAAATATTGTTTTCTGAGGTAACTTTTGGTTTTAGAAAATCAAAATCATGTTTGGATAATCTCAGTTTCACACATTCAGGCCGGCTTTTCTAATAATTGTGCCACACTAGCATGTTTTGTTGATATTGAAAGTGCATACAACAATGTCGATTTGTCATCGTTATTAACAATTTTGGAGCGTCTTGAAGTTGGATCTAAGATGTGTACTTATATTTGAAATTTCTTAAAGGTACGGCATATTTGCATAAAAACCGATAATACTTCGTTAGTTAGGTATTGCGGTAAAGGTTTAGCGCAAGGTGACCCTCTGTCGCCATTATTATTGAATGTAGCTTCATATAGTATTTGTAAAAGAATAACAAATGTCAATATTTTGCAATATGCTGATGATTTTGTTTTGTATGTTACTAAAAAGGATATATATCAGGCCTTTCATGAACTTCAAACTGCTCTTAATTTATTATCAAAATTATTGGCTGAATTAGGTTTGGAATTATCTCCTCAGAAAAGTAAATTGTGCATTTTTTAAAAAGAGCATTTAGAGGATCTTTGGAACTTAAAATTAATTTTACTCCTGTAGAAATTGTTCAGAACTGTCTTTGGTTAGACCGTTCGCTGACGTGGGGTAAACATTTAAAGAAACTTATGCAAAATGTACAAAATTTTTAAATATTCTAAAAGTTTTAGTGGGCTCGGGTTGGGGAGTTCATCCTTTACACTTGAGAAGAATTTATATAGCCATTATTCGTAGTCGTATGGATTATGTCAGTTTTTTATATAATGACGCGTGTTACACACATTTAAAGAAGCTAGTTTTGATTCAAAACCAAAGTATGAGAATTATTGGGGGGTTCATTAAAAGCACACCTATTCATGTAATGGAGAGTGAGTTGGCATTACCTCCTTTACATACTCGTAGAAGGTATTTAGCTGGTAAATTTATTTTAAAAAGCAAGGCCTTGGAATGTAATCCCTTGTTGTCTTCGGTTGGTGAGTTGGCGGTTTTATGTGGGAACAATCGTTGGCGGAGACGTAGTATTCCGTTATTAGTAGAAACATATAATTTGCTGCAAGTAACTATTCATGGTAGTAAACTTCTTGAAAAGTTTTCCCTTTATATTTGGGTCAGTTATATTAATATTGGACAAATGGTACGCCCTTCTATTACGTCTGTAGATAAACCAAAATCTTCATACGGGTCTACTGAACTTAGAAACGCGTTCAGGTTAATGTGTGCATCGCAATATGTAGGTTTTTATAGAATTTTCACAGATGGATCCAAGGATTCTGAAGGTTCTGGTGCTGCCGTATGTGATCCTCAACAAAACATTAAGATTAGAATTAAAATTTCCACAGATTTATCCATTAGGCACATTGAATTGATAGCTACCTGGGCTGATTGATAACTGGCCGAAACGACGAACTTAAAAAAATGATACGCAAAAAAGAAATACATTATATTTTGGCATCTTTTTGAAAATAGAACGCCAAATTTGAATTTAATCGAACTGGTGGAATTTGTTTGATAGGACGTAGAACTTTCTCTGTCGTAAATTTTCTTAACAATGGAAAGAAACGAAATTCGTGCGGTGATAAAGGAAAACAGCAACCCAGATTAAAACCAAGCTAGACAGTGTTTTAGGTAATTCTGCTCCTGCATTGAGTACAATTCACACCTGGGTAACTGATTTTAAACGTGGAAGACAGAGCTGCGAAGACGCCCACAGGTCTGGCCGTCCAAATGAAGTCACGAATCCGGACATGATCAAAAAAATTCACAAAATTGTATTGAATGATCGGCGCTTGAAGGAGAGATAGCAGAGATGGTGAGCATTTCATCTGAACGCGTTTTTAATATTTTGCACCAACATTTGGGAATGAAAAAGCTTTGCGCGCGATGGGTGCCGCGTTTGCTCACTGTTGACCAAAAGCAACGTCGAGTGGACGATTCATCGGAGTGTTTGGCGCTGTTTAACCGAGATCCTAACGAGTTTTCGCGGCGTTATGTAACAGTCGATGAAACCTGGATACATCATTATACTCCCGAGACAAAAGAACAATCTAAGCAGTGGACTGAGAGCGGAAGACCTGCGCCGAAGAAAGCAAAAACGGTTTTGTCGGCCGGCAAAGTGATGGCGATTGTTTTTTGGGATGCTCGAGGGATTATTTTAGTGGATTATCTGCAAAAAGGAAAAACAATAAATGGAGAGTACTACGCAAGCTTGCTGCAAAAATTAAGTGAAGAAATCCAGAAAAAACGACCACATTTGGCCAAGAAAAAAGTTTAGTTCCACCATGACAACGCACCTGCACACACGTCAATGGTTGCAGTCGCCAAACTCCATGAATTGCGGATTGCTA
The DNA here is from genome assembly GCA_951230895.1 of Carpatolechia fugitivella. NCBI lineage: Eukaryota > Metazoa > Arthropoda > Insecta > Lepidoptera > Gelechiidae > Carpatolechia > Carpatolechia fugitivella. The sequence continues at coordinate 4,918,820 of OX579658.1, forward strand.
CCGCATCCACCCTATTCCCCGGATCTGGCCCCGTGTGACTTCCACTTATTCCCAAACCTGAAGAAATGGTTAGGTGGCCAGAGATTTTCATCAAATGAAGAAGTCATTGTTGCCGTGGACGAGTATTTTGAGGGGTTGGAGAAAACATTTTATCAAACTGGTGTAACGGCATTGGAGAAGCGCTGGACTAAATGCATCGAGGTAGAAGGAAACTACGTTGAGAAATAAATTTATTTTAAATAGATTTTTAAAGTTTTTCTTTGTCGTTTCGGAAACTTATCAATCAGCCAGTCTCACTTTGTATGGAGAGACCAAAAATTTTTTTGTCGCAGGAAATTTTTTTTTCGTGAAAAGTTGTTCAGTTTGACGGGTACTATCACTACACAGCGGGAACAAAACGATGTAAATTTCATATAGCAGAGGCGTTGTCTTATATTAAATCAGTTCCTGGAAATAATTTTGTTATATTTACGGATTCTAAAAGTGCACTTTTTCATTTGGCTCGATGTGTCTCGAATTTTCGAGGTCTACCGATAGCCTATACAATACATAGTATGGTTTTCGAATTTCAATTATTGTCAAAAAACGTTTTTATGCAGTGGATACCTTCTCATTGCGGCATAGTGGATAATGAAAAAGTAGACAGTTTGGCGAAACAAGCTTCCACAGATGGCATTCATAGTTCATGTCTTCCTTCTTTTTCTGAATGTTTAAAAGTGGTTAGGAAACGGTGTTTTTCATTGTGGAAGGAATATTTTGATGAAAGGTCAAAATTGTGTGGTATTTGGTACAAAACGATTCAACCGGAACCTATGAATTCTCCTTGGATTAATAGCTGCTTAAATAGGGTTGATTTAATTTTAGCATTAAGGATACGCTCTGGCCACATTACATTAAATAAGTTTGCATTTATGATGCATAAGACAGATTCACCGGTTTGTTCTGAATGTAATATTGTGGAGGATGTTTATCATATTTTGATGGAATGTATTCGGAACGAATCTATCAGATTTGATGTACAAATGAGGTGTAAATATTTCAAACAAGTGGGAGGTTGTAACAGTGTTTTGGCAGTTCCTTTATCCACGGAACCCAAGGCATTGTATTAATTAGTCCGGTCGGGTTTAAGGGCAAGAAGCAGCTAATTGTGGCTGTTTCAAACTTGATAAGTAATGGCTGGTCTCAAACTTGATAAGTAATTTTTTAAGGTCTAGTGGCTGTATAGAGCGACATAGTCGCTTAGTGTGACTAAGCTCTTTAAATAAAGATAAAAAAAAAATAGAAACACAAATGGGATCTTCCTCGGGTAAATATTGATCCAATTACGCTAACAAATTGAACCGATATGTGCCTGCGGTAATTGGAAATTTTAACCTATAGCGGGCCTTTACCGAAATAACACAAAGTAAAAACAAGTACAAAAATGTTTGACATTAAATTTTTCATCTCTCATGCTCCAAGTAGCTCAATATTGGCCCCAAAAAAAAAAGGATGTAAGACCAACTTACATCCCACGGGATGTAAGTAACTTTGAAGTTCGAACCTTTCTTACTATTTGCATAGAAAATTGCACAGTAATTAGCAAAGAAAGAGAAGTATACAGCTTAGATTCTACAATTAAATTTTATTCAGATAAAAAAGAAAATGCTTGAATATGCTTTAATTAAGCAAGATGAAAACGAAATTCGCGTGTTAGAAATATCAATAAAAAGATATTGTTATCTGTGGTTTGTAATCAATGTTTTGATAAATTAATTTGTTGATTTAGGCTTGTGCGGGAATTTCTAAAATCAATACGTAGTGATTTCAATAAAAACCAACTGAAAATTTACCAGTTTGTGTGTTAAATAAAGTGCGGCGCACTAATATAGCGCGTAATGGTATTGTAGCCTTTACATATTTTTTACTTTCCTCGCAATCTAGATGAAAAGCAGAGTGTTCATGTGGGAAAGATCAATTCCACCCTCTCACTATAAGCGCCCTCGCTACGCTCGTGCGCTAAAATACTTCGGGTCTAATTGATCGTTTTCACCCCTTGGTTAACAATCTACCATTGTTTTATATGCCATGAATAAAAAACATTGGACGTACAATTAAAAAAAAAAATATCATAAGATGTTTCATATGGAAAGAAAATAAATTGCTCCCAGTGCGTTAAGGATTTACTTCCAATAAAATGGGAGTTCGATAGCTTTAAGAATAATATTAATTAGAGAAGACAGAAGACTTCAAAGGACAGAAACCAAAATGTTTGACCTCTGGGCTTCAATATGAACATAAATATATCATTATAATATTGACTCTTTTGAGTTGTCTGTAATAAGGATATCACATAAATGTTGGAATTTTAGTATCAAAGTTCTTATTACTTTCGTCAGAATGTATTTAGCAACACTAGTTTTGGCGTTATCAATCGATTGAAAGGTCCATTGAAAGTCTTACAAAACATTATTTTTTTATATTTATTTTGATACTCCCATATAGGCGGCTAAATTCATTATATATTATTTCAAAATGTTTTGTGATTTTTTTTTGCTGTGGCTGTTCAAGGCTAAGCCCATTTTGGTTGCCACTTCAATAATAAGTATATAAAAAAAAAACAGAATTTTAAAGATGGTTGACTAGATTACCTTAATTTGATTGGACAGGTGATTGGGGTTCTATGATTGATTACACACAGTGCCTCAACAAATCCAATAGATTGCAAAATTAGTACTTTTTAAGTTATTAGCTACCTGTATACCTGATGTGTGTGTGGTGTTATAATTTCTGACGAGGAATAAAATTTTCTTATTATCCCCGTAATTTTATAAAAATAACCAAAACGCAAACCTTTCAGGTGGTATTAGCCCATTAAACTGCGTTGTATAATTGGTCACCTGTGTGTGTAAGTTTGTAGACACAGTGGCTCTGAAAGATCAGTTTTTCTTTTACGGAAAACATGTAACGGAAGTTGGTTAAATAAAACATTGATTGGCCGCATTGGGATCAGCTATCGGCAATGGAGCACTGTGCAGTTATCGGAAAATAAATAACGAGATTGTAGCACCGCTCGCTTCCGACCCAGTGGCCCGCACTAACTCCGGCTAGTAGGCAAACTCGACTACAGGTGGATTGATATACACATTCTGTTCAAAAATAACCTTTATTGAAAGTACTCACAGTACACTCAGGGGCCCGATCGCACTAATTTCTTATGTCAAAGTTGAAATCATTGGGTCCCAAATTTTGTATCGGCGACAAAACGCGGAAAAGATATCGTAAATTGCGTATTGAATTCACGACTAGAAAACATTCTGCTTAGAGAACATCAGTGTATTACGTTTTAAATTTTGCATATGTGTGTGTGTACGAAATCGTTTGAAGGATTCGTCAATCTTTCATTCAATTTTGATTAAAATTTCCAGAATAAGAACCAAATTTCTGTCGAAAACTGAAATTACTACATTTCTGCATTTCAATCAAATGCAGAAATGACACGAAGAATTTCACAAGGTCATTCATTTGTTTGAATATAACAAGTCGTAAAGCTTTCGCCAAAGAAAATACAAAACGGCACATATCTCTTTGTATTAGAGTATCTTTTCATTTATTGATAAATATTCGGTGTTTTAGTAGGGTTGTCAGTAGAAATATATAGAAATAAAGTTTAATTATTTAACGCTTTTATTTCCAACACGCGTTTTAGATCAGCTTTCTGGTTAATTGTTTATTGTCTAAAAATAGTCATAATAATAATAAAAAAATATTTGCTCTCCCAAAATAGTTAACTTGCTAAAAACGTTATCTAGTATTTGATTAGGCTGTATAGCCTATTGCGATGTGAGAGCCTGGTGTCCGTACTAGGAAAACCTGTAAGACAGATCATTAGGCTCCCGCCCCAGGAATATCATTTTTGTAGTCTCCAGATTCTAAAAAGGTAGCCAGGTAAGAAGAAGATAGCCATATACCTCGTATATAACTTCCATGCCGATTTCGGCTACGGCGACTGCTTTTCTAAATGTGACTTTTACTAGTAAAAGGAGGAAATAGGTAGCCATGTAAAGTACCCAACTACATAGTATAAAAAATAACCAAGCAAGGGCTCATTGGATGTGTCATGACAAATTGGAAAAAAAAAAATTGGATTGTCTTAGGAGTCTTAGATGGTGTCCAGGGTCTGATGATGAAGCTGAAAGGTGGTCATAGGAACTTCTTTACTTAGCACAACCTTGACGTATTTGTGCTCGATTTGCCTCGACTGATACTATGAATAAACTTAGATGGTGTCTAGAGACCGATGTAGCATGTAGCAGCTGGAAAGCGCCTATAGGAACTTTTCAATTCATAAACATAACGTCGACTTGTATAAAAAATTATAGCCTGGGTCTGACGGTAAAGCCAAAAAGTGGCTATAGTTAGGAACTTCAACTCATTTAAAACACATAGGTCGTTTTATATACAAGAAAAACCTAGGCTGGTAGGATACTTTTTAAACAAACTGTTTGGATCAACTGACAATCACAAATAAAAATTGTAGGACCACCCATAGATATAATATGTAAAAAAAAAAACTAAGCCTATGGGACTACCAATAAAAACAGGCCAAGTACGAATCGGACCAGCTTATTGAAGGTTACTTGTCGAACACTTAATAAAAATATAATATTTGTAATTTCTAATAGATGAGTGGCGCCATTTATAATAATTATATTGCACTATACTAAATGATTTTTTTTTAAGATGATGATGATAGTATCTTTAGATCTTACTTGTAAAAATAATTCAATAGTTTAAACAACCACAATAAACGAATAAACTTAAAAATTTTTATTGTTAGCGTTAAAACAAAAACATGTATAACACAAATTCAAAAATATTTATTTTTTATAGCAAGTACAAAAATATAGTATAATTATGTAGTATAGTTTTGTGGCAGGAAGGATTGTGGGGGTGGGGTCAAAGCTTATTTTTAAAAATGCTTATTTTGCCATTTTATGCTATGAAACTACAAAATGGAGTTGATGGATGAATTTATTGACCATCATCGGTTTTTTTATAAGCAATCACACACAACAAACTTGACTAGGAGTTCAAATACATCCAAGTTCTTTTTTCCTTCTAGTCCGCGCCCACTTGGTCCAAATTGGATCACATGATTTTTTAATTGTTTTTTTTTAAATGCAGCCTATAGCAGTCCACTGCTGGACATAGGCCTCCCCAAGGGCACGCCAAAGTGCACGATGACCCGCTTTCCTCATCCAGCCACCACCAGCGACCTTCCTCAGGTCATCAGTCCACCTGGCAAGGGGGCGTCCCACACACGTTTCCCGAGACGTGGCCTCCATTCGAGAACCCGTCTGCTCCAACGCTCATCGGTTCTGCGACAGACGTGGCCAGCCCACTGCCACTTCAGTTTGCTACACTTCTGGATGATATCAACTACCTTGGTCCTCTAAATATTAGAAAAAGTTAGTTGAAAATGTTTCTGGCGCAATTAAATTTACTTCAAAGAGCCGATGCAGTTGATAAGTCGCATGCGCGACACGTGAACTTGCAGACAAGAAAAATTCACTGGGCTTTTGAGCTGGACGATAATCAATTTATAAAGAGATACAGATTATCAAAACCAGGCTGCGATGATCTTCCAAGTATGTAAGCAATGCGTTCATTTGCTCCAATGTTACTGTGCTGCGACTATTACCATCTTCCATTGTATTGTTATTGTTTTTCTTAGTTTTACTCGTGTACGTTTTTTTGCAATGCGTTTTTAGTTTTTTTTTTTGTGGCTTTTGTGTATTCACAATTCCGCCAATGTCACGTGTCGGAGAGGATACAGGATGGGGATAGGAAAGGAAAAGAAGATTTAACAAAGATTATTGACGCGCATCGTAGCGAAGCATTCATGACATGATCGTGACATTTTGCTTATGCGTGTTTCTTATGTAGAAATGAGTTCCTTTTCATAATAAGTATATCAATATTAAGTAAAGGTCTCCTCACATTGTATTTTCTCCGGATACAAAAACAATTAGGCGTTTTCGTGGAGATGTATTTAAAAGTGTACAAATATAGTGCTGACGATTTTTAGACCAATAGTCATTAATATGGCAAGCAAAGAATTCATTTGTATTGCGAGTTTTTTTTTAAAGTATATAAATTCATGCCTTAGACTTTGCCAATTTCAACGTACTTCATGCTACGGTTAGACAAAATAACAAGAAAATCTCAAGCAAAAGAGAATTAACAGTAGGTACTCAAAATAAATGAGAGTGCAATTCAAAACGAAATAAAATCCCACGGATATTTTCACTTCATCCAGATTGTCATAGCGCCGAAGGATACGGAGAGCCGACCCCACCTAAAGTGGGATAGTGGTGAAGACAAAGAAGAACAGCTCTGTGAAATATTGACGAAATCTGTAAACGACTTTTACTTTAATGCTGTTCTTAGCATATTTTGGAAAACCGCATAATTATTTTTAACCCTTGGAGTATAGTGGCGTTCGTCCTCATGCCAGTTCATGGTATGCGTAAAGCAGTCTACGCAAACACCACTTTTCAAAGGCATCGACTCTGCTGCTATCACGGCTATATAAACTTTAATAAAAATAATTAGAATAATATTCGAACGTCAAAAATTGAGAGGGAATTGGTTCAAGATTTGGTTCTAAATTCAGTTACAATATTAAAGCGAGCAAACCATGATGCAGATACACTTGCTTCATGGAAGAAGCATTCGAAATATTGCAAGTTAAATATGTTAAGTTTGTATAATTAAAAATACTGTAGTCTAAAAATCTAGTCGGGGATGGAAACAATATTAAAATAATAAAATGTTAATGTCTTAGTTAGGCGTTTTAAAGTGTCTGAGTAGGCCTTAAATATTACTTCATTGAATGAACGAAATGAACTATTGCATCTTTAGTCTATGAAAATCGAATTTTATTTACGATATCGGAATCATTGTTTTATGTTCGGAATTGATTTTGTTTGTCTTTGTCGCTACAATACAAGACAAGCAGGACAGAGAAAATGGTTACGTATTCCTGTTTCCAGAATAAGGATCCCGTTGAAATGATTTCAATCAAGCGTGAAATAGACGTGACAAGGTCGCGATACATTGAAGTTCCTAACCATTTTAATTTTATGACTACGTATAAAAACATCAGTGAATCTTGTCCATATTCGCCGTATAGCCTAATAAAGCCATTTGACATTCTGAAATTTAGCAAAATCAGGGCCCAGGTGTTAGTTTATTTTGTTGTTGATTGTAATACTCGTACTAGTTAAGATTTTGTTTTCAAGTGTCCAATTTTTTTTTTACGTTTAACTTATAGTGTGTGGTATCGTTGGATAGGTTTTTTAAAAATAATGGGGGTTCGATGCTAGCGTAAGTTTTAGAAATATTTCGTTTTAAAGTGCTTATTTTTTTGTTAGAGTCATGTTCTACACTTTGCGTGGCCCGACACGTGCTTGGCCGGTTTTATTACTGATTTCTTTCTCTTAGACGGTAAATAACCCGATTACAGCTCTTTTAAGGCTGATTACACTTCGACAAATAGTTAGTTGCCACTTGCCTATAGTTAAGTAGACAGTGCACCAGCGCCCGACTGACTAGGAGTAGAAGTGGTCGCCATGGCCGAAATCGGTCGGATAGATCATCATCATCATCATCATCAGACAGTAGGAACAAAACACAAAAAATAGAAGTCCGTTCTATTACTTAGCTACTTACCACTTGCCGTGTTTAGTTGACGGATTAAGTTAACTCGCCGCTGTACTTATTGAAGTACAAATGGGCCTTTACATACGTACACCATCAAAAATAATTTTAGATAGTAATTGTATGTACATTAGGTGTATTGATTACTACTTTAAAAAATCGTTTAGGTATTTATTAAATTATATATAATTCCAATTCAAATAACGTGTCTGTAGTTGCTGGTGTATTAATTGAAAAAGACCGCAGCGAAATATTTTAATTAATGGTTGCACTGATTTGTGGTTTGTATTATCTTATTTCATGTTGCAATTTAATAAATATTTGTGAAAATGGAAAATGACTCGTGCGTTGCTTTAAATATATGCATATTTTGCATTTTAATCATTGTCTAAGTAGAACAATTCAGTCACCTTCGCTCATCGAACTATTTATCCATCAATCACTCTCAAGAATTTGATTGATTAGAAATTCAGGTAAAGGACCTATGAGATCTCAATAATACTAAAGGTCGTCTTCACTAGTAATGTTAACCGACGAATCAGAGACAAAGTTCGCATATTATATTACAATGGAGTGAACTGTTACAACCACGAACTGAACTGGGAGCCAAGTGTGCAGCGGAACCTAACAAGGAAGGAAGCGGAAAGACCTGCCGCCACTCACACCAATACGAACAGGGAGTTTTTTATGCGCATAAGTGGCCAGTGTGAAAAGTCCCGCTACTGCGAAAAGGTTTTGGGTTAAAGTTTTTAAATAGGTTTTCTGTTCCGGTCTGCCTGTTTGTGTATGAAATAGAAATAGAAAAAGGAATACCTACGAATAAAGGAACGCATACAAATGATATGATGGTCAGTTTCATCTCAAATTAAAATAATTTGTCAGACAATTTTTTGACTTGAATACTGTAAAGATTTTTTTAAATTCCAATATATGTTTCTGATTACTTTTGCTCGAATAACAAGCCATTATTCGGCATGTGACGATGCACAGCATCTAGTGAGAGAGCGCCACTTACTTCGTCCAGCAGTTGGCCCATTTTGGGCCAATCATTCTTGCAAATATTGGTAGTTGATTTGACTTACTCTGATTTCTCGCCAATTTTAGTCACCTGAGGTTGAGCCCGTTCAACGTTTCCTCATAGCGTCGATAACTTTCGAACCAGCAACATCATAAGTAAAAACTCTGCCCAAATTTTTATTTTTAATGTGTCTTCGAAAATTATTCTTCTAAATTCAGTAGACTTATAAATGTTTTCTAAAGGGAAATGAGTGTTACGGATAACACAGCGTATGTACATTACCTACCATATTGAAATAAGCACACGTGGGTGACTCCGAAAGATCACTTACGCGAGGACAACGAGAATAGTGTACGGTAAAGGTTTCTATAATTATATTTTGAACTGGTGAGTACCTTACATGTTATTATTTTATTGCAAAATCCAAATGCAAAACCGAACAACAGTCGTCGTCAAGTACCATAACGGCTCGTGTCAGGTGCTATTCGACCGCGTCAACGTCTCCACAGGCTGACGCTTTTATCTCTTGTTCGCTTACCTACTATTTCTCAGGATTTTCAAGCCGGAATAGATAATTACCGCAAGGTACTAAGTTCCCACGCTCAGATACTTGTGTGGGGAGGCTAAAAAAGAAAAAGGGAAGTCCACATGGGTGGAAAAAATATGTTACTTGAACTTCAAATTTGAAACAGTCACATCCCATATGGGTGGCCGCCGCCTATTGGGTATAATAAGATATATTTATAATAAAATGGGACAGTACTCATGGAAGGTATGTTCTATGTTCATTAAACTCTTCTTATTTTTTATTTATCTTTTTATCTTCAGTTATTTATGCTTAACAAGACAAGATCACCTTAAACAGTTTCGCAAGAGATCGGTGGCAATCTACACAAGAAACTCAGTAGCCCCTAAGCCTAACCACAGAACAAATAATGGTGGCTACGCGAAACTCTTCCTATAAATATTTAATATTCATTTGATATTTGTCTTTGTTGGTATGTCTTTTGTGTTTGATTTAGGCTTGCAGGTGAACAAAGATGTTACACAGTATTTTCTATTACAAGCACATCAATTTTTCCGGGACGATGCGTAGATACCTTTGAAATTTACTTGAAAGCTTGCGATGGTTACGATGAATTCATCAACAGCTCAAATACGTCCCCACCTAGGGGCTCGAGCCTACGATGAATAAAAAAGTTCTTTTTTTGTTCGAAAATACTTGATATCTAGACATAGACAACTCGTATCTAAAGTACAGCCTGAGTGATTTTAACACTGATTCATCGTAGAAAAGAATGCCAAGAAGCTTCGCAGAATGATTGACGTTTTACAGAGGCTGCCTCCGAGCGAATCGGGGCAGTGACAGGCTCGTCAGGCTCCGAAGGCCAACCAGTGAATCATCTCAGGGATGGGTCTGTCATTTACCTTTGACAGTGTCTGCCTTGTCAGGCAACACTGTACAGTATATTATGTCACATTTACATCACTATCCAAGAGTCTCCGAATACTGAAAAGGGTATGACTACCTACCTTAACTGTTGAGCATCAGTAGCAGTGGCAGCCACGCTCGTCTCGGAAGACCAACCTGTCGACAATCTTGGAAATGCGGCCGCCATTTGCCTTGTCAACACTGTTCAAACTATGTCGCGAATGCGGCCAACATTTACCTTCTAGCCAGTGCTTGCCTTGTCAACACTGTGCAAACTATGTCGCGAATGCGGCCAACTACCTTCTAGCCGGTGCTTGCCTTGTCAACACTGTGCAAACTTATGTCGCACATGCGGCCAACATTTACCTTCTAGCCGGTGCTTGCTTGTCAACACTGTGCAATCTGCCCTACACGCAGGGCGAATTTGTGTTCTATGCACAACGTATGGAACATAACGCAAGAAGAACAACGGCTCAAACTGAACTTTATGTTTCACCTGAAGTGACTCGACAAACTGAACCTGATTGGAGTGTTCGACGGATATTACAGGTATGTCCGCCATGCATCGACAGGCTTTTTTGTTTCGACTGCAGGTTTCGTCAGGTCCTTGGCTTGTTTTATAAAAAGTTATACTAAACTGAAATGATACATGAGATGACTGGTTAAAATTTCTAAACCTTTTTTCAAAGTTGAATCTCGCAAAATATTTTTATTATTCCACACCAAAGCTGGCTAATGATACAATACCAAGATCAAAAGTTCCGAAAGTCTTTACCTTAACCTATCATAACTTCTTGGCACTTATGCAAGGTGGCTTTGCCTTCAAAGCACCGGGTCACGGGTTCGAGCCCCGCCCGGGACAAGCTTTTTGTGTGATGAGTAGGTAGGTAGTACTATAGTACCTACTTGTGTCAGTTTTGTTTAGGATGGTACTAATTTATTAAATCTGTTTTACATAATTATATAATAATTATATATACTTGTACCTGATGATAAACTGTCTGATACCCATAGGGACGGGCTCTGTCTGATTGGGTATCAGGTAGCCGTGTGTGAGATATTCTGTTCTAGGTACTCGAAGTCTATCCCAGGAGTTCTGCTAATTCACGTAACGATAACCTTGTATGCAATCTTAACGCGGCACTTTCTGGTAGTCAACTACAGTAGGACACTCGGTTAAAAAACTACGTGACTCAGGGCAAGGCAAGTATGTGGCACCCAGAATTGTCGAAATGGTTTTCTATCCAGGAAAGCTGTTTAGAATGGTCTGATTTTGTTTGTTAGCTATTTTTTAATTTATAAAGTGGCTGACATTAATAGTTTGATAATTAAATTTGGATGTCAGTGCCCTGCTGTATTGCCGCTTAGTAAACATAGCAATTTGGCCAGTTAGTTCAATTGGCAAGCGCACCATTATTGTTGTAAATTCTGAACGAACGAATGTGGAAATCGGTTGGTCAGAACCCCAACCAATGTTGATCTACTAGCAACATCGACTTCAGTAGCATGGCAGACAATATCTTTCTAGGCAAATATTGTCCGGAATGATATCTTCTTAAATTAACCAACTGTGAGTAATAACTTTTTTGCGTTATGAAGCCTGAATAAGGATCTTTTTACATTAAATAGTGCAAAGGTAACGCACACGTGCACAGTGCATCAGTAATGGGCTTTCGCGTTCATGGATGAGGGTGACCAACACCTACATTATTATTCAGTGCACTAATTATGACCAAGCGTATTTTTTTACACGCCTCTGTGAAAGAGAGCTGAGCTACTGAATCTGCAGCTCCCCAGTCCCCGCATTAGACCGGCAGTTGAGGTTAAAAAGTCTATACTTGCCACGTTCGCTATCAAACAACAGCGAGCCGCCCTCCTCCTCAAATAAGTTCCTATAATTCTTAGTGTTAAATAGTTCAAGGTGGGGGGGGGGAGGAATGACGAGCTGGTCGGTCGCTGAAAAGCCCCTCGTATTGAATAGCTAGCGAGAGAACACACTAAGCAGGTATGGTAAACTATAGTCATTCCACTATTTATTTTTGTCTCTCGTCATAGTCTGGTAGAATATCTAACTCGTCTTTTTCTGGGAGAAAAATTGCAAATGGCCAATCTTTTGGGGATATTTTTTTTCAAGAACCTCTGTCTATTGCTTGTTACATAACCAAGTTTTGATGCCCTACCAGTGTATGTCTCTTCTTAAGAGAACTGTCAGGATAGTTTTATCTTAGCACAGAGTACTATTCTAAATAATAATAATAACTGGATAGTAATTCTGCTCTTACCATCAAGTTGTGGATTGCACGACTTGACGAAGTTAAGGATTCCTTACTCATTATAAGTCCTCCTCTATCTTGCCCAGAAGCAGCGTTAGTTTTAAGGGCCGGAATGTTTTAGAACCACATAATGGGGTGTGCTCAGCTCAGAAAAGGATAACGATTTACAGGCAGTCTAGTTTGAAATAATATAATTATTAATTGAATCCAAACAGGTTTACAACAATATTTTGGTTACGGTAAAAGCAGAGACGAGCAGCGGGACGCGATGCGAGCCTTTTGCGATGCGCCTTTCGGTCGCCAATGCTATTGGTAGCCAGGTAAAGTTCGCAGCGCGCCGTTTAAGATGTTCGCACGGCACGTCTCGTCGTTTATCTCACAAGCAATATATATATAGGTATAAATAGAATGTTTTTACATCACTTTGGATTAATGGCGGAATCGGTGGAGAAACTCGACAATACTTTTATTCAACTCTATTGAAAAGTGAGATGTTATACTTGTAGACCTTAGAATTGTTGATAGTTTTTCAACATTTTGATTTCTTCGTTATTTAAATTGTGTACGAGTTTATTTTGCAGGAAATCACAGCACAATATCAATCACATAGCGTCGTACTTGTAGTCACCAGGAGCTAATAAACACGTCTCTCACTAGATGCTGTGCATCGTCACATGCCGAATAATAGTGCAAGTTTTACACAACAATAAAACTTGTATTATTAAGCAGAGACGATGCACAGCATCCCTTTAAGGTCTCCTGGTGAGAGACTCATGAGGAAACGTTGAACGGGCTCAACCTCAGGTGACTAAAATTGGCGAGAAATCAGAGTAAGTCAAATCAACTACCAATATTTGCAAGAATGATTGGCCCAAAATGGGCCAACTGCTGGACGAAGTAAGTGGCGCTCTCTCACTAGATGCTGTGCATCGTCTCTGCTTAATAATACAAGTTTTATTGTTGTGTAAAACTTGCACTATTATTATTAATGAGAGACCAAGCTGGGAAGAACAAAGCGGCGACATTTTGCACCGTAAATCACAGATAAAAGACAAAAATGAAAAAGGAAACTCAGTCAAAATGAAAAAGCCTTCAGTTTTTACCATTCGCAATAAACTAAATGGACAAAAACTGCTAAGTAAAATTTTATCTTTGTCATCATTTAAGGTAAGAAAAGTGCATAATAATTGTGTACGCAACAAGGCGATACACATTAATAAGTATGTTTTTAGTCAACTACTTTGTTTTTAAATTGATTATTTTCTATATCCATCTTATCTGAAAGTTAGATTTTTCAGTCTGCTACTTTGTTTTTTGTTTTTTTTTACCATATTTAACTTATCTGAAAGTTCAGTGTGAGTAGCGAACTCGGTGGAACCGGTTTAATTTAGCGGAAGGCTCACTGCCAGATAGAGCCGCCTGCGCTCCTCAGATAAAGTATGTCAGATGTCTCCCCGATGGATGTAACCGCTCGCAGTTTTCTATTTACCTACTTTCCAAGGAAATTTTAGTTGCACGATACTTGTATGTGGCAATAAATACGGATTGCAGAAGTTTCTAGAAAATCTCTCTGTAAATAAATGCTGGTATCGAATGACATATCTTGTTGGTTCGCTCAGTCAATTCCTTGTATAGCGTTCGTTCTACGATTTCCGTTCGTGGAATAATCATGTAGGAGTTCTGCTTGTAAAGCGGAAGCATTTCCCCTTTATTCATACTAGATAAATACTAGATAACTGAATGAAATAAAGTTACTAAAGGCTGATACAGTGCATTAGATATATCATGTTTATATAAATCGACTAACGAAAATTTAACAGAAATGTTAAGGTAAGAATAACTAAAGAAATTGGGTATCTGTTATTTTAGAAAAATGCTTAAAAACCAAGCGGAATGATATTCTGGTGGAATATAATTTGGAATCACGCTTGAATGTACCAACCCTATCATTTTGTAGACACCTATTTACATACACCCTGTATAACGCCGCACTATTATACTAATAGTATTTTTCAACACAATCTTTATTCTCTTCTCATAATTACGTCAAAAATAATAAAAATAGACGTCCCTTTTTTATAGCCTCGTTTCTGCGATCTTTTTTCAGACAGTCTAGTTAACTCACTAATGAACGTAGAACACTAACAAGAATCATTATTGCGAGTTTGGAGTTGAAAATGAAGTCACGTGAGATTGTGTAATAAATAAAATAACGTTGTAAAGTAAAAATGACGTAGGTATATTCATACTGTTCGGTGTTCTTTGAATCCTTTTTAATGCTGGCAGGCAGGCATTGCTGCTACTACGCGACTGTTCAAATTACGACAATTCTCTTAATTTGAACGCCTCAGTCTACCTCATCTACCTCACAAACTTACAGATATCTGTAATTTTTTTTGTAACTTTAATGACAAATCATACGATATAAGCTTAGATATAAATATATTCATCCTGCCGCTGCTGTATTGATTTACGTATACTTTAAAGTTTGGCTAGCTAGCTAATTAAACCGCAAGGAATGGAATATACGAACACATTGAAAAAAAAGATGTTGATTGGGTTAAAATACCGGCTCCTTTTTTTTGTTTTGGGTCTACATTTGAAAAACCCGAAAGCTCCTGCGGGATGGGGAGCTATAATGGTTGTGATACGAGTTGGTTGACATAGTAGTGTTTGTTTACGATGAAATTGTTGTTCTAACTCAAGTATTCCTCAAATCTTTCTGATTTACATCCACGAGCCGATATTGAGAACACTTCATAATAACATTGGCGGTTTACAGCTGCGAGTACACGCTTTGCAATATGAAACTTTGTTATTTCTTGGCTTAGATCTTAGATATTAGTTTGGGTTCTAGAGCTCGTTTATTAAAGATAGTCTCATAAGTTTTAAACAAGGACAGTAGTCAGCACGTGCAGCTAGACAGTGTAGACATTGTCGCATTACAAATATCGCCCCTTCGCGCTCTTAATGTCAGTGTTCAGTCGCATGGTGTGGCTAATTGAATGTAAAGCATTTTATGTACAAGTACTACAGTACTGGCTACTGCCAGCACTTGTAGCTAGACTAGTCAGTCGCATTACGAGACTACGAGAAGTAAATGCGCTTTCACGGCAAAGTGTCCAGCCGCATGTGCAGGCGGCTGTACTTATTTGTCTACCATGATCATCTATTCTTATAAAAAGCGTCACATTAATGCAAGTATTTTGTCTATTTGACCCAAAATACTTGTGTTATTTTCGATTTGATTATAAACATATTTTGTAAAGATAATTTTCTACATATACGGTAAATAAAGATATTTTCAAATTTCAAATCAAAACAAGTAAGATTAGATTATATCGCTTAGCAAAAGGGGTAAAGAAAATAATAAGGTTGAACATAAAACTACACTGGTTGTGCTGTGATAAATAAATCTCTATGTTTATTCCATAACTTAAATGAAAATAAAGTTTCTTCAACTTGATACATATTTTGTATTAGACCTGAAATAGTCAAGATTCTAAGCCCTTTGTGCAAATAAAGTATGTTAGAAACTAATTACCTACCGTAGATGAGTGCTGGCTGTTACATTTTATATGGAGATTGGATACTATGTTGGTTCGCGGTTAAACTTACACTTGCCTCTTGCTTGCGATTGGCTCGTACAAAGTTGATGGAGAAAACCCAACCGGGATTAGAATTCCACTTCAAAGTTGTGCTGGAATTATACGATTAAGATTATATTATGTGCATTTAGAAGATGAAATAACAGAATTAAAGTCGACTTACTAGTTTTGGCGTACGTAGGTGAGGAGGTGGCCATATGAATATTATAATTTTCTATGGTATAGTGGGTTCGAACACTAACACGCAGCAGAGTGATCTTGAAAATGAAATAGACGTTTTTAAAAGATGTTACGACGAGACTATAAAAGCAAAACCATATAAAGTATATGAGTCTACTTCTTCGCTATGCGGACTTAACATACCGCCCAAGAGGTTTTGCGTCAACACATTGTACCTATAGATATGTTGTGTATGTTTACGCATCTCCTAACCCTTCTTGACAAAGATCGATTCATCGAGCGCGGCTCCCGACGCAATATGTGTCAGCTCGTCAACCCTCAGGCGTCAGTGTTTGCTAAACTTAGGATGCTGTCACACTGGTGATTTCCGAGCGAGTTTAAGGCGAAGTGATCTCTCCGGGAGTACGCCCCACGGGCGCGAAGCGAGCTCACCGCGAATTGCGCCGCTGCACACTACTGATCCAAAAATCGAGTTTCATAAGCATAGGATTTCGTGAAAATGAAGTTCTGATTTTATGCTTAATTTGTATTTAATGTGGTCTAGTATAACGAAACAATTATAAAATAATGCGTTTAAGGAAAGGAAGGTTTCAATAAAGGATTTTTTTTCAGAAAAACAAAACTGTAAAAACATTTTGTATGAAAGAATATTTAAAAAATTCACAACTCAAGACTGATTAGATTGAACTGACGAGCTGGAACTCATAGGGTATATTATTTGGCCAATGGCGAAACTTTCCACACTACCCACTGTTTCCCGTAGGATCCCGTTTGGTAAATATAGACAAAATAAAATTTACAGAAAAATGAGCATCTCGCGCGCTTCGTTTTGTACGAGTAAATAACCTGTGTGATAGCGCCCTTACGTACGGCGTATTGAGCATAATACCTACTCCAGTTTCTATTTCCTTGTGCTTTCAATTAAATAAGTATGGCTTGAGAAATTGAATTTTTATATTAGATACTATATACCTATAAGTATAGTAGGTAATAAAAAAAAAATGTATTTATTTCATTTTAAAACAGTTTTCTACCATTAATCAAAAAGAATACTCGTAAACTATCCGCTGGCCTAAGACTTTTCTTAATTATTTGAAAAACATACACTCGTGATCTTAATGGCGACTCTCAGTAGCAGTTACTTTCGAGGAAAAATGGTCGTGAAATAATTGAAATCGGGTGAATGATTTTGCTATTATTCTCCGTAAAAGTGGTGTTGTAGTGCTATGCCCAGTCGACAGTTGTTAAGGAAAGCTTTTGAAATCGTCTTTTGTTTCATTTAGATTACAAAAATAATAAAACAATTGTCTAGGAATACAGTTTGAATGAAACTGAAGATTTTAACTTTAAAAAATATTATAAAATCAAACAAAAGCTACTAATTTTTCCCGACAATTGACGTGCGCCTAGGGCTAGCTAGCTGGCAGAAGTGGTCGCGTGGCGGTGCGGCGGCGGCAGCGCTGTTGGTGCCCCGCGCGTCTCCCGCTCTCCTCTCTCGCCATCAGGTAGTGGCGTGAACACAATATAAATTTTACAAAAAAGTCGTATGTCCATGGCCGCCTGTAAGTTGTATCTGATAAGGTCTTTTCACATTTGAAATAAAATATCCTTGGCAGTATGGCAGTCCATGGCGTCCGAGCGATTCAATGTTTCCAAGTTTTGTGAGGTTGGTTGTCGACCTTACAACCCACACGATGACGATGATGATGATCAATGTTTCCAAAATGTTATTTGCCAGTATTTTAAATATTTTATCGGTTGATTCGATTATATCAGGTGACTCGATTTACGAAGAGAGCACTAGATAATATATTTACTGAACATACGAGCCCTTCAAATGAAGTATTGACTCGGCTGTATTAAATATTTGCTTTATAAGAGACGGCTCCCCGAATGGAGACATTACTACGAACGAAAGTTATAATTTCACCTGCAAAAGTAAAAAATAAATTAATGAATTCTTCTTTTTACCCGACTGCCCAAAAAAGGAGTGTAATGTGTTCAGGGTTCATGTATGTAACCTATGTAAGTTTCTACCACCACAACTTCTAAATGCCTGAACACCTAATCGCCCACCCTTGTATTTCGGTTAATTTTAAACTACGCTTATTGTTATACATTACAACTGATTTATTGATAATTTTACGATAAATTAAACACACTTATATAAACTTTTTAACTAACATCAGCAGCTAATAGAATTATAAAGAATCACGAGTATTCCCTGAAATGAAGGGTGGGCGGTTGGTTGTGCCGGTGAATATATTTATTTATTTATTTTATTTATTAAAAACTAATAATTACAAAAGACGTCATCATTACAGGATCCCAATACGATGACGCCATCATCCATAACACTATATTAACACGCATAGTCAAATACTATATTAGCATGCATAGTCAAATGAACATAATAATTTAAAATGTCAAATAAAATAACATTCAAGAAGCAAAAAATAAAATTTAAATACATTAAAACAGAGTCAAAACTAATAAACTTAAAAAAAGAACAATTATAAATGTCAGAATCCTTACATCAGCCCGAGTGACACTGCCTTGTTGGCGCAGTCGTGTTTTTCATACTTAGATTGTGTGGGTCGGACAAACCCAAGTGTCAGTGTTATAGAGCCGCAAAAGGCCGCACTGGCATGAGTCGTAGAACGAATACTTCCGTATATTATAGTAGTTAGTTGAACAGGATCCACGGCTTAACGTGCTGAAGTTGTGGCTGATTTAAAAACAGGTAAAAGTAAAGTATAGGTACTTACTGTACAAAATCTAATTGGGTGGCCATTATTACATGAAGTGATGGTGAAAGAAACGAGATACTATAGACCTTCCAAGAAATAAGATATTCTGTGAACTAAACAAAAGTGAAGTAGATACTTACATTATGTAAGTAAAGGTACATACGTATTTTACAATATGTTTTTACTTGATGTTTTACGTAAATTGTACTTGCTTGATGTAAGCGAAGGCTCTAATCAGAGGTTCAGTCGAACTGAATTTTAACTAAAATTTTAATATTTTTGAATATATATATTGTTGAAATTAACTTAAAAAATATATATTAGGTTGGGGAAAAACTCTTTTCCCAAATAGTATGTATGAACTTAAAATAAAATCTCTTTGGCTATACCATTTGTATCTGGCTGGTTTTGGTATTATTAAAAAGTTTAAATTTTGAAAAAGATAATACCAAATTCAAATTAGTAAAATGTGTGATTTTCATTTGTTAAATCTAATGAAGAAATTCGATACATTTTAAAAGTTTACGACAAAAAAGTTAAAAATGCAACGCAAGCCGCAACATGTCCCTACCTGCAAGACGGCAGAAAGTTATCGAACAAAATGGCACCTACATACTTTAGTTAAATGTAAATAAACTTTATTAAAAAATGTTATGAATTTTCCTTAAATTTTTCCCCAACCTATTCTTATTATATTCTACAATGTTGTTCACTAATTTTGACCATTTTATCTTACGAGATTTTTGACTAAAAATAATTTTCTTTTTTTTTCAAAGTATTGGTAAATTTTCATGTATGTAAATCAATAACTATTGTATTTTTTAATTACTTAACTAACATTACCGGCGGCGTATAAATTAGCCTTTAAAGAAGATTTTAAAAATAAAACCCACTTGTTTTGAGCCAGTGTTAAAGTACATTACTTATTTAAAACTTGATTTAAAAGTATCAACTCTTTAATGATTTTTCATTTCGTCCATACAAACTTTGTCCTGAGAAGTACTCCAATATTCAGGATTCATTTCAGTTCCCATTTGAAGCCAGGGGTTGTAAACTCATATTGGTCGGGCGCGGTCCATTTTCAAACGACGACACAGTAACTAGCATGCAGCTAAATTGTCTTCTACCCTTCGGGCCTTTTGAGAACTACTCCTATATTTGAGTTGGTCTATCAAAACATTTGAGCTTTCATGTTGTTTGTAGCCATTGTTTTTTGAAAGCTATTGATGCGCATCAAAATAGAAAATGATTTCATTAAACTTTTCTCCATATCAAATTTAATGACCGTCATAATTGCCCAGTACTTTTCCTATTACTTTTTATGAACTCATGGATTCATGACCATGTCTACTATTATATATTCCGTGACCATGTAGGCAAGGTAGAATAGTGTCAGTCACTGATGTCAGTCAGCCGTCAGGTCATTGCTGAGCCGCTACTACTATCTTGATGGTAAATGAGACCAGCATTGACCCCACAGGGCTGTACTGACTTGAAAACAATTTATTTACATGTTGGCAGTATCGGTCAGCACTGATTCGACGGCCGACTGACGTCAGTGATCGACACAATGTGAACCAGCCTTTACGAAAGTAGAGTTTTATGGTTTATAGATGTGAGCACACCACAGAGGTTCGAACTATATTATATACGCATTTAATTCCTATATTTTTTTATGTATAAAGCATAAAGTTATGGCTCTGGTTCTGGCTAAGGTTCTAATCTAACATTTCTAAATAAACATTTACACAACTCCTGTTTAAATAAGAAAAAGTAATATTTCATACTCGTCCCGGCTAATTTTTCAGTAAAGTATGTCGCCAAGTCGCATTTTTCAAGCGAGAGAGCGTTAATCACTGACATCACTTTGCCTGTCTGTACAAAGTTTCGCAAAAAAGAATTGCAAAGGAACTGGGAGTTTGAATTAATCAAACTGCATTTGTGTTTTCGTTGTGAGTTTCTTTATAACTGCATGCAGCTGCATGGCGTGTCTGTATTAAAACACAGTTATTTAATACTATCTAGAAAACATACCGTTCCAAATTAGTAGATTGATAAAAACATAAAAAGTAGATAAAGCTGAAAAACACACGCATCTGTTTTACACACAAATCTTTATTGCATGTGTAAACAATTAATATAGATTAAGTATATTTATTAAACCCTAGACCTCGTACATGTCACTCAGCGAGCCATGGAAAGATATGCTTGGTATTTCGCTACGGGATAAAATCCGAAACAAAATCATCCGGTACCGGAGGACCAAGGTAGTTGATATCGTCCAGAAGTGTAGCAAGCTGAAGTGGCAGTGGGCTGGCCACGTCTGTCGCAGAACCGACGAGCGTTGGAGCAGACGGGTTCTCGAATGGAGACCACGTCTCGGGAAACGTAGTGTGGGACGCCCCCCTGCCAGGTGGACTGATGACCTGAGGAAGGTCGCTGGTGGTGGCTTGATGAGGTAAGCGGGTGCGCTTTGGCGTGCCCTTGGGGAGGCCTACGTCCAGCAGTGGACTGCAATAGGCTGATTGATTGATTGAGACCTCGACACCTATCCTTGTTAATTTGTGATGAAATTTTCTGTATTCTTCATAATTAGATTTTTGAAGTTCAAAGCATCATTATCTGGGAGCAGTGATGCGTAAGATGCACCGGAGCGAACTGCACTCGGCAGCTCACAATTTCTGAAGTATCGTTGACCCACTGTCTCGATACAAATTAGATCCTAGTATTTGATGTTTCGAATGAATAAATGAAATAATTAAATAAAGAAAATCTTCAAACCTCTAAAACGGTGCCATCGTGGGCTCGAGCCCCTCGGTGGGGACGATAGGTATATAAACTGTTGATAATGATAGTGATGAACACCAAATTATGAGACCAAGCCATTGTGATATCAGAACACAAAAGTTGCGACGCATGTGGAGTTTCTTTTGTTCTTCACCACAGAGTTCGCACATTGTGTAGTGAGTTCACTAGAACTCACTCAAAAAAATGTAATAATGAAACTAAGAAATGTAACATCCAAAAGTTAATAAACTTGTAACGAGGCATTCGTCCTCTTTCCTGTTTTATGACTGGCAACCTTTCTTGCTGGCAGTTTTATCTTTCATTTTAAATTCATTTTCAAATTTAGATTTCTTGGGTTCGTTTTTGTCTTTTTTCTGCCAAATTCTTCACTTCATGTCCTGATCTCCAACAGTGAAAAGCTTATCCTTGTTACTATTTTTCCGGTTTTATAATATTATTTATATAAATACATAAATAAACACCATTTCTTCGGACTTAACCCTGGTTTTTGCCACGCTTATGTTATTATCCTCTACAACTCTCTTCGTATGGTGCTCAGCAGCTCCGTGGCGGCTGCTGGGCCACAAACTAAACTACCTATTCATTTAATTTCGCTCGCTTGTTATCTGTATGGTGTTACTGGCCATCATTTTGTCGCATCTTTCAAAACCGAATTTGGAATATATTTTGTTCTCTGTGGATTTGACTGAGTTGGGCGCGAACATCCTCACGCTCCGCTTTTTTACCTTAAGCTAGGTTTGTTAGTTAATACACAAGGCCCCAATAAAAAGCAAATTAATTAATATTTCTAAATTATTATTTTCCAAAAGAACTCCACCGCGTCATTGTTATGCACCTGAGTCCAATGGTATTTGCTTTGCTATGAATACTTACGTCTTCGCATTGTCCGTGGAGCGCCGGGCAATCTAAGTTTATTGTGTTTCCGAACTAGTTTAGTTATTTAAACGTCGCGAGATCTAATTATAGCTTGTTGATCGACTCTCGAGATTGCTTATTACATGCTTTTATCGTTAAAGTTCAGTCAGAAGAACGTTAAGCTTGACATATTATCGTTTTTATTAACGGTGTCTAGTAAGTAATACCTAGTTTAAAATAATATATTTGGAAGAAATTGCTACGATAGCAATAAGGTCGCTTAGCTTGTATGTAGGTACACTCTGTTTCTTGTATTTTTTTTTCTCTGTGTATTTATTATGTGCAATAAAGTATACCCCCTAAGTAGGTCCCTAAGTACCCTACTAAACTTAGAATAGAAAACTACTTTCTTAAAAAAAATTGATTGATCAATTTGTCTTCGAGCACCCCATACGCAACGACCTTGGCCCACCTGTCGGACCCTATATTTTTGTAACATAGCGTCTTTTTTTATATTCAGCTTGCAGCGTTTGCAACACGGCACAGCGCGGCGCGCGCGACCTCGTCATTATCATTTCCCTTTCATCGCAGCATTGACGTAGCCATGCGCTAGAATGAGACGCACGAGACGACGCGACAAAACATCGCATCGCCGCATGACGTAGGCAGCTGGCAGCTAGACTCAACCGACCGACATGGAGCCGGCGAGCGGCGACGGGGGGAGGGACGGCGCGACTCGCGGGGGCAAGGGAACACGCCACGCGACGCTACGCCGCGCCGCAGCCAATCAGCGAGCAGTACGCGCGCTGCGTCCGAGCCGCCAACATGTCCTACGAAATTCCGCTCGTTTTAGAAATCCAAAAACGACCATGTTTGTACAATTATCACTTGCCTGAGTACAACAGGAAGGACGGTTTCGATAAAGTTTGGGGCGAAGTTGCTGGGACTGTTTGTTTGAGTGGTAAGATGCACATTTTATTTCACTGCTGTTTAGCATTCATTCATTACTTGTCTGTGTGCGCTACTCATTCAAATGTGCTCTGCGTTTGTCCGTGTGTGGCTACGATATACAACCGCAAGCGTTGTTCTTTGTATCTTTGAAACGTTGGTTTATTTCGTAGGAAAGCACGAGTCTGACATGAGGAATTTTTAAACTTAAGCTGATAGATAGTAAAATCTTTATTGGTTGATACATACAGACAGCACAGAATTACACACCAGAAACAACAAAAGACAGAGATTTACAATAAAATATCAGAATAGTTTTATTGTATTAGCTTTTATTTAATTTATTTCAGATATTATATATTCATTCACGTTCTTGTTAGTAACATTTATAACAGCCTGCATCTCAAAAACTTACATTGTAAACAGAAAAAAGAAATTAAGTTCATATAATATCAGATAGATAAAAACGTAGGTAATATAATTTCAAAATGTAACATAAATTACGAATTCAATAAAAAAAAATTGACTGATCTGCTAGGAGCGACATGCATTGAGTTCCAGTTTTATTATACTATAATATTATATAAATTCTGTGGTTTATGGTTTATGTCAGCTTATTTTCCCGTACTATGTAGTTTAACTAATGTTTTTTATCGCGGGTGAAACCGCGGGCGGAAAGCGAGTAAAGTTCACTTTGGCTGCTGAAAAGAAAAACGACCCATGCCCCCCCCCCCCTTGCCTCGGTAGGTGGCCGCATACTACGACGTTGATATGTCTATAAGGGCTGATTTACACTTTGGCAAGTAGTAAGTTAGTTACCACTTGCCCAGTTAAGTAGACAGTAGGAACAAAACACAAAGTAGAAGTCCATTCTATTTTGACAGCTCGACGATAGCCCGGTATATTTTGACAGCTACTTGCCAGTCACCGAGTTTAGATGACGGATTAAGTTGACTCGCCACTGTACTTGGGCAAGTATAAATGGGCCTTTATCAGTAGAAGAATAATATATTTTATTGTTACAGTACAAGAATGCAAAGACAAGTGGAAAAACATAAGATCCTCATTCGTGCGCAGCTTGCGGTCCAACGGCGGAAAATCAAAGAAACCTTATTATTTGTCTCCTTACTTGCAATTTCTCCTCCCGTACTTAA
Organism: Carpatolechia fugitivella; assembly: GCA_951230895.1. NCBI lineage: Eukaryota > Metazoa > Arthropoda > Insecta > Lepidoptera > Gelechiidae > Carpatolechia > Carpatolechia fugitivella. Next base: position 4,943,550 of record OX579658.1, read on the forward strand.
AACCCACAAACACGGATGACGATTCACTACCATACTCGACTGAAACAAGTTTGCACGAAGATTTTACTGATTCATTGGCTATTAAGCTAGAGCCACTGGAAGATTGCGAACAAATAGATCCTCTGGATAGAACAACGGAAGATCAATCGCGAGTGAAAAGTAATGGCGGCCATGTACTAAAACGAAGACGACAGATTGCTATGAGACCCCATAATGTGCAACAAAGGAGCAAATTCAGAAGACTAAACACAATTGGTCGAGAAACTAACGCTACGAAATTTTTCCTGCTCAGTTTGCTGCCAGAATTAGATACAATGGATGAAGAACAAGTCAGATTGTTCAAAATCAAGGTTATGATGTTGATAGATGAGATAAAAGGTGATGAATCGAAGGTTCGAGCCGAGATGTCTTTCTCAGGCGAAAACGCAAGACTACAAAAACGATTGATTAACCTCTTGTTGAAAAATCTGCAGAGCAGACAGATTAGATGCAAGACTTGATTTGAATTTACATTAATGTGATGATGAAGCATGCACGAGCCTAAGCAACATTGCTATTAAAATTTTGATTGAAAGATTAGTAAGTAGGTACCTTTAAAATAAAAGTATTCTGAAAATTAATTTCCCTTTTTATTAATAGAACACCGGAAGCAGGAATGTTTCGAACAAAAATTGCGTTTTCATGTTGCATGCAAATGCGGACATGCGGATTCGTTTTTATCTCCCATTTCCCAACCATTATTATTGCGAGCCCACGCTGACAGAGCTTTACAAAATAAAAAGCAAAAGGTAGATATTGTTTGGAAAAATGAAATTCCATGCCAATCGTATGTTTTAAAAATGGAATAGAAAAGATTTTCTAGGATTACGTAGGTTTTGATTTCGTATAATAAAAAAACGAAGCAATAAATGTTTTGCATTCCCACGAAATAAAACATAATAGTAGCTGTAGGAACCATACATAATATGACTTGTGCGAATGTGTTTTCCAATTTATAGTACACTGCTTCCGCCCGCGGCTACGCTCGCGTTGTGTAAGATATTTCCCGTGGGAATAAGATTTAATCCCGTAAAAAGTATCCTGTGTAAATCCGGGGCACAACTATCTCCTTTCCAAATTTAATCCATTCAGTAGCTTAGGAAATCGGAACCAACATGTAAACATTCAAACATCTTTATTTGTAATATTAGTGTGATGTGTTGTGTTGTGGTTGTGTTAGTTTAGTATCAGTCGATTATTCGATGCTCAGGGTACGGAAAAATATCGTAACCTAAACCTGCTGCACACTTCTGCGAAGAAAATCAAAGGTTGTTAGTGAACCCGCACTAGGCCAGCGTGATCGACGACGTAGGCCTAACGCATAATTATGAGCTGTTGATGACTCGTTTTCATTACAGGTTTGTAATAATACACAGTTGTTAGTATGGTGAGATGAAATTAGGCTCTTAAAAAGCAATACTTACAGAGAATTTGTATTTGGTGTAGCTTACAAAAATGCAAATGCATTAGGTATGCAGCAGCAGTACGCTATGTATGTATGGTATGCTATGCAGTTTCAGTTTATACATAGAGCAGGTAGCACTTTTAAATTCAAACAAGAAATTACAAATCCTAAATGGAATAATACTAACTTTAAATGAACTTTAGTTAATACTAAATATTATAAACTAAAGTAGGTAATGAATGCTTGCATAAACCTATATAATCATCATCATCATCGTCATTTCAGCCAAAAGACATCCATTCATTTCTGTGGTCTGTGCGCCCACAGATGTATAGAGGCGCCACAGACCATATAAATAAACGATTATTATTATTTCAAACTAGATAAAGGCCTTCCCTAAAAATCTCCTCAACAACTGGTGCTACACTGCTGAATTTAAGGACTTCCCGCATCTACTTTAGTTGAAATAGAAAATGTAGAACGAGAGAGGACACGCCACCGGTGGCAAATGGGAAATATTATTCTCACTCGCCACCGGTTACGTTACAAGCGGCGACTGGGAATAAGAACGGATGCTCCTCAAAAGGATCGTAAATTTGCCAACATAAAACCACGTCACGTTCGTTATAAATTCTAACTGGCGATCGTTTGCTTTGTGATATTACGGAATATTGTGCCGGCGAATACGGTATGTAGAGTAAGAGACGCACATTCCTCCACATTCAGACGACATGCAAGCCATAATAAAGTGATCATTAGTAGATATACCTATATACAAGCAAGTAATAAATAACAGGCAGGCAAATATAATACGAGAGCTCTCTTTTTAGTAACTATTTTCATGAATACTTATGGCTTGCACTTAGGACAACAACAATGACCTTCAACAGTAGAGATCCTGATAATCAGGAAAGCGTAATTGCTGCTCATTCTTTTTGGGGTTTCGTACCTTAAAAAGAAAAATTGAATCCCTTATCCTTCTGCCATTGTTCGCTCCTTCTTCTAAAAAGTGACTGTCTTTCCGCATACTACCTCGTCCGCGTGTTTTTACAAGCTTTTATTTAGTTTCACCTGTCCCGTTGTCTGTCTGTCTGTCTGTAATCAAATCTTGCAAGTTAAATTTGATCCACTTCCCAGTTTCCGATTGAGCTGAAATTTTGCATTCATGTATAAATCGGATGACAATGCAATATTATGGTACCTTGGAGCTGGTCTGATGATGGAGACGGAAGGTGGCCATAGGAACTCCTCTAATACAGAACACAACCTAGTCGTGTTTGGGCTCGTTAGATTTGTCTTAACAAGATCTTTAGCCATACGTGATATCCAGGGTCTCATGATGGAGCCGGAAGGTGGCCACAGGAACTCCTTAAATACACAACACAACCTAGTCGTGTTTGGGCTTGTTGGTTTTGTCTTAACAAGATCTTTAGTCATACGTGATGTTCAGGGTCTCATGATGGAGCCGGAAGGTGGCCACAGGAACTCCACAAATACACAACATAACTTAGTCATGTTTGGGCTTGTTGGATTTGTCTTGACTAGATCTTCAGTCCTACGTGATGTCCAGGGTCTCATGATGGAGCTGGAAGGTGGTCACAGGAACTCCACAAATACACAACATAACATAGTCGTGTTTGGGCTTGTTGGATTGGTATTGACGAATACTTTGATACTAAATGGTAACCAGAGTCTGATGATGGAGCTAAAAGGTGGCCATAAGAACTCCGTAATTAAACGACGCAACCCCACCGAGTTTGGGCCCATTTGATTTGTCTTGACGAGTACTTTGATACTACATGGTAACCAGGGTCTGATGATGGAGCTGGAAGGTGGCCATAGGAACTCCGGAACGACGCAACTCCATCGAGTTTAGGCCCATTTGATTCGTCTTGTCGAGTACTTTGATACTATATGGTAACCAGGGTCTGATGATGGAGCTGGAAGGTGGTCATAGGAACTCCGTAATTAAACGACGCAACCCGATCGAGTTTGCGCTCATTTGATTCGTTTTGACGAGCATCTTAGTTGGCGTGAATATGCAACTCCAACAGATTTGGGAAAAAGTTCGTTCCGTTTGTAATGAATGTGGATTATTATATGTCTGATTGATTAGATGGATGCCCCAATGCCAAGGTGAGCACGTGCCGAGGGCTGAATGGTATGAGAGTGTATAAACATTTCATATCGCTAACGTTGCGCCTCAGGGTACCAGGGCGAACCCTGTTGTACTGAAGCCCTTATCCCTCTACAATAGACCTCGGCAAGGATGGCATTCACATAATACAGCCTAAATCAATTCAATTTCCTGCTAAATTTAATTACGGCACAGCTGAAAGAAGAATGCTTCCGATTGTCTTGTCTTGGGCTTCAACTGTGCACAAAATGCATGAACTACTGTAGATCATGCTGTTATTTATCTAGGCTCTAAATTATTTGCTGCTGGTCAAGCTTATGTGGCTTTAAGCAGAGCTAAGTCTTTAGCAGGACTTCGAATCGAAGAACTTGACTGCTCCAAGTTGACTTCGAAGAAACCTTGTAATGTTGATGCATTAAAAGAAATGGATAGAATGAGAAATGTTACAAATAACTAACTTGTGATTACATAACTAATTTAAACATTAGTTTACCCTACTACAAACAAAAAAAATGAAATATTTAAATATAAATAAAATACATAAACTTTAAGTGCTCAAAGCAGCACATTATTATGTGAACGTACCACGGACTACATAACGGAAAAACGCTGCTACGCGCTACTAACTACGTCGTAGTAAATCTCGAATTAAACATACTAAAAAGTTAAAAATAAAATTAAAGAAAAAAAACCTTTTTTAAAAACAAGCTTTTATTATTTGGAAAATGAACTAAAAAGTTAAAAATAAATTAACTCTAATTAGAAGTATAACACTTTATAAGTTCATTGTAACCTTTAACGATAATTAAGCTTCTTTGTCTACGACAAAATAATTCCATATCGTAATCATATATTTTTAACACCAAAACTTTACACCTTAATTATTAAATCTTCCCGTTTTTATTACAGTCTCAATTTTATAAATAATAAAAGCATGTTACATTTTGATGGTATAATTAAGCTATCACAATGTAACACGCTTTTTTATTTATAAAATTGAGACTGTAATAAAAACGGGAAGATTTAATAATTAAGGTGTAAAGTTTTGGTGTTAAAAATATATGATTACGATATGGAATTATTTTGTCGTAGACAAAGAAGCTTAATTATCGTTAAAGGTTACAATGAACTTATAAAGTGTTATACTTCTAATTAGAGTTAATTTATTTTTAACTTTTTAGTTCATTTTCCAAATAATAAAAGCTTGTTTTTAAAAAAGGTTTTTTTTCTTTAATTTTATTTGTTTATAACAACGGAGTTTCTTACTCCTACTAACTTCAACCCCCTAAGGGAGATAATTTAAAAAATCCCTTCTTAGGGCTTGTCTAGGTAGTCTTCATACTAAAAACTACCTACTGTGTTCTTGTAGTTTAGGCTTACAATGATCTGTCAGTCAGTCAGTCTGTTTCTCCTTACTTACTTTGCTACTAATCAATGATCTAGGATTCAGACTAATAAATAAAAAAAAGAGAGAGGGAGAGTAATGATTTCGAGCAAAAATAAAAGAATGAATCCCATACTGAAATAAAATGATAGGTAGGTACACGTGCTAAACATTTACTGTTCAGGTTATTGCTTTTGAAATTGACTCTCCCTTAATAAAATAGCCTCTAAAAGCACTTCATCAATCGTTTGTTTTTATTGGAGGGAAGAATTCGTTGCTTAACTTGGGATGGAATGCTTCACTCGCACTCAATCTTAATTAATTTCGACACGTTTGCTTTTTATCAATTAAAAAACAGCGTTTCTTTACAAAAGTCATACTGCATGGCATGTGGTGCATAATCTACAATCACAACATCACAATTTCACAAACTTGAAAAAAATAGGTATTTATGATTTGGATGGGTTTCTCAGGAGCGGATATCTGGAAGCCTAAGATCGGGATGATTGACGAGAGCAAAGGGCAGTTTTTGCCACAAAAACTGATTCATTAAAGCAGTTAAAGCATTATATTCATCATCATCATACTAAAATATACTAAACTATTATTATATACTAAAATATTATTTGGTCATGTTAAGTAAGTCCCCACAAGGGTCAATGATTTAGTGAAGGTAGCGAGAATTCGCAGGATGCGGGCAACTGTAGAGATCCTGATAATCTTTTCAGCAACGAACTCAAATCCAATGTCAAACTAGTCGATAGTCGTTTGTTAGAATTACTCCTAAACCTCATAACGTCATGATCAACCAGCGATCATAACATCATCCTCACGTACATACTTGCTCTCATTCCCAGTATTTATTGAGTTCTCCGCCAGTAATCATTCATATCTGTAGTCGAGGGTTGTATGATGAATCTATATGTCAGGCACGTACTAATAGTAGTTGGGAGTCGGCGACCTAGTGACATAGTGGATTGAAGGGCTCGCCCTCGCATCGACTAATCCTTCATTTGGCGAGAGCAAGGGTCCTGAGTGAGACGGGCTACTTAGAACGTTTGCACAGGATATTTTGCTCGCCCTGTCACTGGCTGATGAGCAAAAGCTATTTATTTTTGGTCGGAAGTAGTCGATAGCCTAGCGGTCTAAAAGCTTTAAGTATTAATTATTTTATTTTGCGCGAATTAGGCTTAGAAAGGCAGAGAAGGTGGGCTAATATAGTAAGTATTGATCCTGCCAAATGGTTCAACAGAAAAGATGTAATTAGTTTAGGAGCCATTAGACAACTTTTGACACGTACTGTATTTTTTTTATTTATAGTCCAAAATGAGACTTTTTGAAAAATTCAAGATGATAGAACAAGAATAATTTTATTCTACTAATGGAATGGAATAGAATACCTTGACGACTTATACGACGTGTTCTTGCCTCCTGTGCGAAGGTCCCAGATTCGATTCTCGACTGAGCAGATATTTAAATAATGCATTTGAATGAATTTCTGTTTTGGATTCTGAATATTTATTATGTGTTTCATGGTATTCTCGACATAGGAGCCATAAGTATAACATGTGTTTTAACACTATTTATTTTTACAAATTGCACAAATAAACCAGTGGCTTTGTGAGCTGTAAACCTCGCAAGTTTTTTTTTTTAGAAATGGCTGATATTGTTGGCTGATGTTCATTATATTCTTTAGGAACTATAGGTCTACGCTGTAATATCTTATCATTGTATTGTGTGTGTATAACATGTAAGCGACTGTTCGTTTCTATAATAAATAAAATAAATAAAAATAAAGATATTTTTTTAAGTTTTCAATCCCCATATCTCCGCCATTTTGAAAAATTACGAAAAATTTAATCTACAAGAAAATTTCTATATAATTTATCAAACCTGCTCACACAATTTCTTGAGAATTGGTTGAGAAGTGCGACCTGTAGAGGAGAACAGCCGGACATCCTCCGGACACACGAAAGCATTATCGCCCAAGCTAGAACGGAGACGCTTCCCTCGCGTTTCGCGCTCGCTCAGTCATTTATGGGAACGAGGCACGGCACAGCAAACAGGACCCTTACCTACTTTGAGGACGTTGGAAGAGATTTTCTGCAATTTTCCCTGTAAGCAGCCGAAGGGAAGCTTATTTACGTTGCGCTGCTATTTTAGGAAAATTTAATTTTTTTGTTTGCTCAGGTGAGCAAACTGCAGAAGGCTGGGCAATCTTGCTTAGACTAAATTGACATCATAAGCGGTTAAGAAAACAAGATGTAGATTTTTATAAAGTTAAGCTGGCAGACGACTTTTAATATACTTACAGAAAGGCTGCAGGGGATGAATAAATTAAGGAAAAAAAACGCTTATGCAATTAAAAAGCGCTTAGTCTGGACATATTTTTATAATCCTAAGTAGAGTGACAAAACCTTTCGTGCCTAAAAATAAATTTGAAAAGCATTTTACATTATTGCTGCTATAGGTCCCGTCACCGAAGTGGGGGTGTGTTCAAAATGCGATCAAGTAGTCTAGGACTAGCATATTATAAAAAAAAGTGAAAAAAATGTTTATTTTTACTCTTACATTAATAATTTAAACTAGTAGTGAAACCTGTAATAGCAAAAACTGTGCTACAGGTTCCAGGGTCTTCCCAATGAAAGTACTTTACTTATTGTATTGTTTCATACATTTTTATGTTGTTGTCGTCTAAGGCGCTTTGAAAGCAAACAGCGTACTTTTTGCGTAACAGAAATACATTGTGTTTCAGTCAAAATTAACGTATTATCTCACACCGCAGGATGACGCCGGCTCGCAGCGAACGTGTTAATAAGTAAATACGGAATAGCTTATGTCAGTGCTTCAGCCTATTTATTATGAAAAGTGTTGATCTAAAAGCTTCCCAGTGAGGGTCCATTACGGGCCGCGGGGAGTCATAGCTCATAGGCTGCTGGTAATCACCACAGACACCAGTAGTTAAGCAATGAGTAGGACAAACAATCTTCTCCTTACCCTGTAATATTTATGAGTGCATTCCG